>CAVLGL010000057.1:29536542-30986542 GCA_963668995.1 Parnassius mnemosyne | reverse complement strand
TCATACTGAAGATTATCAATTGTACTACAAAATATTTAAAAGACTATTTCCAGTATAATGACCCGAATATCATCATTAATGTTTGACTGGCACACTTAAAAGTTTTATCACGTGGCTAAATAATTGATAGGGTCATGCTTTTCTATAAAAAGTTGCAAGAAATTTTAAATCACGGACTTATTGATTTGTTTTACTTTTCACTTAATTAGTGAAAAACAAGATGGACTGATCTAAAAGTTTACTTTCTTGTGTAAAAAGTGCTATTTAGAATTGTATGCAAATGATAATTAAAGTTTCTATGTAAATAAGTGTAACATAGCGGGTATTATATTCAATGGTCATCCATATTTGTAAAGCCAGCATCATTTTCTGTACAGAAACCGGCAAAGTTGCTCAAGGCACTATAAACAAACAAATCAGCTGATACAAATGTCACACTCATAACTGTTAACAAAAACTGTTTCTGCAAATGGTCTTATAGATAATAATAACTATTCCGCCGAGATAGGTGCAGGAGCTATTATTAGAAGGAGAAGAGGTAAAATTTTGTTTTAGAAATGCGCAATCAATATAGTTTTGTCTGCAATTGCGCATTAAATAAAAAATAAATTCAGCCATAGAGCATAACTGGCATTATACTCAGGCCCATCAATTAGTATGGAAATAAATAATTTTACCAGGTTTCAAATAATCAATCAAAATTCAAAAAAACATAAACATTAAAATCAAAAAATGTATATGTGTATGTCTATACATACATATAATGACTTATGGCCGCTTAGTCACTGACGGTGACTCAGTATAACATCCTACAGTCACGCCGAAATTAAGAGGAGAGAATCACTGTAGAAAAGGTAATAATTTATGGTGGAAATTTTGTGATAAAATTAAAAAAATTACAAATTTATCCAAGTTAATCTTAGTCTAACTTATCCTTATGCGTTACAAAAAAAAAACAAATAATAAAATAGTGAGGCGGCGTCAGTTTTTAAGAAGACAACAAAAATAAAAATAAATTCAAAAAAGTTCAGTATTTAATTGATTATATACCGCTGACACTTAATCACTCTTTTCGAAACCACGCCAGTTGTAAACAATACTTGTGTGAAAAGACAAAATCTTCTTTTCAAATTTCCACCGAGTTGTAAGTAGAAGGCCAAATAGGTCATGTGTCAATTTTAATTAAATATATTTTATATGAAATGATCTTGACTACGTTTCATCAATTAACCATTGGTAAAAATTAAAACAGGAATTTTACAATTGTGTTTACAAGAAACAGCTAATAAGCTGAACCTTGCAGCTTGTTCATTATTTTTACTATAAATACCTATAAATGTATATATTATTAATAAATAGTTCCCATAATATTTTGTATTATTTTTTATTTTGCCCTATCTGCAATGTTCTACGCTCTCTAGAAAAAGTGGCGTATAACATGACTGACAATCTCTCGAACGTTTTATATAGATACAAAGATGTTTTACGTTTTCGTCGCCTCCACATAATATTTTTGTCAGCATAAGGTACCCTTCTGTATCTGAAACGAATATGAATATTGCTACAAAGTAAAGTAATAGACTATACAAGTCCCTCTACTGGGCACAGGACTCTTTTTTTTATTTCTGAGAGGGTTTTAGGGCAAGGAAATTCCCGCCGCGCTGCCCCAATGCGTGTTGACGAAAATTGCAATTACAAATTTCACTCGTGCTGTCGGGGTTCAAACCCTGGAAAAATTTACAACGAACGCTTTGACCCAGATATACTAATACGACACAAATACATACGATTTAACATATATAACAAAAAACCCTTACCTACTTGAAACTTGAACACTTGATAGCTCGTGACGCCTACTGGACAAAGCTACAGTACAATGTAATTGAGGATGCGTAACCGCGACATAATTCCCAGTGATGCGCAAGCATAACAGGCAGTATGTCACTTATATAATAGTCATCTCTGCAGTCTATTAATATTTGCACTTTTATAAGTAACACAGAATGTAGTTGCTAGACGGTGTTGACGTCGGCTAAAATCTCTGCGATCGCCGTTTCATCAATGTCATTCAGGCTAGTTAAAGCCTTAATCTGAAATTTGGACAGTATCTACCTTTTATGACGTAGGTATTCATTAAGAGGATTTTGGAAAATTGGACCCTTAAGAGGATGAAATTGGGTATTAGTTTGTTTCAAACTTTTCATTTTTATTTGAAAAAAATTACTGCAAGTACTCTGTAAACAAAATAAATGAAAACGTATTTTGCAATTTTTCAAAATAACCTCCGTAAGAGGGTGAAGGCTCTTGCCCCCAAAACATTGTTCAAATTCGTATGAAAAAAATGATGAAATATAAAATAACAGCTTTACTGTAAAAACACTCAGCTATTCGATATAACAACGACCGATTTGCCACCGCAGGAAGAATAGCACTGCCCAATTACAACTAAATCAAAAGCTTTCTCGTAGGCAATAAACGCGAGACATAATAGCAGATTGTACTTTCTATCTTCTGCACATTTTGCTAAAGAATATGTATGTGGTCAAAGGTACTAAAGCCTTTTTGGAAACCAACTTGTACGTCGAGTTGGAAGTCATTAAGTCTGCGTGCGAAACAATTCCTAATGACTCTCGAAAACACTACGCAGACCCTGGCCTCCGTTGCCTTCTTAAAATCTTTACATAATAACTATTTAATTATTGTTTGAACTTTTAAGTGCACCAGAAGTAGGATGCATGCTACGATAATAAACAAATAAATGCAATGTTCAATCATTAACATTATTCAAAATTTTATTTTACAATTAATCATCTCATAGCCAACTATTAATTAAAGAGATATAGTATTTAATTTCACGCAGAGTTATATCAAAATATAATTACATAAATATTTAGTTCGCATTCTGCAAAAGTAAAAAGTGCTACAATCACCATATACTTAATAACTTTTGCACATCAGCATGTTAGATTATATAACTTTAGAGACATTTTGTCCTACTCAAGAAGTTGTATTTTTACGTACTATTTTTGCAATGGGTCGAACATGAGCAACTCGGTTACCGTGTAGTGGCGGGTAAGAATATCCACTATTCCATATCATCCCGTGAGTATCGTAAGAGGCGACGAAGTAAAACAAATCAGGAGATCCTTCCCGTCTTCCGCTTGCCAATCGTGGCAGCTATGGGAAATTATGAGGCAATCTATGCAGGAGGCCCATATTCAGCACTAGACTTTAATAGGCTGTAACGGTAACAGAGCAACTCTGTTACCGCAAGCAAGCTCGACACCTCGGCGGTGAAGGATAACATCGTCGGGCAACCTCAATAATGTCTGCCAAAAAAAATTAGAAGACATGTGGTTTCTGCCAGTGTAGCGGACTAATAGCCATTTAAGAGTTTCTGCGAGACTAACGGACATCAATTGATTTTTATGTACCTATAGAGATAGAAGATTTAAGTAATCCATAACACAAACCAATAAATATATTAAATACAGCACAATACTGTATAATAAATACTGTACGGTTATTATCAGCCCTAATTTTATATTCGCAGGAGCGCGGTCACGCTAACGACAAATGAGACGTGAACACATCACATAAATAAATTATAATTCATATTCTGTGTAATATTCATAATTTATAAATAATAGTCAAATAAATCTATACTTTTAATTGTATACAAGCTACAAGACTCGTAATATCCCGTAAACCTTAAAGGCTTAAAGTATTTATAATAGCTTGCTTTTATATACTCTATGCTTCCAGGTCATTGTGGAACTTTCTAGAACATTCGGAAATTTTCAAAAAACCCTGAAATATTTTTTGTGAAAATTCTCACCACTCTTACTAACATAAACATCCAGGTCAATCAATTACTGTAAAACCAATAGCTATCTACTAACACTGGGCGGTGGAAGTAAGTGGAGAGGACTGATAACGTATCAATCCAAGCTTCAGCGTCAATGGGTCAACTCAGTAGGGAAAGGTTTCGCACAGAATGGGTATTAGAATAAAATACTGCCAATTTCTTTTTATAAAAATGCGGCTATGTGACAACGCCTATGTGTTCATTTTGATTCTCAATCGAAGATAAATGTAGGTGGCTATGCGGTACAAAAAATCCTTAACATCATCAGTTCATAAACAGTATGTCTAACGGCTGGCGATTATAAACCAGACGTTCGTTTTTCAATGTTATTTCACTGCCCTTATAAGATAAGAGTTAATTTTTTTGACGAAATTTTAGAGGATCATGTGGTAATTGAATCAAAGTGCTGCTATCCCACAACTCCTTTGTTATTCCAGTCGAAGCCAGTTTTGTTTTTTCACCTGGATATGTGTGATTTTCACCATTTCACCGTACCTCTTAAATTTATTAAAAATTTAAATACCAGCGTGGAACAGCATAATGTAACGTTTCATAAGATGAGTGACGAGAACCGTAGACCCTATTTATTGTTCACAGTCAAGTCTTGACTTCGAACGCAGGTAAGTTACGACGGGTGAGCCCCACCTACGCATTCGATTGCTTCTTTATTTTATAATCATAATGCCGTCCACTGAGCCGAATATCCCACAGCATTTTTTGGAACGAAGTTCTTTATCGGACGGTACGGATGGGAGCTAGGCGACAAAAAGTGTAAGATTTTTTCGTCACTACCCCTTGTGTCATAGTGTAGGCGGCCTTGGCGGCGAAATAAGGAAGTGAGATGGAATAATCTCCACCTCCCTCGCACTTTTTCTTATCTTGCCATGAAAGGTTATTTTATTTCAAATGACGCTTCATTTCAATAGACGCTAGTATATTATTTATTTGTATTTGTTAATCAATAATAATATAATATCTACATACGTTTATCAATAATAATATACTACGAAAGGAACTTCGTTCCAACCGAGTGTTCCACGACACTCACGCATTTTTTTATTTAATTAGATTACCAGCTATTGCTACACCAGTAAAATCTTAATTGCTAAAGCTTAGTATCTAGAACATAATGCACCATCACTTATAGTTAATCATCGCTTACACAATGAAACATTAAATAATAAGGCTAAAAATTAAAAGCTACATCTCTAAAATTGTTTTTTTTTAATTTAGTGGATGTCATACAATGTAGGTCAAGGATTTGGTGATGGTCACAGTAATTTGTTGTAAATATGGCACATTCTAGAGATCGGGGAATTCGATCGTGGCATACTAGAGGCTTGATAGGAGCACGAGGTACTCCGCGGCACTCTAAAGCAAAATTTTGATGACACCATATATCGAGAGTGGTGCATAGATTTATTATTTTTAACTTATTTGTTCCCAATAACATTAACAATATATTTCTGACATTTTATCATCATCATCATTACAGCCTTTCATAAGTCCACTGCTGAACATAGGCCTCCCCCAAGGAATGCCACAAAGCACGGTCCTGAGCCACCTGCATCCATCGACTTCCTGCATGTCTTACCAGGTCGTCACTCCATCTCAAGGGGGGTCGCCCTACACTTCGCCTACCGGTACAAGGCTGCCACTCGAGAACCTTTCTTCCCCATCGGTTGTCGGTTCTTCGAGCTATATGGCCAGCCCACTGCCACATCAGCTTACTAATCCGTTGGGCTATGTCGGTTACTCTGGTTCTACTGCGGATATCCTCATTTCTAAGTTTATCACGCAGAGAAACCCCGAGCATAGCCCTCTCCATAGCTCGCTGAGCGACCTTGAGCTTCCTCGTACGGCCAGCAGTGAAGGACCACGTCTCAGATCCGTAAGTCATCACTGGCAACACGCACTGGTTGTACAATTTCGTTTTAAGGTTTTGAGGTATGTCTGACGAGAAGATGTGTCGTAGTTTTCCGAACGCTGCCCAGCCGAGTTGAGTCCGTCGATTGACCTCTCGGTCGAAGTTGGACTTACCTAGTCGGACTATTTGTCCCAGGTAAACATACTCGTCAACAACTTCGAGCTTAGTGCTCCCAATAACTACCGGCATAGGTGTGACATGGACATTAAACATGATCTTTGTTTTGTCCATGTTCATCTTAAAACCTATCCGTTGGGAGACACTATTGAGGTCATTGAGCATGGTGCTTAGTTCTTCCAGCGATTCTGCCATAAGAACTATATCATCGGCAAATCGAAGGTGAGTGATGTACTCGCCATTGATGTTAATACCGTATCCTTTCCAGTCCAGAAGATTGAAAATGTCTTCCAATGCAGCGGTGAAGAATTTTGGGGATATAACGTCACCCTGTCTTACACCTCTCTGCAATTGGATAGGTTTCGTACTCTGGTTCTGTACTCGGATACCCATCGTAGCCCTACTGTACAAGCACTTCAGCACTTCTATATACCGACAGTCAACTTGGCACCGCTGAAGGGACTGCAGCACCGCCCAAATTTCGACGGAATCAAAGGCTTTCTCATAGTCCACATACGCCAGGCATAGTGGCAAATTATACTCCTCGGACTTCTGTACAACTTGCCGAAGGGTATGTATGTGGTCTATAGTGCTAAAGCCCCTTCGAAAACCGGCTTGTTCGGGAGGCTGGAAGTCGTCAAGTCTGCGCGCGAGACGATTCGTAATGACTCTCGAAAACAGCACGTAGACGCGGCTCAGAAGGGAAATCAGTCTGTAGTTCTTCAAGAGAGCGTTGTCACCTTTCTTGAAGAACAAGACCATAGCACTTCTGCTCCACGCCTCCGGTGTAATGTCACCGTGGACGACGGAATTAAAGAGCTTCTGAAGGACTTCAAGTACCGGTTTTCCACCCGCTTTCAGAAGCTCCGCTGTAATTCCATCCTCTCCTGAGCCCTTGCCGTTTTTAAGGTGCTGTAGAGCCATTCTAATCTTGCTCGGACTGACGTCAGGGATATCTTCGGAATAGTGTCGGATAAGACTCGCTCTTGGATCGTTACTCACACTTGCGTGTGGCTCCAACGATGACGTGTACAGCTGCCCATAGAACCTCTCAATCTCACTCAAAATCTCAGGTGCCCCGGAAACGATGCTGCCACACTCGGTCTTCAGCTTTGGCAGTTGGCTATTTCTGGCAGACAGATCTCTGGCAAAGACTTTGGAGCCTTGGTTCCGCTCGATCGCTTCTTCAATACAAGCTGTATTGAAGTTGCGTAAGTCCCGCCGCATGCATTTGGAGATCTGTCTGTTCAGTTGCCCGTATGCTGTCAAATCTGTTGAAGAATGTAGCTTCATCTCCCGTCTAACAGCCATGAGATTAAGAGTGTGATCGGAGAGTTTTTGTGTTCTTCTGCGGCGGGTCTTGCAGAACTTAGCTCCAACCGCATGGACAGTTTCCACGAGTTTGTCATTCATATCGTCCACTTCATTGCAGTCTTCCAGGCACTGAAAACGGTTTTGTAACTCGAGCTGAAAGGTTTCGGGACTTTGGAACAGAGCACGAGGGGGACGGAGCGTTGACTTCATTAGACGAGACCTCTCCAACTTAACGTTTAGGTTCAGTGTGCCTCTAACCATTCGGTGATCGCTACCAGGTTTCACCTTCGCGATCACGGAGACATCACTGAACAGTTGTCGTCTGGTCGTCATAATGAAGTCAATCTCATTTTTTGTCGAACCGTCGGGGCTCGACCAGGTCCACTTCCTGTGGAGCCGCTTCTGGAAGAAAGAGCCCATCATAAATCATAAAGAGTCCCTCTTTCTCCATGAAGTCGACCAGCTGCTGGCCCCTTGGGTTCCGTTGCCCTATTCCAAATTTCCCTTCTTTCAGCTCACCGTTCTCTCTTGAGCCTAGTTTTGCATTGAAGTCTCCCATTAACACCGTACATTGGGTTTTGGAGGAATGCATGGCTCTAGAGATATCCTCATACATTTCCCCCACCTCCTCATCGGGGTGTGCCGAGGTTGGTGGGTAAACCTGAATAACCTTCAGCGAATACCGTTTGGTAATTCTGAGTATAAGGTACGCAACCCTCGTCGATACACTCCCGACCTTTACAACGTTGTTAACGAGAGACTTGTGGACGATAAATCCGACACCTCCTTGGGACAGATGGTCGCCCTCCCGGTGATAGAACAAGTTTCCGGATTCGAGGATTTACCGTGTCCTCCCCCTCTCTTCGGACTTCGGATAATCCTATAATATGCCAGCGTAACTTGTCTATCTCTTCTTCCAGCTGCACAATCTTCTCGTCATCCTCAGGGTGCGTGCGTTGTATGTTGCCAGGTCTAGTCGTCTTAGGTGGCAACCGAACCTCCACCGGAGATTCTTAGCACCCCCTGCCCCGCCGTTACCATGGTCGCCACAGTAGCCAGGAATAGCGGGGCCGCCGGGGACTGGGGGCCGTCTCTTTGTTACTATCTTCATAGGGGGGTATTTGCCATAGTTGCCACGCTTGGCGAGCGGGTTGGCAACCGCAGTTTTCTTATTGTATTTTTGCTGTTATCAGGAAGATGCTGCTGCCCATCTCCTGCCTGTTTCCCTTTGTCGCCTTTTACGACACCCACGGGAAGATATGGGGTAGTGGATATTCTTAACCGCCACTACACGGCCAACATTTATTCATCGCCAATTTATAATAATTGTTTTCAAGCGTTAGAGTCACCTCAATGAACATGAGATTGAAAATTCCACGTTAAAATCTATTTTGCAAAACGTACCTAGAAGTCAGTAGGCATTTTCGGATTTTCATCTTCGAAAACTTTGATTTCGGTATCCATAAAAGGATAGCCCTTGGCGGTTTTGCCGCCTAAATTCCAGTCGAAATTTTCAGTTCTGGTCGAAATACTTGCAGAACTTCGGAATTGAGTTTTTCAATTATGTCGGATATTCTGAGTGACATTCCTTTTTAGAAAATTACGCGGTAGCAACAGGGAGATTATATGTATTTATCCCGTTGTGTTGTATTTAATTTTTAACACAGTTTAAAATTCTGGGAGATCTATATTTGACGCGTATGTTTCTATGCATGTTTACGGATTTTTCGGAAAGGGCTGAACTGATTTAGCGATAAAACGGTAAACAACGAATACTGGTCAAACACAAATATAAGTCGAAATAAAAAATAAATTTAGATTTGCAGTGGCAAAGAATTTTATCACATACTTTGGTCTATATAACGTCGATTTTCCAACTGCAAATATAAATATGTAATCACAAACAAAATATTTTTTATGGGATGTAACTAAAAATTAACTGACGGCTGCATGGCGCAGTGGCTTAGCAATGAGTTGCTGCGCTGGGGGCCGCGGGTTCGAATCCCGCACGGAACAAGTATTTGTATGGCCTATAAATAATTTTCCCGGGTCTGGATGTTTGTCCTTGTGCAATTTGTGTTTGTAAACTGCCTCCACGATACAGGAGAAAATCCTAGTGTGGGAGTAACGTTTTTTAAAGTATAAAAAATGAAATAAAAACTATTTTCTATTTTAAGATTGCGTTGACTTAGAACCTTAAACTTTTTACAAATATAAGAGACCAACTTCAGTATTTTATATTAATTTCAACTTGGTACCTCTACTCCTTGCTTTTCCATTTCTTTTTAGATAAAGAACCCTTAAAAAGATAACGAAAAAGGTTTTTCTTATTAGCTATATTTCTTTATAAAACAAGGTAATTTTATCTTTAATAATAAAATACAAATCTCGTAACTATCGTTTTCCTTGTATTTCAATTCAATCTTCGCAATGGCTGAACTGAATGTAATGAAACTTCGTGAACAGATGGAGAGCGACAAGATTTAATAATTTAAAATTAAATATTTTGTACAGCCGACTTCAATATACGTTATTAAGAATAACTCAAAAACTATTGATCTGACCTGGATCAAATTCTATATATATATATATATAATGCGCTAGGCGTATTTGTAATGGAGATTATAATATTAACCATTAAACAAGATGTCAACCTCAGTTGCCTGCGGTTCACCTCGTTTATTAACTAGCAAAGTCAAATAATGCCGATACAATTAACGTACTAGATATATGTAGATACATAAGATAGTTTAGTGTTAAGTAGAAGTTACAACACGAATGTAAATAGTAGAGTAACAACCTACATATGTTCCACCGCTGGGCCTTTGAGCCCCTGAGGCATTTCTGTGCCTAAAACCCACTCGGAAAAATAATGTGCTAAAACTTTACGGCAGGAAGGTTCCGCCGCGGTGTCCCTGTATATGTTTTTTTAAATATAGAATGAAGATGACAAACGAGCGCACAGTCTACCTGATAGTAAGTGAATGCTGCGGCCCATATACATCTACATTTTTCCTCGATTAGGAAACAAAATGCAGATGCGTTATCACCCCTGAGGACTAAGATCTAATGTCTCGATTCCAGTAAAAGGGGTCTCCGGTTCTCTACACTCACTATACGAACCACAGCAATATTAAGCTACTATTTTACGCTGGTAATGTGTGTAATGGCGGGTAAGAATACCCAATACTCCCATATCTTCCCGTGGGTGTCGTAAGAGGCGAAATAGGGAAAATGAGGCAGAAGATCGGCAGCTGCATCTTTCTGATAACAGCAAAACAACAATAAAAAACTGCGGTTGCCAACCTACTCACTAAGCGTGGCAACTGTGGCAATATACCCTCATGTGTAAAGTTACGAAGATACGGCCCCCAGGACTATTCGAGAGATAGAAAGGTTCTATGGTCATCTGTACACATCACCATTGGAGCTACACGCAAGTGTGGGTAACGATCCAAAAGTAAGTCCTATCCGACACTATTCTAATGATAATTTGGAAGTCAGTCTGAGCGAGAATTAGAATGGCTCTCCAGCACGTTAAAAAGGGCAAGGCCCCAGGCGAGGATGGAATTACAGCGGAGTTTTAAAAGCGGGTGGAAAACCGGTACTTGATACTTGAAGTCCTTCAGAAGCTCCTTAATTCTGTCCTCCATGGTGGCACTACACCGGAGGCGTAGAGCAGAAGTACGGTGGTCATGTTCTTCAATTTCTTGCGACAATTGGCGACAATGATCTCTTGAAGAACTACAGACCGATTTCCCTTCTGAGACGCGACTTCGTGTTGTTTTCGAGAGTTGAAACCAGCTTGTTCGAGAGTTCTAGGCTCTCGAACAAGCTGGTTTCCGAAAAGGCTTTAACATCATAGACCATACATACCCTTCGGCAAATTGTGCAGAAGTCCGAGGAGTACAATTTTCTACTATGTCAGGCGTTTGTAGACTATTAGAAAGCCTTTGATTCCGTCGAAATTTGGGCAGTGCTTCCCTTATTTTGGTTCCTTCAGCATTGCCAAATTTACTGTTGATATATCGAACTACTGAAGTGTTTGTACAGTAGGACTACGATGGCTATCCGAGTACAGAACCAGAGTACGAAACCTATCCAACTGCAGAGAGGTGTAAGACAGGGTGACGTTATATCCCCGAAACTCTTCACCGCTGCATTGGAAGACGTTTTCAAGCTACTGAACTGGAAAGGATACGGTATTAACATGAACGGCGAGTACATCACTCACCTTTGATATAGTCCTTATAGGAGAATCGTTGGAGAACTTAAGCACTAGGCTCCATGACCTCAATAGTTCCTCCCAACGGATAGGTCTTAAGATGAATCTGGACCAAACAAAGATCATGATGTATAACGTCCATGTCACACCAATACCGGTAGTTGTTGGGGACACTAAGGTCGAAGTTGCTGACGAGTATATTTACCTGGGACAAATAGTCCGACCAGGTAAATCAATGGACATATTTTTAATTTCTAAGACTTGTAGGTTTTCTCACGATTAATGTGTTAACATTACTCTAAATCAAAATTACACTAGGTGGTAGAATTTGGTGGTATAACTCCTTTTATGCCCTATTTTCTGGGTAGGAACCGCTGTCTTACCTAAATATATCTGCCGCCAAATAACATTGCTTGCACAGCCGTATTCCGATCTCAAGAGTATAGAGTGACATCATCATCAGCCAATGGACTGCAGTAGATACTTACCATCAGGGACTGTAAGTTCGTTTGACACTATAGTTTTTATAATAAAATTATAAAAAAATGAATATGTTGTCTTTGGCCTCTCTATATATTTACGAAATTGTAATGTACTCGTATTACATTTCATACATTACATTATCGTAAATATATTGAGACAAAAACATAAGTAGTTTAATGAAAAAAGGGATTTTTGTAAGAACAGACACAAACTAGGAGTACCAGTTACTTGGCTCCACAGAATGAATAATTCATGATCTGCAATACATTTTTACAACAAAATCCCCGAGAATATACAAAATATGTCGATCGCCGAGATCAAAACTTTACTATTAAACTATTAAATAAAATAGTCACAAAACAATGTACAATCACAAAGTATCAAGCGTCCCCCATATCCATAGCATGCGAAAATAAAAAGCATCCAAGGCCGCAATGAATAATAACTTATAACAAAATGTAGAAACCGACTTCAAATTACTAAATAAACCGCATCAACAAAATCGGTCGAGTTGAACTAATACATCGCTTAATAATGGATCGACTCGATCGAGAATGTCGATGCGGATGACATCACAGGGTATCCATTTGTTGTATGCCAAAACCTTCTCCAGAATGTAATAAATACTTTTCTGAAAACGGCATCAAAATCGGTTCAGCCAAACGCGAGATAATCGCGGATAAACATACATACATACATACATACACACATACATACATACATACATACATGCATACATACAAACATACGGGTCAAACTGAGAAACTCTTTATTTTAAGTCGTTTAAAAAAAGATTATTAAGGAATTCATAGATGATAATAACCCCTGGGAAAGAGTTGTGTCTCGCCAGCTACGCAAAGTCAAGAATTTGCATTAGGAAAAGCCATAATTAGGCTAAGGGTTTTTTAGGTGCTAATTACGTGCCAATTTTAAAATTTAGATGCTCTAAAATTTTCACCGCGACGAACTGTTGAAATTTATAATGCTGGCAAAACGTATCGCTAACAACGCAATGACGTCATTAGATATACGATAAATATTAATAGCAAGGAAATAAGTGCTAATTAAGTGCTGCAAGTAGCGTTGCCAGCCTTCCGGACAAAAACGGACACAGTCAGGTTGTATGTGCGACAAATTAAACGGTGTCTGGCTTTTGTTAGCTTTTTAAATTTGACCATGTTTTTACATTTGTCATGTTGTGTTGGTTTCCTCTCCGACCGCCTCACCTTGTATCGCTAGCTCAAACGAGAGAACTAGCACTGTTCTCAGTGGCATAGCTACCATGGGGCTAGGTGGGGCAGTCCCCGGGGCCCCCAAGCTCAAGGGGCCCCTCAGCCTCCATGAACGACGTTCAAAAAAGTATATAATAATATTCTAGTTAAATAATAATATAATAGACCAACAAACCTCGAACGGCTCGTACTGAAATCACAAAAATCTCTTACGAAAAATGCTCTAAGTAAGAAAATATCTTATCGTCTATTATCGTGAAACCAAATTTGTCCTTGTGATTTAACAACTTTGGATAATTTAGTTGTTAATGTCACTTTCATCATTACTGCCAGTTATTACAGTATGTCTTTATAATATATTTACTTTTATAATATATATTCACAATATGAACAGATTTGGTCTGAAAGTGTCACGCGAAAGGACTAGATATAGCTGTTTATGAGAAAAACACTCAACGCTCTGGTAAAAGCCCGCAACGTTGAATGTTTGACCTTGCGATTTGTTGATAGTCACTGAAAATGATGACGGTTATATTGGGATAAACTTTGTCTACCAATTCTTGGAGGCTATTTTATATAACGCAAGGATTTTCGATGTCAATATTAATTCTTCTATTGTCTTGTGGCATAAACCTTTTAAACAACAACTCTACAAAATTCCGGTTTTCATGTGCTGGCAACGAAGGAGGCCGCGGCGGAGGCGTGTCGGCCAGCCGTGATTATTTTTTGGTTGCACGTAACTTTGAATCTGTGACACTCGTTGTGCCGGACGGGCGTAACTCTCCGGAGTAAATGTTGTCGAAGATACTCCGCGAGCCGCTCACGTCCTACACCTATAGGTTCCGGAGGATACTTTCACTGCCGTCTCTGTGTACGCTGCTGGAGAACTGTGGACTGAGGTTCAGAATTAAAAATGCACGATTTATAAATTAAAACAGCAAGGGAGTGGCCAGCGGTTCGACTGATTAATTAGTCGCGAAATATTATAACTATTTATTTATTGAACACGGTTGTTCAACTATGGTTGTTCACTATTGGTTGGTCACTATATACAGGGTATTTTTGGAACGCTCCCGAAAACTAAGACAGGCGACAACACCAAGTACACCTTTGATCATGGGTCACAAATAAATTCGATCCTGATGAAAAAAAATCATCTTTTTACAACGTTTTATTAGCTTTATTCACGCGCCATCATGTTAGTACAGCTAAATGAAACGATAATTTCATAAAATATATCATGAAAATACTGAAACATAAAACCAGCAGTGGAATGACTGAATTTATATCACCTGACTGAAAGGTCAATGTACGCGCGAACGCAAATTCGCGCGGCCCGCAACTAGCGGGCCATACCACAATATCTAATAATTTACAACACTTGTCTAAATACCTAACTTATCTACTTAACCTACTATTTTGCTACTGTGCTTGTCTCCACTTAGCCACTTTAATCCGAATTTACAGGTTAAATAACCCAAATAACTGGTTCGATTCCCCGCTAATGAAAAAATACTTAAATGAAATGTAACCAAGGTTGGAGTCATGAGTTTTTATTCATCGTGTAGGTATGTTTATTATTCTCATGTATTCAGTTATGTACCTATTCAGATTAGTCTAGTACTAAGTTATTTTAAAAAAATAGGTATGAAACAGCTTACCGCTCTAAATCCTCCGTGGTCTTATGAGATGCGGCTCAAATTGTGCTCCATTCATTTCAAGGTAGATTTGGGTGCAGGCGGGGCATCATCGTGTAGGGTGTACTCATCTTATTCTGTGATAAAACAGAATATTGCAAAAAAAATCGGGTGAAACTTAATAAAAATGTTTTATTTTATATAAGAGCATCAACCACACTTTTGTTTACCATATGAGCAATAGTAATCATATTTTTCAAATAATAAACCTAAAGTAAATGAACTTTATTCATAGCTTGATGATTTGTGTAATTCGGTGACAATCACTTTAATTCGGTGATGGTACTACTCTAATTGTGATATAACAGAATTAGGTGAGTATTTATTTTTAATTATCACAAAATTCGCGAAATTTATTCCAATTAAAAATTATTTTACTAATCAACTAAAAGCTAAGAAACAAGAAATAAATTTGTACATTTTTAATTATTTATAATAAAAAGTTTATGTAAGAATACAATGAATTTCTTAATATATTATTACTCTTATTATTATTATTCATGTTATTTTACTCTTCACCACTAGATTCATCAATGCTGCAACTATCACACATAAAAACTTCTTGGTTATCACCTATAATTTGACTTTGGCAATGGATATGATAAGGATTAGTACAGAAAGAACATGTAATCCAGTCGGC
Organism: Parnassius mnemosyne; assembly: GCA_963668995.1. Classification (NCBI taxonomy): domain Eukaryota; kingdom Metazoa; phylum Arthropoda; class Insecta; order Lepidoptera; family Papilionidae; genus Parnassius; species Parnassius mnemosyne. The sequence goes on along the minus strand of CAVLGL010000057.1, from coordinate 30,971,039 downwards.
TCCATTTTGTAACTTTACATCTTGTGAGTAGAGCCCATTGCAAGATCGGCAAACCCATTCATCATCCGAGATTGAAGATTTTAATCTATTTAATGGTTGAGAAGTTTGTTTGGCGTTTTCTTTTACATGTTTTCTTGAGTTTGGTTGTGGTGTTTGCCGATCTTTCACTTTTTGATCTTCTTTTTTAAAAGTTGTTCGGCGGACATGTCTTAAAGATACGTTTGTAGATGATGTTGTGGCGACCGGTGTTAAGCACTGAGCTTTGGGAACAGTTCTCTTTTGTCGTGTTTTTATATTAGGTTTCCATTTTGGTAATATTAATATATCGTGTATCTCAATTTTATTTTTATTTTGAAAAATAGGTCTCGGTATATCGTCAATGTTTATATTATTTGTTACAGTATTTATATTATACATTGAGGTCGGAACTTGTTCTAACTCGCATTCCATTTGTAAAGTCTCAGAAGGAGCACTATTTTGTATGTGTGCCTCGGCAATAGAACTAATGCTTGGGATTGAAGGTTTGCTAGCGTCTTTCTCGTTGATTGCTCCTTCACTAAGGGGATCATAATTAGTTTTTATTATTTCCGCTTGAGGAATATCGACATCGTAGTCTTGACCGATAATTATTTCTTCCATAGACAACTGTGATGTAGGTACAGGTTGATCTGATAATATTGAAGGTGCAATAGCTTCTGAACATACAGCATTTTTATTTATTGGATATATTCCAGCTTTTCTAAATCCTGCTCGTATATTGGTAGGCGTAAAACATTGTTCATAAACCGGTGTCAGAAATTTGTGAAAATCAAATCTTGTAGGTACTGAGGTGGGATTGTTTACTTTATAATTTTGCAACTCTGCTCTCCATGCCGCTTTAAGTGGTCGAAAAACTCCAACATCCAGTGGTTGCAAAATGTGGCTTGTGTGAGCGGGCATAGTAAATAATATTATCTGGTGGGATTTAGCATAATCAAGAATTTTTGGAGCTATATGACTCGCATGTGAATCCATAATCAACATAACGGGCCTTGTAGGAGGAATGTTTCGGTCGAAAAATTTCAACCATTCATAGAATAAATCTGCATTTATCCAGCCCTTTGGCGACAGTCGCGTTAAACTATTTGGCAGAGATCCATTCGATAGTCCAGGGATATTTCTTACCCCTTTAAATATCACCAAAGGGGGAATGAAATGCCCAGCTGCATTAATGCAAGCTAGCACTGTAGTTGTTGTGCCTTTCTCAGCATATGTTCGATTATATACGTATTTTTTTCCTATTTTGGTGACAATTTTAGTAGGTTTGTTGACGTACATAAGTCCCGTTTCGTCACAGTTCCATATTCTATCTGGACAATCCAACAAGTTATGATTAACTAAAGTTGCCTCTAATTTTTCATAAAAATCAGCTAATATTGTGGGATTTGAGCAAATAGCACGACCGGAAGAAAGATTTTCCGGAGTTCTTAAACTTAAACCGTAACGATCTTTGAAACTAACCCACCAATTCCATCCAGCACATCTTTTGCTTTTGTTGAAGTAATGCTTACATTCAGCTGTCTCAGCAAGTGAAAAGGCTATTTGTCTTATCTGGTTTACAGTAAGGCCAAATCCAAGCTCTTGCATTTGTATAATGTATGACAGTAAGCTTTGTTCTAAATTCGCTGACAAAGAAAATGGTCTACCTACTTTGAGCATCCTAATCTGTGTAATTCCCTGCTTGCGTTCTTCTTTAACTCGTTCAACATTGGCCTTTAATGTACTCCACGGCACGTTAAATTCCTTTGATGCCATGTACAAAGTTAATTTTGACTGTAAAACACTTTCAATGGCTGATTTTAACATTATCTCATTATATTTTCTGTTTTTCTTCTTCGAATTTTTATTTTCCTCCATGGTGTCTGAAATAACATAACAACTCACTTAATTTCGTGATAAAAAGAACTAACAAAACGTCATAAAAATTAACAAAAATTTTAAAAGAGCTTGAAAACGGCCGCTATTCTTATATCACAATTAAAAATATTTTTTAAAATATATTTTACTATAATAGTCACTATAACTAAAAATATTAATACAAGAATTAGAAAAACATTACACATACCTTCGTTAATTCGGTGACACTGTTTCGCGCTTAAATCTCGAAAATCGTTAATTTTTGAGTCCAGTAGATAAGGTATTATTCAAATATTAATCAGAATTAATCAAAACCATTCACAGTGGCAGCAATTATATGTTTTCAGCTACTGATTCACCAAATTTTATAAAGTTACACCTATGTTTTTCATTTAAAATTTATTAATTATCACAACTCAAGTCGTACGTTGCCGGTGGGAAACAAAAATGGCGGGTGAAATGACAAATCACGTGACTGTTATTATTTGACTAAAAAATATTGAACAAAATTTTATACACAAAAAGAAGCCTTATCGTCCTATCACAAAGTTGAATTTAAAGTAGTAAATTTTGCTCCTATAAAGCAGTGGAAGCATCAAAATATATTATCACAGAATTAAGTGAGTCACATATTTATGCTAGTTTACCCTAGTCTTCGACACAGTCCGTACGTAGTTTCTCGAAAGCATCCACGATCCTTTGGTGCATTTCTTCAGCACTATCACATTCACGATTAAAAACCCTTTCTTTCACATACCCCACAAAAAGAAGTCTAACGGAGTCAGATCTGGTGAGCCAGGTGGCCAAGCGTGTGGTCCTAGTCTGCCGATCCAGCGATCATCAAATAGCTCATTGAGGCGCTCACGGACGAACCTCACGAAATGTGGAGGGGCACCATCATGTTGGAACCATGTGCGGCGATATTCAGCCAACGATAGGTCGTTTAAAATGTCAACCAACTGTTCATTTATAAAGTTTAGGTATCGCTGTCCGTTCAGTCGCTCTGGCAGAAACACTGGTCCCAGTATGCGATCCTTAAATAATCCTGCCCATACGTTAACCGACCATCGGGTTTGGTGCCCGGTTTGTCGAACAGCGTGCGGGTTAATCTCTGAATACACGTGTGTATTTCTTCGGTTCCACAGGCCGTTTCTGGTAAATGTCGACTCATCCGTCCAGATAATGTGCTCAATGGAACCAGGCACACGTTGTTGCTGGTATAATAACCAACGGCAGAAAACTCGTCGGCGGTCGTGATCGCCGGGAACTAAAGCTTGCACTTTGTGCAATTTGTATGGGCGCATTCGGTTACGCTTCAACACTTTGTGCACTGCACAGTATGACACACTTGTTCCATCCCGACGTCTTAACAATTTATTTAGCGATACTTCGTGTACCTAGGTTCGGATACCTAACATGTTGCCGTATTCATAATCACTATAAACGTACGCGTTAAGCATTATTAAAACAAAAAACGTAACAACAAGAATAATACCAACAGGTAATCACAAGTATTAACAATTTAATAAAGAAAACGATTGAGCTGTCGATCGCGCACGCGTGTACAAAATCAACACGGAACTGTTTCAAAAACTACAATTAATAACGAACCCCGACGAATAAACTGAAACCTACTGCGTCACAGCGTGAGGCGACACGAGCCGGCCGGGTTACATTCTGCCGTCAATATAAAGAAGGACGCAACTAACAAAAACGTAAAATGGAAATAAAAAATAAATTTATGAATTTTTCTTTCAGACCCCGTGTCTAAAGTATATTAAAAGGTATCTATATGAAAATTGAAATATGTACGTAGAGACATGAAGATTTTAAGGACGAACTTATTTTTTTGATAATTTGTTTATTTATTTAAATAAAACGAATTTTCCTTTTCATCTTAGATTAAAAAATACACCTGGCAACACAAAAACATCGAAGGAAAGACGCATATAACTATTTGCGTCTTCCCAACCTAATAAATAAAAAAAACTGCCATTCATTTAACATTTTTACATATTTTGGAAAGGTCATTTGAAGTTGAAAGGACGCTAATAGTAATTTACTACTTTTTTCTTAGTAAATATTAGAAAAGCATTGGTAGTCAGACACAAAAAATAACAACCCGCAACTCTTGAGTAATGATACAAGACTTACTACGATAATAATTAAAAATTAAAAATTTTGTACAACCGACTTTAATATAAATAATTAAGGATGACTCAAAAACTATTGGTCTGACCTCGATCAAATTTATATGGGACCACATGTAAAACACCAGCTCTTAGTAATAAGATATAAGCTCTTAATAATAAGATTTAGAATAAAAAGACAAGAATAATTGAAGTTTAAGTAATCGATGTAAATATTGTTAAAGATGACGTAGCCACTGGTTAAATAAGTCTTTTCTTTTATGTTGAATTTGTATAAGTCTTTTCTAATAAAGAGATGCCATCTGTGATCAACAGTTACGTCTAAAATTCTTACGATAATTTCTAAAATATTGATATTTGTGAATATTAATGTCTAGAACAAGTAAATGAAATTGTATACTTGGGGAGTGCTTTTAGCCGGGATGGAAGATGTGATATAGATGTGGACAGGCGTGTCGCTGCCGGGAACAAAGTCAATGGTGCCCTGACTGCGTTAGTCAAAAGGCAAGGCGTAGTGAAGAGTGCACGCCTTGCAATACATAACGCAGTGTTGGTACCGACTTTGTTATATGGCAGCGAAACCTGGGTATGCCAGAAGAAGCATAAAAGCAAGTTGAATGCAGTGGAGATGCGATCTCTTCGTAAAATGTGCGGCGTTACCTTGGCCGACCGAAAGCGAAACGAAGAGATTCGCAATATGGCAGGTTTGAAAGATGACCTTATCACAAAAATTGATAAGGGCGTGCTTCGGTGGTTTGGGCACGTTGAGCGAATGAGTGAAGACCGAATGGTGAAGAAAATATATAGCGCGAAAGTTAATATTAAAAGGTGTCGAGGTAGACCGAGACTAACTTTCGAAGACCATGTGAGCAAATTGCTCGAAGAGGGTAGGGTCAAGAGTACTCGGATACCTAGACGTGCATGTATGAAGAACATAATGAATCTGAAAGAAGCGAAAGAGGTATGTAAGGATCGTGAAACTTGGCGATCTGTTCTCTCTGGCTACCCCGTCAGGGATTGTGCGTGAAGATAAGTAAGTATTAAAAAAATTTAGTAGATGCGCCTTCTTATCATGAGTCATGGTATATTTAACTCATTTATTCAAAAATTGTCAGATGCGCCCTTTTTTCTTACGACCGCAGCATTGTTTCGTACCGAGCTAGATACAGGTCGACAGCGGAGAGAGTGTGGGTACAGTCGCGTTCTAAAGTACTACATGGTATTGGGCTATTGTTTTATAATATTATAGTAATTAATTGTTTAATTGTAGAATCATAATAGGTGTTTTACTATTTACTTAGAACTTTGGAAGAGGTGGGAATTAAAAATGGATAATGTTTACTTGAGCATTATTTGTTATTTCTATCGTAAAATATAAAGTAGTTTGTAACAAAAAAAACTTAAGCTAAGGGTGACACGCCGTCCATTATGACGTCTTGGGTCACATGAAAGTCAGATGTTGATGGTGTGTTGGTGTTACTGGATGCTACTTCATCATCACTTTCATCTTCGCTTGAGCTTCCGTCATCAGATCGATCACATGGTAATTTTTTCGGTATTCTCCCTCAACACTTTACTGCACAATTTTCCCCATTCACCTTCTCCTATCATATTTACCTTTTCGTTCACTAGTTTAGTCATAAAACGATAGATATAAATAATTTTTGTTTCCTTCCTTTTTAAAACATCGTCGCGAGTCGCAAAGTAAGCTGTGTATGCGACTGTATTTTTGGAGCGAACAAAGCGCGGGAACCAATGGCATGCAGGCACAGTAATACTGGCGGATTGTTCCCCCGTCGCGCCCCTTCGTACCTATATGTGATAAATCGCTGTGCCCAAGTTCAAGGCCAGCGTTCTTTTTTCACCGTTCGCGCGTACATTAACCTCCATTAGTCAGGTGATATCAATTCAGTTTCCACTGCTGGTTTTATGTTTCAGTATTTTCTGTAGAAATTATCGATTCATTTAGCTGTACTAACATGATGGCGCGTGAATAAAGCTAATAAAACGTTGTAAATATATGATTTTTTTTTCATCAGGATCAAATTTATTTGTGACCCATGATCAAAGGTATACTTGGTGCTGTCGCCTGTCTTAGTTTTCGGGAGCGTTCCAAAAATACCCTGTATTTTAAAAGATTTAATTAAAATGCGCGGTAATATTAAAATTTCTATTGGTATTAAAATTTCTATTCGTATTTTCAAAATATCTATTAGTAATATCAAATATCTATTGGAAGTAACAAATTTCTATTGGTAGTATCAAAAATATCTATTGGTAGTAGCTGGTTTTCTAACACTACTGACTAGCAGCTATTAATCAACTAAAATTAGTTGAATTTAACACTTGTGTAACTGCGAATATCAGTTACCACTTTCTCCGTCTAGCTAACACTTTTCACTATATGTAACGGCGAAATTTCCGTTACCACTTTTTCCGGCTAGCTAACACTTTTTCACTATATGTAACTTCGAATTTTCAGTTACCACTTTTTTCAGCTAGCTAACACTATTTTACTATATGCAACTGAGAATTTTCAGTTGCCACTTTTTTCGACTATGTGTAACTGCGATTTTCAGTTACGACCTTTTTCGGCTAGCTAAACTTTTTCTATTTCACTATAACTTTTCACTGCGTTCTGCTACTAGTCACTTCAGCTACTACCGGATACTACTGCTTGTTACTGGTAGTTCTTCCTACTACAACGTTACTGTGATTTGCCCCCATAAGGTAAACTTCGGCTATACTGTATAGAGAGCCGCTTGCCATTTTCCGGTTTTGCCTCTTTATTTTTAAACATTTTCATTATGTAATTAGCACAAATCGCAATATTTTTTATACAATGCTAATTTTTACACTAACACGCTATACACTATTAAATAGGCATTTTGGTCCTTTATCAGTATGTGATAAAGGTTATTTAATATATTTACATTTAAAAAGTTATTAAACAAAATATACTAAATTTTCATAACAAATGTGCACATTAAATCTTTAATTTTTCTATATTTATCAAATGCGTCTATTTACACAAATTATTTCTTTATCATTGCAATCTATACATCATATGCTAACTAAATATTATATTTACAACTCTTTTAGAACACAAAAATATTCTTATTATTTTCATACAAACTATGGCGCAGTTAATTAAACTTCCAGAAAGTTCCACGATATGCTGCGCTGTGATTGGTCGAATTTTTATTAAATGATTAAAGTTGTTTATATCAACTATTATTAAAAACGACATTCTATAGAAGTATATTAAGAGTTGTAAACACATTGTAAAACCATATACCAATACACAATTTGTTCGATTTTGTTGCTAATTTCACTTTTTAAACAAATTAATATTCTTTCATCACTTTTTGCTTAAAGTCTTTAAACCGTCGCGAACACTCGTATCTTCTAAAGTATTCATTTAAATAGTATAATTTAAGGGATAATTTTTAGATTAAATAGCCCAAGTTAACTAAAATATTTATTAAGATAAATATTAATACTGAATTAGAGAAAACATCTTTGCAAATAAACAAATATTTTTAATTAATATTTCAAATATGCTAGGATAGGTATATGATTCCTTAGTACATTATTTTGACGTATTTCATAACGTTTAGCCAGCGAAGTAAGCGCCCGAATATTGATTTTTTGACAACTTAATTACAAAATATTAAACTTTTTCTACTATTTAAACTTAATTAGAATGTATTGTACATACTAACCTTCCGTAAAACAAATCTCTAAAGCCCGTATTAATAAACGTTACTCAACGACGAAATCAAGTGCGTAATTATTTGATACGCCCTCATTACGATATCAGCATCTCAAGATCGTTGCTTATTAATAAACACATAAAAACAGAATCCCAAAACGCTGTACATAGAAATACTACTCTATGACTTGCACTCAAGTACACACACTTGAGAGTCGAGTTTCGTTTATTAATCAGTGTGGCGCTCAGCTGATATCGTAAACCTAAACCGCATCTTGAGATTTTTTTATTTTTATTTTATTTTTATTTTATATATGTTTATTAATAAGATTATAACCTCAATATTGTACTCAAGTGCGTGTACTGGAGCTGAGTTTATTAACACGGGCCTTAATGACGGTGAAAGACGTATCAAAATCCCAAAAAAAGGGGTTGTTTTAAAAATAAGGTCGGGGAAAAATATTTTTAGTACTTTGTTTGTATAAAATTGAAGAAAAATCTCTTTGGTTGTACTGTTTGTATCTGGCTGATTTTAATATCAATACATATAGGACATTATTAAAAAGAAAAATAAAAAACTTACTCACCATTTTTCAATTGTTTTTCTCTCTACCAAAATGAGTGAATCTAATGACGAAATTCGATACATTCTGAAGTTTTATTACAAAAAAGGGGACTCAAGCCGCGAAAAAAATTTGTGACGTATATAGACCTAATACAGTTTTTTTAATAGGATAAGGATGACAAACGAGCATACAGTCCACCTGATGGAAAGTGGTTGCTGTGGCCTATATACATCTACATCTATCCTCAGTTATGAATCAAAATGCAGATGCGTTTTCACCCGTGAGGACTAAGATGGAATGCCTCATTTCCAGTAAAAAGGGTCTCCGGTTCTCTATACCCACAGTACGACACACAGCAGCGTTAAGCTGCTATTTTACGCTGGTATTATGTGAGAGCGTGATCCTTCCCCGGTCGAGCCGACCCATTCGTGCTACAACTATACTACTAATATAGCTGCAGCATGGCTCTACCACGTAAAAAAGTCTGTAAGAGTAGCACAAACATGGTTCAAGCGCTTTCAGTCCGGAAATTTTGATGTCAAAGATGTAGCTCGCTCTGATCGCCCTCATACAGATAAAGTCGATGCCATTTTTTAAAAAGTGGAGCAAGGTCGGCCTATAAGTAGTCATGAGTCACGACGGGTTGGGTCGGGCTTATCTCAAGCGCCCCCATGCAGTATTAGCTACCGAAGCTGGGTCGAAATATTAAAATCATTTTCTAAAAATATTCATAAATCACTAATTAATACCTGAAACAGAACTTAAATTACAATGAATTCTTAATGGGACTCACACACAAAGGATTGAGTTACAATGGAGAGCCGTGAAGCGTTTTTTTTTTAAAATACGGTGGTACAAACTGTAACACCTTATTTCACTCTCTCGAGGGTTTGAATTTTTCAAATTCCTATCTTAAATAATGCCTAAGTAAATAAAAAGTTTCATACAAACACTATTCCATCCCCTTAGAGGTTGAATTTTCTTAATGGATGCCTACGTTATAAAACGCAGCTACTGTCTACTTTTCAGATTCCTACGTATAGCGATTTGGGCTGTGCGTTAATAGATGAGTCAGTCACTCAGGATATCCCCTATTATATAGGTATTAGGAAATACGATTAAAAATTAAAGTCCTGAATTGGGCGGTAAGGAGCTGAGAAGTAGTTTTGCCCCTTTAAAGTATTTAGTTTAGTTTAAATAAGGCCCCATTTTAATTTTTGGCCCGGAGTACTTGGTTTCATAGCTACGCCACTGACTGTCCTGTCTGATTAGTAATTCAGATTGCTTTTCAGAATTCCTTACTATTTCTCAATATTATTTTGCCATTACGGGTCGTAATTCAAATGTGGAAAGAGTTTTTTTTTTCTTTTATAGGTCAACAATGGCCAAATTAATGCAACAAATTACATGTCAATACTATAGACAAAATGTTAGTTGTACAATTTAATTTTAAAAATCTGACTTGTATAGAGTATTACAAGACAATTTTAAAGGACAATGAGCTTTTAAAGCAAGTGTCTGCCAACCAAAAATATTAATTACTTTTTGTTACAATTAATTTAAAGTTTATTTAGTTCGTTAGTGTTTTGTTTAATTTTTATTTTCATTGCAAGTTGCAATAGTAGTAAGTAGGTAATTAAAGTAAACAATGATAAGTAAAAAGGACTGGTTCATTAAATTTTATTGTTATTTCATAAGAATCTTATAACATTTCAGTAACAGTTTTGTTAATTCTATTTTCCATTGAAATTTGCAATAGTGGTAAGTAATAAATAACGATAATTAAAAAAGAAGGCTGATTTATTTAATTTGTTATTTATTAAAATTTAGGAAGATTTATGGCAACAAATAAACGTTTTGTTTCAATTTGTTGTCCATTGCAAATCGCAATAGATATTAAGTACTAACTAATAACTACTATACAGGGTTACTGGGGACTCGACAACTTTCTGGCAGGGCGTGATAGGGGAGACAAAATGCTACAAATTTGACCTATCATATGTATGGCCGAAAATGAACAGGTCTTGAGATGTACGGATTTTAAAGATTTTTGAATAATCACCCAGAATTTCAATTAAATTCTAAATAAAAATAAAACCTTTTTCGTATGCTTTTTTTTAACGTCCATTTCGCACCTATGCCGGTACTTGTTGGGGGCACTAAGCTCGAACTTGTTGAGGAGTATGTTTACCTGAGACAAATAGTCCGACTAGGTAAGTCCAACTTCGACCGAGAGGTCGATCGACGGATTCAACTTGGCTGGACAGCGTTCGAGAAACTACGAAACATCTTCTCGTCAGACATACCTCAAAACCTGAAGTGCGTGTTGCCAGTGATGACTTACGGATCTGAGACGTGGTCCTTCACTGCTGCCGTATGAGGAAGCTCAAGGTCGCTCAGCGAGCTATGGAGAGGGCTATGCTCGGGGTTTCTCTGCGTGATAAACTTAGAAATGAGGATATCCGCAGTAGAACCAGAGTAACCGACATAGCCCAACGGATTAGTAAGCTGAAGTGGCAGTGGGCCGGCCATATATAGCTCGAAGAACCGATAACCGATGGGGAAGAAAGGTTCTCAAATGGCAGCCTCGTACCAGTAGGCAAAGTGTAGGGCGACCCCCCACAAGATGGAGTGACGACCTGGTAAGACGTGCAGGAAGTCGATGGATGCAGGTGGCTCAGGACCGTGCTTTGTGGCATTCCTTGGGGGAGGCCTATGTTCAGCAGTGGACTTGTGAAGGGCTGTAATGATGATGATGATGATGCTTTCTTTTAAGTTTATTTATTTTCTTGATGCTTCAACTAAGCGAATACAACTGTTCGCAACGGCCTAACAACTTTAAGAAACAAAGTGATGAAAGAATATTGTTTTGTATAAAAAGTGAAATTACCAACGAAATCGAGTAAATAGTTTGTTAATATAGTTTTACAGCATGTTTATAACTCTTAATATATTTGTATAGAATGTCGTTTTGATAATAGTTAATATATGTAAACAACTTTAATTGTTTTAGAAAAAATCGACCAATCACAGCGCGTCGTATCGTAGAACTTTCTGGAAGTTTAATTAACTGCGCAATAGTTTATACTAAAAATAATGAGAATAATTTTGTGTTCTAAAAGAGTTGTAAATATGATATTTAGTTACCATATGGTATATATATCACGAAAGTGAAGAAATAATTTGTATAATTAAACGCATTTGATAGTTATAGAAAAATTAAAGAATTAATGTACCTATTTATTATGAAAATTTGGGACATTTCGTTTAATAACTTTTTAAAATGTTAATGTATTGAATAACCTTTATCATATTCTGATAAAGGACAAAAATGCCGATTTAATGATTTATAGCATGTTAGTGTAGAAATTAGTGTTGTATAGAAAATATTGTAATTTATGCGAATTGTATAGCAAAAATGTTATAAAATAAAGAGGCAAAACGGAAAATGGCAAGCGGCGCACTATAAAGTATAGCCGAAGTCTACCTTATGGGCGCGAGACCCAGCAACGTTGTAGTGTGAAAAGCTACCAGTGACAAGCAGTAGTATCTGGTAGCAGCTGAAGTGACTAGCAGCAGTATATAGTGAATAGTGAAAGTGTTAACTAGACGAAAAAAAGTGGTAACTGAAATTCTCAGTTACATATAGTGAAAAAGTGTTAGCTAGCCGAAAAAAGTGGCAACTGAAATTCGCAGTTACATATAGTGAAAAAGTGTTAGCTAGCCGAAAAAAGTGGTAACTAAAATTCGCAGTTAGATATAGTGAAAAAGTGTTAGCTAGCCGAAAAAAGTGGTAACTGAAATTCGCAGTTACATATAGTGGAAAAGTGTTAGCTAGCCGAAAAAAGTGGTAACTAAAATTCGCAGTTACATATAGTGAAAAAGTGTTAGCTAGCCGAAAAAAGTAGTAACTAAAATTCGCAGTTACATATAGTGAAAAAGTGTTAGCTATCCGAAAAAAGTGGTAACTGAAATTCGCAGTTACATATAGTGGAAAAGTATTAGCTAGCCGAAAAAAGTGGTAACTGAAATTCGCAGTTACATATAGTGGAAGTGTTAGCTAGCCGAAAAAAAAAGGTAACTAAAATTCGCAGTTACATATAGTGAAAAAGTATTAGCTAGCCGAAAAAAGTGGTAACTGATATTCGCAGTGTGATAAAGTCTAGTTAAATAGCTGCTAGTCAGTAGTGTTAGAAAACCAGCTACTACTAATAGATATTTTTATAGTGACCAACCGATAGTGAACAACCGTAGTTGAACAACCGTTGCATCCGCACAGGCGATGGCTAGCAGCGATGACAAATTCATCAAAAAGTACGTCATGATGAAGATTTATGAAAGCTGTATTGGCCCTGAAGTTGTTAAACAAATAAGAGAGGAGATGAAAGAAGCCTACGCTAAGTGCTCACTATCGCCATCTTTTGAAGAACAGTCGAACCCGGTTCAAATGCCGCAAGTATTGCTCGGGAAGCTGCCATCCGGTTTTGCCATGGACCCTAACACACAAACTATTACTAAGCCAACAGATGGCGCTGTTCATGGCCAAGAAAATGATTTGCCCCATTTGGAATCTAAACCACAAAAACCACCATCGATGGGAGGTGTTCTGTCTTATAGGCCCCTAGCTCCGAGTTTCCAACAGCCTTCGATCCCGCCGTATATGATACCGAATCCTCAGTTCCGCCCCTACAGTCCAGCCGCGTCGTTCTCCCAGACGCCTTACAGCGCTCCTGGGATGTTCTACCCACCCGTTTTCCAGTACAATCCTTACGCGTACCCGCAGCAGTTTTAGCAAGCGTTTTACCAGCAACCATTCTTTGGCGCCGGCAGAATTTCGATTGGATCGAGACAAATGAAGTCTTATGAGCCCCAGCGCGATATGGACCTGCGGGACCGCTTGGAGCTGATCTCGCGCGGGCCTAGCGCCGGTCGCCTACGCAACGTCATCTGCGTGATGCAGGAGCTCGGCTACATCGACCACACGCTCGAACCAAACTACGATCAAATCAAGCAGCGGATCAACAACCTCCCCGTTTCCAGTGCACTGAAGAGCGACATACAGGACGGCCTCCAGTTCTGTCAGAAATTCTCGCAATGTGTACCAGAAATAAAACGCGACGTGGCACCGCTTTCACAAGAACTGATCAAGCCCATGTTCTTCTTCCGCTGCTACAAGCATAAAAAGTTGGAGGCTTGCATTATGAAAGACATCCGTGAGCGATTTACTTCAGAAGGCGAGTTGGATACGGAGAGCGATTTTAGGTCAGCCCAATCCATTCGTGACGACTCTCTGCCAGACCCAAGATTTGAATCATTAGATGAAATGGCGGTTTACTTTTACGACTATTTAAGTGGCGGGAACGGAATGGATTACGACCTATATTTGTAGAGAATGCGTTCAAATATTTAGATACGGTTCATTGACTTATTCGCATTTTTAATCTGTTGAAATATACGTTTGAGTTCACGATTGTTTTGGGTAAAAATAACATAATATAAATTGGCTGCACCAAAAATGTTACGGCCCCCAGCTGCCCCTGCAAAGGTCGCCTTGGCTATGGCCCATAGTAGCCTCCTCGACGGGCAACCGAGGGTTCGGGCCCAAATGGCCTTATGGACAGTTGACCTATAATACTACACAATAGAGATAAGGCTAGGTAAATAAATGGTACGTACCTGGATCCGAAGCTAAGACCGCAACCAAGGCTCGGTCAGGCCGTAGGTAGGTGTAGTGCATGTAAAGTGGTGTTTAGTGGTGTGTATATTTATGTGACCTGGCCCAGCTGAGGTGACCGGCAGCGGCCTAGTCCCATACTGCCCCACAATGCTGCTTCACTCCAGCAGGCGTCACCAAGTGACAACTTCTTTCTTCATGTCACTATTTCAGTCTATCAACTTTATTGTACATTTAACTAACTTCAACTCAACTAATTCAACGTTCGTCGTAAAATCAAACACGTGATACCCGACACAAGTAACGAACAGTAGTTCAAAGTTCAATATTCAAGGTTCCGGATTCATTTATCACCAAATTACAAATAGGGAACTAATGCGATCTCTTCACGAGTCACAAAGTTTAGCGTTACAACCAACAACTAAATTCCTTCGTACTATTTTAAATACTACGCCGCAATAAGAATTCAAAATCAACCTAGTTGACACGCAAAGTAACTAAAGAGTCAACACAAAAAAGGCACTTAACGCGACGGTACAAGTGCAACGAAATTACTCTAATCACTCAAATTCAAAATAAGCCTCTTGTCATGAACGTACAACTTAGACAAACTAAGCCGAGGCGGTCTTCACGAAACCACAATTCAGTAGCGAAGTAACGCGCACAAATACTAAAAATCTAGACGATAAACCCAAAAAACTGGTCGCGCAAAATATATGCAGCGGTAACGAAAATACGCTAATTGACCGCACCGCTGCTCTCAAGCTACTGTTTTCGCCCACGAGCGCCAAACGCTGGGAAGCTATATACCGATGCCCCCTCCCGGCGACGCGCGTACAACCTAACACCATCGGGCGATTCGCTAAGTCGAATGCGATTGGTGGCCGTCTCAAATGACCATATTTGGCCTAAACAAACCCCCGTCACGGATATAAGGACTTATGTCCGCGAGCAAATCGGCAAGCGGGACAGGGTCGCGACGACACGTTGCAAGACTGAATCTACAACTAAAACTAGGCCACCTTAGGCACCCCATCAGATCTTGCAACCTTAACCACCGCCTCAAAAATACAGCCCCAATGTGGGCAAGCCGGGGGGTCGAACCTCCCCTTCCTGGACATCGCAGCACCTAAATTAGTCCTGTTACTGGACAGAAGTCCTACGACCTCTTTCAAACACCTATCTGTGCCCCTATGATTCGTTCCGCAATCCGACCGAATCAGGTCTGCAAACAGCGACGCGATAGGAAGCGGCCCAGCGTGGCCACCTAAGCTTCAGTGCAGAGAGCACTCACAAGTTCCACATGAACGGCGTTTGTGGAGAGCCAAACAAAACGCACAGATAGTCCTTAGTATGAATTTTTCAAGCAAGCAGGCATACCAAGCCATCCACCATATAATCATTTACTCAATTGTGTGGCAGCTGATTTCGATCTGATGATCTCACAACTAGCTAGCGCTTTCAGACATGTAGTCCTATGTTCATATTTCAACCAAATTTCAAAAGCATCAATGTCAGAGTTACACATTTTTTAATATAGTTTTGTAAACAAGTTCAAGATTATTATACAAAGACGGCTAATTACAAACGGCACTGCGATATGATACAGTGGTGTTGGTTTGACCGTACGAGTAAATAATTATAATATTTACGAGTTTCAGTACTATTTACAAATTTTCTTATTATACCCACTGTATATACACTAGAAAAATTTAACGTTTTAGGATTATTAAAGAAAATGTTGTTAATATAAAATCATTAAAACGAAAGAAAACTCTCAATTAGTTACATTTGTCTGGAAACTAGTTGATATAAACTAATGAAATTACTAACAAAATCAAACTTGAATTGTAATAGGTACCATAAAATCAAAAGTTTTATCTATATTGTGCCTAAGTTATATCTAGGGATTATAAATTTTTTTAAGTCTGTATACAATTGTTTTAACAAATTTAACACAGGAGTTCAGGGTTGATTCTTTCTTAATGAGTTCGGCTATTTTAAAGGGAGACACACCGGAAATGTTACAGATTAATTCATGATCATTTCTCGCGGCACTAAACGCGGGACATTGTTGGAGTAGATGTTCAATAGTTTGCGTAGCTGAATAATCGCAAGGGCATCTGTCATCCGCGGTGATTTTAAATCTGAACAAATAACTTTTATGGTATCCGTGGCCGGTGAGAACCTAAGTCAAGTGGAAACTCATATTGGTAGCCGCTCTAAGTTCGTGTATGAGATCCAATATCAGTAGTAATTCTCTGGTATGTTTGCCTGTTTCAAAGTTCTTATACCTGGTTTGCCAAAGAGAGTGCGTCACAATTTTAATTCTGTGTTTTATGTAAAACGTAGGTGTTGCGAAATAATCAGGTGCCTTGTGTGCTTTGGTTCCTGCTTTAGCCGCTATGTCTGCCGCCTCAAGCTATGCTTCAGCGTTACAACCAACAACTAAATTCCTTCGTACTATTTTAAATACTACGCCGCAATAAGAATTCAAAATCAAACCTAGCTGACACGCAAAGTAACTAAAGAGTCAACACACAAAAGGCTCTTAACGCGACGGTACAATTGCAACGAAATTACTCTAATCACTCAAATTCAAAATAAGCCTCTTGTCACGAACGTACAACTTAGATATACTAAACCGAGGCGATCTTCACAAAACCACAATTCAGTAGCGAAGTAACGCGCACAAATACTAAAAATCTAGACGATAAACCCAAAAAACTGGTCGCGCAAAATATATGCAGCGGTAACGAAAATACGCTAATTGACCGCACCGCTGCTCTCAAGCTACTATTTTCGCCCACGAGCGCCAAACGCTGGGAAGCTTCATAACGATGCCCCCTCTCCGCGACGCCCGTGACACCTAACACCATCGGGCAATTCGCTAAGTCGCAGGCGATTGGATACCGTCTCAAATGACCATATTTGGCCTAAACAACCGTGTTCAACAACCGTGGTCAATAAATAATAGTTATAAAATTTCGCGACTAATCAATCAGTCGAACCGCTGGCCACTCCCTTGCTATTTGTATTGATATATCGTGCATTTTAATTTTGAACCTCAGTCCACAGTTTTCCAACAGCACACACAGAGACGGCAGTAGAAGTATCCTCCGGAACCTATAGGTGTAGGACGTGAGCGACTCGCGGAGTATCTTCGACCACATTTACTCCGGAGAGTTACGCCCGTCCGGCACAACAACTATAAAAGTACAAAAAGTATACACAATAGAAAATTATGGGTCGTAATAAATTATTATTTTTTCTTTTTTTTTTACACTTTATGTATCGTAAAATGTTACGTACTTCAAAAAATTATTATGACATGAGACATAAAATATTTTAGCTCTCCAAAAAGGTAATAATATCCCGGTGAAGACATTTATACATAACGTACATACAATCAATTAAACTAATTTGGATCGTTTCTAAACTCAAACAATTTTTTTTAAAGATTAAACATCTTGCTCAATATGAGCCCCTTGGTTGCGGATACACGTCCTGATTCTTTTCCTAACTTTAGTTTTCATTATGTTTGACTATATTGTAGCCCTAATATGCTCTGCCGCATTTAAGATACGCCTTCGAAGTTCTTCAAGAGAATTCACTGGGGTCAGGTAGACTAAGTCCTTCATGTGACCCTAAACGTAGAAGTCTATTGGCGTCAGATCAGGACTTCGTGCAGGCCACGGAGTTGGCCCCCCTCCCAATCCACCTGTTTAGGTATTGGCTATTTAGCCACTCTCGTACAGATAACCTGAAGTAAGCTGGACAGCTGTCATGCTGATAAATCAAATGACTTTTAATTTCTGCTATAACACGCCCTGCTTGGAAGTTGTCGAGTTCCCAGTAACCCTGAATTGCTAACTAGTATTACTTTAAAAAAAAATTCAAAAGACTAAAAATAAATTCTAAAGACTAAGCTGGCTGGTCTGTCCAGCTTTTCGGTTTTAAGACCTAACAAACAACCCTAGCTGCAAGTATAGACAATGACAAGGCGCCCCCGATAAAAATAAAGTCGTTATTAAGAACAAAGCCAATGCAAAAATCAGGCTTTCTGAAAATCGGAACAGAATCAAAATTGAATTTAGAAAAAGCCAAATTAGGGGCTTTTTAGGGGCTCATTAAGTGCCAAGTTTAAAAATTAGGTGCTCTAAAATTTTTACCACAAAAACTGTTACAATTTGCGTTCTGGCAACTAGCAACGCAGTGACGTTATTAGATACTCGTATACGATAAATATTAATAGCAAGATATTATTGGGGAAGAGGTGATGTCTACCAAGCTATTTCTAATATACTTAATCTAAATTAGAAAATTTGTAAATTGTTCTTTTTTTAAAGTCCGGCTGAGTTTCTTGCTAGTTATTCCCAAGACAGAAGTATTTTCCGAACCAGTGGTAACTTAAACAAAACAATGACTTTCATTGATATCATTTATAATCAATATTTTAAAAAATCTATTTCGATGTTTGACTTCATCATTAATGTTTTTTTTTTGTTGTTTAATTTGTATGGTGCCGGCGGTGATCGAACTCGATTTACTCTCTTACTGTGATATTTTTAAAGCGACCGTTGATATCATCATCCATCATTATCATTACAGCCCTTCACAAGTCCACTGCTGAACATAGGCCTCCCCCAAAGAGTGCCACAAAGCACGGTCCTGAGCCACCTGCATCCATCGACTTCCTGCATGTCTTACCAGGTCGTCACTCCATCTCGTGGGGGGACGCCCTACACTTCGCCTACCGGTACGAGGCTGCCACTCGAGAACCTTTCTTCCCCATCGGTTGTCGGTTCTTCGAGCTATATGGCCGGCCCACTGCCACTTCAGCTTACTAATCCGTTGGGCTATGTCGGTTACTCTGGTTCTACTGCGGATATCCTCATTCCTAAGTTTATCACGCAGAGAAACTCCGAGCATAGCCCTCTCCATAGCTCGCTGAGCGACCTTGAGCTTCCTCATACGGCCAGCAGTGAAGGACCACGTCTCAGTTCCATAAGTTATCACTGGCAACACGCACTGGTTGTACAATTTCGTTTTCAGGTTTTGAGGTATGTCTGACGAGAAGATGTGTCGTAGCTTCCCGAACGCTGCCCAGCCGAGTTGAATCCGTCGATTGACCTCTCGGTCGAAGTTGGACTTACCTAGTCGGACTATTTGTCCCAGGTAAACATACTCGTCAACAACTTCGAGCTTAGTGCTCCCAACAACTACCGGCATAGGTGTGACATGGACATTGAACATGATCTTTGTTTTGTCCATGTTCATCTTAAGACCTATCCGTTGGGAAACACTATCGAGGTCATTGAGCATAGTGCTTAGGTCCTCCAGCGATTCTGCCATAAGGACTATATCGTCGGCAAATCGAAGGTGAGTGATGTACTCGCCATTGATGTTGATACCGTACCCTTTCCAGTCCAGAAGCTTGAAAACGTCTTCCAATGCAGCGGTGAAGAGTTTCGGGGATATGACGTCACCCTGTCTTACACCTCTCTGCAATTGGATAGGTTTCGTACTCTGGTTCTGTACTCGGATAGCCATCGTAGCCCTACTGTACAAGCACTTCAACACTTCGATATACCGACAGTCAACTTGGCTCCGCTGAAGGGACTGCAGCACCGCCCAAATTTCGACGGAATCAAAGGCTTTCTCATAGTCCACATACGCCAGACATAGTGGCAAATTGTACTCTTCGGACTTCTGTACAATTTGCCGAAGGGTATGTATGTGGTCTATGGTGCTAAAGCCCTTTCGAAAACCGGCTTGTTCGGGAGGCTGGAAGTCGTCAAGTCTGCGCGCGAGACGATTCGTAATGACTCTCGAAAACAGCACGTAGACGCGGCTCAGAAGGGAAATCGGTCTGTAGTTCTTCAAGAGAGCGTTGTCACCTTTCTTGAAGAACAAAACCACCGCACTTCTGCTCCACGCCTCCGGTGTAATGCCACCATGGAGGACGGAATTAAAGAGCTTCTGAAGGACTTCAAGTACCGGTTTTCCACCCGCTTTCAGAAGCTCCGCTGTAATTCCATACTCGCCTGGGGCCTTACCGTTTTTATGGTGCTGGAGAGCCATTCTAATCTCGCTCAGATTGACGTCCGGGATATCTTCGGAATAGTGTTGATATAATAATCTACAATGGCTCAAGAATGTAAATATTACTAACTACTAGTAACTGAAAATATTGACAAAAGCCAAACAAAAGTCGTCGTGTTTGTTATTTCATCGTCGTTTTCAAGATCATAATACTTTATTAGGTTTAGATTTCGAAATATAAAATGCATTTCATAACTATGGTATTCTGTGAGAGCGTAATCCTTCCCTGGTCGAATCAACCCATCCGTGCTACAGCTATAATATAGATACAGCATAGTTCTACCATGTATAAAAAGACATATTGTTAAGTTCTCCGCCAACATGCACTCACAGCTGGAACCAAAGTAAAATTACCAATTCCCATTTAATATTTCGAATATCCGCGGACGGACATCCACTTTATCACTTTGATGGCTGTGCAATGATTTGAGGAGGTCATTCCTTCACTCCTTTGAACTGAGAATCATACCTTCAAAGGCAGCCGTTGTTGTTCCGTGCTCCTGCTGTACAACCAACTTTAAAAAAAATAAACTACTTATGCGTAGTCAACTCAAGTATCAAGATGCAATGCCACACGTCCTGCAATTATACTGATTCTCTATACTCTTTAGAACTGAACACAGTAAGCACTACCTATATGGCAGCAGAAATAGGTAAGTGGGTGTTACCTACCCAGGTGGATTCCTGGGCAGAAAAGGAATCCTACCACTTATAAAATTATCTGTCCCGTGACACATACATGGGTCATTGATATTGTCTTACTATTGTATCTGCAAACCAGACAGTGAAAACGTTAATGTACACTTGCACCCTAGTCATGAATGTTTATGTTTATTTACGTATATCATCTATACAAATAAATAAAATTGGAGTGTCTGTTTGTAACGTCAAAATAACAGCTTTTCACTAAATTCATATGAAAAAATATACGGTACTTATAACAAAAACACAGTTTTAAACATTTTTGTCTGTCTGTCTGTCCGTCTGTCTGTTTGTTCCGGCTAATCTCCGAAACGGCTGGACCGATTTTGATGAGACTTACACTGGCAGACAGCTGATGTTATTAACTTAGGCTATTTTTGTTTTAGAAAAAGAATAAGGGTTCCGCGAGAAAAAATTAAAAACCTAAATTACACGCGGGCGAAGTCGCGTGGAACAGCTAGTTTAAAATAAAAGTATGAACTGTTATATCTGCGCTAGCACTTCTTACTAGTTTGTGGTTATATCTCATAAATGTGACAAACAAACATCCTACCTGATTGTTATTGGCTACTGTAGCCCGTAGACACCTGCAACCAATTTGAAACAAAGCTATAGATACGTTGACATGCCTGAGAACTAGCTGCAAAGCCTAATAGCCTGCAACTATCCTGGCCTTCTTACCTTTTAAAGTGATACAAAGAAGTAGAAGAATTTATTCATATTTAATAACACAATTCAAGTCTACTAAATCGTTTATTATTTATTTTGTATATTCCCGGTTGACCCCTCAGTTACCATGTACCATCTAGAAATGTTACTGCATAAGCACAATTAGTAACTTTCGTCAAATTATTGTAAAATCGAATCAGGATTTTTCGCTAAGGACTTTACTGTTTGATGTTAATACACCCACCATACGTTCAGCAATATTAATCAATATAATCGCGGTGAGCCTCGCTATATTTCATTTTTATCGAGAGTTCCCGGCGTCCCAACTGACCCGACGTGACTCCCGACAACGGTTTCCCGTAATACTTTGGTTTCTACACGTGTGTTGAATAGTTATGTTCGAGTTCAAAAAAACGAAAAGGTTCTGTAATATTAGAAGCGCATGTTTTTTTATTGTAAATTTTATTTTATGCAGCTATAGCTAAACTAACGGCCTAATCAAATTATTAAAATATTTTTTACATTTTACAAACTAGCGACATTATTCATAAAATATATTCAGGTACTAAATAATAACCGTATTTCGTTGTTTTTTTTTTCTATAACATCCACTACTGGACCACTCTTTGTTTTGTGCTGGTATTCTGGTTACCGACCGAAAAATGTTCCCGCCGTCAGTTTTCGGTCGGTAACCAGTTCTCCAATAGCAATGAAATGAAATTTATTTCTAATCATCAAGGATAAAGTAAAATTTTGTTTGTGAAAGATCAAGATACGGCTTAAAAGATTCCACAGATATCCTCTTTTTGTATTTTAACGCCTAATTATACAACAGTATAGACGTAGTTCATTAAAACTAATAAATTATTACAAAAAAATGAGGTTATCATTAATTGAAGAGGAAACCCGAGGAGACCAGCCCCACAAGCAGCAACTGTTCACAGATATGACCATATGACGCATGTGGCAGTCACGTCCTTGTACGCCGCAAACAGTGACTTATAAGGTTAAAAGCGAGTATTATCCCAGCTTACCAAATACTGAGATATCACCATCAAAATATACAGAAATAAATCCACAGTTTACTAAACATAGCTTAAGATCCCATAAGACAAGGTAGAATTTTCGGATTATTCCGTTTATCCATCCTAAAAAATCCATCCTAGAGTGGATACACTTTTATTTGTTCTTCCGACTTTTTACCCCAAGTCCATTTCAACACCTACACATTAATTATTAATATTTTTTTAATAACCACGAACTTAATCACAAAACGTATTACGTATTTCCGTTACCGTTACAGCCTACTATAGTCCATGCATTGCGTATTGCATTTAAATCAAATTAAACTTCCTCGTTTTAAATAATATTATTGCGTTATTTATAAATTCTGCAATATCTTCAGGAAACTACCAACACTAATTTCATTATTGAGTAGACGTAATTTGATATCCTGGAAAAATTCGTCACTTTTAATGTACATTTGCAATAGTTTTCTAAATTTCTCTAATACAACAGATGTATTAGCGAAACACTGGGAGTTTTTTGCAAGCATTCCAAAAACGTTGGCTACTATTGGATTATTTTATGACTTTTATTTCAGCGATGACCTTTCAAACAAGAAGTATGTATATATCTTTATAGGTAATGTCTGGTAAGTTTAATATCTTGGGTCAATTTTTATCATTTTTCTATAAATGACTGTGCACAGCCGAGGGAAAAAATCGGAAGAAAAATAATACATACGAATTCCGACTATCCACCCCGTCTAGGGTTGATAGATGAACACGCGTTTCTGAGTTTTCACCCTAGAGTGGATTTTTTAGGATGGATAAACGGAATAACCCCAAAGTTCTTTTGATTTTGAACAATTTACAATACATTTTCTATTTTATAATATGTATGTACGTGCAATACGTGTACATTACGTATGATAATAAACATAGCGAACTTTACCAATATAAACGGCTTAGCGTATAGCTGAACTAACATCATTCCACGCTCCTTGGTGATCAAAATATTCATTATACTCGGATAAACCATAATAAACTAAATATAATAAATAAATTAATTGTAATTTTTACTTTTTTCTTTCGAGAAAGTTTAGTACCAACAATTTTATCATAATATACTTTTGTACATAATCCATTTATTTTAATTAATATATTTTTTATATAGTAAACATAGATAATTCAATATAGTAGATGTAGAGTAATTATGTGAATATCTTCTCAGTTCCCCCTCCCCCCCCCCCCAAATTTGTTGCAAAAGGAAATGAAAATATTTGTCATGTTTAATTATACTTTATTGTCACTCATTATTGATATTATTAGAATAGTATGTAAGTCGCTATCACTTTACTTGAATATTCTCTGTTAAATTATATTAGTTTCGCTAGCCAGTCTGTCATCGAAGCTCACATCACACATCAGAAGATTATTTATCTGTGAAGACGAGCTGATCGTCCAGTCCGCATATTTTAGTCACAATCTCACAATTAGTATGTAGAGGCCTTGTCTAAACGTGACAGGTTCGTAACAATCCCAAAGGGCCACAGGGTCCTACAAAGTCCCTACATCACCCCGCAAGAGCCGGTTGAGTGATACCATATATCCCACCGGGTAAGTATTGGCAGGTACTCGCGCAAGTACCAGAGCTTCCACACTACTTCTGCTAGATATGCACTTCACGCCAACTTTCTCGAATAAGATAACCAATTTCAAAGGTTCCAGCACGTTAGTCTCCAAACCGACTTAACTCTATATTCTGTACAGCGGTTACCATTACTATGAGACAGTTGACGTCATCAGGCCTAATGTCATGCATGACTTATTTATGAAAGAGGAGAATGCTCGATTGCCTCCTTCGTAACACTAAAGGAATTGCAGGTGCTTTATTATTTTACTCTTATTTAAAAAGTATAATCTATTAAAGATATTCTGCTCTACCAAAACGAAGTCTTAAGTAAAGTCAATAATCTCACTTTTTGTTGCACTCACCAACAGAGATGATAGGACGTCAACACTTCCGTTAAGACTCTTCACTAGTCCAGCAATGTTTACTTCGTCACTACATTGAGATAATCGCGATGTACTTTTAAACTGAATTAAGTACATGGGCCAATCTTCGAACTCACCAGAAAATGCTGATAGTTTCTGGCCTGGAAGTTGTTTAAATCATTCTCCAGAGAAGACGTTTGAGTTTAGTTGATCAAAAGCATGGAAGGTTTTCATCATAGGAAGTATCTTCTTAATCTGCCAGTCGATAATTCGTAGAATTTGCACTTCCAAATGTTTAAAAGGAAATCATCGCCAATTCACTGAATACCTCAGTCAGCTGGCGCAATCTTGAGATGTGTTTTAGTCGTCGCTTTTCGCTCTGTAACTACTTTCTTTTACATTTTAGCAACTTTTTTTACTTTTTGCTCGACGGTTTTTAATTACTAAAGTTATCCTCTAACGTCGATTTCATATTACGAGTAAAAACGATTAAGAAGGTCGGTAAAGGTTCATGGCTACATCGGGGGAGCAATCGGTTGTGCTCTCAGATCGTAGAAACACCGTTTTAGTTTCTGCCTTCGGTTCATTACCACAGAACTTCTAACGTAGTACCTACGTGTTATATGATTGCACGTTGCCAGTGTCAAATTTTGCAAATGACCTGGTTGGTCTTGTCTTCTTCAAGGGAAACGAAAATATTATCATTTCTAATTATAATATTTTACTTGCATAATATTTTTATAGTTTGACAGTCACATTGACATTGTCTGTCGAGTTAATCGCAACAGCCAGTCTATTGTTGTCACTGTGGAATGCCGTAAAGGTTTGACATGGCCCTGACACTATCTTAGTCCTCAAGGGTGACAAAATATTATCTGCCATTTAATTCTTGATCGAAAATAGTTGTAGGTTTTTAAAGCCACTACATTAATTTGCCACCAGATAGACCGATATGATATGATATACTAGGATATGATCACAAACTGCAGACTTCCCGGAACGTTGGTGCTTCACGTCAGCTATGTGTTCTTTTACGGGGGTATTTATAGATCGTTTCATTTACGCGGGTTTTTATAGATCGTTTGTTTTACGCGGGTTTTTGTAGATCGTTTTTTTTTTACGCGGGTTTTTATAGTTCGGCATAGCGAACACATAGCTGACGTGAAGCACCAACGTTCCGAGAAGTCTGCAGTTTGTGATCATATCCTAGACGGCCCCCGCCATTACATTAGATTTGATAAACCACAAATTCTCGCGAAAGAACGTCGATTCCTGCCAAGGATGATACGTGAGGCTATTGAAATTAATAAACATCCCAATTTCAATAGAGAGGGAGGCTGGGTACTGCCACCTGCTTGGGATCCTGTAATTCATAAAATTAAACCCAAACCCAAGCATACCATTGCAAGACTTCAAGACACAGTTAGTTCATTCTGCGTAGATCGGACCAAAATTATTAATTAAAAAAGCTGAAGGATCTCCGGTTTAACACTGACATCGGGACGTCAATCACCTCATTCCCCCGTGACCACGGTTGCTGGAAAGCAACCGAAACGTCGGGAATATAAAATAAGTTAATTAAACGCGATAAAATCCGTAAAAATAGTTTTATTCAATGTGTAGTGTTCGCGTAAATATAAGAAATCATTCTGAAGACTAAACTTATGTCTGAAGTATAATCTTTGTTGAACAGTCTCGGATTGGGGGCGACTAAATGTAGTCCAGTTCAATCCCCAGAACACACATGTTTGCGCGTTTACCGCTAAAAAGAACCCCTTTGTCGTTTCTCCTCAATTCCAGGGCACTCCCCTTGTTGCCTCAGCCTGTGTTGAAATCGCCGTCATATAGAATGATGTGCAATTTCGTGGTCACTTAGAAGAGAAGGCCAAATTGGCCTCTAAAAAGCTTGGCGTTCTCAGCAAAGCGGGGCAGTATTTCATGCCGGCAACTGAATCGTAGACGACCGAGTTCTACCCGATTGGCTCGATTCAATGGCTCTCTTTGCATTTTCTATCTCTTTTACCACGATAAGTGCTCTGAGGAATTGTGCGGATTAATTCCAACCGCCAAATTTCACCAACGCAGATCGCGATAAAACTTCCATCCAGATCAATCGTATCATAGAATAGTCTATAAAAAAACTCCCCTCCAGTCCGCTGGTGGCGCGTGTTGCGCTATGGTTTAGATACACTTATGGTTTATGGCGGCTCTTCACGTTGGCCAACATAGTGGCGAATGTATTGGCAGAGATATTGGTTCGAATCCCGCACGGAACAAGTATTTGTATGGCCTGCAAATAATTGCTCCGGGTCTGGATGTTTGTCCTTATGCAATTTATGTTTGTAAACTGCCTCCACGATAAATCCTAGTGTGGGGGTAACGTTTATTTAAAAAAAGACTTGAAAAACTTATGTTTCACAAACAATTTCCGGCTTGGTAGGGCTCTATAAAGAGAAAAGTTTTTTCATTGGTCATTGTTACTGTCATTATGTAGACACTAGTTACGATACGTACATATAAAATTTAAATAAGGTGCGTGTGATCACTCTGGGAGCTCGTAGCAAACTGAACGTGCGCCCAACGTGTGGACGCGACGGCCAATACTCTGCCACAACCCTTTGATCTTTTGCAAAAAAACATTGCAATACATACCAACGTAGCTTAAACACCCACTCTACACGATGGCCATCGTTGTGGGCCAAGACATTCGCCAGTGGGTTGGCCAACGTGAAGAGCCGCCGTAACGGTTTTGCAAAAGATCAAAGGATTGTGGCAGAGTATTGGCCGTCGCGTCCACACGTTGGGCGCACGTTCAGTTTGCTACGAGCTCCCAGAGTGATTGCACGCACCTGATTTAAATTTTATATGCACGCATCGTAACTAGTGTCTACATAACGGCAGTAACAATGACCAATGAAAAAACTTTTCGCTTTATAGAGCCCTACCAAGCCGAAAATTGTTTGTAAAACACAAGTCTTTTTAAAAAAAATGTTATTATACACTAGGATTTTCTCCTGTATCGTGGAGGCAGTTTAGAAACATAAATTGCATAAGAACAAACATCCAGACCCGGACAAATTATGTGCAGGCTATACAAATACTTGTTCCGTGCGGGATTCGAACCCGCGGCCCCCAGGGCAGCAACTCATTGCTAAGCCACTACGCCACGGAGCCGTCAAGAAATAAAATTTCTTTTTGATCACCCTTATCTTATACACATTCACGTTGTAGTGATTAATTGTGTATTAATTTATTTATTGATGTATTAATTGATTTATTAAATATCTTAAATTCTATAATATATAATATATATTAAAATCAAATTAAAAAGTAGGATACTAAAATCATGTTTTTACTGTCTTTATTATTCCCTATTAGTTACTTTATTTCGTTAATAATACTGTAATTTTTAGCTATGGAAGAGCGAAGTCACCTGTTACAGGCATTATTTTGCTTACTAGGTGACCTCGATCACTGATCATATAATGTAACTTTAATGTTTAACGAAATAAATTATTTATTATTATTATTAAGTTTTATTTTATAATTATATAATAAGAATAACCCTTTTTAAAAAGGTTTTGTTTAATAAAATTTGGCAACAGTTTCATAGACAGGCTTCGAATATTTTCCAGGCCTTAGTTGTAAAAGTGTTAATTATACCTATGCCTAGGTGTGTTAATATATATAGTTCACTTATCTGTATAACGTTAGTGTATAATAAAGAAATATTAAAAATTTATATTAAAAATATTAAATATAAAAAATAGTGAAAATTAAATAAAAAATATAGTGGTATGCTGTGAATAAATAAACCACAGCAGCCGTTAGCGCATCAATAATCATTTTAATAAATTCGTCCGCACATTGGCCTGAACCGAAGCAAACTGAACGACCGTCCAACGTGTGGACGCGATCACTATTTCTTGGCCAATAACTCTGCCAACACATTAGCCACTGTGTTGGCCAACGTGAAGAGGCGTCATTAGAAAAGCTTATGGTATAGGTATTATATTTACCGTGGGGAGACGGGTTCTGATTATAACGTTAATCCTAAAGTAAAAATTCTATGGAGCTTACACTTGATAAGCATAAATTGAAATGTGAAAAGTACTACATAAAGCCGAGTCATTGTGCTAATGAAAAAATGTTGTAAAGTTCGACGCTTTTTACCCTGCAAGTCATGACATAAATATAGTACTTGCCACAGTAAACAGCATAAGTATAAACTTATACGCTTCATTAGTAATTTTAAGGTTTGATTTATCTTTTTACTTAAGTGTGTTACTTAACGGTCAGCCACCGTAGAGTCTACATCATCTGAGGATGCCTCGTGTACAAAAACACGTGTCGTATTGTCGTCAGTGGTGTGTCTTTCCTAGTGTAGTGGTGTTGGGAGTAATGGTGCTGGGATTAGTGGTGAAGGGGATAGTGCACGCAATTGAGGGAGGGCGGGAGGTGCTCTTCACACTAGGTAAGACACATAATTTTATATTATTTTATAAAGCGGATGTTTGCAAAGTAACTTTTTAAAAGCTTTTAAACAGAATCCATTTATCGTCGCAGGTAACAATGCGGTTCAAAATTCCTTCGTTTTTGTGCCTGTTCAGCAGTGTAAGGCACGTCTCGACGCGTATTGTGTGATCATTGCGTTTTTTTATAGGATAGAGTGACAAACGAGCACACAGTCCACCTGATGGTAAGTGGTTGCTGTGACCCATAGACATCTACATCTATCCTCAATAAAGAATCAAAATGCAGATGCGTCGTCACCCGTGAGGACTATGATGGAATGCCTCTTTTCCAGTAAAACGGGTCTCCGGTTCTCTACACTCACCATACGAAACACAACAGCATTAAGCTGTTATTTTACGCTGGTATTCTGTGAGAGCGTGGTCCTTCCCCGGTCGAGCCGACCCATTCGTGCTACAATTATACCTACTACTAATATAGCAAATAATTAAAAATAATAAACCAATTTTGGCAATATTCTATCCTGAAATGACATCTGTGCTGCATACGGATGCCAGTTCTATTGGTTAGGACGGAATCATTATGCAAGTACACAAGGACGATCGTAGGCGGGTAGTTGCTTATTTTAGTAAGTTGACTGCTGGCGCGGAATCTAAATATCACAGCTATGATCTGGAGACTCACGCGGTAGTAAAATCATTACAACATTTTAGGCAATATTTATTTGACAAATCCTTTAAGATCACAGACTGTAATGCGTTAAAAATGACTCAACTATAGAAGAATCTCCAACCCAGAGTTGCAAGGTGGTGGATGTACATGCAGGACTTCGATTTCTCACTAGAATACCGTAAAGGTCGCCGCTTACCGCTTATGTCGCACGTGGACTATTTGAGTGGGAACCCGGTCAATATTATTAACTTTGTTTAAAAACCACAGGAGACATTATCGTTACTTGAAAAATTAAATAACGGTACATTAGATGTGTGATATAAGATAAAATTTCACGCTTAATAAACGAATTGCACCCTTATAAACCTCACTACGTATGTACATTACAGCCATAATTACAGCTGACTGACCAGCTGTGTCCCCATAGGACGTTGACTGACTATCATAATTATGATTTACATACAAAAAAAACAAAAGTTCATAAAGTTTCAGCCTTAAGAAATTGATTTTATTATGTCGGTGGTAACGACATGTTTGACCGCGCGCCTGAGACACCTGTTCTAATATCCGCTTGACTGACCGTAGCATTTTATTGTGTATTTGTAAACTATGATTATAATCACCGAAAAAAAGCCAGGCTTAATATTTTCTAAATTCTGAGACTTCTTTTGTCTCTGCCTCTCCATCTATTATTCTTAAACGCTTTCAAGCGTAGCACATTCAGTTTGCCGCTGTTTAAATACTATTTTAAATATAATTCAATTTCATTCATACACTAAAAAGTCGTGACTGCTTTTTTAGGAAATATGTGATTTTAATATATTTTTTTTTAATTCTACGCTTGAAAAAACAGTTAAGTGTTTTTAGCCGCGATAAAACCCGTAAAAATTACTTTCATTTGAAGTATAATATTTGATTTTGTAAAACTAAGAAATAATACCGTTAAACACATTTCCTAAGCTAAGAGACAGTTAAGCGTAGGTAATTGTTTTATTCCTTAGCAGCAGTTTTGCCAGGTTATACTTTAATAATATGCTAAAAATCGGTAAACACCTATAATTAATAAAATTAAATCCAAACACAAGCATACCACTGCAAGACTTCAAGATACTGTAAGCTCTTTCTGCGTAGATCGGACCAAAAAAATTAATATTCAAAAACTGAAGGTAGCTGGGCTAACTATGACATCGGGACGTCAAACACCTCAGTCCCGACCATGACGTCGGGAATTAAAAAGTTAAATTAAACGCGATAAAATCCGTAATCCGTTAAATCCGTTAAAAAATTTGTACAACCGACGGCTCCGTGGCACAGTGGCTTAGCAAATGAAATGAAATGATGATTCAGGCGCTGAGAGCCGCGGGTTCGAATCCCGCACGGAACAAGTATTTGTATGGCCTACGAATAATTGTTCCGGGGTCTGGGTGTCTGTCCTTGTGAAATGTATGTATGTAAACTGACCCCACGATACAGGTGAAAATCCTAGTGTGGAGGTAACGTTTTTTTAAAATAAGAAACAAAATGAGAAACAAGACTTCAATATAAATAAACTGAAAAAATCATCAATGTAGTCGAAGTCAATTAAATAAGCGTTATTAAGGATAACTCAAAAACTACCGGTCAGATCTTGATATTTTTTTTTATAGGGATCCACATGAAAGCTGGTTTCAAATTAAAAATCATTAAAGTCGGTTCACCTAGAAAAAAGTTCTGAGGTAACACAAAAAAATAGTCAGTACCTCCTCTTATTTTTGAAGTTGGTTAAAAGTGGTGCGATTTTGTGTATTAAATGTCTGCGTATATGAACTGTTAGTGGAAACGATGTAACAAGTGCTTCGATTGTGGTATATAATTATTAGTTTTTTTCTTATCCACATAAAGGCCTCAAATCAACTGTACACTGACTAAATCTGTCATCAATGACAAAAACTTCTTGTGTGAACGTCAATGTGATGGATCAGCATATTGTGAACAAAATACAAATTAGATTTGGCTGTATAGTATAATGCTTTTGCCTATCTTAGTTAGGAAATCCAAATAATAACTGACAATTGAGCAAGTGACAACTGACAATGACAACTCCAACTGACACTGACATTTAAATTTGATTTTTGGTGTTGATGTTTGATGTTGCAGAAAATCTTTATTTTAATTAAAGCTATGACCTCATTATAAAACAATTTTGAACTACTCCTTAATCCTTATAACAAGACTTAATTAGATGTTACCTATTATATAGTGCTCTGTTTATTTAACTTAAGAAAAATGCAGCAATCACCATTTGAAAATATATTTAATATAATAGGTGGCTTTTCGGAAGGCAACGAAAAGCCCATGAAACATGGTTTTTACAACGCTTTTGCACTTTTTATTTTAGCGATTTGTTGTGTTGCAGTATACGTGCTATTTCTTATACTCGAACCCTTTTTTAAACCGCTTATGTGGGCCTTACTAGTCGGATCTATTCTCCATCCTTTCAAGTACAAATTATCTAGGCAGATAAAGTCATGGTTTGAAAACTTGGAAAAATCAAATACCTCTGTGATATTTGGATTACTGGTAATCCCAGTGGATATTATAAATTTCGCCTCGGACACTGTTGGAAATCAGTTCAAAGAGCATTACAAAGTGAGTAATTTCAGCATACTTTAAAGTTATACATTTCTAATGTTTTAAACAGATATTCTACATGATATTGTTATACTACAAATGAAAAATGTACTATGTCCCCCAGGTCCCAGATACCTGTTTATCTAATTTAATTATAATCTGTTTAGTTGATATGAGATAAGCAGACTTTTCTGCCTAGGAATTTGTCTAGGAAGGTACCACCCTCTTACCTAATACTTGCAGTGTTTCAGTGTGAAGGATATATAGAGAGCCAGTATAATTATTGTCTGTAGCATTCCATGCTACAAACAATAATTATACTGGCTCTATTAGTCCTCAGAGGTGACAAAGCTTCTATAACCTACCATGTTTGAAGTTGGCTGTAAGTTTCCGTAGACTGCAGTAGCCACTTACCATCAGATGGACTGTGAAATTGTTCCACACTACAGTTTTTTAAGAAGAATACCTAATAAATGTTTTCCTCAGACATGAATTAGCAATTTCTTAATTATAGAGTGAACTTTGAAGTCTAGTAACTTATATTACTATTTTGTGGTTGTGCCTAGTACTCACAGAATGTTGTACATATCTATTTTTGATAAAACTACCTATTTTTGTTTTTGTGTACAGTCATTAAATTTTTATAAATGTATTAAGAGGCCAAAATTACTATATCAATTTCTTTAGAATAATTTGTCGCTAAAGCTGCAAAGGGGTGTACCTCAATTTTTAAAAAAATACAGGAGAGCAAGAAAACATTTATTATTCACCGATTTTTTTCATCATAAAATTACTACTACTAATTCTGATGAAAAAGCTAGTAATTGGGGAGAAATAAATATTTTCTTGGTCCTGTAATTTTTTTAAAATTGAGGTTTGCCCCTATGCAGCGTTAACATTACAAACAGGCATGTCAATTTTATTTATTTGTATAGATAATCAAAAAAATAAGAAATAAATAAGATAAACTAATCTAGCTATTTCAAGACATGTGTGATTTTTTATTGTTAAGTATGTGCATCAGATTATAAAAACAGGAATAGCTTTGATGAATAAGGATGTTCACACTTTAAACACTAGGAACAAACATAAACTTGTAAGGCAAGTTACTATACTCCACAGAATCAGTAATTCATTTATGGGGCATTGTATACGTTTTTACAACAAAATCCCAGATCATGCTCGAAGTTTGTCAATAAACAAGTTTCAAAGTTTTATTAAAGAAAAACTGTACGAAAAAAGGTTAGTATAATATCAAGGAATAATATGTATGAAAATAAGCCCTGGGAATGAGGTGATCGCCATCATGCTGGTTATATGAAAATTCATTTAAAAATTGCACAAATAAAATTATTGTAAAGTGAAATATTTATGTTTAAAAAAATCCTGCTAGGTTTCTTGCTGGTTCTTCCCAGAACAGAGGTATTTTCCAAACCAGTGGTAAATGAAAAAATGTCTTTCAATAAGTATTATGCAAAAATGAATATTGAATAAAAAAATCATTTGTAATTTTGAGAAAAACAGGGGATTCAACAAGACTCAGCTCCCCCCCATATAAAAGCACACTAGTATGATTATTGAAATGATTCCTATCAAAGTTCATGATGGACCTGCTGTTGCAGGGAGAATTTACCTTAATCATCACATAATTAATGAGTGTTTTTTTTGTTTTTCAGACTATAATAGGCCTTCTTTCTGCTATATTCATATTCCCCTGGCTGTACAACTCAATCCCAAGAAGTTTATGCTGCATTTTTTGGCAGATAACCAATTTTATTGGTATCTCTACTACACTGCTTATCAATTTATGCAGCTCATATACTGTAAGTTCACATATTTCAGTAACTGTTAGTTAATAACATTAATAAATTTAGGCCTTGTATTAATTTCTAGCATTATTAAATAGACAGAATAGTATTGAGTTACTTTTTGTTAAATAATTATAGTCTGTTCACGAAAATAGTGTCGGTACACCTGGATGGGCAATTATTATTTTGATTTTATTACAGTCAATCGGGGTAACTTTGATTAACAAGGGTAACTTTGACAGTCAAATTGCAGAATACTTTTTTATTTTTTACGTGCACAACATTTAGTGCATAACATTAAATTTATACAATTCGTGTACTTAACAAACTTCATAAACGAACTCTCTGGAAAAAAAAGAATGTGTCTTCCAAAGTTAATGTTAAAAACTTATTTAAAAGTACCGCACGCAACTGTTGTCTTTTTGCGGTGGTAAACTTTTTAAATTTTAAATGTGATTACCAAAAAGTTTAAATAAAGATAGAACTACAATTTTATGGTTTTATTGACTTTTATATGACTCCACTGCATCTGAAATTCGTAAAAAACTTAAAGTTATTACTTACTTACCCTGAAGCTATAAAATGTTTAAAAGATAAGATTTCTGTGATAAATCTCATCTGTGTCAAAGTTATCCATATAGGGGTTATAACTTTGACACACAACAAAATTGCCAGTTATGCAGTATGAAAACAAACCTGAGAGCAAAGATTAAGTAAACTCTTTTGTGTCATATTTAATATAGTAAAAGTTAACTAAAAAATATAGTGATGATCTGTCAAAGTTACCCCGATTGACTGTATATTATTTTTATTGTGTTTGTTAAATAAATATTTATCTATTCTAAGAAAAAAAGAGAATACTAATTTATACTTATGCTTATTATAATAAAATACGAATATAAATAGTAAACACAAGTTAGGTAGCAAAGAACCTTTAATTATGGAGCTTTCTTTTAAAATGGCAAATTCTCTTGCGGATGCACGCCGCACGCGGCGATCTTTGATGTCGCGGTGGCGCCTTTGACAAGATTCGGCACGTGGCAAGGCGGCGCGACACAAAGGCGCCCGTATCTAATGGAGGCCATACACGCTAGATTTTGCATGATGGTTTTAGCCGTGCATGCATAACCGACAGGCAAGCCCTAGCGTGTATGTGATTGCTTTCCTCATAACAGTATCTTATCTTTTTTTTTTTATAGGTGAGGGGGCAAACGAGCATGCGACTCACCTGATGGTAAGTGACTACCGCCGCCCATGAACAACTGCAACACCAGGGGAATCTCTTTTCTTGAAGGTCCCTAAGTCGTATCGGTCCGGAAAAATCGCTGATGGTAATCGATTCCACAAGGAGGTCGTGCGAGGAAGAAAACATCTTCTAAATCGCACAGTGGTGGACCGCCAATCATCCAGATGGTGTGGATGGTATCGGGAGTTCTGCCGCGATGTGCGTTCGTGAAATTTGGCGGCTGGGATTAAACCGAACAATTCCTCAGAGCACTCCCCATGGTAGATGCGAAAGAAAATGTAAAGGGATGCAACATCTCTTCGCAGTGCCAATGAATCGAACCGATCGGAAAGGGCTCGGTCGTCGACGATTCGCGCAGCTCTGCGTTGGATGCGGTCAAGTGGAAGGAGCTGGCACTGGGGAGCCCCTGCCCAGAGATGGGAACAGTATTCCATGTGAGGCCGAACCTGCGCCTTGTAAAGTTGCAGGCGGTGTGCTGGCATGAAATACTGTCCCGCTCTGCTGAGCACGCCAAGCTTTTTAGAGGCCAATTTGGCCTTCTCTTCCAAGTGACCACGAAACTGCACGTCACTCGATATGTCGACTCCAAGGATACCGATACTGGCTGAGGCAAGAAGGGGAGTGCCTTGAAACTGACTGAGGGGATACGACAAAGGGGTTCTTTTTAGCGGTAAACGCGCAAACTTGTGTCTTCTGAGGATTAAACTGGACTAGATTTAGTCGCCCCCAATCCGAGACTTTGCTCAGCAAAGACTCGACTTCAGACACAAGTTTGTTCCGGTACTCAGCGACGTTTTCCCGAGAAATATTGGCACGGCCGGTGTATAGAGCATCACCAGTGCTGTCATCCGCATAGCAATGAATGTTACCAGTTAGCAACATATCATTGATATGCAGAAGAAACAGCGTTGGTGATAGCACACAGCCTTGTGGAATACCAGCGTTAATAGGCTTGTAGTCAGAGCATGCACCGTCTACAACGACCTTGATGCTCCAATCTGCAAGGAAGCTGGTGATCCAATTGCACAATTTCTCGGGAAGCCCATAGGAAGGGAGCTTCGAAAGAAGCGCTTTGTGCCAAACCCGATCGAAGGCCTTCGCAATGTCCAGACTAACGGCCAACGCCTCCCCCTTGGACTCTACTGCCTCCGCCCATCTATGGGTCAGGTAGACCAGAAGATCACCAGCTGATCGACCCCGACGAAAACCGTATTGGCGTTCACTAATCAGCTGGTGATCCTCAAGGTACCGGATGAGCTGGCAGTTAATAATGGATTCCATTATTTTGGAGAACAAGAAGGTGATCGCGATAGGCCTATAGTTGGATGGGTCTGAGCGGTCGCCTTTTTTAGGGATCGGGTGGACAAAAGCTGTCTTCCATGAATTCGGGACTACACCTTGGGAGTAGGAGTACCGGAAAAGACGCGTTAGGACCGGTGCCAACTCCGGAGCACACGTCCTCAGCACAATTGGGGGGATTCCGTCAGGCCCACTCGACTTCTGGATGTCCAGGGAGAGCAGTGCTTTGCGAACCGAGCGCTGTGAGAACAGCACATCCGGCATGGAGCACTCACACCGCGGGATAGTCGGCGGTGTTTTTCCCCCGTCATCAAGAGTCGAGTTGGACGCAAAAAGGGAGCCTAAAAGGTCGGCTTTGTCTTTTGCGTCATGGGCCAGTGAGTCATCCTCCCTGTGCAGAGATGGTAGTGATGGCTTACAGAAATTCCCTTGGACAGCCTTGGCGAGAGACCAGAATGCACGGGTTCCCGAAGGAAGGCGAACTAGTTTCTCGCCAATTCTGCCTATGTGCTCTGACTTTGCCTTGGCAATAACTCTTTTGAAGGACCTGGAGGCGAAGTTATACTTCTTTTTAAGTGTGCTGGTATTTACATCCCGAGTCGCCGAAGCTGCAGCCCAGGCTTGATAACACTCCTGCTTACTGCGTAATGCAGTCTTACAGGAGCGACCAAACCAAGGCTGAGATCTGCCTCCGATGGGTACCACAGATGATGGAATAAATAGTTCCATTCCCTGTAGCACCACATCAGTGACAGAGTCAGCAACAGCGCTGGGATCATCCGGCGAGAAGCAAACCCGCCCCCATGGGTAGGAAGCAAAGAAAGACCGCATTCCGTCCCAATCCGCCGACCTGTAATGCCAAACACGGCGGCAACCTGCAGAACGCAACCGCGAAGGGAGCGTGAGTGGCACCACACTCCGGATCAGACAATGGTCCGAAGAGCCGAGAGGGGCATCGACGGAAACCTGATATCCGTCCGGATGAGAGGTCAGCAGAAGGTCCAACAGGGAAGGTGTATGATCCTCCACATCTGGAATCCGCGTAGGCGAAGTAACCAGTTGTGTTAGACCATATGCCAAGGCAAAGTCATAAACAGATCTCCCCGCATGATCGGTTAGACGTGAACCGAGCCATTCGGCATGGTGGGCGTTAAAATCGCCAAGGATCACGATCTCTGCGGATGGGACCTGTTGTAGCAAGGAATCTGTAGCCATTTGGACGTGGTCGATGAGTCGGTCTGTTTCGGCATTACCGCTATGGGACCTATAGAGGCACCCGTAGACGGGCGGATGGTCGTCGCTGTCTACGCGTAGCCAAAGGATGGACAGGTCCGAACCTTCAAGACTGCCGAGGCGTCGAGAACAGATGTCCTCTCTGACATACACGCAAACTCCAGCCCGAGGCACAAAAGAATGCTCCAATTTGTATCCCGGGTAGGAGAGATACGAAATATCAGCCGGAGAGGAAACCTGCGTCTCGGTCAGAAAGAGCAAGGCCGGCTTCGTCGTCTCGAGATGGTAGTGGACGGCGTTTAGGTTAGAGTGAAGTCCCCTGATGTTGCAGAAATTCACGGATAGCGTGGCAGGGGTCGCCTTGGTGTTCTTGCTCAGTTTGACCCTAGCAGTTATGCTTTTGAGCGGAATTTTGCCCCTCCCCCCCCGCCAGAATACGCGGGGCAGCCTGAGCACCCACGCTCAGGATCGGAATAACATGGTCGTGGATGCTCAGCGAGGGATTCTCCAGGGGTACTGGTACCCTCCTGGGGTAGTTCATCGTGTAATTCCGCTACCATGTTGATGGGGGGGGGGGGGGGGGGGATTGGGCCTCCGGCCACCTGCACTCACCAGACGAAACGCAGAAGCAGAGCTTCTACTTCACGCCGGTATTCTGTGAGGTCGTGGTACCAACCCGGCTCGAGCCGGCCCATACATGCAACAGCAAAAACTGCTGCGTGGCTCTACCACTGTTAATATTGTCTTTATATAACGGAGATAAATTGTCTTTGTATTAACGGAGTAATTAATGATAATAGTTTCAAATAAATTTTTTCATCCATTCGTAAATAATTTTTGTAATCTGTAGGTGTAAATCTCAATTCATTTATCAAATTTACGTGGGAGAATTGCTTTCTTTTCAATAACCAGCGTTTAGACCATTCAGTGCAATCTCTTTTTCTTTTTCTGTTCTGCAGAACAAGTGTTAGGCCAAGTACAGCTACCACATCGACGTCGTCCATTGTAGTTTGGTATTATTGGCGTCCTACACACACCGTCACGTAGCTCAACTGAGAGTTCATGGCAAGACGGTGCATGCAAAACCTAACGTGTATGTGTAGTATGAAACTCGGTTATGCTTGTCGGTTTTGCATGCAAAGTTATAACCATCATGCAAACCCTAACGTGTGTGGCCGCCATAAGCGAACAGACTGTAACTGTTTATGTAACTTAAAAATTTACAGAACTCAATTCATAACTTGGATATTTGCTATATTACATGTGGTGAGGCTATAGCAACATATTAGAAGTTTGATTTAACTGAACTAAAACTTCAAATTCCACCTTCTTTTTTACAGACATTGACATTTGCATTAGCATATATCATAAGTGTTTATATATTATGGTCACCTGAGAGATCAGATATATTCAGAGCCACATCATATTTCCTATGGCTAGTCATAGCTAGCTACTTGGCAAGTTTGTGTGGCTCATATCAAGTCTACATGTTTGTTATGCTTCAAATTATTGGCCTCACAGGTTTCATACTTGAGGTGTTACACATTCACAAGCAGTTGCTAGTGAAAGGTTTGTATCCCTGTATAAATTCTATACAATTTTCTGAGATCCTCCCTGCAATGCAGTAGAATATATTGATTATAAAGCTTGCCTTGTTATGCACTATCAGACCTGACGTGATTTTTAAATAGCTTTTCAATAAATTTCCTCTCAATTATATTTTTAAAGTTTTGTACAAATTTTTATAATTTCTTGCAGATCCTGAAACTTCTGTACTAGTTGCAATGCATAGGGTTATGACAAATGGAAACCAAGCAGCAGTTAGCACAAAGGAGGACGAAACTAAGACCGACAAAACTAAAGCATCAGATACTATTCCAGAAGAGCGTAGTGATAAAGATTCAACCCCTGATAAAGATTCAACTCCTGATAAAGAGAGTCCAGTGACTCCAGATGCAAATACGAAAAGAGGAAGCTGGACTGGAAACGAGTCTTCACAGAGTTCACCCAGACATGCAAAGATGTTATTTAAAACTAGAACATTATCTGATTTACCTCTATCTAATGTTAAAACTAAACCGGCAATTGAAAATCGAATCTTAGCATCATATAAACAAAGATCCCTTGATGAGAACTATATGCGAAACAATTTTAATAATGACGATGAATCAGCTATATATTTCAAGCTCCTATTTTTTGCTTGCTTCTGTATGTTGGTTTGGAAACATATTTGGCTGCTACCTGTGATGGTGTTCTTTTTGGCAATTCATTTTATTAAATGGTTGCTAAACTTTTTTGGAGTATGGTTGTTTTTTGAAAACTACTACAATAATGTGATGGCTAAAGTTAAAGGCTGGTGGGGAGACAGGTGATTCATGCTATTGTATATTACTATTATTATATGCTATATAAGAGATGACATGCCCAAAACCAATCAAAATTGACTAATGACAGATAGTCAATACATTTAGCATTTGTTCAAGGTTATTCCCATTGTCAAATATTACAACATTATGGGACAAGACGGGATAATGGTCCTTCTTAATGCTGAAAATCCACTGCTAAACATAGGCCTCACACATAGATTGCCTCATAGATTGGAAAGTGTAATTTTTATTATTATTATTGAGTTTTTATCAGAAATATGACTTTGGCAGTGCTACATTTTAATAGGTTGCGCTTTAGCTGTATGGTTATGTTTACGAAGTAGAGCCATGCTGCGGCTATATTATCCTATAGCAGCTGGCTGTAGCACGAATGGTTCGGCTCGACTGGGGAAGGACCACACTCTCACAGAATATCACCGTAAAATAGCAGCTTAATGCTGCTGTGTTTCGTATGGTGCTGTAGAGAACCGGAGACCCTTTTACTGGAAACGAGGCATTCAATCTCAGTCCTCAGGTGGTGACAACGTATCTGCATTTTATTTTTTAATTGACGATAAATGTAGATTGCTAGGGGTCGCAGCATCCACTTACTATCAGGTGGACTGTGTGCTCGTTACGTCCTGTGGGTACCGTAAAAGGCGAGTAAAGGTAATGCCTGGTTTCCTTACGATTGATGGCCAAATACCCGCTTCGCTTACACCAGTAGTAAAATACCAAGACCGGCGACGCGAAACAGCGGCAGAGGTGTCAATGAGGACTAATAATCTTATGCTCACCAGATGTCGCTATTTGCGACTGAGGTGATTTTATTTATTACAGAAATGGTCACACAGTACCATCATGGAAAAGTTGCGTTTTAAATAACAGTTTTTCGGTTTCTAGTGTATGTATATATACAAAACAACACTTTAGTGCTGAGTTCTTTAATTTTTTACACATTTTTAACTTTTTATTTTTTTACTTTTAGTGATATTCGTAGTTTAGACTTTAGAATATCCGTTTCTAATCTAATTAACATAAAATGTAACCAATATTTCAGAAATAAACATTAATCTCTCATTAAATTAATTAAACTTTTATAACAAATTACCTGCCCCCGCCATGAAATCTGTTTAAGCTGCTATTTTACGCTGGTATTCTGTGAGAGCCAGTTGCCAGTAAAACGGGTCTCCGGTTCTCTACACTCACCATACGAAACACAGCAGCGTTGAGCTGCTATTTTACGCTGGTATTCTGTGAGAGCGTGGTCCTTCCCCGGTCGAGCCAACCCATTCGTGCTACAACTATACTACTAATATAACTGCAGCATGGCTTTACCACGTATATACGACCTACCATCAGGTGTACTATAAGTTAGTATATGTTTATGAGCTGATGAAAAGAAGGAGGAGGCATTTGCATAAACTGTTTCATTTTAAAAAGTAAGACTTACAAAGAGCATAGGGTTCATGTGATAATAAGTGAATGCTATGGCTCATAGTCACCTATGTTTAATATCTATTAAGAATTAAAATGCAGTTGATTTTTTGCCACTGTGGACTGAGATGGAATGTTACTAATAAAAATAGTAATTTTATATAATATATTATATAATGGTATTATATACTTATGCTGATTTATCGGACCTTTTGTATGCGTGTCCGTGTATCCCGTCAATGACAAACAAAATTATAGGATCTAGGATCTAGATATTAATGTTACATTATCATTGTAACATTACCTCTGTATTATTTACGTCCTCGATCTGCTCATATATTTTGCAGGAAATCAGCATTAGTTCCGGCGCATATTCGTGGCGTCTCCAAAATGCTGTCTATCTGTAACAGCAGTGTTACTGAAATGGCGTATGACTCGGTCGATACTGTATCTTCTTGCATTGTGATCATTGGCCTCATATTTTTTGTCACTGTTGCCGTTGTCTTCGTCTGCATACAGGTTTGTTGATAGTATGTTATAAGATTTTTGATTTATAGGATTCTCACGCTTTTGTGCTCTAATTTAATGACTCGTCTGTTAGAAATTTAAAAAAAAAAAAAACATTTTAGACACCCTATGTAGTTGCTTACATGAATTTGAAAAAAAAACCAAGTTTTAGTACAAAAACCTTGAGACTTTGTACTATTAATTGTTTTGGGGTGTTTTCATTCACCGCCAATTACGGGGTAAATCAGCAAAATCCCTCGCTGTATATCACATTATGCGAGCAACCCGATTTCAAACACTGCCAGCACCAATAAAAATTCTAA
Organism: Parnassius mnemosyne; assembly: GCA_963668995.1. NCBI lineage: Eukaryota > Metazoa > Arthropoda > Insecta > Lepidoptera > Papilionidae > Parnassius > Parnassius mnemosyne. The sequence goes on along the minus strand of CAVLGL010000057.1, from coordinate 30,928,589 downwards.
TTGCAATTTTAAGTGGTGATCAAGATATTAATAGTTACTAAACCTTGCTAAAAATCGAAGTGAAATTTCTAAACTATGTCAATAAAATATAGCAGAAAACAATATTTTTTTCCCCAGATATATTCCGAAGCCATTGTAGTAATCCAACTAAGTGGCAGCCTTTTGAATAGTACATTTGTTCAACATAGTCCTCTGCAAACATACTTACCCGAAGGATGGGAGGAGAAACTCGATTCACTCATTGATGATGCCTACACATATGGGAGAGAAGGAATATCTACTGCTGTAAGTGTTATAATCATATATCCATCCACCTTGACCGAAATATGGTCTGTAGAACATATTTATTATTAAACAAACTTATGCACAAAAATTTGGGATCTATGTCCATTTATACATGGCAGATAGTTCTATGCACTAGAAGAAAATCAAAATATTTGTTTCAAATTATGAATTATTTCTTTCGATACTTCCATAGCTAAACTGCCATTTATCATTGTACATGAAAATTCAGAAACAAATTAGTTTAAAATTATAAATGAGTAAAATTTTATTGCAAGATTGATTAGAACAACATATCCTATTCAAAATTGAATGAAGCATTCAATGAATTACTTCAATAGATTATTTTAGATTCACATATCTTTACGGCCCCTCCCTACATGTCTTTAATAATGATAGATTAGTTTATACATTTATTAGAAATAGCATGTTATTTTATATTCTTGATTTCTATTCCTTTTAATCTATGCTTACAAATGGATGCGACACGTCTAGATTAGAAAATACGTAAGTTTGTACGCATGGTTAGCTCTTTCGCTTATGCACTTTGTGCACATGATAGTGTAATGGTTTCAAATATTTTGATTTCATTAATCAATATCAGATATAATAATAATGACAATGGCGAACCGACTGCCAACAGAAAGGTTAGTTTTGACAGTTTTAGTAATATTTTCTAGCTATTACAAAAAAGTGATAAATATGAATAAATGCCTGTTTGAAATTAAATAGTTTTGAATATTGGCCGGCTAGATTGATAATTTATGGGAGAATATGCCAACTTCTCTCTTATCGCCAACTACACTGGCACACGGTGTATCCTGATGATTTACAGACAAACCCAAAAAACGACTGATAGTGGAAAATTCATCCAAAAACACTTGAACACTAATTTCACAGGCGAGTAATAGAAACATACAATTAAAATTCAGGTTTCAGATCTGCGGTCATCTACCTAGGCGGGTAGATGACCCCGGCGTAGTAGGAGTACTGCCAAATCTTTATCTAACAGGAAAAAAAATTATAAACCCTCAAGTATCCAATTAAAATAACTCCTATTTTATCACGTAATAATCGCAGTAATATAAATTGTAATAAGGATTGCTGAAATGCGTGGATACAGTTAGATAGCACGTCTACGAAAACTTCTTAGCAACTATTCTTATGACCGTTCCGTTCCATTTCAGCCTATTAAAGTCCACTGCTGAACATAGACCTCCCCCATAGATTGCCTCATAAGGGAGACATTTGCCATAGTTGCCACGCTTGACAAGTGGGTCTGTAGTCGTTATTAGGAAGACTGACTGCTGCCCTTCTCCTGATTTATTAGCCTCTGTCGGTTCTTATGACGAAAGCTATTAATTCTCCGTCGCTAATTCTGAGGGCGTTCAATTTAGAAATAGAAAGAGTGCAAGATGATAATTGCGACTTCTTTATTTCTCTTTATCCATAGAAGTATGTCATTTAGCGCCTTCTTGAAAATGACTATAGCCAGCAGAGTATTCCAAAGGCTGCTAAAGAAAATGCAATACAAAGAGTAAATAAACAAAACCAGAGTGCAGCTATCGAGTGGTATAAGTCACTATTTTAGTATACGTAATACCACCATAAATACCTCAATCAATACCCGTATTTCGTCACGTGGGTGTCGTAAAAGGAAATGCCAGATCGACTTTTTTATAGGAGAGTGGTAAACGAGCACGCGGCTCACGTAATGGCAAGTGCACAACTGCAACACCAGGAAAATTGCTTTAGGTAAGCTTAAGCTCGTTTCTTGAAGGTCTTTGAAGGTCGTGTCGGTCCAGATAATCACTGGTGGTAATCGATTCCACAAAGCAATTGTGCGAGGAAGAACTCCTAATAAATCACACAATGATGGACCGCCAAGCATCCAGATGGTGTTTATGGTATCGTAAATTTCGGAGCGATGTGCATTGATAAAATTTGTCAGCTAGAATTAATCCCAACAATTCCTTTGAGCACTCCCCGTTGTAAATGCGATAGAAAATGCAAACGATGAAAAAAATTCTACACAGCGCCAGTGAATCGAGCCGATCAGAAAGAAATCGGTCGTTGACGATTCAAGCCGCTCTTCGCTTTTCGCTTCGATGTGGTCAAGTGAAACGAGCTTATACTGGAGTGTCCCGACCCAGAGATGAGAAAAGTATTCCATGTGAGGCCGAAACTAGGCCTTGTAAAGTTGCAAACTGTGTTCCGCTCTGCTGAGCAACGCCAAGTTTTGTAGAGGACTATTTAACCTTGTCTTCCATGTGACCACGAAACTGTACGTCATTCGATATGCCCACGCCGGGGACACCGATGCTGATTGCGGCAGCAAGGGGAGTGCCCTGAAATTAAGGAGATACGGTAAAGGGGTTCTTTTTAGCGGTTAACCGTCTCGCTTTCACCATATGTAAAATACCCATACCTGCGACGGACAACAGTATCAAAAGTGGGAGACATCTAGTACTTGAAAAATCAACGGCAAATTTAACGGGAAAGGTCCAAGTCCATAGGTTAGGTACTATGAAAATGAGTCTCTGACATCACAAAATGTTTCAGATTTTTCGACTCTTGAACGTCGAAGATAAGGTTGGAGGACTGTGTTCTATTGATACCTTTGCTCACCCAGTGTGTGGATGGTACTGCAATACGAAATGTGAAACAAAAGAAACTATTTTGAGATAACTTTTTTCCAAAACCTTTATGAAAAATAAAAGTTTTCGACTTAGGGAGGTGGACGCGTCATCAAAATCGTTTCTTCACACCTTGAAAGACGTCGATGCTAAGACATAGTGTGTAGAACAGAATTCCCGACTTCGAAACGTGAAATTATTTTACACTTTTAAATTTTTTGAAGTCGGCCTTTACTTTTAACTAAGAGTTTTTTTTTGGAGCTTTCGTTCAAGATGTGAGGTCCCATGCTCGAAGTCTTGTATTTTTCGTTAGGTTTGATATTCGAACAACATAACATCAATGTCGTTTCTTTATCACTTTTAGTAAAGCAAATACCTTTGTTATCCTTTACCAACTGAACTAATATATTGATTAGCTTAACTACTGGAGTCTCTAGATACAAAAATATTACTAATCCAAAGACTAAAGAGAGTCAATTTTCAAGGAAATAGGACCAAATTTGGTTAAATTTTATTGGAAATGAGTAAATCTCGTGCAGGTAAATAATTTTAACAGTGTTTTCGTAATTAATCTGTAGCTCAAGGCTTTAATAACTTAAAAGGATTTGCACTAACTGTCATTCGTGAAAGATGAATCACGGCACTCAATGAATTAAAATCATTTTGTCATTGTAAATATCAATGGCTAAGTACTCAAACGCTATAAATCTCGTGGTCTCACAGTCACTTTGATTTAAAGTGATAGAGGCAGCACGAGACTTCTTGCACGAGGCATCTTAAAATTGACCAGCGTTTGAGTATTTGGGCAAAATCCTTCAATTTAAATCACGTTTCTAATCCAATTTAAAAAAAAAAATTACATTTAATTTATATGAGTAAAATGTAAGCAAGTTAGATAATGTCATCATAATCAATACATCCTTTTATAAATCCACAGGCTGTTTTTCAGCCTACCCTAAGAAATGCCATAAAATTGGGGTTGCCACTTGTTATTGCAAATATCTTATTTTCGGCGCTATTACTTGTAAAAATATAGAAGATGGCGAAATAAAACATATAGTCTTTATGTTTCAAATTAAAGTCCTGGTAAAAGATGCAAGTAGTCTATGCATGTCATGCAGGGCCCATGTTTTATGGCATTCCTTGAGGGAGGCCTATGTTTATCAGTGGACTTATGCTTTTGCTGCTTTAAGCTTTTAAAGCCTTACGGTATATTAAAATATAATAGTTTCACTTACTATATTTTTTAAATGTAGTATTCGGACCCCATGTAGTGTAGGACACTATATTATATGGTAGGCTTGTAAACCCTACACAAAACACGGTCCTGAGCCACTTGCATACATCGAATTCCTGCTTGTTATACCGCTGGTCGCTAATTCGACTTCAATACAGTTGGGCAGTTGTTTTAGTATTTCGTGCACAACAAAGTAGAAAATATAGGTAATATGGATTTTTTCTCAGAGACCATTTCACGTTGATTACTGAAAGAACAAGAGCAGAAAAATAGTTGACAAAAATTATTGCGTCTACCAACAAAACCCACAAACACAAAATATTTTTATATTAAGTTATTATTAGTAATAACTATACTATCAGTAATAATAAAAATAAAAGTGATAAGGTTGAAAATAAGTCTCTTACAAAGGACTGCCTACAATAATACAATATCTCAATCATAGTACTGTGTAACAATACCATTTAATGTTATGGCAACACAAGCTAAAACGATATGTCATTGGTTTTTTTTACTGGCTTTACGGCTCTGGGTTCTAGCCCTTCTAAGAATGTCACTGTATGACACAAAGTCCCTGGAGCCATGCCAGAAATATACATTTATAGTATGCAAATATATAATAGAGATACAATAATCTAAAAACTCTCAATTATGTAGGTAGGTACATTATGTTGAGAATGTATTAAGCTAACATCAAACAACCACAGGATGCATGACTGTTTCCAAGTGACATAAGACATAACCTAAAAAGGTTCAAATCTAAATATATTTTTTTTTCGTCTTCTCAGGACAAAATCCTTTGACAAAGTTATTCAGGGACTGATGCTTAACATTTTAAGATATTTTTGATATATAGATGCTACCATTCCTTCTCAACTAATTTTATGTATGAAAGTCTCCCATTATTCTTTGGCATAGTTATAAAATGCGGTGTCATACACGTATTTGACATTTCATAAAGTCAAGTTTTTGACTTAATACACAAATTTTAGTTTTAAAAGGTAGCAAACAAAGAAAAAAAATAGTTAATTAGTTAAATTAGACAACGCAACTGCATTTTGATTCTTAATCGAGGATAAATATAGATGTCTATGAGCTACAGCATCCACTTACCGTCATGTGGACTGAGTGCTCGTTTGTCACCCTTATTCTAATAAAAAAAAATTAATTCCAGTAAACCCTATATCCAAATTAAAGGAAAATTACCAGACTTCATTATTTTTTATTCATTATGTAAATATTTGATGTGATAAAAGTTTGATAATTACTATAAACAATTTAATGCATAATATTTGGGAGGGTGTTGTCACGAAATGTGCCCTTGAACGAAGTTTTATTATCATGTTGTCAAAAACGTAATGTACAACAATTAGCACGCGCGATAGGCTCATTTGGTCTGCAAAAATATCGTTAATAAGGGAATCCTTCAAACTTGAATACAATATGGCACAAATTAGTATTTAATTATCGTAAGAATCCACATTCAAAAGGTGAACGCACATTTGTCAGCACCATACGCGCCGCAGAAATATTGTTTACAGTGATTAGTGTTTTTTTTTCTAGTGGTTCAGTAGAATTAAGTTTCGATTAGTGGCAAAAAGATCACTCACACTCACACCATTAACCCACTTACATGTTTCGAAATATATTTTTACTTTATTTCAGGAGTACTTACTCATCATCATCATCATTACAGCCTTTCATAAGTCCACTGCTGAACATAGGCCTCTCTCAAGAAATGCCACAAAGCACGGTCCTGAGCCACCTGCATCCATCGACTTCCTGCATGTCTTACCAGGTCGTCACTCCATCTAGTGGGGGGTCGCCCTACACTTCGCCTACCGGTACGAGGCTGCCACTCGAGAACCTTTCTTCCCCATCGGTTGTCGGTTCTTCGAGCTATATGGCCGGCCCACTGCCACTTCAGCTCACTAATCCGTTGGGCTATGTCGGTTACTCTGGTTCTACTGCGGATATCCTCATTTCTAAATTTATCACGCAGAAAAACCCCGAGCATAGCCCTCTCCATAGCTCGCTGAGCGACCTTGAGCTCTCAGATCCGTAAGTCATCACTGGCAACACGCACTGGTTGTACGATTTCGTTTTAAGGTTTTGATGTATGTCTAACGAGAAGATGTGTCGTAGTTTGCCGAACGCTGCCCAGCCGAGTTGAATCCGTCGATTGACCTCTCGGTCGAAGTTGGACTTACCTAGTCGGATTATTTGTCCCAGATAAACATACTCGTCAACAACTTCGAGCTTAGTGCTCCCAACAACTACCGGCATAGGTGTGACATGGACGTTAAACATGATTTTTGTTTTGTCCATGTTCATCTTAAGACCTATCCGTTGAGAGACACTATTGAGGTCATTGAGCATAGTGCTTAGGTCCTCCAGCGATTCTACCATAAGGACTATATAGTCGACAAATCGAAGGTGAGTGATTTACTCGCCATTGATGTTAATACCGCATCCTTTCCAGTCCAGCAGCTTGAAAACGTCTTCCAATGCAGCGGTGAAGAGTTTCGGGGATATAACGTCACCCTGTCTCACACCTCTCTGCAGTTGGATAGGTTTCGTACTCTGATTCTGTACTCGGATAGCCATTGTAGCTCTACTGTATGTGTTTGTACAGCACTTCGATATACCGACAGTCAACTTGGCACCGCTGAAGGGACTGCAGCACCGCCCAAATTTCGACGGAATCAAAGGCTTTATCATAGTCCACATATGCAAGGCAAAGTGGCAGATTATACTCCTCTGTCTTCTGTACAATTTTCCAAAAGGTGTGTATGTGCAGTGGCGTAGCTAGGTAATCAAGGGCCCCGAGGCAAAAATAAAATTGGGACCCTATTTAAACTAAACTAAATACTTTAAAGGTGCAAAACTACTTCATCATCAGCTCCTTGTCGACCAGTGCAGGTCATAATATAGCAAAGTTACTTACTACTAAGTATTGTGTAACGCATAAACAATGACGAAGTAGATTACAGTTAATAATATAGGCAGACCACATAACTGTGGAAGAGCAACACGGCAGTTTTGCTGTCGCACTGGTGGGCCAGACTAGATGGAGTAACGACCTGGTAAGAGATAAAATGAGGAGCAGTAATGAATGAATGTAATGAATGGGTGGACCGGAGGAGATCCACGACCTTACAGATAACCAGCGTGAAGTAGTGGTTTACTTCGCCTGTTAAGTGCAGGTGGTCTTGCCTCGCGTATCCTGGGGAGGGGGGGGGGGGGTTCCGCTAAAGACTAATACTGCTCGTGGCAAGTAGAGGCTACGACTTTCCATTTACTCCCATCGAGTTTGGTGTTGATACGTATTTTTACAGAAAGGTTACATTTTTATAAGCACACACACAAAGTTTCAATATGCGGAAACACGTATTTTTTGAGAAATAAATTAATAAAAATCACTTATTTTAACAATATTTTGTTGTTTTTTTTAACTGGCTTTACGGCTCTGGGTTCTAGCCCTTTTGAGCCTACTTTATTACGAATTTCCATTGACATTCGTCGAATTGAGGGGAGAGGGGGGGGGGGGGGAGAAGAGGTGTAGGGGGACTAATTCAGAGGGATTTCTGTATATATTTTGAGACTGCAACGTCTCCGGCGCTGCGGGAAGAGCAGCCTCTACGCCGTTGCGTAACAAATCGCAGGCATCCCTCCTCGTCCGATGCCTACGATTTGTTACAGCAGGCGGAGGCTACTCCCCCTACGCGCCTCCGGTTCTATATAACCACTCTAGGGGTAGGACAGACCGGGGCTGCGGGCTGTTCGGTCGGGGCTGCGGGCTGTTCGAAAGAGATACCGCGGCTCCGGAACGTAAGGGCACTGAAGGAACACGGATGGTTTTTAGTCAGTAAAAGTCTGACACTCCCTTCCGCTCCACCCACAGCGAAAGGCGTCATTAGATGATTTTCCATCCGCAAAAAAAAAAAAAAAAAAAAAAAAAAAGGGGTAGGACAGACTCGTACCACGTGGAGTCGGGGTCAATAAATTTGGTTCTTTGACATAAGTAGAACCTAACCTATTTTATTTATTATCTGCCCTAATAGGTACTGTTAAAATAAAACAAATCAAATATAATCAATAATTTATTAATCAATTTTAGTATGCAGTACAAAAACGATCCAATGAATCGATATTTCATCCTTGAAAATCGCCATTAAAACTGATTTTACTGATAAGAGATCATTTTTCCATAATAAATAATTTATTATGGTATCTTATAAATGCAAACAGGAAAATATATCTATATTTTATAAATCCATTTTTTGTGATATCACGACTGCTTACTATTAGAATCGATTTAAAAATCTATCTTTTTCGGAAAGAATCGACATCCGTACTGACGACGACAATGACATTACAAAATGGCGCCAGTTTTACGCTAGGAATGTAACAAAAACATTGCAAAAATAATTAATTTTCAAATAATGTTTTTTCTCAAAAAGTACGTGTTTCCGCATATTGAAACTTTATGTGTGTGCTTATAATAGTGTAACTTTTATGTAAAAATACGTATCAATCCCCAACTCGATGGGAGTAAATGGAAAGCTAAGCCAAGTAGAGCAATAAGACAAATGACACTGCCACGCTATCCGTGAATTTCTGCAACATGCGTATACGTCAGAGAAGGTCAGCGACGACCATCCTTGCGTCTACGGGTGCCTCTATAGGTTATGCCTACACACACCAACTCATTGACCACGTCCAAATCGCTGCAGACTCCGTGCTACAACAGGTCTCGTCTGTAGAGATTATGATCCTTGGTGATTTTAACGGCTACCACGCTGAATGGCTTCGTTCTCGTTTAACCAATCATGTGGGAAGATTTGTTATGACTTTGCCTTAGCATATGGTCCGACACAAATGGTTACTTCACCTACGCGGATTCTAGATGTGGAGGATTTTGTACCTTCGCTGTTGGACCTGACTTATCATCCGGACGGATATCAGGTCTCCGTCGACGCCCCTCTTGGCTCATTGGACTATTGTCTGATCCAGACTATGTTGCCACTCACACCCCCATCGCGGTTGCGTTCTGCAGATCGCCGCCGTGTTTGGCACTATAAGTCAACCGATTGGGTCAGGATGCGGTACGATACGGCTTACACAGCGCTCGGTACGTTCCTCCCATTGTGCTGAAGATGTGTGCTCCCTAGTTGGCACCGGTCGTAACCTGCCTTTTCTAAAACTCTTTTTCCCTAGGCGTAATCCCGAACTCAAAGAAGACAGCTTTAGTGCACCAGATCCCTAAAAAAATTACCGAAAATCGACCGCTCAGACCTATCCAACTTCCAAAATAATTAAAACCATTGTAAACTGCCAGCTTATGAGGTTCAGTATCATCAACTGAAAATCTATCGTGCACCTACGCTGTTTCTTTAGCTTATCAATAATATGTTGCAAACCTGTAACGTGCACTGGTGATGCTTTATACACCGGCTGTGACTATATTTCTCGGGAAAACATCACCGAGTACCGGAACAAACTTGTGTCTGAAGTCGAGTCTTTGCCGGATAAGGTCTCGGATTGGAACGACTAATTAAGTTCACTGCCCCGAAGACACAAGTTTGTGCGTTTACCACTAAAAAGAACCCCTTTCTCGTAACTCCTCAATTTCAGGGACACTCCCCTTGTTACCTCAGCCAGTATCGGCGTTGACATATCGAATAACTTGCATTTTGGTGGTCACTTGCAAGGGACGGCTAAATTGGCCTCTGAAAAGCTTGTGGTGCTCAGCAGAGCGGGACAGTATTTTATGCGGGCACACTGCTTGCAACTTTACAAGGGGCAGGTTCGGCCTAACATGGAATACTATTCTCATCCCTGGGCCGGGGCTCCCTAGTACCAGCTCCTTCCACTTGACCACATCTAGCGCAGAGTGGCTCGAATCGTTGCCGACCGACGAAGACGAAAGACGAGACGAAGAGATGTTGCATCCCTTTGCATTTTCTATCGCATTTACCACGCGGAGTGTTTAGAGAAATTGTTCGAATTAATTCCAGCCACAAAATTACATCAACGCATTTCAAAAATCCATATCATCGGGATGTTTGGCGGTCCACTGCTGTCGGACCGATGCGACTTAGGGAGCTTCAAGAAACGACCTTATTCCTTTTTAAAAAGCCGGCAACGCTCCTGCAATTCCCCTGGTGTTGTATTTGTTAATAGGCGGTGGTCGACACTTGCCATCAGGTGAGCCGCATGCCCGTTCGTCCCTCTCTTCTATATAAAAAAGACAATAAGACGAAGTAGACAATTATCTTTAACAATGTTCTATTTATGTTCTGGAAGTGAAAGTAATTTTTGTGGTTTCAATTCGAGCCGTTCGCGGTTAGAGGACAAAAAGTTTAAACTCGAATATTCTTTATACAATCAGGGTAGTACATAATTTTTCGAATTTCGTTCTTGGAGGCGGAGGGGCCCCCTTTAGCTTGGGGACCCCGGGGCACTGCCCCGCCTAGGCCCTGGGTAGCTACGCCACTGTGTATGTGGTCTATGGTACTAAAGCCTTTTCGGAAACGGCTTGTTCGGGAGGCTGAAAATCGTCAAGTCTGCGTGCGAGAGGATTCGTAATGACTCTCGAAAACAGCACGTAGACGCGGCTCAGAAGGGAAATCGGTCTGCAGTTCTTTAAGAGAGCTTTGTCCCCTTTTTTGAAGAACAAGACCACCGCACTTCTGCTCCACGCCTCCGGAGTAGTGCCCCCATGGAGGACGGAATTAAAGAGCTTCTGAAGGGCGTCAAGTACCGGTTTTCCACCCGCCTTAAGTGAGTGTGAATCGATTTAAAAATAATAATCTCCGACAGATTGTGGAATGATTATTTCCGAAGGGTACTTAAAAGAATTTTGTTTTGATTGGCTCAAAGTAATATCTTATTTGAACCGTTTTTAGTATTAAAAAATATTAAAAAGCGCTCATTTAAAATTCAGCGGAAATATTTGTGATACTAGGTGAGGAGTATTCTCAAAGAAGGCGATCCAGACAAGATTGGGCGCGTAGAAGAGCAAATATTGGAAATTTGGGATAGAGTGTACCAGAGCTGGGTGTCTTTGCACTTCCCTGGGAACAGCGGGCCGCAAGTTGACGGCTCTGCTGTGCAGGACTCATGGGACAATTTTGTTACTAACGTTTCTCACACACCTGGTTAGTGTCAATTGATATTATGTGTTAAATAATACTATACATTGAGAATATAGTTATTAAAGAACCATAATTTTTTAATAACTATATATTCTATTAAAAAATTTAGATGCAAGTTACACTAAAATAATGCTAGATTTAACTTATCTATCACCATCTAAGCTAATAATCTCCAATTTAATAATAAATTATATATTGTATATTGCTGTGGCGGTGGTCTGGATCATATAGGTTTTATTCGAGGTAGAGCCACGCCGCTGCACAATATTATGGTTATAGCACGAATGGGTTCGCTCGACCGGGAAGAACCACGCTCTCACAAAATACTTTTTACTGGAAACGAAGCACTCAATCTCAGTCCTCAGGGATGACAACGTATCTGTATTTTAACTTTTAATCTAGGACAGATGTAGAAGTTTATGTGTATATTCATAAAAATATACACATAAACCATATTCTATAAAAAGTTATCTGTGTGCGGGATTTAAATTTCATATTATGTTATTTAGAGAGTGTTTAAAGCGCCAATTTACCGCGTACCCTGCTGTGTAAGAAATCATTATAACGAAACCTTCATAGCCAAGAAATAAAACATATTTCCAAAACGTGTCTAGAAAACACGTCCAGAATCAGCGCGGTGATTTCTCATTTCATTGTTCATTTGACTCTCAATAATGAGAAGTATGCCCAGCTGTGTCTATATTTACCCTTTTAGGTCAATGTTAACTAGGATAAAAACTCCATCAGGTCTGTTCGATTACACCGGTATAGTGACATGGGTATACGCGAACGTTGGCACGCTCGGTGCGATCGCGTCGAGTGCGTGGGCGCCGCTCGCTAGCAACGCCTCCCTTCTTGCCGGCTCGTTCGGTGCCGTCACCTCGCTGCTTCTCTGCGGTGGCGGAGCTATCATCAATATGTTCATCAACCTGGTAAGTAGACACGAGCACGAGCCTCTAATCGCTGGCTCGCGAAATCCCATCAACTCGCTGCTGCTCTGTAGCGGCAGTGTCATCATTGACGTGTCCACCGCTCACGTCTACTGAATTTATTCAGTAGACGTGAACACTTGTCTCTACTAATCGAATGGCTCAGCGCCGTCACCTCGCTAATGTTCTGTGGCAGCGGTGCCATCATCAATGTGGTGTTTTCCTTAGGGAAAAGACAGAACGGAGTCCCATTAATGTCACTCGGTTGTCTGTCAAATATCTAAATGTTAAAATGTAATGTAAATACAAAGTCGACGCAAAACCGAATATTGAATAGTTTGATTGAGATACATAGATGCCGCCTCAGTAAGATTGTGTTTTCAAACGGATCAGTGACAAAACAAAAAGATTAAGGCTTTCTCGTCAATAGACAATGTATTTCGTAATAATATTTCAATATTATTTTTATCAAGAATGAAATTTCACTTAACAAAATTTATGTTATAAATTTTTTGCTAATTTAGGTTTATAATTTATTTCTATATCTCTCTAGGTGGTGTTCTTCACGACCCTATTTTACTTGTTGGCTTCAAGTAACGCCCTCTACAAACCAGTGGAAGTTCTCACCAGGGTTCAAGCCAGTTTCGGGCCAAGGCTCGGGCTTGCGCTGTCTGTTGCCATTAATCAGGTATTTTTTTTTACAATCAGCAGCATGTACCGTTGTTATTTCCCGTTGCAACCTATTAAATTCCACTGCTGAACATAGGCCTCCCCTATAGATTGCCTCATAGGGGGGATATTTGACATAGTTGTCACGCTTGGTAAGCTGGTTGGCAACCGCAGTTATTTTTTATTTTAGCCGTTATTACGAAGACGCTGCTGCTCATCTTCTGATTTGTTTCCCTCTGTCGCTTCTTACGACATGCACGGGATGATATGGGGTAGTGAATATTCTGACACCGCCACTACACGGTATAATTATAGTATCTATGATATTATAATTGCGACGGTGTCAGTGGCGAAGTTAGGGCTCCTAACTAGTGCAAGCCCAATATATGGTTTTGTTGTTTTTAGCAGTTTTATAAAAATACACCAATCTTGATCCGTCTCCACTCTTCAGTTTTATATTCAGTGCTGTCGAGGACATGTTTAACAGAGCACACAGAAGGCATACTACTGCTAGATAGATTGTATGACATATCAGCAATTGCATACCCTCAGTGGCTTTGAAAAAAGCCGTTTGGGTTTACTTGAGCGAAATAAAAAGATATTTACATACAATACAATACATGAACAAAAGAAAAGCATGAACACAGTGCAAAGAAACTATGTACAAAATTTAAAAAAAATATTTATATTCTAAATCGAATCTCTCTTTCTTAAGTAAAGATTTGATTATGTCCGCGTAAAATGTTGGTGAAGGTTTTAACTGTACCAATAATTGTTTATGTGGATATGAGCCGTTTTTTCTCAACAAAATTTTACCTTTTCCTCGCCGATTAGCACTTTAACACACTTCAATTCATCACAAGGAACACTATTATACTCCATTTTCACTAAAAATCTTTAAAAAAGCATACATTTTCAAGTCGCAATATTCATTCGATCAAGTAAACACACAGAGTAAACATTAAAATGTGAAGCAAATTGCAAACGTATCGCCCGCGCGCCCCCGCGCTCGACTAACTTTACACCAAAAGCCCAGCGTATGGCTCCATACTAATTGCTATATAAACAATCGTAGTTATGTGTATTTCATTATAGAACATTTTACCGCAGGTTAGAAAGGGAGCGATCGGCTTCTCGAAAGCCTGGTAAAAAGCCCACGCGTGCGAGAGAGACGACTAATCGCTAAACTCAACTCCTTATTTATGACAGCAGTATCGCGGAGTAAAGCAATCTGCCAAGCGTTGACGTTACGTAATAAGGCTACGAGGTCATGACCTGTGTAGAACAGAGGAGCGCGCGGGAACTTTGAAATAGTTTGAAACAGTTTACGAGTTATTTTATTAGTTGATATTATTGATTGAGCAGTTTGATAGGGCAAGCCCGTCTTCTCGGCTTCTATGGAGGCTTGGCTACCGGACGGTGTATTTATTTGTTTGTTTATCGATTCATCGTCACACCGCAACGAAGCAACGGATGGATATGTATTTTTGCACAGATATAATTAGGGGTTGATGATAGACATAGCTTCTTTGTATTGCCACAAAATGTTATTTTCCTGGGGAAAATAGAAAAATATTTCAGAAATACGTAGATGGCGTCATTGAGCACTGGTGTTTTCTTTATTCGTTACTACGTTGCTAATGAACGACGTAAATTACTCATTGTGATATCAACAACAAAGAACAAGTTCTGGTAATTTCCAGCTTAAAACTATTCGATCCAACGGGAATAATTGTAAAAACTAAATATTATACAAGGTAGTCCTCAGTTACATTGTTCATTACATTACATTAAGACAAATTAATAACAAAAATACAGTTAACAAATTGCTTATATGTATAAGAAATTTGTAAACTATTTGTATGAATACTAGAGTAAAATTTTTAACTGACAAATACTCGTATTTCGAACGGGGACATGAATATGAAACACATAAGGACATATGAATTTACTGGAAATATTAATTTTATGCGGAGATTCTGCGGTCAAAATGTTCAATATTTAGTAACAAACTATGTTAATTTCCTGTAAAAATTAAAAGCAATACAAGGCCAAAATGCAAATGCATTAAACATACCACCTGAATTGATAGCGTCAAAAATGTACTCACCCCTTCCACTTTCTTCCGAAGCATAATAACTATTCATGTAAAAACTGTCGCATCAGTTGTCTTTGTCGGGTTCCAAGGTTAAAATTAAACGTTTGTTCTTCATCATCACCGCAGTTTTCTTTATTATTTTGAGTTGTTATCGGGAAGGTGATCCGCGCCTTCACTGCTTTGATGATCGCGGGTGTCCTAACTGTACGAGGTCGGCCAGTCCTCTTACGATCTTCGAAGCTTGAATCTTCAGTGAATCGTTTGATAGTGCGATAAACAAATCGTAGGTTATTCTCATTTTTTGTAGAATATTGAAAATCTCTTTTGGCGCGTAACCACAGCGATGCAACGCGATAACCACTAATCTATCTTCTTTCTTCGACCACTCCATATTTGAAAATTAATGCCTCTTTTATTTTAGGCAAGCGCAAACGTTATATTTTAAAATTGGTAAAGTTCATCTAACCAGTATTAAATTTTTTTAAATAATAAGGTTTTGACAGAACTTATGACCCGACTAAGTATATAACACGAGCCGTGGAAACTGAGGGGATATGCGCTCCTCTTTATATACAGGGTTATTTTTCAAAGAGTAGCCTTTTATATTTAAGTTTTAAGTTTAAATAAATAAATTACTATATACCGATATTAAATTTATTGAACATACCAGTAAATAAGGCTTCTACTTTTATTTGAAATTATCCTAAATTGAATGTGATTTATGTGCAACAACTACGCTTACGCGCGCTCCTATCTGTGTGAGTCAATTCACGATTTCGTTTCTCAAGTTTTTGCCTACTGTTTACTTTCTTAGTGACATGCGTAATACATGACGCGAATTATGATTCCAATTTTCCCTTCACAGTTTTAACGGTCTTAGGATCGTAATAATAAATAAAATTAAAAAAGTAATTTTTTTCGGCAGAGTCGGGAAGGGACACCCTAGACTAAGGTTAATCGACCAAATTGGCGATATATTGAAAATGGGCCAGATTAGGAGTACCCTTACCGACGAGCATGTATGCGTAGATATATGGATGTAAAGGAGGCGAAAAAGGTGTATTAGGTGTATCGTGCCAAATGGAAGTCTGTAGTCTCTGCCTACACTTCTGGGTGACAGGCGTGAGTGTTTATATATTATGTAAGTATATTTTTGCTTATCAACGACGTAACCGACGCCTGTCATATTTATGGCGTATTTAAAAAAATTGAAATAAACTATTTACAACCAAATTGCGCAAGTAGTCCCAATATCTAATATCGGTACCTCAAAATGGAATCCGTTTCTCTTGCAGGGATGTAAATAACAAACACACCACATATTAAATAATCGTTTATTCACAACTTAAACTCAATGTAGCGGAATCAGAGCGCGAACGAGCGGCCTCACGGCGTCGGACGGACGGATCTACTGGCGAGGCGAGGAAGACCGAGTCGATTTCGAACAGCTAGGGCCGTGCCGCCACACACTTTATGCATAGACGACCACGTTTTCTTAATTATTTTTTACACTTATTACATGTGCTTCAGCACTTGTAACTTCCGTGAACGCAGCAATAATTTAACTGTGGCGGTCTTCATAACTTTGGACCTCTCTTTTTTTAAAAAAAAAAAGACATTACCTCCACACTAGGATTTTCTCCTGTATCGTGGAGGCAGTGTACATACATAAATTTCACAAGGACAAACATCCAGACTCGGAACAATTATTTGTAGGTCATACAAACAGTTGTTCCGTGCGGGATTCGAACCCGCGGCCCTTTGCGCAGAAACTCATTGCTAAGCCACTGTGCCACGGAGCCGTAAACACGACTCTTTATTTCACTCCACAGATAAAAGACTAATGGTGAAAGTTCCGGCGAGTTTGCAGACCATAGTATAGGGCCTCCGTGCGTAATCCACCTATCTTCATATTCACTATTTAAATTATCGATCACTGTTTGATTAGCTGTTAATTTTTCGATTGATAGGTACACGTACGTTAATTTATTCCCGCGGTAAAGACACACTTTCATATAATCTTTGCGCACCACATAAACTTTCATTGCTTAAAATTTAATATCGTTAGTTTCATAACATCGACGGTTCGAATATTTTCGTTTCTTCATTGGTAACGAAGCGTACATAATTACGTCACGGTCAACACTGACAGCTGTCGGCTGGGCGAGTAGACGTAGGTACTTAGCGGTGTAACGCTAAGCGAAAGGGAAGAGCGCGGACGCGCTACAAGGTATCTTACTGAACGACCCTTACCGATGTGTGTGTGCGTACAATAGTAGGTGTTAGATATTTATGAATGATCAGTTAAAATAATGCTTTACTCGTACCACGCATTCTAAATTAAAAAAAAAATTAAAAAGTACGGAATGTTTGAGATTTTTTTTTATAAATTTTTCTTCACCATTCGCCAATATTAATTTTTCTGAACCTTCTCTACAAATTTGCCATATATTAAAAAATAACCCTGTATTATAGTGCACTAGCAAACCGAATTAGATCGCCGGTAATGTTACAATTTGTTTAAGTGCAATTTTAAGTGCTAAAAAGCACTTAAAATTTTTTCTTTCTAAGTGCTGATTTACCACACGCTGATAATGTCTAAGAAATTTAGAAATAAAACAATATTTCGAAGACATGTAAAGGCAAATTGCACGACAGACACTTCCTTACTCTCAATCCCTTAGAGAAATGATAGACCTGTGCCCAGCTGTGGGATATAGAGAGGCTTTAACCCTTATCCTAATATATATATTAATTGTTTAAGAAAGCTTGCACAATAACAAAAATATACCCGTTAACGTGTAGTAGCGACATATAAGATAATCTACTTCCCCGTATCATCCTGTTTATACCCTAGGGAAACTGAAACGGGAGATGGGCAGCAATATACAAATAATAATAATCCGTTAATTTTCGTATTTTATTTTCTCTGTAGGTGTTTAGGGCGTCATTCAAGATGGCGTTATTCTACGGTCTGTGGACATGGTTGGTGCATAACCTTTTTGGAGCTAAAGTTGTCTATTTACCATCAGGTAAGCCGAAATAATTTTCGTTAAAGTTTCGAAGCTTCTATATAATCAATTATTTAATGTCGGTATGTTAATATATACATACATATACGAGAGCAGAAAGTAAACGAAATAGAATATTTCAGATTGAGTTACAATAAAACCTTTTTTAGAATTTGAATACTGGCTTCTTAGAATCTTAATGACATTCAAACAATTAAAAAATGTTTGTAAACAAAAACTATGTTGGTTTAAAGTTGACACGTCGTTAACACAAATGGAGCTCACGCGTAAACATTTCCGTGCCATAATTTATCACAATTTTCGTCGCGGTTTATCTCAAGATAAATGTCTCAGCGAACTTGTTTCGATTTATGATGTTTGTGATGATTGATGATGTTGAAGCACCGAGTCAAACGACAATATACCGCTGGTATGCTGAGTTCCGACGCGGTCATGTGTCGCTCAGCACTGTTTCTTCTACAGGTCGACCAAGAACATAGGTCACGCCTGAAAACATCGCAGCTGTGCGAACTATTATATTAAATGAGCGTCATGTGACATACGAGCAGATTCGGGCTGTTATTATTACATAATGAGCTGTGTGTAAGAAAGCTAGTTTCCCGCTGGGTTTCCCACAATTTGTCCGAAGAGCAAAAAGCGGCTCGTGTAGATTGATGCCGGAATACTCTGCAACGCTTCAACGGAGGGAAGTCAAACGCCGTTTATAATATCGTGTCAGGTGACAAATCATGGATTTATTCATACGAACCTGAAATAAAACATCAGTCAGCAGTTTGGGTCTTCGAAAACGAGGTCAAACCAACGAAAGTGGTTCGCTCCCGCAGCGTGTCAAAGAAAAAGGTCGCTACGTTTGTCTCGAAAAAGGGGCATGTTGCTACAATTCCTTTACAGGAACGCAGAACGGTTACCGCTGAGTGGTATATCACGGTTTGTTTGCCAGAAATGATAGCCGAACTTCGAAAAAATAACCCGAAACGTTGCGTCATCTTACATCACGACAATGCGAGCTCTCATACGGCTCGGAAGACAAATGATTTTTTGAAGCAGGAAAACGTTGAGCTGATGAGCCATCCTCCGTACAGTCCTGACCTGAGCTCAAACGATTTCTTTACTTTCCCTAGAATGAAAGATTTATTACGCGGTCAACGGTTTGAAGACACCGAAGCAGCTGTGGAAGCGAACAAATCTGCCATTTTGTCAACATCAACTTCAGACTGGAATTACTGTTTTAATGATTGGTTTGCACGAATGGAATAGTGCATTAAGTTGAACGGAGAATACTTCGAAAAACAATAAAATACAATTTAGCTATACCGTGCATGTGGTTTTTCTTATTCACGATCATTTCAGTGTGCCCCTCGTATATTTAAATGAAGTCAAAGCCTTAACGTAAGGAAAAATGAGCAGGTAGTAATTTTTTAGAGGAATGACTATTTAAGGAGGAAAGAAGTGCGCTTTGACATTTATTTAAACTTTTCAATAGACTGCGTACTTCTAATGTGCAGCGGTAGGTAGTTCCAGAGCCTAACAGCTTCAATAGAAAAGGATTTAGAATAGAAGGAAGTGTTATGGGATGGAAATTTTATGGTGAGGTTTTTACCAGAGCGAAGAGAGCGACAGTGAGTGACACCAAGAAACTCAAACAGCTCTTTAAGGTAAGTAGGGGATTGAATAGAATACAGTATAAAAGAGAAATAATGGGAGTATTCCTGCGAAGACGGATCGGAAGCCACTTGAGTTTTTCGCGATATTCGGAGACATTATATTTACGTGCAACCATTGGAGAGGATAAAGTGAGTATTATTTGTATAAAATGCGCGCGGTGGGATGGCAGAATGATATGAAGGTTTTTTAACGAAAGTTATTTAAAAAATTGAAGTGTCAAACGATATATCACAGTCCACCTGATGATAAGTAGCTACTGCAGTCCATTGACACCTGCAGGCAACTTCACGAACCAGCCAACAAAGTAAGCATGCAGATGTGTTGTAACCTATGAAATATAATGCCTCACAGCATATATTGATACTGGCTCTCTAAGTATTCAAAAATTAAAAAAAAAAGTAGCCCGTTCAATATCTTTAATATATTCAACGTTTTCTATTTTCCGTAATGTTAGTCCTGCTAGCCAGTTGACTTTTACAGTTTCTTCACGGCCAAGTGTTTGGTGTGTGTGTGTATGATGCTTTTGTGTTCCTTATAGTGAGGCGACGAGTACCGCAGACGCTTTTTACTGATAACGAGGCATTCCAAGCCTTCAGGGCTCACAACGCATATGCATTTATATTCTTACTGTCTATGGACAACCGCATTAATTTCCATCTGATGGAATATGTGCTCATTTGTCATCCTTATAAGAAAAAGGTAAAAACTATAAAGTTCTCTTCGTTGTTATGAGGCAATATGTTCAAAAATACAGTAACAATGGAATTTGTTGTCAAATTTAATTTTTAAGTTTTTTTTTTAATGGACATTAAGTGTTTACTAATGGTTACTTTTATATATGTACTGAAAAAATATAGCAGGACTTAAATGCCTTTAAGAAAATTTTGTAATTAAATACAGGTTACTAACATTAATTAGTTTTAAAATAGGCTTTAGGCTCTTTATTATAAATGCTATACGAAATATACGCAGCTCATTTATTTATTCATTTGTAGAAAATAATAAAGCTGCGTTATCTGCACAAACATTTCAGAGTTATCAATGCAAGAGATAGAGAGAATAGTCTAAATGAAAGAACTTATGTAATTTACTGTACTTTTTTAAATTAACATACTCAAATAACGAGTCGTTGAACTTACGATCAGAGTAGAGAAACGATAAATTTAACTCGGCTTCATTTCGCGTCGTATATTTTAGTGAAGTATTATCTCGGGATGATGCTCACTCGCGACCGGTGTGACTTTTTTATTGTTCATTTAGTATGTGATGCGATAGAACTTATAATAGACGCATAGTGAGAAAAAATGCCATTTTATCGTCGTGTCTGTGACAATGGTTTACAGAGAATTTTTATTGGTAATTGTGGTACTATTTCAATCAGCCGTTGCTGTGAGAATCAATTTTACAAGTTGCCAACAAACAGAGTGGAATTGTAATAATAATATACCGAGTAATATTGTTTATAATTGTTCTTCCATAAAAAGTAACGTGAGTATTGATTTTATCTTCCTTTATCCGTCAAACGAATCCAGTATCTTGAATGACACTAGCTTTTTTAGGGTTTTATCGCGTTCATTTAACTTATTTTATATTCCCGTCATTTCGAGTATTTTGCATTACCCATGTTTACGGGGGACTGAGGTATTCGACGTCCTAATTCGTCATAAATCGACCCCCCGGGAAGACGGCTGCCTTAGTCAACACGTACAGGATCATCACCGCCATTATCAGTAACACCTATTCTTATCAAGAATGATTTGTGAGTCTATTGATATCAAATAACATCCTAATTATAATATGGAAGATATGGGTGCTACCTTTCTGCTTGGGATCTTATAATTAATAAAATTTAATCTTAACCCAAGAATACCACTGCATGTCTTCAAGCGATATAACCCGTAAAAAACTAGTTTCATCCAATGTGTAGTGTTTGCGTAAATATAAGGAATCAATAAATTCAGTGTCTAATAAAATTTTCTCTTGTTCTAGGATTTCGTAATATACTTAAAAGATTATTATACGGAGCACTTAGTTAGTCTAACCGTCCAGAACTGCAAAAATTTAAGAGTGGTTATTGATTGCCCCAATTTACAGAGACCTTCTCGACTTCAACATTTTAAAGTTAAAAATTGTGACAAACTCGAGTTTATAACATTTGCGACAAATTCATTGGTACAGGTTCCACCTGAAGTTACTATAGAAAACGTGAAAGAGATAACACAACTTCCGAAAAAAATATTTAAGTCGCCAAACACTTATACAGAATCTAAATGTTTGGGAGCAGCGGCGCCTAGAAAATTTCGCATCACAAATAGTAACATTAAATCGATCCATACAAAAGCTATTTACAACGTTACCGGAGTGAAAAGTATTGAATTTGACAATGTTACAATCAGTAATATTCAAACGCAAGCGATAGAAGCTATCTTTGGCAATGATAATAGTGTATTTATGATGAATAACTGCACCATTGACTATCTAGAATCCAAAAGCATTACTGTTTCAAGTAGAAGCGCAATCTTTTCAAATAATATTTTTAATGATATTGTTGCAAATAGTATTAACGTAACTTCAGAATTTTTAAATATAAATCACAATAATTTTAAAGAAATAAGGGCTAATGGATTGGTGTTTAATTCTGTTAAAACAGATTTTACAGATAATTATATAAAGATGCTAAGAAGTAACGCTTTCATAAACGTTAAATGTTTGAGAAAAAGGACAAATAAGAAACACTTTAAGTTTATTAGAAACAGAATTGAAAATGTGGAACCCTACTCATTAAATTTTGACTATCATAGTTGCAGATCAATTGGTTCATTAGTGACGTATCAAGAAAACAAATTGGATTGTAAATGTCGCAACATAGCTTTTCTAACATCGTCCTTAAAAAACGAACTATACAGTTTAATTTTAAATATCTCAAACAATAATACTTGTATTTATGCTCCATGTATACTACCAGTAGACATTGTAAAATTGTTGTTAGACAGTGCTATGTGTCAAATAAATTTAGATACTCAAGTTATGTGTTTGTTGTATAATGACAGACATACAACGAATAACGATATAATAATTGATGAAGATGTTACTGAACCGGCTCCAACTTTTTATTTAATAAGGCAGGCAAATTCACTTAAAGGAGATGTAAGTGCTGCTATGACAGCCATAGATAAGGAAGACCTTCTAAAGGACAGTCATCTAAATATGACCAATAGAACAACAATCAAAGTTGTATTTGATTCATCCAGAGATTTCGTCGAGACCTTAAGAAATACAAATAAGAGTCATATTAAACCAGAGTTACCAAAACCTCCACCAAGAGAAGAATCCGTAAACCATTGTACTGGTGCGCACTGCAGAAATACAGTTGCGTATGATAGGCAAAAAGCATTGGAGTTCTATAAATATGTTTACGCACAATTACGTCCTCCAAAACAAAGCGATACCAAGCAAAAAAAGATATGATGTCAATGTTGTTTTTAAATAAATTTATAATTATTTTGATTGGCTTTTTGTACCTCTGGAACCTCTTTGTCATTTTTGTGTATACCTATGTGATCTTATTTGCAAATAAATGGAATTTAGTAGAGTCAAGTTTACACGAAAAAATAAACATAGTTTCTTACGAGGAATCAAATTAACTTTGAAAGATCAAATCAGTAACGCAAAGTGTAACTTAAGATCACGATAAAACGTACGTTACAGTTCTAGCAGCGATCCTCGGTGCAGCTCCTTTCCTTGGGCCATACTTGGCTGGCATTCCAGCTGCGCTAGATGTATGGCTCCAGGGAAGACCGATGGCAGCTTTGCTCCTGCCCATAGCACAGGCCGCGCCTATCGCTTTCCTGGATGCCGCTGTTTATGCCGAAATCAAAGAGTAAGTTGTCTTATTTGTAATGCAGAAAATTTTATAAAAAAAATATTATTACTCGATAAACCTGTGTTAATATTTGCATTAAATTTATGTTTAATATTACATATTTATTGTTTAATATTGTAAAATAAATGACCGTGTAGTGGTGCCGTAAGAGATTTCATACGAAACGTGGTCAATTAGTGGTCCTCCGATAGTTTACAGTTATATCATCTCATATGATGCCGCATGTAAAATATCCAGCCCAGCAATGTAGAGCTACATCAAAGGTGCGGCATCTGGTACTGTGACTGCCAAATTGCCGGCCAAGCGTAGCTATAATGGCTAATCCATCCAGCAATGTTTCCTCCTTCTTTTCTGTACTCTTTCGTAAAATAAATAATTAATTTAATTTGACTATTGCCAAATTGCCTGTCAAACGAGCAATAATAATGCCTAATCCTTCCTGAAATTAATGACGTTCATAATCAGCAATGGTCTACGGAATGAAAAAGAAAGAATGATACAAGTAGTATTTTTTTTTTTACAACCGACTTTAATATAAATTATTAAGTATAACTAAAAACCTACTGCTAATACCTTGATCTGACGATATGGGACCACATGAGAAGCACCAGCTTTCAAATAAAAAAAGAATCATCAAAATCGGTTCACCTTGAAAAAAGTTCTGAGGTAACACATAAAAAAACATACTTTCGAATTGAGTACCTCCTTTTTGAAGTAGGTTAAAAAGACAGTGAAATTACACAGTTGCTATTTCAACAACATTTCAAAGTAGGATAGCTTTTTTTGACATTAGTTAAAAAAATCAGTCTCCCAAATAAACCTACATACATAATTTTGTTAAGCAATATGTCATACTATGTTTTGTTTAAACTTTAAACTGGCTATAAAAGTTCGTTCTCTCCAAATAGCGACGGAACACAGAAGATTTTTACACAAGAATGTTTGAAAATTATATATAATGCTATGTTATATAATATATTCATGATATTATTATATACGGAAATATCACCAATAACCTTATTTTAATATTATCGCGGCTATTACAGTGGTTTTATGTATTAACGTCTTTATGCAAAAATAACCACAGCGGCCCCTCTTTGATAACCTTTAAATGATAGAACTGCGAAAATATAGATGATTCATTTCTTTGTGTACTCCTAAAACCAGATTTAGATTTACGATTATATGTTTCTATTATAGAAATTGAGGTCGAACTGAGATGAAGTAGAGAAGAGTCAGCGTGCAGGTTTCCTCACGATGGTTTCCCTCTACGATCATCACGTAGTAAATCAGCTTCGGCTGTTTAAGATTCCTTTAATGCCGGGTTTATAGGCACGCCAAGTCCCAGCAAGCGTCCACAAGTACAAGTGGATTTTTTTTATAGAAGAGGGGCAAACGAGCATCCGGCTTACCTGATGGTAAGTGACTACCGCCGCCCATGAACAACTGCAACACCAAGTGACCCAGGGGAATTACAGATGCGTTGCCGGCCTTTTAAAAAGAAGTACGCTCTTTTCTTGAAGGTCCCTCAGTCGTATCGATCCGGAAAAATCGCTGGTGGTAATCGATTCCACAAGGAAGTTGTGCGAGGAATAAAACATCTTCTAAATCGCACAGTGGTAGACCGCCAATCATACAGATGGTGTGGATAGTATCGGGAGTTTTGCCGCGATCTGCGTTCGTGGAATTTGGCGGCTGGGATTAATCTGAACAATTCCTCAGAGCACTCCCCGTGGTAAATGCAAAAGAAAATGCAAAGGGATGCAACATCTCCTAGCAGCGCCATTGAATCGAGCCGATCGGAAAGGACTCGGTCGTCGACGATTCGAACCGCTCTGCGTTGGATGCGGTCAAGTGGTAGGAGCTGGCACTGGGGAGCCCCAGCCCAGAGATGGGAACAGTATTCCATGTGAGGCCGAACCTGCGCCTTGTAAAGTTGCAGGCGTTGTGGCGGCATGAAATACTGTCCCTCTCTGCTGATCACGTCAAGGTTTTTAGAGGCCAATTTGGCCTTCTCTTCCAAGTGCTTCCAAGCTGAGGCAACAAGGGGAGTACCTTGAAACTGAGGAGATACGACAAAGGGGTTTATCTGCATGCATCTGCATTTTTAAAAAAGTGGTAGACACCTTGAGTTGTCTTGCCGAATTAATGCAAAAGTCAATAAAAGAATTAGAAGCTAATAAAGAAATATTGATGATGTTGCAGCTATATTATGATTGCAGCACGAATGGGTCAACACGACCGTGGAAGAACCACACTCTCACCAGAGTGCGTTTCGTATGGTCAGTGTAGAGAACCGGAGACTTTTTACTGGATACGAGGCATTCCATCTTAGTACTCAGGGGTTACAAAACATCTGCATTTTGAGTCTTAATCGAGGATAGATGCAGATGTCTATGGGTCACAGCATCCACTTACCATCAGGTGGACTGTGTGCTCGTTTGTCACTCTTATTCTATAAATGAAAAAGATTCCGCAAACATTTCATTCAAGGAACCAACCGCAAAGGCCGCCTGCTATAAAAAAAGGGGTAAGATTATTTATCTGCCGACTTCCAAAAAGGAGACGGTACTCAATTCGGCTGTATGTAATTTTTTTATGTGTGTTACCTCATAACTTTGTACTGGGTGAATCGATTTCGATGATTCTTTTTTTATATGAAAGCTGATAGTTCTCGTGTGGTCCCATATGAATTTGATCAAGGTCAGACCAATGGTTATTGAGTTATTCTAAAATAACTTATATTGAAGTCGGCTGTACAAAATTTTTAATTTTTAATTATTTGATCATATTATTGATTATCGATTTTACTATATCCGTTCGTTGCACTATATTCGATAATCTTGGGGGGGGGGGGGGATACTCGTATTTCTCGAAGGCTATCACAAGTTCGGTGTCCGGTGTCTTGGTCTGTTCGGAGCACACTGACCCATTCATCCCAATGCTATGCTATGCTATGACTTGGCAAGCGTGTAAACTTAGCATAACAATTTTAGTATATAACCCTTACTGTAAAATAAGACGAGTGCTCGACCCTTGAACTGCAAAAAATATACAAAAGGAAAAATAAATTTGCAAGAAACCAAAGAGTAGAAACACACATCATGTTTATTAAATAAATGTTCTAACTAGTATCTATGGAGTAAAGACTAATGGTTGGTTTAATTCTCTCTCTTTGAAAAGAGTCCTCGTTGGTGTAGTGGTCGCAGACGTGGTTACTGATCATGAGGTCCTGGGTTCGAAACTTGGGTCGAGCCAAAATCAACTATTGGATTATTCTGTCAAAAATGTGGCTGTAATTCTGTACACATTTACGAAGTAATTCTTCTTTACGACATATCGTTCTTCTTTTATTACGTCACAGGAAGACGTGACGTATTTTTTAATACCGTACCATATTTCTCCACTAAGTCGATAAAGAAGCTTAACTTCAAAATCTTAGTATTAGCCCGGAGTAAGGAAGTTGACGATGTTTTCACCCCCGTGCCTCGGAAAACAGGTATAGCCATAGGTCCTGCGCCTGAACTCTCTCCGGTCGCGTCGAATTACCGTCCCATCGGGCTGTGAGAGAGGAACAGAGAGCGCGCCTGTGTTTGCGCATACACTTGGCACTATCACTATAATCCTGTCCTGCACAGATGGCTACTCTCCATTGAGGTTGGTCGCCGTGACCGAAATTCGATTTGGAGGACATTATTATTATTAATATGAGTCCTTAGTTTCTGATCATGGGTGCTATTAAGAACCCGAAACTTCGGGAATCACAAATAAGTTAAAATTATACGTTATAAAATTGCAAATTTAAGTCAATAGGTAGTTTCTAATAACATATGAAAACTTATATAAATTAAGCGAGAAGTATAGAAATTATCGTTCATAATATTAATAACCAAAACATAGAACCGTAATAACTCAAGGATAGTGCCGTTACCGTTACAGCTTATTAAAGTCCACTGCTGAACATAGGCCTCCCCCATAGATTGCCTCATAGAGGGGATATTTGCCATAGTTGACACGCTGCGGCAAGCGGGTTGGTAACCGCAGATTTTTATTTTTAGTCGTTATTAGGAAGATTAGTAAGCTGAAGTTGCAATGGGCTGGCCATATAACTCGAAGAACCGACACCCGACGGCGAAGAAAGGTTCTCGTGTGGCAGCCTCGTACCGGCTGGCAAAGTGTAGGGCGTCCCCTAACCAGATGAAGTGACGACAGGAAGTCAATGGATGCAGGTGCCTCGGGACCGTGATTTGTGGCATTCCTTGGGGGAGGCCTATCTTCAGCAGTGTACTTGTGAAGGGCTGTAATGATAATGATGATAATGATTAGGAAAACGCTCCTGCCTATCTCCTGATTCGTTGGATAGCGCGCTGAGCTTTCCTAAGCACGACAAATCTGAGCCTAAGTGTCGATCTCCGTTACTGGCACTAATACAGTAGTAGCCTCTGCCTACCTTTCTCGGTAAGGGCCTTGAGTGTCTATGTATGTATGTATCTAAGAAATCGGTACGTCCCTGTTACACTGAGTTGTTTTATTACATATTTTAATTTTTATTCTTGATATACTTTTATTTCAGTGGCGGTCACCCGTACGTAACTGGTCTGGCAATAGCAGGAGGCATATTCTACTTAGGTCCCGAGGGAGCCATTTTAGGACCACTACTATTATGCTGCCTTATGGTCATCCTCAACCTTTCATCTTCGTTCTTAAGGGACACTCCTTCTGAAGAGCGCGCAGCTTTGCATTCACGTGTCAGGTAAAATTAATACGCATTTAATTGCACCGATTCACTATTTAACTCTTATAGCAAAGAGTTCCTATAAAAAAAAAAAGATATTTATTTGATTTAATGTTCAAATTAATTACTGAAAATGCTGGTGTTTGTAGGGGTTATTTGAGTTTGCCTCGTTGAAAAAAAAACACTTCCAAATTAAAATTGTAATCGTGCTGGAATAAAATTTTATAACATTAGTAATTTAATTATGCTAAATATTTAATTTTACTTAGCATGATTTATATGTCATTGTGTGTTTAAGTAATATAATTATCCAAGCACTATTGGGTCATAAATTATTATCAATGTTAATTTAAATAAAGGTTACGGTGTTAAACATAAGCTTAAGAGTTTTTATTGTATATATACAATTCGCTGCTGCGAGAAATTCGCGTGTTTTTTTGCGAAGTATTTACTAAAATAAATACATTTTTATTTTTTTATATTCAGATTTTCAATATATAATCGTTACATGCGCAATTATAAAATGCAATTTGAAATGCCGGAATTGAAAGCCGGTTTAAAATTTTGTTACCGTTTAAGAAATGCATGAACTCTTTTTACCGATAATATAATTTGTAAACATGTTATAAAATAAAACCAACCTAAAACTTTATTCCGGTTGAACCGATTGAAAAATAAAATTATATTACCGGTAAAAGAACCGGTACATTGGAACCTTTTCAATCCCTGACAAAATATTATGTTAGAATCTTGTTGTTTTTGTAATTAAAGTTATTGAAACAATAGATCTATAATAGCATCGTTAATTGTGAATAACAACTCTTACAATCACTAATGGAACTTTTTTATTGATGTTTTGTTGATTTAGGTCATTATTGGGATGCTTTTAAGTGAGGTGTGTATTTTGATTAACATTTATAATACATATTGTACATAATATATTATGTTTTGATTTCTTTGTGAGCACCATTATACAAATGTAGGTACTGGTAATTATTTGTTTTGCTTATTTTAATGTTTTGTTAACACTGCTAAATTATCTTAGTCTAAATGAAAGTATATTCAAGTATTTTAAAGTGAAACTTTTTAAGTCCATATCTTCTTTTCGACTATGGCAGTCGAGCGATATGCCCATCCATTTTTATATTTTCATAACGTTAATTAAAATTACTAATTCAAAACGTAAGTAATGACACTTACCATCAGGTGAGCCGCGAGCTCGTTTTCCCCCACTTCTATAAAATAAACGAATTCTAGATTTTCTTTCCTAGTCAGCGGCCATTAATGATAACAACCAAATTCTATACTTTCAGCAATTTCGGTATACATAGTTTAAGATTATGGCTAAAATTTTCACCTGTACACAATGTAGTTTTTAATATTTATTTTAATAATTGTTCATGTTAATTAACACGTAAAGCTTGACCCAGTGAACGCAAATAAAATATGGAAACATTCTTAGCTCCAAAAATGACTCAAAACAAATTGAGTTGCTGTAGGCGGGGCTTATACCAATTACGCTGCGAACGAGTTTAGTTCGAATATCGTCACCATATAATGCTGATTAATTACAATTTGCGTTGCACCTTACTAAAATAATGCCAATTTTTACTGCGCATCCCGAGCCGTAATAACTAACTAACTAACTATAAAGTATAACTCTTAGCTAATCAAGGATGGAGTTTGAATGTGTGAGTTTGTATGAAATATTGTCATGTTATGAGCTTAAATTCTTTTCCCTTGAGTAATTCTTCCATGTTTTATGTGCATGCATATTGCCGGTTATATCTCTTTACACGCTTAAAATATAAACTTTTTTACTAAAGGACCATGCCCATATTAGTATGGAGCTGAAAGTCAGCAATGCCATGCAATGCCCAAATTGCAGCTCTATGTCATATGATAACTTTTTAACAGTATTTATATGATATCTAGATTTAATGTCATATAAAGCACCGGTTCAAAAGATATTGGACATTAAACATGCTAACTTCCTACTGGTTTTTTACACAGTGAAAGAATGAGTGACAGTCATTTTAGTTTTTTGGAATGTTTTTGACTTGGAGCTAAGTCTTTTGAGCCATTACTTCATTAGGTTTATGCTTTAATTATATTTTTTTATTTCAAGCCTAGATATACTTATACACCACAAAGTACTTTTTTACTTTTGAGTGTCTGGAGACATCATTTAGATCTTTATTCAACTCGTTGATGATTAAAATGTAAAATAATAATCGATATTGGAATCGATTAATTAGATCAATTGATCAATAAAAAAACGATTTCTTCTTCGAAGATTTTATTTATCATGCCAATTATTTAGCCCGAACTAAATAAAGCCTAAGATTTTATAATTTAAGAGACTGTCAATGAGGAATAGGTGAACAAACAAATAGTCCAATAAATAGCGTTGGTAAAAAAACTAGTCTGTCTCTGGCTTTTGATAACAAAAATGAATGCTTAAGTGGGCCATGTTTTTTTTTATCTGATGACGTTTATTATAAAATCATATTTTTATTTGGTTTTGTTGTAAAGCAGTATACTAATATTCGATTATTTAGTAATCACTTTTATGACTAATATCAATCATGTTGAGTTTTACATGGGCCAAAGGACATGATTCCAGACTGTAATAAATAAAGCATGAATTAATGATTGAAACGATGATACGTACTGCAAAGTCAACAAGAACGTCTTATTTTTTTTATCCAGTGCTTCATATGATTTAAAATTAACAACATAATTCTAGTTTTTAATTATTAGAGCAATCTTGTAATATACTTTATCTGGGCATTTCTGGGGCACAGATGGGCATTGTCTTTTAAAGCGCAATTGGTTTATTCGCGAATTAAATCCATTGTTTGATCCAAAAGGCGGCTTCTAATTTAAATAATGGTAAGTAGCGCTCGGGCTGAAAGTAGTGCAATTAATTGTCAAAAAAAACGTGTGCAGTTCACAGGCGGTAGAAGCGAAACCTTCAAAAAACTAAACTTCGAGAAAATGAGACGAATGCAGAGTATCAGGTGTAGGTTAATTGTGGGATTTATGTAATTGAAATATAAATAAATATATAATATACACTGTATTCTGTATTCTGTCTTATTCTTTCGCAGGCCAAATCCTATAGATGTATATGTTTGTCTCTTTTTCAAATTGCAACGTTTCTAATGAAGTGTTCATTTCAAAAAAAAATTATAGGATAGGGTGACAAACGAGCGCACAGTCCACCTGATGGTAAGTGGTTGCTGTGGCCCATAGACATGTACATCTATCCTCGTTTGCGAATCAAAACGCATATGTGATGTCACCCGTGAGGACTAAGATGGAATGCCTCTTTTCCAGTAAAAAGGATCTCTGGTTCTCTACACTCACCATACGAAACACAGCTGCAGTATTAAGCTGCCATTTTACGCTGGTATTCTGTGAGAGCGTGGTCCTTCCCTGGTCGACCCATTCGTGCAACAACTACCACGTACCATCCGCCGCACTGAGAAATGATTATGTTTGAATGAGTTACTGGAATGAATATGTTTGTCATTATAATGTGACATGTACATATGTCAGTCACAAATTATTGGCCTTGCGTTGTATATTTCTTTCTCAAACTGACAAAATATTTAAGTCGCCTACTAGATGACGTAGAGTTATTTGTCTTGTATTTACTGTTACAATAATATTTCTCCGCAGCCCAAGAGTTTAATCAATAAATAAGCTATTTAAACTGGAAAGTCTATGGCATACTTAGCCATATCTTAATACTTTGAGTGAGCTATAATTCTTGTTTTTATATAGATATGTAATTGTTTTCTATTAGGTGTTAGTGTGACTCTTTTCTGCCTATTACCCCGTTTCGGAAAGTACTACTCTCGTCTCTATTTCCAAGCAGCAAAACCTATCAGCGTGACAACGTATCTGTATCCTTCTTCGTTTAACGTTATTGACAGGTGCCCACGGACCGCAAAAGTAATTTTACCATCAGATGAAATTTAACTTCGCATTTCACTCCAATTTGATTAAAAAAATCGGTTGTTTGGACGACGCTGTATATTCAAATAATGTTGTGCTTTGCAAATTTGTCTAGATAGATGAAATCCCTGAAAAAAAAATATTTTTCTAACGCCGATGAAGCTTAGTCATCCATGTAGGTACTATTTATTAAATGCGCTGTTTTTGTGTGAGTAACCGCTCTATCAGAAGTTAAATTGTATAATATCGTGGTAGTGGTAATAACAGCCTTTAGAGACAATCATGAAAATGCTCATTTAGTTCTTTATTTTATGTTGGCTACATGTATATAAAGCCGCTTAACATCAACAGGCCTTTACATAAAACTAGTTTTTACGAATTTTATTGCATATATTAACTTATTTTATATTCCCGACATTTCAAGTACTTTACAGCACCCATAGTCCCGGGGGTGTTGAGGTATTAAATGTGCCAATGTAATAGTTAACCACGGCTACTTTCAGTTTAAAAAAAATCCTAATTTCAATAGAGAAATTGGCTGCGAGTTAATTTTATTAATAATTGGATCCGGCAGCAGATGATAGTATCCATCAGAATGTTATTGTATAGTACATTGCCGTGTGTTTGATGAGCCGAGGTTAGCCAATAAGCCTGCTGATATTTTAGCTTTGTATACGCTTAGTACCTAATACTAGCTATTGCTAAACAGTCTTCCGCAGGATATCAGACATACCTCTCACTCCTGGGCACATTCTTAAAAGAGTTTTAGGGCAAAAAAGTGATCACCGCGCTGCTCTAATGCGTGTTAGTGGACTTCACACGTCTGTGGAATAGTTTAATTTTAATTTTTCAGACATGCAGGTTTATTCTAGAAGTTTTCCTCCACCACCGAGCACGTGGTAAATCAGTACTTAAAATTACAATTAACAATTTCATTCGTGCCGGCGGGGATCGAACCCGGGTTGCTTGCTTACTGTAATATTTACGGCGAGGGCTAAGCCCCTGAGCTACGCTACCCTGACTCTACAAAGGCACGGCACTGAAAACATTACAAGTGTTAATTGTTGAGGTGTGATTTAAAATATGGTCTTTGGTTTATTCCTCATTTTAAGGTTCAATTGACAATTTACTTTATAAGAAGAATTTGCAATATAAGATTGATCATAAGAATTCCACAATTCTTAAGAGAAATCCGAATCACTGTCTTAGATCATGTCTTTGCTGGTTTTAAAGATACTCAGCAATTGCGATTATTCAACTTATTTGAAATGGATAGTTACCACTTACCACGTCCACAGCATAATAATATAGTTAAAGATCAACTTTGAAAGGTTATCAATAACGTCAGCTATGTCTGCATGCTTAATGTTTGTAATACGTGATTATTTAATTTCTTTCTATATGTCGCAGGTTTATGACAAAACCTGGTTTTCGATCAAAAGCCTAGACTGATTTAGTTTTATAATAAAATCAATGTCGGTTGCATTTCTTTAAATAAATAAAACCATTAGATAACCTAACCTAAGCTTGCATTTTATCATAAACCTAAACAAGTTTAGGTTATATCGCGTTTCATTAAACTTTTTAATTCCCAACGTTTCGGGTGCTTTACAGCACCCATGTTCACGATGTCTGATGTGTTTGACGTCCCGATGTCAGTTAGCCGTTATGAAACTATGGTCACTTTGACGTTCAGTCACTATTCACATGCTTAGATTTAAAAAGGATTTTACCATAAACCTGCGACATATATATATATATACATAAAATAAAATATCCTCGGCGATATTAAAATCTTCAGCGATATAAACAAATTATTTATATTTGAAATATATTTTCTTTGCAGGCTCGGTGCTTACCTATGATCGTCTTGCATGGGCAACTAACATAGGGAACCAACCGCCACTCTTAAATATATGCGTAACGCTGCTACGTGTATGTTGTACTCGCTAATTCGTTCTACAAATGCATGCTAGAACAAGTTATTCTCTCTATTGTACAAGCGCTTGTGGTAATTACGTATGCTACAGAGAAATGCACAAAAACTTATTGCTACGTCAACACCCAAACATAATGGGTGAAGCACTATGGTTGCTCTTAGAAATGTTAACTATTTTCCTAATTCAAAATACTTTTTACATCCTTTAACAAAAATCTCAATTTTAAAATTATTATTATTAATGTGATATTATGGAAATAATAGCTTTTATAGCTTCATTGAATAATATTATAAAGGTAAATAAATTTTAATACCTAAAAGCAATAGCTAGTCGATATTTAATTTTTTTTTCATCTTCTGTTTTAACTTTATTACAATTTCCAACAAATTTTAACTAGGATCTGACTACTCTAATTTATTTACATAGTAGTTTTACGAAATTAACTGACTGGCGTTTAGCCTTTGTAATAAGTTGTTTTATTTATTTATTTATCAAATCACCAAAATAGCTTACTAAGCGACGCTATAATTATAGTTAACGACTGCATTCACAAAAACAGGTTTTTTTGACAATACTAAGTAAGAAAAAAGTGAAAAAAGTGCAGTGTCTGTCCGTAATGTCGGAATAATTGCCTTAGATTGAGCCGAGGGGGCTACCATTGAAGTTGTATGTTCCTACAGTCCTATTAATTAAAGGATCAATATTTAACTAAAATACTCCTATGCTGCTTCCAGCTAGCTACAAATATTCAATGCAATGCTAACAGCATTTATTTATGTTATATATAATCATTAATTTGTGTAAGACTTTAATATAATAATATTTTTGCAAACACTATCTATTAATTTATTCAAATATTCTATTTTATTTTGTTTCTTTAATTTTGTTTCTTACTCATTACTCTTACTATTACTTTGAAGTCCCTAAAACAATTTACATTTTATTGTAAAAATAATTGTTAAAAATACATGTGATTTTAAAAATGGTGCTTAAATTAATTAACGTGTCAAATTGATAAATTGCTGCCATTATTTATAAAATTTATAAACGTGAAAATGCAAACTGAAGTGCATTTGTTTATCAGTTAAATTAATTAAATATTAAAGAAATTAAATATTTCATGTTGTCATATTTAAGCTGTTAAGAATCAAAGCAGTAAATATTTGAAATCTAATGTTATGATTAGTGGAATTATTATTTATAAGTTTCTAAGTATTAAACACTAAAAAGCTACATTCTAGATAATTTTCAGCTTTCAGAGTTTGCATAAGTTAATCATTTTTTGCACATTTCTATAATTTAAAAGTTGATTATAAGTAATATAATTTCTTGGTAGCTATATTGCCTGAAAAACGGTTGCTTGAAAAATAACACATAATAATCGTTTATCGACTGAAGTTTAATACTTGTTATTTTTAAATAATTTATTTTAAACCGATGAACCAAATGATGTTTTTAAGTGTTGAAAGTGAAATTTTTATATTATTTATAATAGAACATACTAATTTGCATTCGTTACCAGTACCTACCTACCTATTTGAAAACAGCCCTTACCAGTTCGAGAAACATCGTCCAAAGATTAATTTATAAATATAACTTATTATATTTCTAGTAATGATTGTTTGCTAGAACTGCACGCATATTATCGAATTGTATACCTAAATAAATTTATTAATTTGCTTTTTGTAGTTTTATTTCAAAAGGTACAAGACCGTAAAATATCGTAATACAGGTAATTTATATTGCTAAAAAGGGTTCACCAATCTTTGACTTTTGTAACAACTATGTGATACTAAATAAATAATTTTGGATGTTCTTAATGAATAGCAAAGCGCAATTATGACCATGTAAAGGCCAGCCAGCATCGCAGACTTATCTCTACTTTTTTTCTCGCCCTTATATTAATCCTTTTTCTCCTTTCTTCCTTTAACCTATTTATTTGAAGTCAAATAAGTTTACAAAGGTAATGTTAGTCTGTAAACCTTTCGTCCCTGTTCGACACGCGTCATTGACCGTAGGTAACTTCCACTTCCTGCTGCCGCGCTCCCGCAATGTTCCACCTCGCCATGATGATGGGTTCACTAAGATGCGACTTAGGTCTTCCCTTACTCGACTAGAAGACCGAAGTTGTATTGCTGTTGTTATTGGTAGGGAATAGCACTTAATAACTGACAGGCCAACTGCTCGTTTCGTCACTTAACTCATAAAAAAAACCAATACTCAAAATTAGGTGAAATGCGGAATGGGGAAGGAGATTTTTTTTTTGTAACAGCTTACTAGCTTAACATAACTGGGAACTTCTGTACTAATCTATACGTATTGTGTGTCTAAACCAAATGACAATAGTTATTGTACACAAATTGTGCACTATACACTTTTTGAAAAACATGGTCGTTGAATCGAGCGAGCCACGAGTGACGAATTGAGTTTTTATCGAGTTTCGATTTGAAGGATTAGATACTACACGATTAGAAGTAATTTATCTTATGCGACTCGGTGACTCAACCGTGGTAGTTTTTGTCAGAAATTGATTTCTGGTGTCGATTGGCCGCAGTAGATACTTACCATCAGATGAAATGTTAGCTCGACAGCCTCTCTACAAGAAATTTGTCAAATTCTAAATAACTTCATTTTATTCAGCAATATCTTTTTAGGATTTTATTTCAATTTTAATCAAATGACCCTCTCGTTCAATTTATATAGTATTACTTTCTCTAATAACTGCGCGGACACCTGTTTTTGGATGATGTAGTCATTGAGCTATTATGTACTACGTACTAGAGGCGACACTGCATTTAGTTACACGGTACTATTCAATGGCGGCGATGTCGCCGCATTTTACTTAATCACTCGCTAGGCGCTAGTGAGTCGACACGAGCTTTGTTGATTATATAAAAAGAATTAGATATTTCACAAATAATTCAAAAAATATTAACAAATACCAAGGAATACATTTTCATCGGTGTGTAATATAATTTATTACTAAAAAGAGTATAATAGATGTTACGGCCTACGGCTGCTCCCTTAGAGGATCAAATCATCAGGGGCCCATGAGCTGAAGACTTCCCGAGCAGACGTAGGTCGAGCCTCAATGTGGCCACGTGGAATCTCTCTAATTACACTAAATATACGGGGGAGCGTTCTATACTACGGCCAGTCAACCGGCAGAGGAATTAGGCGAAGCTTACTTACCTATATCCAAGGCGACTGGTCCCTCCGGAGTCGGTCAGGTCACATGTGGTTGTGTAGTGAAAGGGAAATAAGTGATGTGGTGTGTATCTGCGTGTGACTGATGGTGATTGAACCTAGACCTTGGCCGTCGGCAGCAGCCCGAGCGTCGACACCGCTCCAACTTGAGGGGGCCTTTTGAGGTTATCCACAGTCACTTTCTTCTTTCGTCACGTTGACAGTCAATTAACTCTATCGTACGATTTACTAACTTACAGAAGCCACTAACTATCGCTGGTTATAAGGTTAACACACAAAACGCACACGGAGTTTACAGTTTATTAAAGGTCACTACCGTTTCGCGTCGCAACAGTTAATTCTAGAATATTAGAGGCCGCACTAGCTAATATTGCCTAATGCACTTATGCCGATTCTGAGTCAAACACAATGAGTCCCTGGGAAGCTCTCCAGCAGGAATGCGCGTCACAATGATAGACCGTATATTTACTGGCCGCGCCGAATTATTCCGAGTTCCCTAACAGAATACAGCGTGCCAATCGTTAGCACCGCTTAAGGACGACTGCCCTTGGGCGTTTTACGCACGACCGAATGTCAAACCGGTATGACACTGAGCCGCACGCCCTCTCGCGTTCGTTCCTTGAAAGTGTTTGGCGCGAACAAACCCCCGTCCCGGACATAAGGATTTAGGTCC
Source organism: Parnassius mnemosyne (assembly GCA_963668995.1). Classification (NCBI taxonomy): domain Eukaryota; kingdom Metazoa; phylum Arthropoda; class Insecta; order Lepidoptera; family Papilionidae; genus Parnassius; species Parnassius mnemosyne. The sequence goes on along the minus strand of CAVLGL010000057.1, from coordinate 30,890,477 downwards.
GCGAGCAAACCGGTCAGCGGGACAAGGTCGCGAAGGCAAGTTGCAAGACCGAATCTACAACCAAACTAGGCCACCTTAGGCACCCCATCAGATCTTGCAACCCTAACCAGCGCCTCAAAAAATAGCCCTAATGTGGCAAGTCGGAGGGTCAGCCTCCACTGGATGCCCCTCCTGGGCATCGCAGCACTTTAACAAGTCCTGTACTGGACAGAAGTCCGACGACCTCTTTCAAAACCTATCTGTGCCCCTACGATTAGTTCCGCAATCCGACCGGATCAGGTCTGCAAACAGCGACGCGACACGAAGCGGCCCCGAGCGGCCTCCTAAGCTTCAGTGCAGAGAGCACCCACAAATTCCACATGAACGTCGTCTGTGGAGAGCCGAACGAAACGCACAGATAGTCCCTAGTATGAATTTTCAACAAGTAGGCCTAGCCAGGCCACCCACCATATTATCATTTACTAAAATAGTGCGGCAGCTGATTTCAATCTGATAATCTCCAAAACTAGCTAGCCTGTTAGACAAGTAGTCCTATGCTCATATTTCAATTAATTTTTCAAAAGCATCAATGTTCAACTACAGAATTAATTCAACCAAATTAATCACCGATGCGCATAGGTCAACTTGCAAATTAAACAAAACAATAACGTAAGGGACAGCCCTACTTCTTCGCAAAGCAAAATGATTAAACACTATCATAAACATAAACATAATTTTTCAAATAGTGCGCCATTCAATTTCAAATGAATTCAAATTTTCCTTTCAGCAAACAGACGCAACAATCAAATACAGTGATTAAATATATGTACAAAACACATGCAGTAGCATTTAAAAGAGTAGATTAAATTCAATTCTTTTAATTTAAACCGCTACAAATAGGAAAATTTCGCGGAAAGCCCAAAGCAATTTTTAATTTTAATTCAAGTATTTTTTGACTAAGTGCTCGACCAAACCAAATCTAATACCCCTTGACAGCGTGATTCAACGCTCCAGAGGGGCCCTAATCTTCCCACCACCAAGGGGAGGCCACATGGCGTGAACCCGAGATCGCTAACAGTCGCCACTCGGGTTGTACGCCTTCACTGAGGCCGTCGGCAACAGAACATTTTGACAAGTGGACTGTTGAAGGCTTAAGGCTCAGTGGAGGTGGCCGTGGTGGGAGCTAAGGCGGCAGCTAGCCAGGGCCGCCTCCATCAAATGGGGAACAGTGGTACACCAGTCGCGGCCACTCAGCTAACGGGAGTGAGAAGGGTCCAGCGGACCGATGAGTGGCCGTGAAGTTCCTCTCCACACGCTTAGGGGGGGTGATGACACCCCCGCTCCTGGGGGAATTACCCGCCAACTGGTCGGGGGAGGGACCCCTTTCAAACTTAGGGGCCTGATGGCTGGCCGGCAGGCGCCAAGAGTCGCCCGGCAGAGGGCGTGGCTGAGCGCCCCGCCCGTGGGGGTCGAGGGCCTGGCAGAGCCCCGAGAGGAGACGCCGTTCGCACTCAGGCACAAAACGGCATGATGATTGCCCTGGCAATGCAGACAGGGCCGCCGATGCGGACAGTCTCGCTGGAGGTGTCCTCCCAGACATGAACAGCACCAGCGGCGCTCCTTGGCGATAGTTCGCCTCGCCGAAACCGGCTTACCTAATAATTTCGGGCACGACGTTACCCGGTGATCAGATGCTCGACAATAGGAGCAGGGTGGGGTTGACGACGACTTGCCTGGCGGGTTCAGCCTCTCACTGGGCACGTCTCGTAAGTCGTCAACGGTGCCCGCCGCGTTCTCGATCTGCCGGCACTGCTCCTCCAAAAACCGCAGCAGGTCATAGAAGGGCGGAATATAGGAGGCCTCGTCCCCGCCGTACCTCTCCTCAAAATGGATTCGAAGGTCGAGAGGTAGACGGGACAGCACGATGCGGAGCAACAAAAAAGCCCATTCGCCCACTGGTAAACCCAGCCGCCTCAACGCATTACAGGCCACCAAGACTGGATCCAACAGGTCCCGACGTAGTCTGGCCCGGTCACTAAGCAGCGGGAGGCTTAGAAGCTGCTTAACCTGTTCGTCCGCAATTCGCCGGACGTTGGCGTATCTTCTGGCTAGGAGGTTCCGAGCAGTCTGGTAGGCGTCGTCCGACAATCTCAAGTGGCCGACGACGCCCACGGCCTCCCCCTCCAGTGAGGCCAGGAGGTACGCCATCTTTTGGCTCGGGGTCAGGTCACTCCGGGCGTCCACTAGGCTGTCGAAAAGACCAACGAAGGTCAGCCATTCGGAATGGACCCCGGAGAACTTTGGCAGGTCCAGAGTTGGGAGTCGTCCCAACAGCTCTGGCTGAAGCTGCTTCAGAGAGGACTCGGACAGGTCACTCATCCGAGCTTCACGCGCTTCCTCGGCATACCTGCCTTCAGCCTCGATCAACTCGTCCGTGAGCCACAAGAACTGCTCATAGTCCGCGAAGCAGGAGTCCAGGACTCCCTTCTCCACATCCGAATCCTCGAGCTCAGCGTAAGCCTCCTCCACTGCGGCCCTTCGAGCATCCACCTGCTCGAACCACTTCATCAAGTTATGGACCCTATCCGGTCGACCTATCAAATCATGGGCGCTTGTGGCCCAGCGTAGCTCAGTCCGCAAACAACGGATCAGTAGCTTGGGCGATGTCATCACTATTAAATGCAAAATTACGACGCGGCTTGAGCACAGACTACAAAGATAACAAACAAAAAATACAACAAAAATTAACAGTTAATAAATGCAGTTCCTATCAAATCGCGTTGAATAGAAATTACACAAATACGAATTACTACGTATCAACCAAATACAAGTTAGCACAAAAGAAAAGACACAAATCAAATTGACAAATAACAAATACAAGTGCGATCAAATCAAGTTAAATTCAAATTGCGCAAATACAATTATTACTCTTTAGTTAAAATACAAATTACAGTATAAACGAAGATACACATCACAGTCGATCAACAAAAAATGCCTGGCTCGGAAATCGACCCTTCGATAAGTAATCCACTACAACTATCCGACAACGATAATTAATCGATTACGTAAAAATAACCATCTACCTACATGACGTATATCTCTAGAAAACTCCCGCTTGCGCAACCTAGGGCGCGGCTTTTCAAATCTACCCACTAACCAAAAAAAGGCAAGCAACAAAGAACAAAGGGAAATAATTCTATTATTACGTACAAAAAAAATATTTTTACGTATTACGGACGGGCGTGATTGTAGATACAAATTAAACCAATCAAACCAACGCTCCCTGCCACCAGAATTGTTTAATGTTTATCAAACACTATGGTCGGGATCGACCGGGGAATCGAACCCGGAACCACGCTCTGCTACCAGTTTGTTACGGCCTACGGCTGCTCTCTTAGAGGATCAAATCATCAGGGGCCCATGAGCTGAAGACTTCCCGAGCAGACGTAGTTCGAGCCTCAATGTGGCCACGTGGAATCTCTCTAATTACACTAAATATACGGGGGAGCGTTCTATACTACGGCCAGTCAACCGGCAGAGGAATTAGGCGAAGCTTACTTACCTATATCCAAGGCGACTGGTCCCTCCGGAGTCGGTCAGGTCACATGTGGTTGTGTAGTGAAAGGGAAATAAGTGATGTGGTGTGTATCTGGGTGTGACTGATGGTGATTGAACCTAGACCTTGGCCGTCGGCAGCAGCCCGAGCGTCGACACCGCTCCAACTTGAGGGGGCCTTTTGAGGTTATCCACAGTCACTTTCTTCTTTCGTCACGTTGACAGTCAATTAACTCTATCGTACGATTTACTAACTTACAGAAGCCACTAACTATCGCTGGTTATAAGGTTAACACACAAAACGCACACGGAGTTTACAGTTTATTAAAGGTCACTACCGTTTCGCGTCGCAACAGTTAATTCTAGAATATTAGAGGCCGCACTAGCTAATATTGCCTAATGCACTTATGCCGATTCTGAGTCAAACACAATGAGTCCCTGGGAAGCTCTCCAGCCGGAATGCGCGTCACAATGATAGACCGTATATTTACTGGCCGCGCCGAATTATTCCGAGTACCCTAACAGAATACAGCGTGCCAATCGTTAGCACCGCTTAAGGACGACTGCCCTTGGGCGTTTTACGCACGACCGAATGTCAAACCGGTATGACACTGAGCCACACGCCCTCTCGCGTTCGTTCCTTGAAAGTGTTTGGCGCGAACATAGATTAATAATCAAACAAATTATTCCTAAGACGCCATCTTGTGTCATGGAATATAGATTATGAAATTAATTTGTTCAGATGCGTCGTTTCTGTAGGTCAATGTAGGACGATCATATTATGTACATTTTTTTCTTTAGACAATTAGAAGTATTCATAATTAGGTTAAATTTCTGATATTTAAATTTGCCGATTATTCCTTTATTTTATTTCTAGGATTCCACGTCCAAGCCATGAAAACAGGGAAAAGTGTAATAAATTCGTCCATTTTTGACCCTCGCGTGTCCAGTATTTATGAACGACTGAGAATCTGACTGCGGACTGAGGAAAATCTGAGGGGGCAAGATTATTTGGTGGATGCATTAACACTTCCCAACCAAGCTCTCTCAATTTTTGCTGAGTGACCAAATATGTGTGTGGTCTGGCCACAAAGACCACTCCTTTTCTGTTGATCAATTCCGGCCATTTTTTTTTCTCAATTTCTTGCTTGAGTCTCATTAGTTGTTAGCAGTAGAGATCCGAATCGATAATTTCGCTCGGCGGTAAAAGCTCATATTAAGTGATGCCCTTCTAATCCGACCATACACACAGCATCACCTTATTTCGTGTTAATCCGGGTTTCGCTACAGTCTGTGGAGGCTATCCTTTGACCATAATCTTTTTCGCATATTTTGGTCGTAGGTGATACACTTTTCATTACCAGTGATCAATCTTTTCAAAAATGGTTCAGTTTTATTACGTATCAATAGAGAATCGCAAAAGAGTACACGATTCATTAAGTTTCTTTCAGTGAGCTCGGGTGGTACCCAAATATCGAGCTTTTTTGTATAGCCAGACTTTTTCAAATGGGGCAAAACTGTTTTGTGGTCAATCCTCAATTTCTCGGCTTGTTGTAACTTCTAATATGCCAATCCTGCTCCACTTTATCAAAAATGGCAATGACTTTATCCGTATGAGGGTGACCAGAACGAGCTGCATCTTTGACATTAATATACCAACTTTGTGCTACTCATATCCATAAACTTCTTTCTTATCCATAAACGTCACAAATTTTTTTCGCATTTTCCCTTTTTGCCCTTTTTTGTAATAAAACTTCAGAATGTATCGAATTTTTTCATTAGATTCATTTATTTTGGCCGACAGAAAAACAATTGAGAAATGGCGGGAAAGTGTTGTTTACTTTTTATTTTTCTTAATGTCCTATATGTATTGATATTAAAACCAGCCTGTTACGAACAGTACAACCAAAGAGATTTTTCTTCAATTTTATACAAACAAAATACGGAGAAACTTTTTCCCCGACCTATTATAATACTTCTCCCGCGGCCTCACCCGGCTATAACGACCACACCAGCAACGTCATGTCTGTATTCCCCCCTATGAGGCAATATATGGGCCTATGTTCAGCAGTGGACTTTAATATGCAGTAACAATAACGGTTCTTCTAAATTCTAAAGACATGCTGAAGTGTTTTCATAGTAAGATTACGATGTACGTTTAAGTTCAGAACTAGAGCATGAAATGAGCGCATAGGCCACCTGATGGTAAGTGGTTGCTGCGGCCCATAGACATCTACATCTATCCTCGATTACGAATCAAAATGCAGATGCGTTATCACCCGTGAGGACTACAATGGTTATATTATGACATGTCGTACTGCATCGCACCCCGGAACAAGCTAAAGTATTGCTCTACAACGAATAATGATTGACATAATTATTTTAGTTGCAACTAATACATGTTAAACCGTGGCTATATCACGTAAACACATGTAATAAAATGTATAACGTGGCTCTACTACAAATAAATTTCCATCTGTCTAAAATTCATGAGATGGTATATCATCACGTTAATGCCAAACGTAAAATATCCGGACACACGACACAAAGCAGCGTCACAGGTGCAAAACTTCTGGCAGATCCTCCTAACAGCGGAAGAGACCCATCTCCAGCAGATGATTTCTGCAGATGGATAAAGAAGAGTGTACAATAAAAACAGAATAATTGCCATCATGATTTCTTATATTTACGCGAATACACATGGAGTAAAATTAAAAATATTACGGATTTTATCGCGTTTAATTTTAACCAGATTTCCGGCATTTCGCGCACTTTACAGGAAAATTTAGAATTTAATTATTTATTTTTAGTCCGATATACGCAGAACGAGCTTACAGTATCTTGAAATCTTGCAGTAGTATGTTTGGGTTTGGATTTGATTTTATTAATTATGGGATCCCAAGTAGATGGTGGCACCCAGCCATTTTCTCTTGAAATTAGTATGTTTTTTTTTTTTAATTTCAATAGCTCCGCGAATTATCCTTAGGGATCGGTATTGTTTTGCGAGAATTCGTAGTCTATCATTTCTGATATAATGGTTCGGACGATTCTGAACATGTTGACATACTACAGACTTCCCGGAGTGTCGGTGCTTCACATTAGCGATATGTTTTTATAGGTCTTTTTGTTTGTCCTATGTAAGAACGACTACTTTCACAATCAACCTTGTACACTCCTGAATCTTGTATAGGGATATTACCAGTACCGTCTTTACCATAAGGGCACACGGGGCCCGTGCCTAGGGCCCCCACGTCACGGGGGCCCCCGAAAGGCCAATATATTCGCTCACACTATACAATCTTTTTTCTATTTTAGGAAAATATAACCCGACACAAAAATATTTATAGAGTACACGAGGGCGTTGTTAGTGACTTTCTGGAAACCTTGAGCAGTGACAAGCCACACATTGCCGAGTTTGACAGAAAAAGTGGCATTGACAGATTTCTTAGGTAGAAAATATGTAGGTCCATGTTTCGCCGCCATCTTAACGTCTTTTTTTCGAGATGTACAATCGCCTTACTCATAGGCTGGATTTTTTTTAAATTTCCAGCAATCTATGTATTTATATAATTACAGCTAAATAAATGTTGTTGGTTGAATTGATAATAAGAAAAGACATGAATATAGGTAGTACCTTAGCGAATTTTAATCGGTCACCAGAACAGTTTACTAACCAGTGAACATTATAATAATTATAAAAAATATCTAAGAAGTACCTACATTGTAAATTCGAGTTTGCAAAGTCTATACAATGCACTACATAGATGGGACATTATGTTTGGTTGGGGGATTTCCCGAAAGGTCAAACTTGTACGGTGAAGTTTGTGGTGTGATTTTGTTTTGTTTCATAGAAATTATTTAAGATAATGACAAATGTATCTCTCGATCTTGGTACCTATTGTAATGAAATTTTAACAGAAGAATTACGCGATATTTGGATTTAAAAATGGCCATTATTTTTCCAAAATAAAAATGCTGACTTCTCCGAAACTTTTGCAAGTTTTCCAGATTCAAGCGGTATAAAAAACTAGATATTTAACTATAAATATTTTTACCCCTAAATTGATAAATGGTGAGTCTTTAAAAAGAAAATGGCTCCTTTATTCACCGTCGAAGAAATCTATGTACCTACTGCTATTGCAGCCGTCTATTTAATGCTACTACTGGTACTGGGCATAATTTGAGTTGTCCTAACTATAATAATTTATTATTAAATTAAGTATAAAGATTGGAAACAAATAAGTAACTTATTAATAGAGCATGAGAACAGTTAACAATACAGGAAATCAATGATGAGTTATGTCGCAAGAAGCAAAAATAATGGAGGAGTTGTCAGTTAGTTACTGTCTCAGTATAATACAGAATTCAATTATTGGAAGAATATACTTAGAAGAATTGTTGCAGCAGTGATATTTTTAGCTTCTAGAGATCTTGCTTTTCGTGGTGATAATGAGATATTAGGGTTTCAAAATAACGGGGATTATTTAGGATGCCTAGAATTGAAAAGTGAATTCGATTCTTTTCTTGCTGAACATGTATGAAACTGCGGAAATCGTGGAAAAGGAAGAACCTACATATGAAAAAATTATTTGTCTGCAAATATTTGCAATGAGTTTATTAATTTAATGGGACAGCGAGTTTTAAAAACACTTATCATCTAACCTTCATCGTTAGATACGTAAAATACGGAGAGCCTATTGAGAGATTTTTGCAGTTTTTGCCTATGGATTAAACATTGTTCAGAATGTATAGCAGATATCATTTTAAACTTTTTTGAAAGCCATGATATTTTTTTCTGAAGCTTTGTCCTCAATTGCAAGTGACATCAATCAACCAAGAGAAACAAGAAACGAAGCCCAAAGCCGAGCAAAAAAAAATGGAGAAATTGAATACTATACTTTTAACGGAGATATGGAATTATTTTTTTGGGAATTATGAACAAAACCAGCTTAAGTTTACAGAATAGCACTATGACCATGGACGTTGCAACAAAACTTTACGCATCTCTGATCGATTATGTCAATAAGACACGCTATAATTTCAATCAGTGCGAATCAATCGAAGAAAAAATCCAAATACTGACTATAAAGATAAGTCTGAAAGAAAAAGAATTCGCAGCACACGCGTTACTTTTTTGAAGGATTGTCTGGGACTGTACATTAAATGGCAAAGGAAAATTTCGTGTGGATACGTTTATGCCTTGAAATCGATACATTAAATTAACAATTGTTCTAGTTTTCTTTAGCAATCAATAACAATCGACTCCGATGAGTTGACAAAAAAATGCAATGAATTTGAAGAATTCTATCATGAAGACATTAATGCATATGAGCTCAAATCAGAATGTTTTTATTTAGGGCAGTATTTAAAGAACATAGCAAAGGAATCTGTAGCTAGTGTGTGTTGTGTGTGTAGGCTGAGTTAAGTATATAAACTAATAAAGGCTTATAAATTAGAAGAAACTGTTCTTTTGCTTAATGGTTACCAATTGTAGTGGAGAGCGCTCATATTCACACCTATAGAGAATAAAAAACGAATGACGAACAACTATGTTACAAGAACGACTAACAAATTAGTCAATAATATATATAAAGTAATATCCTTCAAAAATAAGACTTTGAAGATAAAATAGAAGATTTTGCACAACAGAAACCCCGAAAGAAACCACTGTCGTAATGTTAACCAACTCAAAACACCAACATACTAAAGTAATTAATACCAATTAATTATAATAGATATAAAGATCATATAGCAGAAAAATGTTTTTGTCATTCACTTTTTTTACCTTCCAACAGGGCCCAAATTCTTATGTGCCCAAGGGCCCCGGTATGGCCTAAGACGGCGTTTAGTGTCGGATAAGACTCGCTCTTGGATCGTTACTCACACTTACGTGTGGCTCCAACGATGATGTGTACAGCTGCCCATAGAACCTCCCACTCTCACTCAAAATCTCAGGTGTCCCGGAAACGACGCTGCCACACTCGGTCTTCAGCTTCGACAGTTGGCTCTTTCTGGTAGACAGATCTCTAGCAAAGATTTTGGAGCCCTGGTTCCGTTCGATCGCTTCTTTAATACGAGCAGTATTAAAGTTGCGTAAGTCCCGCCGCATGCATTTGGAGATCTGTCTGTTCAGTTGCTTGTATGCTGTCAAATCTACTGAAGACTGCAGCTTCATATCCCGTCTAACAGCCATGAGATTAAGAGTGTGATCGGAGAGTTTTTGTGTTCTTCTGCGGCGGATCTTGCAAAACTTAGCTCCGACCGCATGGACAGTTTCCACGAGCTTGTCATTCATATAATCCACTGCATTGCAATCTTCTAGGCACTGAAAACGGTTTCGTAACTCGAGCTGAAAGGTTTCGGGACTTTGGATTAGAGCACGAGGGGGACGAAGCGTTGAGTTCATTAGACGTGACCTCTCCAACTTAACGTTTAGGTTCAGTGTGCCTCTCACCATTCGGTGATCGCTGCCGGTTTTCATCCTCGCGATCACTAAGACATCACTGTACAGTTGTCGCCTGGTCGTCATAATGAATTCAATCTCATTTTTTGCCGCACCGTCGGGGCTCGACCAGGTCCACTTCCTGTGGGGCCGCTTCTGGAAGAAAGAGTTCATCATAAAGAGTCCCTCTTTCTCCATGAAGTCGGCCAGCTGCTGGCCCCTTGAATAGAATAGAATAGAATAGAATGATTTTTATTCAATATGGATTATTACATAATACTTATTGAAAGTCATTATTTTATTTACCACTGGTTCGGAAAATACCTCTGGGAAGTCCTGGGAAGAACCAGCAAGAAACCCAGCGGGACTTTTTTTTTAAACATAATTTCACTTAACAATAATTTTGTTTATAAATTTTAAATGAATTTTCATAGAACCAGCATGGTGGTGATCACCTTATTCCCAGGGGTTATTTTCATTCATGTATTCCTTGATATTATAATAACCCTTTTTGTACAGTTTTTCTTTAATAAAACTTTTAAACTTGTTTATTGACAAACTTTGAACATGTTCTGGGATTTTGTTGTAAAAGCGTATACATTGCCCCATAAATGAATTACTAATTCTGTGGAGTCTAGCAACTGGCATTACAAGCTTATGTTTGTTCCTAATGTTTAAGGTATGAACATCCTTATTTTTATTAAAGCTATTTATGTTTTTATGTACATACATTACATTTTCATAAATATATTGCGATGCCAAAGTTAATATGTTTATTTCTTTAAATTTTTCTCTTTACAATTTAGATTATAAATCGCCCGTACGGCTCTCTTTTGCAAAACAAATATAGCTTCAATATCAGTCGCATTACCCCATAGCAAAATTCCATAAGACATTACGCTATGAAATTAACTAAAATACACTAACCTAGCTGTCTCAACATCTGTGAGACTTCTAATCTTTCTTACAGCATATGCTGCAGAACTAAGTCTGCTTGCTAATTTAGATATATGGGAGCCCCATTGAAGTTTCGCGTCAATAGTAATACCGAGAACAACGGTGGTATCCACAAGACTCAACTCCTCCCCATTTAAGATTGGGTTCCGTAGCCCTATTCTGAAATTCCCTACTTTAAGCTCACCGTTCTCTCTTGTGCCTAGTTTTGCATTGAAGTCTCCCATTAACACCATATAGTGGGTTTTGGAGGAATGCATGGCTCTAGAGATATCCTCATACATTTCCTCCACCTCCTCATCGGGGTGTGCCGAGGTTGGTGCGTAAACCTGTATGACCTTCAGCGAATATCGTTTAGTAATTCTGAGCATAAGGTACTTGTGGACGATAAATCCGACACCTCCTTGGGACAGATGGTCGCCCTTCCGGTGATAGAACAAATTGCCGGATTCGAGGATTACCGTGTCCTCCCCCTCTCTTCGGACTTCGGATAATCCTATGACATTCCAGCGCAACTTGCCTATCTCTTCATCCAGCTCCAGGATCTTCTCGTTAGTCCTCAGGGTGCGTGCGTTATAAGTTGCCAGGTCAAGTCGTCGTAGGTGGCAACCGAACCTCCACCGGAGATTCTTAGCAGCCCTGCCCTGCCGTTACCATGGTCGCCACCGTAGCCAGGAATAGCGGGGCCGCCGGGGACTGGGGCCGTCTCTTCGTTACTTTCATGAGGGGTATATTTCCATAGTTGCCACGCTTGGGGAGCGGGTTGGCAACCGCGGTTTTTTTTGTTGTTTTGCTGTTATCAGAAAGATGCTGCTGCCCATCTTCTGTCTCAGGTTCCCTCTGTCGCCTTTTACGACACCCACGGGAAGATATGGGGTAGTGATTATTCTTACCCGCCACTACACGGGGAGTTGTCTTGTTCTTCAAGAAAGGTGACAACGCTCTCTAGAAGAACTACAAACCGATTTCCCTTCTGAGCCGCGTCTACGTGCTGTTTTCGAGAGTCATTACGAATCGTCTCGCGGCCTTAGCACCATAGACCACATACATACACTTCGGCAAATTGTACAGAAGTCCGAGGAGTACAATTTGCCACTATGTCTGGCGTATGTGGACTATGAGAAATCCTTTGATTCCGTCGTAATTTGGGCGGTGCTGCAGTCCCTTCAGCGGTGCCAAGTTGACTGTCGGAACCAGAGTACGAAACCATTCAATTGCAGAGAGGTGTAAGACAGGGTGACGTTATATCCCCGAAACTCTTTACCGCTGCCTTGGAAGACGTTTTCAAGCTTCTTGGCTGTAAAGGATACGGTATTAACATCAATGGCGAGTACATCACTCACCTTCCATTTGCCGACGATATAGTCCATATGACAGAATCGCTGGAGGACTTAAGCACTATGCTCAATGACTTCAATAGCGTTTCCCAACGGATAGGTCTTCATTTATTTATTTATAAGGGTCACCGACAGATGATACACAAACACTTAAAACAAGATCCATGCATTGTGAGAAACATGCTATGTGCTCACCCAGTTATATGCAACCACAGCTAACACAGAGTAATGTTGCAAAAAGTTAAATATCGTAAAATTTAATAGTACTAAAATGAGTACTTAAATGAGTCGCTCGCGTCCGTAGGTTTCGACCACCTAATCCTAGGCCCACCCTACACGTGTCCCCCGGGTGGCGTAAAAAAAATACCACCCTCTACGTTCGCACCATGAGGCAAAACATTTTTATAAAATGGCTCCGAGTTCCCGGCGCCCCTTTAATGGGACAGGGTTGCGAAGGATCTCCGGGAGGAAAACTGGCGACGACGTTCGCCACCCGTCACGTCCTGTCTCCCGGGGGGGCGAAAAGTGGATTGCGGAGGCCCGTCTGGCTACGTTTAATGTATGTGGAGCAATGAATGATAAGATGGATGAAGTATGCGATATGATGTATGATAGAGGAATGGACGTGTTATGTGTAAATGAGACGAAACGGAAGGGAAAGAATGCCACTACACATGGCATGTATACCGCGTACTGGTCTGGTGTAGACGAGACCGAGCGAGCATGCCAGGGAGTCGGTATCATTCTTTCAGAAAGAATGGGTCATTGTGTGAGAGAGTATGAATGTGTAAGCCCGAGACTGTTATGGATACGAATGAAAGTGGGCTTAAAGAAGGTGTTTGTTCTAGGTGTCTACGACCCAGATATGTCTAAGACCACTTATATCCGAGAGCAGTTTTGGGAGTTGGTATGGATGGTGCTAATGAAATGCAAGGGTAATGAAAATAATGTGATATTAGGAGATTTTAATGGAAGGGTTGGGGTGAGGGGGCTTGGTTATGAAAGGATATTAGGAACGTTTGGTGATGAAAGTATAAATTAGAATGGTGAAAGCCTCCTCACCGTATGTGTGGAAAAGAATATTTTTGTGACGAACACTTTCTTTCGTCATAAGAAGATTCACACGTATACATGGGAAAGAGGGGATGATAGAAGCATGATAGATTTCATAATTTTTGATGAAAGAATGAGGAGCGCGGTGGTAGATACAAGGGTTCACCGGGGGTCTAACGTAGAGACTGACCAGTACTTGGTCTTATGCCGAATTAATCGTGTTTTCAGACGTTGGAGGCATCGGACATCTGTGTCTATTACTACTTTACAGCGTATAAGAACAGAGAGGTTACAAGATGAAGGTGTGAAAGAGAAGTTCAAATGTAGATTGAGAGAAAATATAAGTGATGTGGCTAGATTGTGTATGAATGATTTAGACTTGGAGACTGTGTGGTATAATAGTAAGAGAACGAATGAAAAGAAAAATAACACGTTATGGTGGGATGATGAGTGAAGTTGAAGCAAAGAAGAAAGCATGGCTAGATTTACTAGCAACAAAGGCTAGTAATTCTAGCGGTATGAATGATGAGATTGAAAGGAAAAAGGCAGTCTTTAGACATCTAAATAAGAGAGTAAAAGAAGTAGTTGAAAGGAAAAAGCAAGAAAGAACGGATAAGAATGATAGAAGAATATCAGATAACTTCCAGGCAAACATTAAAATGTTAATGAAACTCGTAAGAACTGCCAGGGGACAACAAAACAGCCTAGAATGAATGCTATACGAGACTAGAATGGCTGTATTCTGAATGACGAAGTTTTGAGTTTAAGGAGATGGAAGGAATACTTTGAAAGCGTTTTTATGAGTGATGAGACATTTGAATTAAATGAAATAGAAATTCCGAAAGAAGAGGAAATAGATAGAGAGATAAGTATAGATGAAATAATGAAAGTAATGAAAAGTATGAAAGCAGATATGGCAGCCGGATGTGATAGAGTATCTCTCGAAATGCTAAGGACTGGAGAAGGAGTGGTGGCAGACCTGCTGTACAACTTGTTTAATTTATGTTGGGAACTTAAGCGGGTACCAGTAGACTGGTGCAAAGCCGTAATAGTCCCAATATATAAAGGAAAAGGATCACAGCAGGACTGTAAAACTACCGTGGCATCAGCCTTCTTAGCATTGTGGGAAAACTGTACTAATTGAAAGAGTTATGAAAGAAACTGATGGAAAAATTTGGGATGTGCAAGCGGGATTTAGAAAAGGAATGGTATGTACAGATCTGGTCTTTTCCATGCGCATGATTGCGGAGAAATTTATGGCCAAAAACCAAAAAGGTTTTTGTGCGTTTGTGGACTTGGAGAATGCTTATGATAGAGTGGACAGGTATGTGTTATGGCAAACACTGAACTCATTTGGGTTGAGCGGTGGGTTAACGCAGGCATTTAAATCTCTGTATAGGGACTCTAGTGCTTGTGTCAGGATCAATGGGGCCTAATCGGACTGGTTTGGCATCCATAAAGGTGTCAGACAGGGCTGTGTGGCTTCCCCGTGGCTGTAGAACCTATTTATGGACAGTTCTTTGGAAAATTTGAAAGTAGAAGAATGCGGTTTAAGAATGGGTGAGTTAACCGTCAAATGTCTTTTGTACGCCGATGATCAAGTCATACTTGCGTCGTCGGCGGCCGAGTTGCAAATGATACATTAATGAAGTAATAATAAATTAATATTATATAATAATAAATTAATATATAATAATTAATAATGAATTAATGAATTAAAAGAAAAGGGAATGAAAGTGAACGCAAGTAAGACGAAAGTTATGGTTTTTGAAAGAGAAGAAAATAAAACGATATGTGAAATAAGAATAGAAGGGGAGTTGGTCGAGCAAGTAGATGAGTTTGTGTATTTGGGATGTGTATTTAGCAGGGATATTAGACATCATAAGGACATAGAACGACGAGTGAATGCAGCAAAAAGAGTGAAAGGGGCTCTACACCTTATTGTGAGAAGTCAGAATATGTCCAAAAAGGCACATATGGCAATTCATAATGCTGTGTTAGTCCCTACTTTAATGTATGGTAGTGTAAAGTTGGGTGTGGCAGAAAAAGCACGAGAGTAGAATAAATGCTGTAGAAATGCGATCATTAAGGAATATGTTAGGCATAAATGTGAAGGACAAAGTGAGAAATTGTGTGATAAGAGAAGAGTGTGGTTTACAAGATGCTGTTGTGACCAGGATTAAGAAAGAAATGCTTCGGTGGTTTGGTCATGTAGAAAGAATGGATGAGGAAAGAGTGACAAAACAAATTTATGTTTCAGAAGTGAACGGCAGAGTCGGGAAGGGACGCCCTAGGCGAAATTTTATTGACCAAATTGGCTATATTGAAAATAAGCCAAATCAAGAGTACCTTTAACCGACGAGCGTGTATGCGTGTATGGTATATGTATGTGGGGGAAGCGAGAGAGGTGTGTCAGGATCGGGCCAAATGGAAGTCCATAGTCTCTGCCTACCCCTCTGAGTGACAGGCATGAGTGTTTATGTATACAGTAGCAAAACTGCGTGTTTATGAGAAATTAAAAAGGGTTTATCATCTAATACTTAGATTATAAATAAAGTAACATTTTTCTTCTGAAATTATTTAAATTTTCATTGAAAATATCTAATTCAGATGGCCTAAATATATCATTATAAAGTCTAAACATTCTGCATAATGCTGAATTAAGACCGAGGTTAGTCCTGTGAGGTGGGACCATAAACAGCTTGTAGACATTAAATCGTGGTAATCTGCTTGGAGCATTAATGTTAACCATTTCCAGTAACTGAGGACAGCCGATGCCATTATTGCACAGTTTGTAAAGGAAGCTCAAATCCAAAATTTTGCGCCTGTTATATAAGGAAGATATACGGAAATGCTTTAGCCGTTCATCATGTGAAGTTAAGGAGCGATGACGGTTAAATTTCAATGCTAGCATACTAAGAAACCTCCGCTGTACTCGTTCAATTCTACTCTTATGAACCTCATAAAAATGAGACCAAACTTGAGAACAATATTCAAGGTTACTCCGAACTAAGCTGTGAAAGAGTAGTAGTAAAGTTTGAGTATGTCTGAACTGTTTGGTGTTTCTACCTAAAATCCCCACATTTTGGACGCCTTTATTATAATACTGTTTATATGTGGTACGAAAGACAGTTTACTATCCAACAAAACGCCCAGGTCTCGTATACACTCTACTCGATTGAGTACTCTGTTGCCAATTATATATGTAGTTTGGATAGGAGTATGTTTGCGAGTGAACGACATATGATAACACATTATAGCATTCAGAAGCATATTGTTTTGAGGTCACCGCTCGATCAATCTATCCAGATTGGCTTGAATAAGCTGGGAGTCTGTCGATGATCTAACAGGTCTAACGAATTTCAAATCGTTAGCAAACAGGTAAACTTCTGTGTTCAAAAAACATTCTGTCACTGAGTTGATCAAAATTAGAAACAAAAGGGGCCCTAAATGTGACCCTTGAGGAGCACCCGAGGTTACCTTAAACGGTTCAGACTGGCTCCCATTGACAACTACATAACACTCACGAAGAGTTAAGTAAGATCTAAACCAATCCAAAATAGGGCCACCAATACCACATATACTTAATTTCGTCAAAAGTATCTCATGGTCAACTTTATCAAATGCCTTGCTAAAATCAGTATAGATAGCATCGACTTGAGAACCTTGATCGACATGCTGGGTAATATAATTGGTGAAGGCAATTAAATTAGTAGTGGTGAACCTATTTCTAAGGAAACCATGTTGACGATCAGTAATTTGAAATTTTAGTAAATTGTAAACATAAGGGTAGATTAAAATTTCAAAAATTTTAGGAAAAATAGATAAAATGGATATTGGCCTGTAATTTCTGATGTTATTCTTGGTACCATCTTTGTGAATGGGAACATTTTTAGCCATTTTCCAGTAGGTAGGAAATATTCCAGTTTTAAGAGATTCGTTGAAGATAAAAGTAAGTGGCAATGATAGTTGCTTAGCACATTGATATATAAACAACGGTGGTAATTCATCTGGGCCCAGGACCTTTATTTAAGTCAAGTCTCTTTAACCTCGTGAGAATTAAATTTTCCGACAGCATAATAAAACTAAGCGAGGATGAAAATGAATGGACACCATCGCGTTTATGGTAACAAACTTGTGGATTTAGATTTTTACTATAAATAGATGAAATTTTTTTCGCAAAGAGTTCACTTATGCTTGTTTTATCCACTCCAGTTTCATGGTCTTATTGCAAACGGGATGGTATATTACTACTATTTTTACGCTTTTGATTTATAAATGACCAAAATATTTAGGATTTGAGGTTATACTATGTTCAAGGCGGTTGTAGTAACTATTATAGCACTGTTTCAATAATTTTTTTGTTCTTTGTTTTAGCAAGTCTAGGGCAATATTATCCATCGGATTATTATATTTCTTAACCCGTTGTCTAATTTTCTTTTTTTCTTTAATACTCCTTATAAGACCTTTAAAAAACCAAATTGGATACTTAATGCTTTTAGGTGTGGTTAGTGGTACATGTTTACTTATAGTAGCACGCAATACATCATAAAAACGAGTAACCATTTCATCAACATTCCAACTTAATGCAAATATATTGCGCCAAGCAAAACTATCTAATTCATTTTTAATAGACTCATAGTTAGCTTTGTGAAATTTTGGTCTAGGTTGTAGGGATGGTTGTAAATGATTGATGGAGTGGAAAATAATTTCAAATACAAGAGGTGGATCAAAAAGATCACTAGCGGATAATGCTCCGTCGGCTTCATCAACACATACGTTACTTTCTGATGAGATATTAAATCAAGCATTTTCGAGTTTTTGTTTTTAATGTAATTGTACTGCTTAAGATTATTTAGGGCCATAAACTCAGAGATCATATAAAAGTATTGGCATTGAGAGTCATTTAAAATAGTAAATAGGTCATTATCATTTTTCAGCCACTCCAAATTAGGAAGGTTAAAATCAAAATCGGAAAGATTATTATTAATATTATCTACAAACTGTTCATAGTTCTTTAAATTAACGGAAGGTGGTATATAGACCGCACACATGCAAAGTTTTATAAGGTTTTTACCATTTCTGAGATGAACTACAATCCAAAGATTTTCTATTAGTCCAGTGCCTTCATTTCTATTAATCCTATGTGAGTCAAAATTTCTGTTAAGGGCAATCATTACACCACCTGCAGTCTTCTTTGAAAATGATTTAGTCAAGTCTCTGTCTCGTCTATATACAGCATAATTATCGTCAAATAACTCTAAATCGTTAACGTTATTGTTTACGCCCGAACGGTGGTTTCGGAATCGACGTCAGAGGGCGCGCGGCTCGGTGCCATACCGGTTTTGACGTCGGTCGAGCGGTAGGTGTTGAGCACGCGTAAAGGTGCAAACGAGTCGTCTGCCAGCTGTGCTAACGTCAGCACGCTGTCAATTTTTGTTCGGGAACTCGGAATAATTAGGCGCGGCTAGTAAATATACTGTCTAGGATTTGTAACGCGCATTCCTTGCTGGAGAGCTTCCCCGGGACTCATTGTGTCTGACTCAGAATCTGTATAAGTGCATTCGACAATATTAGCTAATGCGGCCTTTGATATTCTAGAAATAACTGTTGCTACGCGAAACGGTAGTGACCTTTGATCCGGACACTCCTGTTCGTTTTGTGTGTTAAGCTTTATAACAACGACAATTAGTGGCTTCTGTAAGTTAGTTAATAGTACGATAGAGTTAATGGGCTGTCATCGTAACGAACGAAGAAAGTGGCTGTGGACGGCGCCGTGGAAGATTACCTCAATTTGGAGCGGTGCTGACGTCCGGGCTGCTGCCGACGGCAAAGGTCTAATAAGGTCAATCACCACCAGTCACACCCAGATACACATCACAGCAACTATTTCCCTTGTACCACACAACCACATACGACCTGACCGAATCCTGAGGGACCAGTCGTCTTGGATATAGGTAAGTAAGCTCCGTCTAATATTCTCCCTGTTGAATATCAGCAGGATCGAACGCCCCCCCCCCCCCTTATTGTTTATTGTAATTAGAGACTTTCCACTTTGGACTTAGGAGGCTCGACCTACGTCTGCTCGTTGAAACTCTGCTGAATGGGCCCCGGAGGATTTGACTTTATGGGAGCAGCCGTAGGCCGTAACAGTTATTTTGTAGCCAAGTTTCCGTTATTACAACAATATCGTACTCATTCATACACATGTTACTGTAAAATTCATTAATTTTTGTATTAGAACCACGCGGCAGCTTTTGCTGTCGCACGGATGAGCCGGCTCGAACCGGGGTGGTACCACGACCTCACAGAATACCAGCGTGAAGTAGAGGTTTACCTCTGCGTTCCGCTTGGTGAGTGTAGGTGGCCGGAGGCTCAATTCCCCACCCCCCTGCCCACCATCAACATGGTAATGGAATTGAACAGAAGACTACCCTTGGAGAATCCCTCGCTGAGCATCCACGACCAAACTACTCCACTCCTGGGCGTGGGTGCTCAGGCTGCCCCGCGTATTCTGGTGGAGGGGGGGGGGTCAAAATTCCGCTCGCGACTAATACTGCTCGGGGCAAGCGGAGCAATGAGATCAAGGCGACCCCTTTCACGCTATCCGTAAACTTTTGCAATATCAGGGGACTTCATTCCAACCTTAACGCTGTCCATTACCATCTGGAGACGGTGAAGCCGGCCTTGCTCTTTTTAACCGAGATTCAGGTGTCTTCTCCGACTGATACTTCATATTTCTCCTATCCGGGGTATAAATTTGAACACTCCTTTGTGCCCCGGGCTGGAGTTTGCGTATACGTCAGAGAGGACATCTGTTTTCGACGCCTCGGCAGTCTTGAAGGTACGGACCTGTCCATCCTATGGCTGCGCGTAGACAGCGACGACCATCCCCGCGTCTACGGGTGCCTCTATAGGTCCCATAGCGGTAATGCCGACACAGACCGACTCATTGACCACGTCCAAATGGCTGCAGACTCGTGACAGAGATCATGATACTCGGTGATTTTAACGCCCACCACGCTGAATGGCTTGGTTCTCGTTTAACCGGTCATGCGGGTAGATCTGTCTATGAGTTTGCGTTGACATATGGTCTAACACAACTGGTTACTTCGCCTACGCGGATCCCAGATGTGGAGGATCATGTACTTTCCCTGTTGGACCTTCTGCTGACCTCTCATCCGGACGGATATCAGGTCTCCGTCGATGCCCCTCTGGGCTCTTCGGACCATTGTCTGATCCGGAGTACAGTGCCACTCGCGCTCCCATCGCAGTTGCGATCTGCAGCTTGCCGCCGTGTTTGGCACAATAGGTCGGCCGATTGGGACGGGATGCGGTCTTTTTTTGCATCCTACCCTTTGTTTGGGTTTGCTTCTCGCCGGAAGATCCCAGCGTTGTTGCCGATTCTGTTGCTGATGTGGTTCTTCAGGGTATAGAACTTTTTATTCCATCCTCTGTGGTGCCCATCGGAGGCAGATACCAGCCATGGTTTGGTCGCTCCTGTAAAGCATGATGTATAAGCATCATGCTATAAGCAGGAGTGCTACCAGGCCTGGGCTGACGCATCAACGTCCCGGGATGTAAACACCAGCGCTCTTAAAAAGAAGTATAATTCCGCCTCCAGGTCCTTCAAAAGTGTCATTGCCAAGTCAAAGTCAGAGCACATCGGCAGAATTGGCGAGAAACTAGTTCGCCTTCCTTCGGGAACACGTGCATTCTGTTCTCTCGCCAAGGCTGTCCAAGGGAACTTCTGTCAGCCATCTCTGCACAGGGTGGACGACTCACTGGCCCATGACGCAAAGGAGAAAGCCGATCTGCTAGGCTCTCTTCATGCTTCCAACTCGACTCTAGATGACGGGGGAACACACCGCCGACCATCCCGCGGTGTGAGTGCTCCATGCGGGAAGTGCTGTGTACACAGCGCTTGCTGCGTAAAGCACTCCTCTCCCTGGACGTCAACAAGTCGAGTGGGCCTGATGGAGTCCCGCCTATTGTGCTGAAGACGTGTGCTCAGGAGTTGTCACCGGTTTTAACGCGTCTTTTCCGGTACTCCTACTCCCTAGGCGTAGTCCCGAACTCATGGAAGACAGCTTTGTTGCACCCGATCCCTAAAAAAGGCGACCGCTCAGATCCGTCCAACTACAGGCCTATCGCTATCACCTCCTTGTTCTCCAAAGTAATGGAAACGATTATTAACAGCCAGCTCATGCGGTACCTTGAGGATCACCAGGTGATTAGTGACCGCCAGTACGGTTTCCGTCGAGGTCGCTCAGCTGGTGATCTTCTGGTTTACCTGATTTATAGATGTTCAATTTCACCATCGCACATCGCGACAAAACTCGCGATACCAATCATATCATCTGGATGATTGGCGCTCCACCACTGTGCGATTCAGAAGAAGTTTTCTCCCTCGCACAACTTCCTTGTGGAATCGATTACCACCAGCGATTTTTCCGGACCGATATGACTTAGGGACCTTCAAGAAAAGAGCCTACTCCTTTTTAAAAGACCGGTAACGCATGTTCATGGGGGGCGGTAGTCACTTACCATCAGGTGAGCCGCATGCTCGTTTGCCCCCTCTCCTATATAAAAAATAATAATAACAATTAAGTAACTTTTATTAACAATTTAAGGCAGCAGATTTTGTGCAGGTATACATAAAAACAAGATATGAATAAATGAGAAGAAATCTAATCGGTTAAGTATTGTAACGAGGATTCTTAATAACAACAACAGGGCTGACTTCGACTTTCTCACAAAATTACGGCCACCTCTTACCCAAACGAAATTGTAGTTATTTTCTTTGGCCTTAAGTCTGGTAGCCCGATGCAGATCTTTGTTACTTGGAGAGAGATGCTCAGTCACAAATACAGGTTTCTTGTCACCTCCAATACCCAAGTGGCTAGAATTAAGTTTGTCCGATTGGTGGTTCTTGTTGAATTTTATGACGGAAGCTAAAAATCCATCGCGGGTCAGAGGGCTGCGTAACTTGACAATAATTGATCTAGGTCTGTTGGTGGCAGGATTAGCCTTAGCAATTCTAGTGCACATGTAAATATCTTCTTCATTAAGGTCGAAGGAGACTGTTACGGCCCTCAGTTGCCCAGACAGAAGTCGACTGTATTAGGGCCCATGAGTAACACTTTCGACGGGCAACCAGAGGGTTCGAGCCCGAATGGCCTATGGATAATTATTAAGTAGTGGCTGGATAAACAAACACAAACTTACCGAGATCCGGAGGTAGGGTCGACCACAAGGTACCGTCAGGGATAAGTAGTGGTGCGTGTAAGTGGTGTAAGAAGGTGGGTAAGTGTAACCTGAAGTCACCGATGTAATCGGCCAGCAAACCCACATGCGCTGCTCTGTTGCACAATGTTTACTCAAGTCTAACGTCACTTAGCACAAAACTATAATCGAAGAGGAACGCGATCTCCTCTCGGGTCACAAAGTTTTAGCGTTCCACCCGACAAAGCAAATGTCTTATTACGATATTAAAATGCCACACAAACAGCTCGTCGACGCAATTTAATGGCAATCGAAGTTAGGTTAATTACTCAAAACTCAAGATAAGCCTCGTTGTCACGCATACGAACGAAATAAGACAACGCAAAGGAGGCGGTCTTAACGCGACCTAACGATTCTAACGTAATGGCGGACGATTGATTGTTCCAGACTGTTCACACGGCCGTCGCGTGCAAAAACGAATGCCCGCCGGCCCAAGCCGTCAAACAGGTTTATCGCCCGAGACGAGCGTTTTTGCAAGTTTTAAGTGTTACGATTTGGCCTAAACAGAGACCGTTGTTGCAAGCTGCTTAGTCAGTAGAATCAGATTTTCTGATTTACGTTCAGGTACACATTATAATTCTAATTGAAATTAAACGATTTTGTAACTCGACCTCAAAGCTTTCGGGAATATGGATTAGAGTGCGAGGGTGACGGAGCGTTGACCTCATTAGACGTGACCTCTCCAACTTAATGTTTAGGTTCAGTGTGGCTTTCACCATTCGGTGATCGCTGCCGGTTTTCACCCTCGCGATCACTGGAGACATCACTGAACAGTTGTCGTCTGGTCGTCATAATGAAGTCAATCTCATTTTTTGTCGAACTGTTGGGGCTCGATCAGGTGCACTTCCTGTGGGGCCGCTTCTGGAAGAAAGAGTTCCTCATACAGAGTCCCTCTTTCTCCATGAAATCGGCCAGCTGCAGGTCTCTTGGGTTTTGTTGTCCTATTCCTAATTTCCCTACTTTCAGCTCACCGTTCTCTCTTGTGCCTAGTATTGCGTTGAAGTCTCCCATTACCACCGTATAGTGGGTTTTGGAGGAATGCATGGTTCTAGAGATATCCTCATACATTTCCTCCACCTCCTCATCGGGATATACCGAGGTTGGTGCGTAAACCTGTATGACCTTCAGCAAATACCGTTTGGTGATTCTGAGTATAAGGTACGCAACCCTCGTCGACACACTCCCAATCTTTACAAGGTTGTTAACGAGAGACTTGTGGACGATAAATCCGACACCTCCTTCGGACAGATGGTCGCCCTCTCGGTGATAGAATAAGTTGCCGGATTCGAGGAATACCATGTCCTCCCCCTCTCTTCGGACTTCGGATAATCCTATAATATTGCAGCGCAACTTTTCTACCTCTTCTTCCAGCTCCAGGATCTTCTCGTCAGTCCTCAGGGTGCGTGCGTTATAAGTTGCCAGGTCGAGTCGTCGTAGGTGGCAACCAAACCTCCATCGGAGATTCTTAGCACCCCCTGCCCCGCCGTTACCATGGTCACCACCGTAGCCGGGAATAGCGGGGCAACCGGGTACTGGGGGCCATTTATTAATGTCGTTGCTTGTGGGGTTATATTGCCATAGTTGCGGGTTGGCAACCGCAGTTTTTTTATTCCTTTTGCTATTATCAGAAAGATGCTGCTGCTCATCTTCTGCCTCAGTTTCCCTCTGTCGCTTTTTACGACACCCACGGGAAGATATGGGGTAGTGGGTATTCTTACCCGCCACTACACGGGGCATTTAATCTTTCGGAATAGTTTAATCAGTTTTATTTACACATTTCTAGTATTTAAAAGTTGGTTATAAGTGATATAATTTCTTGGTAGCTATATTACCTGAAACGGTTGCTTTACAAATACCAATCAATTTTTCAAGCAGTTTATCCAGTGAACTTTAATACTTACTTGGTTTTTTTTTTCATAATATATTTTAAAATAATGAAACAAATAATATTTTAAAACGATGAAAGTTTAAATTATATAAAAAACTATATTATAATAGAGCAAACTAATTTTTAGCATTTATTACCAGTACCTGCCTATTTGAAAACAGCCCTTACCAGTTCGAGAAACATCCTCCAAAGATTAATTTATAAATATAACTTATTATATTGCAAGTAATGATTGTTTGTTAGAACTGCACGCATATTATCGAATTGTATACCTATATAAATTTATTAATTTGTTTTTTGTCGTTCTATTTAAAAATTTGTTTCCTAATTATACAGGTAATTAAATATTACAGGTTATATATTGTTAGAAAGGGATCACCAACCTTTGAACTGTGTAACAATCATGAGATATGAAATAATTTTGAATTATTTGAATTTTTAAAATTCTCCAACTTGTATTAGTTCTGACTAAATATATCGAAGCCCAAATGTGACCTTGTAAAGGGCAGAAACGCACCTGCAAGTCCCTGGTATTACAGTTGTTCATGGGCGTCGATATTCTCTTACCATCAGGTGAAACGCAGGCTCGTTTTCTTATATAAAAAGATTATGTCAAGCTTTTCGGGATGTTTCTACTTAATACAAAGATAGAAAATAATAATAAAAAATTACATCTGTGTCTTAATGTGCATAGCCCAAATATAAGAACTTAACATTTGTTTAATTTTTTTTTATAGGTTAAGGTGACAAACGAGCACACAGTCCACCTGATGGTAAGTGGTTGCTGTGGCCCATAGACATCTACATTTATCCTCGTTTACGAATCAAAATGCAGATGCGTTGTCACCCGTGAGAACTAATATGGAATGCCTCTTTTCCAGTAAAAAGGGTCTCCGGTTCTCTATAATCTCCATACGAAACACAGCAGTGTTAAGCTGCTATTTTACGCTGGTATTCTGTGAGAGCGTGGTCCTTCCCCGGTCGAGCCGACCCAACTACTACTACAAATATACTACTAATATAGCTACTACAACTACAAATATATAGTACTACAAATATACTACTAATATAGCTGCAGCATGGCTCTACCACGTATAAAAGTAATAATTCATCTAGGATGAATACAGATTAACATGCAACATAGATTTACCTTTTAATTGAAGTAAAATTAGTTAACAAAGGTAATGGTAGTCATTAATCCTTTCATCCCTGTTTGACACGCGACGTCAAATGTAGGTAGGTAACTTCCCCGCGACGTTCGGGCAAGAACGCACAAGCGGCTGGCCGTGATGCGGCATGCCGTCGCGGCTGATGATGGTTGATTTTTGCATGAAACCGCATGATATCGACGCACTGTTTTGCGACCAACCGTCAACCGCTCCGGTTGTCTTGGGACTGCGGCAGGCCGCACCGGTTGCAGCCGCGTCCCCTCCACGCACTCGGTGCGGTTAGCTGCAAGCGCCGCTTCCCTACCCAGATTTTGATACAGAAAAGTTCATTTTAGAAAACAAAGAACTGGAATAATCGCTGATTATTAAACAAAATAACTGCAGCAACATCTTCGAAGTCCATCACGTCCAATACTTCTAGAAGCACTGACGATGGCGGCGGACCGTAACAGAACCGAGACGATACGGTTAGCCGGAAAACGGCGTGCCGCTATATAGGTGCACTGCGATGTGTCTTAGTTCTTTCTAAACTAGGAGATGTAAGTCGGATTGCTGTTGCTATACGCAGAGTATAGCACTTAACGTGGGTTTCGTCACTTTACTCATAAATAACCCCCAATTCTCAAAAGAAGGTGAAATTGCGGCAGGGGGAGATTTTTTTGCAGCACGGCTCGACTCGCAGAACTTTGGGAACGCCTGATCTAATGCATTTTGTGTGCATATATTTAATTTTTGGATACATTTTCTGAAAACAAATTAGTTGAAATGATGCTTGCTTGTACCAAGCGAGCGACGAGTGTTGTTTGCACCACGTGATGAGTCTTTCTCGAGTTGTTCGAGTTTCCATTTGATGGATTAGATATTATCTATGATTACAGGAATAGAATTATTTTAACTTAATCTTAACCGGTGACTCATCCGTGGTCTTACTTTGTCAGAATTTGGTTGCTGGCTGCAGTAGACACTTACTATCAGATTAACAATCAGAGTCCGCCATTTTAATCCAGACGATCCGGACTCGGACATAGAAGGATGGTGTAACGTAGTAGAAAATATATTGCAAAATAAACGCTTAGAAGCATTTGATTTCATTTTTTTTAACAAACGCTTTAAAGTGTGTCGTTATTTGTCTTGCCAAGCTTAAGTTTACTGAAGCGGCATGGTCTTTAGTAAAGAAGACTTTGATTAGACACCAAAACTATTTCAAGACAATTTCGATGAAATATTGAGGTTTTGACATAGGAGCTAAAGAGACAGCGTATGAAATTCAATTGCAAATTCATAAAATAACTAAACCTGATGAAGTTATTACTGGATTTGTTATCTCAGTTTTATATTCAAAAGGCAATATAATAAGACAGGAATAAAATGCACACACAATTACTGCTAGAGCTCAACTATTCCGAATCCTTGGTGACATGTCGCTACGTCGTTTGGCAGGTCGCTTAGACGTCGTTTGGATACTCGTATTACCGAAGCGAACCCATATGAATGATAGATTTACCAGTAACGTCTGCCTTTCTAAAATAAATAAATATAAAATAAATATAATATAAAAATTCTAAAATAAATAAATAAAGACAAATTCTAAACAACTTCATTTTATTCAACAATATATTTTTAGAATTTCATTTCAATATTAATTAGTAATTACTAATGACCCTCTCGTTCAATTTATATAGTATTGATATGTGATACATTTCTTTAATTCTTGCGCGGACACGTTTTTTTGGATGATGTAGTCGACTTTAGTTCGCGGTTGCGTTACTATGAAACCATTGTCCAAGAATCGTCCATCTAGTGAGTTTGTTTCAAGCCACAGAAAGAGAACCACGGCATCTACTTCTATGTTCACGACGTATCTAAACTTTTTTTGAAATCTATTTTTAAACCTGTTGTTTTCCACAGTTATCTGAAATTTCATACAGAAAATTTTACCATTTAATTGTTTTATAGAACAAGGGTGACAAACGAGCACACAATTCACCTGATGATAAGTGAATGCTGTAGCCCATAGGCACCCACATCTATCCTTGATTAAGAATCATAATTGATACGCGTTATAACTCCTAAGGTCTAAAAATGAACGTTACCAGTAAAAAGGGTCTCCAGTTCTCTACACTCACCATACAAAAAACAACAGAAATAAGCTGCTATTTTACACTGGTATTCTGTGAGGGCGTGAACTTTGCCGGTCGAGCGGACCGTGTCGCAAACATAATATAGCTGCAGTGTGGCTCTATGTTACCGCGTAAAACGTTTAAATAATGATTAATTTTAATTTATCTTCAAATTTTTAACAAGATGTTAAAATTTAAATATGTGGTAGCTTGCCTAAGCGAGTTCCATGTCCACTGGCACCACTAAAATGTTGACTACAGTTTTAAGTGCCGATGCGTGCTCGCTGGTAAAGGTACGTAAACATTATGAGAAAAGCATCATATCCGTAAATTAAAAAAATAAATTAAAAACCCCTCCAAAAGAATGAGAGGTCTGTTATCCAGCGCAGTGGGATGGATATAGGTTACCTATGTAATTAATTTGTTTTAATGCCAAAAGTGAGACGATTGTATTAGATATTATTATTAAGTTCTTACCTTTATGTGTGGTTGCTTCAGACCTTTTATTTCTTTTAAAGGTCTCGGGAAAATAAAGTTATGCGGTGAATATGACACGTTCTCTATGTCTAAGGAAAATTTCAAAAAGATTTCATCTTTATTGTATTCCGCCAAGCTTAACGACATCTGCTTTGCCGCACTCAGCATTTCCGCACTAGCTGGATGTTCCTGTGATTTAAACGGTATCAAACTGCTCCAATTATAGAACTCTATTGTTATTTTGCTATCGATAAGTGGTACGAGCCTATCGTTGATGACGTAGACGTCTACTGCACCCGTGAGAAGTAGACGAGGCGATACTAAAACCGGTGCAAAGAATGATTTAGCGTAGTAGTGCAGCATTTTCCATTTTCCACCGTATTCTGAAATTGAAATCAAATGATATAAAACTTAGACATGTAGTGGTGTCTGGCGTATTATCCCGTGGGTGTCATTACAGGTGACAGAGAGAAATAGAAACAGGAGATGAGCGGCAGATTCTACCTGATAACAACTCAATAATAATAAAATTTCACGTGATAGAGTCACGCTGCAGCTATATTATGGTTGTAGCATGAATGGGTTGACTTGGCCAGGGTACAGAACCACGCTCTCACAGTATACCAGCGTAAAATAGTAGCTCAATGCTGCTGTGTTTCGTATGGTGAGTGTAGAGAACCCTTTTTACCGGAAACAATACATTATTAGTCCTTAGTGGTGGCAACCCATCTGCATTTTGATTCTTAATCGAGTATAGATGTAGATGTCTATGGGCCACAGCATCCACTTACCATCAGTATAACTGGAGATGTCAATCAGCCTGCCAAGCGTGGCACTGGCAAATTTCCTACCTATAAGATAATCTAGGGGAAGCCTATGTTTAGCAGTGGACTCTGATAGGCTGTAATGAATACATGAATGATTAATAACGATTAAGCTTGCACATCCCAAATTTTTCCATCAGTTTCTTCCATAACTCTTTCAATTAATACCTTAGCATACAGTTTACCCACAATGCTAAGCAAGCTGATACCACAGTAGTTTTTACAGTCCTGCTGCGACCCCTTTCCCTTTATATATTGGGACTATTACGGCTTTGCACCAGTCTTCCGGTACCCGCTTCAGTTCCCAACACAAATTAAATAAGGTGTACAGCAGGCCTGCAACCACATCCTCACCAGCTCTTAGCATTTCGAGAGATACTCTATCATAGCCGGCTGCCTTACCTGCGTTCATGCTTTTCATTGCTTTCATTATTTCATCTACACTTATCTCCCTACCTCTCTCCACTTCTTCCGGAATTTCTATTTCACTTATTTCAGACGACTCTTCACTCTTAAACACGCTTTCAAAGTATTCCTTCCATCTCTTTAAATTCGAAACTTCATCATTCAACATGCAGCCATTCTCGTCTCGTATAGCATTCATTCTAGGCGGTTTTGAATTTCCCCTGGCAGTTCTTACGAGCTTCCAGAACATTTTAATATTTTCCTGGAAGTTATCAGATACCCTTCTATCATTTTTATCTATCCTTTCTTGCTTTTTCCTTTCAACAACTTCTTTTACTTTCTTATTTATACGTCTAAAGTCTGCCTTTTTTCTTTCAATCTCATCATTCATACCGCCAGAATTACCAGCTTTAGTTGCTAGTAAATCTAGCCATGCTCTCTTCTTTGCTTCAACTTCCATCCGTACCTCATCACCCCACCACAACGTATTACTTTTCCTTTCATTCGTTCTCTTACTTACACCACATACTTCGGTGGCTGCATCAACCAAAACTTTCTTAATATTATTCCATACATTCTTCAATTCTGAATCGTTCATACATAACTCATTCAACCCACCTATATTTTCCCTCAGTCTGCATTTATACTTCTCTTTCACACCTTCATCTTGTAACCTCTCTATTCTTATACGCTGTAACGCAGTGGTAGACACAGATGTCCGATGCCGCCAACGTTTGAATAGACCATTAATGTGGCATAATACCAAGTAATTATCCGTCCCTAGGTTGGACCCCCGGTAAACCCTTGTATCTACCACTGCGCTCCTCATTCTTTCATCCACAATTATAAAATCTATCATGCTTCTATCATCCCCACTTTTCCATGTATACATGTGAATCCTCTTATGGCGAAAGAAAGTGTTCGCCACAAAAAGATTCTTTTCCACACATACGGTGAGGAGGTATTCACCATTCTCATTTATTCTTTCATCGCCAAACGTTCCTAATAGACTTTCATAACCAGACCTCTTCACCCCTACCCTTCCATTAAAATCTCCTGACATAATAATATTTTCATTTTCCTTACATTTCATCAACACCAGCCTTACCATGTCCCAAAACTGCTCTCGGATATAAGTGGGCTTAGACATATCTGGGCCGTACACCCCTAGCACAAACAACTTCTTTAAGCCCACTTTCATTCGTATCCACAGCAGCCTTGGGCTAACACATTCATACTCTTTCACACATTGACCCATTCTTTCTGAAAGGATGACACCGACTCCCTGGCATGCCCGCTTGGTCTCGTCTACTCCAGACCAGTAAGCGGTATACATGCCATGTGCAGTGACATCTCTTCCCTTTCGTTTCGTCTCGTTTACACATACATCTATTCCTCTATCATTCATCATTTCGCATACTTCATCCATCTTATCATTCATTGCTCCACATACATTCAACGTAGCCAGACGGGCCTCCGCAATCCACTTTTCGCCCCCCCGGGAGACAGGACGTGACGGGTGGCGAACCTCGTCGCCGGTTTTTCTCCCGGAGATTCTTCGCACCCCTGCCCCATTAAAGGGGCGCCGGGAACTCGGGGCCATTTCTTTTTCTATTTGGCTCATGGTGCGAACTAAGGTGTGGTAGATTTTACGCCGCTACCATACGGCGAGAAGCCGAGTCTGTCGTTTCGGCTTTGTCGCTCGTTTAGCACCACCCGGGGGACACGTGTAGGGTGGGCCTAGGATTAGGTGGTCGAAGCCTACGGACGCGAGCGACTCATCCCAATCAAGCTGGATTTAGAAAGGGGATGGGGTGTACGGATCAAGTCTTTTCCATGCACATGATAGCGGAGAAGTTTTTGGCCAAAAACCAGAAAGTTTTTTGTGCGTTCATGGACTTGGAAAAGGCTTATGACAGAGTGGACAGGAATGTGTTATGGCAAACACTGAACTCATTTGGGTTGAGCGCTGGCTTGATACAGGCATTAAGGTCTCTTTATAGGGACTCTAGTGCTTGTGTCAGGATCAACGGGGTCTACTCGGACTGGTTTGGCATTCATAAAGGTGTCAGACAGGGATGTGTGGCTTCCCCGTGGCTGTTTAACCTATTTATGGACAGTTGTTTGCAAACTTTGAAAGTTGAAGAATGTGGGTTGAGAATGGGTGAGTCAACCGTCAAATGCCTTTTGTATGCCGATGATCAAGTCATATTTGCATCGTCGGCGGCCGAGTTGCAAATGATGGTTACTTTAATGAATTGGTCATTGAAAGAAAGGGGTATGAAAGTGAACGCAAGTAAGACGAAAGTGATGGTTTTTGAAAGAGAAGAAAGTAAAACTTTATGTGAAATAAGAATAGAAGGGGAGTTGATTGAGCAAGTGGATGAGTTTGTATATTTGGGATGTTTATTTAACAGGGATGGTAGATATGACAAGGATATAGAACGACGAGTGAACGCAGGTAATAGAGTGAATGGGGCTCTACACGCTATTATGAGGAGTCAGAATGTGTCAACTAAAGCACGTATGGCAATTCATAATGCTGTGTTAGTCCCTACTTTAATGTATGGTAGTGAAAGTTGGGTCTGGCAGAAGAAGCATGAGAGTAGAATAAATGCTGTAGAAATGCGGTCCTTAAGGAGTATGCTAGGGCTGAATCTGAATGACAGGGTGACAAATAGTGTGATAAGACAAAAGTGTGGTTTGCAAGATGACGTTGTGACAAGGATTAAGAAAGGAATGCTTCGGTGGTTCGGTCATGTAGAAAGAATGAACGAGGAAAGAGTGACAAAGCAAATTTATGTTGCAGAAGTGAACGGCAGGGTCGGGAAGGGACGCCCTAGACGAAGGTTTATCGACCAAATCGGCGATACATTAAAAATGGGCCAGATTAGGAGTACCCTTAACCGACGAGCGTGTATGCGTAGATATATGAATGTAAAAGAGACGAGAGAGGTGTGTCAGGATCGCGTCAAATGGAAGTCCGTAGTCTCTGCCTACCCCTCTGGGTGACAAGCGTGAGTGTTTATGTATGTATGTAATAACGATTAAATAAAAGAACCGTACAGGTTATGTGTGAGAGATATTACATATTTAGAGCCATTGTAAAACCCAAGTTGATTAAAATGAAGAATAAATAAATAAACACTGATTATATTAAAAAATAATAAAAAAAATTATTAAAGCCACAAATTCCCGCCTTTTTTTGAAAGAATTCCTTATTGTATCAGGTTTCCCTATAGATTAATACATTGTTTTACGCAGTTCATCATTTTTTTAACCGTTAGTCCGTCTCCACTCTACATGTGACTGTCTCAAAATTACAAAATGTTCATCTTCTGATACGAGTTGTTAACGGTATGTACTCCAAAAGCTTCATGGACATGTTATACCTACGTCCGAAGTGCATTTATTTATTGATGATAAAATTGAACAATCAAATAGAAGGAAAACATTAGATACTGCTACGAAATCGCTTATTAAGCATATTTTCGCACTCTCGTGTGCTTTATTTACACAATACTCGCTGTTCCTGGGTGCACAACACACTCAGGAAATTTTAATCACCGTTCTACTTTTTTTTTAATTTAGATTGCTCTTTACAAAGGAAACTTTACAAAGGAAAAAGAATTACCGTCCCCAAACATTAAAAGGAGAGGCATCAATTATGTTTGCATTAAATTGGCGTACTTGCTTTGACACTACATTTGTGTCGACAAGGAGACGTGTTTAATCCTCGTTGTGCAATTAACAAAATATAAAAAGAGTTATTAGTTATTACTATTATTAGTTATTAGTTAGGAGTACCCTTAACCGACGAGCGTGTATGCGTAGATATATGGATGTAAAGGAGGCGAGAGAGGTGTGTCCGTAGTCTCTGCCTACCCCTCTGGGTGACGGGTGTGAATGTTCGTGTGTTTGTGTTTTAGTCATTACCTATGCTAGACCAGGACGGTGCTTGCCAGACGTCATTCAGCTGCCAGTATAAAGCGCCCATCGTGTACCAGTTAGCTTGGCTTTGCCGGTAAAACTCCGTCTCCGCCTTCATTGCCATTGCTTGGGTTATCTGAAGTAAATATGGTCACAATACTTCTTAATCATAAAACAAATCGAAAAAAATAATAATTTACTCCTAAAGTCATTTTTATTATTATATATAAAAACGGGATAATTTCATAATGGTTAGTAACGAGTCAGGTAACAGTTTATATTATAATTGCTGACGAAGCATTCTATCATCGTCCTCAAGGGTGACAACGGATCCCCGATTAAGTATGCAGATACTTAATCAAAGATAGATATACCACCGCATCCACTTAACATTCGCCAGACTGTACTCGGTAATCAATTTCAAGATTTCACAAAAAGTGATACCTTTACAGCCTATTAAAGTCCACTGCGGAACATGTACTTCCCAAATGAACATCCATGGTGGGGCCTCCGTATAGATACCATGCTTGGCAAGCGGATTGGTAACAACTGTAGTGCTGTTTCAGTTTCTCTATGTCGCCTCTTACGTGTATCAACATTTTTTTAGACGTTACACAAAAAAAATCTGTTTCCGTAGAGGAATTTTTATAAAATAAATCGCACATGGTCAAAAGTTATACTTTAGACGAAAGTAACAGCCAATTTCAAAAATGTTAAAGAATAAAATGTAGGTATTAAAGACTTAAGCTACCATTCCGTAGCCGACCGCAGACAGCAGCAGCAGGCGACGTGTCGTCACGACACTACTGGTTTCTATGTAGTTCTATGAAATACCTTCAGTAGCTAACGACACGTCGTTTGCCGGAGCGGCAAACGACATGTCGCCCGACCGCAGATCAGTGGTGCCGCCAACGCCCAAGCGACACGTTGAATTTTTCTCAAAAAAAGAGGTTTCACCGATTCCGTGGAAGAGAAACTGATAAACCAGGTGGCCCAATAACCCGCACTGTACTATGCATCTCACAATAATTATTTAAACAGTGTTGTACCTTTAAAGCCCTTAAAAATATTTCTTTAAAATTTTTGTAAGCCGTGTAGTGGCGGTGTAGGAATATCCCGTAAGTGTCATAAGATGCGATAGAGGGAAACAAGGCTTCGTGGCGCTGTGGCTTAGCAATGAGTTGTTGCACTGGGGGCCGCGGGTACGAATCCCGCACGGAATAAGTATTTGTATGGCCTACAAATAATTGTTCCAGGTCTGGATGTGTGTCCTCGTACAATTTATGTTTGTAAACTGCTTCCACGATACAAGAGAAAATCCTAGTGTGGTGGTAACGTTTTAAAAAAAACAAATCAGGAGATGTGTAAATCAGGAAAAGTGGCAACTATGGCAATATCGCCTATGTGAGGCAATATACGGAGGAGGCCTATGTTCAGCAGTGGAGTATTTTGGCTAGAGTATATGAGTGGAAGGATAGATGGATCAGTGGTGGACATTCTTAAACCAAACTCTTCACGCAATACATGATAATCAACACTTTAATATATACCTGACTGTAAAAGACGAACTTCTCGAAGTACTTCGGGTCACTTTCATTCAAATTCAAATGTAGGTTAATTTGGTCCTTGATAAAGTCATAACCATTTGGGCTGTGTTGTCTGTGCTTTGAATAAGCACTATTCAACTTGTAGTCTTCTTTGTTCTTTGTGGCAGTAGCCATCGTTTTAAGTGACGGCAAAGATTGGAAACCGTATTCGGAAGCGAAGCGCGTATTCGGGTATATATTTAAGTCCCAATTATCGTTCAAGTAATTATAATAATGCGTGTCACCATAGTGAGGGTCGTATGGGTTTTGTGCGATATACCCCTCTTGCTCTGATTCTAAGCCATTAGACGGACTTGATACGAGATAGCGTCTGTATGGATCCAAACTTTCCACTATCGGTTTAATGGTATCCACGTACAATTTGATATATTCCTCTTTGTATTTGGAGAATTGTGTCTGCGTGTTGTACCAGTTGCCTCTTAAGGCCACCTCGTTCTCGTTGTTACCAGCCCAAAGTGCAATTGATGGATGGTGCTGCAGTCGTATCACTGTTTGTTGTATTTCATCCGTGACGTTACTGAAATGGAGAATTCAAGTTAAATTAGTTGCCATTATACATACATGATGATAACAAAATAATAAACATTGAGATATTTTTAACTACATGATGCGCAATAAAAAAAAATAATAAAAAAAAATAAGTTCAGTCTGAATATTATAAAAAAAATCTATGATTTTATTAATATTAATATCGTATAATTCACTGAATTTTATATACCGACTTCAAAAAGGAGGAGGTACTCAATTCGACGAATATATATTTTTGTTCTTTTTCACCTTATAACTTTTTTTTTTAGGTGAACCGATATTAATGATTCTTCTTTTATTTGAAAGCTGATGCTTCTCATG
This sequence comes from Parnassius mnemosyne, assembly GCA_963668995.1. Classification (NCBI taxonomy): domain Eukaryota; kingdom Metazoa; phylum Arthropoda; class Insecta; order Lepidoptera; family Papilionidae; genus Parnassius; species Parnassius mnemosyne. Next base: position 30,854,603 of record CAVLGL010000057.1, on the reverse strand, counting down.
TGGTCCCACTTTTTGAGTTATCCTTAATAATTTATATTTAAGTCGGTTATATAAAATTTTTATTTTCATTAAATATGGATAAATGGAAAAGTAAAGTAATATTTGGTGAAAAATTATTTTATATTACATTGTGTGAAAAACAACCCAAGAATACTGAATAGAGTAGGGTATTTTTCCCATGTGTATTTTATGTATGTGAAACGCAATACAGGAAAAATCCTAGGGTAAAGAAAATCAAACAAAACATATATAACATGACAGATACTTACTCAAGAAATTCTGGATCAGTAGGATACATAGCGCACGCAAACATCAAATCTTGCCATATCAAAATGCCTAGCTGATCGCACCTCTCATAGAAATAATCAGATTCATATACGCCTCCTCCCCAAACTCTGAGCATCGACATGTGAATTTCACTTGCGGCTATTAAAAGACTGTCCACTGAAAGCAAAATATTTAATTCTACTAATATCTTATCAATATTATAAATGTGAAAGTTTGTGGGGATGTATGGATGTTTGTTACTCTTTCACGCAAAAACTACTGAATGGGTTTTAATGAAACTTTACAATAATATAGCTATAACAGAATAACACACAGGCTATAATTAATAAAGATATTTTGTAAATTGGTCAAAATATAACGATAAATATTAAGTCAGTCAGAAAAAATCTGTCATCTGCGAGCTATTTTTTTTTATAGGATAAGGGTGACAAACGAGCACACAGTCCACCTGATGGTAAGTGGTTGCTGCGGCCCATAGACATCTACATATATCCTCTATTACAAATCAAAATGCAGATGCGTTGTCACCCGTGAGGACTAAGATGGAATGCCTCATTTTCAGTAAAAAGGGCCTCCGGCCACCTGCACTCACCAAGCGAAACGCAGAGGAAACCTCTACTTCACGCTGGTATTCTGTGAGGTCGTGGTACCATCCCGGTTCGAGCCGGCCCATCCGTGCGACAGCAAAAGCCGCCACGTGGCTCTACCACTGTTGAAGTTATTTCGTCGTGAACACGCATCACGCAAAAACCTGTGAATCGATTTGGAAGGGACTTTCACTGGCAGGTAGTTGATGTTATGAGGAGCAACTTAGGCTACTTTTATTTTAGAGTTCCGCGCAAAAAAATTCCACGCGGGCGTAGTCGCGGGGAACAGCTAGTTTAAATATAAAGTACTTATTACATGTTTAATTTTTTATTCCCTATACATTTAGTGTTTTTATGGTACATTTTTTTGATATGCAAGATGCGTGTAATACAAATTATAGATAACGGAAGCTAGGCTTTATTATTTAAATTTTAAACATAAGGTAGTAACTGGGGAGCCCGCAATTCTCAAGACTGCCATATAACAGGAAGAAAGAGAGGAGTGCCTAAAAACCAGCGCTAAAGCGCCAGTACTTCCGTGTCAAAAAAAAACTAAGCATCAAGTTTTTAGTTATATAAATGTATACCTGTTGATTTATCGTACCCAAGTTCTGGTAGAATGTTTGCGGGTATCCAATTAGAGCCCTTCATAAATATTGGATAACCATTAACTTTAAAGTAAAATGTGAGACCCTTTCCAGCTGTTGTATTTCCTGAAATTTTCAAAAGTTATAAATAGTATTTACATTTTGGAAAGAAAACTATGAAACAAAGAATATACAGGGTTATTTTGCAATAACCGGCCAAATTTGCAGAGGAGGTTCAGAATAAGTAATATAGGCAAAAGTGAAAAAAAATTTAAAAAAAAAAATCTAATAATCTGTCCCTTTTGTCTTTTAAATTTAAAATGCGTGATAATGCATCATTTTAACTGATTTGGGATAATTTCAAATAAAAGTATAATACTTATTTAATCGTATTTTCAAAAACTTTCAATAACGGTATATCATTATTTATTTATTTGAACTTAAGTTTAAAATTTGGCTAGACTGAAAAATAACCGTGTATATGAAATTTAAAATTATTAGCGTCCATGTCCCCTATAGATAGCTGTACAAACATCTAGTCGTTACCAGACGTAAAAAAACCAGAGGGTGACAAAAATCAGCGTCAAAAGTGAGAGTTCGTCAAGAGTTAAAATTTTACATTTTTAAAATAAGTATAAAAAGTTTTTAAAAATAAAAAAAAATAAAAATCCGCCTACCAAGCGTGTAAAGAAAATTCTCTCTGAAATGGGAGAGGCTCATATAAAGATGTGGACTTTAAGGGTTAACGAAAAAAAAAGTATGGAAAAATATATTCAATTAAAACTTATGGTCACCTTGTGGTGGCGACTTCCTCCATTACCCGTTCCCGCTGTCTGTTTGTCGTAAGATTCATCTATCAAATACGCTGGAAATATTTCATGATCTACGTACGAGACGTTTATGTAAGCAAAGGAAATAAACACCGGCTTTAATTTTTTATGGTACACGAGCAAAAGAAGCTTGATGCTAGCTAGCAATGAAGGTAAACATCGTTAGATCGGATGTTAAAGAATTTATAAAAATATTGCGAAGACGTACTTCACCGTCAACAATGTTGTTGCGACGGATTTTTCCCTCGTAGCAGAGACCCCGATCGCCAGTTCGCCTAACAAACATGATGGTTAGTTGAAAACAGCCGAATACAATAACTCAGGTAATCGTTTTCTGCTTATTAAAAGTACAATTCTTCAGAGCTAAATAGATGATGCCACGTTGTGAAGGATTGCCGTTATTGTTTCACGTCTGTATTATATGTATTTCTATATTTTCGTTATTGTATTGTATTTATTTATTATATTATGTTAGTATGTATTTTTTGATATTTTTAATATTAACGCAGTCAGCGTACTTGGCACGATACCGCGGGGAATACGACTGTATGATAATTAAGTTATAAGTTTTGGTTTTTTTTTATTATAGTTTTTAATAGTGTATATATACATATTATATATAATAAAATATTGTCTATTTTATTTTATAGATTATATTAAAAAAACAGATTCAAATTTTCGAAAAAGAATTTAAATTTTTTAATATGACCTGCATACATATAATTATATGTATGCAGGCTTAATGTCGTGTGTATTTTCTAATAACTTGCATACACCTTTACCCGTTCTCACAGGTCATTATATCCTCTGGAATGTCTGCCAGGTAGAAATCGCTTCTAAGCGAAAAGGCCACCAATTGTACGTATATATATTTTTTTATTCTCTTATTTATCGGTTTACAATAAAGTATAACATTTTATTCACTTTACTCTGACTCTAGTTTATTTATTAGTAATCTATGGCCTTCCGTAAACGCAAGAGGTCTGTTTTTTTTAATCTGACAATTAGGTGATTGATCAGGGTGACTCATTATTAAGATTGTTATTAGGTGATGAATCAGGCTATTCCACTATCTTTCGGAAGACAGTGGACTTTTCTGCCGACTTCCAAAAAGGAGACGATACTCAATTCGACTGTATGTTTTTTTTATGTGTGTTACCTCACAACTTTTTACTGAGTGAACCGATTTCGATGATTATTTTTTTTATTTGAAAGCTGGTACTTCTCGTGTGGTCCCATATGAATTTGATCAAGGTCAAACCAATAGTTTTTGAGTTATTCTTAATAACTTATATTGAAGTCGGCTGTACAAAATTTTAAATTATAAATTATTGGAGACATCAAGTTGACTTTTACGCATATGAGATGAGATGCGATCTTTAATTGTTTAAACTTTATATATATTATCGGGTTGATTATTAAATAAAAGTGTGCGAAAAACGAACAAATATTTGGTAATATAAATGTAAATCAACCATTACCAAAAATTTATAATTATAACTTAAAAATTGTGAAAAATCTTTAAGAAAACTTACCTACCTAAAACTTTCGAAGCATCCTCTTCAATGACTTCCAGTGTACGAAAACCGATCTTTACAGATTTCCGACAAATTTCTTCACTTTTCTCATGAGTTTTTAAAGAAACTTCAAGGTCGTAAAGAGTCTGATCACCAAACCCATTAGGCCACCATAGACTGACGACGTTCTGAAATGGAATTTCGCTATTAATATTCTCTTATACTATTTATTAATATTTCTCATAATCGGCCTTTAGACTTCGTTGCTGGATATGGTTCAAGAATCGCTTACTGGCATGCGTTGCTTGTTAGATTTGTTCGTAATCACCACACTCCATATGCAAATAATGTATGTAAAACTGTGTATGAGAGAAATGTATGAGAAATCTTTGTGCAGGGTTAACTTCTTTTAAGAAACAAACTTTTATAGTAAACCAGTAAAAGACATCCAATGAACTCACACAAGACCATTTTAATTTTGCCTTTACTTACAAAAAAAATTACATTTCTTTTAATTTATATTTTATTCTTATAATTACATATGTTACAGGGTATTTAGTATAAGTGCAACAGTTTATTACCATTTTCCTAATTTACACCATTCTTTAAGACTGAGACACTATATGTTTCCCTACGTTACTCGCAATTCTTAATTTCACTCACAATCCCAAAAAATGTTAATTTTGGCTACATTAGCAGTATCAGTATCAGTATTATTAAGTGGTAGAGCCACGCGGCAGCTTTTGCTGTCGCGCGGATGGGCCGGCTCGAACCGGGGTGGTACCACGACCTCATAGAAAACCAACGTGAAGTAGAGGTTTACGTTTACGTAGGTGAGTGCAGGTGGCCGGAGGCCCTTTTTACTGGAAATGAGGCATTCCATCTTAGTCCTCACGGGTGACAACGCATCTACATTTTGATTTGTAATAGAGGGTGGATGTAGGTGTCTATGGGGCGCAGTAACCACTTACCATCGGGTAGACTGTGTGCTCGTTTGTCACCCGTATCCTATAAAAAAAATATTAAAATATATCAATATTTTCTTAGATATTTGGAAGGAATGAGATCTTTCTGGCAATTTCCACAGTTCTCTCTTAGGATAATTAATTTTATTACCCTGAATTAAGATATCTAAAATTAGGTTTATACATCGTGTTAATTTAAAATGTATACGCGAAGTAATAACTATTTAATGTAATTTATTTGAATGGAAATAAACAAAGAAAAATTTAATTAAATTCAATACTTACAAGACTCACGGTCATATTAAGTTCTAATTCACCAGTCCCATCATCCCTCGTAACTACTCCGATTTTTCTTCCAACCTTTATCGTTTGAGGACCATCGACCGCTAACGAAGCACTGAGATAACCAATGACATGTTTTTTTCTTGTTCCCGATTCTACGTGCGCAACGATTCTTAACTCCCAGTTTTGTTTTTTCTGTTCGATATGAGTCGTCACGGAACGTATTATAGCTCCATCGTAAAGTTCTATATAAACTGGCTTCCTAAAAATTAAATTAACAATAACTTACATTTTAACTAATTAACCTAAACTAAGAAATTACTGGGCGATAGGTAGCATATTATGATTATAAAAATCGGGTTAAGGAGAACGATTCGTACCTATTTTGTTGATGATCACAGAAATAAATGATTAATATTTATAAATATAAATTCATAATTTCAATTTAACTGCTAATGCCGTGCTTTGTTATGAAGGTAAACGTCGTGAGGAAACATGCATATCTAAGAAATAAGGAATATTTACAGAACATGTTTTGAAGTCTACTTACACGCCTTGGAACAGCCCTATTGCACATTTTCTGTCCTTTCGGAACTCTTAGAAATTAGGCCTGTGCTAACAGGAGGACGAATTATAGCGTGTATCTTTCCTTTTGACTTTTATATTATACACTATTACACGTTGCAAAAAGAAAATCGGTCGCTCTTATTATTTGACGTATCAAACCTCAGGCGCTGGTTTTTAGCTTGACTCGTTATGCTCTTTACGAGACCGGTCCTTTTTTCATCAACATATTTTTTTATATGATAAAGGTTACAAACTAGCATATAGTTCACCTGATGGTACGTGGGTGTTATTTAATTTGATCCTCAATTAAGAATCAAAATGCAAAAGCGTTGTCGCCCCTGCCTGAGAAGTAAGATAGAATGCCTCGTTTCTTCTTATAAGGGTCTCCGGTTATCTACACTCACCATACGAAACATAAAAGCATTATGCTGCTCTTTTATGCAATGAGAGCTTGGACCTTCCCCGGTCGAGTTGACCCATTCGTGCTATAAGCGTACAATAAATGCAGCATGGCTCTGCCACGGATAAAATCACCACGTATAAATTGGTTAATTGTAACTAAATTATTGAAAACAATGGCAAATAAAGGAATAAACTCAACATATCTAGTAACCTAATAGTTTATTAAACTAAACAACAATTGTGGGTTATTATGTGCTTAAAACTTTTTTGTAAACCGGTTGGATTCTGAGTACGGGCACAGATTAAATAATGTTACTACGCAAGTACAGGTTCAAGCTCCATCCATCATTTCAGCACATGAAATCCATCAGTGTGCGCCAGTGCGAAAATCCCTGATGCACTGCAGTAACATGGAAGCCTCAACAACATCCTCAGACCATTATTATATTGTACTCGGAGAGTCATATAAAATTTTTTATGCGACTACAAACTTTTTGTAGTTGCTATTTGCAGTTCGAGCATCGACCGTCCCATGTCCTTTAATCCGTCTTACCTTTTTGTATGAGCAAGATTCGGCGCTTTTCTTACCTATGATCACCGTAGTGCGCAAGCGAATCGCATCCCACCGGCGCACGGTGCGGGGGAGCGTCAACACCATTCTTAGAGTTATCAGTGAAAAGCCTAACTGTCCTATTTTGTGCCACTGGGTGTACGCTCACACACGTATTGCAGGGGTGTCGCGCAGAGCAAGCAGATATTTGAATTAGAATAAAATATTTTCCAAAAAATGTTACTAACATAGTTTTTAAGATCTCTTTTTTATGCTACTAATAATATTATGCACCAAAAGTCTGAAATAAATTTAAAAAAATTAACAATTCTCGGCTTTTTTTTCTTTATCTCGTGCTGTGAGACCTCTTGTCAATGATTAGTATTTTGTTTGTGCTAAATTTCATGATTCTACGTAAACGTAGTGATTATATTGTGCTCTTAGATTCTACGGCAACGGGAAGTATCCTATATGTTTTGATTAGTGAGTTTACGAGTATCAAAATATGTGATATAAATGGTGGTGTCTTTGACTTAAAATCTTGATTTTTTAACGCTTTAAAATAAAAAAAATAAAAAATAATTTTTTTAAGGGGTCGAAGACCGTCGTGTCTATACAAATAAATAAAATTGAAGTGTCTGTTTGCAATGTCGAAATTACAGCTTTTTACTAAATGCATATGAAAGTAAATGAGGTACTTATAACTAAAATACAATTTTTTAAATTTGTGTCTGTCTGTCTGTTTGTTCCGGCTAATCTCCGAAACGGCTGGACCGATACTGACGGGACTTTCACTGGCAGATAGCTGATATAATAAGGAGTAACTTAGGCTACTTTTATTTCAGAAAAAAAATTAGGGTTCTGCGCAAAAAAATAAAAACCCTAACACGCGAGCGAAATCGTGGGGAACAGCTAGTTTAATAATAATTTCAACTTGATATCTCTATCCGTTACCGTGAAAAACAGTTGACACGCGGTCAAACAGATGAACGAACAACAAAGTGATCTCATAAGTATTCCGTTTTTTTCCTTTTGGAGTACGGAACCATAAAAATTAGCGCAGTGTAGGGAGGTTGCCCCCTTGTGTTTATTTTTATTGAAGTACACATACAAACGAGCACTTAGTTTTTCTTCTTCTTCTTTTAATTGTGACTTTCATTGAAGAGCTCATCGTTTGCTTGGTGGTAAGTGGATGCTGTTGCCAATAGACATCTCTAGGCCTCCCCCAATAGATTGTCTCATAGAGTGATTATTTGCCATAGTTGCCACGCTTAGCAGGCGGGTTGGCAGCCGCAGTTTTTATTTTTCTAGTTATCAATGGCTGCTATTTATTTCCTAGTTTGTTTCCCTCTGTTGCCTCTTCTGACACTCACGAGACAATATGGATTCGTGTATATTCTTACACGGTAAACACATAGCATTAACTTGCTATTTAATGCTGGTATTTTATGCGACCGTAGTGCAACGCTTTTTACACATCTATCCTGAATTAAGAAGAATTTTTTTTTATTGGATTCTGGTGACAAACGAGCACATAGTCCATTTGATGGTAAGTGGTTGCTGTGGCCCATAGACATCTACATCTTTCCTCGATTACGAATCTAAATGCAGATGCGTTGTTAGTTGTTGTTGTTCAGCACTAAGATGGAATGCCTCGTTTTCAGTAAAAAAGGGTCTCCGGTTCTATACCACACGAAACACAGCAGCGTTAGACTGCTATTTTACGCTGATATTCTGTGAGAGCGCGGTCCTTCCCCGGTCGAGCTGACACATTCGTGCTACAAATATACTATTAATATAGCTACAGCATGGATCTACCATGTAAAAGAGTTCAGTTGTTCCTGAGTGGCGGTAGTCACTTGACATCAGGTAAGCCGCACGCTCGTTTGCCCCTCTTGTATAAAAAATGTGTATTTTAAAGTATATAAGAAAAGAGAACGTTACCATAGGCCGACTGATGGAAATGCTGGACCCCAATCCCAGCTAAACGACGCTTGCATCTTTCTTATTTGATTTGCGTGGCACTCTCCGTTGTATATGTCTGGTACGCAACTGGGCGCAGCGAAATGCTTGTTGGAACGATTCCGTGCTACTTCCACAGGTGAAGCAAATGATATTTTCAATTTATTTTTTCCGATCTGGAAGAAAACTTTATTCATCGGAACTCAAATAAAGATGCATTCATTTTCTTTTTGAATTTGAACTTTGAATGCGTTCATGTTCTTTTTAGGGTTCCGTACCCAAACGGTAACCAACGAGACCCTATTACTAAGTCTACGCTGTCCGTCCGTCTGTCTGTCAGCGGGCTATATCTCATGATCCGTAATAGGTAGACAGTTGAAATTTTCGCAAAATATGTATTTCTGTAGCCGCTATAACAACAGATAATAAAAACTAAAATAAATTAAAAATTAAAAGGGACTCCCCTACTAGAAACGTGTATTAAGTTGGTACAGAACCCTTCATGCGTGTGTCCGACTCGCAATTGACCGGTTATTTATTTTAAACTATGAACGTGTTTTTTTGCGATTGCTTTGAAACATAGAGTAACGCGGGCCATCGGCGGAATCGAGGGGAGTAGCCATAGGGTTATTCCCCGATACAAAACTGTCTGTAATTTTTTGCGGGGGGATATGAAAGATATATTTATTTTATGTTTGACGTGGCAAATCTCTTTTTGCAGCAAAAAACTAACAATTTGACATTTTTGTTTTTGTCAATTCAGCCGCGCAGCTTTAGTCTACTGAGCAGTGCGGCTGCAATTAGTTTGCGTACAATAAAACATCGTATGGCTACTCCCCTCCGATCCACCGGTTGCTCTATGCTTTGGAAAAAGCTTTGCATACTTGTGTTATTGCAGTCTATATCGTAGGTTTTAACGTTCAAAAAGTGCTTTGTAATGCCAATTTTGAATAAAAAATATGTTTGATTTTTGACTACCTCATATTTTATAGGCATCCTAACTGATGACGAACTCGCACGCTGTTACGATGCTTTCAAATAACTAAAGCCCGACTGGCTGACTATTCGAAAACATAGTTGAAGAGAGGGACTATTTTTAAAATTATGTAAGAAATTTGTAAAGCGCCGATGAAAAACCTTTTTCAATTAAAACTTATATTACCTATTACCAATAAACCCGTAAGGATTCGAATCCGGGTTGCTGGTGTAATCTGAAATTCATAGCGGGCGGCTTGCCTCTGAGCTACCACGGCTCTATACTTTATTTTATTACATTTACAGCCTGTCAAACCTCCACTGCTGAACATAGACCCTCTCACAAACTTACTCATAGGAGGGATACCTGCCATAGTTGTCACGATGAGCAGGCTGATTGGCAACCGCAATTTATTTTTATTTTAGTCGTTTTAAGGACGATGCTGCTGTACATCTTCTGATTTGCTTCCCTCTTTCGCCTCTTAGGACATCCTCACGAAACGATATGGGATTGTAGTGCATATCCGTACACCGACACTACACGGTAATATAAGATATCTTGTTATATTGTGCTCATAGACTACAATTACTGTTTTTATTGCGCTACATTGTTCGTTCATAGACATCGGTAATATTACCGTATATACAGTGGCGGTCACATAATTAAAGACACTCTTCTGTGTCACCACATACAACAGTATTACAGACGTGTAGAGTACCCAAAGTAGGTATTAATTATATTTCATAGTTATTAATCTTTACACTGAGATCGTATTCTTAAAATGGAAACATCAAAAACGTGTATTTAGCAATAGTTGAGATTTTATTCCTTTTTTAAACAAAATAAAAACTTTTTCGACATGTTAACCGCTGGTCAGCTAATTAAAGACAGTGTGTTTTTCATGTTCTAAATTTAAAATATAATGTTAAAACAATTATATTATTTTTCATTTGGCGCGAATTTTCACGGTACATAGAATAAAAATTAAAAACTAGCTTTGTACTTAATAGAAATGATTAAATTTTATTAGTGTTATTATGGGAAAAAACAAAAGCTGCGATCCGTCTACAAGAAAGACGATCCTCAAGTTTTATAGCAAAGGTTGGTCGTATAGGAAGATTGCAGATCAGTTAGGATGCTCTAAAGATACGGTTATGAATGCTATACAGCATTTTAAGAACTTTTATACTACTGAAAATGTGCCTAGGAAGACTAGACCTAGAAAAACAACCCCACGAGAAGACTCAAGAATAGTGTTGATGGCAAAAAGGGAACCGTTTAAAGGATCAGAACTGATTCGCTCAGAAATATTTGGTGAGGAAAGATTGAGAGGAGTGTCTGCAAGAACGATAAGAAGGCGATTGTGTGAAGCAAACTTATTCGGAAGAATATCTCGTAAGGTGCCACTATTAAAGAAGGAAAACATCCAAGCTCCAGATTAGTGTTTGCCAAAAAAACATGAACACTGGACAGATCGTGAATGGAAAAATGTACTTTTTTCTGATGAAACGCAATTTAATATAATAACTTCTGATGGAAAAATGTATGTGAGACGTCCTCCTAAAAAAGAAATGGATCCGAAGTACACGAAGAAAACAGTAAAACATGGAGGCGGAAACATTAAAATTTGGGGTTGTTTTTCTAGTCATGGTATAGGACCTATCAAGAAAATAGAAGGGAACATGGATAAATTCCAGTACAAGAATATTTTAGAGGAAGTCATGATACCCTATGCTGAGGAAAGTTTGCCGGTGGCTTCGACTTTCCAACACGACAATGACCCGAAACACACAGCAAAAGTTGTCAAAGAATTCCTAAGGAGCCAGTCAGTAACTGTGTTAGATTGGCCACCGTACAGCCCTGACATCAACCCCATTGAAAACTTGTGGTACCACGTCAAGAAAATAGTGGCATCAAAACGTACCACCAACGTACACCAACTTTATGCGGCTTTTAAAGAAGCATGGGAACAAATTTCAATTGAAACTTGCAATAAATTGATCGCATCGGTACCAAGGCGATGTCGGGCTGTTATTGCTGCTAAAGGACACGTGACAAAATATTAATAACGTGGTTTTTTGTTTTTATAATATGTCTTAAATTTACCAAAATAAAGTTGATTTCAATATTTACAATATTTTTTTTTTATAATTATTTACTTAGTTTGTGCGTCTTTAATTAGGTGGCCAAGTCTTTGCTTAGGTCATGGTTGTCTAAATGTAGTTAAACTGAATAAATATTCGGGACACATGAGGTTTATTTACAATGTTTAATTCCAACATTTCACAAACAATGTCCGAATGATTTTAATATTGTTTCTAGCTCGTGTTAAATTTCAACAAGCAAATAAAGAGTAGATAAACTTTGTTATTTTACCACCACTGTATATATACATACATATATATATATATATATATATATATATATATATATATATATATCATATACGTTTTAAATGTGTATGATCGTTTCCCTCTCTGACCGATTTACCGGTTTTAGGTTTTTTACCGGAGGTTATCTAATGAGCAGTCCACCCGAAGTGGATGATGTGGTTCATAGACATCTACATTTATCCTCATAAGATTCAAAATGCAGATGCGTTATTATCACTGCATGGACTAAGATGGAATGCCTCGTTTCCAGTGCAAAGAGATTTCCTGTTGTCTATGCTCACATTACGAATCTCACCAGCATTACACTGCTTTTTTTCGCTGGTATTCTGTAGAAGCGTGGTCTTTTCCCAAGCGAGCCGACCCATTCATGCTCCTATAGCTAAGCCAATCGAGACAAGGATCAAGAAAGCTAGAAGTTAAAAATATAGCAACAGTGAAGAAAATAGCCCCTAATGAGTCCAACATATTCCGCATTATTTCCAATAAACCCGGTCTACGCAGCGTTTTTTAGTTTAGGTGAAAAATTCCACCGTGTTTATTTCGAAAAGTTCTCATTTAGTTTAAACCTCTCATTTAGTTTTACAAAAAAAAATTAGTATATAAATGGTCAGTCAAAGGTCGCCTTTTCTTTCATTTTTTAGGAATGCGATTCCTAAAAAACGAAAGAAAAGAGAGAGAAATTCGAAATTTAGGAGTTTAATTTTGTTAAAATGAGAAACATAAGAGAATACATAAGCAAGAAGCAAGCAATATCAAGTTTATGGTGAGAAATAATTGAAAATGTTAATTATTTTTGATTTTCATATGTTATATTTTGTACAAACCCTTAGATGCTGTTTAACGTCGAAGACATATCTCACGAACATATTACGAGTGGTGCCAATAGGAACATCATTCAGTTCAATGAACCCAACGGTATCCACGCCTTCAAACACTAAATTTACTATCGAAGATTCGAGGTCGTGCTCTCCGACTAGAACAAAAATTTAATTTAAAAAAAATAAATTTATGCAGGGCCGGATCAATCTCCAGCCAAAGTAGGCAACTGTGTATGGACCCCGCGTCATTTGAAAGTGCCGCGGTTTTATAAAAAAAGCATTTCAACGTTATATAGGAAGTTAGTAAAAGGAAGACAGTTCAGTAACTAGCATTGCCTAGAGACCTTTACTTGGCTTGGTCCGGCTCTGCATCATGGTTGCGTGCCTTAATCCAGAACTAACTGAAAACGTTTTGTTGTTTTCGCAAGGTACACGTTAACTGCTTTCTTTACATCTTTAAACGAACGTTTTTTTTTTAAATTTTGCCGTTAACCCTGGTGATTGAGAGAATCCAAGCATCACAAGTGACAGGGATTAAAAGCACCAGTAATTGAGAACTGAAGACCATGAACTGAATCATCACAGGTGGGAGGGAGTAAAATTTTCACTAGGTGACAAGGAGTGAAAATACCAGTATCGAGGCTATCCGCTCTGCGCTGAACAATCCATGATGGCATGAGGCAATCTATGAGGCAGGGCAATATTCAGCTGTGAACTCTAATGGACTATAATGAATGTATGAATCAATGTGCTAAAACACTCAAGGTAAAGATGCTTGAAGACACTTAAAAAAACTATTTACCTTCGAAATGTCCCGTATACCTCCAAGTATCGTAAGCCACCCAGCGAGTCCGTACATCGTTGTATCCCGAAAGAATGTCACTGATCACACCCGCTTTTTGCAAATCAGAGTATACGCCACCCGGGACAGTGCCAGGTACCTGTGCTGTGAAGTGGGTGATAAAAATGCGGATTATTGAAAAAATCTTTAGTTATTTATTTTGCTTTTAAAACCTTTCCCTATTTTCTGCCGACTTCCAAAAAGGAGACGGTACTCAATTCGACTGTATGTTTTTTTTATGTGTGTGTTACCTCATAACTTTTTACTGGGTGAACCGATTTCGATGATTATTTTTTTATTTGAAAGCTGATACTTCTCGTGTGGTTCCATATGAATTTAATAAAGGTCATACCAATAGTTTTTGAGTTATTCTTAATAACTTATATTCAAGTCTGCTGTACAAAATTTTTAATTTTTAATTATTTATTATAAAATTAATGTGACAAACAAACTTACAGTCCACCTTATGTATGTAATTAGATATGTGACTACTTTAGCCCATGGAGACCTACAACCAACTGCAAATAACCTATTTACAAGTACGTATTATATTATATACTAGAGACTTGCCCTGGCTTCGCCTGGATAGGATCTATTAATGTAGCGTTGTTTAGATTTAAGATAATCAAAGACCGTAATATATTTTATCAATATTTCATAACTTTTTTTAAAATCTTCAAGATTTTCGAAAGAAGCGAAGTTTCATTACAATCGGTTTGGCCATTCCGAACAGACAGACAAACAAAATTTAAAACAATTGTTATTTATGTCTTTTTAGCAAGCACTCCTGAGCTTAATAGAAACCAGTTATTTCAATGTTACAGACACACACGTCGACTTTATATATATATATATATATGTGTGTGTGTGTGTGTGTGTGTGTGTGTGTGTGTGTGTGTGTGTGTGTGTGTGTGTGTGTGTGTGTGTGTGTGTGTGTGTGTGTGTGTGTGTGTGTGTGTGTGTGTGTGTGTGTTAAAAAATAGTACACCTGTATAGTTGCAATCCACTGTAGAATTCCGGCTTAGTTTTCAGTTCACCAATTTCATATTGGCCGTATAAGGAAGCTCAAGGTCATTAAGCGAGCTATGGAGAGGGCTATGCTAGGAGTTCTACAACGTACACTGGAGCCCGCCAACACGTGCGGAGAACTAACCATATTATACGTGGTAGAGCCATGCTGCAGCTATATTATGGTTGTAGCACGAATGGGTCGGCTCGACCGGGGAAGGACCACGACCTCACAGAATACCAGCGTAAAATAGCAGCTTAACGCTGCTGTGTTTCGTATGGAGAGTGTAGAGAACCGGAGACCCTTTTTACTGGAAACGCGGCATTCCATCTTAGTCCTCACGGGTGACAACGCATCTGCATTTTAATTCGTAATCGAGAATAGATGTACTTAAATGTCTATGGGTCACAGCAACCACTTACCATCAGGTGGACTGTGTGCTCGTTTGTTACCCTAATCCTATAAAAAATATGTTTAATAATAGGGGTGTTGTAAGAAGCGATAAAAGCAAGTATAATTAAAAATTAAAAATTTTGTACAGCCGACTTCAATATAAGTTATTTAAGAATAACTCAAAAACTATTGGTCTGACCTTGATCAAATCATATGGGACCACACGAGAACTATCAGCTTTCATATAAAAATAATAATAATCATTGAAATCGGTTCACCCAGTACAAAGTTATGAGGTAACACACATAAAAAAAATATAGTCGAATTGAGTACCGTCTCCTTTTTGGAAGTCGGCAGAAAAGAGAAGATCGGCAGCCGGATTTTCTTGACAACAACTCAAATGATAAACAGTTGCGGTTGTCAACTTTCTATTAGTGCATTTGTATATTATAGAATTTTCTAGTGCAAATTTTGTGAATTTTACAGTTCGCGCAAAATGGAATATCAGCAAATTAAACGCAGAAGCGTGCTATGAGTTACAACGTAGGATTAACGAATTCATATGAATAAGCCTTTTCTAGCGTGTGTTTAATTTTTTACCTACGTAGTAGACGTTTTAATCGTTTTCTACCGACTTCAAAAAGGAGGAGGTACTCAATTCGACTGTATGTTTTTTTATGTGTGTTACCTCATAACTTTTTTCAGGTTGAACCGATTTCGATGATTATTTTTTTAATTATAAGCTGGTGCTACTCGTGTGGTCCCATATATTTTTGATCAAGGTCTGACCAGTAGTTTTTGAGTTATTCTTAATTAATGATTTCTTATATTTACGCGAACACTACACATTTTTAAATAAAACTAATTTTACGGATTTTATCGCGTATATTAACCTATTTTTATATTCCCGACGTTTCGGGTGCTTTCCAGCACCCGTGGTTACGGGAGACTGAGGTGTTTGACGTCCTGCTGTCATAGTTAGCCCGGCTACCTTCAGTTTTTTTAATATTAATTTTTGGTATGATTTACGCAGAATGAGCTTACAGTATCTTGAAGTCTAGCAGTGGTATACTTGGATTTGGATTTGATTTTATTAATTATGGGATCCCAAGCAGATGGCAGCACCCATCCATCTTCTCTATTGAAATTAGGATGTTTTTTAATTTCAATAGCCTCACGAATCATCCTTGGGAGGAATCGGTGTTCTTTTGCGAGGATTTGTGGTCTATCAAATCTAACGTAATGGCGGGGACGATCTTGAACATGTTCACAAACTGCAGACTTCCCGATACGTCGGTGCTTCACGTCAGCTATATGTTCTTTAACGCGGGTTTTATATATAGCTGACGTGAAGCACCGAACATAATCATTGTAATCGGTCCGTTATTGTACGCTTACAAAATAAAATTGTCTCCTTTCGATTCGGGTCCGTAGTCTAAGTGTACCTTTTATAAGAATGTCTAACAATGTGCAATATTCGTACTTAAAAAAAAGAATCATCGAAATCGGTTCACTCAGTAAAAACTTATGAGGTAACACACATAAAAAAACATACAGTCGAATTGAGTACTGTCTCCTTTTTGAAATCGGTAGAAAAAAATATCGAACTTACAGTTATGAACCATTCGGATAGTAATAAATAATAACCACACCTACATACCATTTTGTTTACATTTTATCGTGGGTATGATAAACAACCGCTCTATTCGCTGTTACGCGGAAACCGGAATTATTTCATTCTGTACAAAAAAGGTATATTTCATCGATCACTTTATCGATCATTTTTTATTAGTGATCGATGGTATATTTGTATACTTTTCAAACGTCATAAGTAAAAATAACAAGCGCTATTTATCTCCATACCATTCGTTACAGCCTATTAGGCCTCACCCAAAAGTTTCCTCATATCTAGGAATTTGCCATGGTTGCCACGCTTGACTGATGTCATTACGAAGACGCTGCTGCTCATCTGGTTTGTTTGTCGCCTCTTACGACACCCACGGGACGATATGGGGTAGTGGGTACTTTTTACACCGCCGCTACACACACGGTCAGCTATTTATCAAGGCATTATTATTTTATAAATAATAATATATAGTTTAAAATTATTAAATAATTTTATATATAAAATTCTGCGACGTAAAAAGACTTGCTACACACACTACCTGAGAAAAAATTACCGTAATTCACACGCATTGTAGAAAAAGTGGCAATCGTAGTGCCAGACTTCTAACACCTTAGTTCTCCGTCACAGATGTAGGTATTTGCCACTTAGCTTATATTATATATTATGATCAATTTTGATATGAATATACTTAAGCTGACACTGTATTTATTCTATTTTGAAAATTCATTGGAAAATGTAATAATAAAAATAGTACAACGAAAAAAAATTTTTGTTGTTGTTTTGTTATTCACTTGTTTTAGACTTAACATATTATATAATATACTTAAGCTGACACTGTATTTATTCTATTTTGAAAATTCATTGGAAGATGTAATAATATAAATAATTACATATAATATATAACACTACAACAATACAATAATGAATAACACAACAACAAAAAAAAAATTTTTTGTTGTTGTGTTATTCACTTATTTTAGACTTGAATATACTGAAGCTGACACTGTATTTCTTCTATTTTGAAAATTCATTGGAAAATGTAACAATAATAATATAATTTAAAATTAAAAATTTTGTACAGCCGACTTCAATATAAGTTATTTAAGAATAACTTAAAAACTATTGGTCTGACCTTGATCAAATTCATATGGGACCACACGAGAAGTACCAGCTTTCAAATAAAAAAAGAATCATCGAAATCGGTTCACCCAGAAAAAAGTTCTGAGGTAACACACATAAAAAAAAAAAACATACAGTCGAATTGAGTACCGGCTCCTTTTTGGAAGTCGGCAGAAAATAGTACAAAGAAAAAAACAATTTTTTTATTGTTGTGTTATTGTTTTAGACTTAGCATATAAGTTAAATTACATTAAATAAACATAACAATAATATAACAATTTTGAGGGAAAGGGAAGGATGAAAAAGAAGAAATGTCTACTTACTATTATTATTATTACTCAACGTCCAAACAACATGTTCATTCGAAGAAGTAAGTTCAATTCTGCGAAATTCACATCGAATATACGTAAACTGCATACAAATCGAAATAACTGATAAAAATAGAAAAAAACATATTGCCATGGCTACAACTACTTCGTTACTTTAACATTATTTAATCTTAGAATGAACTGTGATACTTATAATATCGCTTACAAGTAGATGTCAGCCACTCAAATACTTCCTAATGATGCGCTTTTCTTTTTATCAATTTTTATCGACTAAAGTTAAATTTTTAAAATGTATCTTAAGTCGATAATTTCATAACATGATTCTTATACAAGATAGTTTTTGAAAGACATTTTTGGAATTCAATCGACATATCTTCTGCTATTGACTGTTTTAATCCGTTACAGTTTCAGTCTATTAAGATCCACTGTTGAACATAGGCCCATAGATTGCCTCATAGCGGCAAATATGCCCTATATTTGCCGTAGTTTTTACTCTTGTTAAGCGGGTTGGCAACCACAGTTTTTGTTTTTAGTCGTAATTAGGAAGACGCTGCTGCCCATCTCCTGATTTGTTTCCTTATCTCGCCTCTTACGACATCCGCGGGATAATATGGGGTAGTAGATATTCTTACACCTCCACTACTCGGTACTATACTGTTTTAATGATTTGTATTATTTTACCACATACGTAGGTAACATTTTATTAACCTATGCTAATACATTGGATAGATTACCAACCGACTTCAAGAAAAACTCAATTTATCGAAATATTTTTATGTCTGTTCAGCGATAATTCTTTGCTACATTGTTCGATCCCAATGATCTTTTTATCTCACAAAAAGAACAAAAAAGGTTACAATATATATTGATTGTAACCAAATAAATCGATATTGATCCAAATATTGTTATCTATACAAATAAATAAAATTGAAGTGTCTGTTTGTAATATCAAAACAACAGCAGAAACGGCTGATACGCTTTTGACGGGACTGGCAGATAGCTGATGTTGTAAGGAGTAACTTATGCTACTTTTATTTTAAGGCAAAAGAATAAGGGTTCCGCGCATAAAAATTAAAACCCAAGAAATTGTGAATAAAATCCGTTTTTATTTAAATATATAGGTTAATAGTGACAAGAGAACACACAATCAACCTGATGGTAAATAAATGGTTGCTGTGGTCCATAGACGTTTTCATCTATCTTCGTTTGCGAATCAAAATTCAGATGCGTTGTCGGTCGTGACGACTAAGATGGAATACCTCTTTTGCAGTAAAAAGGGTGTCTGGTTCCCTACACTCACCATACGAAACACAGCAGTATTAAACTGCTATTTTAGCTTGTATACTGTGAAATCGTGGTCTTTCCCCAGTTGAGCCGATCCATTCGTGCTACAACTATACAATTAATATAGCTACGGCATGGCTCTACCACGTTGGAAACGTTCACAATTAAAACCAATTTCATAATTAAATAAAATTACCAAAATTATATAAATAATATTAATGTTTAAATTTGTGAATCTTAACTTTCAGAAAATGTGTTGCCTCCGCTATGAAATTTTCATCTTAGCTAATGCGTTATTGTAATAATTATATGTTGTAAGTGATTATTGAATAAGTCATTTCTTCTTCTTCATAAGTCGAAAGAAACAATTATAGGTAAAATAATTTTATATCAGAGTAGGTAATACTTAACTACAGTAAATATTATATATATAATATAATATATGTATTAGCGTAAAAATATATTATATTTTAGAAAGTACCTAACATTCACACAGGTCAGCCTTTCGATAAACTCGAGGTTAAGATATTAGGTCAAAATATCGATATATCTAACCGCCTGGTTACAACCCTTTGTTCCGTTAATAACTAACAATGAGTGTTATCATGTGATCGCTTAAGTAGTTGCTTGTAGCTTGGTAAGATATGCGAAAGACTGTTTTGTATGGGAGCATTTTAAACTACTTTAGTAATTGTGTTGTTGTAAAACGAAAATGGGAAATATATTTTTAACAATAACCTATTTAGGTATCACCTATTGACTGCGCAAAAAAAGAATATCATCAGTTTACGTGGGCGATGTACGAGCATATGAGGAGATAGCCAAATCTCTTGTTCCGCGATATTGAATATCTATTGCATATTGAGTTATAATGTATGTACTACGTACATTATAATTCAATGGTATTGCATGACAAAATTTTAATTAAAAGTGAGGACAGTACCTAAACCAATATTGTTAAAATCTTATATTACCTCACCATGTTGTTTCCAGCAAATAAATATTATTCATTTTCAGATAGATGATAGTGTAAAAATTTCGTTTATTTGTACAACTCTCAGGCCGGCGCGGCGATGAGGAACATCGCCAAAGGTGCGAGGACAATTCTCAGTTCATTTACAACAAAGGTCTTTAAGATATCGATGATAAAATTTGGTTTAATAAAAGGTCGGGGAAAAAGATTCTTCGTATTTTATATACGAATTCAAGACATTTTTGTTTTCAAAGTTAAATTACATTTAATTATAATATGTATATGCCGTTACGTTCGATAACTTCTCGTTGGTTCTGACATAATCCCGTTGCTGTACAAATCTTGGGATTTTTGATCCAAAAATATGCGACAAATAGTTTTGATAGTTCTCTCTTGATGTTAACCTAACACTACCCAAAGAATTCTGAAGAGGCCGAAACAAATGAAAATCTGAAGGTGCAAGATCAGGACTATATAGTGTATGCATTAACACTTCCCAACCATGCTGTCTCAATTTTTGCTGAGTGGCCAAAGAACCAACGATGTGTTGGTTCTTTGGCGTTATTGGCGTTATCATGATGAAAGACCACTCCTTTTCTGTTGATTCAATTCCGGATTTTTTTTTCTCAAATTTTTGCTTGAGTCTCATTAGTTGTCGGCAGTAGAGATCCGAATCGATGGTTTTGCCCTGTGCTAAAATCTCATAATAAACAACACCACCATACACACAGCATCACCTTATTGCGTGGTTATCCGGGTTACCCTTTGACCATGATCTTTTCCACACGTTCTTGTCGTAGGTGATCCACTTTTTATCACCAGTGATCAATATTTTCAAAAATGTTTCCGTTTCATTACGTTTTAATAGAGAACTGCAAATGAGTACACTATTCATTAGGTTTCTTTCAGTGAGCTCGTGTGGTACCCAAATATCGAGCGTTTTTGTGTAGTCAGACTTTCTTAAATGAGTCAAAACTGTTTTGTGGTTAATTCTCAATTCCTCGGCTATGTCGTAAATGCTAATATGCCGATCTGGCTCTACTTTTTCAAAAATGGCATCAACATTATCCGTATTAGGGCGACCAAAGCGAACTGCATCTTTGACGTCGTAATTCCCGTACTGTACTGTGTACAACTGTATCCTACTCTTACTGACACAGCATTAGGTCCATAAACGTCACAATTTTTTTTCGTAGCTTGAGTCGCATTTTTCCCTTTTTTGTAATAAAACTTCAGAATGTATCGAATTTCTTTTTTAGATTCAATCATTTTGGCGAACAGAAAAACAATAGAAAAATGCTTTACTTTTTCTTTTTCTTAATATCCTCTATATATTGATATTAAAACCAGCCAGATACAAATAGTATAACCAAAGAGATTTTTTTTTTCAATTTTTTACAAACGACAAACGAAGAAACTTTTTCTCCGACCTAAGTGTTATATCGTCAAAGGAATGAAAATAGGTGGTGGACTCCGATCTGCAATCCGGTTGCCAATGTCTAGCAGTAGAATTACATGGGGTGATTATGAAGAGAAAAATAATATGAAAGCCCGGCTACACGCTCAATATTACTTTTACAAATTCTAATTTGCACAAACAAGCATGTACGTTAAACCGGAAAAACGGTATACCATGCAAATGGCTTGCACACATGCCTAATTTGCATGTTAAGACGGCGTGTGGACGCCACACATTCATGTTCTTTGCGAAAAATTTGCACAAACTGTTTGCACATGCAAGATGCTATTGTATGGACGTTGTGCAGTATGGTGCATACTGTTTGTATAAATTTTTTGCACAAAGTTTTGCGCATGCAACGCACTGCGTATAGCCGGAGCCTAAAATAATTTAAAAAAAAACCGCTTAATAGATAATTGACGATACATTTTGCAATAACATGTTCAATTTATGAAAAAAATAACTATAGCTATCATTTTAACAGACGTCACCTTAAGACGTCACACAGATAATACTGTTAAAATAAATATTTTATAGTATTTTTGTGTTGTGTGTTCATTACATTACATTAAACACAAACTATGGAGAAAGTTAAACTCTACGAGGAATACAGGTTAATTGAGAAAAAGGAATCAGAGGTAAATGGAGCTTGGAAAGGTGACGGTTATTACAAAATATTATAATATAATAAATTATAACTGAATATATGTAGCGTTAACCTTGTTGTGGCGGTGAAAGAATATACACTACCCCATATCGTCCCCCATTTGTCTAAGAGGCGACAGAAGACAGGAGATGGACAACAGCAACTTCCTGATAACATCTAAAAGTTATGAAAACTGTGGTTGCCAACCTGTCTACCGAGTGTAGCAGCAACTATGGTTTAAAATCCAATCCAATCAGCGCGTGCCAACGATACGCACGAGCCAATCAGCGCGACTTATGCGCAATAACGGTCACCGCTAGACTTTCGTACCGCTACGAATACTATTATTTATTCTGTGCCCGGGCGGATTGAAATAATGTGATAAATATGCTTTAAGCCCGCACAAAACAAGAGCAAACTCACATAATTATACTTATAGCTAATAGTTTAAGACAATAAAACTAATATTTAAATAAATATTTCATACTAGCGATCCGCCCTGGCTTTACACGGGTGATTCCTGGATCTCCACAACAGCGCCACCTAACGGGCCCAATTGTGAATTTAAACGTTCCAGAGACCCACTCAAATACACACATAAAATTTCATCAAAATAGGTCCAGCCGTTTTTGAGTTTTTGCGAGACTAACGCACAGCAATTGATTTTTATATATAGAAATAAAGATGCTCAACAAAATATATGAACGCTGTTTCAATATAATAATGATTTGTAATATCATTATACATATTATTATGTTTCAAAATTCAGCTACGTAGTAATAATATAATTTATTCCTTGCTTCACAGTTAATCTATAAATATAAACTAACCATTGTCTTACAGTTAAACAGAGAGATCTTCCTGCGAAGAGCGTTAGCAATAGTTGGAGCGATTTCACACGTCTTCGAAATATATTCATTCCTCAGTCATGCAGATTTCCTCACGATATTTTCCTTCACCACCAAGCACGTAAGAAAATCAGCACTTAAAATTGCAATTAAAAATTAGAAAAACATCGTATAGCATAATCATGACAAACGAGCACACAGTTCACCTGATGGTAAGTGGTTGCTGTGGCCCATAGACATCTACATCTATCCTCGTTTGCGAATCAAAATGCAGATGCGTTGTCACCCGTGAGGACGCAGGTGGAATGCCGTCTTACGACTAAAAATGGTCTTAGGTTCTCTACACACACTATACAAAGCACAGCAGCATTAAGCTACTATTTTACGCTGGTATTCTGTGAAAACATGGTCCTTCCTCGGTAGAGCCAACCTACTCATGCTACAAACAACCTGATGACTCTACAACTTACAGAATAAAAAATGTTGTTGTTGCCGGCGGGTTCAAACCCATGTCGTTCACGTATCGTGAATAAAGGTTAAAACAAGGCGAATGCTCAGCCCTTGAGGTACCTGGGCTCTGTATAATTTAACATACCAGCTATATGCCCCGGCTTCGCACGGGTGATATCGGGATTCTACATCAGCGCCATCTACCGGGTCCAACTATGCCTAAAGTCGTATTTTTAATTAAACGAAGCTGCCTGATGTTTACTGGGTTGTCAGGTTTTGATGAACCAAAAATAGTGTTGTGACTAAATGACTGAACGGAAAACAAAATGACTGACTGATAAGGAAAACGACTGAATGGCAAAAAAAAAATTAACTGAAGGTTTTAAAAACTACGTCAAGATTTATTTAAGGTACATCCATGTTGTCAGTTCATCAGGCGAAAATTATCCATAGTGTATGTCGTCAAAGGGATTTCATAAAAAAAAAACTATGCTTAAGTATTACATTTTTTATGCATCGTCATCAGATATAATATCATCACTGTCACTGTCACTATCAGTAACATTTATTATAAACATATTTGAGACCCTATCGATCATGTGGTCCAGATTAAACATTTTGCTTCTTCTTTTATTATGTGAGTCACGCAGCTACTCCAGTTTTGGCAGTCACTTCAATTAGTCCTTCTTCGAAAAGTTTTTTACATCTTTCGTTTTGAAGGTCTTGTTGTTTCTTGCAACATACCCTTTGGCCTGCGCCCAAATCAGCTCAATGGGATTGAGTTCGCAATAGTAATAGGGCAAACGTAAAACAGTGACTCCACGCTCCGCTGCCATCTCTTCCGCGGCATACTTGTCGCAGTTTTCATGTTTGTGCTGCCGTACAATGACTATAAGAGTAGCTTTTACCATTTGCGCCTCGAATGGGATATTTTTGCTCGCCATCCACTCTTGTATTTTTGGTTTTTTCCAAGACATTTGTAGGCAGCGATTTTAATTTTCTGGAGTGATAAGGGGCATTATCCATCACCAGTACGGAATTAGGTTTTAGTTTGGGCAAAATCCCACTAACCCACTTCTCAAAACACTCAGCATTCTCTCGGTAATTTCGTCGTAAATTCGTCTCTATGGTAATGGTATATGGTATGGTATGGTATGGAATGACAAGACAAATGACACACAAAATAACGACCGACACGGCGGGCGCAGGGTGCGTTCCGAAAGTCAGAGCGCCCCTTCGAGTCACAATAGTATTAAATTATTATTCTTACTACCAATATTTTTCCTGTTTATTTCAATTATATAATATTCGTCAATAAGTTTCACAATGTAAATCAAGATATGTTAATTTAATTTTAGTCATAATCATCAAGTCATCGTATACTAACTGACTGACTGAACACATCGCTATTACAATGAACCTGGCAATATTATTTCACAAAGTGACATTAGCATTTGTTAGGCAGCTTCGTTTAATTAAAAATACAACTACAATACCAAGGGCTTTATATACAAAATAAAAAAAAATTAAAAATACGATTTTATAACCTTCGCGTAAGTGTACGCATTATGTTGACAAAGTTTTACCGCAATCTAATGAACGTTATGGCAGGCATAAAATACGAACACAGAAAAAATATAATTTTTTATATATTAGATACAAGCTGTTCCCCGCGACTACGATCGCGTGTATTTTAATTTTTTTCTCGCGGAATCTTATAAATTTTTCAAAAATAAAAGTAGCCTAAGTTACTCGTTATGACATCAGCTATCTGCCAGTGAAAGTCCCGTCAAAATCGGTCCAGCCGTTTCGGAGATTAGCTGAAACAAACAGACAGGTAGACAGACAAAAATTTTAAAAATTGTATTTTTGTTATAAGTACTCGTACCATATATAATTTCTTAATATGCATTTAGTAAAAATCTGTAATTTTGACAATGCAAACAGACTTCAATTTTATTTATTCGTACAGATATAGATAAATGATCATCAATAGGTGTAGCTTTGTGTTTGAAACCATTATTTTTTTTGCAGGCGCTCATTTGCTACTGTTCTTTATGGCGTTTGTATTCGGATCATTCTGCACATTTTGCTTTCACATGTTGATGTATTTATTTGACGAAAAGTGCGTTTTGTTCCCAAAGCTGCTGTCACTAACTTCACTGCGTCACAATCTTATCTACGAGTTCATCCCTGATGAAAAAATGGCTGAAAGTTAGACTAAGTATCAACTTCGCACTGTGAATATTATCTTTAAATTTAATAAATTAATTCTTGAACCGCCACTGAAACCTCACCCTCATTGCGAGGGAAAAAGTAAAATCTAACGAACCGATATCTGGAGAGGAGGATGAGGGGACCTCCCATTCTCACTAAGTGGTATTTCTCCTTTAATGCCTAGGATTCCATCTGGGTGGAATGAAGGTATCATCCTCCCATTGAAGTAATATGTACTACGTACTAGAAGAGACGGTGAGGCTTGGTTGTTAGTAACACGCGTTAGAGCCCACGGGATCAAACTTAGTCTATGCTATAAAAAGGTATTCTGTGCCTCCGACCACAGGCCCTGCACTTTGCACAGATTTTGTTCGCGGTGTCTGATCTAGTACGTTGTACATGACTACATATTACTTCAATGCATCCTCCTTCTTATTTGTACCGCCAAATGTCTGAGCATTGGGTTCCGGTTTGACGGTTATAATTACAGTACTCAGAAGTGACAACGCATCTGCAGCCTTCCTTATTTGTATTTGGCTGCTGGTGTCCAAGGACTGCAGTAACTTTAGTATTTATACCAGGTGGACGGTAAGTTTGCTTGTTACATTAGTTTTCATATTTCTTTATATGTATTTCTTTATACGTGGTAGAGCCATGCTGCAGCTATATTAGTGGTATAGTTGTAGCACGAATGGGTCGGCTCGACCGGGGAAGGACCACGCTCTCACAGAATACCAGCGTTAAATAGCAGCTTAAAACTGCTGTGTTTCGTATAGTGAGTGTAGGAACCGGATACCCTTTTTACTGGAAAAGAGGCATTCCATCTTAGTCCTCACGGGTGATAACGCATCTGCATTTTGATTCTTTATTGAGGATAGATGTGGATATCTATGGGTCACAGCAACCACTTACCATCAGGTGGACTGTGTGCTCGTTTGTCACCCTATACTATTAAAAAAAAATCTTTGTCCTCAGAAGTGACAATGCATCTATAGCCATCCTTATTTGTTGTTGTTGGCTGCTGGTGTCCGAGGACTGCAGTAGCTTTAATAGCTATACCAGGTGGATGGTAAATTTGCTTGTTACTTTAGTTTTCATATATCAAAACCTAACCACTTGTTCAGCGTTGAGAAAATAATGATGATACGATATATAATTTCGAAGGAATACTGACACTTTTCAAAAAGGGCTATGTGGAACAGTTAGCTGTTGGTGTGTAATGTGATCTATGTGGATCAGTTGGCTGTTGTTTGCTGTGTGTCATATGATGAGAACTGTTTAAATCTTCTTCAGTGCTGCCAGTGGACTTCCTCAGTACACAGTGGGTTGACAAAAGCGCCTGCTACCTGCCAACGTATGTGCCGCTCGTGTCAGGAATTTTCGGACTGGTGTGGACCACCATGTTTCTGATGTGCTCTGCTAGTAGCCGGACACTAACTGGGTACAGACATTTTTTCATAAATTATAGCCCATCCGCGACACACCATTTTTCTTAAATAATTCATGAATATATTATTTCATAGTACAGTAGACTACACTTCCAACCAAGGCGCATGTTCACGCTACATGTTCAGAACGCTAAATCACATATAATATTAACTTAAAATAACAGCATGATACTGCTGTATTTCGTATCACCACACTGGTACAAACAATGTCCTTATTGATACTAGTAATATCACAGGATACACTTATCCTCCGACGAACTGAGTGCTCGTTTGTCACTCTTGAAGTTAAAGTCAAAGTTATAGCCTATTTCTGAAAAGGTTTTAGTTTTTTTTTTATGTTATTATATTGTATGTATTATCTCGTCCTCACTTTGACAGTCTTGCTTCAATGAAAAATGTACAATGACACAGCTGCACGATTAGAGCCTATCCAATAATAAATATAAATTATTAATTTATTGCCCGATTAAAAATTTTAAGGCTTCTGGAATAGCGACGCACGTTGCCAACTTTGTATATTTTTGTAAACAGTTATTCGGTTACTGATTCTGTGTGAAGTATTTTATGACAGAAATAATAGGTTGTAGACATTTTTACCGCTGTATAATGACTTAGTAGATGCACTCCCATATCACCTCGTGGGTACTGAAATAGAACTGGAGATGAACTGCTGTTCATGTGCTGCTTCTTCTTGATAACACAACATTACAAAATACAGCTGACAATCTGCCTGTCAAGCATGGCAACTATGGCAAGTATCCCCCCTATGATACAATCTATTTGGGAGCCCTGTGTTCTGTATTTTTTTATAGGAGAGGGGGCAACCGAGCATGCGGCTCACCTGATGCTAAGTGACTACCGCCGCCCATGAACAATCGCAACACCAGGGGAATTTCAGATGCGTTGCCGACCTTTTAAAAAGGAGTAGGCTCTTTTCTTAAAGCTCCCTAAGTTGTGTTGGCCTGGAAAAAATCGCTGGTGGTAATCGATTCCACAAGGAAGTTGCACGAGGAATAAAACATCTTCTAAATCGCACAGTGGTGGACTGCCAATCATCCAAATGGTATGGATGGTATCGCAAGATTTGTCGCGACGTGCGATGGTGAAATCGAGTGGCTGGAATTAATCCGAACAATGCCTCAGAGCACTCCCCGTGGTAGATGCGATAAAATACGCAAAGAGATGCAATATTTCTTCGCAGCGCCAGTTAATCGAGCCGCTCGGAAAGAAATCGGTCGTGGACGATTCGAGCCGCTCTGCGGTGGATGTGGTCAAGTGGAAGGAGCACTGGGGAGCCCCAACCCAGAGATGAGAACAGTATTCCATGTGAGGCTGAACCTGCGCCTGGTAATGTAGCAGGCAGTGTGCCGGCATGAAATATTGTTCCGCTCTGCTGAGCACGCCAAGCTTTTTATAGGCATTCTCTTCCAAGTACCCACGAAACTGCACGTCACTCTATATGTCGACGCCGAGGATTCCGATACTGGCAGAGGCAACAAAGTAAGTGCCTTGAAACTGAGGAGACACGACAAAGGGGTTCTTTTTAGCAGTAAACGCGAAAACTTGTGTGTTCTGAGGATGTAACTGGACTAAATTTAGTCGCCCCCAATCCGAGACTTTATTCAGCAAAGACTCGACTTCAGACACAAGTTTGTTCTCCCCTGCAATAGTAATGAATGTTACCGGTTTCCAACATATCATTGATATGCAGAAAAAACAGCGTTGGAGATAGCACGCACCTTGTGGAACACCAGCGTTAATAGGCTTGTAATCGGACCATGCACCGTCTACTACGACCTTGATGCTCCGATCAGCCAGAAAACTGGTGATACAATTGCACAATTTCTCGGGAAGCCCATAGGAAGGAAGCTTTGAAAGAAGCGCTTTGTATCAGACCCGATTGAAGGCCTTCGCTATGTCCAAACTAACGGGCAATACTTGGACTCGATCAGCTACGTTCATCTAAGTTTTAGGTACACAAGAATATCACTAGCTGAGTGACCCCGACAGAAACCATACTGGCGGTTACTAATCAGCTGGTGCTCCTCAAGGTATCGCGTGAGCTGGCAGTTAATAATGGACTCCATTATTATCGAGAACAAGGAGGTGATGGCGATAGGCCTGTAGTTGATAGGCTTGTAGAGCGGCTACCTTTTTTAAGGATCGGGTACACGAAAGCTGTCTACCGTAAATTTGGAATATCGCCTAGGGAGTAGGAGTACCGGAAAAAACGCGTTAGAACCGATGCCAACTCTGGGGCGCACGTCGTCAGCACAATTAGCGGAATTCCGTGATGCCCACTCGACTTGCGTATGTCCAGGGAGAAGAATGCTTTATGTGAATTGCACATCGGCATAGAGCACTCATACTGCGGGATGGTCGGCGGTGTGTTCTCCCCGTCAGCAACACTCGAGTTGGACGCAAAACGGGAGCCTAATAGTTCGGCTTTCTGTTTTGCGGCGTGGGCCAGTGAGTCATCCTCCCTTTGCAGAGATGGTAGTTATGGCTTACACAAATTTCCTTGAACAGCCTTGGCGAGAGACCAGAATGCACGGGTTCCCGAAGGAAGGTGAACTAATTTGTCGCCAATTCTGCCAATGTGCTCATACTTTGTCTCGGCAATTACTCCTTTAAAGGACCTGGAGGCGAAGTTATACTTCTTTTGAAGCATGCTGGTATTTACATCCCGAGCCGCAGAAGCCTCAGCCCAGGCCCAATAACACTCCCGCTTACTGCGTAATACAGTCTTACAGGAGCGACCAAATCAAGGCTTTGCATCCGGTGGGTACCACAGATGATCGAATAAATAGTTCCACTCCCTGCAGCACCACATC
Source organism: Parnassius mnemosyne (assembly GCA_963668995.1). Classification (NCBI taxonomy): domain Eukaryota; kingdom Metazoa; phylum Arthropoda; class Insecta; order Lepidoptera; family Papilionidae; genus Parnassius; species Parnassius mnemosyne. The sequence goes on along the minus strand of CAVLGL010000057.1, from coordinate 30,824,402 downwards.
AGTGACAGAGTCAGCAACAGCGCTGGGATCATCCGGCAAAAAGCAAATCCGCTTCCATGGGTAAAATGCAAAAAAAGACCGCATTCCGTCCCAATCCGCCAACCTGTAATTCCAAACACGGCGGCAGACAATGGTGGGAAGAGCTGAGATCTCATCATCGACGGAAACCTGATATCCGTCCGGATAAGAGATCAGCAGAATGTTTAACAGGGAAGGTGATCCTCCACATCTGGAATTTGCGTAGGTGAAGTAACCAGTTGTGTCAGACTATATGCCAAGGCAAAGACATAAACATATCTCTTCGCATGATCGGTTAAACGTGAACCGAGCCTTTCGGCGTGGTGGGCGTTAAAATCGCCAAGTATCACGATCTCTACGGATAGGATCTGTTGTAGCAAGGAATCTGTAGACATATGGACATGGTCAATGGGTTGGTCTGAGTCAGCATTACCGTTATTGGAGCTATACAGGCACCTGTATACACGGGGATGGTCGTTGCTGTCTACGCGCAGCCAAAGGAAGGACAGGTCCACCTTCAAGACTGCCGAGGCGTCGAGAACAGATATCCTCTTTGACGTACACGCAAACTCTAGCCTGGGGCACAAAGAAGTGTTCTAATTTGTACCCCGGGTAGGACAAGTACGAAGTATCAGCCGGAGAGGACACTTGCGTCTCGGTCAAAAAGACCAGGGCCGGCTACGCCGTCTCTTAATAGTAGTGGACGGCGTTAAGTTTTGAGTGAAGTCCCCTGATGTTGCAGAAGACCACGGATAGCGTTACAGGGATTTTACAGATAAAAACTCAAATATTAAAACTGCGTTTGCCAACGCGCCTGCCAAGCGTGGCAACTATGGCAAAACGTCCCTGTGAGGCAATCTATGGGAGAGGCTTATGTTCAGCAGTAGACTTTTACAAACTTAATGGGTGGATGGATGACATGGGTTTTCATGTGTGTGTGTTTCATGTGTGTTTCGTAGTTTATTTTGTAACGACGGATAGAAAACGTTTAAAGGAAAAACTAAGCAGTTGTATTAAAATATGAATATTAATTATTAATTCATATTATTGGGGTATTTATAAAGTATTCTCATCTGGTTGGGCTGAATAAATATATCAGAGGAAATGATAAATATAAATTAATATATATATATATATATATATATATATATATATATATATATATATATATATATATATATATATATATTAAATATACTAACATGAATAAATAAAAGGCCAACCAGATGGAAGCCCTCGGCAGGGGAGACCAAATTGCTGATGGTTAGGGGGAAAGGTCGCGGTTCGTCACGGAGCCCCAGCCGCCTCAGATGACCCGAGAGGCTGACCGGGATTAGCCCGTACGCAGAGACGACTACAGGAATTATTTCGGTCGGCAGGCCACCCCACAAGTCGGTCACCTCGTAAACCAGGTCCAGATATTTTGTTTCCTTATCTATTTCGGCTTTCACAAGGTTCTCGTCATACGGAATGGTAATATCGACAAATAATATTCTTGATTTTGCCCGGTCCATCAGCACAATATCAGGCTTATTCGCAGGAGTAATCCCATCTGTGATAATGACTCGATCCCAGTAGAGCCAGGTGCGGTCATTTTCGAGCACGGTACTTATAATAAGGTAGTTTCCGATCCACGAGACCGTATTTCAAGAGCGAGCTCCTTGTGTAGAATCCTGGCTACTAGATTGTGTCTGTGCAAGTACTCAGAGTTAGAAAGCGTCGAACAACCGGAGATGACATGCCTAAGTAACTCACCAGGATGGCGTCAAACTCGACAGATGTTGTCGGTGCCATCCTTTAGGATGTATCTCCGATAGTTGGTGGTCTTAATAACCTGATCCTGTATCGCACAGATAAAAGCCTCGGTTTCCCCAAAGAGGTCACCGAAACATAGCCAGTGGAGGGAGGCGACTGTGTCTACGAAAGACTCATGTAGAGCCCATTGAGCTCTTTCTCCTTCCATACGGTCTCACGGTCGGAAATTATCTGTACTGCCCGATCTTGCCATTGCTCGTTGACTAAGCATAGAGGGGTAAACCCTTTATCACAGAAATGACGTACTTATAGAATGAATCATCCGATCTCGCAAGGAAGTAATTACAGAGGCTACACATTAAGTGCACGAGTGCACGGTAAGCGCCTTAAAAATACACGCCCACCGTGCTTCCGCGGCAAGTACAGCCTCATCACCGATGATCTCGAATGGTGCATCCTGTGGGACGTCATAACAGTGCGGACTTTTCTATCTAGAGCGTTCAGTTCGGCCCGAGTCCACCTGAGTATGCCAAAGCATGACCCAACTGTCTGTGTCTTATTTACGCCCCACAAAAGGCTGTTCAGCACTTTGGTCAAGCGTGTAAAACAGATCGCAAACTGATTGTTTCATGTCCGCCTCATCGATACCCATGGTCTGTGACATACCTAGGTGTCGGTATGTTTCAGCCTCGGAAAGGGTCCTTATGTTGATGGGCATAGGTAAGTTTATGCCTTCGAAGTTAGCAATTCTACCCTTTAGACATGGGGGACCGCACACTTATCCATCCCCAGCTCCATTCTAATAGGATTGCTAAAATCAGGAATCATGTTTAGTAATTCCAAAAGACAGTAGCGACTGGAGGCAAATTTGTACCTCGTTTCCGAAGCTGAAATCCCTTCACGGAACGCTCCAGTAAGGTACTGAGAGGGTTCAGAGGGAGGCAGAACCAGATTGCACTCAAATAATTATCCTGGAAGATACCCCTTCTTATCCTTATGTGGTTCTCCGCAGTCATCATCCGCTCGCCTAGATGACATAGGATCGTACTCCACTGCCCCATACACTGCCCGGGGAAGTCTCTAACTGTACAGTTAACTTTGTACAACTCGAGGACCCTCTTCAGCCATGTATGAGGCACCGAGTCGAATGCCTTTTTGTAGTCTATCCAGGCGGTGGAGAAGTTCCACCGGTTGCGTTTAACCACTTTGCCAATAACCACGTCAATGAGAAGTGGTTCCTTGGTTCCACGACAACCGACCCGACATTCATTTTGAGCGCATGAAATCACCTGAATTGAGTTCAGGTGACGAGTGATTCCGGCGCTCAAAATTGGTGTCAGTGTCTTGTATATGGTGGGTAGATACGTGATGAGGCGGTATTTGCTTGGATCTATGGTATACTGGTCTTTAGGGACCAAATGAGTGAACCCAGTAGTGAAGAGGCTCGGGAGCGACTTCTCGTCGAAAGGCCTCTTGGAACTGTCAGGCGTGCACAGCGTGACACACCACGAACCCCTTCAGCCAGTAATGATGCAGCCCGTCGAGCCCTGGACTTTTCCAATTTGAAGACCTTCGAACCGCCTCAGTCACATCGTCCAGCGTTATGATGACGAGTTCCATAGGTGTAATATTCACACACTGACTCACCAGAACTTCCGTCCAAGGACACTCGCTGTGGTTTACGGATTCTGACCACAGGCCGCGTCAGAATGCGACAGTGTCGGCCTGATTCGGTGCTGGGTCCGTTCCACGAATCATTGATTTATAAGGCCTCTGAGAGACGATTCTGGCTTCCCCCAAACAGCGATACTTTGTTTCAGGTCATCTATGCGCTCCGTCAGTTTTTGCATTATATCCGGCTGGGACAAACTGATATTTAAACCAACAAAAGCCCTCCTTACGGTGCGCACAATTATTGGCCTGTTATTGCCCGACCTGAAGCTTGTAAGTCTGCCGATGTGGGCTCTTGCCTCTGCGATACGGTTCTCAATTCTTTTTCTCCGGGCTGGGATAGCGCTACTTTGTATAGTAGTACGTACAGCTGTGAGGAGCGCCCAAAAGAATTGAGTCCATCTCGCAAAGGTCCCGACTGGATTCCAAATAGGTCACCAGCATTGGGTTCACGACAGCCCAATTTGTCAATCCCCGAATTGAACCCAGAAACGCACCGTGATCGGGAAGAGGATGCTTATAAGGATAATGCAAAAAATTGACCTACATGGGACGCGCTCAATAAGTTTTTACAATTAAAATTCTGCACTCTTTGGCTTATGACGCCACCAACTACAGACCAACACCTAAAGGAAGGGAATACGCTGTTAACTTATCTACGAGTACTAGCCCCTGCTCACGCTGCGCGACGATGTCACCTGAAGATATCCTGTAGAACATGTCATAAACGTCATCACACGCTCACGCACCATTTCACGACTATGACGTCAACAAGACAGCCAGATAATAATTACGACAATCAAGACAAACATAACGACTGTGATTGATAAGGGGTATGCGGGGAAGTCGCGGTCGATTCTCGGGAGACGTACTACGCGTTGCCCTAATCGCCTCTTCCAATATGCTCTACATTTGTTTATGTTCCTGGGCGTCTATTCAAGCACTTCTCTGAGTCAAGCACAAGAAGATATACGGCGGCATCTACGTGTGCGGGTTGCTCTGCAACTCGTAGAGCCGCATCTCATGTCGTACTATTTTCATCCGACCAGGGAACAGCTCACGTCGTGGCCGTTCGAGTTTTAATTAATATTAATTATTGTAATCGTAGAAGTGCGTCTGCTACGTGATCATGTAACTTATGAACGACTTGACAGAGGTCATTAGTACATAACTTTGCTAAGATTCAATAAGGTTATATATAGGGTCATATATATGTATATGAATACCCATCGATTTCGATGAGCCTAGGGAACTACAGATTTTTCCTATCATGTGTATATATCGTTAAATTCACAGTCTGCAGAGACCATGGCGCGTCTTGCCTCCTGTGTTCATATTCTCCCTACTGATGGGCGGCCTCTGTGTCTACTCATCGGCTGTCACGCACTCCGGCCTCCAAGAACTCTGCATCAAGCTCGGCGAGATAACAGGAAGTACCACGTGTGTTAAACTGCTAATATAAAGTGAAGTAACAGCCTCCATATGTCCCACGACTGGGCACAAGCTTTATCTTCTTTCTGAGAGGGTTTGATGTGGGAAAAGTGCGTCGCTTCGCTCCAATGCGACTTGACGAACTTCACGTTGCCTGGAAATATATTTGCAGTTTGTATCAACATCTGAGATGTATAAAGCTTTAATTAACATTTGTGCCGGCAATGAATGATACAAAAAAAACTGAGTTGAATTCGCTATTCAAAATAATACCTATTTTAAATTATAAGCTAACATTTCCGCGTAGCCAAGTAAACAGAGCATCTAGGTAAAGGAAGGAAACTTTTTTACATCTATGGAAAATTTACACCCAAAAAACAGTAATTTAAATAGAACACCGTTGCCGTGTAGTGGCGGTTAAGAATATCCACTACCCCATATCTTCATAGTGGCAACTATGGCAAATATCCCCCCCCCCCCATGATGAAAGTTACGAAGAGACGACCCATAGTCCCCGGCGGCCCCGCTATTCCTGGCTACGGTGGCGACCATGGTAACGGCGGGGCAGGGGGTGCTAAGAATCTCCGGTGAAGGTTCGGTTGCCACCTAAGACGACTCGACCTGGCAACATTCAACGCACGCACCATGAGGACTGACGAACTCGCCTGGGCAGCGTTCGGGCAATTACGGTACATCTTCTCGTCAGGTATACCACAAAACTTGAAAACGAGACTGTACAACCAGTGTGTGTTGCCAGTGATGACCTATGTAACTGAGACGTGGTCCTTGACTGCTGGCCGAATGAGAAAGCTCAAGGTCGCTCAGCGAGCTATGGAGTGGGCTATGCTCGGAGTTTCTCTGTGTGATAAACTTAAAAATGAAGATATCCGCAGTAGAACCAAAGTGACTGACATAGCCCAATGGATTAGTAAGCTGAAGTGGCAATGGGCCGGCCGTAAAGCTGGAAGAACCGACAACCGATGGGGAAAAAAGTTCTCGAGTGGCAGCCTCGTACCGGTAGGAAAAGTGTAGGGCAACCCCCCACTAGATGGAGTGACGACCTGGTAAGACATGCAGGAAGTCGATGGATGTAGGTGGCTCAGGCCGTACTTTGTGGCATTCAATGAACTTATTTTTTTATTATATCGTTTACAAGTTATCAGTTCTAAAAACTTTCAGTGTCGCCCTCGTAATCTCCCAAACATACTGGGCGATTTATGTATGCTCTTTGCCGATGACATCTCCATCTTAATCTCTTGCACTGATTCCACGGATTTAGCAACAAAATTGAACTATACATTAGATAAAGTTATTAATTGGCTCTGATAGCTATAAAAACTCAAAACTAGAAACTGTTAACTCTGCTACTTTGTTAGGAATAGACCTGGATACGCATTTGAGTTGGAAACAGCACATACAAAAAGTTGTAAAAAATATCCTCTTTTATAGAGCATAAGTCTACAATACCTCAAGCCGTGGTAACTCAGATGGTTAGCGCTCGCTGTAAATTCCACAGTATGTGAGCAACCCATGTTCGATCCCCGCCGGCACCAATGAAATTGTTAATTGCAATTTTAAGTGCTGATTTACCACGTGCTCGGCGGTGAAGGAAAACATCTTGAGAAAACCTGCATGTCTGAGAAATAAAAAAAATTTCAAAGACAGAAATGAGAGGAGGCCAGAGCCCAGCAGTAGGACGTATATAGGCTGTAGCTTTACTTTACTTTATATCTTTAAGGTGTGACACATTTTAAAACTGCCCTTGCGGCTTACTATGCACATGCTCATTCGGTACTCTCCTATGGCATCATATTGTAGGGAAACTCTTGTGATGTAAACAAATTATTTAAAATTAGTTTCGACTAGCCCCCACGTTATGTCAATAAAGATTTATAACCATTTACCGAATTCTATAAAAATCTTAGAAAGCCCCGCGCAATTTGATAAACAATTAAAAACATTTCTTATTAAAAAATTTTATTATACTTTGAATGAATTTTTTGACGATAAATAATGACAAAGAAGGAATACTTCGACTATATTGTATTTCTAATTTAAGTTATTTATATAGAATAATATTGAATGCCGATGATGTGATATCTTATAATTTATGTTTAAAAGTTAGATTATACAAAAATAGTTAATCCTCTAGTGTTGCTATGCCCTCGCAGGGCGTCACATGCTTGTACACTCTATCAATGGTAACATCTCAAAATTTATAATATGACATGCAATAAACAATTTGAATTTAGTGCGCAGCAATTCTGGTGTTTGGATTCAAATAGTATGTGCAAATTACCAGAAAATTTGTTTTCGAGTCGAAAGAAGTTTTGATTTTCCTATTATTGGCTAGGACCCTTCGCACCTCACGCATAATAATAGTGTTATTTCCAGGTTATTTTATTTATACACATGAGTCTTTTTATCACTAACCTACTTGCTTACACTCAAAATCAAAGAATTATAAAGGAATCTGTTTATTTAAATGTTGATATCAATATCACGCGGTCATTTTAAAAGCAATAATAAATCAGAGTGAGTGATAGTATAATGGTAAACTTAATTGTATTTAATTAAGGCCTTCGGACCTTTACATAGGATGCTTGACTACAATCCCACCTGATGTTAAGTGACGTAGCCTTAGATGATTAATTATCTTAACATAATACTCTTGCTTTTAAGTTGAAGAAACTGCAATTAAAAACTAAGTTACAGATTTTTACTAACAGAATATATCTACACTGAAAAGAAAGGTTTTCTTTTTAATAAAACATAATGTTATTTTCTCAGATGTACATACACAGTAAATGTGGCAACACTGGCGTACGAAAGGCGTATCCGTGGTGTGTACCAGGCGACGCGACTGACAGTGGCATCCGCGTGGTTGCACACCGCCTGCTGGCTGCTGTCTGCAGCGCTCGCGCTCGTGCGTGTGCTACTTGCCGTCGACTTCCATCTGGTCCGCGTCACGGTTCACTTGCAAGGGGACATTGACAAGATGCTGGTAATGTATTAAATACCTAATTAAACCAAAAAAATATATATATATATATATATATATATATATATATATATATATATATATATATATATATATATATATATATATTTCTTATTTATTTATTATTCAATAGACATACGAAAGAATATCAACTAAATTGTTGATATATTGAATACGGGCTAAATTAAGAGTACACTTAACCGACGATGGTCGTCGGTTAAGTATACTCTTTTCGTTTGCGTAGATATATTATGTATGTGAAAAAAGCAAGAGAGGTCTGTCAGGATCGTGTCAAATCGAAGCCAGTAGCATTAACCTTACACTTGACAGGCTTGACTTAATGTATGTGTCACACACCTAAGGGTGCGTACAGATAAAGTAACATGTTGTATAACATTTGTTTTATAACACGTCCAAATTATGTAACATTGTTTTTCAACATTGCAACATATAACAATACTGTACACATTAGAATAACAATGCAATATAACAATGTTATATGAAATTGTGTCGTATGTCGATCTGCCGTTCGAGTTATATAACATTTGTGTCACGTTATATAACACGTTTTATAAAATTCGCCTCAACATTACTGAAACATGTTATATAACATGTTGTGTTATATAATGTGTAAGCACCGTAATATGTATAATATTATCCTTGTTTCAGCAAACTTTGCCCTCTAATAATAATCTTTCGTATTAACAGAGAACAAGATAAAAGGGTTAAATATTTAATTCTTGTTTAATCGTATTAAATGTGTTACAGGAACGGTACGAGAGTCATGTTCGCACAGTTTCTCCCGATGTGCAGATCAAAGATAAATATTTTCATAGCGCCACTAAAGTTCATTTTAAGAAACAGTATCATAACCAAATGGTTTCTACTTTTGATTCACACATGACTGCAGGAAGACCTGAAGGAGACTTATTATATATTTCTGATAAACTACCCAATGAATCTAAAACATCTCTAGTTCCAGATGAACAGTATAAATTAAAGCGATTAGCAGCTTATAGAATCATGCCTAAAGATAAACAATTTATTGTGAAACTTTTGTATGAAATTCTGGACTCAATCGATTCCACCCAATGTCCTGTTCTAAGTCTTTCTTCGTCAACCTCAGGAGAAGGTACGGCTGACTCAGCGATAATACGACAGTTTGGTCAAGAACGAATAACTTCTGGTCCCCAACCACAAACACAGATGTCAGCTGAAGGTTCTCATGAATATTTGTCTATAGACTTGCATGATGATCAAGGGATTTTTGCAGAGACAAAAAATAATTTAATAGAGAGTTTAAATAAAATCTTACAAGAATTTCTTTCTAGACCTACTACCTCCTCATCTGAACATGAAAAATCATACGTATCAATAATGAAAATAGCATCCGATATGAAACATTTTTTAGAAAGGAAATTCATTTTTGAACTAAAGAGCCATGAAATTGATGGGCAAGTTGAAGTAAAAGAGCCTAACGAGGAACAACCAGAAAACACTGATCAAACATTACATTCTGAAAGCTCTCAAGCCAATTCACAAGTTGACGATAAAATAGAGACACAAAGTAAAAGAAAAGAAAAGCAAGATTAAACTTAATTTTATTTTAAGCAGAACAATGAAATGCGGTAACTACAAAAGGATAAAAGATGTTTTTTAATGTTTCTACGAAGATGCCAAAAAAAATTGATTTTACTGAATATTGTCTTTGAAACTTATCCTTTGCAATCCCACATTTTTTGTGTAATTTTTATTTATTTATTTATTTATTTCAACACTACCAACTATCTTTACAGGTAATCCTAATACGAGTGTAACTATTCAATGTGCTATTATTATAACTATTCTATATGCTATTGCCGTGCCGTGTAGTGGCGGTCAAGAATATCCACTACCCCATATCCTCCCGTGGGTGTCGTTAAAGGCGACAAAGGGAAACAGGCAGGAGATGGGCAGCAGCATCTTCCTGATAATAGCCAAAATTACAATAAAAAAACTGCGGTTGCCAACCCGCTCGCCATGCGTGGCTACTATGGCAAATACCCCCCAATGATTAAAGCAACAAACAGACGGCCCCCAGTCCCCGGCGGCCCCGCTATTCCTGGCTACGGTGGCGACTATGGTAATGGCAGGGCAGGGGGTGCTAAGAATCTCCGGTGGAGGTTCGGTTGCCACCTTAGACGACTCGACCTGGCAACGTACAACGCACGCACCCTGAGGACTGACGAGAAGATCGTGGAGCTGGAAGAAGAGATAGACAAGTTGCGCTGGCATATTATAGGATTATCCGAAGTCCGAAGAGAGGGGGAGGAAACGGTAATCCTCGAATCCGGCAACTTGCTCTATCACCGGGAGGGCGACCATCTGTCCCAAGGAGGTGTCAGATTTATCGTCCACAAGTCTCTCGTTAACAACGTTGTAAAGATCGGGAGTGTGTCGACGAGGGTTGCGTACCTTATACTCAGAATCACCAAACGTTATTCGCTGAAGGTCATACAAGTTTACGCACCAACCTCGGCACACCCCGATGAGGAGGTGGAGGAAATGTATGAGGATATCTCTAGAGCCATGCATTCCTCCAAAACCCAATATACGGTGTTAATGGGAGACTTCAATGCAAAACTAGGCACAAGAGAGCACGGTGAGCTGAAAGTAGGGAAATTTGGAATAGGGCAACGGAACCCAAGGGGCCAGCAGCTGGCCGACTTCATGGAGAAAGAGGGACTCTTTATGATGAACTCTTTGTTCCAGAAGCGGCCCCACAGGAAGTGGGCCTGGTCGAGCCCCGACGGTTCGACAAAAAATGAGATTGACTTCATTATGACGACCAGACGACAACTGTTCAGTGATGTCTCCGTGATCGCGAGGGTGGAAACTGGTAGCGATCACCGAATGGTTAGAGGCACACTGAACCTAAACGTTAAGTTCGAGAGGTCTCGTCTAATGAAGTCAACGCTCCGTCCCCCTCGTGCTCTGTTCCAAAGTCCCGAAACCTTTCAGCTCGAGTTACAAAACCGTTTTCAGTGCCTAGTAGACTGCAATGAAGTGGACGATATGAATGACAAGCTCGTGGAAACTGTCCATGCGGTCGGAGCCAAGTTCTGCGAGACCCGCCGCAGAAGAACACAAAAACTCTCCGATCACACTCTTAATCTCATGGCTGTTAGACGGGAGACGAAGCTACATTCTTCAACAGACTTGACAGCATACAGGCATCTGAACAGACATCTGCAAATGCATGCGGCGGGACTTACGCAACTTCAATACAGCTCGTATTGAAGAAGCGATCGAGCGGAACCAAGGCTCCAAAGTCTTTGCCAGAGATCTGTCTGCCAGAAAGAGCCAACTGTCAAATCTGAAGACAGAATGTGGCAGCATCGTTTTCGGGACACCTGAGATTTTGAGTGAGATTGAGAGGTTCTATGGGCGGCTGTACACGTCATCGTTGGAGCCACACGCAAGTGTGAGTAACGATCCAAGAGCGAGTCTCATCCGACACTATTCCGAAGATATCCCGGACGTCAGTCTGAGCGAGATTAGAATGGCTCTCTAGCACCTTAAAAACGGTAAGGCCCCAGGCGAGGATGGAATTACAGCGGAGCTTCTGAAAGCGGGTGGAAGACCGGTACTTGAAGTCCTTCAGAAGCTCTTTAATTTCGTCCTCCATGGTGGCATTACACCGGAGGCGTGGAGCAGAAGTGCAGTGGTCTTGTTCTTCAAGAAAGGTGACAACGCTCTCTTGAAGAACTACAGACCGATTCCCTTCTGAGCCGCGTCTACGTGCTGTTTGAGAGTCATTACGAATCATTTCGCGCGCAGACTTGACGACTTCCAGCCTCCCGAATAAGCCGGTTTCCGAAAGGGCTTTAGCACCATAGACCACATACATACCCTTCGGCAAATTGTACAGAAGTCCGAAGAGTACAATTTGCCACTATGTCTGGCATATGTGGACTATGAGAAAGCCTTTGATTCCGTCGAAATATGGGCGGTGCTGCAGTCCCTTTAGCGGTGCCAAGTTGACTGTCGGTATATCGAAGTGTTGAAGTGCTTGTACAGTAGGGCTACGATGGCTATCCGAGTACACACACTCTTCACCGCTGCGTTGGAAGACGTTTTCAAGCTTCTGGACTGGAAAGGATACGGTATCAACATCAATGGCGAGTACATCACTCACCTTCGATTTGCCGACGATATAGTCCTTATGGCAGAATCGGTGGAGGACCTAAGCACTATGATCAATGACCTCAATAGTGTTTCCCAACGGATAGGTCTTAAGATGAACATGGACAAAACAAAGATCATGTTTAATGTCCATGTCACACCTATGCCGGTAGTTGTTGGGAGCACTAAGCTCGAAGTTGTTGACGAGAATGTTTACCTAGGACAAATAGTCCGACTAGGTAAGTCCAACTTCGACCGAGAGGTCAATCGACGGATTCAACTCGGCTGGGCAGCGTTCGGGAAGCTACGACACATCTTCTCGTCAGACATACCTCAAAACCTTAAAACGAAATTGTACAACCAGAGCGTGTTGCCAGTGATGACTTACGGAACTGAGACGTGGTCCTTCACTGCTGGCCGTATGAGGAAGCTCAAGGTCGCTCAGCGAGCTATGAAGAGGGCTATGCTCGGAGTTTCTCTGCGTGATAAACTTAGGAATGAGGATATCCGCAGTAGAACCAGAGTAACCGACATAGCCCAACGAATTAGTAAGCTGAAGTGGCAGTGGGCCGGCCATATAGCTCGAAGAACCGACAACCGATGGGGAAGAAAGGTTCTCGAGTGGCAGCCTCGTACCGGTAGGCGAAGTGTAGGGCGCCCCCCCACGAGATGGAGTGACGAACTGGTGAGACATGCAGGAAGTCGATGGATGCAGGTGGCTCAGGACCGTGCTTTGTGGCATTCTTTGGGGGAGGCCTATGTTCAGCAGTGGACTTGTGAAGGGCTGTAATGATGAATGATGATGATGATATGCTATTATTATAACTATTCTATATTCTATTATTATAACTATTTTATGTGCTATTATTATTGTATGCAATTATCTTTTTAAATTAGGTACATAACAAATAATGTATAATGCTATCTTTGTGAACTCACTCATTGGACAGCAAAACAAGTCTATTTCTCTCGCTAACAAAAAGTGTGCAGAGAGCAAGTGTGAGGAGCGCCTGACGCATTAGGTTTGTCCTTCCGTTCGGCACGGCAAGCAATTGTGGCCGTCGCCGTCTCCCTATGTATCCGTCGGGTACATACATGTTTCATTGTTTTAGTATTTCAGGATTAAATATTTTCCCTATGAGTACTTTATAAATATATAAAACTAGAGCAAGTTCCCTCCTAACCCGAAGTTCATTGTATCCGACCATTCCTAAAATGAATAAGGTTGGATACATTAAGGGATAGAATGGGTACACGCAGTAAAGTTTCATATACAGATATCTCACAAATTTATTCTGTACCATCTCTAACATTAAGTTATACTTAGCTTCATGCGGAGACCAAATGATTGCATTGTGTTCCAAATGACTTCTGACGCAAGGCATTGTATAATACAATAATTGTTTTGATATTTGTAAAATTATTTACTCGGCGAAGAACAAACCCTAGATTCCTATATGCTGTTTTGCAGATATTAATAACATGAGCATGAAAATTTAGTCCGGCATCCACCCAGATCTTTGAACACCCAGATCCCGCACTTCTGTAACTCTTTTCATAAGCTTATTGTCAACCTCATAGTTTTGCAATATAGGTGTTTTTGAACGGGTGAATGATATTGTCAAGCACTTTGAGATGTTAAATTGCAACTAGGTCTCCTTACTCCAAGCTGCTACTCTATTTACGTCGCCCTGAAGTCTTTGACAATCCTCAACGCTCCTTATATAGAGTGAAATTTTGAGATCGTCGGCGAATAACAGACAATTCGCATCTTTCACAACAGTCGGGAGATCGTTAATCATCAGTATAAACTGGAGGGGCTCTAGATTATTGCCCTGGCTCACTCCCAACCAAGTAAAATATCTTTCTGACAGATGTTTCCCGTATTGTACATATTGCTGCCTCTCTCTCATACAGCTAGCAAAGAACTTTAGAAGATGTGGAGTGAAACCGACGCTAGTCAATTTTTTCAATAATACATCGTTATTTACCGAATCAAACGTCTTTTTGAAGTCAAAATAAGCCACGTCCACCTGTTCACCCCTATTTACTGTTGGCACAATTTGAGCCATATGGCTAAGTAGATTACTGTCAGTACTTCTTTCTGGTCTGAACCCATGTTGAGCGTCTGGTAATTGCGTGCTAACCTGTAAGAATAAATTGTAATGGATAGCGGACTCTAGTATTTTCGCTGGAGCTGACAGTACTGCTACTGGTCTATAATTTTCTAAATTATTTCCATTGCCTACTTTAGGTACCAGTACCACCCGAGTAAGTTTCCACATGTCTGGAAATAAAGCAGCCTTTAGGTATTTGTTAAAAATGTAAAACAGAGGTCTGTCTAGAACCAAACGACAATCCCTAAAGATATAAGGATACCGTCTGGACCCGCGGACCTTTTCGCTTTGAGTTTTTGGAGCGCTTGTCTCACTTCATCTAAGTGTAGCCTCTCTAGGTGGACTCGCGCCGCACCATTCTCACCTCCTGCTTCTGCTACCGCTGCATCTACATTCAGATCCGCTCGTGGAGTACTATATACAGAGTGGAAATATTTTGCGAACTCTTGCTCCTCAGATAATATATTTCCGTTTTTTAAAAATTTCTGTGCATTTCTATGATCTCTTTTGTTCTTAATGTAATTCCAAAATGATTTTGGTTCCTTTAAAAGGTTATTTTGAACTATATCTTGGTATTTTGTTTTCGGCCATTTCTATTATACTTTTAACTTTTGCCCTACATCTGGAAAACGCATCGTAATCGATTATTGATTTACTTGTCTTACACCGTTTATGTAAACTAGCTTTTTGTTTAATGGCTCGAATTATTTCTTTATTGTACCACTCAGGGTAGGCATACTTAGAGTATAAGGAACGTCCGCTCTTTCTAGGCACGTAACAATCTATAATCGAGTTTAAAGTATCATAGAAAAAAGATAAACTATCGTCCAAGCTCAACTCAAAAATTGGCGTCCAGTCTATTGCGGCTATTGAAACATACAATAGAGGAAAATCACTCACGCTCACACTTTCTCCCCTCTTGAATCTACTTAGTACTAAATCCAAACAACGATTATTGCAGTTCCTTATTTCCTTACTCTGAGTGAATTCACAAAAAGACTGAAAATATTCATAATAGTTACTTACATTTGACGAACACGAATATAAATTAAAGTCACCTATTACTAACATCTTATTATAGTTACTAGAATATAGTACAAGTGTATTAAATAATAACATACATTCATTTTCTCTGCTGTTTGGTGGAATATATAATACACATAAGAAAAACAAAAATCCTTTTTGAAGGTAGACTACAGCACAAACCAATTCAAATGTATGATTATCAATGTTTATATCATTCGGTATTGATACTCGCCGTACTTCGACACGCTGTGCGGCCTCTAAACAAGCTCCGCCCTGTTTCCGACCATCCGTTCTGTCGCAACGTAATATTGTGTATCCACTTGGTATGAGTTCTGCATCGCGAATTGACTGATTGCAAGCAGTTTCTGTTACTGCGAATAAGTCTTCATCTGAGGCTAAAATACTTCTATAAAACTGGTCCACTTTTGTCTGAAGTCCTCTTACGTTCTGGTATTCTCATTTTTGTTTTTTTTTCGGTTTGTCTTCGAAACCATATCCATTCGCAAAACTCAACATTTATTGCCCAATTTTCCGATTGACTTAATTCATCATATTTACTTTCTGCAACACCTATGGTAAAATAAGCATAATGACTCTGTCTTGTGCTTTATTTTCTCAATTTTAATAGGTACTTCTGCACCTAAATGCAGAAGTACCTATTAAAATTGACTACTTTTCTAGGTTTTCCTCCGTGGTATCTGGTTTTAGTCGCCAAACATGTAAATATCTCTTCCTCTCAATTTCTTGAATTTCAACTGTACTCGTTTTTCCTCCTTTTTTACTTCATTTTTAGGATACCTGCTTTTTTTCTATTTACAATTGTCCAGTTATATTTCTTTTCCAATCCCTTGGCCTCCTATTCCTCACAACTTTTAGAATAATTAATCTCATTTTCCTTTCTCATCATTTGTTTTACTGCTTTTGCAAAAGACAATAAGGGCTCAAGTCTGTTGTTTCAATATCATCATTTTTTTTGGATTTTTTTTAATTTTGAACATGTCGCCAGTTGCTCATTTTGCTCATTAAATATTAATTTTAGATTCTAATTCATCTACTTTTTTTTGCTTTTTCTTGAACTACCTTCATAAATTTACGCAATTCTTGTAGCTCGGTTTCAGTAGTTTTAAACCGATTTTGAAAAATCGCGTACTTCTTAATTTGATTATCTATCCGAGATTTCATTTCCAATCGAAATTCATGGAGTTCCTCTAGGATTCTGCACTCAGTCTCAATCGTTAAAACTTCCATCGGATTGTGACGACTGGCACACTCAGTATTCACATAGCTGCTTGGCATAGATGAATGATAAGTCATCGCGCGCTCTGACTAGTTACCGCCGGCGCTCATGTAAAATGCGGCAACAAATACTACGCAGAAATCGGCGTACCCGAGCCAGTCGCGTTGCAAGCAAAAAGTACTCTGTGGTTGCAAGCAACGTGTGCGGTGAACGTACCGAATATTTTATTAAATTTTGATCATAATCCGAAGTAAAATACCAGTTTACGTATTGAAACTGTGTAAAAATAATACTACAAGAAATAAGAAAGACACTGGAATCACATACTATCGTTAAGTATCATACAATTTCGAAATTTTAACATAAAATAACACGAGCCATAAATAAGTCACAAAATATCAATGACGCTATTCAGTGTTGCCGCGAATGCAAAAATAAAGTTCCCCGTGGCTGAGATTTTTATATGTGAATTTATTGTTACTACTATATTTTATAATATAATATATTAAACTTATTAAAATATAACCTAATTCTATATTATTTAATGTTTATGTCTGTAGTATTGCTCAAATGACATAATTGCCATTTATTAGGGTTCCGTACCCAAAGAGTATCAACGGGACCCAAGTCTCCACTATCGTTCCATATGTCTATCAGTAGGCTGTATCTTATGAACCGCTATATAGAATTTTCACAGAATGTGTATTTATATTGCTGCTATAACAACATAAAATAAAAAAGAAAACAAGTAAAATATTAAAGGACCTAAAAAAATCACGTTTCCTGTATGAAGACCATACAAGAAACGGGATTTTTTTCTCTGTCTGTCTCGTTTACAGTTTATCTGTTTTGTTTACAGACTAAAGCGAAACCTGGATTAACACGCAATAAAATAATGCTGTATGTATGGTGGTATTGAAAGTTTATCATGAGCTTTTACCGTCGGATAAAACCATCGATTCGGATCTCTACTACCAATACATAACGAGACAAGCAAGAAATAGAAAGAAAAACGACTTGCATTGATAATCAGAAAAGGAGTGGTCTTTCATCATGATAATGCCAGATCACAAGATTAGTTATCTGTTTGAGACTTTCAATACACACTAACATTCCTAAAAATCCAGTATTTGCTTGAGTACTTAAAACTGGTTTGAAAGTTTTAGTCATTATTTTCTTTTGTTGCTTGTGTTCTTTAAAAGAAAGCTTTCTGGAGGTTTTAATATTTAAGTTTATATTTTTTTTTTCCATTGTAAATGGGATGACTAAATCCATGTTCCTTCAAATCTCTGGTATAGAATATATCAAATAAAACTACTTGTCGCATTTTTTTAATCAAAAATTTCCATAGATCTATAGTAAAAGTTGTTCATATTGACGCGTAGAATAGAAAGCCCTATTTTGATTACACCATATATATAACTATTTTTTTAAATAATTTGTAATTATTAGTTAGACGTAAATAAAAAAATTAAACTGATAAAAAGGAGGCCTTATCATTTATATGTCATTTATTCAGAAGAAAAACCTATACATAACATACACAAATATATTGATACATTCGTTATTAATAAACTATTCATTTTTAAGTATTTCTGGAATACATTCATAACTATGAACTTAACTACTAAGCCATAGCAAAAAATAAATTTTCCCGTTAATCGCTTAATAGTTAAGCTGCTGGCATTTACAATTATTCTCGCACACTAGCATCATGCAAATTGTCTTATACACACTACAATATTAAGATGCCGCACTCACGGAGCTGTTACTTGCAGGGAGCGCGGTATCTAATCAGAGCGCGCGATGTCTTATCATTAATCTATGGCTGCTTGGTGTAAAAGTTTTGTCTGTTATAAGATTATCTCGGATCGGCGTATTAGTGTTATCTCGTTTTGGAATAGAACTCTTACACTCCGGGCATGTCCACCTACTTTTGTAAGCTTCTGAGAGTTCTTTAAAATCTTCCGTCGCTATAGCCAAGCAATTTAGGTGATACAACTTCTTACATTTTTGCTGTGAACACTGCATATAAAACTTATTATGTATCCAGGAATCACAGCCGTCACATTTTTTACCCATTTAAATGAGTGTGACTAAAAATCTAGTTATTACGCCAAAATTAATTAAAGCGTGTAGTGTTATGCTACTTACATATCATTTTACACTATTTTAAACTCATTTTTCCATTCTGTTTTGATTTTCTGCATTCACCTCAAAACTGGATATTTTGTATCACCTTTATTTCCATAGGATCCTGTAACGTTTTTAAACCATAAGAACACAATAACAAATCATTTTCACTTCGTATTTTCACGCTATCAGCATTTTTTAATTTGGTGTCGATGGAGTCTACCTTTTTCGATCTTTTATTTAGTTCTCCGTAACTCTGCAATTTCGGGCTTTGTTCGCGCCAGTGCGCTACCTTTTTTCCTATAGCAATAATATCTCATTTTTCACTTAAATCTTGCCGTTTCTCTATTACGAGCCTAAAACCAAAATTTGACATGTTTTGACATCATTGTTTATCTGGTTGTCATGGCAATTTTTATTCAAATTCGCTACCGGTCTGTTGTTTCTACTTCGATAATTCCACATAAATACTCTTTCCTCTTAGCCATTTACAAAAAAATTGCTTTTAATTTAAATAAGGATCCCAGCGACTTCAGGCAGGACAGAGGCCTGCAGGATCCGGCGACTTCAGGCAGGACAGAGGCTTGTAGGATCCGGCGAATTCAGGTAGGACAGAGGCTTGCAGGATCCGGCCACTTCAGGCAGGACAGAGGCTAGCAGGATCGGGCGACTTCAGGCAGGGCGAGGCTTGCAGGGTCCTGGAGACTTCAGGCAGGACAGAGGCTAGCAGGATCGGGCGACTTCAGGCAGGACAGAGGTTAGCAGGGTCCCGGCGGCTTCAGGCAGGACAGAGGCTTGCAGGATCCCGGGGCAGTGCGGCCCCGGGATAAGGCCTTTAGGAGATTCTTCAAGTTTGAGAACCGAAGCGAGACTGTCTTTCTTGACCGATTGTTCGGCTTTTATACCTTTTTAGAGAGAACGGAAAATTATTACACATAGTCCCTTTTAGAAATAAGAGATCCAATTGGTAATCATAAGCCGTGCTTAGCATTTGGACGGATGTAAGACAGACTTTTTTTATACAGAATAAGTATGTATATAGAATAAAAATGATATACAAGCACTCAGTCCACCTGATGGTTCTATCTGGATAACAACGCGTATGCATTTTAATAGATCTACATCTATCAATATACAGACGCGTTGCGTTGTTACCCCTGAGGACTAAGATGGAATGTTCCGTTTCCAGTAAAAAGGGTTTCCGATTCTCTACACTCACCATACGAAACACAGCAGAATTAGGCCCGCCACATACGTATGGAATTCGGATTCCGTTTCGATATTCCGATTCGGAATTCCGAATGCAGCAAGTCCATATAAAATCTATGACCAGCCACACACGTACGGTAGCTTTTCGTTCGCAATTTTGCGGGCAAAACGGGATTCCGTGTGTGTGGCCGACCCGTTCGGAATTCTGTATATATGTGGCCGGCCTAAAGCTGCTATTTTAAGTTGATGTTCGAGCGTGATTCTTCTCCGATCGCGTCGACCTATTCGTACCGCAACCATAATATAGATGCAGCGTGGGAACCATCTTACCAATATTTTTGAGTGGTAACCTTGTATAGTATTGTGCGAACCTCCACTAGATGGGGCGACAACCTAAAGAAACATACAGATTGTCGTTGGATGCAAGTGGCTTATGACCATACTTTGTGACAAACAATGAGGAAGCCTATGTTCAGGTCTATATGCAGAGGATTTGCGATGTAATTAAAAAAAGAAAAACAAGAAAAAATAAAGGAAAAGAAAAGTATTTATTTTTATTTTTTTTAATTAATTTATTTTAAAAAGAACAAAACCTCCGCACAATTTTCTCCTGTATCGTGGGGGCAGTTTACAAATACAAATTGCAAAAGGACAAACATCCAGACCCGGAACAATTATTTGTAGGTAAAACAATACTTGTTCCATGCGGGATTAAAACTAGCGGCCCTTAGCTCAACCTCAAACAAATCTCAATATTTACTTAATCTTGACTTAGTTTAAAAAAAAAACCTATTCACTTTTTCCTAATTTTATCCAGATTGGTGTCATTCATCCTTGAGAAAAAAAATATATATATATATATAAGATATCCTGCTTGATCGACTCGTATATCAACGCACAGAACTCACAGTCCACCTGATTGTTAGCAGTTTTGCAGTTCATGGACACCTCCAACGAACTTCAAACAAAGAAGATTACAGATGTGTTGTCAACTCCGAGGACTAAGATGGAATGCCCCACAGACTGGAATTACGCTTGTTCTCGGTACCCACGACCGGAAGACAGTGACAGAAATAGTTACGAGGGTGGTACGTACCCAGACGGAGCCAAGCCAGGAAAGGAGTCCTACCATCCAGTATAAGACAATATCTTATTTGTATTTTTTTTATCGTTATTAAGTTACAATTACAGTAGGTCAATGTTAATTCATTTAATCGTTCAAGAGCGTGTGTTGCAATCACAAGTCTAATATTAGTTTCAATGTCGACAATTTCTCAGGACGCTGTCAACGCCACCGTTCTATTAAAATATGTGTACATCCTAAGTTGGGGCTGGCAGAAATCACTCCGGATGTATTTCTAAGAACAAACTGACCTTCAAGCCCGTGCAAAAATATGCAAATATTTAATTGCATCTTCAGATATCCGAATTCATGAAAAAGATTTTTAAGTTTCTTTAATAAAGTATGTAAATTAATGATATTATCGCGTTTAATTTAAATTTATTTTTAGTTCCCGACGCTTGGAACATTTGTGTCGGGTACATAGGTTTGGATAAAATTGACGTAGGTCAAAGCTGCAATTCCCCTGGTGTTGCAGTTGTTCATGGCTGCGGTAGTCTCTCACCATTAGGTGAGCCGGAGGCTTGTTTTCCCCATCTCCTATTTAAAAAAGTTTAGTTTATCTATACAAATAAATAAAATTGAAGTGTCTGTTTGTAATGTTAAAATAACAGCTTTTTACTAAATGCATATGAAACTATATACGATACTGATAACAAAAACACTATTTATAAAATGTCTATATGTCTGTCTGTCTATCTGTTTGTTCAGGCTACTTTGAAGTCCTCAGGGGTGACAACGCATCTGCATTATGAAGATAGATGTAAATGCTTATGGGCCACAGCACAATATCTATCAGCAACAACTTTCGATCAGGTGGATTGTGTGCTCGTTTATTCTATAAAAAAAATGGCATCTAGACCGAACTTTTTGTCACGACGGCCAGTCTCAATAAATCCTAGCCATTTGCGCAGGATAGAATAATAGTGCTCAAGCATACGCGCAAGCACAAGTGCATTCTCTATTCCCTCACTTTCATTGTCCAATGGGACGATAATCCGACACGACCGGAGAGTGATCAGGCGCAGTACCAACGGTTTTACGTGCTTTCAGAGGTACGGGGGTGTAACATCGCATAATTCTTAACTCCGGGCTGCTAACGAATATTTCTTGACAGAAAAACTCAATAACTGATTATTGGCTCGACCTGGAATTCGAACCAGGATCCACATGATCAGCAGTCGCGTTCACAACCACCAGACCAACGAGACAGTCGAGCATAATAATATAATTGACGTAACGAAATGGAATATAAAAACACGTACACCAATAAATTTATTAACATTTATTTATTGCTTTCGTCCCTTTAAACCAGGGTTTCCCAACCTTTTTTGACCAGAGACCACTTTGTTTTTTTTTTGTAGTTAGCAGGGACCACAAGGTAAAAGAAAAAATTGTGTTAATCTAACAAAATATTATAATCACAACTTTTAATATAATTATATAATTAACTGAAAAGAAGCATTCATTAACAGTATTATTTGTGTATTTATTGTAAAAGCTAGTAGGTATTTTCTAACGTGACGCGTGGTGTTGCACTGCCCGCGTAACGAGAAAATAATAAATGTGTTATTTAAAACGAATAGGTAGGTAAAATATTTAAATGTTACGTGGACCATATTTAAGCTCTTGCGGACCACTGGTTGGGAATCGCTGCTTTAAACCATTAACAAGTTTAATATCACAATAATTTATTACAGCTAATACTATAACTACATTGTTACTTTTAAGGGCATTTACATTAAACACGTTAAAGTCAGTAGTGTTAGCCCATGTATCTAGACCTCAAGTTTGTTAAGCTTGATCCACACTCCGCCGTCAGCGGAGCACGCCAGCGAAGAGGCCTTGATCTTCATAGGCACCGGAGAGCGGTCATCCAACGACAACTCATACTTGTGCAACAGCTTCACAAGTGCAAGCTTCGATTGGACGTACCCTTGACGGAGACCTAAAATATTACGTCAATTATAACACGAAGTATTGATGTAATATGCAAAAGAATTTCGTTTCCAATGAAACGAGTTGGTTATTAGTTATTCGAATTCGGTAGCTAACAACAACATTACTATGTCATAATATTATATATTTTGAATTTGCTGTTTTAGTACTGTCATAAACCTTGATAGATTTTTCATTAAATTAGATTTGTCTTATTTAATAACGCTGTTGCTAATTATATTATAATCGTATAAATACAAAAACTTATTCGCTCTATAACTTTAAAATTAAAAGTTAAATGTTTTCAATATTGTATTTTATGTCATTAAAATGTACACGACTTTAGGGCGACCACCCCTGCCGCACCTTAAGGCCTTAACAGTGGTTGAAATGCCTAAATCTAGGATATTTAAGTAAAAAAATCTCAAAAACTGTTCATTTAATCCACAAAGAAAAAATATAGGGTAACAGAAGAAGATTTGACAAATGTTTTTAATTTAACAAAATTGAATTTTCGTCAACCCTTTATTAGAAAAAAAATCCCCAAAGAGTATCTATCTTTGTCATATTTTGCAAAATTTCTCCAAAACGGCACAAGCTTTTTAAATAGTTCTTACACTAAAACAAAGGTCTTAAAAATATTAATATTTTTAATTGAGAGTTTTATTTTTATTACCCGTTTTATAAGAGAATATATCATTTTTCCCTGAAATTGAATATATTTACGCGAGCGCGCATGCTCCGTCGCCATGTAAGCTCTGTGACAGTCCGTTTTCGGACATCGTCGAGGGTGGACTGTACGTCGGTGTTGGAGCGACTTCGTTCAAATATATATTAGTTTTTTAAAAGTTTATACTCAATTATAAATATTTTTATGACTAGAAATACTTAATTTAGTTAATATCTGTACACTGGTAACTGTAAATATTATTTTCTAAATAAATGAATTTTTAAAGTGCCCAAAGAAGAAGAAATTTTCGCAGCGACTTTGATTAGTGAAATTGAAAAGTGCATTTTTATATTTAGATGTGGAACGACGAACATGCTCTCGTTACTTAGATTTCGATAGTTTTTAATACCTATGTAATTTTATTGTTGCATATTTTTATTAATTAGTTGATACTGAATTTTATAATTATGTATTACAATAAAATGCTGTTTTTATGAGTATGACTTTATAAAATATTATTAGGGAGGGAAATTAAGATACAGATACTTACATTTAGGTACACTGTTATCAAATTAAATCAAACAATTTAAATAAATAAAAGAATGGTGCTTACCTAAGTATAAATGACTATATAAAGACATTCTTGGGTTTATGGTTTTTTCATGTTAGACAAACTATCATCTAAAAAAGTAAAAATTTTAAATTGGAGAGGGGTTTCTCTACGTGATAAAGTTAGAAATGAAGATATTTGCATTAGAACCAGAGTAACTGACATAGCCCAACGGAATATTACAATGAAATGGCAATGGGCTAGCTATATAACTTGGAAAACAGATAAAAAATAGGAAGAAAGGTCCTCGAGTGGCAACCTCGTACAGGTAAGCGAATCAGTACTCAACCTTTATTCCTCTTCACGTATTCTCATACGCTTTTCTTCACACATACACACACACACACACACACACACAAACAAATAGGTCGCAAATAATACTTACCTAGTACTATTAGGCAAGAGTGAATAGGTTTTTGTTAAGTCAGTGCAATTAACCATCTTAGACTACATAACCACTTACCGATGGGATTGTAGTTGCTTTACTACTTGCTGGGTAAAAATAGTAAAAAAAAATTTTCCCTGTGAAAGTTTGCATTTAGATATAATTTCTCTAACCAACCATAAAAATATGATGAGAATATGTATATAAGTAAAGGTTACCTCACACGGGACAGTGATAATATAATATTATATCTTCCATTATCTACGCATGAAAACTTAAAACCTCTGAATCCCGAGGTATGTTCATACTAATAGAGCCACATTGAAATGCATGGGGATCGTTTTGTAATTTCACGTCATTATCGAAAAAAAATTGTACGTATTTCAGGTGGCGGTTTGCAAAACACGATTCCACAAAAATTAACTCAATAGAAAATAATTGCTAAGTTGCTTCTAAAAATACTTAAATTTTCAACGTCAATTTTTTCTTACGTGGTAGAGCCATGCTGCGGTATATTTGTAGTATAGTTGTAGCACGAATGGGTCGGCTCGACTGAGGAAGGGCCATGCTCTCACGGAATAACATGTAAAATAGCAGTTTAACCCTGCTGTGTTTCGTATGGTGAGTGTAGAGAACCGGAGAACCTTTTTACTGGAAACGAGGCATTACATCTTAGTCCTCACGGGTGACAATGCATCTACATTTTGATACGTAATCGAGAATAGATGTAGATGTGTATGGGCCGTAGCAACCACTTACCATCAGGTGGACTGTGTGCTCGTTTGTCACCCTTATTTTATTAAAAAAAACTTTCTGAGATTTCAGTAAAATAATGTTAAGTATTGTAAGCACTCGTACAATTATGTCTCATGTTAATAAAGCTATTGGGCTATTTTGATTTTTAATAAAGTGATTTTACTTTATAGGTTAAATAATTTATTTACCTTTCTATATCAAGAACCGTTTTTCTGTCACTCCTATTGAATTTGACAGTGCTCGCTGAAATTTAGCATCTTTAGATGGATCAGAATCGCGCGCTGATCCGGCTGTTAGATATTGCAAAAATAATCGAAAATATTTGTTTTTACTTTCATGCCGAAGACTACCATGTTTTATTTTATTACGGTCAAATAATATTTATTAGGTTATAAAGCAAGTAGGTATTTTTGTAAATGTTTTGTATGTAAATGTAAATGTTTTCATTATTTTGTTATTCTATTGTTTACAGTTATTATTACGTCTTAGCTTTACACCAAGAATTACATTAGAAATTCTTGATGGGATGCGAAGTAACGCGCATACATTATTTTCATCAAGAACTATAATATATATATTTGTTTGTTTTTTTACCAGTAGAGTTTCAACAAAATCTTAAAAAAGTTCAATGAATTAAAAAAATGCCAATAATTATATAAATTCAAGTCAGTGTTTTACATTTAAAGATCAGTTATAAAGAGCCAATGTTATTATTTTCATTTTGATTAATTTAATTCGAGACTAAAATAAATGTGAAAGGGCTTTTATCTGCAATAATAATTTTCATCAAAAATAACATAGACTTATAAAAGTCATATACACGGTCAATCATACTGAAGATTATAAATTGTACTACAAAATATTTAAAAGACTATTTCCAGTATAATGACCCGAATATCATCCTTAATGTTTGACTGACACACTTAAAAGTTTTATCACATGGCTAAATGATTGACTTTTATATTATGATAAGGTCATGCTTTTCTATAAAAAGTTGCAAGAAATTTTAAATCACGGCCCTATTGGTTTGTTTTACTTTTTACTTAATTAGTGAAAAACAAAATGGACTGATCTAAAAGTTTACTTTCTTGTGTAAAAAGTGCTATTTAGAATTTTATGCAAATGATAGTTAAAGTTTCTATGTAAATAAGTGTAATAGCGGGTATTATATTCAATAGTAGCGGCCATCCATATTTGCAAAGCCAGCATCATTTTCTGTACAGAAACCGGCAAAGTGTTGCTCAAGGCACTATAAACAAAGCAGCTGATAAAATGTTATACTCATAACTGTTAACAAAAACTGTTTCCGCAAATGCTCTTATAGATAATAATAACTATTCCGCCGTGTTAGGTGCAGCAGCTATTATTAGAAGGAGAAGAGGTAAAATTTTGTTTTAGAAATGCGCATTCAATATTGTTTTGTCTGCATACATAATACATACATATATACATAAACACTCACGCCTGTCACCCAGAGGGGTAGGCAGAGATTATGGACTTCCATTTGGCACGATCCTGACACACCTCTCTCGCTTCCTCCACATCCATATACCTACGCATACACGCTCGTCGGTTAAAGGTACTCTTGATTTGGCCCATTTTTAATATATCGCCAATTTGGTCGATAAACTTTCGCCTAGGGCGACCCTTCCCGACTATGCCGTTCACCTCTGCAACATAAATTTGCTTTGTCACTCTTTCCTCATTCATTCTTTCTACATGGCCAAACCACCGAAGCATTCCTTTCTTAATCCTGGTCACAACATCATCTTGCAAACCACACTCTTCTCTTATTAAACAATTTCTCACTCTGTCATTCAGCTTCATCCCTAACATACTCCTTAATGACCGCATTTCTACAGCATTTATTCTACTCTCATGCTTCTTCTGCCACACCCAACTTTCACTACCATACATTAAAGTAGGTACTAACACAGCATTGTGAATTGCCATACGTGCCTTTTTGGACACATTCTGACTTTTCACAATAGAGTGTAGAGCCCCATTCACTCTATTTCCTGCATTCACTCGTCGTTCTATATCCTTATCATATCTACCATCCCTGCTAAACACACATCCCAAATATACAAACTCATCTACTTGCTCTACCAACTCCCCTTCTATTCTTATTTCACATATCGTTTTACTTTCTTCTCTTTCAAAAACCATAACTTTCGTCTTACTTGCGTTCACTTTCATTCCCTTTTCTTTTAATGTCCTGTTCATTAATGTGACCATCATTTGCAACTCGGCTGCCGACGACGCAAGTATGACGTTTTGTCTGCAATTGAGCATAAAATAAAAAATAACTTCAACCAAAGAGTATAACTGGCATTATACTCAGGCCCATCAATTGGTATGGAAAAAAATAATTTTACCAGGTTTCAAAAAATCAATCAAAATTAAATAAAAAACATAAATATTCAAATCAAAAAATTTATATATGTATGTCTATACATACATATAATGATTTATGGCCGCTTACTAACTGACGGCGACTCACTAAAACATCCTACAGTCACGCCGAAACTAAGAGGAGAGAATTACTGTAGAAAAGGTAATAATTTATTGCGGAAATTTTGTTATAAAATTTAAAAAATTATAAACTTATCCAAGTTAATCTAACTTATCCTTATGCGTTACAAAAAAAAAACAAATAATAAAATAGTGAGATGGCGTCAGTTTTTAAGAAGATATAATAAAAATAAACAAAAAAATAAATTTCAAAAAAGTTCAGTATTTAATTGATTATATACCGCTGACACTTAATCACGCTTTTCGAAACCACGCCAGTTGTAAACAATACTTGTGTGAAAATACAAAATCTTTTCAAATTTCCGCCGAGTTGTAAGTAGAAGGCCAAATAGGTCACGTGCCAATTTTAATTAAATATATTTTATATGAAGTGATCTTGACTACGTTTCATAAATTAACCATTGGTAAAAATTAAAACAGGAATTTTACGATTGGGTTTACAAAAAACGTTATTAGTTAAACCTTGCAGCTTGTTCATTATTTTTATTATAAATACCTATAAATGTATATATTATTAATAAATAGTTCCCATAATATATTGGATTATTTTTTATTTTGCCCTATCTGCAATGTTCTACGCTCTATAGAAAATGTGGCGTATGACATGACTGACAATCTTTCGAACATTTTATCTAGGTACAAAGATGTTTTACGTTTTCGTCGCCTCCACATGATATTTTTGTCAGCATAAGGTACCCTTCTATATCTGAAACGAATATAAATATTACTACAAAGTAAAGTAATAGGCTATACAAGTCCCTCTACTGGGCACAGGACTCTTTTTTTATTTCTGAAAGGGTTTTAGGGCAAGGAAATGCCCGCCGTGCTTCCCCAATGGGTGTTGACGAAAATTGCAATTACAAATTTCATTCGTGCTGTCGGGGATCAAACCCGGGAAAATTTACAGCGAACGCTTTGACGACATATTTTTAATACGACACAAATAAATACGATTTAACATATATAATAAAAATTCTTACGTACTTGAAACTTGAACACTTGATAGGTCGTGATGCCTACCGGACAAAGCTACAGCACCACACCGTGCAATGTAATTGAAGATGCGTAACCACGACATAATTCTCAGTGATGCGCAAGCATAACAGGCAGTATGTCACTTATATAATTGTCATCTCTGCAGTCTATTAATCTTTGCACTTTTATAAGTAATACAGAACGTAGTTGCTAGACGGTGTTGACATCGTCTAAAATCTCTGCGATCGCCGTTTCGTCAAGGTCATTCAGGCTAGTTAAAGCCTTAACTTACTGTAACTGATATTGCTAGATGTGCTGTAATGTTTTAATATGTCCAAATAACTTAATCACACGAAGAAGTATTAGAGCATATATATTTATTATGTATATTTTTTGAATTCAAAGTATTTACAATATATCGAACGAATATAAATAAATAACTCATACGAATTTAACGATGAAACTTTTAAAAAGTGAAACTGCATTTAAAAACATAACAGAATAAAATAATTTTATCATAATAATAATAATCTGGGCCTCTTCAAGGCAAGAGTGAATAGGCTTTTGTTACGCTAAGACAGTTCGATTTACCATCTAGGGCTGCATCACCACTTACCACCAGGTGGGATTGTGGTCAAGCACTGGCTTGTAATAAGTAAAAAAAATAACTTTTAAAGTCGGTGCTTAAGGCATAGGTAGTGTATTAATTATTGATTTATATTTCTATATACCTATTATAACCTAATAATAATAATTATTACTTACTTAAAGTTAATTTAGTTTTAACAAAATAATGATGAATTTCATGGTCTTCTATCTTATATTATAATTAAAATATTTATTTGAGATATTGCATGCCTTTAGCGCAGAGCGCGTATGTATGTTCTGCTAGCGCCTAAAAATGAAGATTCCAACGTTTTGTCGCATGAAATCGTATCTAACAATCATATTAAACATATAAATGATATAAAAAGCACATTGTCAGAAAGATGAATGATTGTTCAACTTATTTTTTTTAATCGATCAATTGCTATTTATACATAATAAAGCGGTTTTAGTGGCATAAGGTGTAGATTTATAGTATATATTATTTATACGATGTTTTCCTTCACCACCGAGCGCGTGGTAAATCAGTACTTAAAATTGCAATTAACAATTTCATTGGTGCCAGCGGGGATCGAACCCGGTTTGCTCGCATACTGTGTAATTTGCAGAGAGCGCTAACCATCTGAGCAAATATCGGAAAATTAACCTTTGTATTATTTATAAGAACTGAAACTAAGCTTTTGCATGATTGTTAACCACATCTACCTAGTAATTATACATCCAACTATGCCACGAACGAATTTTCAATTATTTACATCGTATATTCAGTAGCATTATATTATTTCATTTTATCAGTGACTTACCATTTTAGTTTATTTAGTAGTAAGTAGATGGCGCTATTATTAGATGAAAGAATGAAAGCCAAAACTATACTGTCTAGTAATATCTGCGATTGAAGGGAACATTTATTTATTATATCAATATCACATAAAGTAATGTCAATTGTGTTAAAAGTTCTGTTTCTGTTAAAAAATATGCTAACAGCGCCGCTAGCGCTGAAAAACGATTTGATGACATCTTCATATGACCATAATATCATGAAATAGCAACGTTGTGTTTAGTTATTAATATCTTCAATCGATTTCCATTCATGGATTTGGTCAAGACATGGTCAACAAACAGTGTTAAATATCATGAAATGACCACACCATTTCACGAAATGATAGACTACTTTATGATATATGATCAAATCTACGATCTGGCCACGACATAATAAGTATATAAAATTCTCTTTAATAAAACTATAATGATAAAGGAAATTTTGCAATAATTGCACAGACCAGTTTTAATCAGTTTATATATACAACATGTAACAAAAACCCTGTGGTTCCCGGTAAGTACGTTATCAGGATCAGTATTCAAACCTTTAGGAATAACTTTTTTTAAAAACTCGACCTTTTTTTAACTAAAATTAAAAAAATATTGTTCAGGTTTTTAAGAAAAAGTTATTTCTATACGTTTGAATAATGATCCTGATAACGTACTTAACCGGAACCACAGGGTTTTTGATCATATTGAAGATAAGTAATTAAAATAAAAACCTTGTCAATTTTCATGTTTTTGATAGACGTTACTATTATCTATTGAAATTATTACACTTTTAAAATAACATAACAACAATACTAAAAAACTAAACATTAGAATTTTTAAATAATTTTAAAAATCTAATTATTTAAACATATAAATGTAAGTTATTTATATTATTTAATTTATTAGTAACCGAAGGTAAAATTTATTCCTTTTCCATTTGACGATAGATGGCGCTGTTTTGAAAACTAAATCGGTGTAGGTTCAAATTTAAAATTTTACCAAGGTTATAACTAATCAACTTTGATATTTATTACCAAATATGATATTTATTTGAAAAACACCCGTCATCCCGCCTATAACTAAGATATTAATAGAAAATTAACCCTGCGCCATCTTTTCCCAAAAGAGGGTCGCTTTCGATACGGCATAAGAAGCTTTAAATAGCTGGTTGCCAGTCCCCAAAGGCGGTTTTTAGGGGGTATCACTCAGGCTCCCCGGTAGGCAGTGAGTCCCCATAGCCACGATGGATAGCCTATCGTGGTATGCGTAATGCATTTTCCGCCTCCCTACGTAAAGGGTAGCCCTTTTCCAATTGCTTCGGGCGCAAAAAAAAAATCTAAAGGAAGGAAAATACTTAACCTTCTTTTTCGAAGTTCAGTAATTTGATAACAAGTATCATGTAAGTTGCCCCGAGTTACTGACGTACATACAAAATTTCATGTAAATCGCTTCAGTAGTTTTTGCGTGAATCCGGAATACACAGACAGACAAAAATTCTAAAAACCACTATTTTGGCTTCAGAATTATTTATTTAGTCCTCTGGACTTGTTTCTTCAAGAATATATTAGATTACAGACACGACTTTTCTACAGATTTATTATATGTATAGATTTGCTAAGCTTTAGTTTCCTTTAAAATGTCTGTTATAGATTTTTTGTGCTACATGTTGGTTTCTTAGAAAATAAATTGGTATTAGTAATCGTAATAGTTATTTCAAAATAACTTACCTAAACACTTACGCGGACCTTCACCGAAAGGCATCCAATGACATGAATGCATCTTAGCCTTTTTCTCAGGTACGAATCTCTCAGGATCGAATGTCTCTGGGTCCGGGAATATGTCTGGATCCATTTGTATAGCTTGTATGGGAATGAACACTAGTGTTCCTTCTTCAATGACAACATCGCTATTTGGCATTGTGTACTCCTTAGTACACCTTCGAAACAACGCGCGCATCGGAGGATACTTTCTCATTGTTTCTGCGAAAACAAAATGTTATAGTTTTATTTATTATTTATTTAACAGTTTATGTACACACATGCTTGGATAGGAAAATGGTAAAAAAACATAATTATTTACAAATGCTTATAGCTTATTCCATGATGAAATTTCTGCCAGCAGGCCTATTAAAGGATAGTTGAAGGAGATAGAGCTAGTCAAAGTGTGCACTTACATTATATATATGTATATATAAATATATATATATATATATATATATATATATATATATATATATATATATATATATAATATTTTTATAGTATATAATGATATACTATAAAAATATATTTCAATATATATTTTATTAGTTGTATAAGTCTCTTTTGCGAGAGAAGCCCCAGTGTAGGATGCTACGTGCATAGACACTTTAGCAACCTTTCAACACGGGGTTACCACACTCAGAACCGGATTCGGAACGCGCCTCTGATGGATGTTTTGTGTCATTCGTTGTAGAAGTTATCAGGCCGTGAGGTCCACGGTCCTCATGCGGTGAAGTTCCTAAAGAAACCTATATCCACGATTTGTCGTCGCCGCTGTTAATAAGAGGGCTTAAAGGCTGAGCAGGGCGCAACCAAACGCTTAACAGCTACGGATCAGAGATTTTATGTTTTGTATTAGAAGTTTTTTTTTTAATTTATTATATATTTATTTAGTGACTACCAACGCCAATCAACAACGCAATACCAGGGGAATTACAGGTACATGGCAGGCCTTTTAAAAAAGAGGAGGTTATTTTCCTTAAGGTTTCATTATTCCACAAAAATCGTACGGAAGAAAACCTCTAATAAATCACACTGTGATAGACCGCCAAGTGTAAATTAATTGTAATTATATGGAGCTCTTTTTTTAATCTATAGATTTGCTTGATGACAAAAAAAATAACCAAATATAATAATGTTGCTTAGACATTAGACATTAGAATTGTTACTTATTTTCAAATATGAGACTTACCATCGTTCTCAAATGACAGCCTCGCACCGATAACTGAAGTGTAAGGCAGCCCCCTACTAGATGGAGTGACGACTTTGTAAGGGAAGAAGGAAGCCGATGGATAAAGTTAGTTTTTTTTCTTTTTTTTGCTCTTTAAATAAATGTTACTTCCAACATCCTAACCCGGCACAATTGTTTGTAGGCCATACAAAGACTTGTTTCGTGCGGGAATCGTACCTGCGGCCCGTAGCGTTGCAACTCATTGCTAAGACACTGCGCCACGGATCCATCAAGGCCTATATCTAGCGGTGGACTTGTAAAAGGCTCTAATGATAATGATAATGAACTCACCATCTAAGACCATGTTCATGTAAACCATTTCACTCTGTGCTTCAAAAGTGCACTTTCCGTCATATTTCGCCAGTACTCTTTTTATCTCATCCCTGGCCTTTTGTTGTACGAGAGGATTGAGGGCCAGCTCGTAGGCCGCTAACTGGCCAGTGGTCGCTGAGGTCTCGTAACCAGCAAACATGTACAGCATCGTGTTAGCAGCAACGTCATTCATTGAAAATATACCTTTCTGTATTTTACTCATGCCTAAAACAGAAGGAAACGATTTAAAAAAATTACATATTTTTCAGGATAGCCAGAATATTAGAATTTATCTACAGGAGGATTTAATTCAGCTGGCTAGGATTTAAGGAACATCGTCCGGTCTTTTTGTCACTCTCTCTTACTCTCCTCTAGATGAAAGTATTCGACCAGAACGCTACCTGTTATCACGTACGATGAAACGTCGTCTTTAACTCAAACTCGCTTTGCGTATGCCTGAGAGTGCTACATTCGGTGTTTATGGTTGACTTAGAATATTAGTGACAAAGGTTCTTTGCCACGGTAGCTTCTCGTATTTACTTACAAACTGAAGTGGCAACAAGCTGGTCACATTTTTCGCAGTAGTGACAATCCTTGAAATAATAGTTTCCCGAAACGTTAACTCCTTTTAATAAAACGTAATGTAGGACGTACTTTAGCTACATGGAGAGACGATTTGAGCAAGGTAGTAACCGGATGCGTAAAGCCGAAGATTGTTCAAAATGACGCGCCTTAGAAGAAGCGTTTATCTAGCAAGGGTTGTTGCAGTCTAATGATAATGGTAATATAATAAAACTATATACACAACAGATACTAGAACGGCCAGCTCTAGGGAAGCAAGCGACTTAGTGATTTTAGTATGAAGCGCCTTATAGCATTTGAGGATATTCTTCTCCATTGATCAGTATCTGGATTAAATTATCCCATTATGTGTAGTGGCGGTGTTCATACAATATTCATATATTACTACCCCATATCGTTGTGTGCTTGTCATAAGAGGCGACAGAGGGAAACAAAACAGGAAGTGGGTAGCAGTGTCTTCCTAATAACAACTAAAAAAAAAATCTGCGGTCACCAACCCGCCTGCGAGGCGTGGCAAATATGACAGATACTCCCTTTATGAGCCAATCTATTGGGCAGGCCTACGTTTATTTTTACGATTATTGCAATTTTAACAAAATTGAATTGATAGATTTTCTTGCGGCTACAAAGATGTATTTTTGTTAACAAGCATAACAGCTGTATAAAGGTATCCCTCCAAGGTACACTTTACTGAGCGCTAGCTTCAGGCTAACAGGTCTTCTTAACAACGATTGATGCTCATGTCTAGCAATACACTTTTACGTGCTGGTGAAATAGAAGATATATATAATGAAACATTCGCGCCCCAAAAATTTATTTTTACGTATTACGTCATTTTTATTCACTCTCACTTTCTTTAAGTCGGTAAAACGTTTGAGGCTTAAGTCTATTTTATTTGTTTATTATTTATTGTACACCAAATACAGAATGGGAGTAGAAATACAATTTCAAATTTATGTACAACACCCGGTCTTATCACTAGCGGATTTCAGTACAGTAGTTCATTGACTAATCAGGCACACTAAATGAATTATTAGAAAAACTTCAGTCCACGATATCTAATATATAAAATTTAATTTTTGTTTGTTCGTATTTCATGCGCTGCAATACTTTTCATCTTTGCGGGGAAACGGTCAACTTATTGTTTTCTAAGGTTATAGACATAGTACCATTAAGTTATAGTAGGTGGCGCGCGTATAATCATTCAACTTCAAATTTCAATGAATGTATTAACATTTCAAATTCTTCTTCCAAGTTTAAATTTACATTTCCATAATTATATTATCTTCTGTGGCTGCAACGCGCCAGGTATCTGTTAGTATTTTGAAAACCAGCGTGAAGTTAGAGGTTTACCTCTGCGTTTCGCTTGGTGAGTGCAGGTGGTCGGAGGCCCTTTTTACTGGAAATGAGGCATTCCATCTTGGTCCTCACGGCTGACAACGCATCTACATTTTGATTTGTAATGGAGGATAGATGTAGAAGTCTGTGGGCCGCAGCAACCACTTACCATCACGTGGACTGTGTGCTCGTTTGTCACCCTTATCCAATAAAAAAAGTATTATATAACATTAGAGAAAGTCTTTAAGTCACAATAATGTTCATAACATAGTGTTCAGCCCGTAAAAGTCCTAGGTGGACATAGGCTTATTTTGTTATAGGGAGGATTTACACTAATCGTAAAATGTAGTGGCGGTCAAGAATATCCACTACCCCATATCCTCCCGTGGGTGTCGTAAAAGGCGACAAAGGGAAACAGGCAGGAGATGGGCAGCAGCATCTCCCTGATAATAGCCAAAATGACAATAAAAAAACTGCGGTTGCTAACCCGCTCGCCAAGCGTGGCAACTATGACAAATACCCCCCAAAGATTAAAGCAACAAACAGACGGCCCCCAGTCCTACGGTGGCGACCATGGTAACGGCGGGGCAGGGGGTGCTAAGAACCTGCGCTGGAGGTTTGGTTGCCACCTTAGACGACTCGACCTGGCAACGTACAACGCACGCACCCTGAGGACTGACGAGAAGATCGTGGAGCCGGAAGAAGAGATAGACAAGTTGCGCTGGCATATTATAGGATTATCCGAAGTTCGAAGAGAGGGGGAGGACACGGTAATCCTGGAATCCGGCAACTAGCTCTATCACCGGGAGGGCAACCATCTGTCCCAAGGAGGTGTCGGATTTATCGTCCACCTCACGTTAACAACGTTGTAAAGATCGGGAGTGTGTCGACGAGGGTTGCGTACCTTATACTCAGAATCACCAAACGGTATTTGCTGAAGGTCATACAGGTTTACGCACCAACCTCGGCACACCCCGATGAGGAGGTGGAGGAAATGTATGAGGATATCTCTAGAGCCATGCATTCCTCCAAAACCCAATATACGGTGTTAATGGGAGACTTCAATGCAAAATTAGGCACAAGATAGAACGGTCAGCTGAAAGTAGGGAAATTTGGAATAGGGCAACGGAACCCAAGGGGCCAGCAGTTGGCCGACTTCATGGAGAAAGAGGGACTCTTTATGATGAACTCTTTCTTCCAGAAGCGGCCCCACAGGAAGTGGACCTGGTCGAGCCCCGACGGTTCGACAAAAAATGAGATTGACTTCATTATGACGACCAGACGACAACTGTTCAGTGATGTCTCCGTGATCGCGAGGGTGAAAACTAGTAGCGATCACCGAATGGTTAGAGGCATACTGAACCTAAACGTTAAGTTGGAGAGGTCTCGTCTAATGAAGTCAACGCTCCGTCCCCCTCGTGCTCTGTTGCAAAGTCCCGAAACCTTTTAGCTCGAGTTACAAAACCGTTTTCAGTGCCTAGAAGACTGCAATAAAGTGGACGATATGAATGACAAGCTCGTGGAAACTGTCCATGCGGTCGGAGCTAAGTTCTGCAAGACCCGCCGCAGAAGAACACAAAAACTCTCCGATCACACTTTTAATCTCATGACTGTTAGACGGGAGATGAAGCTACATTCTTCAACAGATTTGACAGCATACAGGCAACTGAACAGACAGATCTCCAAATGCATGCGGCAGGACTTACGCAACTTCAATACAGCTTGCATTGAAGAAGCGATCGAGCGGAACCAAGGCTCCAAAGTCTTTGCCAGAGATCTGTGTGCCAGAAAGAGCCAACTATCAAAGCTGAAGACCGAGTGTGGCAGCATCGTTTCCGGGACACCTGAGATTTTGAGTGAGATTGAGAGGTTCTATGGGCAGCTGTACACGTCATCGTTGGAGCCACACGCAAGTGTGAGTAACGGTACAAGAGCGAGTCTCATCCAACACTATTCCGAAGCTATCCCGGACGTCAGTCTGAGCGAGATTAGAATGGCTCTCCAGCACCTTAAAAACGGCAAGGCCCCAGGCGAGGATGGAATTACAGCGGAGCTTCTGAAAGCGGGTGGAAGACCGGTACTTGAAGTCCTTCAGAAGCTCTTTAATTCCGTCCTCCATGGTGGCATTACACTGGAGGCGTGGAGCAGAAATGCGGTGGTCTTGTTCTTCAAGAAAGATGACAACGCTCTCTTGAATAACTACAGACCGATTTCCCTTCTGAGCCGCATCTACGTGCTGTTTTCGAGAGTCATTAAAGACATAAAGACATTTATTCCGACACTTCATATTACAATGACAAATTAATAAACAAAATTAATACGAATAAGAATAAAATAATAATAAAAAAAATTAAAACACAAGAAAATGAATAAACAAAAAAATAGAGGATATAACAACAATTCATGACTTAATAATCGAAACAGATGAAGTGGCGGAAGGGACCGCCTCAGCATAAGCCGCGGGATAGCGACGCTGATTTTCAGTCGGCCCCATACGGTCCTACGGAGACCGTGCCGTAAGTGTCGACATTAAGCGAGTAGTAGATACATATGACAATAACAACTGATGAATGACAATAACAAAATGGAAAATGCGTTTTGTATAGTTGTGCTGAATGTAAGTTACTGAACGCTACGTTATATGTGACGGGAACATCATATAATTTAACAGTGTATATTATAAAATCACTAGCTGCCCAGGCAGACGTTGTTCTGCCCTTAGCGGCGAAACTTTGTACTATAAAAGTCCTTAAATTTGCAATAAAAAAATTGAGGGTCACTTATCGGGATAAAAACTATCCTATGTCTCAAGCTGGACCAAACTGCACAGAGTGTACAAATTTGGGGTGAGTGGCTTCGGAGTTCATCGCGGACAAACAACGTGACACGTAATTTTTATATATAAAGATAATGTAATGTATGATTTGTTATATATACACACACATACATACACACATACATACATACATACATATACACATACAACACACATATATACATATATATATACATACATATATACATATATATACACATACACATATACATAAACACACACATATATATATACACATACACACATATACATATATATACATAGATACATACGTTTAATAGGATTTTCGTAATAAATAATAATATGTAATAGCATAATAAATATTATGTAAACGGAAAATCAGCTAACGTCTAACGTCTGAAGAAGAATATCGCAAGATGAAGCGCGGGTGAGATACTTGCTATGCTTGCGAGACCAGTCTAACTTATTAAAAAGATACTTTGGATTTTTTGTCTTTATGACGCCAAAAAGTACACAAGCTAAATGAAGTTTGCGTCTGGCAGCCATTTTAAGAATATTATTGTCGTCAAGAAATGGGCTTACGTGACCTCTTGGCGGTGGTACATCGAAGCAAAACCTCGCACAAGCATTTTGGACCCGTTGAATAAGGTGTGCGGTACGTGACAGTAAACAAGGCCCATAAACCGTATCAGCATAATTAAATTTTGATAGTACTAGGGTGTCCGATAGTCTTTTTCGTAATTCTATACTTAAGTGTTCACGCATTCTGTACAGGATTTTTAACCTATAAAAACAGTTCTTAACAATGTTATTGATATAATCTTGAAATTTGAGATCAGGGCTAATTATGATTCCGTAATCGTCTCGCGCGCATACTTGACGACTTCCAGCCTCCCGAACAAGCCGGTTTCCGAAAGGGCTTTAGCACCATAGACCACATACATACCCTTCGGCAAATTGTACAGAAGTCCGATGAGTACAATTTGCCACTATGTCTGGCGTATGTGGACTATGAGAAAGCCTTTGATTCCGTCGAAATTTGGGCGGTGCTGCAGTCCCTTCAGCGGTGCCAAGTTGACTGTCGGTATATCGAAGTGCTGAAGTGTTTATATAGTAGAGCTACGATGGCTATCCGAGTACAGAACCAGAGTACGAAACCTATCCAATTGCAGAGAGGTGTAAGACAGGGTGATGTTATATCCCCGAAACTCTTCACCGCTGCATTGGAAGACGTTTTCAAACTTCTGGACTGGAAAGGATACCGTATTAACATCAATGGCGAGTACATCACTCACCTTCGATTTGCCGACGATATAGTCCTTATGGCAGAATCG
This sequence comes from Parnassius mnemosyne, assembly GCA_963668995.1. Classification (NCBI taxonomy): domain Eukaryota; kingdom Metazoa; phylum Arthropoda; class Insecta; order Lepidoptera; family Papilionidae; genus Parnassius; species Parnassius mnemosyne. Next base: position 30,784,881 of record CAVLGL010000057.1, on the reverse strand, counting down.
CTGGAGGACCTAAGCACTATGCTCAATGACCTCAATAGTATCTCCCAACGGATAGGTCTTAAGATGAACATGGACAAAACAAAGATTATGTTTAATGTCCATGTCACACTTATGCCGGTAGTTGTTGGGAGCACTAAGCTCGAAGTTGTTGACGAGTATGTTTACCTGGGACAAATAGTCGACGGATTCAACTCGGCTGGGCAGCGTTCGGGAAGCTACGACACATCTTCTCGTCAGACATACCTCAAAACTTTAAAACGAAATTGTACAACCAGTGCGTGTTGCCAGTGATGACTTACGGAACTGAGACGTGGTCCTTCACTGCTGGCCGTATGAGAAAGCTCAAGGTCGCTCAGCGAGCTATGGAGAGGGCTATGCTTGGAGTTTCTCTGCGTGATAAACTTAGGAATGAGGATATCCGCAGTAGAACCAGAGTAAACGACATAGCCCAACGGATTAGTAAGCTGAAGTGGCAGTGGGCCGGCCATATAGCTCGAAGAACCGACAACCGATGGGGAAGAAAGGTTCTCGAGTGGCAGCCTCGTACCGGTAGGTGAAGTGTAGGGCTACCCCCCACGAGATGGAGTGACGACCTGGTAAGACATGCAGGAAGTCGATGGATGCAGGTGGCTCAGGACCGTGCTTTGTGGCATTCCTTGGGGGAGGCCTATGTTCAGCAGTGGACTTATGAAAGGCTGTAATGATGAATGATGACGACACTAATCGTAATACTTAGCATGCAAATTGCCAACCGCAGTAACAGAAGTCTCGCAACCTTAACGCCGCTGCCGTCGCCAGTATGGTGTAAACGAGATGCTATACCGCCATCTAGGAGTACCGGAAACCATAGATTTTTTCTCATATGTCCTATAGTCAGCACTAAAACGTAGTGAATAATCACTTTATTTACACGAAAGAGTATATATGTAATACTCTTTAGTCACCACTTACAATATCCACGGGACGAAACGATGTGTAAATTTACTTATTGTTACAATTAAATTACCTTTACATAGTACATACCTTCGTTATCGATAGAGTCGTCGTTTTTTAATTCAATAAGCGTCTGGAGGAAATCGTTTCGCTTGTAATTGTTGTTCCGACGATAATTAACAGTTTGTTTAACCAAATTGTAGAAGAAATCGATGATTTCTGGATTAATGCGTCTTATTTTTAATTTGTTGAATAAATCCGGTGCAATAAAAGCCACTGCGCGTGTCAATGTCCTGTAAAAACGATATCTTTTTATTTCTTTTTTGTTTACAACAAAGAAAAATAATAATATATTCCACAGTAAAAATGTAACGTAATTTCTTACAAAATATATTTATTAATTTTTACATTATTTTTCACATTAGATACGCAGCGGATATTTCCTACAGAGCGGAGGAATGTCCCCAGGAATGTTGTAATGGAGCAAATAAATTGCATTACTTTGCTAAACGAAAGAAGAAAGAGAGAAGAAAGAAAAGAAGAAGAAGAAATTTTAAAGACATTTTATTGATAACTCACTGGACGGATTTCAATATAATTTGGTATGCAAGCTACTTTTATCCGACTACGGCAGTGCAGAAAAAGTAAGGATATGTTTTTTTTCTTTAGAAGTTTGTTTTTATAATAAGTGCTGATTTTTACTACTATTAGTCAGGGGTAACGTAAAGTGTGTAACATAAAGGGGGCAACGCTAAGCTTCTAAAACGTATAATATAAGAAACGAAGTTGGAAACTGCGTCGACAATTTACTTTGCACGTTTTATTAAACAGTGCATCTGAAGTGATCTATATATTATATAATGTCGATTGCTACTGTCAAACAGAATCCATTTTTTGTCGCAGGTAACAGTTCGGTTCAAAATTCCTTCGTTTTGTGCCTGTTGAGCAGTGCAAGGCACGCCTCGGTCGAAGGCGATTATTGAGTTCGTGGGGCACCCATTTATCAAGATTTTTTACCTTTCCCATTTGACGCAAATGGATCAATATTGTTTTAATGCTAAAGTCAAAAGCTGCTGCTAATTTAGTCCTAGATTGAGTATCATCAGCTTCCACAATCGTCTTCAATTCGTCATTGTCTACCAAAGTTTTCGGACGATCACGGGGTTAGTTTTTCGGGTCGAAACTTCCAGAACGGAAGCGGGCAAACCAATAACAGGTGGTGCGTTCGTATATTACAATATTCGCTCTATTCCGTAAATGTCGTTGATGTTGCGAGCCCCTTGTGGCGCGTTGCTGCCAGGGCGGTACACATATGCCATAATTACTCGAATTTTTAACGTATCCATGATGATGAAAAAGATTCAAATGCGATGAAAACATAACTTTGTTTTTAATTTGATCAACTTTCTTTTTTGATTTGAAATGGCCAGTACTGCAGAACGGAAATTTCTAAGGTAAAAACTTATTATTAATGACGCTAAGACGAGCGTTGCGTTATACGATGAGCTATTGACTATCGAAAGTTTCATGACCGCTTACCACCAGGAGATATAAAAAACATAAAATATGCATTATCTACCAGTCAATTTTTGTAATCGGTAAAAAACTCAAAAGAACATCCTTTTGGATTTATTATAAGCCAGCGCCACCTACGCGGTGGTAGGCGATGATGAAACCTTAGGTAGTACATCGCACTGTCTTAGTGCAACAATAGCCTATTCAGCGCGGCTGTTTGTTGCGACGCTGCGGGTCGCTGGCTCGTATGTAGGATATATGACATAATATTTATAACATAATATGGTCTACAAATAATCGTTCTGGACAAGGATGTTTGTCTGTGCCCAATTTATGAATGTAAAACAGCTTCACTATACACTTCCACAGCTTCACATTACAATAAAACCCATAGTTTAAAGTTTTTACTCATACATTTTCCGATTAGTTACTTCAAAGTTACTCTATCCGCTATATCTTCGTTAAAGTTACAGCTAACAAACGTCTCACCACTGGGCACAGGCCTGAAATGAACCGATTGTGATGAAACTTTACGAACAGATAAGAAGATCTGCCAGGAGTGATCAAGGCTATATTTTATCCAAAAATTTGGAGTTTTTTTTGTGTTAAATAGAAAAATTTACAATTACTAAATGAATTAATCTAAAAAAAAAATCTTAATGATATCACGTTAATAGATCACACTCAAAATGGGGTGTCAGGAAAACGTAACAGTTGTACGGCAACTAACCATACAGTTTGTTATTGCAATGCTTTGATATAATTAAAAAATATTTTAATTATATCATAGCATTGCAATATTATAAAAGTAAAGATACAGCCTACATAACATTATGATGTCAAAATCACTTAGTTGCTGTGATGTAATGCTGTTAGCCTATGCGGCTCTTACACTTTCAGACCTCTTATTTCTGACACCGCTATGATGACAAGCATAGATTATTACTGTATATACTAGAGATAGATGCACGACTCAAATTTAATTTTCGTTGTTGCGCTTTGCCCAACAGATGGCGCTAAATTAAAAGTTTATTACGCTCGCCATTTATTTGCACTTCACTATTTTTACTTTATACAACCATTAATTACATTGCAACACTTGTGCATAGGTGCTGCAATGTAATTAATAGTTGTTTATGTTTCTTGTGCTAATTGTTAGTTCCTAATCCAAAAAATAAAACCCGGTTATTTTTTAAATGTTTATTGTTTAAAAATTCTTTGTTTATAATAATAATAATAAAATAAAAATTGTTTATTTCTTTAACTTAGGTCTACAAGCATTATTTAGTGGCCAGAGTCGCCCAGGAAGCATGTAGTAATGCTTGTGTTGGGTGACTCTGCTCTTCCATTGGACCGAGAATAGAATATTTATTTTTAGTGTTTTTAATAACTAAACTAAACTAAGTATAGACTATTTTTTTATTAGATATTTCAAGGGCTAGAATACTAAATGAATGATAAATTTCAGATATTACATTGTGCCAAAACTGTGATTCCCTATTAATCATTTTCATCTTCACCTAGCCCTACGATAAAAAATCTTGGGATCGGTTAATAACAACTAGATTTTATGTCAAGTGTGTGTGTGTGTGTGTGTGTGTGTGTGTGTGTGTGTGTTTGTGCGCGTGCGTGTGTGTGTGCGTGTGCGTGTGTGTGTGTGAGAAGGAGAGAGAGAGAGAGAGAGAGTGTGCGTGTGCATGTTTCTAAGAATGACTGCATGTGTGTTGATAAATCATAAAAATTTGTATAGTCTACGATTCGTATTTAAATAAAAAGTCCTCCACGTCATGGTACCCTAGCGTCTCGAGCCAGCAAACTATTGTTTTTTTTTACATTCATATAGTTGAAGGTTATATATTGAATATTTGTCGTGAAGCTTATTGTAGAGAGAGGCAGAGTGAGCTTGAAACTGACGTCTGGCTAAAAGAGTTCTACATGGAGTAATAGGAGCTACTTTACACTTCCTTCTACCTGTTTGAACTTTGTGTTCATACGGCAAGGACTTATGTAATTGAAGTACAGACTTGATAATATAAAGTTTTCTTAATGACAATATTTTATGATGTAGATATTGTTCATCAGTAGGAAATCTAAATGGTTTAAAAAACATTATCTTAAGTAGGCATCTTTGGGCTCTTTCAGCCTCGAGGAATTTAGTTTTGGTGGCGCCACTCCAGATGGGAATGCAATAACTCATAACAGATTGGGCCAGTGCAATGTACTCTTATATATTTTAATAGTTCTTGAGAGGTTACATGTCTTAACTTTTGAAAGACCCATGTGAGTTTACGGCTCCTATTATTTATAGCATCAATTTGAGGGAGCCAAGACAGTCGATGGTCCAGAGTTACTCCAAGGTATTTAGTACATTTGACACGCTCAATCTCATCGCACCCACATTGCCCATTACAACTAATATCACAGGTGTGAATTCTTAATGTCAGATTTGGGGTGGTAAAGTACGCTTATCGATTGCGAAGCAAATAATGTTAGTTTTGGCGATGTTCAGATAAGAAGAGCGGATTTGAGCCACATTGCAACCCTGTGTAGACCGTGCTCGGCAGCCGCAAAAACAGATTTCCAGGAAGTACCATTAAATACCATGGCTGTGTCATCTGCGTATGAGAATACGTGCCCTCTCTCAATTTTGAGATTAGTTAGTTCATTGAGGTATATTAAGAACAATGTCGGACCTAAGACACTACCTCGAGGAAAACCGTACTCAATTGTAGTGTCAGTACTATTGTAATTGCCAATTTTTACGCATTGGGAACGGTCTCTAAGATAATCAGTTAGGAGTTTTAGTGGCACTCCTCTAATGCCAATACTTTCCATTATTTTTACAATGATCATCAATCATCATGAATGAATGATGATGATGGATGTTTAGTTATTGATTTACATTAGATGTGTTAAATTTAACAATATTTGCACAATATAAATTCATTTCTTTATACAATGTCAATACTGGTTAGTAAATATCATAAATTACAATGAAATTGGTATAAGTTTTATTCAATATAGATACCGCGAGTTTGCGGACTTCATAATATCCTCGAATATTTTACTTGTATTTCTAAGACAACATGTAGGTTTCGTCATGATGTTTTCAACAATGCCATTGGTACCGGCTTGCATCGAACTTGGTTTTCTCAAGTACCGTTACCGTTACGGCCTATTAAAGTCCACTGCTGAACATAGTCCTCCCTCAGAGATTGTGATCATAGATGGGATATTGGCCATAGTTGCTACTGTTTAGCAAGCGGGTAGGCAACCGCAGCTTTTAATTATTATTCGTTAGGCGCTGCTGCTCACCTTCTGATTTGTTTCCCTCTGTCGCCTCTTTCGACACATGCATGATGCATGCAAATGTAAAGGCATTACATGGGGTATTGGATATTGTTACACTGCCTCTCCACGGTTGCACAAGTACGCTTAAATGTTAATGCGAACCACGTTACCACTGCTTTCCTTAAAAATGTCTAAATAAAATTATAAGTTCAGCAAAATTCATATTCTTACCGCGGATCACTTATTGTGCAAAAACATAAGAACTCCTCCTCATAACAACTCAAAATAATAAAAAAACTGCGGTCGCCAATCTGAATTTATACGTGGTAGAGTCACGCTGTAGCTATATTTGTTGTAGCACGAATGGTTCGGGTCAACCGGAGTAGGAATAAGCTCACACAGAATACCATCATAAAATAGCACCTTAGGGCTGCTGTGTTTCGTATGGCGATTGTAGAGGACCGGATACCCTTTTTACTGGAAACGAGGCATTCCATCTTAGTTCTCAGGGGTGGAGGATAAATGAAGATGTCTATGGGCCCCAGCATCCACTTCCATCAGGTGGACTGTTTGCTCGTTTGTCACTCTTATTCTATTAAAAAATTGACTTTTGTAAACTGATGAAGAACAAAAGACAAATATTAATGTAACTTGTTACGAGTGGGTGTAGCAGAAAAGTAAGGACCAAATAAATATGGTATAGATATGATAGGATGCATAGCACTACGAAAATTATACGAGTACAGTGTCGCCTATTGTAGTTTTTGGAATAATTCGTGTCATAATACATATTAATAATTTCTCAATAGCCAAGTAATGTAAAGAGAATGTATAGCTGTCAGTTTTTAAAAACGTGACAAGCGCAGCAACGATTCAACCATTATTACCAATATTCATGATATTTTCAGACTTCCTCAAAGACACGAAGATATAGCGGGTACAGTAAATTTGAAGCAATAAATCGGAAAATGTATGAGTAAAAACAGTATAAAAAAACTTTAAACTGTGGGTTTACTTGTAATTTCACCTGTATAGTGAAGCTATTTTACATTCATAAATTGCTCTCACAGAGAAATTTCTATCGTTGCCTACTCTACGGAATTTTGTCGTCATGTACGGAACTACGTAATTTGAGGTTGAAATCTACGGAATTTTTAAATACTTGATAAGAAAAACATTGTTTATCATGAGTGTGAACTTGCTATTCTCTTTCTCTTCTTTTATGCTGTCTGTTTTTAAAAAATAACATTTTTGCTTATAAATATCAAATTTTTGAACACAAAAACTTGAAATCGATTAACCTGGTGAGGTTAATCGATTTCAAGTTTTTGTGTTCAAAGTTTTAATAGCGTAGATATTTTGCATTAAATTACGTTTATTTCGTATTTCGAACACTTCTTGGAAAATAGGCAGTTAATATAAACGGTTAATAAATTTTTCATAGATTTTCTTTCATTTAGAATTGACACTCATGCCTCAATTTTTTCTAATCCTGGCAGTCCCAATTGTTTTTACAATTATTGTAATATTTCTGCCGAATAAGTCTTCGCTTTTCCTCGATCTTTTGTTTCAAATTTCTCAAAAGTTGTTAGTTGTATACTTTTTCACTGTTATATAAATTACCCAATCCTGAAACACCGTAGCTTATCAAATAAACTAACAGAAACCAAAATAAAAAATCGGTTGTCTGTAAAGTCGGTTTACTGACGATAGTTGAACGTGACAACGTCATAAGAAAATGTTGCTATAAACAATTGACACCACATTCACTTTTCACTGCACTTCATACTTGACGAAAACATCATCATTACAGCCCTTCACAAGTCCACCGCTGAACATAGGCCTCCCCCAAAGAATGCCACAAAGCACGGTCCTGAGCCACCTGCATCCATCGACTTCCTGCATGTCTTACCAGGTCGTCACTCCATCTCGTGGGGGGACGCCCTACACTTCGCCTACCGGTACGAGGCTGCCACTCGAGAACCTTTCTTCCCCATCGGTTGTCGGTTCTTCGAGCTATATGGCCGGCCCATTGCCACTTCAGCTTACTAATCCGTTGGGCTATGTCGGTTACTCTGGTTCTACTGCGGATATCCTCATTCCTAAGTTTATCACGCAGAGAAACTCCGAGCATAGCCCTCTCCATAGCTCGCTGAGCGACCTTGAGCTTCCTCATCCGGCCAGTAGTGAAGGACCACGTCTCAGTTCCGTATGTCATCACTGGCAACACGCACTGGGTGTACAGTCTCGTTTTCAAGGTTTGAAGTATATCTGACGAGAAGATGTGCCGTAATTTCCCGAACGCTGCCCAACCGAGTTGAATCCGTCGATTGACCTCTCGGTCGAAGTTGGACTTACCTAGTCGGACTATTTGTCCCAGGTAAACATACTCGTCAACAACTTCGAGCTTAGTGTTCCCAACAACTACCGGCATAGGTGTGACATGGACATTAAACATGATCTTAGTTTTGTCCATGTTCATCTTAAGACGTATCCGTTGGGAAACACTATTGAGGTCATTGAGCATAGTGCTTAGGTCCTCCAGCGATTCTGCCTTAAGGACTATATCGTCGGCAAATCGAAGGTGAGTGATGTACTCGCCATTGATGTTGATACCGTATCCTTTCCAGTCCAGAAGCTTGAAAACGTCTTCCAATACAGCGGTGAAGAGTTTCGGGGATATGACGTCACCCTGTCTTACACCTCTCTGCAATTAGATAGGTTTCGTACTCTGGTTCTGTACTCGGATAGCCATCGTAGCCCTACTGTACAAGCACTTCAACACTTCGATATACCGACAGTCAACTTGGCACCGCTGAAGGGACTGCAGCACCGCCCAAATTTCGACGGAATCGAAGGCTTTCTCATAGTCCACATACGCCAGACATAGTGGCAAATTGTACTCTTCGGACTTCTGTACAATTTGCCGAAGGGTATGTATGTGGTCTATGGTGCTAAAGCCCTTTCGGAAACCGGCTTGTTCGGGAGGCTGGAAGTCGTCAAGTCTGCCCGCAAGACGATTCGTAATGACTCTCGAAAACAGCACGTAGACGCGGCTCAGAAGGGAAATCGGTCTGTAGTTCTTCAAGAGAGCGTTGTCACCTTTCTTGAAGAACAAAACAACCGCACTTCTGCTCCACGCCTCCGGTGTAATGCCACCATGGAGGACGGAATTAAAGAGCTTCTGAAGGACTTCAAGTACCGGTTTTCCACCCGCTTTCAGAAGCTCCGCTGTAATTCCATCCTCGCCTGGGGCCTTACCGTTTTTAAGGTGCTGGAGAGCCATTCTAATCTCGCTCAGACTGACGTCCGGGATATCTTCGGAATAGTGTCGGATGAGACTCGCTCTTGGATCGTTACTCACACTTGCGTGTGGCTCCAACGATGACGTGTACAACTGCCCATAGAACCTCTCAATCTCACTCAAAATCTCAGGTGTCCCGGAAACGATGCTGCCACATTCTGTCTTCAGCTTTGACAGTTGGCTCTTTCTGGCAGACAGATCTCTGGCAAAGACTTTGGAGCCTTGGTTCCGCTCGATCGCTTCTTCAATACGAGCTGTATTGAAGTTGCGTAAGCCCCGCCGCATGCATTTGGAGATCTGTCTGTTCAGATGCCTGTATGCTGTCAAGTCTGTTGAAGAATGTAGCTTCATCTCCCGTCTAACAGCCATGAGATTAAGAGTGTGATCGGAGAGTTTTTGTGTTCTTCTGCGGCGGGTCTTGCAGAACTAGACGAAAACATGTAAATGTATTATTGTATAGCAGCTATCCAAGCGGACGCATCGCTCACTCAAGTAGGAGAGAGACAGATGTCGAACGCTGCCGAACGCAGAGGCAGCTTCATCGAATTAGAAGACGTTGTCACGTCAAAAATATTTATGTTAATTTGAGTGAAGATTTTCCGTTGTTTTTCATTCGTCTAATTATTGGTTCAAAATTTTTCACCATCAATTTTGCAACGTAATTTTTTTTAGTATAACTATCCACAAATATTTAATTGTTAATTATTTTATTTGTTTTTTACTAAAAATAATTTAATTAAATGAAAACAATGAATTTTAGTCAATTTTTATGGCACTTTTTTCTTGTATGTGTAGCTTGCTTAGATTTTATACTGCAATTGAACTTACAACAAGAATTTTACATGACAGAAAAATTTTCTCCAAAGAATTGATCTATGACAAAAACAAAAAATTTCGATCCTCTTTAGAAATCTACAGACAGTCCACAGTCTCATATTTTGAAATAACATCTACGAAATTTTACGGAATTTTTATACCAATCTACGGGTTTGGAAACATTTGCAAAACTGCAAACCTAGTTCAGAAAGATTATTTGTAGACCATATGTTATAAATAAACACAGCGGCACAATTAGCGGAACACAAAAAAAGCAGGATTTTAAAATCTTTTACTTGAGGAACTGGCCAGTTATGATATTTTTTTAATTTATTGTCAAATTTGAAAATAGAAAATTAGATGACATTCACTTTTTTCATTCATTTGTTTTATTTTCCCGAACAATACGTTTTGTCAACTTGTTCGAGTAATAACTACGTAATTGTAATTTTTTTGAAAAATTGCACTTAATGATTTTTTATAAATTTGTTATTCTATAGGCAATTTTGTTTATTAAAAGCTCTTTATTATGCCTGACGTAACATCACTGGAAATCATTAGGGCTGATGAAATGAGAAGAAATGGCCATACCTACAGATCGATTGCCTCAAGGCTTCGTCGACCAGTATCAACGATTCATCGTCTAATTCTCTTGTGAGGAGGAGGGGTCAAGGTAGAAAAAGATGTACATCGAGGCGAGATGACAGTTTTTTACAACTTGGAGTTCGTAGGAATACGCGATTAACGGCTGTACAAGCTCGAAATGAACTGGAAGACGTTCGAGGAGTACGCGTAAGTGAGCGTACAGTTCGCAGGAGATTTGAAGAAGTTGGTTTAGGGTCGTATATACCTGCCAAAGGCCCAAAACTTGAGAGACGTCACCGCGTAAACCGATTAAGCTATGCGCAAGAACATCATCATTGGGATTTGAACGAATGGCAGCAGGTTCTCTTTACTGATGAGTGCAGAGCTCTTTTAAAACAGATCGATGGGAGACAGCGAATATGGAGACGCAAAGGAGAACGCCACATACAGTCTAATTTTGAACACACAGTGGCTTATGGTGGCGGCTCGATTATGGTTTGGGGAGGGATATGTTTGGGAGCTCGCACGGAGTTAGTGATAGTCACAGGAGGGACCATGACAGCAGATCGATACATCAGAGACATTTTAGAAGAACATGTTGTACCATTTGCCGCATTTATTGGTGACGACTTTATTCTAATGCAAGATAATGCTCGTGCTCATAGTGCACAATCGGTACAGGCATATCTGAGCCACGTAGGTATACCGGTGATGCAGTAGCCAGCAAATTCCCCCATATGAATCCAATAGAGCATGTCTGGGACTTGCTAAAAAGAAGGGTTAAATCCAAAATGCCACCCCCCAACAATCTGAATGAACTTGGAAACGCATTGCTTGAGGAGTGGGAGTGGTTGCCTCAAGAAATCATCAATAACATAATCTGTAGCATGCCCAGACGAATGGAAACCGTAATCAGAGCAAGAGGGGGAAACACTCGTCATTAATTTTGCTTTAATTTTATTGTTAATTCATTTAATGCTTACTTTTTTTTATTTTTTGTGATGGTTCATAATCATCTAAAAATTTCAAATTTCTTTATTTTTCAATAAAAAATAACGAAGACTTTTCAAAGTCGTTGTTAAAAGATGTTAATCAATTTGTTATTTTGTGTCTAATTACATTTTCGTCAAATATATGCGTTATTATCTCATAGTCTCACTTTTTTTTCTGTTCCGCTAATTGTGCCGGTGTGTATATTATGTCATATATCCTACATACGAGCCAGCGACTCGCAGAGTCGCAACAAACACTTAGCCGCGCTGAATAGGCAATTGTTACGCTAAGACAGTGCGATACTACCTAAGGTTTCATCATCGCTTACCACCAGGTGGTAGGTGGCACTGGCTCATAATAAATAGAAAAGGATGTACTTTTGAGTTTTTTTACCGAGTACAAAGATTGACTGGTATAGAATGCATATTTTATGTTTTTTATGTCTCCTGGTGGTAATCAATAATGAAACCATCGATAGTAAATAGCTCATCGTCTTAATAAAAACAATATATTTTTGAGCTTTTTGTAGATTTCAAAGATTGACTGGTATAGAATATATATTTTATGGTGAATAAAGTACAAATAAATAAATCTACATTCAAGATCATGTATTTTTTTTGTAGATCATTTTTTTTATTTCCCATATTCAGATTTCCTCATGATGTTTACCTTCACCACCTAACACGTGGCGAATCAATTAAATATGTGATTTATAATTTTAGTGATACTAGATGCTATGTTAGATGCTATGTTATAATTTAATGCGAGCGTCCATCATTCCTGTTATATTATTCTCTATGCTCAGTAGTCTGGTGAGCCACCACGGCTCCAAAAAAGCATAGTATATTAAAAAAAAAGCTAAGTTCGAGGCGGCCTCGCACCTGTAGGGTTCCGTACAATCGTACAAGATTTAATTTAGGTAAAAGAAAACCCTCTTTAATTTGCAATTTATTGTTATTTTTATTATTTGTTGTTATAGCGGCAACAGAAATACACACTGAAAATTACAACTGTTAACCTATTATGGATCCCGAGATACAGCCCGCTGACAGACAGACGGACTGCGGAGGCCTAGTACTAGGGTCCCGTTGGTTACTCTACGGGTACTCGCAACATATTTTTTAAATTATAGAAGAATATAATTACTGGAAATAAGGCATTCCATCTTAGTCCTCACGAGTGACAACGCATCTGCATTTTGATGATAGATGTCTATGGGCCACAGCATCCACTTACCATCAGGTGGACTGTATGCTCGTTTATCACGCTAATCGTATAACAAAATAGAAGTTTGTCGTCAAGAACGATATTAACTTACCAATACAATGACTGCGGATCGAAATATTCCTGTCCACGAACACAGAACTCGGATTTCTCATTTTTGAAACTGTTGCATTCAACTCCAAACCCAACACTACCTATAATCTCCATCGTATACTTTTCGTAGAACTTTGAAAAATTTATCGCTTCGCCGTTAGAATGCAATAGGTCTGCGTAAGCTAAAGCTTCATCTGCTATTTTCTCCACTAACGGGTACATGGTTTTAAACTTGTTGTTAGAAAAGGAAGGCGACACCTTCAATCGTAAACGTTTCCAAGTGTCCCCATGCTGGTTGAACAAATGCCCCGCTAGTGGGTCACCAACGCCTCCAGAAAATATACCATGCGATTGAAAATGATCGAAGTCCTTAATCAGTATATGTTTTATTATATCTGGATCATGTATACTCAACACCGGCCGATGAAAGAAATACATGCCGATATACGGCAAATGTTTATATTTGAAATAATTATCACAGTAAGGTTGGAAAAACTGCGTCTTCCGTGTAATCACATTCCTCACGTTACCAAAAGGTACCACTGGTTGGGGTGCAAAAACACCCTTTTTAATCCAATACAAATACTGATATTTAAACCACAAATAAAGCAAGATTAATATTGTTACAAATAAAGCTATAAATTCCTTTGTCAACAGTTTTAAAATTAATAAATTCATTTTTAACTTTTTTCACTTCACCTCACTAACTGCAGTTACAGCAATAATTTCGCGCGATTTAAAATTTTACTCACACGAGCCAGTTCCAACAACTACTGATGTATAAAGGCAACACAGTGCAAGAAACGACCGTCCATTCCAAAATGCAGTCAGTTAAGGTCGTAACTAAAACATCCAAAATATCATTATAAATTTTAAATAACCTTAAAGCGATCTCTATTTTTCACACTTTGTAAAGGTTTAAATAGATACTATCAATAAAAGATTTAATTAAAGAAATATGCAAAAGGGATTGACATAAACTTGTATTACGACATAATCTTACAAGTAGCTTACCGAACGGCTATTTAAATCGGTCAAGTACGAGCAATGTTTAGACAAATATAACATTTATCTTGCTTGAAAACAACATTCACATTGCTTTAAAATTTGCTTGCAGTATGAATTAAAGGTGACCCTACTGTTTACACTTAAAAATACACTAAATTTGTATCTCCTTTACTTTTACAATTTATGAAAAGACTTTTCCCTTTTAAGCAAGTTACTTTAACATGACGCTCAGTTTAAAAAAACGCAATTTCAAAGTTATAACAGAAATATGATTTTTTATTGTATACAATATGTTCCCGCTACTCTCGTCACAAACCAGTCTGGGCACTGCACTTTTCGTAAAAATAAAAATTTCGGAATCTATTTACAATTGTACTCGTAAAATAGCCAAATCTTGTAATAACTTCAATAAAAAGGATATCCATCATACTAGACTAGATTATAACAAAACAAAGTCCTCTAAACCGAATTACAACCGAATGACAAACGAGCACACAGTCCACCTGATGGTAAGTGGTTACTGTGACCCATAGACATCTACATCTATCCTCGAATATGAATCAAAATGCAGATGCGTTATCACCCGTGAGGACTAAGATGGAATGCTTCCTTGCCAGTAAAAAGGATCTCCGGTTCTCTACACTCACCATACGAAACACAGCAACGTTAAGTGGCTATTTTACGCTGGTTTTATGTGTTCCATCACGATGGGATGGCAATCCGACACGACCGGAGAGAGATCGCACACAATCTGAATTTAAAAAATAAAAAGTACAGAATGCTTGATTTTTTTTAACTTATTATAAGCTAGTGCTTGATCACAATCCCACCTAGTGGTAAGTGGTGAGTGTAGCCTTATATGGTTAATCGCACTATCTTAGCGTAACAAAAGCCTATTCTCTCTCTTGCCTTGAAGACGCCCAGATTGTATTCGGACGGAAAGTAGACGCCGGCAAATTATTTCACTCCTTTGCTGTACACATTACAAAAGACGAAGCAAGCCGTTTGGTTGTAATGCGTGGAATATCGACAACAAAGTGGTGAAGACCCGCCGATCGCCTCATTGTACGATGGTGAAAAGGAGAGGGAGGAATTAAAGCGTGTAATTCCTGCGCACACTCACCGAAATGCATCCTATAGAATACCGAGAGGCTGGCTACTCTGCGCCTGTGCTCGAGGTTGACAAGATTATGTTAAACCAAATCAAGGTTACCAATAAGCCTTTTTGTTCGTCTGTCCACTAAGTCCAACGCTGTCAGGTGGCTTTTTGCAGCACCAGCCCATATATGACAGCAGTACGAGCAGCTTCATCCCCCAAATTTTTTTAAAATTTTTTTACCATTCGCAAATTTTGTATAAAGACAGAAATACATTTACTATACATAATTCGAAACTCACTTAGGTACATTAAAATTGAATAATGTTTACTTTCTATTTTATTTTATTGTATCTTATTTAACCTCTTTGCAGTTCCATATCAATCAGTCTTTATCTGTTTTTCAGAAGCATGTATACAATCACTATCTTAATATTTGAGTTCGTCGCTTTTATAAGTATATATTCGTATTTTTATGTATATATACTTATAACACAATTTTTTGCTTTTTGCGGTCCTGTTTATCCAAAGGCTGTCTAGAAGAAATCGCTTTTGGCGATAAGACGGCCCATTGTGACACTAAAAATCTTATTTGTTTTGGTGTACGATAAAGATGTATCTATAGTTAGATAGATATATTTATTTTTATCATATTTTATTTACTAAGTGAAAGGATAAATGAAGATACACGGAACTACTTTACTAGTTTACTACAAACTTTATTAAAAATAGAAATTAATTAATATTATGTTCCAACAAATAAAACGCTATTTCTTGACACTTCTAAGCACTTTTATGAAAATCAAAATAGATGCTAAAAATTCATACAAAAATGTTAATGATGATAAGATTCATCATTTCATACACAC
This sequence comes from Parnassius mnemosyne, assembly GCA_963668995.1. Lineage (NCBI taxonomy): Eukaryota > Metazoa > Arthropoda > Insecta > Lepidoptera > Papilionidae > Parnassius > Parnassius mnemosyne. The sequence continues at coordinate 30,769,154 of CAVLGL010000057.1, read as the reverse complement.
TCAATTATAGTATAAAAGAGAAAATAAACATGACTATTGACTTATGTATAGTTAAAAAAAATCATACTAATACAGAAACAACATACTAATCGGACGATATTGTTCCTGTACTACATGTACTAAGAGATTCTTTCACAACTTTCCTTCTTAACTGCACTAAATATTGTAAATATTCCGTGGGACTTCGTATGTTGTCGTTTTGGTTATCTCTACAATAATTCGCCAAATAATCTTCATATCGACTAGCCACTTTTTCTAAGTGTTTACAAGTCTGTTCCATTTTATTTTCAATACATTCATAGCAATCACTTTCATGTGTCGTTGTTTTCATTCCACATTTACAAGATGTATTATATTCCTTTATGAAAGGAATATTTCTATTACTTTTGCAACAATCTGTCGATGAACTGTTGGACTCATAGTCCAAAGTAACGTCGTTATCCATGTAAAGAAAATCTTTGGCCTTAGCATTTTTATACTTTGATTTATTTTTCAGCAAATGGTCGCAAGATTTGCCAGGATGGATTGGTGTTATGTCATATTTATTCATATTTCCCGTATTCCAAACAAAGGAAGCTGTCTCTAATTTGGATGAATCTGAACCATCCGAAAAGGCGTCTGAATAATCATTTTTACAGCTATATTCTTTTTTAGAATTTTTGTTATCTGAATACATATCATTTGTTTTTGCGTCCTCTTTACTTCCTGTGTCTTTAAATTTTATGGTTTTTTCTATCCGTTGTTTATTCTTTATTGGAGATAAAACTACGTTATATGGATATTCATTTTTATTGTGTCCCAAAATCATATTTCTAATATCGTCAGAATCAACTTTGTTTGTGGGATCTGCAGTAACACGAGGTAAAGGATAAGCCTCATCATCTGAGAAATCTTTATAAATTTTATTGACTAATTCTGGTAATGCAGTTATCTCCTTATGCTTTTCGGAGTTTTCTTCTTTACTTAGTTCTAAAATTCTTTGTTGATGTTCTGTTGAAGTGTTATTACCATTATGGTTTGTAAAGACACCATGAGTTTTTAAAGTTCCATTTTCGTCAAACCTGATTTCTGAACTTTCACTAGAACTCAGTGAATCAGAATCCAACGAATACATAGGTGATATTTTTATATTAATAATCGAAGAGGCTAAAGAATTTTCTACACATTTTTGTTTGTAATCATTTTGATAATGTGGTTTTGAGTCTGTAAGAGACTTTTTCCTTCTTCTTGGAGTAGGACTCACTTGAGTTTGGGTGCAAATAGTTCTTTCTGATTTAACATCGGTCATTACGCTAGTACTTTTCTTAAATATTTTCTTAAACTCCATAGTTGTGGACTTATCATGATAACTTAAAAAACCATCACCTACTGCGACTTCTTTATACCTGGGTGTCATAGGAATTGTTTCAGTACTAACGTCCCGATATAGCACTACTATATTATCTTTTTGTTTAATAAACGGTTCTAGATCCGTTTGAACATCGATTCCTCGATCTTTAACTCGTATCACTGTCTTCCTTGTTTGTGTGTGGGCTGGTATACCTAGTCTTCTCTTGTTCCTTATCGCTTTTTGACTTAATTCCGTAAAACGTTGGCGAGCATTAGTGCAAATCTTCAACTCGCTTAAAGGCTGCATGATTTTTTTCTCAACCATAGAGTCTGTTTTGTTAACCGTGCCTTCTTTTTTAAATTTCGAATACAATCTTTCAGTAACAGAGGCAACAATATCTGCTCTTTGGTTTTTATACAAAATTGGCATAGGTTGACTTATAGTTGCAATGGTACCTTTTTCATAATACTTTTCATTTGCATTTTGCGGTATATCAGAAAAGGATTCATTATTTCCACCATGCAAAGGCTTTTCAATAGGCAGCACTTCTTGCGAACCATATTGTCTCTTTTTGTGTTTTAATGGTGTCGTGACTTCCAAAACACTGCCACTTCTAGTTCTTTCTAAAGTTGGACCAATTAATTTATCAACTTCTTTTCTAATTTCGTTAACTATTTTTGTATTTTTATCTATAACATTAATATCATCCAAACTTCTACTGGGCACTGACGAATTCGTCGAGTCTAAATTTACAATTTCAGGTTTTGGATGTAATATATTATTCATTATATTGCCTATTTTTGGTGCTGTATTTGATAAACGAGATTCAATACTTTTATCTTTTACATCTAACATCCAATGCTTGTCGTCATATGTTATTTTTCCACTTTCAGGTATCTGCAAAAAATCACAACCACATTTACTATATTATGTATAATTACATATATTTATACTTTGTCTTTTCTACTCTCGAATACTACACATAATAGTTTCGTTATTTAACATTATTACCACATGACTTAACGTGACCGACTTAAAATGAAAGTTAAAGTAATATGTTGCATATAAATTGTTTATTACATATCTTATGTGGTGTTTTTCTAGTTCAGATAGTAAGTGATTGAGCTGTTCTTGAAGAGCACTTTTAGAAACCACGCCTGTCACAGGTGTAGTCTTTGGAGCCTGCAGGCGACGAGCTTGAGCTGCCCAACGAAGTGTAGAAGCTGATTCACCGTAACACGCAACACTTGGTGCCACAGCTGGAATATAAATAAAATAAATTAACATTTACTATTTTTAAACAATTGCTTCAAATAAATATATACACATTATATTGTGAATTTTTTTAAACAACAATAATCTTCGAGACTAACAAATTTATAGTATACTAGCAACCCGCCCCGGCTTCGCCTGGATAGAGACTATTAATATGATGTTATTTAGGCTTAACAAAATCAAAGCACAGTTATCATTTTATTTTTAATTCTTTGAGTTTTTGGGATAAAATATAGCCTAGATCCCTCCTGGCATTGCTCTCTATCTGTTCATCTATCAAGTTTAATCACAATCGGTTCAGCAACTTCGATTTAGCTTAGCTCGTACAGACAGACAGACAATTTTAAAAAGGGTTATTTATGTCTTAAAACACTATGCAAATAAGCCCCTAAGCGTAAAAGAATCCAATTAGTTCAAAATTACAAACAGACACTTCAATTGTATTTGTATGTACAGATGAATAAACAATAATTAATTATATAGTGTAATATTTTAATGTAACCGATTTGAGCCACAGTGCTTTCAGATTTAATTGGAAGTTACCTAATCTAAAAAATATAAATTTGACAATGTAATAACTGCAGTAATATACTAATCTATTACAAGTATATATACCTATAAAAGATATAAGTCTTATGCGGTAACATCGAAAGTGTGTACAAATATATTAAAACCACTAACTAGCTGAGCCGTGCCCACTTCACTGGGCGTATAACGATTTTACTTGTGATGAAATTATCTTGTGTGGTTCTTAGTACTGAGTATTTGGGATTTATTTTATGTTTATTTTATTTCTAAAATGTATTGGACAAGTATAGCAATTGTTTAAGACTTCTCTGTATACTATGTTTGATGTTGTGTTATTCTCTGGTAGCAAAATGTTTTAGTTTTCTGGAGTTCCAACTATAATTGCCAATAAACAAGCCAACATATAATTGGCCATGGGAAAAACACTCCCTTTTCAAGTCAATGTCCACCAAAGAGAATGTTTCACCCTGGGACTTATTTATCGTGAGGGCAAATGAAACTTTGACTGGAAACTCCAGCCTTTTGAACGATATTGGCAATCAAAAAATCAATATTACACACCGTGTCGACTAACTTATACTGTTTGACTTGACCGGGAATTTTCTGTAAAATCAGTTTATTATTTCATCCACTCTATCGTTTCTGGGTGACACTATTGCCCTTAATCAAAGCCAGTGATAATTTATTTCCAATAAATTTTCAAGACCGGTGTATACTGCGTCTATTAGATGTTCTAATCTATGAACAATGTGGCCCAATCTATTGTCAAGTTCAATTTTAGCGCCACTACTGTTAGTGCAAGGAGAGGTAATTTTTCATTCTTCAATTTTGAGTAGTCGTTGCCGAAAGTCGTTGTCGTAGTTGTCGCTCAAATGGGCTCTCATATTTGTTCGTAAATGGAGAGTTTAACGGAAATGATTTTAAGCGTGCTCTGAAGGCATCGGCGCGTGTTACTTTTGTGATTACAGGCAGTGTTTGCCAAAAATCGCCCGCAAACACAAAAGTAGCACCACCCATGACAGCATCTGAGTTTCTGAGGTCTTGGAGCGTTCAGTTTACTGCTTCAACATGAGCTCTATGACTCATGGTACATTCATCCCAAATGATCAATGATACATCTTGTAAAAGTTTGCCAAGCGGTCCGGTTTTACGTATGGAACATACTGAGAGCTGTTCCAAAGATATTGTCAATGGTAGCTTGAAATAGAAGTGCTGTTTTCCCATCTTTTAATAGAGTTGCGGCAACTCCTGAAGAAGCATTACCAAATTTGCGAAGATTGTTTTCCCAGTGCCTCCTGGGGCGTCCAGAAAAAAGCGGTGAGCCCGTGAAAGATAAGGACAAGATAACGTGTTGACCAATATTTGCAGCATTTACATTAGCACCCTGATTTAAAGCTGTGTACACTTTTATGAAATGATCACATTTATATATATATAGTTATTTTAATTGGTGTTATAGTTTTTATTACATTGAGCAATATTCGAAACTAAAAACTTCAAAAAATATATTAAATACTAAAGTTAGTTAAATTTACGGCCTATATACGTCCCACTGCTGGGCACAGGCCTCCTCTCATTTCTGAGAGTCCGCCGCGCTGACCCAATGCGTGTTGGCGAACTTCACATGTCTTCGAAATATATTTTTTTTCTTATTTGTCAGACATGCAGGTTTCCTCACGATGTTTTCCTTCACCGCCGAGCACGTTTTAAATCAGCACTTAAAATTGCAATTAACAATTTCATTGGTGTCGGCAGGGATTGAACACGGGTTTCTCGCGTACTGTGAAACTTACAGCGAGCGCTAACCATCTGAGCTACCACGGTTCGTGTTCCTTTTGTGATTTTATATTATATTATATTTATATTATATACTAATTTATACTATATCGTATATTATGTCTACGTTGCAGATACGTTACTTTCACATTGTTTAATTACATCTAGTACTACCATACTGAGTATTATATTGAAGACTATTAGATAAAGAATTTCAATGTAGTATTGGAAATAGTTAAGCTCATAATTGTCTATAAATTCATTTTAGACTACATGTACACAATTAAAATAAATTTATTTATATAATATATTTTGTTAGCGTTGCATTATAATTAAAAGATTTTGCCATTCCTATAAACAGCCTAATATGTATTATTTTTAATTTAGACTAGCTGAAAGCGACATGCTTTGCAACTTCTTTATTGTAATAAATATTCGACGTTTTTTCGTACGGATCGCAACGTAATCGGATGAACGGTATAAAACGGTATAGAACCGTTCCGGTTTTTGATAATTATTCCAGTTATTACTGTATGGTGTATGCGATAGTGAATCAATGCCATTAGTTACTGTTTCGTTTCATTGTAATAGTTTGACGGCGACGCGACGTTACAAAGATTAATGATAGTGTTTACCTACTATTTTTTAACCTTGTCTGTCAATTACGAAATAACGTTATATGCGATCATTAAATACTATCCTTTTTGGATTAATTATATATACAGGTTTCTCCAATTCACGTTAGTTTTATCAAATTAAATATTACTGAAAATATTTGACTCTTCATTATCGTTCTAACTTTTATTCAATAAAGGCAGTATATCGACTAATTTACCTTAAATTCCTCCCTATCTATTATTTACCATCATGATACCTCGAGATATTTACTACCATACTGCAGCGTACTGCAGCGGCGCCCAAAAGTAAGGCTAATATTTTTAGCTGGTATGTATCATATCGTATCGTATGCATATCTATAATCATATTTTATTCAGTAGTCGGCTGATTTGAAAGTTATCTTTAAAACCGAGGATAGCGTATTCGCAACGAAGATAAGTTTTCATCTTAATGTGAATTACGAGCCGGAGTTGCAAGTTGCATGGTAGTGTGTTGTCTCCTCGCTTTGCTATATCTATACAAATAAATAAAATTCAAGTGTCTATTTGTAATGTCAAAATAACAGCTTTTTTCTAAATACTTATGAAAGTATATACGTTACATATAACAAAAACACAATTATTAAAATTTTTGTCTGTCTGTTTGTTCCGTCTAATCTCCGTAGTGGCTGGACCGATTTTGACGGGATTTTCACTGGCAGATAACTGATGTTATAAGGAGTAACTCAGGCTACTTTTAGTTTAGAAAACTAATTGCGGTTCCGCGCAAAAAAAATTAAAACCCTAAATTACACGCGGACGAAGTCGCGGGGAACAGCTAGTTTATTCATAAATCCATTACAATCTCTCAAAAAATTACTTCTTTGTATCTCATATATGCAGCGTCTCACTGTGTCTGCGATTATTAGTGACCTGGCGGCAACTAGTGAATGGAGTGAGAGCTCTGGACTGTAACGTAGCGTACTCAAAATTTAGCTGTCAGGTTCATCTAATATATAAAATTCTCGTGTCGCGGTGTTTGTTAACAAACTCCTCCGAAACGGCTGAACCGATTTGTATGAAATATTATGTGCATATCAGGTAGGTCTGAGAATCGGCCAACATCTATTTTTCAAACCCCTAGATGATAAGGGTGTACCACCCCTAAATATTTTTTTTTACTTTTTGACAAAAAAAATTACTTTTTATTTTATTATGATTTAGCATTGAAAAATACATAAAACTTAAAATTTTCACCCTTCAACGATCAACCCCGGTTTTTAAACACGATTTTTAATGTATATTATGGCAAACCAACGTATGCCGGGTCAGCTAGTTTTTTTTTATAAAACTGAAATGACAAGCAAACTAACAGTCCACTTGATGGTGAGTGGCTAATGCATAGGTACCACAATAGTCAACTACAAACAGAGAAGGCTACAGATGCATTGTCACTACTGAGTATTGAGATGAAAGGCCTCACGGTCTTTTATGATACTGACTCTCTATCCTTCAGACCGGAATGTAGCAGTTTGGTGGCAGAAATAGGTAAAAGGTTGGTTTTCCTCAGAGGGACTCCTAGTCAGACAACATGTCCCACCTCCAAGTAAGTTGATTTGCTCAAACAATCCGTAGGGATAAAACGAGTTGCCAGTGTCAAGGATAATCAAGTCGTCGTAGCTGGTCGTCACCATAGCTAGGAATAGTGAGAGCGCCATGTTAAGGTGTAATTTTTACGTGGTAGCACGAATGGATAGGCCCGACCGGGGAAGGACCACGCTCTCACGGAATACCAGCGTAAAATAGCAGCTTAATGCTGCTGTGTTTCGTATGGTGAGTGTAGAGAACCGGAGAAACGAGGCATTCCATCTTGGTCCTCACGGGTGACAAGGCATCTGCATCTTGATTCGTAATCGAGGATAGATGTAGATGTCTATGGGCCACAGCAACCACTTACCATCAGGTGGACTGTGTGCTCGCTTGTCACCTTTATTCTATAAAAAAAGAAGGGAGGGGGGGGGGAATCTATTTGTATTCATAGGACATATTTACCATAAGTGGCATTCTTGGCTAGCGGGTTACTATACAACAGTACCGACGAGTATACGATAGTATTTTAACAGACTTCAACAAAGAGAAGGTACTCAATTTGACTGTATTTTTTTCTTTCTTTTTATGTATAACTTTTTTCTACGTGAACCGATCTTGAAGTCTTTTTTTATTTTAAAGCTGGGACTTCTCATGTGGATCAAGCTCTGACCAGTAGTTTTTGAGTTATCCTTAATAATTTATATTGAAGTCGGTTGTACTAAATTTTTATTTTACCAATTGCTATTTAATTGTGATAGTTCAAAAAGGTGCTGCTGCCTATCTCTTGGGTCAAGAGAGAGTTGCCTCTGACGTCTTTTACGATACATAAGTGATGATTTGTGGCTATGGATTCACTTAAACCCCTCTACACGCCAAGAGTGACAAATTATCCGAGAATTACTATGTTCTTTTAAAATAATGTGCTGATGATTACGTCAACATAGAGCCTCTACAGAGGTTTGTACATATTACATATATTATTTTGTTTATAAAATAATAAGCTAAATTATCATTATTTAAACATAGTAAATTCTCGAGAATTCCCGGTACTTTCGGTACAGGGATTTGTCGGTACTATGCCCTTGTTCTAGCGGATCAATTTGTCTATCTTTTATAACTTTAAAAAAGACAAATAAGCTTTAATTCCAAGTAAATTTAACAGTACGCAAGTCATTCGACCCCTGTCGGCATTAATGTAGTTGCAATTTTAATTGCTGATCTACCACATGCTCGTTACTATAATATTTGGACACTAAATTATGTCACCACAAAATAATAAAGTAAAGTAAAGTTACAGCCTATACACGTCCCACAGCTGAGCACAGGCCTCCTCTCATTCCTGAGAGGGTTTTATTTAGGCCAAGGAAACGTCTGCGGTTCTACCCCAATGCGTGTTGGCGAACTTCAGATGGAAATATTTTTTTTCTTATTTCTCAGATCCTCACGGTGTTTTCCTTCACTGTGAAGTTTCCACGCTGTGAAATTTACAGCGAGCGCTAAGCCCCTGACCCCTGAGCTACCACGGCTCTCTCACATAACATGTCACCACAGGCTATGTGAAATCATTGTCATTAGCTTAATTGTAACCTATTCTTTTCTTAAAGTATAACGCCGTCATTATAATAAAAGAATGAATGACTACTTCGTTGGTCTAGTGGTTGTAGTAGTGCGACTGCTGATCATGAGGTCCCGGGTTCGAATCCCGGGTCGGGCCAAAAAAATCAGTTATTGAGTTTTTCTATCAAGAAATTCTCAGTACCTGCCCGGAGTCAGGAAGTTGGCGGTGTCTCACCCCCGTGCCTGGGAAAGCACGTTAAGCCGTTGGTCTTGCGCCTGATCTCTCTCCGGTCGTGTCGGTTTACCGTCCCATCGGACTATGAGAGTGAGGAAATAGAGTGCACCTGTGCTTGCGCATACACTTGGGCACTATAATGCTGTCCTGCGTCGATGGTTAGTCTCCATTGAGACTGGCCGCCGTGACCGAAATTCGGTCTGGAGGACATTATTATAATAAAAGAATGTATATGTTGACTTATTTTATTAACCTTGTCTGACATATACAATAATGCGATCATATTTTCTCTCCCTTTCAGTGCAGGCTTCTTTGTATATTTATAAAAAAAATATTTGAGAAATATAAAAACGCTTTAAATTTTTTCCATTTAATTTTTTTCATTTCCTACCTCACCTCACATTAAAATTGCTGAAACCTGAAACTTTTTACCTAAAATCTTCACAGGTGGGGTTTTATTTAGTATACGATTCACAACCAAACCAAAAAATGCGGCAATTTTAAACACAATTAGGTATATAACTTACTGGCTATAATAAATATATTTGCTCCTCCAGTGAAACAATCTTTCAAAAGCCACGTCAGTGCCGAGTCTCTATAGGGGACAAATTTGCTGCGACTACTTCCCCCTGTTACTGAAACCAAAAATACCTAGATTTTAACATTGTTTGGCTGAATTTGTACAATTATGTTGATACAAGAGATTTTTAATTTATTATCTTTTATAGAATTTTAAGAATTGAATACCTTGATACTTTCAGCGCCGCCAGCTTCGGCTTCCGTGAAAGAGCAAAATAATCATATGGGAAATTGTTGAACCAAAAATATCGAGACGTAATAGTAAGATCACAGTATGATGATACCACGTACGGTGCGACACCATGCTGCCGTGTTTTTTAATAATTTCGTGTACGTCTGTTCGGGCAAAGAGTAGATATGGTTCGGGGTTGAATTTAGTAATTGATTTTAAACTAACTTCCCGAAGAGCTAGAAACTTGAAATATTGATCATAGCTCAAAATCGGATGACAATGTAAGAATATGAAAAAAAAAACGTTTTATATTATATTTACAGTAATTCATGACAAGTTTTTTAATACATTACATACTGCTTTGATTATTTAGATGACTTTATATAAAGTTGTATTACTTTAATTATAAATAAAAATGATGACGCATCATGTATATCTAACGAAAAAAGGAAAACAGTTACGGCTGAAACGTACCGTGTACCCTTTTAGCGTGTAACGTCAAAATATTTTATTTTATAAATATCGAAGAGGTCCGGACGTAGGAGTAGAGTCAGTTTCTTCCTTTTTGAAATGCATGGGTCCTTGCGCACGCACAACTAGCCACTCAATGTGATGTTGAAGTTTAAGACTGGCCGAATCGAACTGAATCGAATTTTTAATAATTTATAATGTGTTTGTGATAATTTGTAAGAGTTGCGGATTATCCTTAAGGCAAACTAGGAACGTGCCTAGGGGCGCAAGGTTACAAAAAGGTGCGCGAGGAAGCTTTTAAACGAAAACAAATTAAGTACCTACTTGCATAAAATCAAAACTAAAACTTTCTATAGAGATGTAGAGCTTCCAAAGCAAGCCCCGTCTACTTTACCCTACATCTTACCTACATTATACGTGGTAGAGCCATGCTGCAGCTATATTATGGTTGTAGCACGAGTGGGTCGGCTCGACCGGGGAAGGACCACGCTCTCACAGAATACCAGCGTAAAATAGCATCTTAACGCTGCTGTGTTTCGTATGGTGAGTGTAGTGAACCGGAGACCCTTTTTACTGGAAATGAGGCATTCCATCTTAGTCCTCACGGGTGACAACGCATCTGCATTTTGATTCGTAATCGAAGATAGATGTAGATGTCTATGGACCGCAGCAACCACTTACCATCAGATGGACTGTGTGCTCGTTTGTCACCCTTATCCTATAAAAAAAAATCTCCCTCACTCTCTCATCACATTTTAATTGAGTTGAATTAACAAAACATTGATATTTATTATGTAATTTAATCATTTTAAATTTCCTATAAGGCATTACCAATATTTTACTAATGTTAAACATGCATTTTCATTATTCACTTACCCAATGCTGAAATAACGTTACTAAGCGCCACTAGTGACTTGTTGATGTTTGCGCCTTCTTTCTGTCTTCCTCCGCCACAACCCTCCCAACTTGCCTTTTCACTGTAGAAATAAGTTTTTACTGTGTATCTTATTCTTACAATGTCAGTTTTTTGTACGTCAATCTTTGAGTATATTTTTTTTTTTTTATAGGAGAGGGGGCAAACGAGCATGCGGCTCACCTGATGGCAAGTGACTACCGCCGCCCATGAACAACCGCAACACCAGGGGAATTGCAGATGCGTTGCCGGCCTTTTAAAAAGGAGTAGGCTCTTTTCTTGAAGGTCCCTAAGTCGTATCGGTCCGGAAAAATCCCTGGTGGTAAACTATTCCACAAGGAAGTTGTGCGAGGAAGAAAACATCTTCTAAATCGCACAGTGGTGGACCGCCAATCATCCAGATGGTGTGGATGGTATCGGGAGTTCTGCCGCGATGTGCGTTCGTGAAATTTGGCGGCTGGGATTAATCCGAACAATTCCTCAGAGCACTCCCCATGGTAGATGCGAAAGAAAATGCAAAGAGATGCAACATCTCTTCGCAGTGCCAATGAATCGAGCCGATCGGAAAGGGCTCGGTTGTCGACGATTCGAGCCGCTCTGCGCTGGATACGGTCAAGTGGAAGGAGCTGGCACTGGGGAGCCCCTGCCCAGAGATGGGAACAGTATTCCATGTGAGGCCGAACCTGCGCCTTGTAAAGTTGCAGGCGGTGTGCCGGCATGAAATACTGTCCCGCTCTGCTGAGCACGCCAAGCTTTTTAGAGGCCAATTTGGCCTTCTCTTCCAAGTGACCACGAAACTGCACGTCACTCGATATGTCGACTCCGAGGATACCGATACTGGCTGAGGCAAGAAGGGGAGTGCCTTGAAACTGAGGAGATACGACAAAGGGGTTCTTTTTAGCGGTAAACGCGCAAACTTGTGTCTTCTGAGGATTAAACTGGACTAGATTTAGTCGCCCCCAATCCGAGACTTTGTCCAGCAAAGACTCGACTTCAGACACAAGTTTGTTCCGGTACTCGGCGACGTTTTCCCGAGAAATATTGGCCCGGCCGGTGTATAGAGCATCACCAGTGCTGTCATCCGCATAGCAATGAATGTTACCAGTTAGCAACATATCATTGATATGCAGAAGAAACAGCGTTGGTGATAGCACACAGCCTTGTGGAACACCAGCGTTAATAGGCTTGTAGTCAGAACATGCACCGTCTACAACGACCTTGATGCTCCGATCTGCAAGAAAGCTGGTGATCCAATTGCACAATTTCTTTATTTTATTTTATTTTATTTTACTTTGTTTATCAATAAAATGAAATGAACAAAAACGTACCAAGTGACTTTTTTACCTTGATGAAAAAATAGGGTGTAAAAGGACATTAAAAAAAATTATAGCATTAAAAGAAAGTAAATTTTTTATCTAGCGGACTTTTCAATGTCTAAGGTGTGACAAATTCATTAATAAAGTAGGGTGCACATGATTTGAAATTCGTTTTTAATTGATTTTTATTTTTTCAAAGGTATTAAATTAGGTTAAAAAAATTAAAAATGTCAAGGTAAGAGGCCCCCTTAGAAAATCAAGTCGCTCAGCCTGGAAAATTCGTATCTCCAACTCCACAAGGGAATAAATATTAACACTGTCTAGCAATGCTCAACAGGGTATGTCCCCTTTGAAACGCACCCCAGACAACAAATAGCTTTTTTTTAAATATATAATAAGGGTGATGAAAGTGCACACAGTCCACCTGATGGTAAGTGGTTGTTGTTGCCCTTAGACATCTACATCTTCGATTACGAATCAAAATGCAAATGCGTTGTCACCCGTGAGGACTATAGAATGCCTCGTTTCCAGTAAAAAGGATCTCCGGTTCACTACACTCACCATAGAAAACACAGCAGCGTTAAGCTGCTATTTTACGCTGGTATTCCTTCCCCGGTCGATCCGACCCATTAGTGCTGCAACTATACTACTAATATAGCTGCAGCATGGCTCTACCACGTGGTAGGTGGACAAGGATCCCCTAACTCTTTTTTGAAACATTACCTCCACTAGATGTCTTCTTAATAAAATAAGTATTTGAAGAAAAGTGTAAGAGAATTCATTTTCTCATCTCGTTCATATTGTGTTTTGTTTTGTGATTTTGAAGCCATGTAGCCAAAAGAAAAAAAAAGACAAAAATGAACGATAATTATAAATAGTAGTATAAACATTAGTAACCGTGTAGTGGCGGCATCGATCACAAATAAAAAAAAACTAGATACACAATCCCATTCAAAAGTACTCTAAAAACAGTCGCCAATTGTTTTAACGTAATTCTAGTTGAAATAAATATACATTAATGTAAATTCAACCTTAAACGCATTGTCTAAAGTTGTATTCACAAAGCTACGTACAAATTAAAAGCGCACCCAAATGTTCGAGTGGGCGCTCATTCGGTAAGGACATTTTGGTCACTGATTGTCTATCTAGTTTTTTTTTTTATTAGCGATCGATGAGTGGCGGTGTAAAAATATTCACTATCCCATTTCGTAGTTTTTATAAAATAGAATTTGTAATATTACATAAATACTTATAAGGTATTCATTTATATTTATATATTCATTTATCTATTTATTATTTATTGCTTTCCCTGTTACAAAATAATACAAAGGGCGGACTTAATGTCTTTAGGCGTTGTCTACCAGTCCACCCATGGAGGGGTGAGAAATGACGTGGAGGTGTAGCAAAATATTTTTTTATAGAATAAACGAGCACACCGTCCACCTGATGGTAAGTAATTGCTGTGGCCCATAGACGTCTACATCTATCATCGTTTGCGAATTAAAATGCAAATGCGTTGTCACCCGTGAGGACTAAGATGGAATGCCTCGTTTCCAGTAAAAAGGATCTCCGGTTCACTACACTCACCATAGAAAACACAGCAGCGTTAAGCTGCTATTTTACGCTGATATTCTATGAGAGCGTGGTCCTTCCCCGGTCGAGCCAACCCATACGTGCTATAACTATACTATTAATATAGCTGCAGCATCTCTATACCACGTAGAATATAGGGCTGTATATAGCAATGTAGATAAATAACAAAAATTATATTTACTCCAAGCTATAACTCCCATTTTTTTGAACCAGCGATAGATTCTTTAGAAGTTGAAACTATGCCAAAGTTAAATAAAATATTACCTTCCAGCTAAATCGGCGAGATGAAGTGTACACCGTGTAGTGCACAGCTCCAGTAGGGCGTGTGAGCGGGACGATGCCGGGTTGCGCCGGGTGGTAGCTGTGCGGCGACGACGTGTGCCCTCCTCCACTATAGACAGCAGAGCCTCCACATCGCGTACAGACACGCGACGTAGATCTGTTTTTATAATATTAAATACAGTAATAAAGAAGTACTTTTATTTCGATAGTTCATTTCAGGTCAGTTTAATAAGTATAAATTCTCATCATCTCTAATTCTGTCTTTAGGCAGAAAACCCGGAATCGCTGAGAAAAACTGCCGCTTAAAATTCTCGAACACTCTACAACTGCTAATTCTAGATATTGCAGATATATTCGACTCACTTCGAATCCATTTGGGTCACTCTCTTACCTGTTTCTATGTAGGAGAACCAATTTAATTACGGAATGTGAGAAATTACGTCGCATTTCTCACAACGCTGGTTGAGTAGCCACTTACCATCGGGTTGATTAACTCGTTTCTTATTATAACTGAGGTCGATAGAATTAAAAAAAAAAATGCCTGCAACTTTAATTCAGGCTGACCGATTAGTATGATACATACACTGTCCACTAAATTACGTGGTTTTATGACATATTACACGACCTCATAATGATACCTCTTTAGGTGATATCGGCCACGACGATATCTTCTATTATAATCAAATTTTACTAGGTTGTACATTGACTTTTATATTATGAGGTTGTAGAACTCTTTTTAGGCCAGCCACATACATACTTTTACGATTATACTACATTCGGAATTCCAATTCGGGATTTCGAGCGCAGCAAGTCCATATAAAGTCTATGACCCGTCACACACGTATCGTAGTATTGCGTTCGAAATTTTGAGGGCAAATCGGGATTCCGTATGTGTGTGGCCGACCCGTTCAGAATTCCGAAACGGAATCCCGAAACAGAATTCCGTGTGTATGTGGCGGGCCTTATGCTTAAGTTTGGCGGTCCGTTCTATACCTACACCTCCACTTAATTCTTTTGCAAAGAAACAAAGCAAGCATGTATATGTTGGATCACTGCTGATTCAATCTCTCGAATCAAACACCAGAAAACAACTTACTTTGCACATATGGCCCACTAGAAGGATGTTCTCTCACACGCAGATCTTTGCGAGCGTTGCCCTTGCGCCTTGGTAAAGAGCTGAAGGTATCGAGAGCCGGCACCGCCTCGCCAGCGAGCAAATCGTGTACTCGCTCGTTGTAAATCTCTAGATAGCTGAAAATAAATCTACATTACCTAATAATAAAATACTGAAAAAAAATGTCGTGGAACACTCGGTTGGAACGAAGTTCCTTGCGTAGTATAATATTATTGAAAAACGTAAGTATTATATTATTGATTAACAAATACAAATAAATGAATTAAGTACTAGCGTCTATTAAAATGAAGCGTCGTTTAAATAAAATAATATTTCTTTCATGGCAAGATAAGAAAAAGTGCGAGGGAGATGCATATTATTCCATCTCACTTCCTTATTTCGCCTCCAAGGCCGTCTACACTTTGACACAAGGGGTAGTGACGATAAAATCTTTCACTTTTTGTCGCCTAGCTCCCATCCGCCAAATATGTACCGTCCGATAAGGAACTTCGTTCCAATGATGGTCGTGTAGTGGCGGATTAAGAGAATCCGCTACCCAATATCATGCTGTCTGTCTACTATGGAAAATGCCAGAAATATCTAAAAGCTTCCGATAGATGGCGGTTTAACCATTTCGTTTACATCAGACATAAAATATCCAGACCAGCGACGGGCAGCAGCGACAAAGGTGCGAGACGTCTGGCACTGAGATCATCAATCCGGCTGTCAAGCGTGAAATAAGACAAAAATTCTTCGGCTGCTAAAGAGAAAAAAAACTAGAAACATGAAACTACAAGAATTCCGCTAATGGAAGTGAAATATGAAAAACAAAATTTCTATATATTCATATTAAGACCTATCCGTTCGGAAACAGTATTAAGGTGATTGAGCATAGTGCTTAGGTCCTCCAGCGATTCTGCCATAAGGACTATATCGTCGGCAAATCGAAGGTGAGTGATGTACTCGCCATTGATGTTAATACCGTATCCTTTCCAGTCCAGAAGCTTGGAAACGTCTTCCAATGCAGCGGTGAAGAGTTTCGGGGATATAACGTCACCCTGTCTTACACCTCTCTGCAATTGGACAGGTTTCGTACTCTGGTTCTGTACTCGGATAGCCATCGTAGCCCTACTGTACAAACACTTCAGCACTTCGATATACCGACAGTCAACTTGGCATCGCTGAAGGGACTGCAGCACCGCCCAAATTTCGACGGAATCAAAGGCTTTCTCATAGTCCACATACGCCAGACATAGTGGCAAATTGTACTCCTCGGACTTCTGTACAATTTGCCGAAGGGTATGTATGTGGTCTATGGTACTAAAGCCTTTTCAGAAACCGGCTTGTTCGGGAAGCTGGAAGTCGTCAAGTCTGCGCGCGAGACGATTCGTAATAACTCTCGGAAACAGCACGTAGACGCGGCTCAGAAGGGAAATCGGTCTGTAGTTCTTCAAGAGAGCGTTGTCGCCTTTCTTGAAGAACAAGACCACCGCACTTCTACTCCACGCCTCCGGTGTAACGCCACCATTGAGGACGGAATCAAAGAGCTTCTGAAGGACTTCAAGTACCGGTTTTCCCCCCGCTTTCAGAAGCTCCGCTGTAATTCGATCCTCGCTTGGGGCCTTGCCGTTTTTAAGGTGCTGGAGAGCAATTCTAATCTCGAGTATAAGGTACACAATCCTCGTCGACACACTCCCAATGTTTACAACGTTGTTAACGAGAGACTTGTGGACAATAAATCCAACACCTCCTTTGGACAGATGTTCGCCCTCCCGGTGATAGAACAAGTTGCCGGATTCGAGGATTACCGTGTCCTCCCCCTCTCTTCGGACCTCGGATAATCCTATGATATTTCAGGGCAACTTGTCTATCTCTTCTTCCAGCTCCAGGATCTTCTCGTCATTCCTCAGGGTGCGTGCGTTTTAAGTTGCCAGGTCGAGTCGTCGTAGGTGGCAACCGCACCTCCACCGAAGATTCTTAGCACCGCCTGCCCCGACGTTACCATGCTCGCCACCGTAGCCAGCAATAGCGGGGCCGCCGAGGACTGGGGTTCGTTTTTTTGTAACTTTTATCGTGGCAACTATGGCAATATACCCCATATTGCCATAGTTGCCACGCTTGGCGAGCGGGTTAGCCATCGCAGTTTTTTTATTGTTATTTTGCTGTTCAAGATCAGAAAGATGCTGCTGCCCATCCTCTGCCTCAGTTTCCCTCTGTCGCCTTTTACGACACCCACGGGAAGATATGGGGTAGTGAGTATTCTTACCCGCCACTACACGGGGAACAAATAAATGCGTAATATAAACATCAAAACGAATATGACCATTCATGAGAATTATCCCTAAACTATATTAACGTTCTCATTTCTCATTAACATGACCAAAGAAAGGTTTCAACAAAATTTGGGCCACAGGGCAAGAGGAAATACATAACACGAAATCTAGTAACGTATTTAGTTTTAGCTAAAAGGAAACGGGGATTTTTGGGCACAATTGTAATAAGTTAAAATATAATTTAAAAAAGCGTTATATTTTTCTATTTCAAAATATAAAATATTTGCCCGATCCACAATCTGGAAGACGAAAAATCTTGAAAATAAGTTTATGTCACGAATAAAATAGGAAATCGATTCCCTTAATCGATTAATGTGAGTTTTAACAATTAAACATAAAAACAACTTACATCAGATGATTGATTCAATCAAAGTAAATAGATACATTACAATATATTAACATAGTGTCAATAGTTTAAGAAATAAAAGATCAACATGATAAAAATAAATCTTAAAATCGATTCACTTTTACAGTTCGATTTATTATTTGTGTTTGTCAACTGTATTTTAATCTGTGCTGTTTTACCGGGTTTAGACTATCGCCTCGCGCCTCGCCTCGTACCTCGCCTCGCAGCTCGCGGTTCGTAGTTGCGAGGTAACGAGTGCCTGTTTACACTCTCGCGATGCGTTCAGTTTGCGTTGAGCCAGCAACGATGAAAAATGTCGAAATAATAGCGGCATCAACTCTTGCATTAATAAGTATTTATCGATACTGGACCATTTTAAAAAGAAGGAAATTAAAAAAAATACTTCGTTGAGAAAGAATATGGTGGATAATATCTATTCATCTAAGCAGAACCTTTTCAGTTTCATAATTTTATATAAATTGCTAGTACCTATAGTGCAAGATTAAATAATATTATTTTATTAAAATTGTAATTTTAAAACAAAAGCAATTCGAATGTTATTATGGAAGGGCGCCATAAACAAACTGAAACGAGAGCGCGAGTATAAACACCACGCTCGCGTCCCTCGCGAGGCCCTTTACCTCGTGCCCAAAAAACCGCCTCCGACGTGAGAGCCGCGAGTGGCGAGGTGAGCTGCGAGGTGAGCCACGAGCTAGCATTTACACTTGCACTTCGTGGCTCGCCTCGCGACTCGCCTCGCCGCTCGCGCGAGATTGTAAACGGGGGGTTAGTGACAGGACAGGTCCTGCATAACTCAATCTATGGTTACACGTCTCGTATCGTTTAGCACGTGTGTTTTAAGGCCCGCCACATACATACGGAATTCCGTTTCGATATTCCGATTCGAGATTCCGAACGCAGCAAGTTCATATAAAATATATGACCCGTCACACACGTACAATGGTTTCTCGTTCGAAATTTTACGGGCAAAACGGGACTCCGTATGTGTGTGGCCGACCCGTGCGGAATTTCGAAACGGAATCCCGAAACGGAATTCCGTATGTATGTGGCCGGCCTAAGTGTTTGTTTTATTGATTTATATTGCACGACCACTGCTTTCTTTCTACGGACTTCTGATCTTACTTAACTTGTACAATCCTTGCTAACATACCGAACACCGATAATCTTGTTTACTCGTTTGACTTTGGCTCGTTATTGTGAGTTTTACGCCCTGGATTTTATCGATTCGATATTGACTCAATGGATCGCTATGTGAATTGTGGCACAGCGACTAGTCGCTGTAATACACTAAGCCCACGATCCTTGCAAAATAGCAATCGCACTTCAAAAATCAGCTGTTTAGTATAGGTTGTTGCCAACTTGTTGCATAACTTCACTTTTACTAAATCTGTTATAATTCTGCTCCCAGATTGCCAAACCCGCAGAATTTTCAGTGAAGTTTTGATAATATATTATATGCTATTAATTGACATTTTCATCTTTTTACAATCTGGGCTCAAGAATGTATGAAAACGTATCAGTCTCCTTTAAATGCTACCTATATAAACCAATCTTACGTATTTTTTTTACTACTACACCTATTATATATATATATTTTAGGAAGTGTAAAGTTTAGTTAAAGTTACAGCCTATATATGTCCCACATCTGGGCACAGGCCTCCTTTCATTTCTGAGAGGGTTTAAAGTTTTTTGGAACTATAAATTAGTTTAATTGAATTAAATAACATTGTATTGCTTCATTCTGAAGCGTTAGGCAACGGAAACACAGATCATAGACGATGTTTCTTAGAAATGTCCGTTGCGTTGCGTGGCTTATACGTCTGTAACCTTGAATTTGACGTCCACGATGTTATGACCTTGGTATTGACATAGACCACATTTGGAGTTGTTTTTCTCATAGATCGAGTGAACTCGCTGTTGGCGACGTTGACTTTATGCCCTGTGTTATAATAATAATGTACTCCATACCGAATTTGATCACGGCGCTCTGCCTAAACAACGACTAGCCATATGCGCAAGACAGGATTATAGTGCACAAATATATACGCAAGCACATTATTCTCTATTTAATCACTAGGTAAACGGTACGGTAAACCGACATGAGACAGATCAGGCGCAGAACTAACGGCTTTACGTGCTTTGGTTGGTGAAACATCGCCAAATTGCTGACTCCGGGCAGCTACTGAGAATTTCTTGACAGTAAAACTCAATAACCGAATTTTTTATAGCCCCACCCAGGATTCGTACCCAGGACCCCCTTGATCACCAGTCGCGTTGACGACCACTAGACCAACGAGGTAGTGAGACGGGTTTGTCATATTGTACGCAGTCACAGACACCCACACCCCGCTGTGTACACTCATCACCCATTTCTAGAATAACGCCGCAAGGACATCGAATAGGCGCTGCACCGGACCACAACGCACTGAGTGGCCTCGCTCTTATAAAGATACAAAATATTTATAATAAAATGAACTTTGAAGTCTTTATATTCCTGATTCCATAATTATAAGCGTCACATTCTCAGAAACTTGTAAATTGGAAATTCCACTATAAATAACATATTGCAACAGCGACACTGACTTTACTTCGCGCCATGACTGTCAAGAGTAAAGTTGTGTAATAGAAACTTGATTTTCTGTAGAATGTCATCAAGTGTGTTTCGCAAAACTTGGCCATGAGTATACGACTAAGGTCAAGAAAAAAAATACTATAATTTTATACGAATTTTAAAATACATTATTTATATCTTCTAGGAATCTAGTCATGCTATAAACGTAATTGTCCCCTTTTTCCCGCTCCAAATGAGCTCAAAATACGTGAGTTAGGAGTAGTTCATAAAAACAGTCGAATGGTGGTTAATTACCTACTGTAAACTATCTGCTATCGCTTAATTAAGGTAATTGTCATGTTTTATCTATACATCCTTATTTCCTCATACGGATATTTAATAAAACTGTCATAAGCCTTTGATAAATGAGATTAGAAAGCAAGAATGGGATTGTTATTGATTCATTTATGTACAAATTGTAACAATCATTCTGTGGTAAGAGGTTAATAAGGTATGCGTTATACCGGTCATGGACAGATTTAAAGTTTGGAGAGGTTCAGAGACTGACATTTCGCTCACGCCATTCTTTCATCGCAAAATAAGACTTGAGTAAGCATCAATTACACTTTAAGCAGACGGACGTTTGATCCGCCCCCAATATTAAAAATATTTATTTAGTTTGTCAGACGGGTCAAGGCCCTCATGGCCCATCGCCTTCTGCTTAATGAACAGCTATCGAAAGCATAAGAAGTGTTTGTAATCAGCAGTAGGTTTGCAGACTGTTAAGTATCTTTTTTATTTAAAAGTTTATGCACACACATACTTTGATAGGAATATGGTAAAAAGAACATAATATTATGTATAGACACTGCTTAATCCATGTTTAAATTTTTTACAGCAGGTTTTTTGAAGGATATAGAGGTAATCTAAGTTTGCAATTTTATAGAATATATATATATATATATCGTATATAATACTACTATTTTCTATATAAAAATCAATTGCTGTTCGTTAGTCTCGCTAGAACTCAAGAACAGCCCGACCGATGTTGATGAAATTTTTTGTGTGTGTTTAAATGGGTCCTTAGATGATTTAGATTCACATTTAGACCCGGTAGGTGGCGCTGTTGTCGTGATCCAGAAATCTCCCATGCGAAGCTGGAGCGGAGCGCTAGTTAAAAATAAAATATAATTATATATTTTACTTTACTTATATAATATACGTACATACATACACATTATTATTTAATAATTTTGGATTGAAAGATAGTGCTCTTTAACAAATATAAATAAAGACACCGTTTTAGCATCAAGGGAAGGAGAAAGGAGGATCAAGGGAAGTAAATTCCATAACCGTACCTTGTTAACAGAAAATGACTGAGAATAGAGATTGGTATTGCAGAGAAGATACGAGAAGAATATAAAGAAGTGAAGAAATTTTAACAGTGTTCTAGTACGAGTATTAGATCTGTATGGTACATCTGGAAAATGGACAAACGTAAAACGATTTTTAGATGTAGCGGAATAGGTCTGGACTATATGTATCTTAGTTGGCGAGGGCAGAAAACTAAACTAAGTACAGCTGTAAGCAAGCTGTCAGTAAATTTCGTGAAGAATTTATGATCTCTACCGTTGTTATGACAAGTTATAAAATGGTAGGTAACTTATTGTTTTGGGCATGTGATTCAACAAAAAAGTGACATGATCAGGTTATGATAACGAAAATTAATGGGTGCAGAGCAAAAAACTCAACACAAAATGGACGAAAATTCATCAGTATGGAAATTAAAATTAAACTGTGCGGGGGCAGCGTAAGAAAATCCATCACCCGGCTTCTTCCCGTGGATGTCGTAAGAGGCAGCTCTGTAAAAGCGTATACTTCGCCCCAAGAATGAATTACTGACTCGGTGGAGTAGAGTTTCGGGTACTACTAGCTTGTGTCTGTTCCTAATATTTACAGAATGAATATCACGTATTTTTAACCGACTTCAAAAAAGGAGGAAGTTCTCAACTCGACTGTATTTTATGTGTGTTACCTTAATACTTTTTTCTAGATCTGAACCAATTTTGATGATTCACTTTTTATTTGAAAGTTGGTGCTTATCGTGTGATCCCATATAAATTTGATCAAGATCGGACCAGAAGTTTTTGGGTTATTCTTAATATTAATACGTATTTATTTGAGTCCGACTACATTGATGAGGTTTATATATATATTGAAGTCGGTTGTAATTTTTTTTTTAATTTTATCACACAAAACTACTTTTATTTTTGTATTACATTTTCATAAATGTATGAAGAGGCCAAAGTGATATATTGATTTCCTTAAATTTTTGTCTGAGCGACTCTTTAAGTTTTAAATCATAGTAAATCATAATAAACTTTAATGACCCTCTTCTGTAAAACAAATATAATTTCAGTATCAATCGCGTGTCCCCATAGCAAAATAATATACGACATAATGCTATGGAAATAGCTAAAGTAAACTAGACTAGCTGTTTCAACACTGGTAAGATTTCTAATCTTTTACAGCTGCAGAACTAAGTCTGCTTGCTAGTTTTGATATATGGGGGCTCCATTAAAGCTTCGCGTCTAGTGTCATCCCAAGAAAAATGGTGGTATTAACAACCAACTGCTCCCCATTTAAAATTACATTAGTATTTAGATTTTTGATATTTGGAGGTATGAATTTCATACGTTTAGTTTTAGTTCCAATTCCAATTTACTAATTTAGATATAGCATTATTGATTTTGTCGTATTTTAGTAATTTTCGTTTTAATTTAAAAATTAATGAAGTATCATCAGCAAATAATACTATGTCATCGTTATCCGTACTATGTCAGTTAAGTCATTAATAATATATACAAGAAACAGAAAAGGGCCGAGAATTGAGCCCTGAGGCTCAAAAAAAAACATGGGGGTCTTTAAACGCTCACCACAATGGGGTTCTGAAACTCAATAAATTCCATTTCTACTTGTAGAAGGTTCATAACCCTTTTAAAAAATAAATAATAGAAAATTGGGGCAATACGGTGAAGTTACTATAAATTAGATTAGATTTGGATAAGTGTTATAATCAGCAAAATTTATTAAACATACAACATAATTTAAAAAAGGAAGTGGATGCAAAATTACTTAAGTACATAAATTAACCAGACATCCAGACCCAGTGGAATTATTTGTAGGTAAGACAACTACTTTTTCCGTGCGGATTTCAAACCCGCAGCCCTTAGGGTTACAACTTACAACTCAAATCTAAACAAACCACTGCGCTACGGACCGGTCTATATATTATAATAATTATGTAGTAGCAATTTGGTATTAAACTTTTAACAATTTGAAAAATGACAATCAACATTAACATGCCACGTTGTGATAATTACGGTTGCTATATTATAGCTGAATAATGATTCACAAACGACTATTTAATGAAGTTCAAAACCATTTAACTTCTCGTATTTTCACCTTGTTTGTAATTTTGTTTAAAAAGTAAGTAATATGCGGTGAAAGTTTCACGACTACGCTACGAAGTATTCGTATTACAAATAGTATACCTATAAATTACCACGCTTACCATGTATATGAAATTTAATATAAAATTTCATTAATATAATGGTTTCTTATATACTTTACCTGGTACGGCATGCGTCTCTTTTGTCAGAATCGTTTTTTAAAGAATAAGAATGGACAAATGAGCACACAGTCTACCTGATGGTAAGTGAATACTGTAGCCCATAGACATCTACATCCATCCTCGGTCAAGGATCAAAATGCAGATGCGTTGTCATCCCTGAGGATCAAGATAGAATGCCTCGTCGCCAGTAAAAAGGGTCTCCGGTTCCCTACACTGACCATACAAAACACAGCAGCATTAGGTCGTTATTTTACGCTGGTATTCTGTGAAAGCGTGGTTTACCCCTAACAAGCAGACCCATTTATGCTACAACCATAATATAGCTGCAGGTCTACCACGTATAAAATTCGCGGGCGCACGCACCAAAGTTTCATTGTAATCCAAACAATGAACGTTGTAAGAAATTTTATATTACATAATATAAATAATATTATGTTTGGTTTTGATACTTTTCAACCGACTTTTAAAAAAGGGGCAAATTCTCAATTGGACTGTTTTTTTGTGTGCTACCTCAAAACTTTTTTCTAGGTGAACCGATTTTGATGATTCTTTTTTTAATTGAAAACTGGTGCTTCTCATGTGGTTCCATGTAAATTTGATGAAGATCTGACCGGTAGTTTTTGATTTATCCTTCATAATGCGTATTTAATTGACTTCGACTACATTGACGATGTTTTCTCATTTTATTTATATAGAATTCGGTTGTACAAAATTTTTAATTTTACCACTTGTTTACACTAAGATATACTAATGTGGTGTTTACACTATGTGCACATAGTGTGTAGAATTAAGAAAGAGCCGACATTCAAAGCTATTATGTGTAAATTATTTTATTATTTTTAATTCTTTGAAGTCGGCTTTTACTTTTTATTAAAAGTCTAATGTTTTACACTTTTAAATGGACTTAGGAATATCACGAGCTCGAATTTTGTCTAAACAGTTACATTTAAAACTTCATCCCTATGTCTCCATCCTAACAGGTAGTTTTATTCTTCATTTTTTTTAATTAATAAAAAAATTATTAAATTCGTAATAATTTCTTAACAGTGGTAGAGCCACGCGACAGCTTTTGCTGTCGCACGGATGGGCTGGCTCGAACCGGGGTAGTACCACGACCTCACAGAAAACCAGCGTGAAGTAGAGGTTTACCTCTGCGTTTCGCTTGGTGAGTGCAGGTGGCCGGAGGCCCTTTTTACTGGAAAAGAGGCATTCCATCTTAGTCCTCACGGGTGACAACGCATCTACATTTTGATTTGTAACAGAGGATAGATGTAGATGTCTATGGGCCGCAGCAACCACTTACCATCAGGTGGACTGTGTGCTCGTTTTCATCCTTATCCTATAAAAAAAAATTACTTTATATTTACATTACTTTTTAATTTTACGGATTTTATCGCGTCCATGACATGGGTGATGTAAAGTGCCCGAAAAATCAGGAATTAAAAAAGTTAAAATTAAACGCGATAAAATCCGTATTATTAGTTTTATTCCGATAGCCAAAAATATCACATAACATAATTATAGTATGTGAGAAATAACATACAGTCGAAATGATAACTTTCTCCTTTTTTTTGAAGTCGGCTAAAAAGGTATTAAAATTGCTTCTTTTTTTTAAATCGGCTACAAGAGATATATATATAATAAAAAGACTTCCATCACATTAATTTAAAAATAGTGCTGATTATTTGTATGGTACGTTACTTCAAATATTATATTAACTTCTGAAACTTTCTGTTTTAACAGTCGCAAATCGTTTAATGAATGGGCGACAGTAGGAATTTATAAAAGTAGGAGAAGGTTATACGAGCTTTATGATGAAAGATCATATAATAGTAGTGTTATATTTAGAGATTATGTAAAAACATATTCTAAAATATTTAAAAAAGTGTGCTCCACTGCTAAGGCTTTACATTTAAGCAACAAAATTAAAACTGCATCCGACAAAATTAAAATGACCTGGAGAATAATAAATAGTGAAACGGGCAAGGTCAAACCGCGCAACTCGGATTTTCGATTGAATATTAACAATAATTTAACGCGACCTGATCAAGAAGTTGCTATGGCTTTTAAGAAACATTTTACTGATGTTCCTTTTTTGACAACAAAATCATTAACTTCTCTTACTGTCGCCGAATCATTGCTTAAACAAATCGTCGCTGACGCAGCAAAGGGTGCGAAACTCAATTTTTCAATAAATTATAGGAGAGCAAGAAAACATTTATTACTCCCAGATTACTAGCTTTCTTTCATCAGAAAATTAATCTTATTTGTAGTTTTACATTAAGTCTAATATATTTAATTTTTCGCCCCTTTGCGGCGTCAATGACTAAAAGTAAAGGATTGTTCAAATACTTTTAAATTCCATAGAGTATTGCCAAAAGATATCGTTAAATATTTAAAACTAATAATGTTAAAAGAAAACGGTAGACTTATGGAAGATTTCCGTTATAATATCTATTATAATAGCACCTTATCTAGCCACTATATTTGATACATGCGTCGAATCTGGTGGGTTTCCTGATTTAATGAAACATAGTAAAGTCATACCTTTTTTTATATAGGAGAGGGAGCAAAGGAGCATGCAGCTCACCTGATGGTAAGTGACTACCGCCGCCCATGAACTACTGCAACACCAGGGGAACCAGGGGAATTGCAGATGCGTTGCCGGCCTTTTAAAAAGGAGTAGGCTCTTTTCTTGAAGGTCCCTAAGTTGTATCGGTCTGGAAAAATCGCTGATGGTAATCGATTCCACAAGGAATTTGTGCGAGGAAGAACACATAATGGACCGCCAATCATCCAGATGGTATGGATAGTATCAGGAGTTCTGTCGCGATGTGCGTTCGTGAAATTTGGCGGCTGAGATTAATCCGAACAATTCCTCAGAGCACTCCCCGTGGTAAATGCGAAAGAAAATGCAAAGGGATGCAACATCTCTTCGCAGTGCCAATGAATCGAGCCCATCTGTGGCTGAGGCAACAAGGGGAGTGCCTTGAAACTGAGGATATACGACAAAGGGGTTCTTTTTAGAGGTAAACGCGCAAGTTTGCGTCTTCTGAGGATTAAACTGGACTAGATTTAGTCGCCCCCAATCCGATACTTTGTTCAGTAAAGACTCGACTTCAGACACAAGTTTGTTCCGGTACTCGGCAACATTTTCCCGAGAAATATTGGCACGGCCGGTTTATAGAACATCACCAGTGCTGTCATCTGCATAGCAATGAATGTAACCAGTTTGCAACATATCATTGATATGCAGAAGAAACAGCGTTGGTAATAGCACACAGCCATGTGGAACACCAGCGTTAATAGGCTTGTAGTCGGAGCATGCACCGTCTACAACGACCTTGATGCTCCGATCTGCAAGGAAGCTGGTGATCCAATTGCACAATTTCTCGGGAAGCCCAAAGGAAGGAAGCTTCGAAAGAAGCGCTTTGTGCCAAACCCGATCGAAGGTCTTCGCAATGTCCAAACTAACGGCCAACGCCTCCCCTTTGAACGCTACTGCCTCCGCCTATCTATGAGTCATTTAGACCAGAAGATCACCAACTGATCGACCCCGACGAAAACCTTTATTTAAATCTGGTAGTACATTAGACCCCGCCATTTTTAGAGCAATATCTGTAATACTAACGTTTAGTAAAATTTTTGAAACAATAATTTTAGATCAGATGTTAAGTTTCTTTAATATTAATAAATTGCTACATAAAATCAATTCGGTTTTACAAGGAATCGCTCGACAAATGACGCTGATGTTGAGCTTATTAAACATATTTTTTATGCATCGGAGAATTTAAAGAACGCTTTGGGTATGTAGCCCTGTTGAATCCACAGTTTTTTTTTTGGCATCGCGGTCCACGCAAAGCTTCAGTGGTATATCCTACTAGTAGTATAATCCTACTAGTAAGCAGACTAAGTTCTGCAGTCTAGGCTGTAAAAAAGATTAGAGGTCTCACTAGTGTCAAGACTGCTAAATTAATTTATTTCAGTTATTTCCATAGCATAATGTCTTATAGGATTTTGCTATGGGCAAATGCGGCTGATTCAGAAACTATTATTTGTTATTATATATATGTTTGTTTTACAGAAGAGGGCAATTAGAGCTATTTACGACCTAAAACCGAGAGAGGCTCTTAGAGATAAATTTAAAGAAATAAATATATTAACTTTGACCTAACTATGTCCATAAAAACAAAGGTAGTTTTAGTTAAAAAAGTGATATACATTCTGTAAACACTAGGAACAAACACAAGCGAGTGATACCAGTTTCTCGACTCCACAGAGTTAGTAATCATTCTTGGGGCAATGTATACGCTATTACAACAAAGTCCCGGAAACTGTACAAGCTTTCTCTATTACCAAGTTTAAATTTTTTGTTAAGCTGAAACTGTATAAAAAGGGTTATTATAATATAAATGAATACATAGTTAATAATGACCCCTGGGAATGAGGTGGTCGCTTCCAAGAAGTTTCCACCATTTGTACAACCATTAATGTAAAATATACTTTTTAAAAAAAGTCCCGCTGGGTTTCTTGCTGGTTCTTCCCAGGACAGCGGGTTTTTTCGAACCAGTGCTAAAGTAAAAAATTACTTTCAATAAGAATTACACATGTGATCTATATTGAATAAAAAAATACTCTATTCTATACTATTCTACCCCCGATGTAATACGAAACGGACGTATAGAACATTAACGTATTAAATAAAATATTAAATAAATAGCAATAGTAACCAAATTATAATACAAATTGTATTTCAATTCAAAGCGAATGCAGACTACATTGTGAGGGTGGGGATACACACCGTTACGAAAACTTTTCTTTAAATAGCTAATTCTCCGCATGTTTTATTGGACATATCTCTACATACATATATAAAATCAATTGTTGCCCATTATAATATATATATATATATATATATATATATATATATATATTATAGTCTCGCTAAAAGTCAAAAACAGCTTGACCGATTTTGATGGTTTTTTTGTGTATGTTTGAATGAGCCCCTAGACAGTTTATATTCACATTTTTGGCGCTGTTGTCGAGATCCAAAAATCATTCATGCGAGGCGCGGTTGATCGCTAGTTATATATAAAAAGAAATCCATGTGACATTAAAAACAGTATAACCACTTGTCTTGTGGCATTTCGTGGTGAAGGCCTATGTTCAGCAATGGACTTTTGAAGGCGTGTGATTATGATGATAATAATAATGAATCAAAGCGGCCTCTTTACATTTTTTTAATTGACATAATAGCGAAAAACGAGCACATAGTCCGCCTGGTGGCATAGATGCTTAATTAAGAATTAAAAGGCAGGTGCGTTGTCACTCCTGAGGACTAAGAGGGAATGCCTCGTCACCAGTAAAATAGGCCTCCGGTACTTATCACTCACTTTACGAAACGCATACGCGCTATAGGCATATTTGATTCTGGTATTCAATGAGAGCGTAATGCTTTCCCGGTCAAGTTAAACCCTTCGTGCTGCAACCATTTTTCCATTTAAATAATAGCACATTAAATCCTCAAGGGTAATAACTCATCTGCAGTTTATATCTCTATCGAGATTGATAAAGAATCAAACTGCAGTCTACATCTGTAGGTGTCAATAGGTCACATAAATCATTTACCATAAGGTGGACTGTATGCTCGCTTATCTCTCTTACTCACGTCTACATAAATTGTATTGATATGCGTGGTAGAACCATGCTGCAACTATATTAGTAGTATAGTTGTAGCATGAATGGGTCGCCTCGACCGGGGAGGGACCACGCTCCCACAGAACACCAGCGTAAAATAGCAGTGTAACACTGCTGTGTTTCGTATGGTGAGTGTAGAGAACCGGAGACCCTTTTTACTGGAAAAGAGGCATTCCATCTTAGTCCTCACGGGTGACAACGCATCTGCATTTTGATTCGCAAACGACGATAAATGTAGATGTCTATGGGCCACAGCAACCACTTACCATCAGGTGGACTGTGTGCTCGTTTGTCACCCGATCCTATAAAAAAATTTATATAAAACAATTATCCTCTCTGCTATGTTAAAAGCCGTAGTCAAGGATTGGATTGTTTACGGTAATAGTTGTTATTATGTTAACCGAGATTTTTTACGCTTTTAGTATGAAGCAACAAACAATATAATATAGAAACAGACTTATTTTAAACTAAATTCTACATCATTCACTTTTTAATTTAAATTCGAAAATTATGTTTGTCAAGTAAACTTTTGCCGTGCTAAGCGCTAAGCGCCCGCTGTAAATTTCACAGTACTCGAGCAACACGGGTTCGATCCCCGCCGGCACCAATGAAATTGTTAATTGAAATTTTGAGTGCTGATTTACCACGTGCTCGGCGGTGAAGGAAAACATCGTGAGGAAACCTGTATGTCTGAGAAATAAGAAAAAAAATATTTCGAAGACATGTGAAGTTTGCCAACACACATTGGGGCAGCACGGCGGACATTTCCTTGCCCTAAAACCCTCTCAGAAATGAGAGGAGGCTTGTGCCCAGCAGTAGGACGTATATAGGCTGTAACTTTAACTTATTAACTTTAAGTAAACTTTTTACCAGGGAGATAAAGTACAATAATTTATTTCCTTTCACTATAGTTTTTACTGTTAGAAAAACTTAAAGAATGCTAAAATACCGTTTTTTCAACTGCAAAGTTTTCTTGAGAAAAATTTGCTGAAACTATCAAAAACTTAAATGTTTTCATTAATAATTCGAAAGGTTTTGTGAAATAATTCAATAAGACTAACTGGCTTTCTTTGGTTAGCATTTCACGTTTAAAGTCTATTATGGCATTATATCTTTTTTTTTTGGACAGGCGAACATTTAAAAAGGATATTTTCTATAATGAATGCAAATGGCGGGAAGACAAGGTATAGTTATCAATTAATTTGTCAAAATTGAGATGCTTATATATTTTAGCTTTGCATATAGAACTTCATTCCGAGTTAAGCAAAATCTAATAATACTGCAGGAATCCATAAAAATTTAGTTTATAAAATGGTAAAAACATTAAATATATTTTACTTCTCGTAGAAATATGGTTTATGTTTTTCATCGACAGCTTAATTATATTATATTTTCCCAAAAATTGGCAATACATACCTATTATATGTAGTAGGTACTTATTATAAATAAATAAATTGAAAAAGGAAAAACTATTTATAATACAAACAAAATTAAAAAATGTCTTTCAATAATAACGAAAAGGCAACAAAACTTACCCTTTTAAAAGATTTTTTTAAATTTAAAAATAGAAGTTTAAAAATTGCATTCACTATTTCAGAATGTCAATGACAAGTTACAGGCGGGCGGTACAGCCGAGCGCTAGAGAACCGATGGGCGGGTGTAATTCGAGAAAGCCTGAAGCCCTACTAAGAAGTAATAATAACAAACTACGTTATACCCTATCCACAGACTAAAGAGTCGGTTTCTTTACTCATGTGCCTATACCACAGAATAAATAATAGTACTACGTACCTATACCATATTTGATAGGGTTCCGTCGGCTTCAGTCAGCGTTCCATTAGTTAATGTAGTTAAATCTTTTTTAGAAATAGACATAATAAATTTAAAAGTCATCCTTTTTTGTAACTTTAATTGTAAGTTAGGCTGTGTTCAGTTAATTTCTTGATAAAATGTCCTTTTTGGAAACTAATTGTTTCTTCTACAGCTCTCTTAGCTAAGTTTCTGCACTGTACTTCTCTTCGTTTTCGATCACGGCGATATCTTCTAGTCTGCCGACTTCCAAAAAGGAGACGGTACTCAATTCGACTGTATGTTTTTTTTTATGTGTGTTACCTCATAACTTTTTACTGGGTGAATCTATTTCGATGATTCTTTTTTTATTTGAAAGCTGGTACTTCTCGTATGGTCCCATATGAATTTGATCAAGGTCAGACCAATAGTTTTTGAGTTATTCTTAATAACTTATATTGAAGTCGGCTATACAAAATTTTTAATTTTAAATTATTATAAACAGCAGTCATCAGCAAAGCATGTTCTCTAAACAACTGAGGCATTTTCTTAGAATTTCTATATTAATTATTCAGTACAATTTTCTCTTTTGTCTCTGTCAATATGTTAATTGGGCTGCGCATTTTATACAAAATTAAAAAGGATATGAGGCAAATATGATACAACCACAGGCACACTTAAGCCTTTTTATTGTTAGGCGCTATAAAATGGTTCAGAACTCCAGAAAATTTCTAGAAAAATCTTGTTTTTTTGTTTTCTTCTATATTCATTCACATCTCGGCTAGCATAACGAACTGTTACGCAACAAACTGCCAAATTTAATGCTTTTGCATGAGAATCTTGCTTCCCCAATGTATTGGATTATTGGGCAGGAGGTTTAAGCGGGGCCCTGGTGGTTTTGTGTTGCAGTTGTAGAAAGTTCTTTCTTGTCTGCTTTAGACTTTTGTTTGAATCTTGTTTTGGAAGAAGTAGTCAAAGGTACTTTATGCTTTGACTACGGAAAGTATGTCAGCGCTTGAGAGTAGCAACGAATCTATAAAAAATTATGAAAACGTACGTCTTTGCTTGATCTTTTGTTTATAATTATTGTAGTTGCCAACTAAACCGCGCCATTATCAATTCTGTTATTAGTTTCTTTAAAAATAACTATAGTTTTGAAGTTTTTGGAATGTTGATTATTTAATTCAAACACGTGGTAAATCAGCACAAAACTGTTTGAAAAATTAACAATTTCACTGGTGCCGGCGGAGATCGAACTCGGGAGAAATTTACAGCGAGCGCTTAGCCCATGTGCTACCACGGGTCTTTTATTTTACCGTGGCCAATGTTCTGCTTTAAATGTGTAATTATTTAGCCATTGCCTAGCAATTATAGCTTTTGTATACTCTATCTGCCTGCGGATATGTGTGAGAAGATATTAGTAAAGATAAAGCAGGTGGCAAAAGGTTCGCGTGACCTCATGACCTTGGCTAGAAGTTGATGTTCTGTTTATTACTTGATTCCGCCTTAATCACACGAAGCTAACAATAAAAATGTAGTTCTTAATAGAAAATGTTAGACTTGAACAAATTGTGCGAAGTTTTTCGTTTCAGAATGTGTTATTTTCAAATTGATCCAGATAATAAGTATTTGATGTTAACAAAAATAAGTCGATATACAAAGATATTTTTCCTATGTTATAATATTAAGGCCTAATATATAGGCCTACCCATATATTGCAAACGAATAAAATGAATTAGTAATTGAAATTTGAAATTTAAGGTTTCTTATTCACTTAAAGTTTCATATTAGTTATATATTATTTTTCTATTTTCAATTTATGCAACTACGTACATTGAATAAAACCAATTTTACGCATTTTATTGCACTTAATTTTAACTTTGAATTCTCGACATTTCAAATGCTTTACAGAAGCCACGGTTAAGGGGGACTGGGATTTTAAACTATCTCCTTGCAAGCAGAGAGTAACAAACAGAAAATACCACATGCAAAGAACAACTAAATCTCCTCATCAGCCCGTAAAAACCCACAGCTGGACATGGGCCTTACCGGTTATAGGTAGGTTAGAAGTAACCTTAATCGTCACGCTTGGCAGGCGGCTTGACGATCGTAGTACCAAACGCATCTTTCAGTGCCGGTGTAAATTGGTCACAATTTATTTATTTATTAAGCCACAATCTATCGGAAGTCATAAGATTTTTGTGATGGAGCAATTACCGTTTCCGTTACAGCCAATTAAAGTTCACTGCTAAACATAGGCCTCTCCTATAAATTGCCTCATAGGAGGGATATTTGCCATAGTTGCCACGCTTGGCAAGCGGGTTCGCTACCGCATTTTTATATTTTTAGTCGGTATTAGGATGACGCTGCTGCCCATATCCTGATTTGTTTCCTTCTGTCGCACCTTACGATACCCTCGGGATAATATGGGGTAGTGGATATTTTTACACCGCCACCACATAGAAAATGATGGAGCAGCGCGGTAGACTAATCGTCCCACACCCCTCTCATGCCTGTACCCACTAGTGAGTGGTATCTCATTATTTAGTATTTAAGTCCCATTACTATAATTAAAATGCATGCTTTTATTCAGTGAGTGGTACGTATATAAGCTGTTACTTTACTGTTTTACTTTTATACTTTATTTATTTCTGTGTTGCTTTGAATTTAAATATTATACAAGTAGTGAAATTAAAAAATTTGTGCGTTAACACACATAAACATACAGTCGAAATGAGTATCTCTTTATTTTTGAAGTCGGTAGAAAACTTATAATTACTGTTATAAGAAAGACATCAGTTAGTATTGTAACTATGTACGTGATAGGACGAATCTTTGTAGAAACAAGCGGTATGAAGACGACACTTTCACAGTTCTACCTAACCGCATTTTAAGACCATCTTAACTCCATAAATTCTAAAATTCAGTTCACAATGGAGTTAAAGGCCAACAATTCTTTAACTTTTCGAGATGTGTTAGTAATTCGGAATCCTGACAACACCTTGAGCCTCACTGTGTATAGAAAAAAGACCCATACAGATAGATATTTAAACGGTGATTTTGGCGGTCACCATCCTTCACAGTTAGCTACCGTGGGTAAATCTTTGTTTCAGAGAGCACGAGGAATCTGTGACAGTAAACACCTGCTCAACGAGCTCCAACATATCAAGCAAGATTTGCACGACAATAAGCTTCGGGTCCCGTGCCTACGTCACAGTGAACGAGTGAAGCCGGCCACAGTCGAGCGAGTGCCTGGTGTACTGCCATATGTCAGAGGTATCACTGACAAGATTGGCTACATCTTGAAGTGTAATTCCATTAAAATTACCATACTTCAAGCCGCCGAAGAAGATTAGTCGGTTTTTACCATCAGTCAAGTGTAATGTCCCTCTGGAAGACGCAGGAGTGTACAGGCTTGATTGTGAATGTGGTCTCTCTTATATAGGACAAACTAAAAACCAATAAAAACCCGCGTTAAAGAACACATAGCTGATGTGAAGAATCAACGCTCCGAGAAGTCTGCATTCAATGAACACGAATCCTCGCTAAAGAACACCGATTCCTTCCAAAGATGATTCCCGAGGCCATTGAAGTCAAAAAACATCTTAATTTCAATAGAGAATATGGCTGGGTACTACCATCTGCTTGGGATCGCATAATTAATAAAATTAAATCCCAACCCAAGCATATAACTGCAAGACATCGAGATACTGTAAGTTCATACTGCGTACATCGGAACAAAAATTAATAATTTTTAATCTGGAGGTAGCCGTGGTTAACTATGACATTGGGACGTCAAACACCTCAGTCCCCACTATAGGACAGTTACTATACTCTTTGGTCCCCACCGTGACGTGGGTGCTGTAAAGTATTCAAAACGTCGGGAATATAAAATAAGTTAATATACGCGATAAAATCCGTATAACTAGTTTTATTTAAATGGAAGACCTTTACCTATTTCTGCCTCCAATGAGCAGTGCGTTCACTACTGTGCTGACATTTTTTATAGCATAAGTGTGACAAAAGAAACACACAGTCTATGTGATGGTAAGCGAATGCTGATTCATTCATCCTTGATTAAGAATTAAAATGCAGATACGTTGTCACCCCTGAGGTCTAATAAATTTCCAGTAAAAAGGGTTTTCGGTGCTCTACATTAAGCATACGAAACACAGCAGCATTAAGCTGTTATTTTACGGTGATATTCTGTGAGAGCATGGTTCTACCGCGGTCGAGCCGACCCATTCTGGCTACAACCATAATATGACTGCAATATGGCTCTACTAGGTAATAATAATTTAAAAATTAAAATTTTGTACAACCAACTTCAACATAAATTATTAAAAACTATTGGTCAGACCTTGATTAAATTTATATGGGACCACATGTGCAGCAGCTTTCAAAAAAATATCCATGTGCTGGTAGACACTTACCATTTGGTTGGACTGTTAGTTTGTTTGTCACTTCAACTTTATAAAAAAACCAGCAATCCGCCCCGGTTTCGCACGGCTAATTTCTGAATCCGGCATCAACACCACCTAAGCTCTAAGTGTGAATCTAAACCATTCTCTAATTAACTTAATCACCCAACCCAGCTGTTTAGAAGGAGTTCAGTCACATACACACGGACAGAAGAATTATATTACATATAATATGCATGCATTATACATATAAACCTTGAATTATTCTGTCTATTGCTGAAAACCGTATAAAAATCCGTCGTGTAGTTTAATAGATCTAAGCGTACTTTGTTTTATACTATGTAGAGAAAGATACTTTAGTATAAAATTTAATGTATTT
Source organism: Parnassius mnemosyne (assembly GCA_963668995.1). Classification (NCBI taxonomy): domain Eukaryota; kingdom Metazoa; phylum Arthropoda; class Insecta; order Lepidoptera; family Papilionidae; genus Parnassius; species Parnassius mnemosyne. Next base: position 30,732,657 of record CAVLGL010000057.1, on the reverse strand, counting down.
TTCATTCTGTCTAAACGTGTTATTAACAATGCATGGTATTTCTTGTTATCAAACTTACAACTTATTCTAGCTGATTATTTATGTTAGGAAAAATAATTCGCATTTAAATTCAACTGCGATCTTATTATTTAGTATTTAAGTCCTATTACTATATTATGTAAAATGCATGTTTTATTCAGTTATAATTTAATTCATACATAAATAATTAACTAAATATTTCAACTTTTACTAAAAGATAATTATTCAAGCTACGCAATATTATACATTATTTTATCTATTTTTATTTTAAATACAATAAATTTTCACAATGTAACTTCAGATTCTATTCATTATATTAACTAAAAATTTGAAACTTATACATCATTCAACTTTAATGAATACATTATAATATAAACTAGAAACTTAATATCATATAGTCCTTCTCCCCGCGGTATCGTGCCAAGAATACTGGCTGCGTTTCCCCACTGAATGGCTATACTTAGACTTTGAGCTAGAAAAGAACCAGCCCTCTTTTCACCAGCAGCAACGACCAGCCGCGGATGGAGTTTCTTTAGGAACTTCACCGCACGTGGACCCCACGGATCGATAGTCTCTACAGCAAATGGCACAAATATGTAGTCATCTCTCAGAGCCTCTTACCTTCGGACTTGATAAAGTGACTTGAAAGTGTACTTTGATGACTGCTACTGAAACTTCTCGACAAGGAGAACTAGTTGTAACGAGTTTGGGCTCGATTTGTTAGTTGTGATGAGACCTTACCTCCGGATAAAGTGACTTGAAAGTGTACTTTGATGACTGCTACTGAAACTTCTCGACGAGGAGAACTAGATGTGCCGAGTTTGGGCTCGTTTTGTTAGTTATGATGAGACATTACCTCCGAAGTTGATAGAGTGACTTAAAAGTGTACTTTGATGACTGCTACTGGAACTCCTCGACGAGTAGAACTAGATGTGCCGAGTTTAACCTAGTTTTGTTTGTTATAGAATATAATAAATATATAGAATAGACCTTACCTCCGGACTTGACGGACTGAATTCAATGTGTACTTCGTTGACTGCTACTGGAACTCATTGACGAATAGAACTACAATTTACATTTTTTTTTAATTTTTTCACTCTCATTGGACATTGTGAGTCGTGCACTTTTGGATTTTCCAAACTTTTTACAAATTGAAGTTTGACATAAAGTAAGTTGTCATAAGGTTATTAGAGAAAACTTGTATGTACCTAAACTACTTAAAGAAATAATTATAATTATATTATACGTAATTTTAATGCGCTTAAGGCATGTACAATTGGATTTACCAATAGTTTCTTTTATATTTTATTCTTTTTCTTTATATATTTTTATGAGTCAAAAGTATCCTGATTCGGGGTTTTTCCAAACCTTTAAAAATTCATAACTCCGAAAATATGAACTTAATCGTTAAAAGTCACAGGATCTTTGTTATACGTATTTTATCAAAAAATATAAAAAATATATCTTTTATATTTTATTCCTTTTCTTCATATATTTTAACGAGGCAAAAGTATCTGAATTTAGGATTTTTCAAATATTTAAAAATTCATAACTCCGAAAATATTAACTTCATCGTAAAAAGTCACACGACCTTTTTAAAGTTATAAGGCGTTTGGAATAAATGATGAGAGCGAATTTTTTACGATGCGCCCGCACACCGACACCTAAAAGGGTCAACTTCAGTGGAAGTTAATTGTCTCTCAACTTTTTTTGTTTTTATACGCTAACGAAGTATAACTTCCGAAGTGCGTACGTAAGTACACACACTTTTTTATTCATATTTTATTAAAGAATATAAAAGAAATATCTTTTACGTTTTATTATTTTTCTTTATATATTTTTAATTACTCGAAAGTATCTGAATTTGAGATTTTTCATACTTTTAAAGATTTATAACTCCGAAAATATTAACTTTATCGTAAAAAATCATAAGATATTTTTAATTTGTCTTTCATCAAAAGATATAAAAAAAATGTCCCGTTTGAAAATAACCATTACTTGCAATTGAAAAAAATATGGGTTTAAACAATATGGCACCGAGTTGCCATGATATAAATTCATCGCAACATGCATTTATATCCTCAATAAGACTATTTGAACAGAATCGTATAAAAGAATTGACGTGGAATAGTTTTCGGTACTCATGCGCCGATTCCTCCTGGACTAATTGGGAATTTTATTGATTATTTGTTTTTTTTTTATTAAATAGGGTATACTTTTTCAGGGAAGTCTGAAGTATGTCAACATGTTCAGTATCGTCCCAACCATTATATCAGATCTGATAGACAACAAATCCTCGCAATAGAACATCGATTCCTACCAAGGATAATTCCCGAAGCCATTGAAATTAAAAACATCCTAACTTCAAACCCGAGCATACTACTGCAAGATTTCAAGATACTGTAAGCTCGTCCTGCGTAGATCGGACCAAACATTATTAGTTAAAAGTTGATTGTAGTCTTCGTAAACTTAAACAACGCATGAAATGTTCGCCTTGTTGTGGCGGCGAAAGAGAACCCGCCACCTCGTATAGTTCCGTATGTGTCCTAAGAGGAGACAGAGGAAAACAAACAGGAGACAGGCAACATCATCCTCCTGACAATAGTTTAAAATAATAAAAGCTGCGGTTGCCAACCCGCCTGCCAAGCGTGGCGACTATAGCAAATATCCAGCCTATTTGACAATTTATGCCGGAGACCTATGTTCAGTTCAGTGCACTTTTGATAGGTTGTAATGATAACGATGATGAGTTCTATTCTTTCGAATCTTTGCTACCGTTAATATTTACGGTAGTGTGAAAACAAAAAAGTAACATCTGCGAAAATATGAATGAAATAAAAACAGCATAATTGCCCCATTAAAACTAAAAAAGTAGCAACCTACATAGGTACATGTCACTACTGGACACATAGCAACAAACAGTGATAAATATCATTAAATGACACCATTTCGCGAAATAATGATTTAATGGAAATATTGCAATATTGGCAGGCAGACCAGTTTTAATCAGTTTAGTATGAATTGATGTTTTTTAGTTAAAAAAAATATCAACTCGTATATGTCACTATAATGTATTATTTTTTTAATTTTTATTACTACACTTTTAAAGTAAAATAATGATTAAATTAAACGTTAGGATTTTTAAATAATTTTATAAATGTAATTACTTAAATATATAAATGTCATTTATTTATATTATTTAATTTATTAGTTACTAAAGGCAAAATATAGGCTTTTTTCATTTGATGATCAGCGGAGTTTCAAATTGTTATGTAGGTAATTTTAAACTTTATTTACAAATTTGATATTTATTTGAAAAAACACCCGTCATCCCGCATATTAACTAACATAATCATATATAATAAAAAGTTAACATCTAAAGGAAGAAAAATACTTAACCGTCTTTTTTAAGTTCCGTAATCGGATAAAAGTAGCCTATAAGTTGCCCCGGGTTACTATCTACCTACATATGAAATTTAATGGATATCGGTCCAGTAGTTTTTGCGTGAATCGGTAATACACAGACAGACAGACAAACAGACAAAAATTATAAAAACCACTAATTTGGCTTCAGTGCTCTTTATTTAGTCCCCTGGACTTGTTTTGTTCAAGAGTATATTATAATTACAGACACGACTTTTCTACACATTTATTATATGTATAGATATAGATGTCTATCAACCGCTAATATCATACTACATCTCATAGACAGATATCAAAGTATGTTCTAAGTCTATGCTACAAAGTAATATTTTTTTAGTATATTAATAAATTATTAATATACTAAAAAATATAATAATTCTTTATAGTATATTAATAAAAATCTGATGTGTTTTTATTAGTATACTATAAAGTTTATTAATAAAAAACATCAGAGCTTCATCTTAATATAGTGAGAAAAAATGAGAATTGCGTTTATAAAATAGTGTCTTTTTATTTTATTTTTTAATTAAAATTAAAAGAGATTATTGATCATATTACTTAGTATTTCTACCGATAACGACAGAAAATTCCGAGATTATATTATATATTGACGTTCCGGTATGGGTCTCCTAGTTTACCCTCAATATAATTATGCAATAGCCACGAAGCTCCTGCTTGTGGATCGGATAAAGTTTCTGACGCAATTGAAACTCCATTATCGGCGCATATTACAGAAGGCAATCTCGATAAAACCTAATTATGAGAATCGTCAGTATAAGGGAATTGGAATTATTTAAATATGATTTTAAATTTTTTAGGAATACATTTAAATATAACATCTTAAAATTTTTTTTCGAATAGCATATATATGTATATGTTATTAATGTTAAAATTTTAAAACAACAGACAATTTTAACTATAAGTATTGTTTACCAAGTAAAAAACCCTAAACAGAAACAGAAACAGAAACTTTTTTATTCAATATAGATTATAAATAATACTTATTGAAAGTCACTCTTTTGTTTGATTACCACTGGTTCGGAAAAAACCTCTGTCCTGGGAAGAACCAGCAAGAAACCCAGCGGGACTTTTTTTTTAAATAACAGCTTACAATCATGATGTTACACAAATTAACAACACAACAAATTAGAAATAGCTTGGTAGCGATCACCTCATTTCCAGGGGTTATTATCATCCATAAATTCCTTAATATTATAATAACCCTTTTTATACAAACTTAGTTTAATAAAGTTTTTGAACTTTGAACAGGTCAAACTTTGTATATTTTCTGGAATTTTGTTGTAAAAGCGTATACATCGCCCCAAGAATGAATTACTGACTCGATGGAGTCGAGTAACTGGTAAATATAAATCTTTACATTAATATGAAAACATATAGATTACTTAAGAGAAAGTTAAAGATATAGAAGAGTGAATGAAGGACACAGAGTAAATGGTGCTCTTCACTTTGTTGTGGAAAGTCGCAATGTGCCATAAAAGGCACGTACTCAGATGAAGTTTTTACTTCATCTGAGGGCACGTATTGTATAGTAGTAAAATTTGGGTGTGGCAGAAAAAAAACAAAAAATAGAATTAATGCTACAGAAAAGCGATCATTAAGAAGCATTCATTCCATAACTGAATGATAGACTTAGAAGTTGCATGATAATTTCTTTATTAATTTGCATCATAATTTAGATTCAGAAATGATTACTTCAGTGATTTTGGCACGCAGATAGATTGAATGAGAAAAAAAAGTAAAAAGTAAATTTATGCTGTAGACAGAGTCGGAATGGGACGCCCTAGAGCCCTAAATGGATGTTTATCGACCGCGATTATTTGCCGATAGGTATATTAAAGATGGGCCAAATTTAGAGTACTCTTGACCAACCAGCATATGTGTGTCAAGATTCTCCGCTAGGAGTAAAAGTATTCTGTGGTCAGGATCGTGTCGATTAAAAGTAATCGTAATCTCTTTCTAACACCCTCTGGGTGATAGACGTGAGAGTTCATCATTATGATATGATCTGATACTTAAATGAACGTAATTAAATAAAATAAAGATTATAATCATATTTTATACAACATTAACATTGTAACGCTATAAATTCGAGGATAAAATATAAAATTATCTTAGTATATATAGGTACTCATTGGAAAGCTATGTTACGTGTTGAATAAAACCATTACCGACTCCATAAAATTACCAATAAACGGCAATGTAGAACGGAACTATCGCGTGTACTGCAAACATATCCATGACTTCTTCACACGGAATGCATAGTGTTTTAATAACAATTTATTGTTTGAAATATAAAGAGACAGAAGTTTTGCTTAAAATACTTTCTTAAATTATCACTTTTATAAGGAAGAAAACAGTGGTTCTCAATTTGGATGGGTGCAATCTGATCCTACAAAAAATACCATTATAAAATTACCTTTGACAACTTGTTCAACCATGTTTCCAAACAATATTTGCAAATTATTCAAAAAACTATAGAGGAAACGTTTTTAAACTTTTACAATACCAATCAATTAAGTTTATTAATGAGAGTAAGGCAAAAGCCCATATTCTTCCAAAATAATATTGTGTGGTAACACAAATGTAAATTCAATATATTTGTGTTACCACAAATTCTTTCATAATAACCGAATAACAGAATAAGTCTGTGAGTTTCCTCACGAGGGTTACGTTGAATATTGAACAATTGGTGAAATAAAGTGATGCATCATTGTTTGTATGTTTTCCATACTCACCTCACTTTAATGTCGGACGGATTTTCATCTCCAAGTGCCCGACAAAGCCTCGGTATCAAGCCAGGCTTAGACTCTGTCCCCATCATAGTGTAGGTTTTGCCTGTCGCGCTTTGTCCGTATGCGAGCACACAAGCAGATACACCCTGTGACATACTTGTCAACACTTCTTGACCGATGGTTTCGAATATCTAATAATTATAATAAAGAAATAATATTATCAACATTTAAAAAAATATCTTCACAATACCTCACATAGCCAATAAAACAAAATAAAGAACAATAAAAATGTTCCGACCATACAAGTTACGGTCAAAATTAAATATGAGCGCCGCGCCGGCACGCCGCCATCGCCGTGAGTTCATGTCGCCGCCGCGTGAAGAACGCGGCGCGCCATCGCGACGTGTCGCAACTTCTTTTCCCGCTCACACGCGCGGCCCGACCGTATTAGTTCGTCTTGTCGTGTCGCCTCGCTCGTCGCTCACTCAGTCGAGTCGAAGATTTCACCGAGTGAATGTGTATAGTTGTGTGGTGTTAACAATGGCAGCAACTTCGACTGTTGCACGTATGGGCCGGCTCAAGCCGGGGTAGTACCACGACCTCACAGAATACCGGTGTGAAGTGGAAGATCTGCTTCTCAAGCTGCTCCACTCCTGAGGAAGGATTTACCACTCCTGGGTGCTCAGCCTACCCCACGTATTCTGGGGGAGGGGGGGAGCAAAATTCCGCTCAAGACAAAAACTACTCGGGGCAAGCTGAGCAACAAGGCCAAGGCGACCCCTGCCACGTGACTTTCTGCAACATAAGGGGACTTCACTCGAACCTAAACGCCGTCCACTACCATCTCGAGACGGCGAAGCCGGCCTTACTCTTTCTGACCGAGACGCAGTTGTTCTCTCCGCTTGATACTTCGTATCACTCCTACCCGGGGTACAAATTAGAACACACCTTATACCTCGGGCTCGAGTTTGCGTATACATCAGAGAGGACTTCTCGACGCCTCGGCAGTCTTGAAGGACCTGTTCATCCTTTGGCTACGCGTAGACAGCGACGACCATCCGCATGTTTACGGGTGCCTCTATAGATCCCATAGCGGTAATGCCGAAACAGAGAGATTCATCGACCACTTTCAAATGGCTACAGATTCCTTGCTACAGCAGCTCCCATCCGCAGAGATTGTGATACCCGGCGATTGTAACGCCCACCATGCCGAATGGCTCGGTTCATGTTTAACCGATCATGCGGGAGATCTGTTCATGATTTTGCCTTGGCACATGGTCTGACATAACTGGTAACTTCGCCGACGCGGATTCCAGACGTGGAAGATCATGCACCTTCCCTGTTGGACCTTCTGCTGACCTCTCATTCAGATAGATATCAGGTTTCCATCCACTCCCCTCTTGGCTCTTCAGATCATTGTCGAGTCCGGAGTGTGGTACCACTCACACTAACGTCTGCATTCTGCAGGCTAGCTAAAAAAGACGACCGCTCAGACACGTCTAGCTATGCCTATCGCCATCACCTTGTTCTCCAAAGTAATGGAATCCATTATAAACTGCCAGCTCATGCGGTATCTTGAGGATCACCAGCTGATTAGTGACCGCCAATACGGTTTTCGTCGGGGTCAATCAGCTGGTGATCTTCTGATCTACTTCACTCATAGATGGGCGGAGGCATAAGAGTCCAAGGGGAGGCATTGGCCGTTACTTTGGACATTGCGAAGGCATTTCGATCGGGTTTGGCACAAAGCGCTTCTTTCAAAGCTCCCTTTCTATGGGCTTCCCAAGAAATTGTGCAACTGAATCACTAGCTTTCTTGCAGATCAGAGCATCTCCTCAGTTTCAAGGCACTCCCCTCGTTGCCGCAGCCAGTATCGGAATCCTCGGCGTCGACATATCGAGTGACGTGCAAGTTTCGTGATCACTTGGAAGAGAAGGCCAAATTGGCCTCTAAAACGCTTTGCGTGCTCAGCAGAGCGGGACAGTATTTCATGCCGGCACACCGCCTGCAACTTTACAAGGCGTAGTTTCGGCCTCACATGGAATACTGTTCCCATCACTGGGCTGGGGCTCTCCAGGGCTTTATTAAAAAATATAAAGCTGTTTTTGGTACCAACAATATGGTTTTCTTTAAGTTTTTTTTAAGAGATCTCTTCCTGATAAAACAATATCGCCGCCGCCGCGAAAATTTTCAGGCCACGTCGAGGCCGTGGAATTGACCTTCGGCGCTCATATCTAGTCACAATACGAAATCACACTAAAAGTTTTGCGTAACTCATAAATAAAACAATTTATATGTTAACTAATATTAAACTAATTTCCCGCTTTACAAATTCTCCACAATATTATAAACACTTTTTCATTCGTTCAAACCATTATTGTGCAATAGGATGCGACTTCTTGGTCGTTTTTCCCTATCTTTTTCAAAGACACTGGGCTAACAAATGGTGGTGTATTAAGGCGCGTCTCCACCAAAAATGTTGACAACATTTATGTTTCCGACTGTTGACAAATCAACAAAAGTTGACGACATTTGTTTCAAAATGTTGCAAGAAGCGTCTCCACCGGGGGAACAAATGTCGGCAACAAGCGTATTCCTTTGATGTTGCCGCCGAAAATGGAAACACGATTCCCGACATTGTTTCGTTTTATTGCTAAAACTAGGTGATTACAGAAACATTTGTCGGCAACACGTGTTGACAAATGTTGAAAAGTTTTGTGGAGACGCGTCATTATTTAGCATTAACTGTTTTTTGCTCATCAAGTGAGCTCGTGCAGACAAGACCCGTCTGAGAGGAAAAAAGGAGCGCAAGCGCAGAACTTTCGGTGCAGCCTATGTATTTTTTTTATCGAAATTCTTGTTCGATAATTTAAACCCTATGGAGCTTTGTATGATCTTGTAGTGGATAACTGTAGTGCAAACATTTTTGATGCGAGAAACATACAACCACAGAGGAAATAGAAAGAGGAGATTGTGTTCTGTTGTATTCTGTGCACTGTGATTCTAACTAGGTTATTAAAAAGAAAAATCTCTGCGTCGGCTTTCAAATGAATTTGGGAACTAAAAGTGTAAAGGTACGCAGAGCTCAGTATTGGTAAAATAATCATACGAAGGTGTTGAAATTTGTTTTGCATTCAGTTCTAAAGAATTTTTAATCGTCAAAATATTATTTTTATAGTTTTTATAATCATTTTGTGAACAGGCCGCCACCTATCGTCAAGGTAGCTAAATTACATTACAACATCGAAATGGGACGATGCGAGTAGTTTTACTATTTATCGGTAGATGGAAATAATAAAGTGGGCGGGGCTTAACATCCCCTCATTCCGCAAAAATGTCACGCGTGATTACATAGTGAAATCTAATTACAACACATCCTTTTTGTATTTGCTTCACGCATACAGCACACAGACGCTTTTTATCCAAGCTCAAAAAAAGAGGGGATTCTCAATACAGCTGGGTTTTTTATATAAATGCATGTTACGCGATATCTTCGCCTATTGTGAACCGATTTTGGTGACTCGTTTTTTTTTAATGCTAAGGTCAAAATCATCTACGTTAAAGTCTTCAGGAGTAATCATACCTATGGGTTAGAAACTTAGAAATAGGGGATGAAGTTTTTAATGTAACTATTTGAAAGGAATTAGTTGTTATCTTGAGCGTATGATACTCTTTAGCCTAAAATTTTACTTTTAATAAAAAGTAAAAGCCAACTTCGAAGAACTGAAAGGAACTAAATAATTTCCACATAATAGCTTCTGAAGTCGAGTTTAAATTTTTTAATTCATCTATTCAATGCCTATATCTTAGCAGCGACAGAAGCTAATATGTGAAAATTATTTTATTCTTTGTCCTCTAACGAGGATTAGTGCCGCCGTAGAACGGCTGGTACTAATCAAGCCGCAAATATATTATGCGAAAGTGTTCCCATGCCCCTGACTATGTGCGGTGAAGGTAAAACACCATAGGGTTTTAGTCGGATCGATTCTGACATAACCCGTCCTTGTCCTTGCGAGGCATGTTAGCTCGTGTTTTTTTTTTTAAATTAGTAACGTTAAGCTATTGTCTGAATTTGAAGATCTGAAGATTTTTCCAGTCAAGTCCTATTCTAATCCTGACAAGTGTCATATACTAATCAAATTATTTTTAGTATTTCCTTTATTTCAATCGATTTAAAAAAACGAGTAGTTGGATTATTCTTTGAAACTCAATTTTGACATGATTTTCACTAAAGAACACATCAAAATAATATCCAATTAAAATGTCAATTTCAAATTTAATTTTAAACAAAAATGTCTATCGAGGCCTTATGTATTTAAATGCAATTAAGTAAAATAAACTTAATTTAAGTTAACAGTTAAAATCTAATTAATCTGGCGCGTCCAAATACCGCTTTTTGTTGAACTATACTATTTTCTGAAATTACCTTCCGCAATAGACTAAGATTAGTAAGTTGTATCGATATTTGAATATCTGTTTCTTAATGATTTCATATTTAAATCCAAAATAATTAAATGTTCTCGAAATAAAATAAAATTAAAAATTGTCCGCGACTAAAGTAATCATTCATCTGGCTCAATACGTCGGAGCATGAATTTAACGTATGTCTCAAAATATTCCATTAAATTATACGAGCGTTGCCACTTTAGTGATTTTGTCACTAGATTTAGTGAATTTTTGGAGATAGATAGTGATATTGTGAAAAAGAAAATCACTAAAAAATATTTGATGACTTTTAGTGATATTTATCATATCTTGAAGAATTTAGAAAATACCTATTAGTAACCCTTTTTACCTGTCGGTAAATTCCAAAAGTTTATGTCAAAACAGCACTATCCTTTTTCTGACATAACAAAAACGTAATAAGACATCTTTGTTTGGTTATGCTAAGCTTACCTTGTACTTTTCCCGACTAATAATGAGGATCTAACACGTATGTAAAGTTGGTTTCAGTAAGTGATGAATACTGAATGGTTGATATATTGAAATGTAAGAAGGTCGCCTAATAAAAAAACCTAATTGGAATCGGGGTAGATGCCTCTGTCTTGACTGGAATCAATAATGGCGTACGCATACCTAATTAAATTGTAGTCAGATGTGTTTGCCACTCATGCACTCATTCACACTGTTTCACATGTGTCAGAGCAAACGTTACTGCGAAATATAGAGTTTCTCATTACAGAAACTTCGAATTAGTTCTCACATTCACCCAAACGCTGTGATGAGTACAAAGATATATATGAGACAGTAAATTGTGCTAAGAATGCTTTAAAAATATTGCACTCTTGTGATTTTCGTTGGCTATCCTTTGAAGAAACTGTGACCAGGAGGCCGTCTCGATTTCATATGTTGTGTTTATTGTAATAATTTCCACAATTAAAATAGTATTTTTATTACATACCACGTGATTTGATTTTAAATAATTTGGTGAATTCTAGGGATTTATTTAAGTAAAAATATCCCTAAATCTGGTGAAATTTCAGACCATAACTAGTGATAAATTTTTCTGCAAGGTGGCAACACTGATTATATCGACTCGTGATTGTTCGCGCCAGTCACTCCCGACCCGTCATACGCTGCATTAGTGCCGGCGTTTGTTACATCGAAAAACTACGATACAATCTCGTGATCTGGCATTTGTCAGGTAAGTAGTATAATTAATCAGTCTTTGTTTATAGATATTGTGCGCATGCTTACGTTTTGTAATTAAAACATAATGTCTTATTAGATTATTTATCACTATTAATTAGGTTTTTCATTTTTTACAATTATAAATACAGGAGTAGGATTTGCTTTTCTTCAAATTCCTCATTTGTCTGGCTCTCATTAGTCTAATTTCATCTGGCTCTTAAGACCAGATGAATTTGAACGGGTCAGATGAATTAGATTCAATCCACATATCATTTGAATTGGTACAGAATTGTGATTTTGTGTTCCAGATTTTTTGAATATCTTTAAGCTGTACATGTTAAAGCCTATAAAGTAACATCTACTACATTAAAAAGGTACGAATTGGGCTAAGTATTTACATCCCACTTCAGATCTGTATTTTTTAAATGGCAAAATCAAAGAAACAGTCAAGAGAAGAAAGGCTTAGAAAAAGGCTAGCAGAAAAAAAGAGATATGAAAGAATAAAAAATATATAATAGGCAAAGCCACATACGTAGAAAGGAGGAAAAGAAACAGCTACCAATAAACGAAATGAATCCTAGACAACAAAGGTTACAAAGATTGAGAAAGAATTACAGGTCATATTACTTAAGAAAAAAGCAAGAAAAAAAACGGCGGCCCTACTTACTCAAAACACCCCACCATAAAGTCCCAGCGTTATGTCGGATACTGAACTGATAGCTTTACAAGAAAACATTTGTGATCCGTCACCTTTAGAAAACCCGTTTTTATGCAGAGAACCGGAGTCGCCTATACCAGGACCATCTAGGATTTTGCGCAGTATGTCTCAACAGAGCAATGGCTTATCATCTCACTTAGGAATACGTACACCGAATAAATCTCCTTCATGTTCTTCACCTATAACTGCCGCCGTAAGACGCACACATTACATAAAAGATAAAGAGATAAATAATTTAAAAAATAATAATAAATACGAAGCGACAGAATGAACGTTATCGGAAACAACTGCATAGGCTAGTAAAGGCAAAAACAAAAGAAGGACCTTTAGCTTTAGATATGCCCAATCAAAATAAAATAGTTCTTAAAATAAAGCGCATAGTAAATAAGTCTAATGAAACACTGAATCATAATTTAAAATCTTTGCCTGAACTACTGATAAAAGAAGTCGAAGGATCTTATGAAGATGGTGAAAATAGTCGCCTATGCTCTGGGAAGAAGGAATTTATAGTAAGAAAAAAGATACGTAAACAAAAGCGGTACCTTAGCGATAGTCTTCCCAATTTGCATAAAAAGTTTCTCAAAACCTCATATTATACTATCAGCTATTCAGCATTCTGCAAACTAAGACCTTTTTGGGTGGTGCTTCCTGATTCTCGATCACGAGATACTTGTTTATGCAAATTGCATACCAATATGGAATTAATAGTGCAAGGATTGTATCAGAGGAAGATATTATCAGCTAAGACCTCCCAAGATCTTCTCGCTTTACTATGTTGTGACTTGTATGACGTGGATTGTTTGCATCGAACGTGTTTAGCATGCAGGAAAATGGAAGTCTGTTATCAGGAATTTGATAATCCTATTGAAATTGCGTAGTGGCAGTGGGAAACTAAACAAGACATGATTCAGAGAACGGAAAGAAAAATAAGAACTACTGAAAAAATAAAAATACGAGAACCTACGAAGTGTATCGAAAAATTTGAATCAACACTGAATAAGTATTTCATGCATTTTGGTAATATAGTTGCTCAACAAAAAGCTTTCAGAAACTTAAAAGAACGTCTTCAAGAGGTTGAGTGTATTATTCACATTGATTATAGCGAAAATTATGCAGTTAAGTGTAATGAAGAAATACAGTTCTACCATTTCGGTGGTAGTCGTAAACAATTAACTTTACATACGTCGGTAATATATTTTCTGAATGATGAGAATATAAAGCAAATACAATCTTTTTGTACGGTGATTGAATGCCTGCGCTATGACATTTCAGCCGTATGGGCTCACATCGTACCAATCCTCTAATATATTGGTGAAACAAAGACAGGCATTCACACTATACATTTTATTTCTGATTCCCCATCCAGTCAGTATCGTAACAAAAAGATGGAAAAGATGGAACTATATTGAATCTGGTCATGGAAAGACGGAGTAGGTGCTATGAAAAGAATTGCGGATCAAGCTGTCTCCCAAGGGCAAGACATAAAAGGTCTAGATGATTTTTTAAATATTATGGACCAAAACTTAAAGAAAGTGAAAGTGAGAACAGTTTCTGAAGATGACATAAGTGAAAAGGACTTGCTTTTCCCACCTAGTATGAAAGATTTTCCAGGATGCAAGAAAATGCATCAAATAGTATGTATGTATATATAAATAGACCTATAATAATGGGCATTTAATTGACTTCGACTGCATTGATGATGTTCTCATTTTATTTATATTGAAGTCGGTTGTACAATTTTTTTTTAATTTGACCACTTGTTAAAAGGCAAGAGGTATGCAAAACGAAGATTCCTTAATTCTACTTAATTTTAAAATATTGTTTACAATACAAATACCCTTTCTTGAGACGCATAGTGTTGCTGTGTAACGCAACAAGCGCTGTTGAAGGTATAGTCAGCAAAGTATCGACGTAGACGCTCACGACTGTCTCCCGCGCCAGATGCGTTTACCTGAACAAGTTGCAGTTATGTACGGTTAACTTTTTTTTTATAGGATAAGGGTGACAAACGAGCACACAGTCCACCTGATGGTAAATGGTTGCTGTGGCCCATAAACATCTACATCTATTCGAATCGATTACGAATCAAAATGCAGATGCGTTGTCTCCCCTGAGGACTTACATGAAATGCCTCATTTCCAGTAAAAAGGGTCACCGGTTCTCTACACTCACTATATAAGCTGCTATTTTACGCTGGTATTCTGTGAGAGCGTGGTCCTTCCCCGGTTGAGCCGACCCATTCGTGCTACATCTATACCAGTAATATAGCTGTAGCAAGGCTCTACCACGTAAAATAATTTTGCTGTGTTTCATTTGGTATTATTTGTAACGAGGCATTCCATTTTAGTACTCAGAGGTGAAAGGCCAAAAAATTCATTGTCATCTGGTGAACTGTACGCTTGTATGTTTTGTATAAAATCACAATACATAAATACATCCATATAGATTTCCAGTTGCATTTTATTCGAAATCGAGATGTAGATGTCTATGGGCCACAGTAACCACTTACCATCAGGTGGACAGTGTGCTCGTTTGTCACCCTTATTCTATAAAAAAAGAAACATTACTACTCGTATTTCACGCTGATATACCGTGTAAGAATGTGAACTATTCGTGCTGCAGCCTTAATACGCTGGAACGTAACTCTACCACGTACGTGTGTGTATGTTTGTATATCTTTTCCTTTGTGACTTCTAATACCCTACACGCCTTAAATAATTTTGAAGGTTGAAGTGTCGGCAAACTATTTTACCAATGGTAAAAAGTAATAAAAAAGAGACATAAGCATAACTTACTTTTATGTTTGTTATTGTAACTGTATGTTCATCGCTCACACACACAACTGCAACTCGATCTTTTTCAGATTTAAGTTCCCTACAAGAAGATAATTTTATTTAAATGAAACAAGTCTAATAATATAACAAATAGAAATACCCAATGATTTACTAACTTCTCCGTAAACGGTCTCACTCTTATACCCAGTTTAACTGTAGTCATATTAATAATTTATAAACATAATCTAAATGAAACTTATTTTTAAAGAAAAACTTTCACAGTCTAAATAGAAGAAATTTTAAAATTCTTATCAAATGAAGATGCACTTTCGATCTTCGTCAGTCGAAGTTATTTTAAACACTGCGGGAGCGAGAACTTCCTGCGTTACAGATTACAGACACAGGAGCTTGAAAAGTAAAATTAGTTCTACGTGAAATATAAGTTACTTGTGTTATTTACATAAGCATGATACGATATGTTATAGATTTGCAGCAGAACGGTCATCAATGTTAAGAGAAAATCGCTTATACTTACAAGATATCTTTTAGCTTATATATTTCTTTACCGAAACATAACATAATATCATAAAGTAGTATGAAACACAGTTAATATCCGCATTACGTAAGTACTTGTTTAAAACATTTTTTGTGCTTTTGATTAAAACTATAAATCAACTTAATCGATTTTCACCAATAGTTAAGGAATTTCTTCAGAAAGTGTTTCGTGAAATAAATCAATAACGGAGGAATAGTAGATAAATGTTGGCATTTTGTGATCAGATCACTTAATTTATGGATCCCAACGAATTTCAAACAGGGCCACTTCAATTACTTTTACCAGTTCAGAGCTTTCTTTCTTTCCTTCTTTCTTTCTTTCTTTAAAAAGAAAGAAAAAAAGAAAAAGAGAGCTGATGTCTTAATACAAAAAATTACGTGTCACATTGTTTGTCCACTATGAACTCCTCAACTACTGAACTGATTTCAATGAAATTTTGCTATATAGGATAGTTTTTATTTAAGTTTGTGTACCGTGTTGTGTATCACCGATAAGTGACCCTCAATTATTTGACCCGCGAATTAAAGGATTTTTTATAAGACAAAGGATCGTAAGAAAGGGCAAAAACAACATCTACCTGGCCAGCTAGAACAAAAATAAAAAAGCACATTATTGTCGCGAATTCAATGTCTTATATTAGTTAATTTCATAGTTGTATGAAATTATATAATTTACCTAGCAAATTGAAGTTTTTTTTTTATATTTTTTTATTTCTATTATACAAACTATTCACCCATGCAAACGATGCATCTTTACCAATGCAGTGGCAGTTTATTGATGCCCTTCTTGAAGAAATCAGCTGGACGGGGGAGGCAATAAATTCTACAAAGGCATTTTGTTCTACCTCTCGAGTATTTAATTTTTTCCCGCCAAAAAGTTATTCAAATTCTGGAATAAATAGAAGTCTGTAGGAGTACTGCGAATGACGGAGAGCTTCCAACCCCAACTCTTGTATCTTGGAGATCGTCTGTAGTATAGTATGAGGTCACGCGTTGCCGTGCAGGAGCAGCGAGGACGAGCAATTGATCAAACCTGGTTGGAGACGTGCAAACTTCTCCATCATTGTGTTCAGTTCTTCACAGTACCTACACATCTGCAGTAATGCTCATCCCGTTTGGTAAGAAGCTGGGATGAATCACACCGGCGCTAGACCACCAAACAGTGACCATCGCCTTTCTAAGTGTAAGTTATCATTTAAGGCATTGTTTACGTGCTGAACCAGAATACAATCAACTTGCTGAGCATTTGCTTTTGTCAAACAGAATTCATTTAATCATCATCAATCATTTAATTCATCCATGTAACAATGTGGTTCAAATTTCCTTCGTTTGTGGGCCCATTGAGCAGTGCAAGGCACGTCTCGATGCGTACTTCGCAGCGATCATTGAGTTCGTTGGGCACCCATTTGTCAAGATTTTTTACCTTGGCAATTTGACGCAAATAGACCAATATGTTTTGATGCTAATGTCGAAAGCTGCTGCTAATTCAACCGTAGATTGAACATTATCAGCTTCCACAATCGCCTTTAATTCGTATTGTCGACCAAAGTTTTCGGACAACCATGGGGTTCATTTTCCAGTTTGAAATGTCCAGAACGGAAGCGGGCAAACCAATAAAGGGTGGTGCATTCGAATACTACAGGTATTCGCTCTGTAAACGTCGTTGATTTTGCGCGCCGCTTGTATGTGCCGCGTTGCCGCGAGCCTTTCTAAAGTGCTAGTTTTCTCCCCTTTAAATATTGACTACTGTAACTGTAACACAGGCTATCGTAGCACAGGAATCAAAGATCACTGTTTGCACATTTCGTATTCTGTACTTGAAAGTAATCAAATTATAAAATTGTAATTTTTGTAAGTTTTCTTTCGTGTGTGTCAATAAATTATTATTATTATTATTATTATTATTACTTATAAAATTCCAATGTGTAATTAAATTAAATTAATTTTGCAGCAGTAAAATGTTTTTTTAAATGACTGAAGACCCTGATTCCGATCCCGATCCTAGCAAATCCATTAAAATCTTCCAAAAACTGAAATAATTTTTTAAACTCCCGAAACAAAAAGAGCTGATGATATTCAAACGGCAAAATAGATTTTCTTGAAATATAGCTAAGAAAACTGCGATTCACCTTTTAAACAAAAAAAACTTAATCAAAATCAGTTCATCCGTTTAGGAGCTATGATGCCACAGACAGACACACAGATACACACTATTTTCGTCGGGGTTAAAAACCTCACAATATGACAATTCACCATATTGTGAGAATATTGTAAACACAATACCAAAATCAAACTAGGCTGTATGGACATAGAATAGAACCTTTTAAAAAGTAAAAAAATTGAGAATGACATTATGACAATGACATTGACAATTAACATTAAACAATTTATTTTCGTTTTGCATTTTCGTCAAGTTTCGTTTTTCCACTTTTCTAGCTTCGGCTGTAAACATCGTTAATATCTGTTGACAATAAATTGTCTTAACGATTCGTATATTTTTGTATAGTTTACGAACCCGTACTGCATGTAGTGCTTACTTATCAAAAGTCATTCCTTAAAAAATAAAAAAAGGTACTGTAGTAAAGGTAGGTTTCACTTTTTTTGCGATTTATTGTAATTATAAACTAAATATAAATCTACAATTCAATCTTTGAAACTAAAATTATACCTATACAAAATTATGTGTTCTATCATAATCATAAACGTATTAATATTTATTAACATAAGCGTATTAACATTTCATCCTCATAAGTAATTTGTCTTATTAATATACAGCATAAAGAGAAAGTTTTTATCATATTACCGAGTAACGAGAAATTACTAACCTTATTAATAGATTCGACATTTAATTTTTTATATTATTATATTATATAATTACTATATTTGAACAACTTCCTAGTAATATAGAATCATTATTTATATTCCTTAATATGATTGATATATTCCTTTATATTTTGAAACTGCTGAGATGCTTATTATATGATTTATATAATAGTCAACTAATGAATTAAGTGCAATTTAATATTTATTATTGTTATTTATGACCATGTAACAGCAGTGTAAGAATATCCACAACTCCATATTGTCCTGTAGATTTTGTAAGAAGCGGCAGAGGTAAATAGACCGAGAAATGGACAGCAGCATCTTCCCAAAACAATTAAAAAACAAACACTGCTGTTGCCAACCCGCCGGCCCAGTGTTGCAACTATGGCCAATAAAAATAATGTCCTCCAGACCGAATTTCAATCACAGCGGCCAGTCTCATTGGAAACTAGCCATTTGCGCTGGACAGGATTATAGTGCTTTAGTGTGTGAGCAAACACAGGTGCACTCTATTCCCTCACACCATAGTCCAATGGGACAGTAATCTAACAACTGGAGAGTGACCAGGTGCAAGTCCAATGGCTTAAAGTGCTGTCCGAGGCTTGGAGTGTAATACCACCAACTCAGGAGTCAGAACTCCGAGCTGCTACTGACAATTTCTTGACAGAAAAACCCAATAACTGATTTTGACCCTATCCGACATCAGAACCCAGAACCTGCAATTGTGTTTACGATCATAACCTTTAGGCAGAAGTAAAGCAGATTGCTTAAACTATCGTAGGTGTATGTTGTAGAGCCATGTTACAGCTATATTATGGTTGTAGCACAAATAGGTCGGCTCGACAGTGGTAGGACCATGCTCTCACAGAATACCAGTGTAAAATAGTAGCTTTTAATGCTGCTGTATTTCATATGGTGAGTGTAACCGGAGACCATTTTTACTTGAAACGGGGTATTCCATCTCAGTGCTCAGGGGTGACAATTCATCTACATTTTGATTCTTAGTTGAGGGTAAATGTAGATGTCTATGGGCATCCACTTACCATCAGTGTGGACTGTATGCTCGTATATCATCACCCTTTTTCTGTAAAATAAGGCCTAATACTGGGAAATTCTATGTAATTAGAGTAATCACGATTATTGGGGAATGAAGCATTCATGTCATTATAAAATCAAAAAAATTAAATTAAACTAAAAATTATTTGTGTAAATAAAAATATCTTTTGGGCCTATTCTATATTTTCTTATATTTGCAGGCCAATAACAGCAAGTGACTATAACTTCATGGCTATATAAAAAAACGAAATCTAGAATCCAAAGTAGGTTACTATGATAATCTCTGTACCTGATAGGATTTTGAATTTTAAATAGTTCTAAAAACTTCTACATCTCTATAGAGTGCATTAAAATAATATTTAATGAAATTATAGTTAATAATTCTTTTAAAAGATAACCTTTTGTAGATTATCACAAGCCACAGATTTATTTATGTAGAATAAATTAAATAATTCTCAGTGCTATGCTTACATAATCCATTGTAACACACTTTTTACATTACCAATGCTAATATATTCTAACATCTTCCTCAATATGTATTGTTACTTTTATGTTGTTATGAAAATATAATTATTGTTAAGGAAGTTCATATTTTTAACATTTTGTTTTATCATTATCATTCTGTTACATATGTTGACTGAAGATGCTTGTCAGAAGTGTATCACGAAGACTATGGAGCACATTACGTTATGAAAAAAGGTTTCTGTCTTCTGAACCAGCAAAACCACAACAGGATGTCAATTATGGAGTGGAACCAATTCAGGTATGCTAACCTTAAGAAATGATCACAAATCTTTATTTCTTTCATAACTAAATGTGGTAGAGCTACGCTGCAGCTATATTATGGTAGCAGCACAAATAGGTCAGATCGACTGGGGAAGTACAACACTCTCACAGAATACTATTGTGAAACAGTAGAATAATGCTGCTGTGTTTTATAAGGTAAGTTTAGAAAATTGGAGACCCATTTTACTGGTAAAGAGACATTGCATGTTAGTCCTCACCATTACATGTTAGTCCTCACACAACACATCTGCATTTTGATTCTTATTCAAGGATAAATATAGATGTCTAGGACCACAGTATCCACTCACAATCAAGTGAACTCTGTTCTCGTTTGTCATCTATTATTCTATAAAAACGAAGTGACAAATAAGCTTACAGTCCCCAGAGGGTATGTAGTTGCTGTTGGGGCTACACTCTCGAAATCCAGCTGGTGCTTCGTGGATCACGTTTCGAGATGCATTAAGGGCTGAAGGCTCATACCTTAATCGCCTCGAATCGCGAGGATGATTACCTCTATAAAAACCTACCAAAACGCAATCGTGACATGCCGTGAGGAACTGCATGGCGTGAGGAACTGCATAAGTAAATGTTTAGTCGTTAGCATTACCCTCCGACGGGGTACTGGCTGACATATTCGGCGAGTGATATTTTCCACTCTCCTGGGATAAAACAGAAAATCAATATATCAAAAAACAGGCTAGATCGGAATCAGATGTAAGCCTATTATAGGTGAGGGCTTCTAAGACTGGACTCCGCGCCCATGACGCATCCGGTAACAATGACGCCTTTATGAAAGAGTCAACTTTAGAAAAATCAAAAGAAATGATTCCTTTAAATTGTAAATCTATGGAGTTCGCCGTGCCGGGGCCAGGGCGCGGAGCCTCTTAATATGACTAAGAGACAAGTAAAAGAGAAGGCTCGCGCTGCCAATAAGAAACGTGCCACCCTGGGGCTGCCTAATGTAGTATGACCGTTCGGCTTTAACTGTCAACAAACAGGTCTAAGTCGGCCGTACGTACGGTTTAAATGATGCAGTCACTTTAATTTAAGCTGCCGTGGAGGTACTATATCAGATGTCAGTTAGTGATGAAACTGCCAAATTTCAAGCTGAGAACACTTGTTTGCTTAGTGAAATAGTGGTACTGTCTAAAGAGTTGACTGAACTCCCCACCATCTCCTTGTAGCGTAGTACAAAAAAAATTGATGAGTTAACAAGCTCTTTTATGGGCCTAGTTGGCAACATGGTGAATGTGCGCTTAAAGGCCCTTGTGGGGTGACTTCCAGCATCCACCTTCCGCTGCTGGCGACGTGCGCAAGGTTGCTTCAAATAAGGGAGACATACTGAGATCGAAGTCTCAGCCTAATACGGAGTTTTTGAAAACGAAGGCGAACTAAATTGTTGTGAAAACAAAATCAGTCAATAAAGGAATGAGCGCACTTCTCCTTAAGCTTTTGAGTCCACAGTCAAAAAAATTTAAGGAAGGCGGATTCTTCCAATCCTTACAAGAGACCGGCATCTGTAAGAATACACTCTTCAAGAATAGCAGCTGTATATTATATAAAACTGCATCTAGGGGCTACAGTATCAAATCTCTGTGATACCGCTAGGCAGCTACTGGAAGCCGTATTTTGGAAGTACCAGGAGCAACGAATGGTAAAATGCTAATCAAAATATCCTTGGCTAAAATCATTGCCTGAGAATGTGGCTTAAGTATCTAGATCATTGAAATGCGTAAACATGCATATTTCCGACCGGCTACACCTAGTCAGCAATAAAATAAAATTATTGTATCAATAGGTATATACTGGGTTATTTTTCAAAGAGTACCCTAATTTTAAACTTAAGCAGTTTTTGAAAATACAAGTAAATAAAGTTTTTACTTTTATTTGAAATTATCCCAAATTGAATGTGATTTATAGGCAACAACTACACGTACGCGCACTCCTCTGTGTGCGATTCAATTCACAACGTTTTTGCCGATTGTCCGTGCGTAGTAAAATAATATATTACCATGCATTTTGAATTTAAAAGATAAAAAAGACAGAATGTTTGAGATTTTTTTTAAATAATATGCCTATATTGCTTTTTCTGAACCTTCTCTGCAGTTTTGGCCGGCTATTATATGTTTATCTGTTATTAGTCTGTTAGTAATAACGTTTAAATATTACATTTAGCGTATAAAATTAACTTCATTGATGTTTTTAATGTTTAGTCAGAAGCCTTAGACAAAGATATATGCCTGCTAGTGGATGAAAAGGACAATTTTATTGGCACCGCAACGAAACGGGAGTGTCACAAGGTTGCAGACGATGGCAGTATCTTGTTACATCGCGCCTTCAGTGTATTTCTCTTTAACAAAAGAGGTGATATGCTCCTGCAAAGGAGAGCAAGTCAGAAGGTATATTTTGTTTTAATATTCTTAAAACCTTGTTTCAATTCATTTTCTATTACTTCCATCGACAAAAAAGTAATATCATCAAATTCATTATTTATGTTTTTTTAAACAAGCATATGTTTTTTTTATTATCTGCTGTTTTTATTAAGTTGATTAAAATATATTTATGTGTGGTTTGTTTTATAGATTTTTTAGTAAAGGAACAGGACCTTGTTCTAGACGCGTTTATCTGATCATCATCATCATTACAACCCTTCACAAGTCCACTGCTGAAACACAATATCTCCTAAGATGCCACAAACTACTGTCCTGAGCACGTGCATCCACCGACTTTCTTCAAGCCTTACCAGGTTGTCACTCCATATAGAAAGGTGCCGCCCTACACTTTGTTACCGGTTTAAGGCTGCTAGTTATTAATAATTATTAACTTGTGATGGCCAGATCTCTCTCTCTCTCTCATCTGCTTATAAACTATGATAATGTGCAGACTCAAAAATCATTTATCTATTTTAAGTCCTCACATTTTTTATATGTAACCTTATAAAATTTTAACTAAAAATTTCTCATATATCGTGGTCTATATTTAGTTCTTACTTAACAATTACACTTCGATAGCGCAGTGAATAAAACTGCCGCAACCGCTAAATTGAAACTTTACAAAAGTATTCCATCACTATTATTTCAATACTAGTGCCCCGTCCTGGCTTTGTGTGGGTGGGATCTATTATATGGCCTTATTTTGATTTAAGATAATTTAAAAAGACCATTGATTTCATGAATTTTTCAATTTCACAAAAATCCAATTTTTTCGGATAACATATAGCCCAGATTTCTACTGATATGGCTTTTTTCTTGTTCGTGAAATATCATCACATCGGTTGAGTCGTAGATTGACACGCTCACTGACAGACAGCCAGACAAAATTTTTAAAAATGATTATTACGTCACAATTTCATGCAAATAACAATCCGAGCTCATGAAAAGGCAGTTAATTCGATATTATAGACAGATACTTCAATTTTATTTAGGTATATTTTATAAGTTATATTATTTTCAGGTCACATATCCTGACTATTACACAAATGCTTGCTGCAGTCATCCGCTGTACATAGATGAAAAACCTGAAGATATTATCACAGCGGCTAGACGCAGAATGAACTATGAGCTGGGCATACCCCTAAATCAAGTATGATATTGTTATATACAAAGATTTATTGTTTAGTCAAAAGAAGGTAATTAGTTTTTTTTATAGGATAAAGGTGACAAGCAAACATACAGTCCACCTGATGGTAAGTGGTTGCTGTGGCCCATAGACATCTACATTTATCCTCAATAAAGAATCAAAATGCAGATGCGTTGTCACCCGTGAGGACTAAGATGGAATGCCTCTTTTCCAGTAAAAAGGATCTCCGGTTCTCTACACTCAACATACGAAACACAGCAGCATTAAGCTGCTATTTTACGCTGGTATTCTGTGAGAGTGTGGTCCCCGGTTGAGCTGAGCCATTCGTGCTACAACTATACAATATAGCTGTAGCATGGCTCCTACCATGTTTTAGTTTAGTTTAAGCCGGCCTTTTTTCAGCAACTCTACGTTTAAACGCGTATTTTGCGTGTGGACAGGGATATTACGATTTTTCGAGCCACGAAATCTCGAAGAAGTTCGGGAGTCCTTTGACGTGAAAGGAGGTAATTTATTACATTGTAGATATATAAAGTAAATCTTTTCTATCAGCCTGAGTATATCCCGTTGCATGAAAGTTTTTGGAGCAAGGCATTGCATAGATTATAAAAAACTTTCATGCAACGGGATAGACAAATAACTGTTCTGTCATCGCCAGTCAGACAGCAGTCTGACTGGCGATGACAGAACAGACTTTTTATAAATAACTAATAAGCTGGCTAGCACATTTCACGCTTACTTTAATTCTTTGTCATTAGATGGATCCGGAGCTGTTCACGTTCCTAACTCGCGTGCATTACCACGACCCTGGCGATGGCGTATGGGGCGAGCATGAGATCGACCACATCTTATTCTTCCAGGGTGACGTCAGGGTCAAGCCAAACTCCGACGAGATATCCGAATACTGTTATGTACCTAAAAACGAATTTAATTCGTGAGTATTACTAATATCAATTTTCTATTTTTATTTTATTTTGTCTTTTTTTTTACAGCTTTCACAAATGTCTGTTAACCGATTAATTTTGCAGCAGGTATTTAGATACCACTCGAAAATCAATAAACTCACCAGCAGGGGTGAACACTAAAACGCCATCTTTATAGGAGAATTAGCGGTTAAATTTCTTATACCTTTAACGCTGCTGCCCGTCCAAGACCAGTGTCGTGGTGTTTTAAATCTTGAATAACGAATTGTAAGATTATCTATAGGAGCCCATTATTACTTCCGGTATTATATGGCGTACTTTAGTCGCCAAATACGACATCTCTCTCTCTCTCTCTATCCCTCTCTCTTACGCCTCCGCCACCCGGCAAAAAAGAAGCAATTGCTAAATTTTAACCGCTCCTACAACTTCTGTGAAAGAGGTCTGGTACTGCAAAATGATTTATTTATTACTAGCGATCCGAACCCACTTTGCACGGGTGATTTCTGGATTTCAACAACAGTGCCACCTACCGGGTATAAATGTGAATCTAAACCATTTAAGTACCATTCAAATGGACAGCCGTTTTTGAGTTTTAGTGAGACTAACGGACAGCAATCGATTTCTATAACTGCAATGACTAACCGCCAAACCTATATAATCGAATGAAACGTTTATTGCTAATAAGCGAACTAAAAAAGGTTAATTAATAATTGTTCATAAAAATAACAGTTGATGTCAAAGTAAATAAACAAAAACGGTCTATTCGCTCTGCCCTCACAACTTTCAATTTGGTGACTAATATAGAAAAGTGACAATTTTTACACGTGCCAACGTTGGCCACAATCTAAGACATTTAATTATTAACAAGAGGCCGACGGGACAAAGCGGTCAAACTCGTAATTAATTATATTTGTTTAAAATTGATAGTAGTAAAAACTCATTTGACGATGTAAAGATGCTGTATCCGAAGTATTACACCTTGTTTAGAACTAACAACTTGCTTTTGAATGCCAATAATTTTTTTTATTGCATGCATATTCAATGCATTAAATTTTCTTTGTGAAATGTAAGGCGAGTTACTTCTCATAATATGTTGTACAATA
The DNA here is from genome assembly GCA_963668995.1 of Parnassius mnemosyne. Classification (NCBI taxonomy): domain Eukaryota; kingdom Metazoa; phylum Arthropoda; class Insecta; order Lepidoptera; family Papilionidae; genus Parnassius; species Parnassius mnemosyne. Next base: position 30,706,515 of record CAVLGL010000057.1, on the reverse strand, counting down.
ATTGACTCTTGCCTGCAATGGCGACCTCATATTAACGCCTTGTTAGACTTAGTTCCTCTACATAACTATGCAGTAAAAGAGATAATACTGTTAACAGAGGTGCCATACGTAAGCATGTATGATCACGATTTTATACACTTTAGAAATTTTATTTTGGATAATATCTTAGGATCAAGTATATCTTCGATCAAAGACCACACTCTTTCTGGCAAATCAGGCTTATATGTCTACATTGATTCTTTAATCTCATCAGTTATTAGTAATAGAGGTCACAGTCAGCCTGACGACAAAAGCTCAAACATAATACAAAAACAGCTAGAGAACGCAGAGCGGATAATTCAGTAATTATTTACATAGATGCCGTAACAAATAATGCTTCTTATTATAATTTATTCTTCCATATATATTTGATACTGTATTATGTCTACATAGTGTCGACTTACGACCTTCAATCGAAAAATAAAAAAGGTGTTAGTTTTTTTCTAGACACATTATCATTTTAACAAAGGGTGTACAAAAGATTTTATGTAACAAAATATATATTTTGCATTGTAATGGTGAGAAGTTCCAAATTTAATTTGGCATTTATAGTTATGCGAGCCATAATCACAAGTCTGCATTTACAGACAATCTCGAGCTCTAGCTCAAACTTTACAATGTTTTAAAATTTGAGTTTAGTTCGAATAATAAAATGAAGTTAGAATTTAATCTCGAGATTGTCTCTGAATACCTGCCATAATGTCGACGCTTCAGTTCATCAATGTAATAATAATAATGTCCTCCAGACCGAATTTAGGCCACGGCGGCCAGTCTCAACCGAGACTAGCCATCGGCGCAGGACAGGATTATAGTTGCCAAGTGTATGCACAAACACAGGTGCGCTCTCTATTCCCTCACTCTCATAGCCCGATGGGACGGTAAACCGGCACGACCGGAGAGAGATCCGGCGCAGGACCAACGGCTTTACGTGCTTTCCGAGGCACGGGGGTGAGACACTGAGAATTTCTTGATGGAAAAACTCAATAACTGATTTTTGGCTCGACTCGGGATTCGAACCCGGGACCTCGTGATCAGCAGTCGCACTACTGCAACCACTAGACCAACGAGGTAGTCGATCATGTCATCAATGTGAACCAATAACGTCTGAAATCATATTTTATCCCGTAGATTGGGTTATACCGTTTCTCCAACCACAGACGGGGTGGATAATAGGGAATTCACTTTCACGTTCTTTTTCGTTCGTTTCACTTTTTACCCCAAGTACAGTTCAACACATCCATTTTAATTATTAATTAATTTTCAGTAACCACAAACTTAATCAAAAAACATATTATGTAATTGTCGTTACCGTTACAGCCTATTAAAGTCGTAATATTGCATTTAAATCAAATTAAACTTCCTAGTTTTAAATAATATTATTGCGTAATTTATAAATTTTGTGCGTGGTAGAGCCAAGCCGCAGCTATATTAGTAGTATAGTTGTAGCACGAATGGGTCGGCTCGACCGGGGAACGACCACGCTCTCACAGAATACCAGCTTAAAATAGCAGCTTAACACTGCTGTGTTTCGTATGGTGAGTGTAGAGAACCGGAGACCCTTTTTACTGGAAAAGAGGCATTCCATCTTAGTCCTCACGGGTGACAACGCATCTGCATTTATTCTTTATTGAGGATAGATGTGGATGTCTATGGGTCACAGCAACCATCAGGTGGAATGTGTGCTCGTTTGTCACCCTATCCTATAAAAAAATGTTTATAAAAACTATGATTGTCAATCCGTCTGCCAAAAATCGGATAGAGAGGTGCGTGTCCAACATTGAACTTTTAAAGTTAAAAATAACAGTAATAGTATATATGCGTCCCACTCCTGGGCACCGCCTCTCACTTCTAAGAGGGTTTTCAGAGCAATAAAGTGTCCGTCGCGCTGCCCCAATGCGTGGGCAGACTACACATGTCTTTGAATTTTTTTTTTTTATTTCGCAGACATGCCGGTTTCCCCACGGTGATCGACGATCCTTCACCGCCGAGCACGCGGTAAATCCGCACTTAAATTGCAATTAACAATTTCATTTACTGTGAAATTTACAGTGAGCGCTAAGCCCCAGGCCGATAAAAATTACTGTATTTCATTTTGTGTTATATTCCTGAACATAAACTCTATTGGAATCTAAACAAAGAACCAATTTTATTGTTACTATTAGATTGTATGATGACTTTAGGTATTTTTATGCTCAAAATTGTGTAAATTTATTATCAGGCTATTTTTAGTCAGTTTTATGACAACACGCGGCAATGCAAGCAATATGTTGACAAAGTTTTTATTGAAACGGTATGACAGCGCATAAAATACGAACAAAGAAACATTAATTTTACCTATATATTAGAAGATTTTGATTAACTTAATGAGAAATAATGTTAAAGTTCAAATTAGTGTACCTGCTAGCTAAGTAAAAATGAAAAACGTTTTTTGTTTATTTTTCTTTAATAAAAGCTGATAAAAATTTAGTATGGAGTGTGGCCCACTCTTGCTTAAATCACAGCTTGCGTTGGTCTGGACATGCTAGCGAGTATATCTTATGGTTTCTTGCGAAATACGTTCCCGATTCGTTGTAATCACATTCTTTAGCTTCCTAATGGTCTGTGGAGCCGACTGCACTGATCTCACATGACTTCGGGCTGGCCAATCCAAACGACGGATTTCGACCTCTAGCATATACGCTTCCACATCACCAGACTGTTGGGCGCGAGCGTTGTCGTCCATAAAAATTGGGTGTTCACTAAGAGCGACCGATTCGGGTTGTGCATGAGGAATTAGAACTTCCGTTATGTATCGGTGCCCAGTCAGTGTACCGTTTTTGATGAAGACTAACTCCGTACGATTCAACGAAATTATTCCTGGCCAAAACATAACAGAGCCCTCACCATAAAGTGGTCTCCTCGTCTTCGTTGCACTCGCCGACAGCGGTCTACATCGTACAGAGATATTCATCGGAGAAGAATACCCTATTCTAGTATTCTTGAGTCCATGACACACAATTTCGAGCTAAGCTAAGCCTGACAACTCCATTGTCGAACTCGATACTCACAAAGTAATTCAGGACCACGGACTCAGCGATGACTGCTATATTGACATCATACCTGACTCCTGACCGTTCATAGACTAATTTGCACATTTCTTACTTCTTCGATGAGGTTATTTTACGACTACGAGGTTATTCTTGAGGTCCGTCCTACATACGAAGATTTACTACCTTTTCTCAACACTTAACTCACCAGAAAACGATCATTTCGTGGTTCGGTACATGGCGTTCTTCCAGTACCAGACCGTCTTTTAACGGAACCGGACTTATCATAGCGCTTCTAGCCTTTGGACTGTTGAACGACTCACATTTAGCCTCTGAGCTACGAAGCGTTCGCTGCAACCCTCCTCAAGCATGCAATAAATTTGCTGGCTTTTATCACTTTATCTACTATTATATCGCTAAACAGTAATAACAGTACTTTAAAATGTCATAGAAATGACTTAATTCAATAAAAATGGACTAAAAGTTATTTAAAGCACATATTAACTTTCTAGAGTTCGCGCCACAAAATGTAGTGAAAAATTATTTTCTCTAAAAACCAGCATCAGGAAAAAAAATTGAATTTGGAACGTACTCGTACTTTTTTAAACACCACGACATATTCTCTTTGACCACGACACTTATTACGGTCAGTACAGTACATGTTCCAATGGTTAAAATCTGAAAGTTCTAAATCTACAGATGAATGTAATTTGTTTAATATAAAAAAATATCATTTAGGTAAGGTACGTTGGGGTAATACCGGACGGATTTTCGAATAGTTGGAAGAGTCTGCCAAAAACTTTAATTTCTCGACATTCGTATACGTCAGATTTATGGAACATGGAGCAAACCGTTAATCGTTAAACGTAGTTTAGCTCTGAGAATCTTTTGCTTGTGTAAACTCAAGGGTTTCTGCTTTAAAGGTGTGCGAAAACTAGACATACTTTTTTATATGCATAATGAAAAATTGGCCATTAAGGGGTAAGACCGGACTTAAATTTAAAACCACTTCTACTGTTTAGAGAAAAAAGTTTATAAAAGAGATTTGTCCTATCTTTAACGCTCAAAAACATATTTCAATATGATCTATAAATTACTAGAAACATAAATGTTCCAAACGATTTTCTCTTTTTTTGATTCTTGCCATCCGATCTTATCCCTGATATAAAGAAATTGTAATTTTATGTTTCTCAAACTTTGTTATGACATAAGATGGAATTACTCAATATAAGAGAAAGATCGGATGCATTTGATTTTATATGGGAAAAAAAAATAACAGTAAGGACTGGCGAAATGCCCTGGGATAATGCAGGAGTTAAGGAAGATATAAATATTTTAACAAAGCGGCATTTATTATTATAAATTATTTTTTAAATAATTATTATAAATTACATTTTGATTTGTAATAGAGGATAGATATAGATGTCTATGGGCCGCAGCAATCACTTAACATCAGGTGGACTGTGTGCTCCTTTATCACCCTTATCCTATAAAAAAAATGTATTTTAATGTGTACTTAAAAGTAATAAAACCATCATATTGTTTTATTACTTTTAAATATACAGACTTGCTAACGAGACTGAGTCCCATAGTCACTTGAGTAATCAACGAAAAAATATACACGACCAATGAAAGTTTAACAACCACTGCCATATTTGTAACAGGCAAAGATCGGATAATATTCATCCGATCTTCACTCACGAGGGGAAACATCGGATCTCGGCCTACAGCGATCTTACCCCTGCATGGACCAGCTTTATTTAGCTATAACTTCATAAAAATTAGTATCCACACAAAATAATAACAAAAGAAGCCATATTCTCGCTAAAAATCGTAAATAAAAGTGATAGGGAAAGATCGGATGGACAAAAATAATACAAAAATTACATTGTTTTATAAAATGCCACGCAGCACAGGTCCCACTTGCCGGAGTGACTGGCGCGAACTGAGGGTCGGGGCAGGATGAAATGGCGTCGTATAGCATATTGTTAGCTTTTCAAAATATAGCATAATTCGCCGGGAATTTGAATCATACGGTCTTGCCCCATCACCGATCTTACCCCAACGTACCTTATTTCATAAATAATTGTTAACTATTATTGCATGCCGAGCGCAAAGCGCATAGGTATGTTCTACTAGCGCCTAAAAATCAAGATTCCAACGTTTTGTCGCATGAAATCGTATCAAGCAATCATATTATACATATATAAATGATATAAAAAGCACACTGTCAGAAAGATAAATGATTGTTGAACTTATTAATATTTTTTTTAAATCGATTAATTGCTATTTTTACATAAAAAAGGGGTTTTAGTGGCTTATGGTGTGGATTTATTAAGTCCTCAAGGCTTGTAAACACGACAACTTTTGAAAATATCAATTGTTTAACTCAATCTGTCTGTGGCTCGCTCACTAGCTCGCTTAGTTCGGCGCACAGGTCAACCGCCGCGCCGTTGTGAGTGGATACTGTATTGGTTGTTTGCAGCGGCTCAAAAAGATCGCTGTTCAAATAAATACAAAATATTCGAAAAACAAATTTCATACATACTTAATTATTATAATAATCAGAGATTTTTATTACAATATTTTAAAAGCACAGAATAAATAATAGTCGTACGTACTAAAAGTAAGTAGGATGTAATATTTATACTTGAATACGTCTTGGACTTTTTGGAGTGACATGAATGACGATATGATGATCATATGAGCATTATGAGTCTTGACTTTTGGATTTTCCAAACTTGTTTTCAAATTGAAGTTTGACATAAAATTATCGGAAATTGGAAGTATAATAAGGTTATTAGTGAAAATTTGTGTGTATTTAAACTACTTTAAAAAAAAATCCGTATAATCACGCTATACGTAATATTTTTAATGCGAAGGCATGCTCAATTGGTTTTACCAATAGTTTTTTGTTTTGTCCCATGTTGGTCTGGGACTTATAGGTCTCACGTTTGTGGTACATAAAAAAAATATACCAACTGTGTTACTTGCCTAAGATGTCGTAAAATACGACTAATGTGATATTGGGTTTGTGATTGTGTAGACACTGGGATAGCCATCAGTTGTTACACAATTTTCAATCTTAATCCATTTTTTTTTTGCCTCCAGCCTTACGATTACTTTACAGGCATAACGTTATGTATTTATATTACTTGTATGATTTAAAGTTAAATATCAACTCTTAATGGAGTTATTTTAAATGGCTTTTAAATTGAGGTTTAATTAAAACTAATGGTACCCTAGTGGTCGAAATGCGATTGTAATTCATGAAATTATACAAACTTGTATATTAAGCCAGGTGTGTATAACTTTCAACTGCACAATAATAATGAAGCACAAATATTTACTACACAAAATATAAAATAAATGCTTTTTCTTGCCTACATTCCACAGACTATTGAAAAATGATCATTTTTAAATATTTACAAAATTCACAGCATATTTTCAGGTATTATCATCATCATTACAGCCTATCAAAAGTCCACTGCTGAAAAGAGATCTCCCCCATAGTTTACCTCCTGCTGGGGATTTATTCCGTAGTTGGCAAGCGGGTTGGCAACCGCAGTTTTTTTTTATTTCCTTGATATTATTAAGAAGTCGCTGGTGCTAGCATGGTTTGTTTCGCTTTGTGGCCCCTTACGACACCCAAGGGACGATAATATGGGGTAGTGGATGTTCTTACAACGCCATTGACTATAATTGTGTTTAAAATAGTATGAACGTAAACAATATATATCTTTATATATAAAAATTACGTGTCACGTTGTTTGTCCGCGATGAACTCCTAAACTACTGAACTGATATCAATGAAATTTTGCACACTGTGCAATTTCGTCCAACTTGAGAGATAGGATAGTTTTTATCCTGATAAGTGACACTCAATATTTTGTTATTACGAATTTAAGGATTTTTTTATATGAAGGGTCGTTGAAAAGGGCAGAACAACATCTGCCTGGCCAGCTAGTATAACGCTCATTTTGTCATACATCATACCAACATACAATGATTAAGAATAAGTTTTAATACGTGGTAGAGCCATGCTGCAGCTATTTATGGTTGTAGTACGAATGGGTCGGCTCGACCGGGGAAGGACCACGCTCTCACAGAATACCAGCGTAAAATAGCAGCATTACGTTGCTGTGTTTCGTATGGTGAGTGTAGAGATCCGGAGACCCTTTTTACTGGAAACGAGGCATTCCATCTTAGTCCTCACGGGTGGACTGTGTGCTCGTTTGTCACCATTATCCTATAAAAAAATATATATATATATATTTAGTATATTTAACGTTTATTGTAAACACAGATGTCGGAATCGGAAGTTATAAGATTTTTCCAGCATGTCATAAGGCGCCACTTACGATACCCACGCCACGGGAAATGAGAATCTATAAGGCTGTTGTTTGTGTTTTTTTTTACCTTATTTACATTTTACAGGTTCATACCGACCCTTGAAGGACCGTTGACTCCGTGGTTTAACATGATTCGTCGTCATCGACTGAAACTGTGGTGGGACAATCTTCATCGCATTAAGGAACTCGCGGAGCCCGATAAAATAAACAAATTCCTTAACGAAAAATAAATTATTAATTCTTAAATATTAAATGTGTGGTTATTAATATTTTTGTGGATGGAATTATTTATATGAATACATAACTATTCTTTTGATTCTAAGGATACTTCTATTTTTTCTATATAAATTATAAGGCCTAGATGCATTTCTTATGTTACTTAACCTTTAATTATGGTTAATTATTATTTATTATTTACGGCTAATATCATTTTATTGTTTCTTATCGGTAATATATTTTATCCAACAAAGTTTATTGGTTTCATTTACCTTCTATTTTTTTTTGTTTATTGATGTTAATAATACTGAAGATATAATATGTATTATACTATTAAAAAATAAAACCAGAGAAGCACAGAAGCTTCATACAAGTCTTTTGCAACGCACACAAATGAGCGCGGGGTTCACCTGCAGTAGTAAATATCCCCCTATGGCAATCTATGAGGGAATTAGGGTTGCCACCCGTACTATAATATTATTGCGCGCCCCTATTAAGGTCTTGTACATGGCAACACTAGTTACCACTAGCGCCATCTAGTATCGAGTAGCAGCACTAGGAGAGTCAAGATCCTTCTAGAAATTTCGGGACCGATATGTACTCGAACTTACTAGATGTTTCTACAGTAGAAGGTTCTGGAAACTATCTGAGGCCCTATATAAGGCCGGTATAGACCACGACCGGGTCAGTATTGAATTGGCGATACAAGAGAATACTTCGAAGCAATATAACCCGAACTAAAGTGATCAGTAGTACAATTGTGTTTTATTATTAGTGTAGTTTTAAATTGTAATTAGTGTTCTGTACTTAAAGTGTTAATTTTGGTAATTCACTCGGCACTTTTTGTCTCGAATCCCAAGCTCGTAACAATATATAGTATCGTACTATATATCAAATTTCGATTCTCACAGAGTAATTAACACTATATTCAGTCAATTGTACTATATTTTTACCCCTATAAATCAAATGTCGCGGTTTTTTATATTAACTGTGGCTGGAAGACAAGTGTACGGAAATAATTGTTCCAAATTTAATTAAAATTGAATAGTTAATTTATTTTAATATGAATCTACCTAAATTGCTCAGATTTCTATAACTATTTTAAAGGTTGAAGGCCAAAGCGAAGACCAACAACAAATGTATAAGGAAGAATGCATAAAGATTAAAAATAAATGTGTGCTTTTTTTCTGAATTTCCCAAAAGTACTATATTTTTGGCAAAAATACTTTATTTATTCAAAAAAAAGGTAACAACCCGGTAGAGAGATAGAGGGAGGCCAATGTGTAGCAGTGGATTGTATGTAATATATGAATGATTAATATTAAATTTACGAATTTGCTACCGCTAACAAAATTATTCATTCAAAATTGAGAGAAAGTTCAAACCCATTCTGGGTCAATATCTAAAATAAAATCTCGATCTGTTCCACACAAAAAAAAATTTTTAATAAGGCTAATTTCAGATGATCGCACGCAACACTCGTTAGCGTATATCGCCTAAATTAACAACTTCAGTAATGTTGCATTCCCATATCCCCAAATTTAGATGTACCTGAAAGGAATAGCCAAACTTACACATATGCTGTGTGTTTAATATGTGAGTAACGTAATATTTAACGGGCTGCAAATGAGGAAGAAGTTATGTATAATATTTAGTGTATCTATTTTTTTAGACGACATCTACAAAATGAGTTAAACATTTGGCTGATATTTTTATGATAGTATACTCCGACTTTTTGTTTAAGTCCAAAAAAGTAAATTTATTCGAAAACAGGCTTTAACAACTCGTCAGAACTATTAATATCCGATGCAGACGAACTCGAGTATCTTCTCAAACCCGTCCTCGAACTTCCCGTAACCCATTGCAGGGTGCGCGATTGTTTTATCTGTTTCTTCCTTAAAGCTTTTCTTTTGGCGGTCGCCGTCTGCTGCACCTTGCTGTCTGTCGCGGAACGTAATAAGTAAGCATAGCACGTGATTTGATTGCCACAGTGTAAGCCATTTTTATATGCCGTGTGTAAGTACCGTACAGCTATCATTTGCAGAATCTGTAAAACAAAATTTAATCTGTGGCGAGGTGGCTAGGAAAATTGCCGCCTTTTTCATTCATACATATATTCCAGCTTATCATAGTCCACTGCTGAACATGGGCCTTTCCATAGATTGCCTTATAAGAGCAATAGTTCGCATGCTCGGTAGGCGGCTTGACAACCGGCCTTTTATTTTCTAGTTATTATTAAAAAGGCGCTGCTACCCATCTTTGAGCGTAGAAGGAAAAGGGGAGATCTCCCGCCGGGCATCTTGTCCGGCCCGGGTAGCAGGCAACGCTCTGAATGGTAGTTCGGAACTATTCTATTTATAGATACTGCTTTTCTTCGGAAATTTGATAGCGCGATTTAGAGATCACACACAGTCAATATGACCACTATGATAACATATTTGGTTACTTTCGACAGTTGCTATAGTTTGGTGGCCACAGAGGGAAACTGGTGCAGGAGATGGGCAGCAGCATCTTTCTGGTCTCATAATTATAAAGACTGGTTACGAACCTGCCAGCCAAGCGTGGCAACTATGGCAAAATCCCCCCTATCAGGCAATCTATGGGGGAGGCCTACGTTCAGCAATGAACTATTATAGCCTGTAATAGAAATGGATACCAAAACTGTCAGAAAGATATGCCTTCCGATAGATGGCGGAAGATATACATCTCATTTGAGGTTCGATACGTCTAGTCTAGACAAATATTTTTAATGGGAGAGCAGTGGAGTTATAAGAGCTGATGAAGAAGAACCAACCATCTTTAATATCATCAAGGACATTACAGCATTAAACCGCCAGGACACCGACATCATCTCGTTGATCAGTTTCTCTTCGCAACCTTCCGACCAGATCGTGAGCTGTTTCTGAAATTTTTTAAATGCATATAAAAATATTAAAAAGTAAATAAGTAATATATACATATAAATAACTGCCTCTTATCGAGCTTAGGGGTTATTTGCACGCAATTAAAACATGATATACGTGGTAGAGCCATGCTGCAGCTATATTAGTAGTATAGTTGTAGCACGAATGGGTCGGCTCGACCGGGGAAGGACCTCGCTCTCACAGAATACCAGCGTAAAATAGCAGCTTAACACTGCTGTGTTTCGTATGGTGAGTGTAGAGAACCGGAGACCCTTTTTACTGGAAAAGAAGCATTCCATCTTAGTCTTCACGGGTGACAACGCATCTGTATTTTGATTCGTAAACGAGGATGAATGTAGATGTCTATGGGCCACAGCAAACACTTACCATCAGGTGGACTGTGTGCTCGTTTATCATCCTATCCTATAAAAAAAAACATGAATAACCATTTGCAAAATGGTGTGTCTGTCTATATGTCAGTCTGGCTGTCTGAAGCGATTCTGTTAAAACTTATTGACAGTTAGAGAGCAAAGTTGATCATGATCGTGATGATGCCTGATCTAACTTGTATTTTATCCGAAATATTTGGAGTGTTTTGTTGAAAAATCGTCATTGATGATTATTTTACAAATTATGAATGATGCCTCATAAACCTAACCGCCGCATAACCCAGAAGAAGCCAAGGCAACTAGCTAGTATAGTATAAAATTCTGTGAACAAGTAACATTATTTAAACTCATCCGAATCCACACTTCCACGTCGTGCACCCCGCTACATAACAAATTAAGCCTTAGCCACAGGGTACTTTTGACTTAGCGACAGACCGCTAGCAGCGTTGAATACACTACTTAGAAAATGTTAAAGACAAATATCGCAAACGTTTTGGTGGGAATTTGACCGCTGCGCGGCGGATCGCTTCTCTGAAGCACTCGCGATACTTTTAGCATCCGCGATTAGCGATTTAATTGCTTGCTTTTCGGAAGTTGCAATGTTACAAAGCGCTTCAATCCACATCTACGCATGCAAAATCCATAAGGTGTCCTTATGGATTTTGCATGTGTATTTTTCAATCCTTCTTCAAAGCTAGATAAATAGATACAGCGACGGCCATGCGGATCGCTGATGCAAATAAGTAATATCGTGTGTGTTTTGGCCCTTATTGTATTATAATGGTTTGAAGTGGATTTTTATACGTAAAAGTAATGCAATTTTGTGTAATAAATGTCTGCGCATGTGAATTATTAGCGGAAACTGCGAAACAAATGCTCCAATATGTGATCACGATAACGATATATATATTCTCTATACTCACCATACGTAACACAGCAGCATTACGCTGCTATTTTACTTGATTTTGATTATACAAAACATTTTCTTTTTTCTTTTTTATTGGATAATTCTCTGTTTTAACTAATATGTGGATCAGCTCCGAAAAGTTTGTTATCCATTTAGAATAAGCAATCATCTAAGTGACGTTACGTCACGAGGAGCAGGCAAATACATTAAAAGTATATCTGTAAGACGGTCTGGTGTAATGATGTGATTAGGTATACTATATCCGAGATAGTAGATAAAATTTGCAGTTATCTTTATTTTTATTATGCTCCTCTTGAATTTTACCGCAGACGATTATGTAATCAAGTTTATTTCAGCTTTTCTATCCTGATCACCCAGTAAATTGTTCTTTAAAAACTTGAACCACTATTGTTTACCCCAAAACGAATACGTCTGAATTGGAACAAGTTTCCATCAGCTTCAAACGCAAATAGATACATCCTTGAAGCGAAGATAAAAATAAGCGAAGTGAAAGATCACAAACGAAGGTCACAGATCACAAAAAAGGCACCCGTCACGTTCCAGGCACCTGCAACTAACTCCAATAAAGAAAATCTTCGGATCCCGCGCCGACGTCACAGTGAACGAGTGAAGCCGGCTATAGTCGAGCGAGTGGCTGCTGTACTGCCATATGTCAGAGGTGTCACTGACAAGATTGGCTACATCTTGAAGCGTGCTTCCATTAAAACATACTTCAAGCCGCCGAAGAAGATTAGTCAATTTTTACTACCAGTCAAGGGTAATGTCCCTCTGCAAGATGCAGGAGTGTACAAGCTTGATTGTGAATGTGGTCTCTCATATATAGGACAAAGTAAAAGATCAATATAAACCCGCGTTAAAGAACACAGCTGATATGAAGAATCGACGCTCCGGGAAGTCTGCAGTCTGTGAACACGTACAGGATCGCCATCGTCACTACATTAGATTTGATAGACCACAAATCCTCGCTAAAGAACACCGATTCCTTCCAAGGATGATTCGCGAGGCTATTGAAATCAAAAAACGTCCTAATTTCAAAAGAGAAGATGGCTGGGTGCTACCATCTGCTTGGGATCCTATAATTAATAAAATTAAATTCCAACCCAAGCATACAACTGCAAGACTTCAAGATACTGTAAGTTCATACTGCATAGATCGGAAAAAAAATTAATAACTTTTAATCTGGAGGTAGCCGTGGTTAACTATGACATTGGGATGTCAAACACCTCAGTCTCCCCGTGACCATGAGCGCTGTAAAGTACTCGAAACGTCGGGAATATAAAATAAGTTAATATAGGCAATAAAATCCGTAAGACTAGTTTTATTTAAATGTTGTGTTCAAGTAAATATAAGAAAGCATTATCTAATAAAGAATACTACCGATGCATTATCACCTCTGAGGACTAAGATTGAATGTCACACAGCTCACAGCCAGTATCTTTCTATAGCCTTCAGAACGGAACATAGCATTGCTACACTGTTATTTGGTGGTAGTAATAGGTAAGATGGTGGTTCCTAATCAGACACACGCTTAAGCAGAAAAGTAGTGCTACCAGCCTGTCACCTAGAAAAAGTATGTAAGGCTAAAAAGAAAAGTGGTTTGCAAGAAGATCCTAATCTAGATTAAGAAAGCAATGATACGATGGTTTGGACACGTAGAGAGAATGAATGAGTAAAGAGCGACGACGAAATTTATGTTGCAGAATGAGTAGCAGAGTCCTCAAGGAACATCTAAGACGAAAGTTTATCGACCAAATTGACGATACATTGATGATGGGCCAAATTAAGTGTACCCTTAACCGACGTCCATGTATGCGTAGTTATAAGAATGTGACAGAAGTGAGAGATAGTTCTGGATTGTGCTAAATGAAAGTCCGTAATCTCTGCCTACCCTCTTGTGACAAGCATGAGAGCTATTATATTATGATCATTTGATTGATGATTAGCACTCTTAAGATCGATATTGCTATAGTAGTATATTTCCAGATTACTGTGGTTGTATGGTTGTTTATTTTATTTTATTGGTTATTTATTACATTTATTTATTTATTTAATATTTATTGCATTCCTATAGAAGAACACAATGGGCGAACTCTATGCCTGTGTGCGTTATTTAGTAGAATTGACTAAGAGACCTGTGGGTAATAAAGCCTAGCTAAGGGAAAATCGAATTACGGGTCGGATTACGAGGGCGACACTGAAAGTTTTTAGAACTGGCCACTTGTAAACGATATTATTAACATTCATTGCTCTGCGGATGACAGCACTGTTGATGCTTTATACACCGGCCGTGCCAATATTTCTCGGGAAAACGTCGCGGAGTACCGGAACAAACGTGTCTGAAGTCGAGTCTTTGCTGAACAAAGTCTCGGATTGGGGGCGACTAAATCTAATCCAGTTTAATCCTCAGAAGACACAAGTTTCGCGTTTACCGCTAAAAAATACCCCTTTGTCGTATCTCCTCAGTTTCAAGGCACTCCCCTTGTTGCCTCAGCCAGTATCGGAATTGAGGTTCGGCTTCACATGGAATACTGCCACCAGTGCCAGCTCCTTCCACTTGACCACATCCAGCGCAGAGCGGCTTGAATCGTCGACGACCGAGTCCTTTTCGATCGGCTCGATTCATTGGCACTGCGAAGAGATGTTGCATCCCTTTGCATTTTTTTTTCGCATTTACCACGGGGAGTGCTCTGAGGAATTGTTCGGATTAATCCCAACCGCCAAATTTCACGATCATACATCGCGGCAGAACTCCCGATACCATCCATACCATCTGGGTGATTGGTGGTCCACCACTGTGCGATTTAGAAGATGTTTTCTTCCTCGCACAACTTCCTTGTGGAATCGATTACCATCAGCGATTTTTCCGGACCGATACGACTTAGGGACCTTCAAGAAAAGAGCCTACTCCTTTTTAAAATGCCGGGCAACGCATCTGCAATTCCCCTGGTTCCCCTGGTGTTGCAGTTGTTCATGGGCGGCGGTAGTCACTTACCATCAGGTGAGCCGCATGCTCGTTTGCCCCCTCTCCTATATAAAAAAAGATATAATAAAAAAATAAGTTCAAATTTTGAAAATGGAACTCTGCTGATATTACTGTGTATGTATTTTATTAATTTTGATTACGATTTGGCTGCAAATTGAAAATTGTCTGTGTCACGTCAGCATGAATTTTACGCGAGAAAGTTTTCGTACAATGATATTTTCTGACTTTCGGTGTCATTTAAGTCAACTAGAAAGTTAGACTTTGATTGGCATTTCACGATGAAGCCTTATCTTGTGCCACTGTTTACAACTGGTTTAATGAGCTTAAACGTGGTCGCAAAAATTTCACCGATGATCTGCGTGACGGACGGCCTTCTACGGCGACGATTGAATATAACATCAGTGTTATGCAGCGTATGATAGAGACTGACATAATTTAAAATTTTCTACAGCCGACTTCAATGTAAGTTATTAAGAATAACTAAAATAACTCAAAAACTATTGGTCTAACCTTGATCAAATTCATATGGGACCACACGAGAAGTATCAGCTTTCATATAAAAAAAGAATCATCGAAATCGGTCCACCCAGTAAAAAGTTATGAGGTAATACACATAAAAAAAAAAACATACGCGTCGAATTGAGTAACGTCTCCTTTTCGGAAGTCGGCAGAAAAGAGTGACTTATCAGCAGATTCGGACAAGTTTAGGCATCGGTATGAGTCAAGTGCACAAAATCCTCCATGACCATTTAGCGGTCAGGAACACTTACGGGTGACGAAAGCTGGATTTATTGTTATGATCCTGAAACTAAGAGACAGAAAGTCTGGGTCTGTCTGTGTGGGTGTTTCCTTTCGAGGAGTTGCCAACTAAAGTTAAGACAGGTCGAAGCATGGGAAAAAATATGGTGGCCTCGTTCTTCGGAAGGACAGGTCATTACGCAACAATTGTTTTATGCGATCGAAAAACAGTTACTGCAGAGTGGTACACTAACAATTGTATGCCACTCGTCTTTGAAAAAGTTCGGGAAAAACGACCTCGCAGTAAGTAGGATCCTCCTTCACCACGACAACGCCTCGTCGCACACCGCAAAGCAAACAACCGACTACTTGGCAACATCAGACGTGGAATTGCTGGGTCACCCGCCCTATAGCCCTAAATGGACACTATTTTGAAAAGATATAATATAACTAATAACTTGCTAGTTTGTTCAGTTTTTGATTTTCTAAGAACTTTCAGTGTCACCTTCGTATTATGTCTTCAGTGTTCGACAGATAACAAACATCTTGCTGAGTATATTTAATTAACGGTTTGAGAATAATTTTATGCTTTTTTTGTATTCGAAATAAATTCTTGTGCTCGCAATGGTTGGATTTACTTTCTTCAATATTTCTTAAATTCTGCTAGCTTACTACATAGTTATATCGCCTCAATCCGTCCCTGGCTCGATATTCCAAACAGCCACATCAGCACATGCGTGAGAACTCGAGTGATAATTCTAAAGTAATGTAAGACGATATGATAATTGTACTAGACTTATTTTTTAACATTTAATATGGATTCATTCTGTAACTAACCACCTTTGAAAGAACATTAAATCATTTTATACTTTAAATTGTGTTTTTAAAAAGACTGTCGAGGTTCGTCGCAATTTAAGTGGCGCAGCCGGTAGGATATCCGTATATATTCTGCTGTCGTGCTAACGCCTTTCGGACCCCAAAATCGGTTTAAGCGTCAGTATAGCAGTCAGGTTCGGATATCCTCGAACCAAACAAATAACTCCCGCGACGCGCGCGCTATCGTTTCCAAATCAATCGATTACGCGCATTGGATCATCGGCAGTATCGAAGTGGTCAGAATCAACTGGAGGACATGGGATTGAACATACTGTGAGTAAACCTCTTCACTTCCTGTTTACATTTATCCCATTCTTTTCCGCATTTTCCGGACTAAAATCGTCGGGCCAAATTATTTGCAATTATCTGATTTTGTTGGCACAAAATAGGCCGATAATATTCTTGCTAATAGTTTAAGTTAGATTAAGTAAGATAGTTTAAATAAAAATGGCAGTAACTGTTATTCCAGCACATATTTTAGACTTGATTCCTAAATACGATGGGGATGAAAAATTACTCAATTTATTCATCTCAAAATGTGAATATGTTTTGTTAAATTCAGGAGGCGATAATACTCCGATTCAAAATTTATATAGATTTCATGCTATAAGTAGTAAGCTTAGTGGTAGAGCTGCGACTCTACTTAGTGATAACCCTAGTTTAAGTACGTGGGAGAATTTGAAAGAAATTTTGACCCAGCATTTCGGCGACCCCCGTTCAGAGGAATGTATTGCTATCGAACGAGAATCTTTAAAAATCAAACAAGGAGAGTATACAAAATCAACCGCCCAAAAACGTTTACGACACTGACGTATCTATGCGTACCGCACCAATTAGGCAAAACATGACGACGAATGATTTGTTTTTTAGCGAGGAACCTTCAACATCATGTCAAGATTTCCCTCACGATAATAATGATGGTTACTACTACGACCACTATGATGGTTTTGTAGAAGACCCTTCATTTGAAGGTCAATACCTAGAAAATTTTAATGAAATTAATAATGAAAATAATGCAGTACCTGAAAATTTTCCGATAGTAGCCCTCGAAAGCCCTCCGAAATGATCCATCTTAATTATTGCGATAGCATTTTAAAATTACCTCATATAGTAATTCCCGAAATAAGTTCGAAATTTCTAATAGATACCGGAAGCAGTAGATCTTTTATTAGTCCTGCCAAGGCTAACCAATATTTTGGTGAATTTAAATACAATGAACCTTTCACAGTTGTAAGTACCCATGCGCAAAGCATGCACGATGAAATAATTTTTATACCGCTTTTAAAAACATTCAAAAGTACTCTTCCACATAAATTTTACATATACGATGTGGACGGTAGATACGACGGCCTTATTGGTTCAGACTTATTAAAAAAGTTGGCAGCTAATATCGATATGAACCACCAAATTTTACGAACACCTAATACCGAAATCCCAATAATTTATAATCCACCTTATGAAATTAATTTAGAACCAAGATCGGAAACACGAGTAAAAATACCCACCAACTTACAAAACGGGGACGCAATCATTGATTTTACACAATTTAGTGAGGGAGTTCGTATGCCATGTGCCCTTATCAAGTGTGATAATTTCTTTGCCGAAACCATTATTCAAAATGTGTCGAATGAAAAAGCTAATATTAAATTTATAGAACCGTTTAATGTAACTGTATTTGAAAATAATGAGTGTGCCATAAATGTGATAAATTCCGATTGCGAGATAGATGAGATTTTAAAAGAAAATTTAATTAAACTACGATTAGATCATACAAATGAGGAAGAACGGAAAGCTATAACTAAATTATGCTATGAATACCGCGACATATTTTATAGTGAGAAAATTCCGCTTTCTTTTACAAATCAGGTAAAACATAATATTAGAACAGTTAACGAAGATCCTATATATATCAGACCGTATCGCTACCCACCTTCCCAAAATGAGGAAGTACAAAGGCAAGTAGACAAACTTCTTCAAGATAACGTAATCCAAAATTCTCACTCACCTTGGAGCGCACCGGTTCACTTAATCCCCAAAAAGGCAGATGCATCCGGGCAGCCTAAATTTAGAATGGTTATAGATTATCGGCGATTAAATGAGAATACAATAGACGATAAATACCCGTTACCTAATATAACTGACCTTTTTGATAAGTTAGGCAAATCTGTATATTTCAGTACCCTTGACCTGGCAAGTGGCTACCACCAATTAGAAGTTAATGAAGCTGATAGGCCAAAGACAGCTTTCACAACTCAATCCGGTCACTATGAATTCAAACGCATGCCGTTTGGATTAAAGACAGCCCCTGCAACTTTCCAAAGAGCAATGGATAATATCTTAAGAGGCCTCCAAGGTCTCCATTGTTTAGTGTACCTCGATGACATAATTGTGTATTCGGCTAGTCTTCAGGAACATATTGAAAAATTAAGGAAAATTTTTGACCGTCTCAGAGAAACTAATTTAAAAGTCACGTTAGATAAATGTGAATTTTTGAGAAAAGAAGTTCTATATTTAGGTCATACGATTACAAAAGAGGGTTTAAAACCAAATGACAAAAAATTAAAGCAGTACTAAAATATCCATTACCGCGTACAGCCACCGAAATAAAAAGTTTTCTCGAGTTAGTAGGGTATTATAGAAAATTCATTAAAGACTTCGCTAAACTTACACAACCGCTTACCTCTTGCCTGAAAAAGAAAAACAAAATTGAGATTACAAAAGAATATATAGACGCATTTGAAAGATGTAAAGAGCTTTTAACAAACGCCCCACTTTTACAATATCCTGACTTCTCTCGACCGTTCGTTCTCACCACAGATGCGTCGAACTTTGCTCTCAGTGCAGTTCTATCGCAGGGACCTATCGGTAGTGATAAGCCTATAGCCTTTGCAAGTCGTACGTTGAACTATGCTGAAACGAAATACAGCACAATAGAAAAAGAACTTTTGGCAATCGTTTGGGCAGTCAAACATTTCCGCCCTTACTTATATGGAAAAAAATTTACAATTTACACTGATCATCGCCCTTTAGCCTGGTTAAACTCCATTAATGAACCGAATAGCAAACTAACTAGATGGAAGTTACGCCTATCGGAATTTGATTACGAAATAGTGTATAAGAACGGGAAACAAAATTGTAACGCTGATGCTTTATCTAGAATTAAGATTAACGCCTTAACTGATAACGATGATGTTTCCATGCAAGTGAATGTAGACAAAAACGAAAAAAAACTTCAACGCCATTTGAGCAATGTAGTCTCTAAAATCGTACAGCTAGGTAATTCGAATCAGGCGGGAGACGTAGTAACAGTATCATCCGATTCGGAAACGTTAAGTATTCCCTCTTTACATGGTAGACAATCTCCATATCCGATACCATCTCCAAATAGTAGCACCGCCACAGCTTCTGAAGGACACAGTAGTAACAATACAGTACATTCGGCTAAAGACATAGACACAGCAGGAATATTAATTCTCCAGGAAGCGATTGATGCGAAACCGAATCAAATACTCGTTCATACCTGGAACAGAAATGAATGTTCGGTTAAAAACTTGTCTAGGGATAAACAGAACATATTGGAAGTTCACTTACCATTAAACAATTTGGATTTAATTAAAAAATTCCTGAAAGAGTATATCAGACCTAAAATTAAATATTTTTTTATTTCGAAGATGTCATACATCGCAAGCAGTTTTCGGAAATCACAACGCAATTATTCAAAAAGGATAGTGTTAAATTTTATGAATGTACAAAGAGGATAGTATATGTAGAAGATGAAAATGAGCAACGCGAAGTAGTTCTTAAATATCATTTAGGTAAAAATTGCCATAGAGGTATTAGGGAAACATTAGTACATTTGAGGCGAACGTTTTATTGGAATAATATGGAACAAACGGTAGCGAGCATTATAAACTCATGTGAGGTCTGCAAGAAAATGAAATACGACCGTAAACCCCTAAAACCTCAACTTCAATTGACTCAAACCCAGTCTAAGCCATTCCAAGAAATTTTCATTGATACCTTTTCGATAGAAGGCAAGTATTTTCTAACCCTGATAGACGCGTTCAGCAAATTGGGTCAAGCAATTGAAATTAATAGTAGGTCTACCCCGGAAGTAATAAGAGCTTTAATAAAGTATTTTTCATTTTACGGAATTCCATCCAAAATCAGTTCAGATCCCGGTATGGAATTTAATAACGTACTCTTAAAGGAAATGCTAACATTATACAAAATCAATCTACACATTGGTACTGCGCATAACCCCAACTCTATGGGACTTATCGAAAGGTTTCATTCAACTATTACTGAAATTTACCGAATCGCGAAATACGAACATAAAATTACAGACGCAGCGTCAGTGATGACGTATGCTGTTATGTCATACAATCATTCAATTCACTCTTCGACAGATCTAACGCCTTTTGAAGTAGTATTCGGACACACCGAATCCAATAGTACATTTGCCATTAATTTTGATAGGCAATTCACACAGCAGTTAGTAAAGGATCACGCTAAAAGGACCAAATATTTATATGAATATCTTACGGATAAAATAATTGACAAAAAGTTGACGGTGAGAGAAAAACACGCAGGCGAATCACAGTTCGATATAGACGTAGGTGATACTGTGTTCATAAAAGGTGTTAATACTAGACGGGGCAAAGATAAACCACGTTACCAAAAGGCTCATACCACCGGTGCTATAAAAAGAAATGTAGTTCCCGTTGAAACCAATAAACGTATTACTAATGTTCCTATTAAAGACATAAAACGTCCTTCGCAGATTATTTCTACTGGTGATCCGAACAATGGGAAGCCAGGCCCTTCATCAGCTTCGCATTGACAAGAATCCGGGATTGTTACCTGTTGACGAAGGTCAAGCATTTGTTAATTATGATAACTGGATAGTTATTAAGATATTAGATTTAAATTTAATTTACGATGAATTAGAATCAAGTATGAATAAATATGGGTTACTTAAAAAGCATGTTCAAAGTTGTTTCGATACTAAATCATTTGATTCAGATTTTACTACCGTCCAATACCAAACCGATTATACTATGAATATTACCATCGACAAATTTAAACAATTAATACCTCCATTACGAACCAAAAGAGGTCTCCTCGATCCGGTAGGCTCTTTGATAAAAGCCATCACAGGTAACTTAGATAATAATGACGCTCTTAGATATGAAAGATTAATAAGTAAGCTACATACGGAACAAAACGTGATTAAAAATAAAATGACAATAGTTTCCGAAATGGTGGGCTCATTTACAGTCATGGCAAATTCTACTAAAAGCAATTTTATACGATTAGAAGATAATATTCAAAACATTAATCAAGCTTTAAACAACTCCGATTTTCGACAGACGATTACCAAACTCATTCATCTTTATAATATCTTCCTTGATAATTTTCATAATTTATATTTCCATTTGAGTGAAATCGAAACAGCCATTGCTTTTAGTAAAATTAATGTACTACACCAGTCAATAATTGATACAGAAGAACTTATAATATTGCTTAAGGAAATAGAACAAACTGACAAATTAGTGTTTCCTGTCACTTATGAAAATATTGTAAAATTAGAAAGATGTATCGAGATAAAAGCCTATATTAAACAGAATCAGATAAAGTTTATTATGAGTATTCCACTTATTAGAAATGAAATTTTTAACTATTATAAATTAGTTCCCTTACCTGTATTACATAATGGCCAGACGACTCTCATCCTACCTAAAAATCCGTACCTACTTGTGAAAGGGTTGAAAGCAACACCGCTCTCTCAGTCATGTCGCGAGGTCGACGAACGCCGATTCCTGTGTCATGAGAACGACATACAACTCTTCACCAATGACAACTGTGTCGTAGAAATCATACAGTTTCACACAAATATCTCAAGTTGTCACCCGATCCCTGTCACCCTAGAAAATGTGAAGATCTACCTCATACAACCAAATCGCTGGATAGTTTACTCAAATACTGAAACAGCTATGACTAAATTCTGCGACAATGAAGTAAGCCAAGAGATTCTATTAGGAACCTACCTCTTAACTATGGATGATAACTGCAAGGTGAAAATCAAAGGATACGAACTGAAAAGACATCAGACTCAAGGTAAAGAAATAACCTACCTAAGACAGTCATTAATAAACTTACCAAAGATACTCAACCCCTCAAGCACTCTGAAGAAGCCTGTGAATCTCGATGGAATTAATATAGCAGACGTACAGTTCCTGAATCTATTACTGCAGAAAAGAATTGGAGAAGTTAGTGACAGTGAGTTAAGTGAAAATGCAAAAAGAGAAATTACTAATAAAAGTGTTAGTTTAGTCAATATCATTATTTTAGTTATTATATTAATTATTTTAAGTATTATTTTTAAACATAAATTAATTGAAATCTGTAAAATCTGTAAAATTCGTGATAATCCCGAGGATAATCCCGAACTTGTGGAGGGAGGAGTTATATCGCCTCAATCCGTCCCTGGCTCGATATTCCAAACAGCCACATCAGCACATGCGTGAGAACTCGAGTGATAATTCTAAAGTAATGTAAGACGATATGATAATTGTACTAGACTTATTTTTTAACATTTAATATGGATTCATTCTGTAACTAACCAACTTTGAAAGAACATTAAATCATTTTATACTTTAAATTGTGTTTTTAAAAAGACTGTCGAGGTTCGTCGCAATTTAAGTACATTTTCAATAAACGTTTTGTCTTCCTCGCTAATCGCATTTTACTTCGCTTTTTGATTTGTTCGGCTTACTAAGTAGTGATTAATTATATACTTACTCTTTGGGCTTACTTTAAAGTTTACAGTCAGTAGTTAGGTTAGCAAATTACGGAACAGTTGTTGCGGATGCTTTGCCAACATCTTCTATACATATATAAAAATCACTTGCTGTCCGTTCGTCTTCCTAAAACTCAAAAACGGCTCGACCGATTTTGATGAAAATTTTTTGTGTATGTTGGAATGGGTCCCTAGATGGTTTAGACTTACATTTGGATCCGGTAGGTGGCACTGTCGTCGAGATTCAGAAATCACCCGTTCAAAGCCGGGGTAGATCGGGGTACATAAAATAGACTTCCAGTGTGCTGTGTATCTATATATAAATGAATGCAATAGATTTCCAAACGTCTGAATAATCTAAAATTTTACAGACGTTTTAAGAAACAATGACAATACCATGACTGATCTCATATTCTCACTAGGTTCATCACTATGATCAATGCGTAGATATTGTTTAATTTTCTTTTCAAGTCTGTTTTATTATTTTCCCTAATTAGCATAGTAACTCATTTAAGTTAATTACGTTCAACGCACTGTTGGGTCGTATTTATAGATAAGCCCGACTTGTGTGATGCCATGATGTATACAGGGTGAGAGAACATCTTTAGAACAGCAGCTGTAAGGAACGTTGTCCGCGACGAACTTACTATTTGATCTGTAAATAGAGACATATATAGAAGACTTAACCCCTTAAGGTTGTTTTTTTATTTTATTTCAATTGGCTAATCATAATTTTAAATATAAAAAACTAGCTTTTGCCCGTGACTTCGTCCGCGTAGATATTATACTTTAAACCAATTATACTTTACAGTTTTTTGCACCGCACACCATAATAGCTCGCAGATGACAGATTTTTTTCAGATTTACTTAACGCTTATTTATGTTTTGACCAATTAACACAATATCTTTATTAATTATAGCCTATGTGTTGTTCTGATGTATGAGATATGTTATTGTAAACTTTCATTAAAATACATTCAGTAGTTTTTGCGTCGAAGAGTAACAAGCATCCATACATCCTCACAAAGTTTCACGTTTATAATATTATATCTTTATATAATGTCCGCGATGAACTCCTAAAGTACTGAACTAATTTCAATGAAATTTCGCACACTGTGTGCAGTTTTTATCCCGATAAGTGACCCTTAACATTTAGGAATTTAAGGATTTTTTTATTGAAGAAAGGGTTCACAGGAAAGGGCAGAACAACGTCTGTCTGGTCAGCTAGTATATATATATTGAACAGTGGCAGAGCCACGCGGCAGCTTTTGCTGTAGCACGGATGGGCCGGCTCGAACCAGGTTGGTACCACGACATCACAGAATACCAGCGTGAAGTAGAGGTTTACCTCTGCGTTTCGCTTGGTGAGTGCAGGTGGCCGGAGACCCTTTTAACTGGAAACGAGGCATTCCATCTTAGTCCTCACGGGTGACAACGCATCTGCATTTTGATTTGTAATAGAGGATAGATGTAGATGTCTATGGGCCGCAGCAACCACTTACCATCAGGGGGACTGTGTGCTCGTTTGTCACCCTTATCGTATAAAAAAAATATATGTTAAGGGTCACTTATCGGGATAAAAACTGCACACAGTGTGCGAAATTTCATTGAAATTAGTTCAGTAGTTTAGGAGTTGTGTATATATATATATATATATATATATAGTGGGATAGTAGGAAGTGCGATGACATATGAAATGAGGGTGACGGAGACATCAATTTTCAGATGCAACGCTGCAGTTCAAGATTTCGATTCTATACCATAAACCACCAAAATATTTTCTAGATCTGGGCGTTTGTCTTTAATCAATTAATGAATATAAAAACACTATGCATAGATAAAGTGGTAAAAAATAAAAAAGTATGTATATATTATATTTTAAAATTAAAAAGATTTTGCTTACACAGCATCAGTGGCTACGCTGTTACCAGTGTTGAACCAAGGTATATAAAACCATTCTTGGTAGTCAACGCGCCCGCAGCAACGGAACCTCGTCTGCAATCTATCGATTGCTACTTTGGATGGCAAATGGCTGGCATATCTTAGCATCGCTTTAGTGATCCCACCTTTTATTTTGGCTAAACAAAAAGGAAATATTACAGAAAAATTAATAAGTACGCATACAATTATGCCTACTTTCTAATTTCGTTTTTATATTTTAATTAAGGTGATTTACAATAACTTTAAGCCCGGTATAGCTCAGTAGATAAGCACTTATCCTTAAACTTCAAGTACTTAACCAAAGAAAATTCGATGCCGCCGGCATCGACGAAATTGTTAACTGAAATTTCAATGCTGCTACACATCGTTAAGAAACCTGCATGTCTGAGATATTAAAAAAATATTTCGGGTACATATACTTTGAATTCCGCCAACACGTTCGCAGCGATCCGCGTGTCTCTTCCTTGCCCGCGAAGACTCATTCAGTAAAGAGGTATGTGACAAGCAGTGAGCCATTGTAAGCAAATTCATCATTATAATCATTACTTACAGCTTATCAAAAATGATCATATGGGGGATATTTGTCATATTTGAAATATTTGGCAGGCGGGTTAGTAACTACAGTTTTTTTTTTTTGGATTCTTACACCGCCACTAGATTGTTTAAGCAAATTACTTTACTATAATAACTTTATTCCGTATAAAAAAAGAGAATTTCCAAATCAAAAAAAAACAAAAGGCCAGGTAGCGAAAGAGAATTGAATGACGGTGGGCTAACGTTGTAAATTGTTAAGCACATACAACACTCAGCAACTCAGGAGCAGAAAACTGAATACCTGTAACGTTTAACGGTGGTAGAGCCACGCAGCAGTTTTTACTGTTGCATGTATGGGCCGGCTCGAGCCGGGTTGGTACCACGACCTCACAGAATACCGGCGTGAAGTAGAAGCTTTGCTTCTGCGTTTCGTCTGGTGAGTGCAGGTGGCCGGAGGCCCAATTCCCCCCCCCCCCCCCCCCCCCATTAACATGGTAGCGAAATTACACGAAGAACTACCCCAGGAGGGTACCAGCACCACTGAGCATCCACGACCATGTTATTCCGATCCTGAGCGTGGGTGCTCAGGCTGCCCCGCGTATTCTGGGGGGGGGGGGCAAAATTCCGCTCAAAAGCATTACTGCTAGGGGCAAACTGAGCAAGCACACCAAGGCGACCCCTGCCACGCTATCCGTGAATTTCTGCAACATCAGGGGACTTCACTCTAACCTAAACGCCGTCCACTACCATCTCGAGACGGCGAAGCCGGCCTTGCTCTTTCTGACCGAGACGCAGGTTTCCTCTCCGGCTGATATTTCGTATCTCTCCTACCCGGGGTACAAATTGGAGCATTCCTTTGTGCCTCGGGCTGGAGTTTGCGTGTATGTCAGAGAGGACATCTGTTCTCGACGCCTCGGCAGTCTTGAAGGTTCGGACCTGTCCATCCTTTGGCTACGCGTAGACAGCGACGACCATCCGCGCGTCTACGGGTGCCTCTATAGGTCCCATAGCGGTAATGCCGAAACAGACCGACTCATCGACCACGTCCAAATGGCTACAGATTTCTTGCTACAACAGGTCCCATCCGCAGAGATCGTGATCCTTGGCGATTTTAACGCCCACCATGCCGAATGGCTCGGTTCACGTCGAACCGATCATGCAGGGAGATCTGTTTATGACTTTGCCTTGGCATATGGTCTGACACAACTGGTTACTTCGCCTACGCGGATTCCAGATGTGGAGGATCATACACCTTCCCTGTTGGACCTTCTGCTGACCTCTCATCCGGACGGATATCAGGTTTCCGTCGATGCCCCTCTCGGCTCTTCGGACCATTGTCTGATCCGGAGTGTGGTGCCACTCACGCTCCCTTCGCGGTTGCGTTCTGCAGGTTGCCGCCGTGTTTGGCATTACAGGTCGGCGGATTGGGACGGAATGCGGTCCTTCTTTGCATCCTACCCATGGGGGCGGGTTTGCTTCTCGCCGGATGATCCCAGCGCTGTTGCTGACTCTGTCACTGATGTGGTGCTACAGGGAATGGAACTATTTATTCCATCATCTGTGGTACCCATCGGAGGCAGATCTCAGCCTTGGTTTGGTCGCTCCTGTAAGACTGCATTACGCAGTAAGCAGGAGTGTTATCAAGCCTGGGCTGCAGCTTCGGCGACTCGGGATGTAAATACCAGCACACTTAAAAAGAAGTATAACTTCGCCTCCAGGTCCTTCAAAAGAGTTATTGCCAAGGCAAACTCAGAGCACATAGGCAGAATTGGCGAGAAACTAGTTCGCCTTCCTTCGGGAACCCGTGCATTCTGGTCTCTCGCCAAGGCTGTCCAAGGGAATTTCTGTAAGCCATCACTACCATCTCTGCACAGGGAGGATGACTCACTGGCCCATGACGCAAAAGACAAAGCCGACCTTTTAGGCTCCCTTTTTGCGTCCAACTTGACTCTTGATGACGGGGGGAAAACACCGCCGACCATCCCGCGGTGTGAGTGCTCCATGCCGGATGTGCTGTTCTCACAGCGCTCGGTTCGCAAAGCACTGCTCTCCCCGGACATCCAGAAGTCGAGTGGGCCTGACGGAATCCCCCCAATTGTGCTGAGGACGTGTGCTCCGGAGTTGGCACCGGTGCTAACGCGTCTTTTCCGGTACTCCTACTCCCAAGGCGTAGTCCCGAATTCATGGAAGACAGCTTTTGTCCACCCGATCCCTAAAAAAGGCGACCGCTCAGACCCATCCAACTATAGGCCTATCGCGATCACCTCCTTGTTCTCCAAAATAATGGAATCCATTATTAACTGCCAGCTCATCCGGTACCTTGAGGATCACCAGCTGATTAGTGACCGCCAATACGGTTTTCGTCGGTGTCGATCAGCTGGTGATCTTCTGGTCTACCTGACCCATAGATGGGCGGAGGCAGTAGAGTCCAAGGGGGAGGCGTTGGCCGTTAGTCTGGACATTGCGAAGGCCTTTGATCGGGTTTGGCACAAAGCGCTTCTTTCGAAGCTCCCTTCCTATGGGCTTCCCGAGAAATTGTGCAATTGGATCACCAGCTTCCTTGCAGATCGGAGCATCAAGGTCGTTGTAGACGGTGCATGCTCTGACTACAAGCCTATTAACGCTGGTGTTCCACAAGGCTGTGTGCTATCACCAACGCTGTTTCTTCTGCATATCAATGATATGTTGCTAACTGGTAACATTCATTGCTATGCGGATGACAGCACTGGTGATGCTCTATACACCGGCCGTGCCAATATTTCTCGGGAAAACGTCGCTGAGTACCGGAACAAACTTGTGTCTGAAGTCGAGTCTTTGCTGAACAAAGTCTCGGATTGGGGGCGACTAAATCTAGTCCAATTTAATCAAGTTTGCGCGTTTACCGCTAAAAAGAACCCCTTTGTCGTATCTCCTCAGTTTCAAGGCACTCCCCTTCTTGCCTCAGCCAGTATCGGTATCCTCGGAGTCGACATATCAAGTGACGTGCAGTTTCGTGGTCACTTGGAAGGGAAGGCCAAATTGGCCTCTAAAATTCTTGGCGTGTTCAGCAGAGCGGGACAGTATTTCATGCCGGCACACCGCCTGCTACTTTACAAGGCGCAAGTTCGGCCTCACATGTAATACTGTTCCCATCTCTGGGCAGGGGCTCCCCAGTGCCAGCTCCTTCCACTTGACCGCATCCAACGCAGAGCGGCTCGAATTGTCGACGACCGAGCCCTTTCCGATCGGCTCGATTCATTGGCACTGCGAAGAGATGTTGCATCCCTTTGCATTTTCTTTCGCATCTACCATGGGGAGTGCTCTGAGGAATTGTTCGGATTAATCCCAGCCGCCAAATTTCACGAACGCACATCGCGGCAGAACTCCCGATACCATCCACACCATCTGGATGATTGGCGGTCCACCACTGTGCGATTTAGAAGATGTTTTCTTCCTCGCACGACCTCCTTGTGGAATCGATTACCATCAGCGATTTTTCCGGACCGATACGACTTAGGGACCTTCAAGAAAAGAGCGTACTCCTTTTTAAAAGGCCGGCAACGCATCTGCGATTCCCCTGGTGTTGCAGTTGTTCATGGGCGGCGGTAGTCACTTACCATCAGGTGAGCCGCATGCTCGTTTGCCCCCTCTCCTATAAAAAAATCTCCTACATAGATACATACATACATCCTATAATATGTCATAATGGACGCTAACGGCGTTATGAAATTGAACAGTACAAAGCTGTTACACATCTTTATATATAAAAATTACGTGTCACGTTGTTTGTCCGCGATGAACTCCTAAACTACTGAACTGATTTCAATGAAATTTTGCACACTGTGTGCAGTTTGGTCCAACTTGAGAGATAGGATAGTTTTTATCCCGATAAGTGATAGTCAATATTTTGTTATTACGAATTTAAGGATTTTTTATATGAAGGGTCGTCGAAAAGGGCAGAACAACGTCTGCCTGACCAGCTAGTCATACTATATAACTTACTATCTAAACCACTTGTTTAATGGCTAGAGTACGCCTGACTTCACGGTGCCTGGGTTCGAAGTCAGATATTCCTTTCCTGTCTCGTTCACACAGAACCATTATTTTATGACAGACGTTAATAAGTACTTAGACCAGCGACAGAAAGCATCTTGTTTTTATGATCTGTGGTGCAGTGTCAAAAGTTCGAGACGTCTAGTACTGCAATAGCTAATCCGCCTGGCAATCGTATTATTTTACAACGGAAAATGTACATGTCTAATAGTGGATTTTTGTGGGTGGATAAAGTATAATTTAAAATTAAAAATTTTCTACAGCCGACTTCAATATAAATTATTAAGAATAACTCAAATAACTCAAAAACTATTGGTCTGACCTTGATCAAATCCATATGGGACCACACGAGAAGTATCAGCTTTCATATAAAAAAATCATCGAAATCGATCCACCCAGTAAAAAGTTATGAGGTAACACACATAAAAAATAAACATACGCGTCGAATTGAGTACCGTCTCCTTTTTGGAAGTCGGCAGAAAACAAGATTTGTGCATACACTTACTGTTATTTTTCGGCTGTAGTTTTTCTTTTTTTTTATAAGAGAGGGGCAAACGAGCATGCGGCTCACCTGATGGTAAGTGACTACCGCCGCCCATGAACAACTGCAACACCAGGGGAACCAGGGGAATTGCAGATGCGTTGCCCGGCCTTTTTAAAAAGAGTAGGCTCTTTTCTTGAAGGTCCCTAAGTCGTATCGGTCCGGAAAAATCGCTGATGGTAATCGATTCCACAAGGAAGTCGTGCGAGGAAGAAAACATCTTCTAAATCGCACAGTGGTGGACCGCCAATCATCCAGATGGTGTGGATGGCATCGGGAGTTCTGCCGCGATGTGCGTTCGTGAAATTTGGCGGCTGGGATTAATCCGAACAATTCCTCAGAGCACTCCCCATGGTAGATGCGATAGAAAATGCAAAGGGATGCAACATCTCTTCGCAGTGCCAATGAATCGAGCCGATCGGAAAGGGCTCGGTCGTCGACGATTCGAGCCGCTCTACACTGCATGCGGTCAAGTGGAAGGAGCTGGCACTGGGGAGCCCCTAGCTAGCCGGCACAGCTACTTTATCCTAACGTATCACCAATGTTATCGCATAACATTGATCAATAGATAGGTTGTGTTTTGTTGAGGAAGTGGTTCAGATATTATTCGTATTATTACAGTCTTCCCAACGTTCCTGTCACTCAGCAGACGAATTGACGATCGCAGTGCAGTTTAACACTTTTCACACTGCTTCCCGTCGTGTTTTAGCATAAAGAGGCGATTATACCGCCATGTATCGGAGAGAGGAGCCATAAGATCGTTGTGGCAACACATTGCAGTATCAAACCCCTATAAATATAAGTGTTTGTTCACTGTTTTCATGGTATTCTTCTCCTTTATCTGCCCGTAAAAAACGAATGCGGGTCAAGAACCTCTCCCATTGTAACGAGAATTTTCCTTAATGGTCTCACTAGACAAGCGGATTGAGGATTGGAGACGAGACGTTTCGCACTTTTGACCTGTTCACTGTCACCGATTTTGGTATTCTTTATTGCTTTAATATAATTTTTAATGATAAGATGAATGGGGTTGTTATAAACTAATTTGCTTAATTCCGCGTAAAGAAAGAAAAAGCCACTCACTAAGTCACTTAACCACCAGCCTCCGCAGAGTCTATTTCACCTGAGGATGCCTCGTGTAGAGGCGAAACACGTGTCGTATTTTCGAGAGTGGTGTGTCGTGCCTAGTGTGGTGGTGCTGGGGGTGGTAGTGCTGGGATTAACGGCGACGGGTATAGTGCGCGCGATTGATGGAGGGTGGGAGGACCCCTTAAAACTGGGCAGGACACATCATTTTCTTTCTTTACGCGGAATTCAGCAAATTAGTTTATAACAATCCCATTATAATGGATTTCCGCAAAGTAACGCCTGATTCTATCAATTATCTTGATAAGATGAATATCCATTTTTCCAATCATTTCTTTAAATATTCACTATCTTAATAGTTTGGCTCTTCGGCCGACTTGACTAATTACAGTACTAATACAACTAATAGGAAATGTGCTCTGATTAAAATGAGGGTCAAGATCCGAAGTACACCTGATCTAATTTGAATAAAATATGAATACGTGCAGAATCCGTATCGCCTTGTGGCGATTACATATACTTTACGTATAGTAAGGGAATCCACTACCTGATATTATCCCGGTGGTGTCGTATAATAATATATGAATACGTGCAGAATCCGTAACGCCGTGTAATCGCCGTATAGACAGAGAATCCACTACCTGATTTTAGCCCGGTGGAGTCGTATAATAATTTATGAATACGTGGAGAATCCGTATCGCCATGTAATCGCCGTATAGTAAGAGAATCCACTACCTGATATTATCCCGGTGAGGCGTAAGAGATTCCACTTCCCGATATTTTCCCGCTGGTGTCGTAAAAGGCAACTGAGAGGAAACTAAGGAATGGACAGCAGCATCTTTCTGATAACAAATGGAAATAAAAACCAATATTGCAATGACCAATAGGACTACCAAGCGTGACAGTTATAGCAAAGATGGGTGGTCTTTTGAGGCAATCTTTGGAGGAGGCTTATGTCAGCAGTGGTTTTTTTGATAGGCTGTAATGAATGAAACATGCAGAATAATGCTCGACACACACGGTCAGTTAAAACAAATGTAAACCAAAATGATTTCCCCACTCACTGGCTTCAAATATCAACTTTCAAATTCAAATTTCACACTCACGGTAAGTTTTTGGATGTATGTACGTCAGTTCAACTGGTCAGTTTATCTGATCGTGCGCCCGGAAAACTCCGTGGGCTGCCGTCAATTAAAAATTTTAACTTAAGATTACACTTTCACGTTCAGTTTTTTGATGTACCTCAGTTCAACTGACCGTGTGTCGTGCTTAAATTTTGCTGTGGCCTTGTCGCTGCGGGTCTTGTGTACGACTTTGATTGACATACTTTTGACATATTTTATTTAACTGCCTATTAGCAAATAATCTCTTGCATACCTAGAAAAACGAAATATATGTACCATGAGTATAATAATTACCTCGAATTATTGTCGATTGCAATCCTGAATAAAACATAATTGCAAGGAAAATAATTATCATGATAATCAATCCCCAAATGTAGTAAAACAGGCCGTTGGTGACATTGTGTTCTCTTTTCGGTAGACCCGCTTTAAATAACTGATATAGACCGTAAAGCTGGAAGATATAATACATCATAAACAGTAAATTTTATGTAATCAGTTCTTTCAGTATTTGCTTTCAATAGTTAGTAATATCTGAAGCACTTCCTCAACAACACAAAACCTATATATTGATCAATGTTATGCGATAAGATTGGTGATACGTTAGGATGAAGTAGCTGTGCCGGCTAGCACAAAGTTCATATACGTGGTAGAGCCATGCTGCAGCTATATTAGCAGTGTAATTGTAGCACGAATGGATCGGCTTGACCGAAGAAGGACCACACTCTCACAGAATACCAGCGTAAAATAGCAGCTTAATACTGCTATCTTTCGTATGGTGAGTGTAGAGAACCACAGACCCTTTTTACTGGAAAAGAGGCATTCCATCTTAGTCCTCACGGGTGACAACGCATCTGCATTTTGATTCTTTATTGAATCACAGCAACCACTTACCATCAGGTGGACTGTGTGCTCATTTGTACCTTGGACCAATTTTAAAATTTCTAATAGCTCCTAAACGCTCTTCATAATCAATCCATGAAAAATAATATAAACATGTACACGGGACAGATCAGACAAGAGCGAAACACCTTCCCGGATTTGTCGAAATACCGGGCGGCCCTAGACTTTAGTTTAGAGTCTATTTAACCTTCAGGGTACGTCAGACCCAATAAATTCTAGTAATCACAATAAAATAGCTGAACTAGAGCTCATACTTGGAATCCGTCTGAGTAATACGTAGCTCCTACAGAAATCTACTGCCAAGAAGTAGTGCACCGACTGCTGTTTTCTGCCTTGAAACATAAGAGAGCCAATAAAGACTAATGAACACACTGTGTGGTTTTAGTTTAATTGCTTTCGTATTGGAAACTTCAACTTGAAGAATGTTTCATGAGGAAGGCCACTCTAAGCTAAATAACGCTGAATTAAAAGTTATGGTTGCCAATCCATATCAAACAAAGAATTTGCATGACAGTTTGAAGTTTACCCATAACATTGATCAATCACATAACATTTGCATCAAGTTGGTAAAATTAAAAAAAAATCGAGAAATGGATGCCTCATGAATTGTTTGATGTGAACCCTTGCTTTGCATTGAGGACTCGTAGGTACTGAAATAAAGGGATTTCGATCACAATTATGACATATGATAAAAAGTTGATACTCAACGATAACGTAAGCGAAAAAAGCAGTAGCTGACCTCAAGTCAAATACTGGAACATTGTCCTAAATCAAAACTCAGCTATAAAAAGTAATAAATGAATCAATAACAGCAGATGTCTATTGTGAAGAATTTCAAACAATGATGGCGAAACTCAGAGAAACAACCCCGACTCGTCAATCCATCTTCACAATTATAAGTTCATGATTATACAAGACACTCCTTTTCACTGCTCGATGAACTATTTTGACATTATAAGACATACACAGGCTGCGATGCATTCCATCCTAGTTCTTAGTAGTGGTAACGAATCTGTAACCTTCTTTGCTTAAAGTTGTTTGCAGATGTCCATGGGCTGCAGTAGCCACTTACCATTGACTAGGTTAAATATTAGATAGCTTGTCACTTCAATTTTATTAAAAAAAAAAACATATCCATCCATACAGACAAGAAAGCAGAAATATTTTCATGATTACATACCTCAATTACTACAGCAACTATGGAACCACATGCAATAATAACAGGAATTGCGTTACCGTCTGGCCAGCATATTAAATCCAAAAGAGTGCCTTCTTCACTTCGTATCCCTTCTGACGTATTCACTAACCATATCAAATAAAATATCACGATTGGCATACAAGCCATTAAAAGCATTCTTAAATTGTTAAAAGAAGCCCACGTTAAATACATGACTCCTATATTATATTTTTTTATTATTTTTATGATATTATATATATATTATATACTATTTGTGCTTATGTGTTATAGAACTTCTGTCTGTGCCTTAAAATTACTATGAATTAAGTTACAATTTTATTTTACTATTTATTGCTTTATTGTCAAACTTGTTTTATATTTTTATTTCCTTTCAAAAAGTATATAAATTGACATAAATCACTTCATACACTTTCTTTGCCCATTAGGTAGGTACATCAGTAATCTATGAGGTACATACTCTTTGAATGGTATCCCTAAACGTAGTGATCATATTGTTTACTAGCGACCAGCCCCGGTTTCGCCTGGATGAGATCGATTATTTTATCAGTTGTTCGTTTTGTAAAAAAAAAAACCTTTAATTTTTTCAGATAAAATGTAACTTAGATCCCTCCTAACATTGCTCTCTATTTATTCGTGAAGTTTCATAACAATCGTTAGTCAGATTTTTATAAAAAAAATATATTATTTTATGTAATTAACCCGTGCAGCTAGACAGTTATTTCAATATTACGCCAGTATATTCTAAGATCATTACAGATTTATCATAGAATAAGCTAATTATATTCTATAGAATTATAGTCTATAGAATTCAGCGAAAAACGCAGCCAGTGTTCGTTTCTGCGCTATTACTTCTTATTAGTATG
This sequence comes from Parnassius mnemosyne, assembly GCA_963668995.1. NCBI lineage: Eukaryota > Metazoa > Arthropoda > Insecta > Lepidoptera > Papilionidae > Parnassius > Parnassius mnemosyne. The sequence continues at coordinate 30,671,044 of CAVLGL010000057.1, read as the reverse complement.
TGGTTCTTGTAACTCTATCACAGGAAATAAGACTGTATGATAATTTAAGCTTCTGGTTTTTTTTAAATGGTAATAAATATTGTATATGTTTGAATGATAGGTAAATAAATGATTCTGTTATACAATTGGACATGGTCAAGTGCCCTGATTTTATGCTTTTTCTACCGACTTCAAAAAGTAGGAGGTACTCAATTTGAGTGTATGTTTTTTATGTGTTACCTCATAACTTTTTTCTGGGTGAACCGATTTCGATGATTATTTTTTTTATTTGAAAGCTGGTGATTCAGCTGGTCATGGTCATGTCGTCCCAAATAAATTTGATCAAGGTCTGACCAATAGTTTTTGAGCTGTTCTTAATAGTTTATATCGAAGTCTGTTGTACCAAATTTTTAATTTTAAATTATGTACGTTACTACAACTTTCAATCTATATTCCTAATGATTATATGCTCTTTGATTACGACCTCCGCCATGAGTAATATATTAGGTCCTTATGAAATTGGCGTTTTGTACGGGAGGAATATAAAGTCAATTTTTTTTTGTAAAATATATTTAATTAATCAAAGTATGCACCGTTGTTATCTGTGCACTTTTGCCATCTCATAGGTAGTTCATTGATCTCTTTACGAAAAAAGCCATGGAGGCGAGAATCAATAAACTCTTTGAAGGCGGTTTGGACTGCCGCATCGGAGTTGAATTTTTTCCTTGTAAGAAGTTGTCCAAATTCCGGAAAAAATGGTAATCTGTTGGAGCAAGGTCCGGGGAGTACGGTGGATGTCGCAGATATTCCAATTGTAGCTCATCTAACTTAGTGATTGTTTGTTGTGCAGTGTGGGTCTTGCGTTGTCATGAAGCAGCAGTGGCCTAGAGCAATTAACCAATCTCAGTTGTTTAGCAGCTAGTTCTTCCTTCATGGTTTGCAGTTGCTGATAATAGGTATCTGCCGTAATCGTTTGCCCAGATTTTAGAAAGCTGTAATGAATGACACCGGTGCTAGTCCATCAAACACTCACAAGTAACTTTTCTGAGTCAATTTTCGTTTAGGGCAGGATTTGGCTGGGTCTCAGCCATTGCGACGAGCGCTTCCGATTATCGTACAGTATCCACTTTTCATCACAAGTAATAATTCGATTTAAAATCCCTTCATTATTGTGTCGGTTGAGCGAAGTAACACAGCAGTCGACGCATGTTTGCAAGTTCGATTCACTCAATTCATGAGGTACCCATCTGTTCAGTTTTATCACTTACCCCGAAGCCTGCAGCCATCTCTGAAGTGCTTTGTGATGGATCTGCTTCCACAATAGCCTTTAATTCTTCATTTTCCACTTTGGTCTCCGGCCGTCTACGGGGTTGGTTCTGAAGGTCGAAATTTCCAAAACGAAAACGTAGAAACCAAAAACGTACCGAGCTTTCTTTTGCGACACCAGCGCCGTACACATCATTAATCCTTCGAGCTGTTTCTGCAGACCTGGTGCCACGGTAGAACTCGTACTCGTTAATATTCCGATATTTCATGTTTCCCATTGTGCGGTAATAAGCGACGCCAAAGAATAAAAATAATGAGGAAAAAACAAATGAATGTCTGTTTTCAAAACTCAAGTGTACCAGCTAAATGAATTTATAAATTTGAATTTGGAATTCTTAACCAAAGAAGAGATATTTCAGATCAAAGTGGTCAGTACGACAAAACGCTAATTTCATATGTAAGGACCTAACAATAGTATTTGGATTCTATGTCATTACGAGTAAGAAGCTTCTCATTCTCATGTATCTTTTTATTTTTTTGGCTAAACCTTGACTGGTGGCGTTTTACTGCTCCTGTATTATTGTTTATATAATGGTTTTAAGTGGATTTTGATACGTTAAAGTGGCGCGATTTTGTGTATTAAATGTCTGCGTATGTAAACTATTAGTAGAAACGGTGAAACAAGTGCTCCGATGGTGAAGTAAATCTCAAGATAAGATGTCATAAGTTGTCTGCTTAGGCCAACTGTCTGCTGGCTCAAGTTGCCGTCATAATGTAACGTCAACATATTATTGTGAAACAGTGTACTATAAAGGATTATTGTCACGTGATACTGAGATAAGTAAAGACATGGCTAAAAAGACAAGCATCCAAGCCAAATAATATATATTGTGTAATGACAGCAAAAAGTGTCAATTATTGTCAAATCTACAAATCAAATAAAAAAAATCAAAATCAAATTCCCACCATAGTTTACAATTGTACTTTTTTAAAAATCTTAAATTGAAACTAAACTTGAAATAAGAAAAGTATCGTTTATACATTAAATATTATGAAAGAACAGATTACTTTGAAATTATGGGTGATAAAATTTTGCATAAAAGTAATTTATCCAAAGTTCAACCCATACATCTTCCTTGTTTACCTGATAATTAAATCCAATTATTACTTCTTCAAACGCATTGGAACTCAGGAAAGAATGAATAAATTTTTATTGAAAACAATACCTTCTTACATTCCGCAGTTTCTTTCAAAAGAGCAGTCGAAAAATAATTATTTATGTGTTAATCAACACAAATGTATTTTTATCTCACAAGCAAATTTTATACAACTTAGTGTTGAAAATATATTTTATAGAGATAATGAAATTTTGTGGGTGGCATTAAAACTCACCCCAGAAGAAAAAAAGAATTATGAAGTTAGGAAAGTTAATGATAACTCTGACAACCTTTATAAGTACAATCTTTGTATGAAGACATCAGAAATACACAAAAAGTTATGGAAAGACTGTACCACAGTGAATTATGCTAATACAAGAATAGTTCCTGTTGTTGGCTCTTCACAAATACATAACAATAATGCATTAGTAAGCGAGAATGAATTTTATAATATTATCTCATCTATTGGCATAAGCAATGTTGATAATATAGAAATTTCATTCCATCCAGTCCCTGCTTTTGAATACTCTCCGAAAATAGCAGCAGTAGCTGAAGTGAGCGTCATTGTAAATGATTTTGATTTATCAAATGATTTTATTAAGGAGGTTCTCAGCAACCATTTTGAAGTACCAAAGTTAGTTAGTGAAAATGATATAATTGCTATAAACTTGAATCCTCAAATAACTACTAAGTATCATTATAAATATTTAGATTTAGTGGAATCATTGGGGATGCTGCATTTCAAATGTAACAAGATTTGTGGTGATTTGGACTCGGTTTCTTCTAATCAATCTTCAAAGTCTGTGACCAATGTGATAAAAGCTTTTTATATTGTTAAAGGTGTTACTCAGTTAACTTTAGGCGAGAATATACATTCCATGAAACCAAAATGTAAATATTTTAAACCACAGAAATTGTGTTGCCAGTATTTTCATATATGTCCAACTGGGTTACTAAGTAAATTTGAGCAAATACAAGAGGCGATAAGTCCATTTCTGACTGGAGAAATAAGTAAATAGCAATTTATATTATTCCATTCTATTTTTATCCATCAACAAAAACTCAAAGAACAATAATCAATTACAGATGAGCTATCATCATCTTTGTCCAGTCCCATTATTCCCATGTTTCTAATGACTGGATCAATGGGTTCTGGTAAACATCTGATTGTTAAAACAATAGCAAAATATAATGGTTAGTATATTATGTACATAAGAATATTTACATTCAAAATAATAATAATATTTTTTATTTAATGTATGCCTTAAATATGTTTTAATTTTCAGGAGTAAATTGTTTCCAAACTGACTGTAATGCCCTACAGAGCTCCACTGCTAAGCAGACTGAAAGTAAAATTAGCTTAACAATACAAAAAGCTAAGGCCGCTGCACCGGCAATTGTTTTGCTCGATAATTTCGAGGTAATTTTTATCTTAACTTCAGCCTTAGGATAAACATTTTTACCTTACTTAAAAATAGATGTGTTGTTAATACTTAAGTTTAGTAGCAGTAACATTAGTAGTTTTAACAACGTGGTCGAGCCAACCCATACATTCTACACATTATGGTTGTAGCTCGAATGGGTCGGCTGGGTAGGACCACACTCTCACAGAATACCAGCGTAAAATAGCAACTTAATGCTGCTGTGTTTCGTATGGTCAGTGGTGAGTATAGAGAACTGAAGACTCTTTTTACTGTAAACGAGTCATTCCATCTTAGTCCTCAGGGGTGAAAACGCATCTGCAGTTTGATTCTTAATTGAGAATAAATGTAGATGTCTGAGGACCACAGCATCCACTTACCCTCAGGTGGACTGTGTGGTCGTTTGTCACCCTATATTATAAAAAAAAGGTTTTTATAATGTACTATGGATTTGTATACTTAAATATTTTTCTGTGATACATAAAAATGTGTGATTTTGAGCATAAGGCGATGGCCTCTCTCCTCAACTGTGGAGTGCAGTATGTACTGTCAGTCATGATAGTATAGTTTGTATGATTTGAGGCTAAGCGAAAGGCTTGCATTATACTGCTGATTACTGAATTTAATTAATTTTTATCATCATCATCATTACAGCTCTTCACAAGTCCACTGTTGAACATAGGCCTCCCCCAAGGAATGCCACAAAGCACCGTCCCTAGCCAACTGCGTTCATTGATTTCTTGCACGTCTTACCAGGTCGTCACTCCATCTAGTGGGGGGACGTCCTACACTTTGCCTGTCGGTACAAGGCTGCTACTCGAGAGCCTTCCCCATCGGCTGTCGGTTAAGTCTATCATGCAGAGAATCGCCATAGCCCTCTCCATAGCTTGCTGAGCAACTTTGAATTTCCTCATACGGGCAGCATTGAAGAACCTTGTCTCAGATCCATTGGTCTAAGAGGTGTATGCCTGATGAGAAGGTGTGTCATAATCTCCAGAACGCTGACCAGCCGAGTTGAATCCGTCGATTGACCTCTCGGTCGAAGTTGGACCTACCTAGTCGGACTATTTGTCGCAGGTAAAAATATTTGTCAACAATTTCGAGCTTAATGCTCCTAACAGCTACCGGCATAGGTGTGACATGGATGTTAAACATGATTTTTAGTTTTATCCATGTTTATCTTAAACCCTATCCGTTGGGAGACACTATAGTGCTTAAGTCCTCCATCGTTTCTACCATAAGGACTATATCGTCGGCAAATTTCCAGTCCAGTAGCTTGAAAACGTTTTCCAATGCAGCGGTGAAGAGTTTCGGGGATATAACGTCACCCTGTCTTACACCTCTCTGCAGTTGGATAGCTTTCGTACTCTGATTCTGTACTCAGATAGCCATCGTAGCTCTACTGTACAAACACTTCAGCACTTCGATATACCGACAGTCAACTTGGCACCGCTGAAGGGACTGCAGCACCGCCCAAATTTCGACGGAATCAAAGGCATTCTCAAAGTCCACATACACAAGGCAAAGTGGCAGATTATACTCTTCTGTCTTCTGTACAATTTGTCGAAGAGTGTGTATGTGGTCCATGGTACTAAAGCATTTTCGGAAACCGGTTTGTTCGGGAGGCTGGAAGTCGTCGAATCTGCGTGCGAGACGATTCGTAATAACTCTCGAAAACAGCACGTAGACGCGGCTCAGAAGGGAAATCGGTCTGTGGTTCTTCAAGAGAGCGTTGCCGCCTTTCTTGAAGAACAAGACCACCGCACTTCTGCTCCACGTCTCAAGTGTAGGACTTTAGGTACCGGTTTTCCACCCGCTTTCAGAAACTTTGCTGTAATTCCACCCTCGCCTGGGGACTTGCCGTTTATAAGGTGCTGGAGAGCCATTTTAATCTCGCGCAGACTGACGTCCAGGATATCATCGGAATAGTGTCGGAATCGGATAAGACTTGCTCTTGGATCGTAGTCACACTTGCGTGCGTCTCCATCGATAACGTGTACAACTGCCTATAGAACCTCTCAATCTCCCTCAAAAACTCAGGTGTCCTGGAAACGATGTTGCCACATTCGGTCTTCAGGTTCAACAGTTGGCTCTTTCTGGCAGACAAATCTCGTAGTACTTGTAGTAGTGGATGTTCTTACTAGAGATCTTACGGAGGTTCGATTCCGATTCCGAAAGTTCGGAACTTCCGATTGATTTTGCACTTTCGATTCCGATTTCGGTTTCGTTAAATTTTAATCGGAAGTCATATCGGAGGTCGAAGGACAGTGGTGGCGGCAGCCGCGATCAGCGTGTACAAACAATTTTATACTTGTCGCCCCGGGAACCTCCCTCACCCAGTGCCTTCTGTCGATTACGCTTTAACTTGATGTTTTGTTTCGTATTTGGCAATTGGCATGTTGTGCGTTTCGCGCTTCATCTATACCTCTCCGAGTTTTTGATCAATTTTAGTAGTTTTTTTTTTATGTGTAACAAATTTATTTGAATTGGACAATGAAGCCAAAATCAAGTGCCATTTGGAATTATTTCAATGAAGTTTCTGAGAATGCGGCAAAGTGTTAACTATGTGAGAAGATATATTCACGAAAGGGTGGTACGACTACTTCGTTACATAATAAACATAAAAACATAAACACTCACGCCTGTCACCCAGAGGGGTAGGCAGAGATTATGGACTTCCATTTGGCACGATCCTGACACACCTCTCTCGCTTCCTCCACATCCATATACCTACGCATACACGCTCGTCGGTTAAAGGTACTCTTGATTTGGCCCATTTTTAATATATCGCCAATTTGGTCGATAAACTTTCGCCTAGGGCGACCCTTCCCGACTATGCCGTTCACAAATACAACTTCTTAGTCTTCGTTACAAAGTTATTTAAAGTCTGTGCATGCCACTGAATGCGAAGAATTCAAAAAAATTGAAACTGAAAAGAAAAATACAGTGCAATAGACCTGCCCTTAACACATCTCTTCTGCCTCCACCTCCGATTCCGGTTCCGATTTCGGTTCCGGGTCTGACAAAAAAAAATTAAAACTCCGCTTCCGAATTCGGTTCCGATATAACCACTTCCGTAACATCCCTAGTTCTTACCACCAGAGATAGAAAATAAAACCAGGCAGAGATAAAAAATAAATTACAATTGAACATGAATATGTTTTAAAAGTATACATTTATATTTACTATCTAAATAAGCTGCTTTACCACAGGTGGGGTGTAGTCAAGCACTGGTTATAATAATTAAAAAAATATTTCATTAATTCATTCATTACAGCTTATTAAAAGTGCACTGCTAAACATAGGCCTCGCCCATAGATTGCCTCATCCTCTCATCAATACCTCTAGTATTTCGTCATAAATTACATTAATATAAAAAAAAATTTAGACTTTAAACCCCTACTGTAACTGTTTTATTGAAGTACTGAGTTTGCCATTGGAACTTCCTGCTTTTTAAAGTATATTAATTTTCTTATACAATATGGAGGTGTGCAATACACATATATATAATAGGTTTCTTATCTTTCAATACAATTTTTAGGTGTTTGCAGTGGACCCGGAAAACAATGAAGATCACAGAGTATTAGAATATTTTATTCATTCAATAACAAATTTATACGAGAACTACACTAAGCATCCTATAATATTTATTGCAATAACCGAGCAATTGGATTTAAAACCAAATGTTATGAGGATATTTCTTGACAAGTTCCACATACCTAAACTGAATGTGCAGCAAAGGTTTGAAATGCTGCAATGGTTTGCTGCTACAATGCAACTGAAGTTACATGAGAATGATGAGCAAATAAAGTCAAATAAAATTAATATAGACTTAGACAACACGTCCAGTTTGTCAACTATAAGCAATTATTCAAAGGATGTTCTTAAAAAGATTGCATCAAAAACGGAGACATTTGTCTATGGGGATCTTGATACACTTGTACACTTTGCTATGAGAGAATCATATTTGAAACAACACAATAGCTACAGTCAGTTTTCACAAGATCCTAATTTACAGCTTTTGCAGGAAGAAGATTTCAATTCAGCATTAGGTAATAATAGATGTAATCTTAGTATCTGGTAATCTATATACTCACAAACTACAACAATTATACATACACAACAATTATAACTGAAATATTACAATATACAACAATTATAACTGAAATATTACAATTAGGGACCGAGAAGATCTAATTGAGACCTTTAAGATCTTCTTTGACAAATTGTTTATTCGTAATGAAAACTTTCACCTCAGGGACCACTATCTTAAGCTATGTACCAGCTTTTCAAACAACAACCTTCACAAGCATTTCATTTGTAACGGTGTAGTCACCGAGTGGAATAAGCTGCCAGAGAACGTAGTCTCAGCCCAAAACGTGAACCAATTCATAAATAGATTAGATAATCGCTTTCTGAACTGCAAAAAGTAACTAGTGGACAAAAATAGGATTCAAGCATTATCAGTGTCTCAACTGCCTGCCTGCTGTTAATATATAATAATAATAATAACTTAATTATGAGTGTCAGGCGTCTGCCAAAAGCAATCGTACAATAATTATTCTAAAACTATGATTTTTAATTTTCATTTCATATTTATTTATGTGGTCAGTATCTACAGTGTAGTGGCGGTGTAAGAATATCCACTACTAGAATAAATCTGTTGTTGCCAATAGCAATAACATACAATCAATACTGCCCTTGATACCATCATCATTATCATGACAGCCCTTTTCAAATCCACTGCTGAACAAAAGGCCTCACGTAAGAATTGCCACACAACACACATCTTGAATCGCTTCATGATCTTGATTGTTTGTGTCCATTAACTTCCTGCTATAATCAAAGCCATCTTTCAAATTGTTATGACCCAGCTACACCCATATCTACCACCTCTTTTTTCTTCTAAATATCTTGTAAAACAACTTAAAGGAATTTCTATGCCATCTGTGATTGATGGATATGATGAATAACTGCAAAATTTTTGACATCATATGATATACCCATAGATGCAGCAATTGTAAATCCTCCGGTACAAATTTGATGATTAAGGAAAATCCTCCCTACACAGGAAAGGCCTGATGAAGAATGAAGATATATGATAGTATATAACATGTGAAGAATCTATTACTGCAATTGATATTTTACCCATTCACTCTCCCGTTTACTGCATGTAATCATTGCTATTGTCTTACTATTGTGTCTGAAAATCGGACAGTGAAAGTGTTAAGTTTGCCAAGCGGGAATTATGCCAACTGTATATATCTAGTTCTACTGTCTGCCTGTTAAAATGCAAAACTGAACAGTTTGTTTTCAAATGTTTTTTTTTTTTTTACAGAATCAATCAGAAGTCTACAAAGTCAACATTTGGATGCCCCAAAAATTCCTAAAGTATATTGGGATGATATTGGAGGCTTGGATAAGCTTAAGAAGGAACTCCTAAAAACTATTGAATTTCCTATCAAGTACCCACATCTATTTAAAAATTCAACACTTAAACGATCAGGTATTCACTTTATACTAAGACACGACATTACATAATAAAAATTTATGATGGAGAACAAAAATACACTTTAAGATTACATATTTAATCTTGACTAGTTGGTATCACAGTTGCTATCTTTCTCTACGGCTGTGGACTTTTGATAGGTTGTAGTAAATGGATGAATATATTCATCTTTTTAACATTATTATCAGTATTTAAATGTCTTATTGTATGCATTGCATGTAAGCATTGAGTCTTGTAACACATGCTTCCCTAGCACAGGAGTCAAAGATCACACACATTTGCACATTTCGTATATGTGTGTGTCAATAAATTATTATTATTATTATGTTTAAGGTATATTATTGTATGGACCACCTGGCTGTGGTAAGACATTGGTAGCGAAAGCTGTTAGTACAGAACTAAATGTCAGCTTTCTAAGTGTGAAGGGGCCAGAGTTACTCAACATGTATATTGGTCAGTCAGAAGAAAATGTCCGAAAAGGTGATTTAATTTTGATTTTTAATGCATCTTTTACGTTAACTTTACATTACATGGGATAAAATATTATAAATAATTATTGTTATTACTATAATTTTACATGCCAACAAAAAATCAGGGGTTTGATTTTAGTGTTCGAGTCGGCGCGCGCTTCGTCGCCATGTATCGTGTTCTTGGACGAGCTGGACGCGCTGGCGCCTCGCCGCGGCGCCGCCGGGGACTCGGGCGGCGCCAGCGACCGCGTCGTCAGCCAGCTGCTGGCCGAAGTGGACGGCGTCACCAGCGGGGAAGGTGCCTTACACTTTACACCACTTCTTCACAAAAAGATTTCATTAAACTTACAGCCTATACAACATCTAACAAAAACCCTGTGGTTCCCGTTAAGTGCGATTTAAAATCAGTATTCAAACATATAGAAATAACTTTACTTTAGCAAACTCGATCAGATTTTTTAATTAAATTTAAATATATTTTTATTTGCAAATTGTATGTGGTTATATAATCTCTGCATTGGCCAGGGAATAAGTGTATTTTTCAGAAACCCCGCTTTACCGATGCACGTATCACTTGAGAAGTAATAAAACCAAAAATTTAAAAAAAAAATTAAATGTTTGAAAGTTATTTCTATATGTTCGAATACTGGTTTTGATAACGCACCTAACGGAGACCACAGGGTTTTTATTACACGTTATATAATAGTAGGGGAGCCCAAGAGGGGATTTTTTGGATTTACTCAAGCGTGTCAGTTTAAGGTATGGTGGGTTACCTACGACCTAAAAAGAGTGCATTTAGAAAATCTGACGGTTTGAACGTAACGTAAGGGAGTGGGAGGGTTACAAAGTTGAAAAATAACCTTGTCTTGACATTATCGTGTGTGGTTGATTTTTCTTTATTTTGAAGGAAATAATACAAAAATAACAAAAAATCGTAATCTGCCGATTTCCACAAGCCGAAATACTAAAATTGTCTTTGAATATGAGAGCGTGCAGCTGGAATAAAGCATTTATACCCCACTCCGCGCCTCTCTCCCTATCTCTGACCGTCGTGCCATCCCTACCCTCTCACAGTCACATTTTATGGTTATTGAGATTAAAAAAAAATCATTAAAAAAATATGTCTAGCAGTCAGATTAAATATCCCTCACAATAATCGTCAGATTTTAAGCTACCATAACTGGGACCTCAAGCTGAACCTTCTGTATAATAAATCTGACACGCTCGAGTATTTCAATACGGCGATTTTTTTTCGCATTTTCAAAAATTCGCTACGAGGCTGCGTCACTTCCGAATCGTCAGTCTTTTGAATGGGAACATTATTAGGGTTCAGTGAACTGAAGTGAACCCGATTCACTTAACATTCCCTTTGAATATGCGACGCGCTGTAATTTTTTTTGAACATCTGTAGTAGTTTGTAGTAGTTATTAAGTTTTGAAAATCTATAGACACTTCCCCCACCACTGGAAGGGGAAATATTATATAACTTCTTTTCTTCCTATCTACTAATCTACAAAACCTAATAGGTCCCCACGACGCTCGAGCAAATCCCCATTTAGCATCATGGGCTCTCCTACTATAAGTTGTCATTTTTGACGTTTTAGCAATAAATGTCCGTCGCGCTGCCAGAAAATGTGTTCGCGAACTTCGTATCGTCACACGTCTTCGAAATATTTTTTGTATCTCAAACATGCAGGTATCCTAACGATCTTTTTCTTCAACATTGAGCAAGTAGAAACTCAACACTTAAAATAGCAATTAACAATTTCATTGGTGCTATTAGAAGTAGAGTAATTTAGCACTTAAGGCTGGGTGTTCCAAGTGCATTACGTATTTACAAGTGGTCGTCGCAAAGATCGAGTCGGGCCGCGCATATGATCGTGATTTTTACAAAATAATCACATAAATATTGTTTTAAAGTTATAAACAAATCTTTACACAGTGAGAAATAAACACACAAACAAAAGCTTAATTATAGTCTATATAAGTTCCATAAAATTATAGTTATTTACAATTTATTTTATATCCTAAATATTATTTACGTAGCAGAAGAAAATTGCGAGCGCAAAAGAATAATGACTTTCATACATAAAATTAGTTGAGAAGGAATGGTAGCGTCTATATATCAAAAATATCTTAAAATGTTAAGCATCAGTCCTTTAATAACTTTGTCAAAGAATGTTGTCCTGAGAAGGCGTCAAAAAAAAGATATTTAGATTTGAACCATTTTAGGTTATGTCTTATGTCACAACGAAAAAGTCATGCTTCCTGTCGGCGCAGGTCTCTTAACTCGGCAACGTCCTACGGGACACTGGCAAGCGATGTGCCGATCGAAAATCACTTGAATTGAATGATTGAATTTTTTTTACAAATCTAATGAAAAAGTACGATCGGGGGAATTGATTCCAAAATGAATTACTTAAAAATTTATATTTTTTGTAGAAAAAAAGGAGTATTAGTACTTGTTTAAAATGAAATTTGGTCTGTAAAAAAACTACAAACGTAGTTCGGTAATTTTTTCTATGGAGAAAATTGTATTGTATCGTGTATTTACCGGGTGCATCGCAAGGAGAAAGAATGTATCTAGAATATGTATATATATATACATTTTTTCAGATTCTAAATGTAATAATTTGGCTATCCAAAACCAATTTTAAAATAGACAAAAACAGGAACACCCAGCCTTAATATTTACAGCAAGGACTACCATACCATACGGTCGCAGCCAAATGCTTAGGCACTGCGCTACACGTACACACTACACAAATTATATTTCTTTCTATACAAGTCGTCGCTTGCTAATATAAGTTTTATTAAAAAATATAATAAAGTATGTTAAATTGTTAAAGTTTAATATATATATATATATATATAATTCCGGTCGGTCAATAAAATATATATTTAAAAAGCATTTTATTGAAATGCCGAATTACATCGATCCTGCGATGCTTGCTGACACCAATGAAATTTTAAGTGTCAATTTACCAAGTCCTCGGTGGTGAAGGATAACATCGAAGAAATCTTGCAAGTATGAGTAACTGTATATTTCGAAGACAAGCAAACAAGTAGGCCAACACGCATTGGGGCAGAGCAGCGTACTTGCACCATTTGTAACTCTGGTGCGTACAAATTGACTTACATTCTGTCATTCAATATTTGGTTTCGTTGTTTTGTTTAAATGTATCAGTATCGATTATAAGCTGATGGCTTCTTATATTAATATCTTATTTTAGGTTACAAACACTATCGTTATTTAAAACAAACAACGCGGCTCAGCTTTAGAAGCGATAACCCCGAATATTGGGTTCATACTTTATTAGGTTAAATAACATGTTGAATGAAACTAATGTTACCGATTTTATTTCGTTTAATTTTAACTTTTTAATTCCCGGCGTTATGGGTGCTGTAAAGCAAAGGTCACTTAGCAGGAACTATTTTCTTTTGCGAGGATTTATGGTCTATCAAATCTAATATAATAGTATAGTATAGTTACGGCCTATATACGTCCCACTGTTGGGCACAGGCCTCTCTCATTTCTGAGAGGGTTTAGGGTAAGGACTTTGTTTTGAAAACTATGCGTTCTTTTGATTCCCTCGCACGAGAATTCCTTTCCCTATCCTCCAAAATGCCCTCTCCCCACCGCGGGATTGCCATTTATAAAGTGATTGCCTGGTACGAGGTTGCCACTCGAGAACCTTTCCTATCCATCAGTTGTCGGTTCTTCTCGCTACAAGAATATGGCCGGCATATTCCCACTCCAGCTCACTGATCGCAATGTCGTTCACCCTACTCGTAATTATACTGGATATCTTCATTACGAATATGTGTATTATAATATGTCTTCATTGAAACTATGTTTTAGATGCAGATACGTCTAATTTCGTATTCATAATGGGCGCAACAAATCGTCCGGATCTGTTGGAGCAGTCGTTACTGCGTCCTGGGCGTTTGGACAAACTTATATACGTAGGGCCGTATATCGGAACGCAAGAGAAGACGTCGGTGCTTAAGGCGCTATGTAGGAGGTTAGTTATTTACACTGCATAATAATGTCCTCGAGAATTTTAGCCACGGCGACCAGTCTCAATGGAGACTAGCCATCTGCGCACGGCAGGATTATAGTGCCCGAGTGTATGCGCAAACAAGAGTACACCTGACTCTTTCTTCCCTCACTTTCATAGTCCGATTAGACGGTAATCCGAACCAATGGCTTTACGTGCTTTTCAAGGCCTGGATGTTTCACATCGCCAACTTTCTGACTCCGGTTTGCAACTGAGAGTTTTTGACAGAACACCAAATAACTGATATTGGCTCGACCTCTGATTCCAAACCGGGACAGCCATCAGCAATCACGTCTACTACTACTATACCAAGAGGTAGCTGCACTACATATTATAAAACAAGAAAGGACAAATTGGTAGAGATAGAGATACAAGTTGCACAGCATACTTAATTGTGTTGTGTTCCTTATGGTCAATGTGCGAAAGAGAGAACCGTAAACCCATTTATTTTACTGAAAACAAAGCATTCCGTCTTAATCCTCAGGGGTGACAACGCATCTGCATTTTGATTCTTAATCGAGTATAGATGTAGCCACAGCATCCACTTACCGTCAGGTAGGTTGTGTGCTTATCTGTCACTCTGATTAATAGACGACGATGATCGACTAACTGACCATCTTGTGTAGTATAAAGTCATTAATATTAAGTAGAATCATTCACCATTCTCTCCGTACGTCATTGGAAAAACTTTTATATCAACTACAAAACAGGTAAAATATGTGCATACGACGCTTGCCACATTCTTCACTTAAGCTCAAATTATCTATACAAATAAATAAAATTGAAGTGTCTGTTTGTAATGTCAAAATTACAGCTTTTTACTAAATGCATATGAAAGTATAAACGGTACTTATAACAAAAAAACACTTTTTAAAATTTTTGCCTATCTGTCTGTCTGTCTGTCTGTTTGTTCCGGCTAATCTCCGAAACGGCTGGACTGATTTTGACGGGACTTTCACTGTTAGATAGCTGATGTCTTAAGGAGTAACTTATGCTACTTTTATTTTAAGAAATAATTAGGGCTCCTCGCAAAAAAATTAAAACCCTAAAATACACGCGGGCGAAGTCGCGGGGAACAGCTAGTTACTTAATAAAGAAATAAAAATAAAAAAAAAATAAAGAGGTCTTAATTTTTACCAGTTTTAAAAGTCTAAGCTTTTTTTTATAGGATGGGGTGACAAACGAGCACACAGCCCACCTGATGGTAAGTGGTTGCTGTGACCCATAGACATCTACATCTATCCTCAATAAAGAATCAAAATGCAAATGCGTCGTCACCCGTGAAAACTAAGATGGAATGCCTCTTTTCTAGTAAAATGGGTCTCCGGTTCTCTACACTCACCATACGAAACACAGCAGTGTCCAAGGTGCCATTTTACGTTCGTATTCTGTGAGAAAGAATACGTCTAAGCTGTTGCTGTTTTATATAAAAATCCCTAAAGTTTGATTATAAGGTCCCATGACTAACTGCCATTCAAATTGGAGGTGAAAATATTTTAATTTGAATTCAAAACCTAGGCAATCGCTCCAAGAAGTTCCAAGATTCTCCTTCACTTTAATGTTTTCTCTCAGCGGTTACAATTTACATATTCAATAACCTGTAAAAGTCCACTGCTGAACCTGAACATAGGCTTTCCTATAAAATGGTTATAGGGGGTTTATGCCACAGTTGAAACGATTAGCAGGCGGGCTGGTAACCGCAGTTTTTATAATTTTGAGACGGGGTCCACGTGCGGTGAAGTTCCTAAAGAATGCCTCTTTTCCAGTAAAAAGGGTCTCCGGTTCTCTACACTCACCAGCATTAAGGTGACACTAGTCGACATTATTTCCATAGAAATTTCGGAGGGGTTTTACTCCGCTGTTTGACAGTGTACATCCAAAATTAAACATGATATCGTTTTGTCTCATTATTAAATTTGTCTGTACGGAAACAGAATAGTAAAATAAAATGTTATTAAAAAGTTACGAGCTACCAAAGATTCGTTTTTATTGCCAATTTTAACACAACTTTGGGCGTAAATTAGTAATAAAAGAAGTGAAAAATTTCCAAAACAAAGTCGGTACCGACACAACTCAATTATCAAAGAACTCAATAAATTTTATTTGTAATTGATTAATGCAGTGGTTTTTTCAGAAAACCCCTTCTTCCAAAGGCCTTTTCGTATTTTTTTACGCGCGCATGCTACTATGAATTATCGTGCATCTCACTGAATAATGTATCCCCCGGTGCGGTGCGGGAGGACGATGCTTACACACACACGCACAGGCGGTGACGCGCGCTTATATTCGAGTTATATTTGAAACGAAAAGTTTTGCTATTTTGTAATTTGGACGCCAAAGACAAAAGACGGCATGGAAATTGATATAATTGAATGAGATGATGCGTTTTGGACGACAGACAATATTTTAAAATTTTCGTCTGTAATATAATATAATTATAAAAGTAAAAAAAGGAAAGTCTATATTCGATTACTATATAAAATTGCAACAATTTCATTGGTGCCGACGGGGATCGAACCCGGGTTGCTCGCGTAATGTGATATTTACAGCGAGCGCTAACCATCTGAGCTACCACGGCTCTCAATGCAAGTGTTATAAATAAATAAAGAATTACAAAACAGTTTAATTATTTATTAGACGACTTTTGCGGCGGACAAACAAAGTATATTATGTGGGATTTTCATAGGTACCTACTGTTATTACCTAGATACCTACAATCTACAATACAACAAAATGTCACAAAACCTCGCCGCGTCGTGGCCACAAAATTGTAAACTTTAGGTACGTCAGTACTAAGAAAACAATCTTGATGGGTCACTTGTCTTGATAAAAACCTGTGCTTACGTTTAGTGATATTGAGTATATATATAAAAAGCCAGGTAAGTAAGTATTTTTGAAAACAATTTATAGGTAGGCAGACCAATTACGATTATTATCTAAATATTATAAATGCGAAAGTTTGGATATTTGGATGGACGGATGAATGGATGTATGTTACTCAATCACGCCAGAACGGCTGAAGGGATCTGGATGATATTTTGCTCAGAGATAGGCTATAGTCTGGAATTTTTTTTTCAAAAAAACGTTACCCCACACTAGGATTTTCTCCTGTATCGTGGAGGCAGTTTACAAACATCCAGACCCGGAACAATTATTTGTAGACCATACAAATACTTGTTCGATTGATTCGAACCCGCGGCTCCCAGTACAACAATTCATTGCTAAGCCACTGCGCCACGGAGCTGCCAAATATCATATATGATACCGTTTATTCAGGTATTTCGTTGCCGTGGGATAATTATCGAGTTACACACGTTCGAAGCCGAACTCTTGAGTGATTGCTGCATGACCACTCGGGGAAAACTAAACATAATAAAATAAGCAATCTATATTAGGTATATAGAGCCACAGAGGTATACTTAATAATTTCGCGGTTTCACCCGCGTTATCACGTGTCCGAGATGCGTGGCATTACATGACACCTAGTTCAAGCATTTTATAATTGCAATCAAATATTTTATTTTATTGTAATGTATGGAAAAATTGTCATGATTAATGGAGTACTTTTATTTTATCTGTCGGCATATTATGCGCGGTTTTTTCCAGTTTTAAAGAAAAACGTACACGATACATGAAAAGTGTGTAGGCAAGAAATGATTCTTGATAAATTTGCTATCAACCTCTTATACTTATTAATCAATTAAATTTAAACTTTCAAAATACCACAGCAACGTGAAATGAAAGAGTTCAGAAATAAAGATGTAACTAATCATTGCTACGCTCACCCGGGAGATAGATAAAAGTACTCAATTAATTTTGAATTTATTTTAGCTACTAGCTGTACCCCGCGACTTCGTCCGCGTTTAGTTTAGGGCGTTAATTTTGTTGCAAAGACACCTAATAATTTTTCTAAAATTTAAGCAGGCTAAGTTACTTCTTATAACATGAGCTATCTACTAGTGAAAGTCCCGTCAAAGTCGGTCCAGCCGTTTTGGAAATTAACCGCAACAAACAGACTGACAGACATACAAAAATGTTAAAAATTGTGTTAATGTTATAAGTACCGTATACAGTTTCATACGCAATTAGTAAAAAGCTGTTATTTTGACATTACAAACAGACACTTCAATTTTATTTATTTGTGTAGATATAGATAACGATTGAACTAACGGCTAACCTAACCTCGCTCATAGAAGCTTTCAATACTGGCTTCTCAGTTCGCACCGGGCTAGGGGTTATGCGTTGTTTGCGCGTCAAGCCAAGTAGGTATTGAATTATTTTAATTTTACATTATCTCTTAAACTATGTACTATATAAACATGGTATAAAGAACGAAGTTTATCTTCATAAAATTGTCTTGATAATGAAGTAACTTTGGTTCGTAAGGTGCCTAATAATTAAATTTTCATTTTTTTTGTCACAAAATGCCTAATTGTGGCTTATATATAAAAAATAGACATATGGTACCTATCGCGGACTTTTTTTAGACGGAGTAAAGATCTATATTTTTCTAGAACATTGTATTTACGTATCCCGAACCATAACAGCGCTTTTTCTTCTGACTTCCTTAACAAATATAGGCTAGCTGAGATATATAGCCTAATGCTGTATAGCCTATACTATTCAACATGAATCTGGCTATAATATCCAAAAAAAGATTTTTCAAATCTGACTGGTAGTTCCAGAGATTAGCACGTTTAAACAAACAAAAACCCTCTTCTGCTTTATTATATTAGTATAGATGTTGCATCGTGTTCGTGTAACTTCGTTTTCATTCTAACGGTTCGGAACACTGTACGAACAAGACATGCGTGAATACTAGTGTCGGTATGCTCATCACTGATATTATCTCTGTCGGGCACGATGCCAGGTGAGACAGCGTGCTTTTTGGCCGCGCCCACCAGCGAGATCGAGCCCGCGACTTGTGCCACCTTAAGCTGCTATTTTACGCTGATATTCTGTGAGAGCATGGTCCTTCCACAGTCGAGCCGACCCATTCGTGCTACAACTATACCAGTAATATAGCTGCAACATGGCTCTACCACGTATAATATAAAGGATACGGTACTCAATTCGACTGTATGATTTTTTGTGTGTTACGTCATAATTTTTTACTGGGTGAATCGATTTCGATGATTCATTTTTTATTTGAAACCATTTCGTGTGGTCCCGTATGAATTTGATCAAGATTAGACTAACAGTTTTTGAGTTATTCTTAATAACTTTTATTGAAGTCGGCTGTACAAAATTTTTAATTTTAATTTATTTTTATTAGAGTTTTTAATATTTTGAGTTGTTAGCAAAAAGATTCTGCTGCCCGTATCTTTATTCAGTTTCGCTCTGCCGTTTCCGCCTCGTATCGACCAACGGCGCGATATGGGATAGTGGATATTCTTACACCATCACTTCTCAGTTAAATATATAGAATTTATCCTAATTAAATATATTTATGACAAATCTTATTTCTTGGAACAGAGTTTACATTAAATCTGTATCTGTTATATGTTGTTACAAAAAGAAGTTTTTGAGGTACATAATGTTTTTGTATTTTATATTTTTTTAAATACGTAAACGACACTGCGGAGCCGCAAGTTAACGTTCCGAATGGATTGATTGTTTGTATGGCCTACTAATATTTATTTAACAAAAAAATAACTGTAGTAAAATGCTTTTACTATGCAAAACGAAATCCTAGTGTGGAGGAACGTTTTTTAAAGGTACAAATACGTTTATTTCTCTCTTTTGCAGTTACAAATTAAGGCCGGAAGTAAATTTGATGAATGTGGCCGAAGCCTTGCCGGAGCGCTGCACGGGCGCCGACCTCATGCAAGTTGTGTCCACTGCGCGCTCCGCTGCGGTGCGTGCTCTGGTGGACAAAATCAAAAGCGGTTCGTATGTATTCCGGGGAATCCCTGGTAGCTCAGTAGCTAAGCGCTCGCCGTAACGAGCAATCCGAGTTTGATCCCTGTCTACACAAATGAAATTCTTCACATCTGAGAAATAAAAACATTTCGGGGACATGTGAAATCCGTCAGCACGCAGCGTTAGGAACATCTGTGTTACTAGTACAAACTTGAAGGAAAGGCCACGCTTACACAAAATGGCAGCACAATGCTTCTGAGTTTCTTATGCTGAGTGACAAGAACCGGAGATCCTTTTATAAAATTTGACCTGCTCAAAGTTCTAAACCTTATTAAACAAAGTCTGTATAATAAGGGTTATTATAATATTAAGGAATTTATGGATGATAATAAGAAAAGAATAAGGTGATTGCTACCAAGCTAATTCTAATTTGTTTTGTGTGGTTAATTGTGTAACATACATGATTGTAAGTTGTTATTTAAAAAAAAGTCCCGCTGGGTTTCTTGCTGGTTCTTCCCAGGACTAAGGTTTTTTTTCGAACCAGTGGTAATTAAACAAAAGAGTGACTTTCAATAAGTATTATTTATAATCTATATTGAATAAAAAAGTTTCTGTTACCGGTAATGCATTTTAGTTCTCAGAGGTAGGTTAGCGTATCTGTATTTTGATTATTTATCACGGATGTATGCCACAGCATCCACTTTTCGTTAGATGGACTATGTTTGTCACCGTTACTTCTGAAATAGCTTTCGTCACAAAGGGGATTAAGTCAAGAAAATCTAGATCTGGCCGACTAATAATGAAAAATACATCCAGATTTCCCATACGCAAAACCCCACATACTATTGTTTAACAACACCAGTGTGAGGCTCCGTGCTCACCACTAACCCATCTTAAAAAAGTATTGAGAGAGTATGAACCAATATTTCATTTTATTCATCCAAATTATGGTAAATAAGGTACATTTTTGGTTGTGCGGATTAACTGATTTAATCGTATGCTAAGATTTAATATTTCGACCAATGTAACTTTATGTCACTTATTTTTGTTATTGACTGAATATATAATTCTAAAATGTTCAATTTTGCGCTGTGTGAGGAAATGGAGTTCTATGAGATAAAAATGATTAACGCTATAAGCTAGAGATTGCTGACAATTAGGATAATGTTTCCTATTTACGAGAACACCACACATTAAATGGTTGAATGAATGAATGCTCATGAGAAGACCAGTACTACATTAAAATGTGAATTATATTGGGTATGTTTAATTAATATAAATAAACTTTATTCACCATAACAACATAACATACATTGCGTGCATTTCAATGCTGAACATGATCCTTTATGGTTGTAGGTATGTTGCCTTTGTTTTTATGGAATGGGAGTGACATACACCTGATTGTAAGTGAATGCTTTGCCCCATAGACATCTATATTTATCTTCGATTAAGAATCAAAATGCAGATACGATGTCACCTTTGAAGACTACGATGGAATGCCTCGTTTCCAGTAAAAAGGGTACTCAGTTCTCAACACTCACCGTACGAAACACTGCAGCATCAAGTTGCTATTTTACGCTGGTATTCTGTGGGGCGTAGTCCTTCCCCGGTCGAGCCGATTCCCATTCCAAGAGTCATTCGTGCTACAATCATAATATAGCTGCAACATGGCTCTACCATGTAACAAACTTCTACCTTGATTGTCACGATTCGCAGGCAGATTGACGATCGCAGTACCGAACGTGTCGATGCTGCTCCCCAGCGCTGGTAAAGCAATTAGGAGTTGGCAAACTGCAATCTATGGGATACATTATCTATGGGAGGTGATAGCATTTTTCTAGGCTTTCCCATAGTTACCTTTGACAGCACCCACGTGACCAGATGCATGATGACGGATGACGATAGATTTAATGGCATGATTAACTCAATAGAATATTTTTATTTTGCAGGTATATTAAAAGAAAGCGATCTGACTCCTGACTCCGTGGTTCTTGGCGTCTCCGAGTTGTGGCAAGGAGTTGAATCGTTCCGTCCATCCGTGACTGAAGGGGAGCTTGCATATTATGAATCACTACAATATCAAATGTAACAATTTAACAAACATGATGTGAGCAAGATGTTTAAATTTACGCGCCACACCTAAAACTACTCAAGTCTGAGGCCTTTCTCTCACTAGAACATTTACAAACTATGTTACTTCGATGTCAATCATTTATTTATTTTTAATTGATTCTAAGAAACATTAAATATTAATTAAATTCTATTTCATTTTTACATATATTACGAAATTATTTTATCAAAGACTTAAAAACGTCAAATACTCGTATTAAAACTCAACCATAGGTCGCCTGGAATGCTATGAAGCTCAGCAAGCAAATAAGATCCGATCATGAAGCAAATACAAAGAGGAGGTGTTGTAATTAGATTTCAATATGTAACAACGCGTGACAATTTACGGGGTGAGGGGATGTCAAACCCCGCCCACTTTACACAATCTACATGTACCGATAAATAGTAAAACTACTCGAATCGTTCCATATCCATGTTGCAATGTAGTTTAGCTACCTTGACGTTAGATGGCGGCCTGTTCACAAAGTGATTATAAACTATAAAAATAATATTTTGGCGATTAAAATTTCTTTATGTCTGAATGCAAAATAAATTTTAGCATCTTCGTATGATTATTTTACCAATACTGAGCTCTATGTATCTTTATATTTTTAGTTCACATGACACAAAGTGTCGCCATCTAGTGTGGAATATATTTAATTATATTTGAAAGCCGAACCAAAGAGATTTTTCTAGAACTAGTTTAATAAATTAGGTGTAAAATTATTTACAAATGAAATGTGATACCATCCACAGCATCAGAGCGTCTATCTGAGTAGTTTTTACACGATAAAACACAACACTTCATTCTTTACTACTACGAAAATACACCGATTTGCGATTTTCAACACATAAGCACACAGGACGAATGCTGACAGTATACTAACTAAAGCCACGCCCACTATGATGACGTCAGGACCTACTTAGAATCACAGTGCACAGTTGCTTATGCCGCCTCCTCTTTGTATTTGCTTCATGTATTCGACATTACTTCTTGTGAAGCTGTTAAAATATTTCAATGTTATTTATATTATTTTTTAATAAATACTTTGTAACGTCGTACATGCTTATAATTATGAGAGTGGCGTAGCTAGGAGCATGCAAGTAGCATGCTTATAACCACGAAAATGGCGTGGCTAGGAATGCATACACCTGGCATGCTTAGAAAAGTTCAACAATCGCAATTTGCTTCCCATAGTTATAGCTGGCTAAACCTAGGTGTAACTGCACTTCGGCTTTTAGCCGTGATAAATAAACGTATTAGCTGACCTGGCATACGTTGTTCTACAATTCCAGTAGGTGGCACGATGAGTTCCACTTGTTCCACTCAGTCTGGAATTCCCACAGTATAAATATAACATGTATTAGTAATTCGATTTAAAATGCATATTCAGGTAACATTTATTGCACGTACCCTGGAGGAAGAGATAGACAAGTTTCGTTGGGATACTAATAGGATTATTTATTTTTGCAGGTGGCCGGAGGCCCTTTTTACTGGAAATGAGGCATTCCATCTTGGTCCTCACGGGTGACAACGCATCTACATATTGATTTGTAATAGAGGATAGATGTAGATGTCTATGGGCCACATCAACCACTTACCATCAGGTGGACTGTGTGCTCGTTTGTCACCCTTATCCTATAAAAAAAAATCGTGAGTGGCGTGGCTAAGAGCGTGCACTTGGCATGCTTAGAAGCGTGAGCGGCGTAGCTAGGAGCGTGCATCTAGCATGCTTAGAAGCGTGAGTGGCGTGGCTGGGAGCGTGCACCTGATATGCTTAGAAGCGTGAGTGGAGTGGCTAGAACCGTGCATCTGGCATGCTTAGAAGCGTGCGTGGCGTGCCTATGAGCGTGCACCTGACGTCCTTAAAAACGTGAGTGGCGTTACTAGAGAAATGTGTATCTAGCGTGCTTATAATCATGGGAGTGGCTTGGCTAGGAGCGTGCATCTGGCAAGCTTAGAAGCGTGAGTGGCGTGGCTAGGAGTGTGCACCTGGTATGCTTAGAAGCATGAGTGGCGTGGCTAGAAGCGTGCACCTGGTATGCTTAGAAGCATGAGTGGCGTGGCTAGGAACGTGCACCTGGCATGCTTAGAAGCGTGAGTGGAGTGGCTAGAACCATGCATCTGGCATGATTAGAAGCGTGAGTGGCTTGCCTAGGAGCGTGCACCTGGCGTCCTTAAAAACGTGAGTGGTGTTACTAGAGAAGCGTGCATCTAGCGTGCTTATAATCATGAGAGTGGCGTGGCTAGGAGCGTGCACATAAATATTAAATACCAATCTGGCAAGCTTAGAAGCGTGAGTGGCGTGGCTAGGAGTGTGCACCTGGTATGCTTAGAAGCATGAGTGGCGTGGCTAGAAGCGTGCACCTGGTATGCTTAGAAGCATGAGTGGCGTGGCTAGGAACGTGCACCTGGCATGCTTAGAAGCGTGAGTGGAGTGACTAGAACCATGCATCTGGCATGATTAGAAGCGTGAGTGGCTTGCCTAGGAGCGTGCACCTGGCGTCCTTAAAAACGTGAGTGGCGTTATTAGAGAAGCGTGCATCTAGCGTGCTTATAATCATGAGAGTGGCGTGGCTAGGAACGTGCACCTGGCATGCTTAGAAGCGTGAGTGGCGTGGCTAGAACCGTGCATCTGGCATGATTAGAAGCGTGAGTGGCTTGCCTAGGAGCGTGCACCTGGCGTCCTTAAAAAAGTGAGTGGCGTTACTAGAGAAGCGTGCATCTAGCGTGCTTATAATCATGAGAGTGGCGTGGCTAGGAACGTGCACCTGGCATGCTTAGAAGCGTGAGTGGCGTGGCTAGAACCGTGCATCTGGCATGATTAGAAGCGTGAGTGGCTTGCCTAGGAGCGTGCACCTGGCGTCCTTAAAAACGTGAGTGGCATTACTAGAGAAGCGTGCATCTAGCGTGCTTATAATCATGAGAGTGGCGTGGCTAGGAACGTGCACCTGGCATGCTTAGAAGCGTGAGTGGCGTGGCTAGAACCGTGCATCTGGCATGATTAGAAGCGTGAGTGGCTTGCCTAGGAGCGTGCACCTGGCGTCCTTAAAAACGTGAGTGGCGTTACTAGTGAAGCGTACACGCATCTAGCATGCTTATAATCATGAGAGTGGCGTGGCTAGGAGCGTGCACCTGGCATGCTCGTGTGTCTGGCGTGACTAGGGACAGTGATTCAATAGTGTAAATATTCTAGTGTTATAAAGGTCTTATTTATTTAAAATTAACGCAATTGTAAATTATCCGTTTTTGTAGTAAATTTGCACAAAATGATATAAATATTAAATACCAAAAGGAATGGATTCTGATGTATCATCTTTATATATAAAAATTACGTGTCACATTGTTTGTCCGCGATAAACTCCTGACTGAAACTGATTTCAATGAAATTTCGCACACTGTGTGCAGTTTGGTCCAACTTGAGAGATAGGATACTTTTTATCCCGAAATGTGACCTTCAATATTTTTTATTGCAAATTTAAGGATTTTTTATAGGAAGGGGCGTCGGAACGGGCGGAACAACGTCTGCCTGGCCAGCTAGTATATTTATATTATTTTGCTTTCTTCGTATGTTTTTCTAGTTTAATATTTGTAATCAATTTTTAAAGCACTTGCTTACATCCGATTGAGCTGAAAATTTGCATATGTATGTAACTTATATGAGAATGCAATAATATACACCAGATCTGATGATGGACCCGGATGCGGCCCCAGCAACGCTTATTAAGCTTGTTATTAAATACATTTTATTCACAAAGAATTAATGTCTAGTCTAAACGGATATGTTGTTGGCAATATTCAAGAGATACATAAATAAATTGTTTTCTATTTTGTTATATAATTTTAAGTGTTTCATTTCCAACACTATAAAATATGACGACAAACTCGCAATACCTGTTATCTTGTATATTTGTAACTAGCTTATATCCGTGATTTCGTCCGCGTTCCTTAATAAATCAAGAAAACCCATCACTGAACACGTAGTGCTTATAAAAATCGTTGTTTTTTAAGCTGTAATAACTTTATATTAAATGAAGATATCGCAATATTTTTTAGATTAGGGCCAAGTATCTAATAAATAAAACTTAGAAAACCTAATTGAAATCTATCCAGTAGTTTTTCCGTGATGCACGCACAACTGCAAACCTCAATCGTTTTATTTATATAAGATAATCTTTATATATAAAAATTACGTGTCACATTGTTTGTCCGCAATGAACTCATAAACTACTAAAGTGATTGCAATGAAATTTTGCACACTATGTGCAGTTTGCTCCAACTTGAGAGATAGGATTGGATAGGATACTTTTTATCCCTATAAGTGACCCTCAATATTTTTTATTACGAATTTAAGAATTTTTATAGGACACAGGGTCATCGGAGAAGGCAGAACAACGTCTCCCTGGCCAGCTAGTAATTATATAGATTTTATTGACTGGTTTCATGTCCTTCAGACCAAATTTCGCTCACAGCGGCGCTTGCGCCTGCCACAGTTTCTCAAATAATGGTTATTATATCATTTAATTATAAAAAATGTTTATTAATTTTAATTTGTAAGTGGTAATTAAATTTTAATTTAATTTGTTTTTATTAAATTTTGAAGAATACCATTTATAAATCAAACATAGCCGTGGATACAGTTGGCTCAAGACCTGGGATATAATGTGTTATCTATGCTCAAGACCGTGTTTTTTGGCATTTCTTGGGGAAGAAATTGCATAACCATATATAGAGGTATCAGTGAAACCGGTAATAATTTTTTGCGTTTTGCTGTTCAAGACTTAGCAATTAGATGTTTTACAATGTGCACTGAATGTGTCTTCCTGCCTTTTGATGCTATATGTTTATGTATGTGCATGCATATTTTGATTAAACATATATATACATGGGCAGTTTACGCCATCTTGGTCAAGTTACATGACGGGCATGGTATGGTTACAGCAACCACGGTTAACAAGTTAACAAGTGCTTAGGACCCCTATACTGTAGACTACACATCATACTATACTGAGTATCCTAAAGAATATAATTACGTTTTACTGAGTATAGTAATACTCTTTGAACGTACATAACCTGTACGGTTTTAGGGGTGATCATCTTATCCTAAGAGTAATACTGGAAAATTAATGGGGGCGAAGAATCACAGATCTACCTAGGGAGATAGGGCAGAATAGTGGCGACCAAGTCAAGTACTTTTGGTATTCAAGTACCTTAATGCGCGTTATAAAAAGATTCAAGTCAATGACCCAAATCTAGTATTTAAGTACTAGGTCTGTACACGAGTATTTCATTAAATTCGAGTTACTTCAACCGGAGGTAGCGCAGATGCCTTACATAATTAACTTCATTATTATTAACTAGAGCAGGTATGTATATCCGATAAAGCTGTAAAAACAAGCGGTTACAAGTACCAACATTAAAAAAATTGAGACTAGGGCAGCAAAAGATCTTTTTGGAGTTTTAGTGGAAACTTGACTGCCGACGTGATGTGTGAACTAATTAATCTTAAGGGGGATCCTCCGATAGCCGCGCCGTCATTGAGCATAGTGCTTAGGTCCTCCAGCGATTCTGCTATAAGGACTATATCGTCGGCAAATCGAAGGTGAGTAATGTACTCGCCATTGACGTTAATACCGTATCCTTTCCAGTAGCTTGAAAACGTCTTCCAATGCAGCGGTGAAGAGTTTCGGGGATATTACGTCACCTTGTCTTACACCTCTCTGCAGTTGGATAGGTTTCATACTCTGGTCCTGTACTTGGATATACGGATCGGACCCTAATGTACAAACACTTTAGCACTTCAATATACCGACAGTCCACTTGGTACCGCTGGAGGGACTACAGCACCGCCCAAATTTCGACAGAATCAAAGACTTTCTCATAGTCCACATACGCAAGACAAAGTGACAGATTGTACTCTTCGGTCTCCTGTACAATTTGCCGAAGGGTATGTATGTGGTCTATGATGCTAAAGCCTTTTCGGAAACCGGCTTGTTCGGGAGGCTGGAAGTCGTTGAGTCTGCATGCGAGACGATTAATAATGACTCTCGAAAACAGCACGTAGACGTGGCTCAGAAGGGAAATCGGTCTGTAGTTCTTCATGTCGCCTTTCTTGAAGAACAAGACCACCGCACTTCTGCTCCACGCCTCCAGTGTAGGTGCCGCCATGGAAGACGGAATTATAAAGCTTCTGAAGAAATTTAAGTACCGGTTTTCCACCCGCTTTCAGAAGCTCTGCTGTAACTCCATCCTCGCCTGGGGCCTTGCCGTTTTTAAGGTGCTGGAGAGCCATTCTAATCTCGCTAAGACTGACGTCCGGGATATCATCGGAATATTGTCGGATAAGACTTGCTCTTGGATCGTACTCACACTTGCGTGTAGCTCCAACGATGACGTGTACAGTTGCCCATTGTTGGTGCCGTTACGACAGCACCGACGGTGTTCGTGGGGAGTACGAGAAGCGCGGGGGGGTTCTCACCACCGCGCCTAAGACCGTCACTCGCCGATAGCTCGCGACCCGATCGCCACCATATTATTTTATATTTTTATTATTTAAATATACAATTTTGCCTATCGTGTGAGTCACCTATTTTATTCATGTTCCCTAATTGAACACCTATAGAACCTCTCAATCTCACTTAAAATCTCAGGTGTCTCAGAAACGATGCTGCCACATTCGGTCTTCAGCTTCGACAGTTGGCACTTTCTGGCGGACAGATCTCTGGCAAAGACTAGAACCCTGGTTCCGCTCGATCGCTTCTTCAATAAGAGCAGTATTAAAGGTGCAAAAATCCCGCCGCATGCGTTTAGAGATATGTCTGTTCAGTTTCCTGTATGCTATCAAATATACTGAAGACTGCAAATTCACAAAGAAAAGTAGTGTGATCGGAGAGTTTTTGTGTTTTTCTGCGGCGGGTCTTGCAAAACTTAGCTCCGACAGCATGGACAGTTTCCACGAGTTTATATTGTCCACTGCATTGCAATCTTCTAGGCACTGAAAACGATTTTGTGAATCGAGCTGAAAGGTTTCGGGACTTCGGATTAAAGCACGAGGTGGACGGAGCGTTCACTTCATTAGACGTGACCTCTCCAACTTAATGTTTAGATTCAGTATGCCTCTAACCATTCGGTGATCGCTGCCAATTTTCAACCTCGCCATCACCGAGACATCACTGAACAGTTGTCATTAGGTCGTCATAATGAAGTCAATCTCATTTTTAGTCGAACCGTCGTGGCTCGACCAGTTCCACTTTCTGTGTGGCCGCTTCTGGAATAAAGAGTTCATCATAAAGAGTCCCTCATTCTCCATGAAGTCGGCCAGCTGCTGTCCCCTTGGGTTCCGTTGCCCTATTCCGAATTTCCCTACCTTCAGTTCACCGTTCACTCTTATGCCTAGTTTTGCGTTGAAGTCTCCCATTAACACCGTATAGTGGGTTTTGGAGGAATGCATGGCTCTAAAGATATCCTCATACATTTCCTTCACCTCCTCATCGGGATATGCCGAGGTTGGTGCGTAAACCTGTATGACTTTCAGCAGATACCGTTTGGTGATTCTGAGTATAAGGTACGCAATCCTCGTCGACACAGTCCCAATTTTTACAACGTTGTTAACGAGAGACTTGTGGACGATGAATCCGACACCTCCTTGGGACAGATGGTCGCCCTCCCGGTGATTCTTAGCAGCCCTGCTCTGCCGTTACCATGGTCGCCACCGTAGCCAGGAATATCGGGGCCACCGGGGACTGGGAACCGTTTACTAATGTCATTGCTCATGGGGGGTATATAGGAGCGGGATGGCTACCGCAGTTTTTTATTGCTTTTTGCTGTTATCAGAAAGATGCTGCTGCCCAACTTCTGCCTCAGTTTCTCTCTGTCGACTTTTACAACACCCATGGGAAGATATGGGGTAGTGAGTATTCTTACCCGCCACTACACTATTTATTGTATGGCATTATATTAATATGATACATAAATGGAATGGACGTTATGGATAGGCATGTGTATAGAATTTTTATCGATATATTTTTTCACACTGTCTTATCTCTATTATTAGTTCCGTTGACGTTCACTTCTGCTGTCAGCGCCAAAATGTCGAAAATCAAATCGCCTCATTATGTCACGGTGTATAGCATAGACTTAGTATCTCAATCCTCTATCTACGGTGTATAGCCAGTCCATATTATATAGAAGTCAGTGCTTAGGGTAGGTACATATCAAATACTTCTTTCTATGTTAATGGCGCCGTGCGGTAGTACTTTTGTCAGTGTCAAATATTACGAAATTATATTTTATAATTATTTATTTAAAAACTTCTTCACATTATGTTGATTCGTCATATATCGATTTTTTTTTGAGATTTTGACTGCGGTTTAAGTCAGCAGACTGTTAATAACGAGTATTTATTATTATCCCAAACCGTTTGCTGGCTCAAGCTATTGTCAAAATCTCCCAAAAACTTGGCAATGTGACGTATCAACGTATTATGAAGAAGTATTTATACAAATTAAGCATTTAATTATTTATATAAAAACTTTTTTAAAAACCTTTTGAAACTGGCAAATGTACAATTGTACGTGTTTATCACCAAAGAAAAACAATTTTTGTATAGACGGTACATAGACTAAACATAGAGCATAGACCACAGAGGAGTACCATAAACTTGCTGGTAAGGTGACATACGTTATCTATACAATTCTTTTTTCTTTCGGTTTTCAACATGGTGAGTATGCGTGCATTTTTACAGTTTAGTTATTGGAATAAACTATTTACAAAGAGTAGACATTGCTTTCAGTCGTTTTAATTAATGTAACTAATTGCTTTTTATTTACCAGGTTTTGTTCAAACTTATAATTTTTCTGTATTATTCAAACGTCTTGCTTTACCACCTCGTGGCTAGGAAACACAATGTCAACAGTTTTATTTAATTATAGCCGCCCAAGAAGGACGCGAAGGCTTCGGCCAAGCAGCCTCAGAAAACACAAAAGAAGAAGGAAGGATCTGGCGGCGGCAAAGCCAAGAAGAAGGTAAATAATTGTTTTCATGTGAAAAATAGGTTATGTGATCAAGCATTCCTGAGAAGACTTCTTACATCTTTTCTTTTCATAAGTTAAATATTTTAATCTTTAAAAGATGTTTGTTAAGAAATTAATTATTTTTAACATTAAATTAAAGTTGCCTCTATGATTTTCTTGTTTATTATATTTGCCACATGTATTAATTCTTTAACTACTCCGACTGTAGCAAATGTTGATAAATTTTATCACTGAAATATATTGCAAAATATAGCAATGGTTGTTTATTATTGTTAACAAATTTGCCAAATGATTATATCTCATAACTTGAAGTCTATGAAAGTTAAAAATTAACTGATATATTGAGTCTGATGGCAATATTACCTTATAAATTTGTGGATTAATATTTTCTAGATAATATAGTTCTAAAATATTCAAATTTGCAGAAGTGGTCCAAAGGAAAAGTTCGTGACAAGTTAAACAATCAAGTGTTGTTTGACAAACCAACTTATGAAAAGCTGTACAAAGAAGTACCTCAATACAAATTAATCACACCTGCAGTTGTTTCTGAGAGATTAAAGGTTAGAGGCTCACTCGCCAGGAGGGCTTTGATCGAGCTCAGAGAAAAAGGTATATATTCATTTTATCATTAAAATAAATTATTCCGTTAAATAATTATAGAGATAGATGGATAGCTCTCCTGTTTGTAATATTTTTTATTTATTTGAACAAGATTAATAAATGAGAGAAACAAATATGGGTTTTGAGTGTTAGAAAATTTTACTGTCTTTGTTTTAATTTTTATTGGGCTAGCTTACACAGTTTTCAGACAGATTTAATTGATTGTATACTTTAAAACGTTTAATGTGCTTATGCAAATCACTGACTACTGAATGAACCCAATAAGTCAGTAGCCTTTGCGCCACCTTTTAGCCTAATACCACCTATCAAATCTGTAATTAATTGATTTCTATACATAATGGTGAGCAGTTACTGTCATCCATATACATATTTATGTAACCTTTCTAAAGGAAACAAGATGTTTTTTTTTTCACCTTTGAAGTCTGAGATACTTGCTGCTATTAATAGGGTCCTTAAATCTCATCACTCATTAATACAAAATAAAGTGGTGATAGAGCCGTAAAAGTAAGCACTCCATGTTGCCACTATTTACTAAAATATAAAGGCTTTGTGATGGAACTTGCTACATGTAAACACCAAGTAATTCTGCCAATTTATACTGGAAAACATGATGTGTTTAAAATTGGTGGGGTGACACAATTTCCTCCAGACCAAAGGTCACAGCAATCAGTCTGTACTCCTTTTTAAAAGGCCGGCAATGCATCTGCAATTCCTCTGGTTCCCCTGGTATTGCAATTGTGTATGGGCGGCGGTAGTCACTTACCATCAGGTGAGCCACATGCTCGTTTGTCCTCTCTCCCAAAAAGCTATATGAACAAGGTAGGGTTATGGCACATGAGTGTATGTGTAATCACAGGTGTATCTATTCTCTTACTTTCATATTCTGGGTATGGCAATCTGGACTCAATTGGATAGTTTACATACTTTCCGATTCATGTCTGAAACATACTCAACTCTCTGTTTAGAATATAATCATTTTTATTCAATATAGATTTTAAATAATTCTTATTGAAAGTAACTTTTTACTTTAATCACTTGTTTTTTAATACTTTGTTAATACTTTCCATAATGGAAAAAATATTTTTTTCATCTCATACCATTTTATTACATATTACTATATATATTTTTTTTAAAAGCAAAATTATTAATTTTAATACAGTCAACAATACTGATAGTTTTAAATATTTTCCTACATATAATGAGAAATACTAATAGAGGTTATTATATATTATTACACATTTACACAGCAACCCTGGATGTAAATGTAAACTATCTTTCACTGTCACTCAATTGCAATATAATAAAAAATTCATGCTCAAGCTGCTAATAATACAATACTTTCATGACCATGCTAGTGTTCTCACCAAGATCATAATTAATATTTTTTATACTGAAATACTAAAAGCTATTATTTTATAAGCGAAATGCATATTAGGTAAACATTTCTGCTTTATCAGCATGAAATAAGACCTATTTAAAAATATGCAAATAATTAAAACAGGTTATCCATTTGTTAAAATATTTTACAGGTAGTGATGTAGCCAAATATTTTTTGTTTATGTAGTATGTTATAAACAATGATTTTGCTCGCAACCATATGTGATGATCATTATTTCTGGATAAACCATGATAGTAAAAATACTGATATATTGAGTCTGATTCACTTAGTTGAAATTGCCTTGTAAATTACCTTAAATGTAGGTAGTACATCATTTATTTTATTTTGTTACAGGTTTAATAAAGCAGGTAGTGCAACACCATGGACAAGTCATCTACACACGAGCAACTAAGGGTGATGACCCTGTAGCTTAATGTATAAGGCTTAAAATAAAAAAAAATTCAAAAATTAGTTTTATTTTATTATTCCAAATATCCATATTACAGTATACACAAAATATCAACGGTTATAAGTTAACATTATGTATTGACAATGTTTTTTATTTAATATACTTATCACAAATATGATTCCAAAATATTAACGTTTACATTTTTTATCATTAAGATCCATGATGGCAAATCTTGCAGATGGATATAAATGACGTATGCGATCCTTGAAATTTTCCGAATGTTCTTCATTTGCAGTCTCCACTACAACATTAGCCTGAAAAAATTAAATGACCACAGTTAACAGGGTTGCAGAAGACTACAAACTTCCATTTGGCACGATCCTGACACAACCCTCTCGCTTCTTTCACATCCACGTATTACACGCACACATTACATGCTCTACCAGTTATGGGTACTCTTAAACATGGCCCATCAATATAACGCCAAACTTAAACTTCTGTCTGGGACATCACTTGCCGACTCAGCCACTCACTTCTGCAGCATGAATTTGCTTTGTCACTCTTTGCATTCATTCTTTCTAAGTGTCCAAACCACAAAAGCATTCCTTTCAATGTCCTGGTCACAACAATATATTGTTGAAAACCACTCTTACCACACATTTTCTCTAATCTATGAGCCAGCCCTATTAAACTATTTCTACAGCAGTAATTTTACTCCCATGTTTCTATTCAACTTTCACTACATTCATTTAAATATGGACTAACAAAATAGGTATTGTGAATTGCCATAAGTACCATTTTTGTCACGTTTTGAGTTTCCACAATAGATTACTCTTAGTTTCTTGTCACACCATACCTCCTAAATACACAAACTTATCCACTTGTTCACCCAACTCCCCTTCTACTATCTGACATGTCGCTTTACTTTCTTTGTCTAATACGATTACTATAGTTTAGTTTTCACTTTCTAATCTAATCATTAAAGCCAGTCATAGGCAAAAATTAAAACTTAGACATTGTCATCCAAATGTATTCCAAACTCTGATGTTTATACAAACTGCTAGTTTGTGTGCACGGTTAAATACACCTAGTTTTCTATAATTTCCTCTGTTTACGGGGCCGTATTGGCGATACCAAATAGTTTTCCTGATGCTTTACATAGTTACCGCTTTCATATTTTCGTAAATACTTTGCGTCTAACAGTATCAAGTCTGCCTAAGCTAAAATTATGTCGGTATGGTAACTACTTCGTTAATAGAAAATTTGCCTCGGTTTGAATCTCGGCCAGAATCAATACTTATGTAAAAGAAAAAAATTATGGGAAGCACATTGATTTTCGTTAATACAGCCCGCATTAAAATTAACCAAACCCTTTACAAGAATGCGCCAATTATTGCTTATCAATACCGATTCGTTGCGGCACCAATTTTCGACAACTTTTAGCTGTGGCAGCGAACAAATATTTCATGACACGCTCGGCGTGTCATGCGCCACAGACTTTTTTATGGTTTTTTTACTTGTTTAAACCTAATTAAGTTTATTTGACATCAAACATCAGTTACAAACGGAAGGATACTTGTTTTTAGTGGGTAACTACGTGTTTTTCTATGTGTTTTGTTTGAAATTGAGTGACTTTTTTTATGCAGAGATTACAAACCTTTTGTACTATTTTTTTCTTTTATAAAAAAATCATTTATATAAGTAGGTACAACTAAATCACCCTGGAAAACCTTGGTCCTTATTAAATTAAATTTTCACCTAATAATAACATTTGTAAATATGAAACAATCAAGATCCTCAATTTGGAAAAAAATAAGGTTCATGATTCATTGATATTTACAAATGCTAAATATTATTTAATGTTATACAAATGTAAAAGTAAAGTCGATCTGAAAACGTCTAATTAGTAATAAATCGTCTAAATAGCAAAACAAGTGTTTTTTTGGTGATTGGGCAATGCCGAAAATAGGCCCCCATCACAGACATAATATATATACTACCCCCATTGAACATTTTACATTGCAACAAACCTAAAGTATGTGATATATTCGAAGACATACCCATGTAGTTCCAACGTCACTCTGCACCCACATCTGCTCAGTGACAAGACTTTTCATGACTGCGTGCTCGTCGGATATAATCTTGGCGAGATTTTCTAGACCAGTTCTATTGTCCGCAAGAGGCACGGCGAAACGAAGCAAACGACCGCAAGCGCTGAGACCGCGATGTATCGTACGAGCTAGACGGCTGGAGTCTACGTTTCCTCCAGTTATTACACACACCGTACTGCAATGATGATAAATACAACCTATCACTAAATCAGCAGGTCACATAAGAAGAAGTAATAAAGTGGCTGTGACGGCGTGTAGTGGCGATGTAAGAATATCCACTACATCATATCATCCCATAGGTGTCGTAAGAGGCGACAAAAAGAAAGAAATCAGCAGCGTTTTCTTAATAATGACTAAAAATAAAAAAAACTGCGGTTATATAAAAGCTTTTAAAAAAATAATAATTTGCAAACCTAGTATGAAGAGCACCTCCCGCCCTCCCTCAATTGCGTGCACTATCCCCGTCACCACTAATCCCAGCACCGCTACTCCCAGCACCGCTACTCCCAGCACCACTACACTAGGCAAGACACACCACTGACGACAATGCGACACGTGTTTCGCCTCTACACGAGGCATCCTCAAGTGATATAGACTCTACGGTGGCTAACCGCTAAGATCTTATCATTTTATTTCAAAACGCGGATGTTTGCAAAGTAATTTTTTTAAAAAGCTTTTATATAATGGATTTCCGCAAAGTAACTCCTGATTCTATTAATTATATTGAAATTGCGGTTGCCAAGCGTGCTAACTACATATAACAAATATGAGGCAATTTATGGGAGAGGCCTATGTTCAGCAGTGTACTTTAATCGGCTGTAGATAACGGTAACGGATGGTAATACCAAATTATGCAAACTGACTACATGCAGGCACAATGTACAGTGGTTCAATATAAGTACCTTATAAAATTTTAATACAAAAATATTTATTTAAATTTTTTATTAACTCGCAGACTAAAGTCTCAAGAACTATTTTCTAAGGAATTCTTATCAGTGTTATGATAACATTATACTAAAGCAATTACTAAACTTAATAACGTATCTCCTTTTTTTACATTTTAATTCTCTTCATATTCCATTACTATCATTTTAAATGCGAGACAGAGTTTTTTTTAAATAAAGGTGACAAACAAGCACACAGTCCACATAAGTGGATGCTGTGGCTCATAAACATCTACATTTATCCTTCATTAATAATTAAAATGCAGATGCTTTACACCCCTGAGAACTAAGCTGGATTGTCTCGATTCTAATAAAGAGGGTCTCCGGTTCACTAAACTCGCTATAAGAAACAGCAGCACTATCCTGCCATTTTGTGATGGTTTTTTTGAGAGCGTGGGTCTTTCCCGGTCAAGCCGACCCATTCGTGCTACGACCATATTCTTTACAGCTGCAGCGTGTCTCCATTCTCTCTGCCACGCATAGTACTATTAGAAAACATAATAATTTTTAAACCGCATTTAAAACCTATACCTAACCTAAACCTATTGTATTAATATTATTATACACATATATATACATCTAGCTTTTTCTCACCGTTTTCCGCGAAGTTCTGGCACTAGGCCTTGTATGACAGCGGCGAGCGAACACACACCCGCGCCGTCCGCCACCAGCCGCTCGCGCTCTAGCACCGTTATGATTGCACGCGCAATGTACGACTCGTCAACTTCCAACTAGGGTGCAGTATTTAATAATAAAATATATTAAAATGAACACCATCTTCATAAACCCGTAAAAGTAAACAGCTGGATATGAGCCTGTCGTAAGGGGGCCGTCAATTAATTACATGAGGTGATTTTGGCGATTTTTCTATCCGGACCCTCCTCCTGGTGAGATGTTGTGAGATATGGTTCGAACCTCCCACCACCCCACCCCACCAATCTCACGTGAGATTTTTCAAAACGTGAATTGTAGCGTAATTATGTACTGTATATGAGCTTGATTACATTGGGTTTATTTACAAAAAAAAAAAATATAATTTGCTTAATTATTTTCATATATTTTGTGGAGTTCGCATAATCGCGATAAATATTATTGTGTAGGATTTAGCCACATTTTACTTAATTTAGCCTAATTTTCTCGAAATTTGACACTGTTTCTAAACACCTCACATATTTAACGGACGCCCCCTAAGAAAGATTTGTCGTGAATTAAAGATTGATTGATTGTGATTCACGCTACTGCCCATCACTCTGAGTATTATTAACGTCTGGGGTAAGCGAGATGATATCATAATGACACTTTATCAGAAGGCAAAATCTTTTTATGGCATTTCCGATAGGCGTCTCTTACGACACGTTTTAAATTGGTTTTGAAAAAGCTTTCGAAAAGGGAACCGACACCGAACAGGTACGATGATTTCGTAATTTTTTTTCAGGTTAATTAGTTCGAGTTGCAGTTGTCTTTTATGTTGATGAAAGTGCAAGTGGCATATGACAATATAATATATTATTCATTACAATATAATGTAAGCTTCATTGTCTATTTATTACCATTCGGTCAAGTCGTCCTTTGATAGTTGCGAAAGAATTTCTGCCAACTATGCATGTGTTAAGACCTTCGGCGAGATTTGGCACCACAGGCACTCCTATTGGATGTCCGGCTTGACACGCCTTCATCATTTTTGGAACCTTTGAGCATTCCGCCCCCTTTAATGAGAGAAAAAAGTAGCTATTTATTAATTAGAAATTAAACATCACAGAACATAATTTTTAATTACGTAATTTTTATGAATAAACAGACGCACGAACGGACGCTTGCTTGCTTGCGCGCGCAGTGTTGCCACCTTGCAGAAAAAATTATCACTAGTTATGGTCTGATATTTCACCAGATTTAGGGATATTTTTACTTAAAAAAATCCCTAGAATTCACCAAATTATTTAAAATCAAATCACATGGTATGTAATAAAAATACAATTTTAATTGTGGAAATAATTACAATAAACACATAATATAAAATCGAGACGGCCTCCTGGTCACAGTTTCTTTAACGGAAAGCCAATGAGTATCATAAGAGCGCAATAGTTATAAAGTATTCTCGCCACAATTTCTTGTCTCATATTATATCTTTGTACTCACCACAGCGCTTGGGTGAATGTGAGAACTAATTATAAGTTTCTCTAATGAGAAACTCTATATTTCGCAGTAACGTTTGCTCTGACACATGTGAAACAGTGTGAATGAGTGCATGAGTGGCAAACACATCTGACTAGAATTTAATTAGGTACGCGTACGCCATTATTGATTCCAGTCATGACAGAGGCATCTATCCCGATTCCAATTAAGTTTTTTATTAGGAGACCTTCTTACATTTCAATATTCATATATCAATCTTTCAGTATTCAGCACTCACTGAAACCAACTTTACATACGTATTAGGTCCTCATTATTAGTCGGGAAAAGTCCAAAGTAGGCTTAGCATAACCAAACAAAGATGTCTTATTACTTTTTTGTAATGTGAGAAAAGGATAGTGCTATTTTGACATAAACTGGGGAATTAACCGACAGGTAAAGAGGGTTGCAATTATGTATATTCTAAATTCTTCAACATTTGATAAATATCACTAAAAGTCATCAAATAATTTTTTAGTGATTTTCTCTATCACAATATCACTATATATCTCCAAAAATTCACTAAATCTAGTGACAAACTACAGTGGCAACGCTGCTCGCGGAATAACATCCTGTAAAGTTGTTCCTTGTTTACACTATAATGTCTGTGAATTATGTAAAGCAAATTTTTTACAGTTTAATTGGAAACCTGTATATGTATGAGAAAAACATTAATCGAGTCCGCTAAGCGAGGGAATAAAATAATATGACGTTCTAACTTCTAATCCCATACATTATTTAATAATTGCACAACATTTAAAGAGTAAAACGTAAAGTTAAAAATATTCCCATTGAGTTTGTGCTGCTTCTTTCCAGACCAGAGTTTGTTTCGAACCAAAAGAAAGTACCGGGAAAAGATCAATAATACACAAAATGTTAGTTATTCATCCAAGTTCATTTTATCACCTTCAAAGTATGCTCCTTCAGAAACGATACACTTCCTCCAACGGATAATCCAATCATCAAAACATTTTTTATACGCTTTTTCCGGAATTGAGTTCAGTTCTCTCTGCGAATTCTCCTTTGAGTCTTCTACCGAATGAAAACGGGTGCCACGAATTGAGAATTTGAGTTTAGGAAGAAAGAAGTAGGCTGGAGCCATATCTGGTGAATAAGGTGGTTGCTCGATTTGTTGAGTTTTTGGTCAAAAATTCGTTCACAATGATGGCCTTGTGCGAAGGCATAGTTATCGTGGTGCAAAATCCCAGAATTTTCTTTCCTCAAAACTGGCCTTTTTCGTCTAATTTGCTCTCTTAAGCGCCGCATAACGCTCAAATAATATTCTTTATTTACCGTTTGACCTCCCGGCAAGAATTCCGAGTGCACAACACCGCGATAGTCATAGAAAACAGTCAACATGACTGACTGACCCACTTTGGCGTAGTTTTTTCGGTTTCGGTTCAGTTGAAAGGCGCCACTCCGAAGCTTGTTGACTAGTTGCATGTCAAACTCGTAAACCCACGTCTCGTCACCGGTAACAATGCGTTTCATAAATGTTGGGTCGGAATTGACTCGTTCTAGCATGTCCCCAGCGACTCTTATTCAATTGAGTTTTTGGAGAAAATTCAGGTCTTTTGAGATTGAGACTAGCCGAGCGGCAACGTGTTTCATACCCAGGCGATTATTTAAAATCGTGAGACACAGAAAGTTCGGCGGCTAGCTCTCTTAAACTTGAATGAGGATTTTCAGTCACTATTTCCTTCACTTTTGCGATGTTAACTTCAGTTGCAGACGTTGATGGCCTACCAGAGCGAGTCAAATCTTCCATCACATCTCGACCGCTTTTGAACGCTGTGTACCACTCATAAGCACGTGTGTGCCTTCTGTAATATTTTCAGTGACTCCGAACACGAAATTTTTTGTCCATTGTGAAATTCGCAATACACACTAGTAATGATATAAATAACTAAAAACAGCACTGTATTTAATCTAAATAACAGATGTAACTCACTTCGCGCCAAAATGGAAAATAGTTGTACCAACCTAACAAAAAAAAATAGAGAATTAAATTTGGAACTATAAACAAATCATCCATTCCCGATACTTTTTTGACTGAATGTATGTCGAATAAAAATTATTGCATTCTTCTATTGTCCTTCATTTGAAAATCTTACTTATGATCGCCAGATGTCGCCCCGCCAGTTGGGACTATGGTGAACGAACTAACGCAGATGATCACAC
This sequence comes from Parnassius mnemosyne, assembly GCA_963668995.1. Classification (NCBI taxonomy): domain Eukaryota; kingdom Metazoa; phylum Arthropoda; class Insecta; order Lepidoptera; family Papilionidae; genus Parnassius; species Parnassius mnemosyne. The sequence goes on along the minus strand of CAVLGL010000057.1, from coordinate 30,630,364 downwards.
AGTGTCATCATAATTCAAAAGTTGCGTTTTAAATAAAAGTTTTTCGATTTCTACTTATGTATTACACAAAACAATACCTCAGTGCTGTAATTCTTTAGTTTTTTATACATTTTTAAATATTCTTCTTTTAGAAATATCTAAGTATACGTAGTTTGGTCAATCCATTTTTTGTCTTTTTTTATAGTAGAGGGGGCAAACGAGCATGCGGCTCACCTGATGGTAAGTGACTACCGCCGCCCATGAACAACTGCAACACCAGGGGCACCAGGGGAATTGCAGATACTTGATTATATATATATATATATATATATATATATATATATATATATATATATATATATATATATATAAGTATACCTAATTTAACTAATATTTCAGAAAGACATCTCTACTCTTTTTTAACAAATTAACTTCCCTGGCTATGAAATCTGTCAATCTCATGCCTAAGTGGCGCCATCCTGGTGGCAGAAAAAGTTCGTAGTTTTTGACAGAGTGAGATTAACAAATTTGTAATCAGAGCAACAACATACATATACGAGACAGGAGCACTTAAGCTTGTTACAGGCGACGAGCACGGCAGCGAGCAAGCTGCCGCTGGCAACTGGCACGATCACCGCATCTACTTCCGGCAACTGGGTGATGATCTCCATACCCACGGTTCCCAAGCCCGCCATAATATCCGGATCGTCTGGGCTAAAACAAATGATGTCTAAATTTTGACAGGTAAATCAGGGAATATTTCATTATTGTATTTTACATTCCGATTAGGAAGCTGGTAGATAGTTAATAGTTAATATATAATAATAGGCAGGCAATAGATCGACCAATATATAGATCGAAGCACAGCGAGGACACTAGTTATAGGGCACAACGGTTCAGTACCACAGCTATGAAGTAAAAATAATATCTCGTACACGTGCAAACTGTTGGCACAGAATACATCCTACTAATCCTTCTAACATTATAAATGTGACAGTGTGTATAGATGTTTGATATTCAATCACACTAGAACTGGTGAATGGAACAAGACTTTTATGAAACTTGGAATATTATAGTTTACAACCCAGAATTTAGGCTATATTTTTGTGAAAAAGTTAAGTCTATGTCTATCCCAAACTAAAGTTTTTTCATCCATGGTGCTTAATTTGGCAACGTGATTTCTGGCACGACAACAAAAGACTACCTTAATTTTTTTCTTTACATATTCATGAAAAAAATTATTGTATTTGAATGTTTTTCACGCAAACTTTTGAACTGCAGTATTAGGAAAATTCGTCGAGAGTGTTATCGGTTTTCGGAGAAACGTAGGCAGTAGGTATGCACAGAACATTAATACTGTACGTGGTAGAGCCATGCTTGTACGTGGTAGAGCCATGCTGCAGCTATATTAGTAGTATAGTTGTAGCACGAATGAGTCGGCTCGACCAGGGAAGGACCACGCTCTCACAGAATACCAGCGTACATATAAAAAAGGCAGTTTTACACTGCTGTTTCGTATGGTGAGTGTAGAGAACCGGAGACCCTTTTTACTGGAAAAGAGGCATTCCATCTGAGTCCTCACGGGTAACGACGCATCTGCATTTTGATTCTTTATTGACGATAAATGTAGATGTCTATGGGTCACAGCAACCACTTACCATCAGGTGGACTGTGTGCTCGTTTGTTACCCTTATTCAATAAAAAAAAAACTATCTTGCAAGAGGACGTACTACAACTACGTGTGTTGTACACAGAGTAGATAATAATAATAATAATAAATTTATTATATTTCACTCAAACATGTAACGTTTAACGTACACAAACATATGTCTTATTTGGACATGGTAGATGATTACGGCATAATTTAGGTAAGCAAACGATGTGCTTCATACATTTAATTCTAAACATCCAAATTCTTCGGGCTTGGGTCAGAGGCTGAAAGATCTACATCCACAATTTTTAACATCACACAAGCTATAGTGAGAAATGATTTGAAGGATCAACAAGTTATTTTGTAGGCTCTTGCTATGTTAAGTTTTTCTATATAATAACATTTCTTATTGATGTTTCAAAGTGGACTTACTTGAGTAATATCTGTCCAGTTTCCATGTGCACTTTCTTTGCATAGTTAGTAGAATCCTCTAGAGTTTCACCGCAAATCACTACGTCCGCACTAAGTTCAGAACAACGTTGCGCCAGTGCTGGAGGCGTTCGATCGGGAAGGACAACAGTCACCTGGATAGTATACAATTTAAAAAAAAGTATTACGAGTACGACTAATTTCGAAATATAGTCGTCCCTTTATCTATACAAATAAATAAAATTGAAGTGTCTGTTTGTAATGTCAAAATAACAGCTTTTAACTAAATGCATATGAAAGTATATACGGTAGGTACCTACTTATAACAAAAACACAATTTTTAAATTTTTTGTCTGTCTGTCTGTTTGTTCCGGCTAATCTCCGAAACGGATTTTGACAGGACTTTGCTTATGTTATAAGGAGTTACCTAGATTACTCATATTTTAGAAAAAGAATTAGGGTTCCGCGAACAAAATTAAAACCCTAAATTACACGCTAGCAAAGTCGCGGAGAAGAGCTAGTATAATTTAAAATTAAAAATTTTGTACAGCCGACTTCAATATAAGCGACTTCAATATAGGTTATTTAAGAATAACTCAATAACCATTGGTCTGACCTTGATCAAATTCATATGGGACCACACGAGAACTATCAGCTTTCATATAAAAAAGAATCATCGATATCGGTTCGCCCAGTACAAAGTTATGAGGTAACACACAAAAAAAACATACAGTCGAATTGAGTACCGTCTCCTTTTTGGAAGTCGGCAGAAAAAAACAAAAGCCGTTGTGTCCGTCTTCGTACATTTTTGTGAAACAAAATTTAATGAAATAAAATAAAATAAAAGCCGACCTTGAAGGACTCAGGAAAACTAATCAAATAATTTCACATAGGTAATAGCTTCAGGGTTTCTATTTCAGAACTTCGGAACCGATTTCAGAAGCTGTTATGTGGAAATTATTTTATTGTTATGGTTCTTTGAAGTCGGATTCTGTCCAAATTTATTATTTTTCGTTTTCAGTGGTCAGTCAGAGATTTCTAAAGTGGGTTCCTCGAAACATAAGGGTTCCGTCAAAAAGTCACCAGGGTGCCGCGAAATTATTTATTTTTGCTTTTTAAATAACTCTACTGTTAGGTACTAAAATATTATTTTGAAATAGTCAATATGTGATGAGATTTACCCATTATTGCTAATGTAAGTACAGTAAGTAGGTAGTTAGCGAGCATTCTGGACTACACCGCCACAGAGTAAAGAGTCGGTTTCTTTACTCATGTGACACCGCGGCGCAATAATTGTTAATTTTACATTTGAAATATTTCACTTAGATATATTTAGATAAAGGTTTCCTTTTATAATATTTCTAATAAAAGTTTTTGTTCCTATTTAAATGTCACCGTCTTTGATTTGTAATCATTTGGTGAGTGTTCCATTAGGTATCTTAAAAGTATAGGACCCCCCCCCCCCCCCTGGTCTAAGCAATATCACAAGCTAAAGTTAAGGTGAAAGCTCCAGGGTGGCCCGCGAAATTCAAATTTTCTTACGTTTTTTGCAATTTGTAGGTCAGTGTCAGGTTGTATGTTTAATAAAATATTATTCGCGACCGTGACGAGTATCTATGTATTTAAAGAATTATAATCATTATAACCATCAATACAACCCCCTAAGTTCGTATAATCCTATTGTATGGCTATTTCCAGAAAAACTCATTCAAAGGAATTATATGAACTTGGAGGGTTGTATTGGTGATTTTAATGATAATAATTCTGTAAACACTTACTCGTTACGGTCACGAATCATATTTTGTTAAACATTCAACCTGACCCTAACCTGCAAAATCCAAAAAACGTAAGAAAATTTGAATTTCGCGGGCCACCCTGGAGCTTCCACCTTAACAACTAGAATGTCGTCTGAATAGTTACATTAATAGTTTAGTACCAGTGGAGTAGCGTGCCTTAGACGGGCCCTGTATCAAAATTTGTGAAGTATTAATTGTGGAAGGAACTAAGCTAGCCAAACAAATCAAACCAGCATCCTGTCCCATCGAAGTCCTTAGAATTTTTGCTTACATACGTTCGGGGCATTTGTAGCTCGGGGGCCCCGTACCATTGATACGGCTGATACGCCGGTAGCTACGCCCCTGTTTAGTACCCTATTTTCGCAACCTAAGGGTTGGATTTTTTTTCTCAAAAATTTAAAGGGATGACGCCACTTCAGTGTAAGCTATTTACTTTAAAAATAATCATTAGAATCTGTTCAAAATAACAAACGAAGATATCACGTAACATATTAGATATACAAAAAAAGAATCATCATTACAATCCTTCGGAAGTCCACTGCTGAGTAAAGGCTTCCCGAAGACGGTGCTGAGCCACCCTCGACTGTCTTCCTGCATGTCTTACTAGGTCGTCATTCTATCTAATTGGACGCCGTTTGTAGTATGTGGGTTATTCTTATTCTACTGCGGTATATCCTCATTTCGAATCCTATTACGCAGATAAACTCGACCAGCTACTTTAGAGCTCAGTATATAGTGTAATAATATCTCAACATATTATCTTAATAACTCGAAATAAATTACCTGAATACCCAACGATTCACCATGATATGCGGCGCCTATAGCCAAATCCCCGATAGAGGGAACGATCACTCCACAAGTACAAAGTTCTTCATGGCGCGCAACAAACATGTTTCGAATGCCACGTTCCGCACAACTAAATAAATGCTAGTGATTTTAATTAAATATTTTATATTTAAAGAAAAACAACAAAACTCGCTCATGCAACGTCTGAGCAGCGTCTGAGCATTGTAAGCAAAAACAAAATATTAATTACCTGCCAGTATATTGTAAGTTTTCACATTTCAAATAAATCTCATAATCCATACATTTGCTAATTTTAGCTTCCTGAAAGTTTAGTTATGTATAAGTTATAAAATGTTAAAACATTATTCTATTTACTTATCTAAATGTTGTATTTATTCGTACGCATAGAGGTGTATGTATAATGCCATCTTCTATTCTTTCCGCAGCTTGCTTTACGTCGGCAAAAGTCAAGATGTGAACCTTATCAACGTCGCACTGAAAAACACATCCTTTTAGTTTTTATCCTTAACATTAAACACATTTTAATATCTTATTACGAAGTTACCATATCGTTTTTTTAATGCAAGTTTGTTATATTTATATTTTCTGCGATCAATTGCGTATAAAAACAAGAAACTATTTCCATTTGAGATGGTAATATACAGGAATTTTATTGAGAGTCAAACAATTTCAAGTAATAAATGACATAAAAGAGGACAGGTATGTCAAAAATACTATAGAGGAAATGTTCACATAGGTCTTATTCTTAAGTCGATTTAAAAGTCTAGTTCTGCCTTGACATGCGCGTGGCACTTCCGAGATTTCGTATACATCGATATTTGATACATAGTCACACTTGAAAATCCTTATCACTAATGCCAATCCAATCATAAAGAAGAAGAAGAAGAGATATCATGCGGAAGCTTCCCTCCTCGTTATATATATTACACACACACACACACACACACACACATATATATATATATATATATATATATATATATATATATATATAACATGAAAATCTAACAGACATCGTTGCATAACACTCTTATTCCAAAATAGATTTTTAATTTAATACTAAAAATCTATTTTCTCAAGATAGTGCCACAATCATGGCGATGTGTACCTACTCCAGGTCAATCCGATTATCACGGGAAATACTCTAAATACTTTGGAAGGTTGTACTGTAAACAAACACTATTATCTAGTTGATTTTAATGACCTGTAATTGTAGGTAGCCTTGCATTCAGTTTAAAAAAAAACAGGAACAGTCATAATTTACTCGGAGCCGAAAATTTCAATCCGTTGTGGATTCGAACTTTCGATCCACGACAATCTTGGAGACTTTACTTATTTTTAAAGATGTCTCAGTCTTTGATCATAGAAGAAGAGGTTTTCCGATATAGTAGTAGTTATGCTTTTTCATTCCCATATCAGTATTCTCTTTGATATCCTTCTAAAGTTAGAGTTAAAGACTAATGTAAGGGAGTCCCCCCATTTTTCGACACGGAATCGGCTTAAACCGAGTGCGTATCACCACACCACTCCACTTAACGCCAATCAGTTGTTGCGACGGCTACCGTAGGAGATGAAATCATGCGAGCAGATAATTTCAACGCCATTCGGCTGTTTCCGGCGCTGTTCGGCTGCTGTCGGAAACTTAAGCACGTCGTCGGCTACTTTCAGAGACGTACCGACGGATGCGATCAGCTGATTGGCAAACCACTTTTTTTTTAAATAAGGGTGACAAACGAGCACACAGCCCACCTGATAGTAAGTGTTTGCTGTGGCCCATAGACATCTACATCTATCTTCGTTTGCGGATCAAAATGCAGATGCGTTGTCAGCCGTGAGGACTAAGATAGAATGCCTCTTTTCCAGTAAAAAGGGTAGAGCCGAGCCGATGAGAATGCCATTAGCAACACCTGTACTTCGTAGACATAAAGATTTTTCTGACCGGCTGAAGCCGATTCCGCGTCGATAAATATGGGGACTCCCTAAACGTTTGTCGTCGTGAAATATACGATACAATGATAAATAGTTGGACACAATGTCCATGCCAATTGATGGACACGCAAACACTTGTACAATTATCTGCTGCCATGTTTATAACTTGCGATAGATTCTAAGCTATCAGCGTTGGACACCTGTTTTAACCACTAAGGCTTTTTTTATAGGAGGTAAGTGGTTGCTGTGGCCCATAGACATCTACATCTATCCTCGTTTACGAATAAAATGCAGATGCGTTGTCAGCCGTGAGGACTAAGATGGAATGCCTCTTTTCCAATAAAAAGGTTCTCCGGTTCTCTACACTCACCAAATGAAACACAGCAGCAATAAGTTGCTATTTTACGCCGATATTCTGTGAGAAGCTGTCTCTGCTCTTTATAATTTACATAGAAACATCTTCATTCTTCTTTAGCGGCCTGTAAAACTCCACCTCTTCCGTTGTAGGTTGAATGTGGCATATTTTCCTACCATGTACATTGTACCATACAATCGTCGCGGTTTGCAAGCAGATTAATGACTGCAGTATAAGACGTTTCACATCAATGACCTGCGAGAATCCATATTCTTTTACTACACTGTAGGACGCGAATCTCTTATATAATAGCTAGGTAGGGTAGGGTTTATAGTAATCGCCACGCTTACCACCCAGGAATCGAAATCGGATCGATCACATCACTACTTACGGGAAGTATTTCCATAGTTGCTAGAGCAATTATGGAAATACTTCCCGTAAGCACTCATTTTATATTTGGAATATAAGAAGTGGTTATACCGCCATCTATCAGAGGACAAGACATTTTCTTATTTTTTACACAAAGCATTCTACAACTATGGAATAAGATGGTGAAATGGATTTCTTATGCCACATGGTGAATTAAATACTGCTTTTATTAGAAAGCAAAAACCGGCTTCAAATAATAATTAATAATAGTAATATCGAGTCGAATTAATGTGCGAATATTACGCCCATGAACCCCGTTACTGGGTAAAGGGGTTCGTAGTGTGTGACGCTGCGTTCACCCGACAGTTCCAAGAGGTTCTCGACCAGAAGTCGCGTCCGAGCCTCTTCACTAAAGCAAATACCGCCCCATTACGTGTTTACCCACCGTATATAAGACATTGACATCAATTTTGAGAGAGCGAAACAATCATCACCATTCAAATCGGGTGATGTCGCGCGCTCAGAATAGATGTCAGGACGGTGGTCGTGGAGCAAAGGACCCGCTCCTCATTGATGTGGTCATATCGGAACTTTTCCGCCGCCTGGATAGACTATAGGAAAACATTCGGCTCGGTGCCTCATACATTGAAAAATAGGGTCCTCGAGCTGTACAAGGTTTGCTGTACAGTTAAGACTTCATTGGGCATTGTATAAGGCAGTGAAGTACGATTTTTTGTCATCTAGGCAAGCGCATGACGGATGCGGAAAGCCAAATAAGGATAAGAAGGGGTATGTTCTTGAGTCCAATCTGGTTATGCCTTTCCCTGAACCCTCTCAGTACCTCACTGTAGGACTCCAGGAGGGGATTTCAGCTTCGGAAAGGAGGTACAAAAGTGACCCACCTTTTCTATATGGATGATCTCAAGTTATTCGCCTCCAGTCGCTCCCATCTTATAGAATTGCTTAACATCATCTGTGATTTTAGCAATTCTATAAAAATGAAGCTGGGGACAGATAAGTGTGCGGTCATCCAGGTTGAAAGAGGTAGGGTCGCTTATCCTGACGGTATAGATTTATCTATGCTCGTCAACATAAAGATCCTTTCCGAGGCTGAAACAGCCGATAGCTAGGATAGGTATCGATGAGACAGGTATGAAACAGTCAGTTTACCAAAGTGCTTTAACAGCCTTTTGTCGGGCGTGAATAAGACACTCATATAACGGTTGGGTCACGATCGCATTTCTACAGCATTTATTCTACTCTCGTGCTTCTTCTGCCACACCCAACTTTCACTACCATACATTAAAGTAGGTACTAACACAGCATTGTGAATTGCCATACGTGTCTTTTTGGACACATTCTGACTTTTCACAATGGGGTGTAGAGCCCCATTCACTCTATTTCCTGCATTCACTCGTTGTTCTATATCCTTATCATATCTACTAAATCAATCCCTGCTAAACACACATCCCAAATACACAAACTCATCTACTTGCTTGACCAACTCCCCTTCTATTTTTATTTCACATATCGTTTTACTTTCTTCTCTTTCAAAAACCATAACTTTGGTCTTACTTGCGTTCACTTTCATTCCCTTTTCTTTTAATGTCCTCTTCGTTAATGTAACCATCATTTGCAACTCGGCCGCCGACGACGCAAGTATGACTTGATCATCGGCATAAAAAAGGCATTTGACGGTTAACTCACCCATTCTTAACCCGCATTCTTCTACTTTCAAATTTTCCAAACAACTGTCCATAAATAGGTTGAACAGCCACGGGGAAGCCACACAGCCCTGTCTGACACCTTTGTGGGTGCCAAACCAGTCCGAGTAGGCCCCGTTGATCCTGACACAAGCACTAGAGTCCCTATACAGAGACTTCAATGCCTGTATCAACCCAGCGCTCAACCCAAATGATTTCAGTGTTTTCCATAACACATCCCTATCCACTCTGTCATAAGCCTTCTCAAAGTTCATGAACGCACAAAAAACTTTTTGATTTTTGGCCAAAAACTTCTCCGCGATCATGCGCATGGAAAAGACCTTATCCGTACATCCCATTCCCTTTCCAAATCCCGCTTGAGCATCCCAAATTTTTCCATCAGTTTATTTCATAACTCTTTCAATTAGTACCTTAGCATACAGTTTTCCCACAATGCTAAGAAGACTGATACCACGGTAGTTTTTACAGTCCTGCTATGATCCTTTTCCTTTATATATTGGGACTATCAGTTCCCAACATAAATTAAACAAGGTGTCAGCAGATCTGCCACCACTCCTTCTCCAGCCCTTAGCATTTCGAGGGATACTCTATCATATCCGGCTGCCTTACCTGCTTTCATACTTTTCATTATTTCATCTATACTTATATCTCTATCTATTTCCTCTTCTTTCGGAATTTCTATTTCATTTAATTCAAACTTCTCATCACTCATAAACACGCTTTCAAAGTATTCCTTCCATCTTCTTAAACTCAAAACTTCGTCATTCATAATACAGACATTCTGGTCTCGTATAGCATTCATTCTAGGCTGTTTTGAATGTCCCCTGGCAGTTCTTACGAGTTTCCAGAACATTTTAATGTTTGCCTGGAAGTTATCCGATATTCTTCTATCATTCTTATCCATTCTTTCTTGCTTTTTCCTTTCAACTACTTCTTTTACTCTCTTATTTAGATGTCTAAAGACTGCCTTTTCCTTTCAATATCATCATTCATACTGCTAGAATTACTAGCCTTGGTTGCTAGTAAATCTAGCCATGCTTTCTTCTTTGCTTCAACTTCCACCCGTACCTCATCATCCCACCATAACGTGTTATTTTTCCTTTCATTCGTTCTCTTATTTATACCACATACTTCGGTAGCTGCATCCACTAAACCTTTCATGACATTATACCACACAGTCTCCAAGTCTAATTCATTCATACACAATTCAGTCATACCACTTATATTTTCTCTCAATCTACATTTGAACTTCTCTTTCACACCTTCCTCTTGTAACCTCTCTGTTCTTATACGCTGTAACGCAGCGGTAGACACAGATGTCCGATGCCTCCAACGTCTGAAAAGACCATTAATTCGGCATAAGACCAAGTAATGGTCCGTCCCTACGCTAGAGCCCCGGTAAACCCTTGTATCTACCACCGCGCTCCTCATTCTTTCATCGACAATTATGAAATCAATCATACTTCTATCATCACCTCTTTCCCATGTATACGTGTGAATCTTCTAATGACGAAAGAAAGTATTCGTCACAAAAAAGATTCTTTTCCACACATACGGTGAGGAGGCTTTCACCATTCTCATTTAAACTTTCATCACAAAACGTTCCCAATATCCTTTCATAACCAAGCCTCCTCACCCCAACCCTTCCATAAAAATCTCCTAATATCACAATATTTTCATTAACCTTGCATTTCATTAGCACCATCCTTACCAACCCCCAAAACTGCTCTCGGATATAAGTGGGCTTAGACATGTCTGGGGCGTAGACCCCTAAAACAAACAATTTCTTTAAGCCCACTTTCATTTGTATTCATAGCAATCTCGGGCTTACACATTCATACTCTTTCAAACAATGACCCTTTCTTTCTGGAAGGATGATACCAACTCCCTGGCATGCCCGCTCGGTCTCGTCTACACAAGACCAGTACGTGGTATACATGCCATGTGTAGTGGCATTATTTCCCTTCCGTTCCGTCTCATTTACACATAACACGTCTATTCCTCTATCATACATCATACACAAACTTCATCCATCTTATCATTCATTCCTCCACATACATTCAATCTAGCCAGACGGGCTTCCGCAATCCACTTTTCGGGGAACAGAATGTGATGGGTGGTGAATCTCGTCGCCGGTTTTCCTCCCGGAGATTCTTCACACCCCTACCCCATTAAAAGGGCGCCGGGAACTCGGGACCATTTCGTAAATTTTTGCTTCATAGTGCGAAAGTATAATATAAGTATATATTTAGTACTTATTCACGCACAATCCCTGACGGGGTAGCCAGAGAGAACAGATCGCCAAGTGTCACAATCCTTACATAACTCTTTCGCTTCTTTCAGATTCATTATCTTCTTCATACAGTACTTATTCAAATTTCAAGAAAATATTCCACTTATAGAATACTTGTTAATCTTAAAGTTATGACACTGCTTAATTTACTCAAGGGTTGATATTCAAGAAACTAAAAGGAATATAATAATTCCTACAAAAGATAGCTTCCATGTCTGAGTTTAATTTATCTGTACTTACACTATTTTCATAAAATTAGCACATATTCTCCTTAACTCTTTATTAAGTCAACTGTGAGGAAAGCCTGTGTACAGCAGTGGAATTTTGATAGGCCTCTTATTTAACTTTGGCTTCTATATTGTCTAGTGTAAACAAAAGATATTATTCAAGAGGTATAACTACAATAAGCTCTAATGAGAATGATACATAAAAAAAATACCTATCAATATTTTTTTAAAACATACTATAAATTTATTAGTAAGTGAAGTGTAGGGCAGCCACTAGTGTATTATCTATGGCAGCCATCACTAAATGAAGTGACGATCTTGTAAGGCATACAGGAAGTTGATGGATGCAGGTGGCTCAGGACTGTGTTTTGTGAAGTTCCTTGGGGAAGACCTATGTTCAGCAGTGGACTTGTGAGGGATTGTAATGATAGTGATCATATTATATCTAAACTACCAAAATATGTGTAGCAGATCTATAGTACCTAAACAATATTTTTCAAGCATAAGTAGCAGTTTGATTAAAAAAAAAAAAACAATTTTAATTTTTATGGCAACCCTCAATATTATTTAGGAACTAACTCTTTCACCTACAAAAATAAGACAAGAAATGGCTGACCTGATGACAATCTATATATATTATAATTAATAATAGTCAGCATTCTTTACCAGTCAACCTATGGTGTAATGAAATATTGCTAGGTCCCTTAACTGATATATAGTTATAATTAATATATTTAACAAGTCAATTCAAAAATAAATATAATATCAAATAACCATAAATTATTTTGTCCTTCTCCTCTCCCATCTCTCTCTCTCATATAAAAAGGTTAAATAAGTCAGTACTTACCAATTAAGATGGCTTACTTTGAACATGCAGTTTAAAATTTGTTTATTAAATTACCACTAGTAAAATGAAATCCTAAACATTCACCTATAATCTCATATGTCAAGTTAAAAATTAATTATTCAAAATTTTCAATCTTCATAGATAGTATGAAATTATGAGATATTTTGCTTCTTAATATTTGAGACCATAAAACCTTAAAAGGGTTTATCGGATCATCATGCACTCATAAAATAGCTATTGATAAAATACGATGGATTCTTAAAAAAGAAACAAAATCGTTTACTTAATTATTATTTAATATCTAATAAAACATTATTATTTAAAATGTTAGTTTATTGCTAAAGCATCATTATGTGCTTCTTGTGCTAATTGCACTTGCAGATTCAGTAACTTATTCTTCAATACTACAACTCCCATTAGTACAATGTTCTCTGGTTTTAAAGCTCCTGATGACTCGACATTATAGAAAAATTTATTAGGTTTTGCTTCCCAGTTAAACTCCGCTTCAAACTGGTTTTCATCAAGTTCTGTATGCTCACTTTTAGGCCATTCATCTGGCTTAGGATATAAAGTGTGTCTCATCATATTGTCTGGATCATATTCAAATGAAACACCAGCTGTTGGATTCCATTTAGCGTGCTCCTTACCAAAACCTTTCTTAGCATATGCTCTCAATTTCAATTCTTGCCCTTTACGTAATTTTATAATAAGAATTTCATCAATCTCACCATAGTCAGTCTGATCTTCGTCTCTGTGCCGGGATGTGACTGGTACTACTCTAGGGTCACTAGATTTTAAGTCCGCTGTTGTCACATGCCTGGTTTGATCATCTGTGCATTTCACATCGAGTGTGAACTCCACACTGCATTCAGTACAAAAATCAGCACACATGCAATCTCTGGAATATCGAATTTTATCCACAACATCATCTGAAATGAGGGGTATTAAGCCAATACGATGCGCTAAAAATTCATCACTTAGGACAGTTGAATTTGCTTCTAACTGTACCCAATCTATAGCCATGGTTGGAGTCTCTGCTATAAACACGCGTCGCATACTATTTGCTACACTAAGCTCAGTATCTTCAACCACAAACTTTACATTGTCATCGGTTAGCTCTGTGATATGTACAGATGGTTGATTTGCATACGGCATTTCGAATAATTACAGTGCTGTTCACAATTAAAAATAAATCCGTATCCGTAGGAATAAATAAATAATACGTGTTCAGTTTTCACCTTTCAGTTCGCGGATAAGCTTGGTGATTTGCAGATAACAAATAAAATAACAATTTAAATAAACTGTTCTGTCACTGTCATCTGTCATTCCACAATCCACAGCACTGTTGACAACATGGACCATGGAGGTTAACCTCTATAACAACAAGGTTAACAACGTAAAAATCTGAGTTGCCATATGTCACGGTCTGGTTTGCTGTGTTCTAAGGGGAAAAAGTACTAAATTGCCCTATTTATAATTATTTATTTAAAAAAGTCTATTCCTCATTTGTTTCTTCTCCGTAAAGGTTTCTTATCGTTTCTATCATTTCATTTCATTCATGTTAATCTAGTGAGTGTTTTTCCTTACTTATAATTTTTTTTACAAACTGCATACACTAAATATTTTATTTTCATATTTTTTGTTTTTCATTTATTTGTTGTGCCTTTTAGTAAACTTTCCTTTATAATCTGATAGAAATCACTCAGATGACATATACAAACTTGCACATGTTTATTATATCACTACTAACTCCACTATTAAATCCAATACTAACAATGCTTATTTCGAAATGTAAGATTTTCGTATGCAACAGATATCTATCTACCACATTATAAATAATAAATTATAATCAATCACCAATAACATTGGACAAAGTGTACCTATCATACCTAGCGCAGTTGTATGAAGCTATGTCTCTGTTCCGTTTCTTTACTCGTGTGGTACATATGTTTCGTTACACTAGTGAAAAAACCGTTTCGTTTCACCTTATGTATAACTGCCGTATTTTGTGATACGGCAATGAGAAGCCAGTCGTATTCCATATTTTCTGAAAAAAGATCGTGGATTGCCGCATAACACGGCAATTGCCGTATAGTACGGTAATTGCTGTATCAATGGCAACCACAGACTAATATGATGCCTAATGGCAGCACTGTTCCACAGTTTCATAGCAAGCTATTCATTCATAACATTTGTTGTTGTTGCAAGCAAAGGTCTTAGACTATACGGCCTAATTCGATGTTTACTAAATTCTGTACAATATGTTTCTTGGTAGATTTTGACTTAATCTAGGGAACAGTTGACGAAAATGACAAAAGTATCTCAATAACAGTTTATAAAAGTCCACTACTGAACTTCGCTTCCCTATAAATTACCTCATAGGGAAATTTTGCCCTAGATAACACTAAAATACTGCCGTTGCTTTTTTGCTGAGCTGGAGCCATGTATTTCCGTCACCGAGCAACAAACAGGCAGACCATGTTGCATGAAAAATATTTGATGACGCTGAACTCGAACGGCTTCGAGGTGAGGCTGTTCCAGTGATAGGCTGGTGTGACAGGATATGCGGCTCTCCGAGTTGCAGAGCAACCCGCGCCCGACGATGGAATAATCGCCCAGGAACTAAAGTAAATGAAGAGCATATTGGAAGGAGCGCAAAACGCGCAGTACGCCTCTTGAGAATCGACCGCGACTTCCCCGAATACACCTAAGTAAGCGGAATCGGGCTGTCATGAGAGCTCTAAACCCAATGTTGGTGACCTTTTTGGAAGCCAGCCGGGACCTTTGCGATACGGACTTAATTTTATTTGGCACCGCAGTGGCCGTATTATTGGCGCCATCCTCCCCACGGCTGGACGTGCTTACTACACAAAGTAGCACCATCCCAGCCTGGTGAAAAAGAATTGAAGACTATATCGCAAAGGCAAGAGTCCTCCTCGGCAAACTAACAAGCTTTAGGTTAGGCAATAACAGGCCAAGAATTGTATGCACCGCTAGGATGGCGTTTGCTGGGACAAATGTCAGTTTGTTCCAGCCGGATATTGCGCAAAAACTGACGGAGTGTATAGACTAGCTGAAGCAGAGAATCGCTGTTTGTTGAAAGCGGATTCAGCGATATACAGAGAGGCCAACACGGTTCAACCAGAATCGTCTCTTCCAGAGTGATCATAAGAGGCTCTATCAATCATTGGAGCGACCAATGGTACGTGGAATGTGCCTAGCGATGAAATAAGCCGACACTGTCGTATTCCGTAGACCACAACGAGGGTCCTAGGACGGAAGTTGTGGCGAGCCAGTGTGCGAATGTTATGCCCATGGACCCCGTCACCATAACGCCGGACGACATAGCTGAGACAGTGCGTAGGGCCCCGAACTGGAAAAGTCTCGAAGGGCTGCATCACTACTGGCTGAAGGGGTTCGTGGTGTGTTACGCTGTGATTGCCCGTCAGTTTCAAGAGGCTCTCGACCAGAAGTTGCTCCCGAGCCTCTTCACTACGAGGATCACTCATTTGGTTCCCATATACCAGGATACTACAGACCCAAACAAACACCGCCCCATCACGTGTCTACCCATCATGTACAAGACAGTAACATCCATTTTGAGTGCGAGAATATATCATCACCTGAACTCAGGTGATGTCGCGCGATCAAAATAGATGTCGGGGCGGTGGCCGTGGAACCAAAGAACCACTCCTCATTGACGCCGTTACTGCCAAGGTGATTAAACGCAACCGTCAGAACTTCTCATTATATATCATATTGACTGTACAGTTAGAAACTTCTTCGTATGTGGTAGTGGAGTAATATCCTTTGTCAACTAGGCGAGCGAATGACGGCTGCGGAGAACCACATAAGGATATCTAGGGGTATCTTCCAGGGCGATTGTTTGAGTCCAATCTGGTTCTCTCCTAAGCCCTCTCAGTACCTTACTGGAGGGCTCTGGGAGGGGATTTCAGCTTCGGAATGGAGGTACAAAAGTGACCCACCTTTTCTATATGGATGATCTCAAATTATTCGCCTCCAGTTCGCCCCCATCTTATGAAATTGACGTGGTAGAGCCATGTTGCAGGTATAAATAATAGTATAGTTGTGGCACGAATAGGTCGGCTCGACCGGGAAGGACCACGCTCTCAAAGAATACCAGCGTAAAATAGCAGCTTAATGCTGCTGTGTTTCGTATGGTGAGTGTAGAGAACCGGAGACCCATTTTACTGGAAAAGAGGCATTCTACCTTAGTCCACATGGCTGACAACGCATCTGCATTTTATTCGCAAACGAAGATAGACACTTATCATCATGTGGACTGTGTGCTCGATTGTCACCCTTTTTCTATAACACAAACTGCAGCTGACGTGAAGCACCAACGTTCCGGGAAGTCTGCAGTTTGTGATCATATCCTAGACGGCCCCCGCCATTACATTAAATTTGATAAACCACAAATTCTCGCGAAAGAACATCGATTCCTGCCAAGGATGATACGTGAGGCTATTGAAATTAAAAAACATCCTAATTTAAATAGAGAGGGAGGCTGGGTACTATCACCTGCTTGGGATCCTGTAATTCATAAAATTAAAACTAAACCCAAGCATACCACTGCAAGACTTCAAGACACAGTTAGTTCATTCTGCGTAGATCGGACCAAAATTATTAATTAAAAAAGCTGAAGGTACTCCGGTTTAACACTGACATCGGGACGTCAATCACCTCAGTCCCCCGTGACCACGGTTGCTGGAAAGCAACCAAAACGTCGGGAATATAAAATAAGTTAATTAAATGCGATAAAATCCGTAAAAATAGTTTTATTCAATGTGTATTGTTCGCGTAAATATAAGAAATCATTAGATACCTGGACATGAAACAGTCAGTTTGCGATCTGTTTTATGCACGCTTGACTAAAGTGTTTAACAGCCTTTTGTCGGGCATGAATAAGACACGCGTGTAACGATTCGGTCATACCTGTCCTCATGTATACCTTTGGCATACTGAGATTGGCTCAAGCTGAAATTAACGCCCTGGATAGAAAAGTCCGCACCATCATGACCTCCCATAGGATGCACTATCCGAGATCATCGGTAATGATCCTATATTTGCCGCGGAAGCATAATGGGCGTGGCTTTTTAAGCGCGCTCACCATACATAGTCGTGAAGTTTGCAGCTTTCGTAATTACTTCCTGACGAGATCAGATGATCCATTGTATATGACGTCCTCTTTTGTAATAAAGGGCTTACCCCTCTATCCTTAGCCGACGGACAATGGTAAGACCCGGCAGCATTTCTGATCTGGAGATTGTATAAAAGGAGAAGGAGCTCCACGGGATGTTCTACAAGGCTCTACATGAACCTTTCTTAGACACAGTTGTCTCGTCCACTGGCTACGTTTCGGTGACCGCTTTGGGAAAACCGATGGTTTTGTCTGTGCCATACAGGATCAGGTTATTAAGACCAACAAATAGCGGTAATACATCTTAAAGGATGGCACCGTCGACATCAATCGAGCTTGTCGCCATCCTGGTGAGTCACTTATGCATGTCATCTCCGGTTGTTCGGCTCTTTTTAACTCTGAGTACTTGCATAGATACAATCTAGTAGCCAGGTTTCTACACCAGGAGCTCGCTCTGAAATACGGTCTCATGAATTGGAAACTGCCTTATTAAATAATAAGTACTTGCCGGAAGCCGTGCTTGAAAATGACCGCGCCAGTACTGGGACCGGGCCATAATCACAGGACTATTCTTGCGAATAAGCCTGATTTTGTGCTGATGGGCCTGGACCGGGACACAGTCGAGGATATTTTTGGTCGACATTACAATTACGTACGGCGAGAACCTCGTGAAGGTCGAAATGGATTAGAAGGCAAAATATCTGAACCTGGCTCATGAGGTGACCGACATGTGGGGTTGGTCTGCCGACTGAAATTATTCCTGTGGTCGTCTTTGTGAACGGGTTAATCCCGGTCAGCCTCTCGGGCGATCTGACGCGACTGGAACTCCGTGATGAACCGCTTCGAGCTCAAATGCAGAAGGCGGTGCTCCTCGATGTCACCCGCATCGTCCGCCGGTTCCTTTCCCTCCCTCCTAACCCTAGGAATACTTTATAAATACCCCAATAATAATAGTCATACATATCAGGCTTTTTTTCAGCCATTTCAAATATCACTGAATGTTAAAAACAATTATTTTTGTAGGAAAGGGGGCATACGAGCATACGGTTCACCTGATGGTAAGTGACTACCGCCTGCCATGAACAACTGCTACACCAGGGGAATTGCAGATGCGTTGCCGGTCTTTTAAAAAGGAGTAGGCTCTTTTCTTGAATGTCCCTAAGTCGTATCGGTCTGGTAAAGCTTCTTCTAAATCGCACAGTAGTGGACCAGATGGTGTGGATGGTATCGCGAATTTTGTCGCGATGTGCGATGGTGAAATTGAGCAGCTGTGTTAGTCCGAACAGATAAATTCTCAGAGCACTCCCCGTGGTAATTGTGATAAAATACGCAAAGAGATGCAACATCTCTTCGCAGCGCCAGTGACTCGAGCCGATCGGAAAGGACTCGGTCGTCGACGATTCGAGCCGCTCTGCGCTGGATGCAATCAAGTGGAAGGAGCTGGCAGCCCAAAGATTGTTTCATGTGAGGCCAGACCTGTGCCTTGTAAAGTTGCAGGCGGTGTGCTGGCATAAAATACTGTTCCGCTCTGCTGAGCATGCCAAGCTTTTTAGAGGCCAATTTGGCTTTCTTTTCCAAGTGACCACGAAACTTCACGTCACTCGATATGTACACGCCGAGGCAATAAGGGGAGTGCCTTAGAACTGAGAAGATACTACAAAGGGGTTCTTTTTAGCGGTAAACGCGCGAACTTGTGTCTTCTGAGGATTAAACTGGACTAGATTTAGTCGCCCCCAATCCGATACTTTGTGTAAGAAAGACTCGATTACAGACACAAGTTTGT
The DNA here is from genome assembly GCA_963668995.1 of Parnassius mnemosyne. Classification (NCBI taxonomy): domain Eukaryota; kingdom Metazoa; phylum Arthropoda; class Insecta; order Lepidoptera; family Papilionidae; genus Parnassius; species Parnassius mnemosyne. The sequence continues at coordinate 30,611,014 of CAVLGL010000057.1, read as the reverse complement.
TCCGGTACTCGGCAACGTTTTCCCGAGAAATATTGGCACGGCCGGTGCATAAGGCATCACCAGTGCTGTCGTTTGCATAGTAATGAATGTTACTGGTTTGCAACATATCATTGATATGCAGAAGAAACAGCGTTGGTGATAGCACGCAGCCTTGTGGAACACCAGCGTTAATGGGCTTGTAATCGGAGCATGCACCGTCTACTACGACCTTGATGCTCCGATCTGCAAGAAAACTGGTGATCCAATTGCACAATTTCTCCGGAAGCCCATAGGGAGGAAGCTTCGAAAGAAGCGCTTTGTGCCGGACCCGATCGAAGGCCTTCGCTATGTCCAAACTAACAGCCAATGCCTCCCCCTTGGACTAGATTGTCTGCTCCCATCTATGTGTTAGGTAAACAAGAAGACCACCAGCTGAGTGACCCCGACGGAAATCGTGCTGGCAGTCACTAATCAGCTGGTGCTCGTCAAGGTACCGCATGAGCTGGCAGTTAATAATGGACTCCATTAGTTTCGAGAACAAGGAGGTGATGTTGATAGGCCTGTAGTTGGACGGATCAGAGCGGTTACCTTTTTAAGGATCAGGTGCACGAAAGCATCTTCGTCTTCCATGAATTCGGGACAATGTCTACGGAGTAGGAGTACCGGAAAAGACGCGTTAGAACCGGTACTAACTCTGGAGCACACGTCCTCAACGCAATTGGCGGGATTCCGTCAGACCCCACTCGACTTGTATATGTCCAGGGAGAGGAATGCTTTGCAGATAATAAATATTTACAAATAATCCTTACAATTATATTTTTTGAAAAGACAATTCAACTGAACTGAAATTATAAGTTAATACTAAATTTGCTCCCAAAGGGGGTTTCGTACTATATATGTACAGTTGTTGCCACGATGCACGGCACGCGAGTATTTTAGTATGGAATTGTTTGGGCACTCGTAGCACACCCTGAGGATGTCGTTCTCGGAATCACGGATGCGAACCAAAAAGCTGTATGCAACTCGAGATCTAATAACCGCGAAGTAATCGAGCACCCTGGTGTCAGCAAACATGCTCGACGCACAACAGTATTTAGGCAGTTTCATCAGAATGCGGTATGCATTATTGTACTGCACTCTAATGCTGCTACGTGCAATTTTGGTACTGTTCAACCAAAGTTCACAAGTATAGAAGCATTGACAATGTGCTCTAAACAGGGTCAGCTTTGTCTCAGGACTGAACTGTGCAAACGGGCGTGCTAGCATATTATACCGAACAGCCAGAGCCCTCCATTCGCGTTCTGTATCGAGGTTATCACGCAAATTCTCAGTCAGGATAATCCCCAGGTACCTGAATAGATCCACTCTTTCAATAGGTTCACCATCCAGAAATACCAACAGAATCCTCTCCAGGCCCCTGTCCGAGCGGAGCACCATCATCTGCGTTTTTTTAATATTATACTTCAGGCCATGATCGGGCGCATAATGTTGGCATATGGCTAATAACCTTCTAAGCCCCCTAATTGTGGGACTAAGAAGCACCATATCGTTGAGATTATTCAGGCAAATTGTATCTACGTATGTGACAACTAATTCTTGAACTTCTAAGTTCCTCAATCAGGTTGTTTATGCATAAGCTAAAGATGTTCCGAGAGGTCAGCCCACCTTGACGTAGGCCACACTTTAATATATAATCATTAGAGATTGCGTCGCCCCATTCCAAAAAGTTTGTCTGATTCTCGTACCATTACCTCAACAGAATCCAGTTTGATGATATTCGTTTTTGCTATAGTCGCTGATAGATGACTTGACTAGATCAAAAGACACTAAGGTCTAAAAAGCAAGCATACAGAGATGTACCTCTATTTATGTAGTAGTAAACTGTTGATTTAAGACAAAAAACTGCAGAATCCATTGAAAGTCCGGAAAGAAAAGCAAAATGCGCATTGTCACTGGTGACGGCACCGGTGCGAGTCATCGCCGTACCGTTGCCGGCGCCGGTGAGTGGAAAAACATTCCATATATTTTATACATTTTTGCATTCCCCGGCAGCCGTGCCGTTGCCGTCACCGTCGCCGTACCGTCGCTGTGGTAAATGGTAATGGAAAATAATGGTAAATGGAAAACCGCGCAGTATATGTATAGGTAAGTTACTGTCTTAATAACCTCTATCATGTTCATGAGCATGAGTCTCACGATACCGATGTTATCTTCAGTTGTTGCAGTTGAAATACATATTCATAAGTACAATTGATATAAAAGTTAAAGTTATAGCCTATATACGCCCCCCTGGTGGGCACAGGCCTCCTCTCATTCCTGTGAGGGTTTTAGGGCAAGAAAATAACAGAGGCTCTGCCCTAATGCGTGTTATCAAACTTTACATCTCTTTGAAATATATTTTGTTCTCATTTCTCAGCTTAGACATGCAAGTTTCCTCACGATGCTTTCCTTCCCTGTCGAGCATGTGGTAAATCAGCACATAAAATTGCAATTAACAATTTCATTGGTGCCGACGGGGATCGAACTCGGGTTGCTCGCATACTGCTAATTTTAAAACGAATGCTTAGCCCCTGAGTTACCACGGCTTTAGATTGCTGTAACTGCGATTAAACAGCTTAAACCTGTTGTAAGTAACGGCACGGGATGAGGCTTCATTATGAAACGCTAATTACAAATAAATCATATAGTTCATATAGTTTACACACGCGGTAGAAGTGAAACCTACAGATTTTTTTTCGATTGTAATTGCTTTGTAATAACGCCATCTACTTTATTATATACCTACGTAAAGTCATACTTATTATACCGAACATAAATAGATTCACTTTCAATATTGGAGGCGTACGGGTCTTGCGCCTCCGTGGTCACAGACCAGCACCCCACCACGCTGGGTTCGGACGCCTAAGATTACGGGCCCCGCTTGAATCGGTCCCGGTCTTGACGCCTATCGTATGTGCCTATGCGGACTGTATCTTCATACCTTACGATTAGGGTTAACACTGGAAGATCTTGAATAAGACACCAATCATCATTCATCATCATTACAGCCTTTCATTAGTCCACTGCTGAACATAGGCCTCCCCCAAGGAATGCCACAAAGCACGGTCCTGAGCCACCTGCATACATCGACTTCCTGCATGTCTTACCAGGTCGTCACTCCATCTCGTGGGGGGTCGCCCTACACTTTGCCTACCGGTACGAGGCTGCCACTCAAGGACCTTTCTTTCCCATCGGTTGTCGGTTCTTCGAGCTATATGGCCGGCCCACTGCCACTTCAGCTTACTAATCCGTTGGGCTATGTCGGTCACTCTGGTTCTACTGCGGATATCCTCATTTCTAAGTTTATCACGCAGAGAAACTCCGAGCATAGCCCTCTCCATACCTCGCTGAGCGACCTTGAGCTTCCTCATACGGCCAGCAGTGAAGGACCACGTCTCAGATCTGTAAGTCATCACTGGCAACACGCACTGGTTCAATTTTGTTTTAAGGTTTTGAGGAATGTCTGACGAGAAGATGTGTCGTAGTTTCCCGAACGCTGCCCAGCCGAGTTGAATTCGTCGATTGACCTCTCGGTCGACGTTGGACTTACCTAGTCGGACTATTTGTCTCAGGTAAACATACACGTCAACAACTTCGAGCTTAGTGCTCCCAACAACTACCGGCATAGGTGTGACATGGACATTGAACATGATCTTTGTTTTGTCCATGTTCATCTTAAGACCTATCCGTTGGGAGACACTATTGAGGTCATTGAGCATGGTGCTTAGATCCTCCAGCGATTCTGCCATAAGTACTATAGCGTCGGCAAATCGAAGGTGAGTGATGTACTCGCCATTGATCTTAATACCGTATCCTTTCCAGTCCAGAGGCTTGAAAACGTCTTCCAATGCAGCGGTGAAGAGTTTCGGGGATATAACGTCACCCTGTCTTACACCTCTCTGTAATTGAATAGGTTTCGTACTCTGGTTCTGTACTCGGATAGCCATCGTAGTCCTACTGTACAAGCACTTCAGCACTTCGATATACCGACAGTCAACTTGGCACCGCTGAAGGGACTGCAGCACCGCCCAAATTTCGACGGAATCAAAGGCTTTCTCATAGTCCACATACGCCAGGCATAGAGGCAAATTGTACTCCTCGGACTTCTGTACAACTTGCCGAAGGGTATGTATGTGGTCTATGGTGCTAAAGCCCTTTCGGAAACCAGCTTGTTCGGGAGGCTGTAAGTCGTCAAGTTTGCGCGCGAGTCGATTCGAATATAATAATAATCAACTCTCGAAAACAGCACGTAGACGCGGCTCAGAAGGGAAATCGGTCTGTAGTTCTTCAAGAGAGCGTTGTTACCTTTCTTGAAGAACAGGACAATCGCACTTCTCCTCCACGCCTCCGGTGTAATGCCACCATGGGGACGGAATTAAAGAGCCTCTAAAGTACTTCAAGTACCGGTTTTCCACCCACTTTTAGAAGCTCCGCTGTAATTCCATCCTCGCCTGGGGCCTTGCCATTTTTAAGATGCTGAAGAGCCATTCTAATCTCGCTCAGTGAGACGTCCGGGATATCTTCGGAATAGTGTCGGATAAGACTCGCTCTTGGATCGTTATTCACACTTGCGTGTGGCTCCAACGATGACGTGTACAGCTGCCCATAGAACCTCTCAATCTCACTCAAAATCTCAGGTGCCTCGGAAACGATGCTGCCACACTCGGTCCTCAGCCTTGACAGTTGGCTCTTTCTGGCAGACAGATCTCTGGCAAAGACTTTGGAGCCTTGGTTCCGCTCGATCGCTTCTTCAATACAAGCTGTATTGAAGTTGCATAAGTCCCGCCGCATGCATTTGGAGATCTGTCTGTTCAATTGCCTGTATGCTGTCGAATCTGTTGAAGAATGTAGCTTCATCTCCCGTCTAACAGCCATGAGATTAAGAGTGTGATCGGAGAGTTTTTGTGTTCTTCTGCGGCGGGTCTTGCAGAACTTAGTTCCGACCGCATGGACAGTTTCCACGAGCTTGTCATTCATATCGTCTACTTCATTGCAGTTTTCTAGGCACTGAAAAAAGTTTTGTAACTCGAGCTGAAAGGTTTCAGGGGGACGGAGCGTTGACTTCATTAGACGAGACCTCTCCAACTTAACGTTTAGGTTCAGTGTGCCTCTAACCATTCGGTGATCGCTACCAGTTTTCACCCTCGCGATCACGGAGACATCACTGAACAGTTGTCGTCTGGTCGTCATAATGAAGTCAATCTCATTTTTTGTCGAACCGTCGGGGCTCGACCAGGTCCACTTCCTGTGGGGCCGCTTCTGGAAAAAAGAGTTCATCATAAAGAGTCCCTCTTTCTCCATGAAGTCGGCCAGCTGCTGGCCCCTTGAGTTCCTTTGTCCTATTCCAAATTTCCCTACTTTCAGCTCACCGTTCTCTCTTGTGCCTAGTTTTGAATTGTAGTCTCCCATTAACACCGTGTATTGGGTTTTGGAGGAATGCATGGCTCTAGAGATATCCTCATACATTTCCTCCACCTCCTCATCGGGGTGTGCCGAGGTTGGTGCGTAAACCTGTATGACCTTTAGCGAATACCGTTTGGTGATTCTGGGTATAAGGTACGCCACCCTCGTTGACACACTCCCAATCTTTACAACGTTGTTAACGAGAGACTTGTGGACGATAAATCCAACACCTCCTTGGGACAGATGGTCGCCCTCCCGGTGACAGAACAAATTGCCGGATTCGAGGATTACCGTGTCTTCCCCCTCTCTTCGGACTTCGGATAATCCTATGACATTCCAGCGCAACTTGCCTATCTCTTCTTCCAGCTCCAGGATTTTGTCGTTAGTCCTCAGGGTGCGTGCGTTATAAGTTGCCAGGTCAAATCGTCGTAGGTGGCAACGGAACCTCCACCGGAGATTCTTAGCACCCCCTGCCCCGCCGTTACCATGGTCGCCACCGTAGCCAGGAATAGCGGGCCACCGAGGACTGGGGGCCGTCCCTTTGTTACTCTCTTCATAGGGGGTATTTGCCATAGTTGCCACGCTTGGCAAGCGGGTTGGCAACCGCAGTTTTTTTTTATTGTAATTTTGGCTACTGTCAGGAAGATGCTGCTGCCCATCTCCTGCTTGTTTCCCTTTGTCGCCTTTTACGACATCCCCGGGAAGATATGGGGTAATGGATAATCTTGACCGCCACTACACGGCAAGACTCCAATCTCACTACTAAATTTCCCCATTGGAAATGCAATATTTGATGTACTTAATTTTTCTTCATTATTTTACACTATTATTTCTTGATTGGTTCCTGAAACTGTCGTTGATTCCGAACGAATTGCAAATTGAGTTCGTTATTATTGTACCACAGAAGTTAAACCGTAAAGAGAGCCGCGCGCCTAAAGCCATTTTGATCTAATTTTGCTAACATTTTTCACTATGGCATTTCCCTTTATCACCCAATAATTTTTATTTCCCAAAACAAACACATTATATAATAATTATGTTTTATACAAAAACTAACTTAGATACATTAAAATAATACACAAAACATTAACATCACATTAAACATAAATAAAATATGCAACAAAATAACACAATTTTACACGGTAATTTCCAGGTTCATAACTCTTAAAAATGTTTAATTACACAATGTTTAATTATTGTCACAGATTAAAATGAATGTCTTAATCCAAATAACAGTTTTAATCATAAATTTATCGAATTAAATAACTTAATATCTTTAAATTTTTCATATTTATTTTTAATTACAACTTGTAATTTTTATTATTAAATACTTTTCACATTATCTTTTTTTTTAATATTTATTATGCAAAAATACATTCGGTTATTTCTTACACTACTTTCGCCAAACTGCAGGGCAGTTTGTTGGCGAATACATCACCCACTTACATTCTATGTACCTACTGTAATTAATAACTTAATCTTAACTTACAACTTAAAATAGAAAAAAAAATAACAATAAAAAAATAATTAAAAAGATTATATTATTACCTTATAAAACCAATGTAAATTACTAATTACTATTACATTACGAGTAATAACATTAATTTCAAGAATATGATTTCTACTTATCGGTCGCGAGCTCGACTCGCTTGAATGGTCTCAACATACACGAGTAGACAAACTGTTCTTGCACGACCCTTAGTAGACCATGTATATATGAATCTATATGTGAGTATAGCTAATATCGATCTCTTATCGTTATCACTTATCTCTTATCGCGTTCCGTACGCTTATAATACGTACGTAACACGTGAATCTAAATTATAACAAACAACATTGTATTCAATTCGTATTACGGAGCTTAATAACTACGTAATGCATGACTCTAAGTTAATTTAAAACTTATATCGAGTCTCGACAAACACAATCGTACAATAAAATAAAAGACTTTCCATTTCATAGAAACTGACTGATCATTTTAACTGACTGATTTTAACGCCCAACTCGGTTTACGTTTAACTGATTATATGGGGAGATCTGTTTTTTACTTTGTCTTGGCATAATATGGTCTTACCCAGCTGGTTGCTTCGCCTACGCGGATTCCAGATGTGGAGGATTATGCACCTTCCCTGTTGGATTTTCTTTTTGGATTTGATTTGATTCTGGTCTCTTGCCAAGGCTGTCTGAGGGAAGTTCTGTCAGCCATCTCTTCCATCTCTGCACATAGAGGACAACTCACTGACCTATTCCTCCATGAGAAAGCCGATCGGTTAGGCTCTCTCTTTATCCAAAGCGACTCTAGATGACTCTAGATGGGCAACGCGCTCTTTTCGAAGCTCCCTTCCTATAGGCTTCCTGAGAAATTGTGCAATTGAATCACCAGTTTGCTTTCTGACCGGGGCATCAACATAGTAGATGGTGCATGTTCTGATTACAAGCCTATTAACGCTGGTGTTCCACAAGACTGCGCGCTATCACCAGCGCTGTTTTTTCTGCATTCAACGGTATGTTGCAAACTGGAAACTTCATTGCTATGCGGACGACAGCATTGATGATGTTTATACACCGACCATGCCAATATTTCTCGAAAAAACGTCGCTTTCTTGTACAAAGTATCGGATTGAGGGCGACTAAATCTAGTCCAGTTCAATCCTCAGAAGACACAAGTTTGCGCGTTTACTGCTAAAAGTACCCATTTGTCGTGTCTTCTCAGTTTTAAGGCACTCCCCTTGCTGCCTTAACTGGCATAGGAATCCTCGGCGTCGACATATCGAGTAATGTGCAGTTTCATTGTCACTTGGAAGAGAAGGCCAAAATATCCTTTAAAAAACTTAGCATGCTGTTAACATCTCTCGGCCGCTCTTCCCCAGTGTCAGCTCCTTCCACTTGACCGCATCCAGCGCATAGCGGCTCGAATAGTCGACGACCTTCTTTCTTCTTTCTGATCGGCTCAACCCACTGGCGCTGCGAAGAGATGTTGCATCCCTTTGCATTTTTTATCGCATCTATCATGGGGAGTGCTCTGAGGAATTGTTCGGATTAATTTCAGTTGCCAAATTTCACGAACGCACATCGCGTCAAAACTCACGATACCATCCACACCATCTGGATGCTTGGTGGTCCACCACTGTGCATTTTACTAAGAGTTTTCTTCCTCGTACAACCTCTCTGTAGAATTGTTTACCACCGGCGATTTTTCCGAATCGATACGACTTAGGGACCTTTAAGAAAATAGCTTACTCCTTTATAAAAGGCCGGCAACGCACTTGCAATTTCCCTAGTGTTGCGGTTGTTCATAGGCGGCAGTAGTTACTTACCATCAGGTGAGCCGCATGATCGTTTGATTCTCTTCTATAAAAAACAATCATTTTAGGGCACATTGCACCGCGTCGCCAACACTCCAGGTGGTACGTACCTACAATAGACACTTATGGCTTAAACACGATTCATTTAATATAAATCGGTAAGTTGAAATCTTTTTTTTTTATAGGATCGGGTGACAAACGAGCACACAGTCCACCTGATGGTAAGTGGTTACTGTGACCCATAAACATCTACATCTATCCTCAATAAAGACTCAAGATGCAGATGCGTTGTCATCCGTGAGGACTAAGATGGAATGCCTCTTTGCCAGTAAAAAGGGTCTCCGGTTCTCTACACTCACCATACGAAACACAGCAGCGTTAAGCTGCTATTTTACGCTGGTTTTCTGTGAGAGCGTGTTCCTTCCCCGGTCGAGCCGACCCATTCGTGCTACAACCATAATATAGCTGCAGCATGGCTCTACCACGTAGAATAATTTTGTAAAATCCTGTGAAATAGTGTAAAATTTCCATGAATGGATTGGTTATGATAATTCTATTTATTTAATAAATTTGTTATTTTTTATCATAAATGATTTTTACAGCTAAAAGTTACATTTTTTTTAAATACTTGTAATATTATTAAACATTACTAATATTCCCTTTAACCACTTCTGGTAAGCTTAAAATGCTTGTGTTATAAGTGGTTCACGACAGTAGTCGAATGGCGGATTCGAACCCACGACCTTTAGAGTTCGCGGTCCGCGCCCTGCCATTAGGCTACTGACGCTTAATCATAAAGTTATATAAATCACCGCACAAGGAAAAGACCGAGATAATAAGAAACTGTATACTGTATTTTATTTCATTCTCTCGCAGACTAAACCCTATAGCTGTACATGTTTGTCTTTTTTTAGTGTCGCTTTTTCGTTTCATCAAATTTAAATACACAACAATCCTAAAAAAGTGTTTATTTCAAAAACTGTTAAATTAATATATTTTGGACATTGTGGCGTTGTGAGTACGGATTCTGAATTCAGAAACAACTATAAGCGTTATAGCTTATAACTTCCGCTGGTATTTGATTCAGTGCCTGATTTAGAGTTCCGGCAGCCGTAGGCTAACTATGAATATGCACTCCTCCCTCGGCTTGTTCTGTCTTTGCCTGCCCAGCCCACGAATATATTTACAAGATTTTTATGTTTTACTAGGTTTCCGCTTCGCGGTTTCGCCCACATTAAATCAAATTTTCCTGATAGTAACTGTCGACCATCGCCCATGAACAACTGCAACACAAGGGAAATTGCAGCCATAGACTTAGAATATATTTTATTATCATAAATTTATGATTGCAGGTGCATTGCCAGCCTTTTTTAAAAGGAGTAAGCTCGTTTCTTGAAGGGCTCTAAGTCGTATCGATCCAGAAAAATCCCCGGTGGTAGATGATTCCATAAAGAAGTATTGCGAGGAAGAAAACTCCATATCGTACAGTTATGGTGGACCGCCAAATATACTGATGGTATCGTACTGTTAGTTGTACACAACAAACAATGTGCGTTGGTTGAATTTGGCGACTGGAATTAATCCGAACAATTTGTCTAAATACTCCCAAATGCGATAAAAATGCAATGGGATGCAACAACTCTACACAGCGCCAGTGAATCGAGCCTATCAGAAAGAACTCGGTCTTTAACGATTCGAACCGTTATGCGCTGGATACAACCAAGTAGAAGGAGCTCGCACTGGGGTGTCCCGGCTCAGAAATGACATCAGCATTCCATGCGAGGCCGAACACGCAATCTTGTAGAATACTAGCATTAATATGCTCGTCGAAATCGCAGTATGTAACGTATACTACGATCTTGATGCTCCAGTCTGCAAGAAAACTGGTGATCCAACTGCACAATTTCTCGGTAAGCCCATAGGAAGGAAGCGTATAAAGAAGCGTTTTGTGTCGGAGTCCATTGAAGGCCTTCGCTATGTCCAAAATAACGACCAAGACCACCTTCTTGGACTCTAATTAGAAGGTTAGAACTAGATTCAGCTGATTAGTGGCGCATTAGCGGTCACTAATCAGCTGGTGGACCTTAAGGTACCTTATTTGCTGGCAGCTTTTAATGGATTTCATTATTTTGGAGAAGAAGTTCTCTTGGACAGCCTTGGCAAAACCCCTTAATAAAATTAGAGGTAGAGAAGAGAGTCAGTCAACGAAAGACGAAGGGTACCAAATAATATATATATAATACAATAAAGTGTTATTTATACAATATTTTTTTTTGTTTGTACTTAAATGTAAATGTAAAATGCTTACGGCACTTACTTAATTATTTATCGAGAATATTATACCAATTTTTCTTCTGTAATAAGTGGTGCTTGCAAAGGTAAGCTCAGTGCCCTCTCTGTGGTTGCGCCTTAGGCTCCAGTCTATTTAGCCTGTGGGTAAATCATGTCCTGAGTGAACCCGCACGAAAGCGTAAGCCCGCAAAAACCCCTACGCACACAAGAGCGTAGGAGAATTAGAGCAGCTCTTAATTTACCACGAGGCGATGAGAGATGTCGAAACCTTTGATTATATACATTTAAAAAAAAAGTTAAAGTTACAGCCTGTATACGTCCCGCTACTGGGCACAGGCCTCCTCTTATTTCTGTTAGGGCAAGGAAGTGTCCGCCGCGCTGCCCCAATGCGTGTTAACGAACTTCACATGTCTTCTAAATATTTTTTTGCAGGTTTCCTCACGATGTTTTCCTTCACCGCTGAGCACGTGGTAAATCACCACTTAAAATTGCAACTAACCATTTAATTGGTGCCGGCGAGGATTGAACATTACGCGAGCAACCCGGTTCGATCGCGCACAGTACTCGATTAAATACATGTCTGTAATTAGTAAGTAATTAAAACAAAAATTATTTCACGATGAATTATTGATCTTAACTCGTTTCAAATACTTCCCATATCCGCCAATAATATATCTAAAGAGAATATAACTCACTACGTTTAAAAATGCCAAACAATTTCAATTTTCACATTAAAATTTTTTCATCCAAATTTAAATATTGTTTTTGTTGTGTTGTTATAATGGCCAGTTCTAAAAAATTCTTGTGTTACCCCAGTACATACCTATGTATTATAATCGTAGATACAGTGCATATACTTACATGTATATTAAAGTTTTATAAAAATTATGTAGGTATACCTGTTATAAAACGCATTCACACACACATGCACGCATTCCAGCTTGCTACAAATATCTATTAAAACAAAACATCCATAATTTATAATGTTTTGTGAATTAACAGCTAATTAACTTAATTGATAATATGGCGTTAATTAGATGTGATAAGAATAATAAATACGATTTATGATCATTCACTTGTTTGATACCTAAAACTCATTATAGATAGGCAGCACTAAAGAATTTACAAATCACACAGTTGATAGTTGGTACCTCTCAGTTTTATCTCCTACAGGCTTGTAAAAGAAAAAGATGTAACGTTGCCAACATCACATTATTATAATGTACATACTTTAGAAAATCCCGTGGGTGGCTTATGAGGCCACAGAGAGATTTTATACGTGGTAGAGCCATGCTGCAGCTATATTAATAGTATAGTTGTAGCACGAATGGGTCGGCTCGACCGGGGACGGACCACGCTCTCACAGAATACCAGCGTAAAATAGCAGCTTAATGCTGCTGTGTTTCGTATGGTGAGTTTAGACTGTAGAGAACCGGAGACCCTTTTTACTGGAAAAGAGGCATTCTATCTTAGTCCTCACGGCTGACAACGCATCTGTATTTTAATTCGCAAACGAAGATAGATGTAGATGTCTATGGGCCGCAGCAACCACTTACCATCAGGTGGACTGTGTGCTCGTTCGTCATCCTTATTCTATAAAAAAAACAGAGGAAAACAGAAACAGAAGATAGGAAGCAGCATCTTCCTGATAACAAATTGTTAAAGCAAAATGTGGTTGCCAACCCTGCCAAACGTGGCAAATATGCAAGTACCTATACCCTTGATGCTTACTATGGGGGAGGCCTATGTTCTGCAGTGTACTTTTGATAGGCTGTAATGGACAAATGAATGAAAAAATTACTTTACAGTAAAATGCTAGTAATGACTAATGACCTAACAAATTAGAATGTGCGTCTAAATGCAAGAAAGTAGTAATTCCAAGAACCAAGTTCTGATAAAAGCTACGTAAATACCATCGTACCCTTCAGTACTTGCATGGACATTGGTGTGATAAGTCGGCGATATTTTATGTAATTTATAAATTGTGAAGTATATTTAACACAGAAGAAATGGAAACGTACAAGAATAATCAATCAGTAAGGAAAAATTAATTGTTCATGATATTTGTTTATTTATTTATCGTGTAGAATAACAACTAAAGTTATTTTATGTGCAAAGTGTCTGCTGCTTAGGTTTATCTGAATGACCTCCCATAAACAGAAGTTTTGTAGATACGCGTGTACATATTATCACCTTTTAACCCTATATTTTATTACTTCGCGCAGACTAATTAGTTGCGTGTTCAGTCCTCAATTCGACACGGCTAAAAACCGTTGTAAGAGAATCTCGAATGGTACATAATGCGGTAACATTTTCCGAGATAAGAAAATATGGTGTTTCAGACGGTCGAGTTTGATCCTATGTGCGACAAAGAAAATCCTCAAAAGATCTCCTTCGAGGATGTTTCAGCTGCTGCCTTTAGAATTCAGAGTGGGATTGTAAAAACGCCATGTGTGGTAAGTTATCCTTTATTTATTTATTTCAAAATACTTGTTACTTATTTAAAAATTTGAATGCTTTTTCTGTTTAAATAAAATTATTGAAGGACTGAAATTTCTTAATTTTCAGAAATCTCACATGTCTTCTTTTTACGGTATGGATATATATCTGAAAAATGATTTTCTTCAGCACACAGGAAGGTAAATACAGTGCTATTTAACTAACAACACTTTTAATAAATTATCAAAGCAATCATGAAGTAAGTAATGTAATTATAATGTAATACGAGTATGCCAGTAAGCATACAAATGAATTCATCTTTCTAACGGACTTCAAGTACATAATAAGTACCTACTATTTTAATGTTACCGATATCTTCGAACTGAACTAACCCAATTTTTTTTTAATTCTCCGGTTGAATATACCACACAGTGGCCCCATATAAATTTGAACCAGATTCGATGATATTTAAAACTGGTGTCTTCTTCATCTTCTTTAGCGACCCGTAAAAGTCCTTGCCCGCTATCCTCTCTGGATTTGCCATAATTGCCGCGGCAAGCGGATTGTCAAACGAAGCACCACAAGACGCAGCTGCCTGTCACCGCTTTGGTTATAACTAGATGGTTATTTATCATGGTATATCTCATCCATCATCGTCACCTCCCATCCATCACACACACGACGAAATAAGGTGATAGATTCTGTTACGTCGCCATCACACAGCTAAAGGAATGGTTTTAATTTTTTTTGAATTATTGCATTTTTATTAATAGTTAGTTTTTCATACTTCAGTTATAAATTTGATTTACATTTTCTAACATATAAAAATTGCTAATCCAACGACTTCATTTTCGTTTGGTGATTTTATAGAAATCGTGTTTCTTTAATATCTAAATATTAATTTATTTATATATTATCTAATATATAAAAATTTATATTTGTTTGTTCGTATTTTATGCACTGCCATACCATTCATCAGATTTCCGTAAAACTTTGTCAACTTATTGCTTGCACTTGCGTAGGTGCTAGGTTATAGGGATAGGTACAATTAACTTACAATAGGCAGCGCGCGTATCGTACATTTATTTGAAAGTTATACTATAATAATATTCAATTTCAATAGTATAGATAGTGCCAAAAACGCTGCCTGCGTTTCCTCGCTGAATGGATTTATTTAGCCTTTAGTCGAAACCAGTCCTTTTATCACCTAATTTCCCCACAGCACGTGGACCTCTTGGACCGTTAAATTAATAGTACAAATATATACAACTTAGTTATCTTCGAGGGGCTCATTTTTGCGTTATTTACTCAGTTCAGCTGCCATGATGTCACTCTAGTCCTAAGTGTAGTCCTGAGATAAATATATATAGAGACGAAGTTAAATGTAATAAGTTGATCTTATCATATACAACCATATTAAAAAAATATGCGATAGTAATATTTAAATACATGTCTTTGTACCTTTGTTTTGTATCTCATCCTTTTATTCTCTTGTTTTCTATGTTGCGTATTAATGAGGTTACAGATTTGAAGGAAGTCTAAACGTGGTAGAGCCATGCTGCAAATATATTAATTGTATACGTATTTGTAGCACGAATGGTCGGCTCGACCGGGGTAGGACCACGCTCTCACAGAATACCAGCTTAACATTAACACTGCTGTGTTTCGTATGGTGAGTGTAGAGAATATGAGACCCTGTTTATTGCAAAAGAGGCTTTTCATCTTAGTCCTCACGGCTGACAACGCATCTGAATTTTGAATCGCAAATGAAAATAGATGTTTCAGGGCCACAGCAATCACTTACCATCAGGTGGACTGTGTTATAAAAACCCATATCCTATAAAAAAATTAATAACTTTACACAATTTTATTACTATGTACATATTAAATAATCGTTATACAAGCACATAATTAATTTAAGTACATTTAATTACACCGCAAAATTCGCCTAGCATTACATAGCCTACATTTTATATAATTAAAAAATAAAAAGCGATATTAAGTATATATAATTTTTGTAATTTTCTTTATTTACATATAGTTTCAAAGAACGCGGAGCCCGAAACGCCTTACTGCTTTTATCCAAGGAGGCCAAGCAACATGGAGTCATCTCCGCCTCGCTGGGAAATCACTCGCAAGTAGGTTAAGTGAATCAATCGATACAATCAACCTTAGTTAAGTACCCACGTAAATTATAATTATAATTCTAAAATAATTATATATTTATTTACTTATTCTTTATTGCGTTCCTTATTATAAAAGAATACAAACGGCGGACTAAATGTCATGTCATGGGGCATTCTCTACACAGAACACTAATACCCTTAGGATTCTCTACCAGTCAACTCCATAGATAAATAAATAGGTAGCAAGCTAGTCAACTCTTGGAGCATGGAATGGTGAGGATTTGACGTAGGTGTAGCAATATAGAGTAAAAAACTAAATAAAAAAGACATGCGAGAGTGTCTTGGAACACTCGGTTAGAACGAAGTTCCTTTCGTAATATATTATTATTGGTAAACGTATTATATTATTGATTAACAAATACAAATAAATTAATTACTAGCGTCTATTAAAATAAAGCGTCATTTAAATAAAATAATATTTTTTTTCATGGCAAGATAAGAAAATGTGCGAGGGAGATGGATATTATTCCATCTCGCTTCCTTATGGCCGCCACTGCAGTCTACACTACGTCAGAAGGAGTCGTGACGGATAAATCTTACACTTTATGTCGCCTAGCCCCATCCGCCAAATTCGTACCGTCCGATGAGGAACTTAGTTCCAATTATATTTGAAAACAATTACACAAATTTTTACAAATAAATAAACTATACCTACAAATATAACTTATATATATATATATATATATATATATATAATTGCATGCATTATTATATTAGCATTTCATGTAACAAGCAGATAGCAGATTCATGTAACAAGAGTTTAATTATAATAAATATAATTAAAAAAAATATTTAACCTTATATCAGACGAACAGTGACGTAAAAATTTTTGATCCACACTAACACATTGGACTTACGTCTACATAGAAATAATAATCTTTAATGGACTTAGTATTGGGTGGTATTGGGTAATACGTTCGTGATAGAATATTCTCCATCTACGAACTTACAGAACTCCATAAAATCCCACGACAGAACTCTTTCATTTCATCTATTTCATTAGGAATGAATGAATAAATTTTACAAGCGACCAATAAGAATTACTTTCTTCTTAACTTTCATCGTCACCTCGTTCTGAGAAAAAAATGTATCTACGTAGTTCGTAGATATTATCTACATAGTTCCTAGATGTTACCTGCCACCTGCAATTCTCCTGATGTTGCAACTGTTCATGGGCGGCGGTAGTCAGATACCATCAGGCAACCCGTATGCTCATTTGCCCCCTCTCCTATAAAAAAAAGGTTAGACTTTTTATAATAGTAAACCATAAGATGAAATTGTTGAGGAACTCAAATTCTATAATTTTACATATATTTTATCTGCACACGCAAAACAAATATGTCAAACTTAATTTGTATTATAATTTTTGTACTATTTTATTATTTTATTTTATTATTATAATATTAATACGCCATTGTTCTTTAAGCATCTGTAGATTTTATTTACAAGATGGCAGAGCCAATCTGCACGAATGGGTTGGCTCGAACGAAGAAAGACCACGCTCACCGAATAACAACATAAAATCTATACATATAATAAAACTGTAAATAGCAGATGTCTGTACATTTTATATTTTTGTAATAAAAGTGATTGAGGGGTACTAAAAATAAGTAATTAAATACATTTCTACCATTTTTAGAATTTTCTGTCTGTCTGTCTGTCTGTCTGTCTGTCTGTTTGTTTGTTAACGTATCACGTTTAAAGTACTAATTTATATCATAAGAATTGTTAAGGAGATTATAAAGTAAACCTTCGGGTTACATTTAGTCTTTATTTCATTAAAATCGGTTCATTCCATCAAAAGTTATGATAAATATTCTGAAGTATGGATAGGGAATTTGCTTAACGGTGGCTTTGTTTGAGTCATCAAGTTGATGTTAGCAGCGCCATCTCTCTTTAAATATATACATATAATAAAAATAACATGTTGTGTCTCTTTCTGTACATTGTATATATATATTATGGTGACTAAAATCATTATGGGGAACTAAAAATAATTAAATAAGTACATTTTTATAATTTTTAGAATTGTCTTTCTGTCTGTTTGTCTGTTTTTATATGAAAGCATCACGTCTAAAGTAAATATCTTTTTTTTTTCAAAGAAATCGTTAAGAAAATAATAAAGCGTATCTTCGAGTTACATTTAATCTTTGTTTTATTAAAATTGGTTACTTCTATCGAAAGTTATGATTATTATTTTGAAATGTAGGTTCGAATTTGTTTAATGGCGCCACAAAATCTCAGAAATAGTAATAAAAAGATACGTGTGTAAAAAAAACGTTCTATTATAATATATTTATACTTAAAACACAGTAAAAAAAAATATGTTTTCCTTAAATTAAAAAAGGATGTTTTCTCACAAAGAACGTAATAGATGGCGTTGTACAAATTACAACCTTTTCTGAATTGCGGTGTTAAGATTTTTCGCAGGTGAATCGTATTGACACTCACCGAAAAAATTTATGTTCATGAGTCCGACGAAGCTGCAAGCCTGTTAGAGCCGTGTAGGCTAGCAACACAAAGCACAAACATCGGCAGAAACAGAAAAAAGAGACGTACGTACGTCGAAATTATTCAACAAAACTCGAAAACTCGACTAAAAACTAAAAGTAGTAAATTTGCAATAAATGTCGTGATATTGTTTTATACCCAGAATCCCGCTAAACCTCTAATACCAAATAACTTTCCTTACAGTTTTAAGATAGGGATAATAACATCGATGATGACATCGATGTTGGCATCGATAGCTCAACATCGATGTTCGATGTTTAGGCTACTCAAAACATCGATGATGACCATTATCGATGGTTTTTGTATATGTGTAGATACTTACACATTGTTTTAAAATTATGTGGGTATACACATCAAGGGAAAAGTAACAATTAACTTGAATATCAATTTACGTAGAATAGTTATTATGCGACAACCGACAACGACACTACAAAATAAAGCGAAAGCAGTGACCATTGTGACATCACAGGTGACACTTGACAATTAAGTTTGACTCACCATACTGACATTTTTTTAGGTTAACGATGCGTTCAGGAATTCTGAATTATTCAAAATTTTTAATCTTCAGAGCAGATGCAAGATTTAGTTGATATTGATTTCGCGAGTTCGCATTGTTTGCA
The DNA here is from genome assembly GCA_963668995.1 of Parnassius mnemosyne. Classification (NCBI taxonomy): domain Eukaryota; kingdom Metazoa; phylum Arthropoda; class Insecta; order Lepidoptera; family Papilionidae; genus Parnassius; species Parnassius mnemosyne. The sequence goes on along the minus strand of CAVLGL010000057.1, from coordinate 30,592,240 downwards.
AGTTCCCAATTATCGATTATGGGTTCATTGACGTCGATGTTTCGATGTTTGACATGTGTCAACATCGATGTTAAAACATCGAAGTTTTAATTTTTAACATCGATGATCATCTAACATCCCTATTTTAAGTGTGTTTCCTACTCAGCGTGTGTTATGCGACGATCGTAAATAAAGCGCAAGGTCAAACTTTACGCGTTGTAGGAGTGGACCCCAGTACTGATTGTTTTGCACATGGCCAACTCTATGCCAACCTTTTTCTGTACGCCCCGGCTAAGTCTACTTCTATCGTCGTTTACACGGAAGCTCTATCATAAACGACTTAGAACTTTGAGCGTATCGATTTATTTTGTTACCACTTATTCATACAGTAATGATATAAATCGTTTAATATTCTCTTACCCTAAACGTCAAATTCTTTAAGTAAAACCTATATTCGCGAGCTACGCCGCGGGCACAGCTAGTAGCCAATATAATAAGTAAAAGTCAGTTGGTGGACATGGACCTCTTCCTTTGTTTGGAAGGAGTAATCGTCGTGCTTGGCAGAGGGTGATCGCGGAGCAGGAAGAATTTCAAATTATTGCTATTCACACAAATGTAAACTTTAATAACTTAAAAATAAACTCGGTTTTCGAATCAAAAATACAGTTCAAAAGGTCCTAAAACTATCTGAGTTGCAATATAAATAAAACTTTTTATGATGGGAATAAAGTTTAAAAATGAAAACCATTTTTTTTAAATTGTCGTCTAGCGTAAACGAGATGGTTATACGACCCATCGGAAGGCGTTAGATTTTCTGGCGTTTCTCATAGTCCCTCTTATGAAACGCACGGGACGAAATGGGGTAACGATTTTTTTTTGCGCCACCACCAAACAACCCAAAAATCCATTATAAATAGGGTGCTAATATTAAATAGAAAATTCTGATATGTTGCAGCTTTGGCACATGTTCTTGTCCTCATTCTGGACTGGATTTTACATATTTATTATCAGACAGTATGTTCATCTCTTACCACTTTGAGAAATCTATAACTACCACAGTAACACTATAAGAAAAAAAATCAAAAAAAAATCAGAAATCACGATAATATTCTGTCAAATCGTTTACTTGAATCTTTGCCAGATCGATGGAAGAAGATAGGATGATTAATTCTGGATACTCCTGATGTACTGTAAAAAGCTTTTGTATACATTTACTAATAAATTTCCGTTATGGTAGGGTCTCAGCTACCACGCCAATCTACTGCATATTCCCACTACCGTGGTGATGCCCAACGTTGCTCCGATCATGAAGATACAGAAGTGCCGTTCGTATGGAGCGAAGGTCATTATTCATGGTCACGACATGAAAGAGGCTAAGCACCATGCTATGAGCTTGGCGAAGGAAAAAGGACTCACTTATATTAACGGGTAAGTTTAGTTATGAATTGTCGTTACCAAAAACCACAGATAATTTCAGGCGTTTAAAGCTTCGATCGATTAGTGTTCTTTGTTACTTATAGGTTACTGGTAGAAAACCCCTAAAATCTCCGGTTTGCTAGTTTTCATGCAACAAAGGTTAAGGCCTGCCACATATATACGGAATTCCGTTTCGGAATATCGAAGGTGTCGGCCGGCCACACACATACGGAATCCTGTTTTGCCCGCAAAACTTCGAACGGAAAACTAACGTACATGTGTGGGGGTCATAGATTTTATATGCATTTGCTGCGTTCGGAATTCCGAATCGGAATATCGAAACTAATTACCAAAACGGGATTCCGTATGTATGTAGCGGGCCTTAATAAATAAATATGCGACCTGTCACCCAGGACCAGCCATGTAGTAAAATAGGTTACTAGTTTTCAATAAGCCCGAAGAACCACCCTAAAGCCATTCCATACCATTGCCTTGCATTACATTACATTCTATTCTATTTTATTCTATTCTATTATAGGCATAGTTCGACATTTGCACTGTATTTAAACTATTATAGAGTTTGGGTCATAGATTTTATATGAACTTTCTGCGTTCGGAATCTCGAACCGAAATATCGAAACTGAATTCCAAAACGGAATTCCGTATGTATGTGGCGGGTCTAAAGCCTAAAGTCTTCGCAAGTCTGGGCAACAAAACCATTGTAGACCATCTCTGCAATTACATAGTTGACAGGATATCCATTCTCGTGATTTCGTATGTGGGTAGTATGGATATCGTGTACATACAAGTGCTGACATTGGCATTGATATTGGCCACGTCCTTCTGCTTGTAAACGTTGGATTTGCAGTACTTGTGATGGGCTGTAGACCACTTTTAACATAGTTAAGCCACTTTGCATCCGGGTTATGACTGCAGCAAAAATGAAATACCTTGCAATGCATTCCTACCTTCCTGCGCGGCACAGTAGCCTTGGGAAATGACTCAGTTGAATCTTATACATATAAGAACAGTACTGATACGTATATTATGTACTAGCGACCCACCACTGCAAAAGAACTCCTGGGTAGGTTTATCAATTTTTTCGTTTGTTTTTAAATCTCTACGATTTTCGGATAAATTATACAGAAGAATAGTAGTAGCCTAGATCACTCCTAGCATTACTATGGCTCTGTTCGTGAAGTTTCTTCACAATCGGTTCAGCCATTCCAAATATTAGCCCGCACAGACAGATAGAGAAAAATTTTAATATCTGTTTATTTGATATTACAGACAGATACTTCATTTTTGTTTATATATATATAGTAGATAACAAAAAACAATATGCATTGGTGTAGGTATGACCATCCGCACATAATGGCCGGTCAAGGCACCGTTGGGCTGGAGATACTGGAGCAAGTGCCTGACGTAGACGCGGTTCTAGTTCCGGTGGGCGGCGGCGGGTTGCTGGCTGGCGTTGGCACTGCCATCAAACATCTTAAGCCCCATGTGCTTATTTATGTAAGTTGCTGTTACCCGCATTTATACCTTCACCTTTACTTGTTAAAACGTAAATTATTAACATAATACACGTTGAGCAAGCTTTCAGTGTTGTTTTAGGTTTTACTGATCCTGAACACAAGTTTAGTGGATAAGTCAGCAGTAAAAATAACAATATTAAAAAGGTCACATTGTTTACATTTTTGATATATTTAATTACTTACTAGTTCTTTTTGGAATTTTTTACTTTATTAAGTATTGTAAAGTAGGTGTTATACGTTTTGGCCACTTCCATTGTGTATTGTGTATACTGTATAATAAAAGCTGATGCTTACTTCCGATCTTATGGTACCAGGTTCGAGTCTCGGGACAGACAAAAATGAAAATGAAAAATGAAATATTTAGTAGCAGCTCGGAATCAGGAATTTGATGTTGTTTCACCTCCATGCCTAGGAAAGCAGAGTTGATCTTGTGCCAGATCTCTTCATTGTTTACTTCCTCAGTAAAATTAAAGATCCACACAAGGACGGCAATTTAGTAAAAGATATAGAGGAAAGAAAGACTCTGTATCGATTGCATAAGTGTTCAGTTTTACTTTAAAATTATTTTCAAATTAAAACGACAATTACTAAAATATGACGAAGTAAATAATGCTACATCTAAATTAGTAAATTGGTTCAAAAACGAAATGTATGAAATTGATGACTCCAAATGTAAATAATTTAAATACTAATATAATTTTAAATGAGTAGAAACTGAGTCTTGTCGAAGCCACTATTTTTCTTGGAATCACACTAGACGCGAAGCTTCAATGGAGCCCCCATCAAAACTAGCAAGCAGACTTAGTTCTGTAGCATATACTCTAAAAAAGATTAGAAATCTTACCAGTGTTGAAATAACCATACTAGTTTACTTTAGCTATTTCTATAGCATAATGTCGTATGGTATTTTGCTATGGGGACTCGCAGCTGACACTGAAATTGTATTTGTTTTACAGAAGACGGCCATAAGAGCAATTTATGGTTTAAAGCCTAAAGAGTTGCTGTGACAAAAATTTAAGGAAATTAATATATTAACTTTGGCCTCTCAATACATTTATGAAAATGTAATGTACGTGCACAAAAATAAAAGTAGTTTTACAAAAATAAGTGATATTCATTCTGTAAATACTAGGAACAGACACAAGCTAGTAGTACCAGTTACTCGACTCCATCGAGTCAGTAATTCATTCTTTGGGCGATGTATACGCTTTTACAACAAAATTCCAGAAAATATACAAAATATGACCTGATCAAAGTTCAAAAACTTTATTAAACTAAGTTTGTATAAAAAGGGTTATTATAATATTAAGGAATATATGGATGATAATAACCCCTGGGAATGAGGTGATCGCTACCAAGCTATTTCAAATTTTTTGTGTTGTTAATTTGTGTAACATCATGATTTTAAGCTGTTTTTTTTAAAGCCCCACTGGGTTTCGTGCTGGTTCTTGCCAGGACAGAGGTTTTTTATTCGAACCAGTGGTAACTAAACAAACGAGTGACTTTCAATAAATATTATTTATTATCTATATTGAATAAAAAAAGTTTCTGTTGTTAGGTTTTCACTTAATTAATTTTCTAAGAGTATAGTTTCTGTTTAAGCAATTGACATTTTATTGGTAAATTAACTTAATTAGAATGGCACAACACTACAGTAAGAGAGGGGATGTGGTCAGTTGCACGAAGCAAAAGGGGAAAAAGTGGCAGACAGCCGTGGGAGACGGTTGGGTTAGTGACGAAACATAGATTAAGACCAAATAAATGTATAATATATAGAGTTTAAACTAAAGCCTCAGGACGAATAAAAGTGTAAGCAGTAATCGGAGAGTCTTTTATTATACTTCAGAAGTGGTAAGTACCCGTTTCTTTTATTATACCTGTAAGTATATGTTCTGATGAAAAAAAAAAAGTTTTATTGTAAACAATTTTATTGACTCGTTTATGATTAAATGGTCCTAGGCTTTAACCCGTTGAGTACCGGGGGAACCAATTCATACAGCTATACCGCGCTGTTATTTTCGTCTTAATAAATATAGAACGACAGTATATTTTCAATTAGAAACTATTTTATTCAATTCTGAACGAAGTAAAAAGTATTCTCAAGTATTAAGCTCACTCGGTTACATAGACAAAATTAAAAAAAAAAATTGGCATTCACTTTCGCGTTGTTGGTGATGTTAGTTGCGAATTGTTTTCTTTTTGTATTTATGATTTTTGTTGGATTTTCTTTCAAAAACTGGTAAAAAAAAATGTTAATTATTTTTGCTAGATAATGTTTTAGAATGATTTAAGTTACAACAACAGAAAATTTTTGTGTTTCAATTGATAAAAAAAAAGATAAACAAAACACCAACATACACCAACAATTTATAACGGTCAAAATTTCAAATAGATCTACCTTCTGAGATATTTAGCCTTTTATAGATAGTTTATTGCGTGTATATTCATAAAAATATTATTTCAAAATGTTTTATCTATATAACTGTATATAAAAAAATAAAGAAGACGCTGTAATATTTTCACAAAAAGGTTTTGAAAATGAGGTTACAAGGAGGCTCGCGCAAACTGTCTCCTGTAGAATTTTTAGCAAATGTTTGCGGATAAAGAAGTAGAACTATTTTAATGATTACATACATCATTTCGGTTCATTTTAAGAAGAGCGTGTTATACAGATTATGATGACATAAAAATAAAATAAAATCATACGCTTTTTCATTCCTAAAACCAAATTTATTGGCAGTAAATACACTTTTTCAAGATCCCTTAGAAACAAAGAGCTGTACAAAACTAAATAAACTTCCAAATGTTATTGTTATTGTTTCTACTTATCGACAATCTTATCAGCTTTAAAGAACTGTAACTTAAACCTTTTGTAACATAAGGGAATAGTCGTGAATAACATTAAATGTTTTAAACAAATGCCGTGCGACAAAGCCGTTTTTGTTAGCAGGTTTTAAATTATGTTATTATTTGTTCATTTGTTTTACTTATTTCGGTAATTATTGGGTTCTTCTTATATTTTTATGCTTTCTTGCTGGTTCTTACCAGGACAGAAGTTTTACTTCAAACCAGTGGTAGTTAAACAAAGAGGACATTATTGTACTTCTTCTTATGGTAACGTATTAATAAAGTAAATTAGTTATTAATAAAATTAAAAAAGTGTAGGTCAAATGTGACAATGGCGCTACCTAACGTGTTATGCCAATCCAATTAAGACTACCCAATGCTAGATACCGCTGCGATGCTGGGATAAAAGGAGTAACAAAAATTTTGTTAATTTTTAGATAACATAGGCCGTTTTCGAGATACCTACTTAAGAAAAGTTTCAAGTCATTGAATGTATTCATAGTTGCTTTTGTTTGTGAGTTGCAGAAAAAATGCAGAGGGAAGATAAATCGCAACCTCGTCGTCTGGAGACTCCAGATCGTGGGGAGTCCCGACAACGAAGGGATGATGATAGGACCAGAAGCAGACGTAGCCGCACCCGCTGTGACAGTATTAGGAGTTTTAACGAACGTGAGCGACTCCGTGTAGTAGAACGAGACCTCGCTCCCGAACGGGACCGGCTACACAATCTCCAGAACGACCTGATTATGGAACGTAGTAGGAGGCTACGCAGTGTGAGTAAAAATAACGATTTCGAACGTCATGATTCCCATATTTCTGGGCGTGATACAAGTACTGGACGTAATGTTCGTTCTAGAAGTAGGGCGCTTGACCAAGGGGTGGATGACCGTCCCAAAAGAAGGCGAATTCTAGAACAAGGCCAACGATCTTTCAGTCCCTCGTTTTCAACTAAAGATGTAACTAATATTCTTAAATCACTTAAAGACTTACAGTCACAGCCGTCGACGTCCGCCCCGGTTGCACCTATTAATTCAAGTAGCTATAAAAATATTTTACCTGATTTTGATCCAACGTCAAAAAATCAACGAATAGATATGTGGTTAAAAAAATAAATGAATGTGCAACAGTCTACGGCTGGGACGACAAAACAACAATCCATTACGCCATGCAAAAGCTCCAGGGTTTGGCCAAGACCTGGTACGAGAGTTTACCTTCAATTCTTTTTAATTGGAATGAGTGGCAAGATAGGTTAATAAATGCTTTTCCATATGAATATAACTATGGCCAAGCTCTGGAAGATATGTTGAAACGAAAGAGCAAGTTTAACGAACCTATTGAAGTGTATTATTATGAGAAATTGGCACTTTTGAACCAATGTGACATCGAAGGAAAGCGCGCTGTCGATTGCATTATACACGGGTTAACGGACAAAACTATTAAATCAAGTGCTACCACATTACGTTGTTTACAACCGGAACAGTTGCTCCGATTTTTAATGAGTAATAAAGAACTCAATCGACCTTTTGAACGAACTTATAACAACTTTAGGTCTGGTGTAAATACAGATATTATTAGCGTTAATAATAATAATAGATTAACAAATAAAAATAACCTTATCCAAAATAATAATATATATTGTTATAACTGCAAGGAAAAGGGTCATCCATTCTTAAAATGCCCCAAGCCTATTATAAAGTGCGGTAAATGCGATAGAATGGGCCATAAAACAGAAAATTGTTTCGCTGTTATTAATGCCAATGAGCGGCCCTGTTCATAAAACCTTGCGTATATCAAACTCAAACCCAAATTCTAAGTTTATTATAGTTCGTCAAGAAACTCGAGAAATAAACGATCTAGCCACCATAAGAAAAAAAAAAGAAATTAAAGACTCTATTGATACTCAACAAGAGAAACAAAAATTTAGATTCAATAGAGGATGACGTCCGGCCAAGGTTTATGCCGAAGGTTAGTTAAAATAACGAAAATGACTTTTACAAGTGACGGAAAGAGTAGGAAACTTCTTCTTTCATACATAGGCCCATATTAGGTAATATCAGTATTGGGAAATTATAGATATAGGGTAGCAACTATTCCGGGACGAACGGGTACCAAGAACAAACGACAAACAGCTGGAGCCGCTGACCAAATGTCGCCTTGGGTCAATTTTGCCGCTTTAGATGTTAATGAATCCGATACGTCTAATGATGGTGGTAATGAGGATATATATAGATTATAGTAATAGTGATAAATAATAAAACCAAGTAATTATTTTATTTATTTATTTTAAATTTTTATTTTATTTTGTAAAATTACATCAAAAATGTCGTAAATGGACCTGTTGTGAACAATTTTATTAACAATTTTTCTACCTAAGTACCCTTCTAAGTTTCACATTCATGGTAAATATTTTGTTACAAAATATGTTATGTTAAGTTACGACGTACATTTGGATAGATAGACAAATAAAAAAAAACAAGGATTGTTATGATTAAGATTTAGCGACATGTGTTAAGCATTGATATCTGTGAGAATGGATGGGTTCACAGTTAATCGTTTTACTTGTGCCGGTTATGAGAATGGATGGACAAATATTGTTATGATTAAGATTTAGCGACATGGGTGTTGAGCATAGATATCTGTGAGAATGGATAGGTTCACAGTTTATCGTTTTACTTCTGCCGGTTATGAGAATGGATGGGTTTGTAATCGGGCAAGTAAAGTGTTCTGCACTGTGTTCGCTTGTCAAATGTGTCCCGTTCGTAAGAATGGATGGATTTACTAATGGGACTCATTTGAAAATTGTAATGGATTAACAAAAAAAAAAAACTGCGAAGTTATGTTTTACTTGCTCAATGGGAATTTATTGTTAAACTTATATTCTGAATGTACCATAAGATTATAGCAATGTCCGATTGTTTTGATTAAGCTAATTAGTAGTTAAGAAATAATAATATGTACCTAATGTAAGTTTTATCTTATTGTTTTAATACTGTGAAATTATCTGTAGGCCTCGTGCATCTGACCGAATGTTAGGTTTCTTTTCAACCGTGCATGAGGACATGCACGAAGTCAGGATGGACGAATGTTAGGTTTTCACTTAATTAATTTTCTAAGAGTATAGTTTCTGTTTAAGCAATTGACATTTTATTGGTAAATTAACTTAATTAGAATGGCACAACACTACAGTAAGAGAGGGGATGTGGTCAGTTGCACGAAGCAAAAGGGGAAAAAGTGGCAGACAGCCGTGGGAGACGGTTGGGTTAGTGACGAAACATAGATTAAGACCAAATAAATGTATAATATATAGAGTTTAAACTAAAGCCTCAGGACGAATAAAAGTGTAAGCAGTAATCGGAGAGTCTTTTATTATACTGTTAATAATTTGGCAGGTAACACTAAAAAAAAACTTCATATCTTATTCCTTACGATTTATAGACATAACATAGCTATTATATTGACTGGAATTCATTTAAAAAATCAATATCTAATTTGCTGCCAATATTTCAACAGTTCCAATAGTTTGTTAATAGAGCATGGGAAAGACGCGTTAACTCTCAATCATACTCGTAGTAATAAATAATAATTATGAGCGTAATTAGGCTGTGATACGATGCCACTTGACCTATATCTTTTGTAACGTCTAACGCTTCGTTCAACGATCTAAACAAACTGATATCAATATCACGTGTTGCAGTCGCTTTACTATCAAAGTTATTAAAAATTTATTTGCTTATATCCGCGTAATGAAATAAAATAATGTGTCTTACCTAGTTTGAAGAGCACCTCCCGCCCTCACTCATTTGCGTGCACTGTCCCCGTCAACGCAATCCCAGCACCACTACTCCCAACACCACTACATTAGGAAAGACACAAGACAAGACACACCACCGTCGTCCGTCGACCACCGGCACCTGAGGATGCCTCGTATAGATGCGAAACACGTGTCGTATTATCGACGATGTTGGGAGTAGTAGAAAGGCGGCGGCACGCATCAACTTGTGCACTGTGTGCTCGTTAGTCACTCTTACTTGTATAAAAAAAGATATAACTGCAACACTTAATGTGTAAAAAAACATGATCTCTTATATCCAAGTCAGGAAGTTAGTGTAATCATTACGTCATAAATGTTTTAGGGCGTTGAGACGGAGAAATGCCCAAGCATGAGGATGGCCATGAAGCATGACGAACCAGTGAGTGTGGAGATCCGGTCGACTCTGGCTGACGGTCTAGCCGTACCCACAGTTGGATACAACGCCTACCGTACCGTGAAACCAATCGTAGACAAATTAGTAAGTAACAATCGATGATTTTGATGACGTGTTATCTGTCTGCATGATGCATATAGTGGCATAAATTCGAAATTAATTGCTAACTTGTTTTAAAACTTTAATTTGACACCAAAATTATCACAAACCATGGTAGATAAATTGAAAACTTCGCTAACGTTATGTCCATAGATTAATGATAAGTCATCGCGCGCTCTGACTAGATACCGCGCTCTGACTAGATACCGCGCTCCCTGCAAGTAACAGCTCCGTGAGAGCGGCATCTTAATATTGTAGTGTGTATAAGACAATTTGCATGATGCTAGTATGCGTGAAAAATTGTATATGCCAGCAGCTTAACTATTACCCGATTAACGGGAAAATTTATTTTATGCTATGGCTTAGTAGTTAAGTTAATAGTTATGAATGTATTCCAGAAATACTTAAAAACGAATAGTTTATTAATAACGAATGTATCAATATATTTGTGTATATTATGTATAGGTTTTTCTTCTGAATAAATGACATATAAATGATAAGGCCTCCTTTTTATCAGTTTAATTTTTTTATTTACATGTCTAACTCATCATCATCATCATCATTACAGCCCTTCACAAGTCCACTGCTGAACATAGGCCTCCCCCAAAAAATGCCACAAAGCACGGTCCTGAGCCACCTGCATCCATCGACTTCCTGCATGTCTTACCAGGCCGTCACTCCATCTCGTGGGGGGACGCCCTACACTTCGCCTACCGGTACGAGGCTGCCACTCGAGAACCTTTCTTCCCCATCGGTTGTCGGTTCTTCGAGCTATATGGCCGGCCCACTGCCACTTCAGCTCACCAATCCGTTGGGCTATGTCGGTTACTCTGGTTCTACTACGGATATCCTCATTCCTAAGTTTATCACGCAGAGAAACTCCGAGCATAGCCCTCTCCATAGCTCGCTGAGCGACCTTGAGCTTCCTCATACGGCCAGCAGTGAAGGACCACGTCTCAGTTCCATAAGTCATCACTGGCAACACGCACTGGTTGTACAATTTCGTTATCAGGTTTTGAGGTATGTCTGACGAGAAGATGTGTCGTAGCTTCCCGAACGCTGCCCAGCCGAGTTGAATCCGTCGATTGACCTCTCGGTCGAAGTTGGACTTACCTAGTCGGACTATTTGTCCCAGGTAAACATACTCGTTAACAACTTCGAGCTTAGTGCTCCCAACAACTACCGGCATAGGTGTGACATGGACATTGAACATGATCTTTGTTTTGTCCATGTTCATCTTAAGACCTATCCGTTGGGAAACACTATCGAGGTCATTGAGCATAGTGCTTAGGTCCTCCAGCGATTCTGCCATAAGGACTATATCGTCGGCAAATCGAAGGTGAGTGATGTACTCGCCATTGATATTGATACCGTATCCTTTCCAGTCCAGAAGCTTGAAAACGTCTTCCAATGCAGCGGTGAAGAGTTTCGGGGATATGACGTCACCCTGTCTTACACCTCTCTGCAATTGGATAGGTTTCGTACTCTGGTTCTGTACTCGGATAGCCATCGTAGCCCTACTGTACAAGCACTTCAACACTTCGATATACCGATAGTCAACTTGGCACCGCTGAAGGGACTGCAGCACCGCCCAAATTTCGACGGAATCAAAGGCTTTCTCATAGTCCACATACGCCAGACATAGTGGCAAATTGTACTCTTCGGACTTCTGTACAATTTGCCGAAGGGTATGTATGTGGTCTATGGTGCTAAAGCCCTTTCGGAAACCGGCTTGTTCGGGAGGCTGGAAGTCGTCAAGTCTGCGCATGAGACGATTCGTAATGACTCTCGAAAACAGTGCGTAGACGCGGCTCAGAAGGGAAATCGGTCTGTAGTTCTTCATGAGAGCGTTGTCACCTTTCTTGAAGAACAAGACCACCGCACTTCTGCTCCACGCCTCCGGTGTAATGCCACCATGGAGGACGGAATTAAAGAGCTTCTGAAGGACTTCAAGTACCGGTTTTCCACCCGCTTTCAGAAGCTCCGCTGTAATTCCATCCTCGCCTGGGGCCTTACCGTTTTTAAGGTGCTGGAGAGCCATTCTAATCTCGCTCAGACTGACGTCCGGGATATCTTCGGAATAGTGTCGGATGAGACTCGCTCTTGGATCGTTACTCACACTTGCGTGTGGCTCCAACGATGCCGTGTACAGCTGCCCATAGAACCTCTCAATCTCACTCAAAATCTCAGGTGTCCCGGAAACGATGCTGCCACATTCTGTCTTCAGCTTTGACAGGTGGCTCTTTCTGGCAGACAGATCTCTGGCAAAGACTTTGGAGCCTTGGTTCCGCTCGATCGCTTCTTCAATACGAGCTGTATTGAAGTTGCTTAAGTCCCGCCGCATGCATTTGGAGATCTGTCTGTTCAGATGCCTGTATGCTGTCAAGTCTGTTGATGAATGTAGCTTCATCTCCCGTCTAACAGCCATGAGATTAAGAGTGTGATCGGAGAGTTTTTGTGTTCTTCTGCGGCGGGTCTTGCAGAACTTAGCTCCGACCGCATGGACAGTTTCCACGAGCTTCTCATTCATATCGTCCACTTCATTGCAGTCTTCTAGGCACTGAAAACGGTTTTGTAACTCGAGCTGAAAGGTTTCGGGACTTTGGAACAGAGCACGAGGGGGACGGAGCGTTGACTTCATTAGACGAGACCTCTCCAACTTAACGTTTAGGTTCAGTGTGCCTCTAACCATTCGGTGATCGCTACCAGTTTTCACCCTCGCGATCACGGAGACATCACTGAACAGTTGTCGTCTGGTCGTCATAATGAAGTCAATCTCATTTTTTGTCGAACCGTCGGGGCTCGACCAGGTCCACTTCCTGTGGGGCCGCTTCTGGAAGAAAGAGTTCATCATAAAGAGTCCCTCTTTCTCCATGAAGTCGGCCAGCTGCTGACCCCTTGGGTTCCGTTGCCCTATTCCAAATTTCCCTACTTTCAGCTCATCGTTCTCTCTTGTGCCTAGTTTTGCATTGAAGTCTCCCATTAACACCGTATATTGGAGTTTAGAGGAATGCATGGCTCTAGAGATATCCTCATACATTTCCTCCACCTCCTCATCGGGGTGTGCCGAGGTTGGTGCGTAAACCTGTATGACCTTCAGCGAATACCGTTTGGTGATTCTAAGTATAAGGTACGCAACCCTCGTCGACACACTCCCGATCTTTACAACGTTGTTAACGAGAGACTTGTGGACGATAAATCCGACACCTCCTTGGGACAGATGGTCGCCCTCCCGGTGATAGAGCAAGTTGCCGGATTCGAGGATTACCGTGTCCTCCCCCTCTCTTCGGACTTCGGATAATCCTATAATATGCCAGCGCAACTTGTCTATCTCTTCTTCCAGCTCCACGATCTTCTCGTCAGTCCTCAGGGTGCGTGCGTTGTACGTTGCCAGGTCGAGTCGTCTAAGGTGGCAACCGAACCTCCACCGGAGATTCTTAGCACCCCCTGCCCCGCCGTTACCATGGTCGCCACCGTGGCCAGGAATAGCGGGGCCGCCGGGGACTGGGGGCCGTCTAACTAATATTGTCTAACTAATATTCATAAATTATTTAAAAAAATAGTTATATATATGGTGTAATCAAAATAGGGCTTTCTATTCTGCGCGTCAATATGAACAACTTTTACTATAGATCTATCTTCCTAATCGCAAGAAAAAATCAGGTCTTCCATACATTTTGAGCAAGTTTGTACGAAATTTTGTATGAAATAACTGACTTGAGATTTTTTTTATAGGATCAGGGTGACAAACGAGCACTCAGTCCACCTGATTATAAGTAGTTGCTGTGGCCCATAGACATATACATTTATCTTCGGTTAAGAATCAAAATGCAGATGCGTTGCAACCCCTGAGGACTAAGATGGATTGCCTCGTTTCCAGTAAAAAAGGGTCTCCGGTTTTCTACACTCACCATATTAAACACAGCAGCGTTAAGCTCCTATTTTACACTGGTATTTTGTGAGAGCGTGGTCCGTCCCCGGTCGAGCTGACCCATTCGTGCTACAACTATACCAGTAATATAGCTGCAGTATGGGACTATCAGGTATAAATGGAAAATTTCGAAGATGATCCCATAACAAAAAATATTCACGTTGACGGGCAGAATCATTCCCTAAGTTATTAAGTACTATTTTGTTACACCTTTAGTTAATATATAAGACTGGGGAAAAAGTTTCTTCGTATATTGTATACAAATTCAAGACGTTTTTGTTTTAAAGTTTTATTACATTTAATTACAATATATATGGGTCCATTCTGTTCGATAATTTGTTACCATCTTGTAGGTAGTGAAATAATAAAAAATAAACGTTGCTGTAGAAATCTTGGGATTTTGATTAAAAAAATGCGACAAGTAGTTTTATTTGATATATTCAATACTAGAGATTTGAAGGAACATGGTCATCCCATTCCTATATATAATCAGTCATCCCATTTATAATGGTAAAAAAATTATAAACTTAAATATTAAAACCTCCAGAAAGCTTTCTTTTAAAGAACACAAGCAACAAAAGAAAATAATGACTAAAACTTTTAAACCAGTTTTAAGTACTCAAGCAAATACTGGATTTTTAGGAATATTAGTGTGTATTGAAAGTCTCAAACAGATAACTAATCTTGTGATCTGGTGATTTTTTTGGGTCCTTTAATATTTTACTTGTTTTCTTTTTTATTTTATGTTGTTATAGAATCAATATAAATACACATTCTATGAAAATTCCAAGTATCTACATATTACGGTTCATAAGATACAGCCTACTGACAGACAGACGGAACGATAATGGAGACTAAGGTCCCGTTGATACTCTTTGGGTACGGAACCTTAATAAATGGCAATTATGTCATTTGAGCAATACTACAGAAATAAACATTAAATAATATAGAATTAGGTTATATTATAATAAGTTTAATATATTATATTATAAAATATAGTAAAAATAAATTCACATATAAAAATCTCAGCCACGGGAACTTTATTTTTGCATTCGCGGCAACACTGAATAGCGTCATTGATATTTTGTGACTTATTTATGGCTCGTGTTATTTTATGTTAAAATTTCGAAATTGTATGATACTTAATGATAGTATGTGATTCCAGTGTCTTTCTTATTTCTAGTAGTATTATTGTTACACAGTTTAAATACGTAAACTGATATTTTACTTCGGATTATGATCAAAATTTAATAAAACATTCGATACGTTCACTTCACACGTTGCCTGCACAGAGTAATTTTTATATACGTTGCCTGCAACGCGACTGGCTCGGGTACGCCGATTTCGGCGTAGTATTTGTTGCGCATTTTACATGAGCGCCGGCGGTATCTAATCAGAGCGCGTGATGACTTATCATTAATCTATGGTTATGTCGCATAAATCTTTTGTTTGAATGTATTTTATCAAATTCAAATTTGGTATCATCTAAAAGGGCCTACAAAAGCTTTCTTCAAAATATTTTAAAACCAGCCAGTATTTTTTGAGTTTAATAACTTTATACAAAATAGACAGTGTTGTATATATATATTATTTTATTCTATGTCTGTGGTTGTTCCAAATAATTTCAAATCAATAAAAAACAACTCTGTACATAAACAACTTAAGTAAACTAAACACATAAGTGCTACTTTATTGACAGAAAATTTCAACTTTTTGAGTATGTGCATTTATATACGGAAATCTGACAAACCACACAGCCTAGATAGAGACTAAGAGACAGATAGAGTTCTAGGCCGTGCCCGAAAAATTTTATTAACATTAGTAAGTTCCTATTAGGGTTAGATTTTTTTTATTTGGTTCACAACGTACACAAATACTTACATGAACACAAATCTATAGGCACCATACACATCGACTGGGTTAAGGGACACTCAGGTATATCGGGTACCGAAGCTGCCGATGAGGCCGCCAGGGCGGGCTCTAGACTTCACATGTCGCCTGATTATTCTGAGTTCCCTATTACACACATCAAGCTCATAATTAGGAAAAGCAATCGCTCCAGCTGGCAAACACCTAGTTTCAAGACCTCAGTGCATCACAGGGCAAACGCACATGAAACCTTCTTCCCACACTGAATAAAAAAGGCTACGAACACTGACTCCAACTAACTTCTACCTTACACAATTTCTCACCGGACACGGTTATCATAAAACATATCTGCACCGTTTTAAAATTATTAAAAACGATAAATGTCCGTGCGAAAACCGCACAGTTCAGACGTTGGAACATCTATTGGAGAACTGCCCCGCCTTCTGCCGATACAGAATACATCTGAACTACTGTGCAATAACTTAAGAGTGTCGCCATACAAACTCACAAAACTGATAAGGAAGGAATCGGCTCAGGATTCCTTCATAAAACTTAACGAAAATTAGGGTTAGATTAGGATCAAACTTTATTTTTAGGTATAGGAACGGATTTGGGAAAAACTTCTTATAAACCTAATGCAATGCCATCATCATCATTATCATCATTATTACAGTCCTTCACAAGTCTAGTGTTAAACATAGGCCTCTCCAAGGAATGTCACAAAGCACGGTTCTGAGCCACCTGCATCTATCAACCTCCTGAATATCTTACCAGGTCATCACTCCATCTAGTGGGAGGCCGCCTTACACTTTGCCTACCGGTACTCGAGAAACTTTCTACGACATCGGTTGTCGGTTCTTCGAGCTATATGGCCGGCCCATTGCCCCTTCAGACTACTTATCCGTTGTGTTATTCAGCTTATTAATCTTTACTAATTCATCCTATTTAGCTTAGTATAGCCTCATAGGGAGTACAAAACATTTTTAGGTGTGATCATTTACTTACATTAAATTGTTTAGATCACGGTGAACGAGGATTGGATAGCGCGAGCTATCTTACGACTAGTCGAACAAGAGAAATACGTCGTAGAAGGCGGCGGCGCCGTGGGCGTTGCAACTATCATGGCTGGACTTGTACCCGAACTAGCCAACAAGAAGTACGTATTAAGTTTTTTATTTATTGAAGAACAGGCAAACCAGCATGCGGCTCACCTGATGGTAAGTAGTAGTATAGTTGTAGCACGAATGGGTCGGCTCGACCGGGGAAGGACCACGCTCTGATAGAATTCCAGGTTGCAGGTTGCACTGCTGTGTTTCATATGGTGAGTGTCAGACACTTACCATACGAAACACAGCAGTGTTCGGTTCTCTAACCGGAGACCCTTTTTACTGGAAAAGAGGCATTCCTTCTTAGTCCTCACTTGTGACAACGCATCTGCATTTTGATTCTTTATTGAGGATAGATATACATGTCTATGGGCCACTTACCATCAGGTGGACTGTGTGTTAGTTTGTCACCCTATCCTAAAAAAAGTAATCACCGCCGCTCATGAACACCATTTTTGGAATTGCACCACCACCACCACGGAATTGCAGTTGCGTTGCCGGCCTATTAGGAAGGAGTATGCTCTTTTCTTGAAAGTCCCTAAGTCGTATTGGCCCGAAAAACCGCTGACGACAGTATATTTCACAGTTTGGTTGTACGAGGCAGAAAATTCCGCATAAATCGCACTGTAGTGGACCGCCAGCCATCGAGATGATGAGAATGGAATTTAGAGTTTTGTCGCAGTGTACGATGGTGGAATTCAGCAGCGGTAATTAATCCGAACAATTCTTCAGAGCACTCCCCGTGATATATGCGGTAGAAGATGCATAAAGATGCAACATCTCTTCGCAAGGCCAGTGGATCAAGCCGATCGGAAAGAACTTGATTGTCGCCGATTCGGACCGCTCTCCGTTGAATACGGTCAAGTGGAAGGAGCTGATACTGAGGTGCTCCGGCCCAGAGATGAGAACAGTATTCCATATGTGGGTGAACCTGTGCTTTGTAAAGCTGAAAGCGGTGGGCTGGCATGAAATACCGTCTCGATCTACTGCGCACACGAAGGTTTTCTTGATGCCAGTTTAGAACTTCCCTTCCAAGTGACTGCAGAACTGTGCGTCTCTTGAAATGTTGACGCAAAGGATTCCGATGCTGGCTGGGGCAACGAGGGGGTGCCCTGATCAAGGAGATACGACAAAGGGGTTCTTTTTGACTTGTATCGTTTTGGGAATAAACTGGACTAGATTTCATCATTCATCATTACAGCCCTTCACAAGTCCACTGCTGAACATAGGCCTCCCCCAAGGATTGCCACAAAGCAAGGTCCTGAGCCAATTGCATCCATTGACTTCCTGCATATCTTACCAGGTCGTCACTCCATCACTCCATCTAGTGGGGGGACCCCTACACTTCGTCCGCCGGTACGAAGCCGGCACTCGAGAACCTTTTTTCCCCATCGGTTGTCGGTTCTTCGAGCTATATGGCCGGCCCATTGCCACTTCAGCTTACTAATCCGTTGGGCTATGTCGGTCACTCTGGTTCTACTGCGGATATCTTCATTCCTGAGTTTATCACGCAGAGAAACTCCGAGCATAGCCCTCTCCATAGCTCGCTGAGCGACCTTGAGCTTCCTCATCCGGCCAGTAGTGAAGGACCACGTCTCAGTTCCGTATGTCATCACTGACAACACGCACTGGGTGTACAGTCTCGTTTTCAAGTTTTCAGGTATACCTGACGAGAAGATGTGCCGTAATTTCCCGAACGTTGCCCAACCGAGTTGAATCCATCGATTGACCTCTCGGTCGAAGTTGGACTTACCTAGTCGGACTATTTGTCCCAAGTAAACATACTCGTCAACAACTTCGAGCTTAGTGTTCCCAACAACTACCGGCATAGGTGTGACATGGACATTAAACATGATCTTTGTTTTGTCCATGTTCATCTTAAGACCTATACGTTGGGAAACACTATTGAGGTCATTGAGCATAGTGCTTAGGTCCTCCAGCGATTCTGTCATAAGGACTATATCGTCGGCAAATCGAAGGTGAGTGATGTACTCGCCATGGATGTTAATACCGTATCCTTTCCAGTCCAGAAGCTTGAAAACGTCTTCCAAGGCAGCGGTGAAGAGTTTCGGGGATATAACGTCACCATGTCTTACACCTCTCTGCAATTTGATAGGTTTCGTACTCTGGTTCTGTACTCGGATAGCCATCGGTAGCCCTAATGTACAAACACTTCAGCACTTCGATATACCGACAGTCAACTTGGCATCGCCGAAGGGACTGCAGCACCGCCCAAATTTCGACGGAATCAAAGGCTTTCTCATAGTCCACATACGCCAAACAGTGGCAAACGGTACTCCTCGGACTTCTGTACAATTTGCCGAAGGGTATGTATGTGGTCTATGGTGGACTAGATTTAGTCCCCCACAAGTTTGTTCCAGTACTCGACGACATTTTCTCGAGAAATATTGGCACGGCCGGTGTATAGAGCATCACCAGTACTGTCATCCGCATAGCAATGAATGTTACCAGCTTGCAGCAAATCATTGATATGCAGAAGAAACATCGTTGGTGATAGCAGACAGCCTTGTGGTACACCAGCGTTAATAGGCTTGATGCTCCGATCTGCAAGGAAGCTGGTGATTCAATTGCACAATTTCTCGGGAAGCCCATATGAAGGGAGCTTCGAAAGAAGCGTTTTGTGCCAAACCCGATCGAACATTATGCAGTGTAATATACTTACGCAAGTATATTATACTGCCTAATGTATCGGTACATTCGTCACCGCAAGATCGAAAACCTTTCGAAAACGCATTACATTTATTAATGCACAACACAGTCAACTGTCAACGTCGTTGCGGTCAGAGTATACATATAATCACCACGTTTTAGTTGCGGTCATTACTTTTCACGAACTCTTTGACGAATAGAACTAATACGTACTAGAACTAGAACTAGAACGTATAATCATATTATACGTAATTTTTTTAATACGCTTAAGGCTGCATGCCTTAACCAATATATTTAAATTATTACACTTTTAAAATGAGATAACGAAAAACTAAAAAATTAAACGTTAGGATTTTAAAATAATATTATAAATCTAATTATTTAAACATATAAATGTAAGTTATTTATATAATATAATTTATTACTTACTAAAGGCAAAATATAGGCTTTTTTCATTGGATGATAGATGGGGATCTTTTGATAATTAAAACGTATAATATCGTCAGCGGAGTTTCAAATTGTTATGCAAAGGTAACTAATTTAAACTTTATTTACAAGTATGATATTTATTTGAAACAACACCCGTTAATTAACATAAGCATCTATACAAATAAATAAAATTAGAGTGTCTGTTTATAATGTCAAAATGACATTTTTTCTCTAAATGGATATGAAAGTATATACGATACTTATAACAAAAACTTAATTTTTAAATTTTTTGTCTGTTTGTCTGTCTGTATGTCTGTTTGTTCCGGCTAATCTCCGAAACGGGTGGACAGATTTTGATGGGACTCTCACTGGCTGATAGCTGATGTTATAAGGAGTACCTTAGGATACTTTTATTTAAGAAAAGTAATTAGAGTTCCGCTCAAAAAAATTAAAAACCTAAATTACACGCGGGCGAAGTCGCAAGGAACAGCTAGTATATAATAGAAAATTAACATGTAAAGGAATAAAAATACTTAACGTTGTTTTCTAAATTCCGTAATCGGATAAAAAGTAGCCTATACGTTGCCCCAGGTTACTAACTATCTACATATAAAATTTAATAGAAATGGGTCCAGTAGTTTTTGCGTGAATCGGGAATACACAGATAGACAGACAGACAAAAAATCTAAAAATCACTAATTTGGCTTCCCCTGGACTTGTTTTTTCAAGAGTATATTAGAATTACAGACACGAATTTTCTACAAATTTATTACCTTTAAGCAATAAATCGAATAATTAAATATCCGGCAATGTAGTGTTTGTAGTAAAATAATATTTCTTATAAGTAAACTGCAATAGTATCTAACCTTATGTTGCAAATTTTCGACAATTAAGACGTCTTGTTTAAGAATTGCAAAAGACCAGTTTACAGTTTACATTCGCGGCCTCGGGTTGTCATTAGCACAGAATAAATAATAGTACTACGTACAGAAGTTGCACTGTTTTGAATTTTGATGTTGACTGCTTTCCGACGTTTTAATAGCCTACATAGTTATTATTAATCAGATAAATCGCGCACGCAAGCTAAATAAAACTGGCACTGCGCGCCAGTGTCCGTATTACTTTACATATTTTCTCCTTCACAACGGACTTTCCGTGGTTGCTAAGGGCTGTTAATAAATAGTAAAAAAATACATTGTGAAATGGTAAGTTACTTAGGTAAAGTACCTATGCTGACTATACTCGACCATATTATCTGCTAAGTGAGTTTTGTGATGCCCAACGCATGGAACTTACAAGTAGGGCATTGAAACCGGTTTTTCCCGGTTCCAAAAGAACCGGGAATACCCGGTTTTCAGGAGTCACGAAAAGAACCAATTCCAAAAATTAAAAACCCGGTTCTTTCGGTTCCTTCGGTTCCTTTACAAAATTTCTTAAAAAGTATATCACTGCAATGTAGTGTTATAAAAAACGTGATTATTAATCATTTCTGCTATTTATGGCAAACAGTAGGATATTTAATTTAATTTAAATAAAAAAAATTCAAGGGTTTTCGCACTAAAAGTGACGAGATTCTTCAAAAGCACATCATAGCTGATTTAGGACCAGATATTGTTTGGTTTTAGATGTAAATACACGTTGGAGCAGCATAGCCGCGATTTTAAGCCGTTTTCTAAAGTTAAAAACGATCACAAAAGCATTAATTGATTTTAAATCTAATATTGTATTCACTGAGGAAGACTGGACATACATAGAAGAGTTAAATAAGATATTGGATGTTATTAAAACTATCGTAGAAGGTCTATCCCGTCGCGATGCAGCATTGACTACAGCCGATGTTTCTTTAAAATTTGCTATAAGAAAATTAATTGAAATGAATACTCATCTTAGTAATAAAATGGTCACTGCATTGCGAAAACAATATAAAAACACGCAAGCATCAATATACTTAACCAACCCTGACAGTTATTTTGCCAATATGGATGGTGCAACTATGTTTTCCGGCCTACAAATGATGAAATGTTACACGAAATTGAATGAATTTTTACGTGGTAGAGCCATGCTGCAGCTATATTACTGGTGTAGTAGTAGCACGAATGGGTCGGCTCGAACGGGGAAGGACCACGCTCTCACAGAATATGCTGCTGTGTATGGTGAGTGTAGAGAATCGGATACCCTTTTTACTGGAAACGAGGCATTCAATCTTAGTCCTCACGGGTGACAACGCATCTGCATTTTGATTCGTCATCGAGGATAGATGTAGATGTCTATGGGCCACAGCAACCCTTACCAGGAAGATGAATTACATGAATCCCCCCTAACAAAATGAAGAGGAATTTAATAGAGAGCTGTCTAAAGCTGTTAATACTGTTACTGAATCGACAGATCAAGAAAATTATTTAATTACTACTGTGAGAGTTGAAATGGTTCTATTTGAAAGTGGTGGGCAAAGACAACGAGTACTACTTATCGATAGCTTATGAACATTTAAAAACTATATCGCCCGCTAGTGTAGAGCCAGAGCGAATATTTTCTTCGTCTGTAAAAGGCTGCGCTCGTCTTTGAGTGATAAAAACTTGCATGCATTAATTTTTTTGCGTTTTTTTAATTAAGTAAAATTAATGTTTATTTAAAACCATTTTTTTTCATAAAAGTATTCGTAAAGCTTATTCTATAAGGTGAATGAAGTGAAGGTGAAATAACTTTAACAGTGGTAGAGCTACGCGGTAGCTTTTGCTGTCGCACGGTTGGGCCGGCTCGAACCGGGGTGATACCACGACCTCACAGAAAACCAGCGTGAAGTAGAGGTTTACCTCTGCATTTCGCTTGGTAAGTGCAGGTGGCTGGAGGCCCTTTTACTGGAAATGAGGCATTCCATCTTAGTCCTCACGGTTGACAACGCATCTACATTTTGATTTGTAATAGAGGATAGATGTAGATGTCTATGGGCCGCAGCAACCACTTGCCATCAGGTGGACTGTGTGCTCGTTTGTCACCCTTATGCTATAAAAAAAATAACTGTTAACGTGCAATTGTAAAATGAATGTTACTAGTTCGTGAGATGTTTGATTATATTTAATTAAAAAGAAACTATTGCAATTATTACTTGAATAATTACTTGAACCCACGATTTGCAATAAACTGTTTTCTTTATGAATATTATTGTCGTTATTCACATTGAACGAAATAGCCTCCAACCTAAAAGAAAGAAAAGAACCGAAAGAACCGGGTACCCGGTTCCGGCAAAAGTTTAGAACCGAAAGAACCGGTTCCTGGAAAGGGACCGGTTCTCGATGCCCTACTTGCAAGGCCAATCGTCGGGAATCGCGATGCTTGGTACGTTAGGTATAGCGTAAACAACAAATAAACCTGAAACACGATTCCTAACAGAAATATGATCGTCATTTACTTAGTTGAAAATCTTGTAAACAAAGATTTAATTTCAGTATTTTGTGCTATTATAACTTAAAATATTTTAATTACAAAGACGAGTATAGGTAATATGTAAGTAGGTACTTGGGTAGTGAATAAAACTAAGTTTTGTAATAAAGTACTTCGGTATTACTTCTGTAGTTAAATTATTACTTATTTATTTTTTCGCTCTAAGTACCTATCTAACAAAAAAATGAAATAAATTTACCTTTCATTATCCTTCGGTAAGTCAAAAAATGATACATCTGAATCCTTTTAATTGCTCATTAAGCATCCATCCCTGCAAAAATTATAGTAGGAACGACGTTTTACCATTATAATTTATCAAATAGATAATACCGTAATATACATATATATTATTCTTAAATTACATTAAAACTTTACAACTATTTTGTCCTACAATTAAATATACTAAACACTAAACAAAAACTAGTAGTATTTCAACAAGTATTTACAAAAAATTATTTACGTAAACCGCGTTATTAAAACTTTAACATTCAATTGTATAGAGCGCGCTAGCCCCGACTGCGATCTACCCCTGGGGCAGCTCGCGATTGTAGGTAATTATTTCACGCTTGTAGCAAGAGTGACAGACGCCTGTCATTAGGTACTTATTTATAGACTAACTGTTCCCCGCAACTTCGCTCGCGTGTTAGGGTTTTTATGTTTTTGCGCGGAACCCTAATTCTTTTTCTAAATAAAAGTAGCCTAAGTTATTCCTTATAACATCAGCTATCTGCAAGTGAAAGTCCCGTCAAAATAGCTCCAGCCGTTTCGGAGATTAGCCGGAACAAAAAGACAGACAGATAAAAATTTTAAAAATTGTATTTTAGTTACAAGTATGTACCGTATTTACTTTCATATGCCTTTAGTAAAATACTATAAGTTTGATATAACAAACACACGCTTCAATTTTATTTATTTGTATAGATTAAAATACTATTGTTCTAATGCCTATGGAGGCTAAGGCGTTAGAACTAGTGTCTCATATCTGAGAGGGTGCAGTTTGTTCACCAAGTTCCTCTAGCTAGCTGAGCTATTTTTATTCCTCAGGTATACAAGTTTAATTTTAGTAGTTATTGACAACTTGAATGGTCCTGGTGAGGATCGAGCCCGGGTAGCTCGTCTACGGTGAAATTTACCTACAGCGAGCTCATAGAACGAAAATATTTCTTTGAATGATGGTGATATACCAAGTTCTTTGAAGCACAATTTTACAAATGTTTTATTGATTATTTTTTAGATACCTTTAGAATCATCCTTAGCAGGCGGATCGTCTTCGCAACGTCTCAGTCTGTAGTAGGGGGACGAACTGTTTCTCAAGCATTTTTTTTTTATTTGGGGAAATCATCATACTAAATTTTTCTGCATAGGGGGCGTACAAAGGTGACCGTCTTTCCACACTTGGCTACGGGAACACTTGAACGATTGTTTAACACTGCTTAACGAGGTAATAATCTTAGTCGCATGTTAATTATTTTCGTTTCGTTTTGTTTACAGAGTAGTGTGTATTCTATCTGGCGGGAACATTGACACCACAATCCTGGGCCGGTGCTTGGAGCGAGGTCTCGCGGCTGAAAGCCGGCTGGTCAAGTTCAAAGTGACCGTAAGCGACCGTCCTGGAGGTATCGCTGAACTTTGTAAGCTCATCGCGTCCATCGGCGTCTCAATAAAGGATATCATGCAGGAACGAGCTTGGGTCTTCGGTGATATATTCAGCGTTCGGGTAATTTTTTGAATTAATAATAGTCCTATGTTTGACCAAGATCCCACCTTTGTTCTTTTTATTTCTTTTATCTGATTTTTAGTTTTTATCTGACTTATATGGTACTCTAGTACCATACTATCAGTTGTTGAACGAGTAATTTAGAATTGGTTATGATTTGACAGGTAAAAGTTGTGTGCGAAACCCGGGGTCCAGAGCACTTGGACGAGTTGCGCACATTGATCGCCAGTACATACAAGGAATGGGATTTTGCGCGAGAGTGTGAGTTAGATAACTATCCGCGAAGGATTAGCACCGACTCCCTCGACAATGTGTCGCACTAGCAACTTCGAGTTATATAGTTTCATAATTGTGATAATTTTCAGAGTGTATTATCTTTACTTGCAACACTGCTTTATAATTGTGCTGATTTCCACTTTATTTATGTACTTAGTATAATATTATCTACACTAGTATCGATAATGATAGCGAGTTTTGGCGGGAACTTTATCGCCGACGGATTGTTGCTATACTTCCGTGTTGCTCACTCATGTAATATCGTTTAAATAATGGTTTGAAGTTGACTATGATACTTAAAAGTGATGCGATTTTGTGTATTAAAATTACGTACATGTGAACTTTAAGTTAAACAATATAATAAGTGCTTCGATGGGGATAATGATATAAATCACAGTTATTTTTATCCACTTGCGCGTTTTGAGATGCTATCGTTTTCTACTGTCCGCTGAGTTAAGCAAGCTGTCGTTAAAAGCTCTCAAAAACGTCGCAATGTGACGCAATAACTTATTGTGTAGAATTTAATGAATAAAATGGGTATACATTTTCTTCTCTAATCTAACTTCTGGTATTTCAAGTAAAGAACTCAAAAAAATTGCGAAGAAAGTAGTGTAGTATGGGTTACTTTGTTGCCGCTCAGGATCACCAGAGACAAAAATTCTCTAACCTTTACCCTTCCCCCACCTGTGGGTGTGTGTGGGTGTGTATATATATATATACACTAGCTCGCCAGGCAGACGTTGTTCTGCCCTTTTCGACTACCCTTCATATAAAAAATCCCTAAATTCGTAATAACAAAATATTAAGCGTCGCCTAACTGGATAAAAACTATGCTATCTCTCAAGTTGGACCAAACTGCACAGAGTGTGCAAAACTTCTTTGAAATCAGTTCAGTATTTTAGTAGTTCATCGCGGACAAACAACGTGACACGTAATTTTTATATATAAAGATATATACGTGAATATTGAAGACTTCGTACCCTTTTTTAAGCATATTGGGCGCACGGAGGAGTATGAGATTTAGCGTGGTTAAACTTTAAAAAAAGTTTAAAAAAAGCCAAAATTCATATTATTCTTGTATTATACATTGTTCACATATAGGTACATTGTGTCATAGAGTATTAGGTAGCGATTGATATACTCTTTGTATTATATGCTCTTTTTTAATTTATTAATGTAAACAAAACAAGACACAGAAACAGTCACACAGTGAGTTCGTACAAAGGTTCTACTTGTTCCATAATTCACTGAAGTAGGTATCTTCCAGTAGACCGATAAAGGATTTTAAGTATATTTTTATTTTTTTATAACACAATTAATAAAATAAATAAAACAGCGTCCTTCAAGCTGGAATCCTCCTGAACGATATCCTTAATTTTATTTTGTCAAGATTTAGTGAAACTGACTTAAGAAAAAAAAATAGTGACTTAATACTTTAGGTAATATAGCCCTTTTTTGGGAGGATTCAAGCCGGAATTCAAGCTTCAATGCTTCAGCTTCAAGGTTCTCCTCGAAAACACCATTTTCTTTGCTTTTGAGATGTGATACCTATTGAGAAAATGTTGGTGGTTTCATTTGATCGAACTCAAAACTAAATTAAAACCAAAGTTTTGGTTTCCATCAAATGGGACTGATCTAAAAAATCTTTGTGTTACATATTGTTTTTTTGAATTGATTAAACGCTTTAGCATATAGGGTATGTGTTTCCTATAGAAATTTTAGGATTGAGGAACCAGGTAAATTTTATTTTATAACCATATTGTTATAATATATAAATAGTTTTACTATTTTAATTTTATACTGCAAATAAGAAAACATGTAGGTATGTACTACTAAATGGTACTTAAAATTCATTTACGAAAACCAACGTACTGTAGATATGTATGGATCAAGGAACCACAATCAAAACATTGTAGTAACGTCAAATTGAGTAGTATAAAACCCAATTTTTTGTACCTACGGATTTTATTTAAACACTACGAAATCATAATTAATTTTCAAAACATCTATCGACTATTTTTTGAGTTGTAAGTGGCTTCTTAACCTATATTTTTTTAATGATGTTCAATATGTGTAGTTTTCTCGTCTTAAAATCAAAGGACAATTATATAGTGCACGTATAGTACTAATAATAATTACAGCATTACAATTAATTCTCATTTAAAATTTGTTATTGTATATCCGCCAACATGCGTTTGGAAAGCGCGGCAAACTGTTTTCCGCTTCACAATACACGAAAATTAGAATAGACTATAGTATCTAGGTGTAGTACCTATGTTGTTGGGACCTACATATGTGGGCGTTATGTTAATGTTATATCGATAAGAGCATGATTATATTTTGGGCTTGTTTGATTAAAAAGTAATTACAAAAATTGTAGAATTGTTCTGTATAAGACCCACAACGGGTCCCTGAGCCAGTATAAGAATGTATTTCTGTTTATTGTTGTTTTGTTGTTGGCCTAGAAGTGAACACATATGTTTGTTCTTGAACATATGACTCTTATAATAAAGTTAAAATAATAAAGTCTTATTTCTTTTTCCTTCCTTCTTTAGGTTTAAACCAAATACAGTAAATATTCCTGCAGTAATTTATAACAGTAAGTTTGCCAAAATGTAACAAAGGCTTGTACCACAGTGGGCGCCCATATGAAACTATTTTCGCGGGAATGTCAAACCTTTGTATTCTGTAACTTTAAACTTTTTACTTAAGGCATATTTGAGTAATTTTCGCTCAAGCCTCACATACCTATGGGGTAAATTCGGTAAATTCCCATACATTTTTTTATAGGATAGGGTGACAAACGAGCACACAGTCCACCTGTTGGTAAGTGGTTGCTGTGACCCATAGATATCCACATCTATCCTCAATAAAGAATCAAAATGCAGATGCGTTGTCAGTCGTGAGGACTAAGATGGAATGCCTCTTTTCCAGTAAAAAGGGTCTCCGATTCTCTACACTCACCATACGAAACACAGCAGTGTTAAGCTGCTATTTTACACTGGTATTAATTTGAGCGGTTGCACCAAAATTACTCGAATATAGGTACTATAGATTACTATGTGGGTTACAATAAAACTATAAATAAGTATAGTTATGTAATTTTATTTTCTGGAAGACAGATTGTTTTATAAACTATACATTATTATTGATGTTTTTTATTGCTTTTGTACATAATATTTCCACGCTTGCTTCTGCTATATAACACATGTTATTATCAGAGAGTTATTCTTCACAGAACATTAAAGTAAATTTAAATCACCAAAATTCTCATGGTGAAAACTTAACTTAAATACGTGATCTGAAACAGATACAATTCGAGTCAATATAGTAAATAATCCCTACAAATAACCGTCAATAGATTCAAAATGTTTATAGACTTACCACAATATTGTCATAAGTTTTTCTATTCCTATCATAGGAAACCTGCAGAAAGTGATCAGATAATTTTGTGCTTTTTATTTGCACAACTTACGTTCGATGATGATCACACATCGTGCCTAAAACTTTGAAATAATGAATTCATTTATATTCAATAGCTTATACAGAGTTACGAGTACCATCTCACAAAAAATCTTTACTGTATATTCACGACGATATTATGACAGTATATTCGCCTAAAAACGAAAATGAAGTATTTTGAGCGCACAATAACTGAATTTAAGCAAAAATCAATAATAAATATTAAAATCTAAACCTATGAAATAAATTTGAATAAATTTGAGAAAATATTTTCAATATGAAAGACGTTGACAAACAAATGTCACTTTTTCTCTTCTTTTAATTCATGGCTTCTTTTGATAGAATGCTGCTAATATTTAATAATTTAATTTTAATCAATTAATAGGTAAATTAATTGTGCAAATCTCAGAGTAATATGTATGTAATTATACTTTAAAGAGCAAACCAAAAAAAAGTTTAACACAGAATAACATTTATATACGATTTATAGACGATACAATATGAATTTTTATAGGTACCTATCTAATTTTTAAAATGGCAATCTAAAACAAGACGAAACAGCTATATTTTTTTCTCGCTTAATTTCTACAAGTCCAACACAACCATTGGCAAAATCAGATTTCTTAGCTTTCATACAAAGATGCATCACCCTGATCTATAGTGATTTCGTTCCTGATGTTAGCAACGATATACTCGTTTATTTATTTATACTATTTATTACTTTATTATATGTCTAAAAATATAAAGAAAATAGGATTAGACTTATTATCATTCGAGCGATCAAGTAAATTGTTTTCTAAATCAAGTGATGATGATTATATTACATTGCAAATATTTGTGTCGCAGACTTTAAAAACTTATAGTTAGGAGATGAATACTAAATCTTGACAGTCACACGATACATAAGAAAGTTGGATCCCAATTGTAATCCCAATTTTATTAGCTGATTTATCACTTGCGTAGCGGAAAATAAAACCATCGAAGCTATATCTGCTTGGGTGAAAATATTTCGCAATCATTAAGTGAAGGCAGGATTGATAACGCCGTGTAGCGGCGGCGTAAGATAACCCACTACATCCTACTAAAGGATATATATCATTTTTTTAAAACATTACTTAGAAACTCTAAGACGGCACGCCATCCCGTGTGTACCGTAAAAGGCGATAGAGGGGAATGAAACAGGATATAGGCAGCAGTATCTTCCCGATAACAACTCAAAGCAATAAAAAATTGCGGATGCCAACCCATTTGCTTAAAGAGGGAACTTTGACTCCTGAGGCAATATATGGAAAAGAACTATGTTCATCAGTAGACTTTTGAAAGGCTGTTATTAATGAATGAATAATTGTATATATAATAATAATATTTCGAGGGAGCGGAAAAGAAGGGTAATACGTTCACAATCGATTAATTGGTAGTTGTGATAGAGCCAAAAAAGATGAGTGATCAGTTATTATACTACCGTAGCAGTGCCCACTGTATACGTTCCAAATAAAATATTTCAAAGGGGTACTTGGTTACATGTTTAAAGTTATTATTTGAAAGCCATAATTCTAAAAGCCAATAAATTTAAATTCTAGGGACAATTTGGCAGAAATATACCGACTGATAATGACCTTTTACTATATCTATATTTTAAATTATCATGAAAGTGCGAAATTCCGCATTATCCGATTACGTTTTTAGAGTTCCGCAGTTACATAACAAGGAACCTTTATAGCTTTGCGATGTTCGTCCGTCCGTCCGTCCGCCCGTCCGCGATTTACCTCAGATACCCTAGGTGCTACAAATTTTTAATTTGGCATAGTTACAGGTATTAATCACGTCTAGAAAACTGTTAAATAAAATGTTAAAAAACATTTTTATTTTGGGTACTACCCATAGGTATAAGTAAATGGAGGATGATTTTTTTTACCCGTCTATTCCATCGTGTAGGATATCGTTGAATAGGTCTTTCAAAAACACTGGGTGTGGAACAACATCTTTTCGATTCAGGGATCCGTTTGGAAAATATTGAGCTTTAAAGTGGTATTTTTCATTAGAGTCATGGGTCCCCCCCTCTGCCAACTAAGCCGCTGTTTTTGGAAATGTGAAAAGTATACACGATAGTAGTATACATAATGAAGTTAAAAGGAAAACTATCACAGCTAAGTAGAAATAAGAAGTTAACAAGTACTAAGAGACCAATTTATAAAATGCACTTGGATTAGTAAAAATTTCGTTACAACTCTATAGAAAATGACCTAAAACTAGCTCTTTAAACGTACTGATTATATTCTCTTTGCTGGATACTCTGACCTCTGAGGAATATTTCGCATAGTATAAAGAGGTTAAAGATGATCACTTGTCACTAAAGCTCTACACATAAATGACACGCAATATCCTTCAATATGATTCTCTCTTTGCCTTATTTGAAAATTAAATTAGAAAAAGCGAGACAAGTATATTGACTCAATTTATGTCGAATTGTAGATTTCTTCTATGCATACATATGTATGTAATTACACTAACGCCCTGTCCGCACTGGGATATTTCACCTCGCGATTTTTTTCTCGTAATAGGAGTAGCCGCACTAGCGGTAAGAATATCGCGCGGGAAAAAATCTGTGATTTCATGCAAATTGAACGCGAAGCGGTGCGATTTATTTCTGCGCGAATAATTTGTGCAGTTTAAAGTAAGTATGGCTATGTCCACATTGCGGAATAAAATTCACGCGTTTCGCGTCTCTCTTCAGCTAAAATTATTTTTGTCCAATTCGTATCTTGATACAAGGCTGCACTGAAAATTTCGGGAATCAAGGAAGTGACACAACATTACTATTTAAACATGTATTTATTGCTTTTCGAAGTATTCTCCGCGAAATTTGACACATTTTTCCATACGATGGAACCAATCATTGAAGCAACCATTCCATTCGGAAGTCAGGGTCTCCAGTCCAAAATGGTCGTTTTGTAGACGTCCACAGCTTCTTCAGGTGATGAAAATCTCTGTCCACGCAATTTATTCTTTATTTTAGGGAAAGTATAGAAATCATTAGGGCTTAGGTCGGGGCTGTATGGCGGATGGTCTAATAATTCTATGTTTTCTTGCTCTAAAAACTCTTTTGTTCTATGTGCGGTATGAGAACTCGCATTGTCGTGATTGAAGATGAAGCGGCGGTTGCAGTTCTCTTTACGGAGTTCAGAAACGACCTGTGGCAAACAAATGCTAGCATACCATTCTGCATTAATCGTTCTTTGTCCCTCAAGAGGAATAGTCGTAACATGGCCGGTTTTGGAGACAAACGTGGCCACCATTTTTTTTGCGACACTCCGTGAACGAACAATTTTTGTTGGCTTTAACTCATTTTCGAACACCCAAACTCGTGACTGGTTTTTTGTTTCGGGTTCGTACGCGTATATCCAGGATTCGTCACCTGATACGATGTTGTATACAGCATTTGAGGATCCTGAGTGGAATCTTTCGAGAGTTCTGACGCACCAAGTAACGCGATCTGCTTTTTGCTCTTCACAGAGCGAATGCGGTATCCATCGGGAAAACAACTTTTTTACACCTAATTGTTCATGCAAGATTATTTGTATTTGACTCATGCCAATGTCTAAAGTTGCCTGAATTTCGCGGTATGTCACATGTCGATCTTCCTCAATCAGCTTACGCACAGCATCAACATTTTCTTGGGTGACTGCAGTTTTTGGACGACCTTGACGGGGATCATCACTGAGCTTGACACGTCCACGTTGAAATTCAGCAAACCAGCAATAAATTGTGGTTTTGGATGGGGTTTCATCACCAAATGCAGAAATCATCCGGTCAACACACTGTTTTTGTGTTAAACCACTTCGAAAGTCATAATAAATCATCGCTCTTGAATTTTCTCAAGTCAATTCCATTTTCTCAACGACTAAACAAGTTTGACAAAACTTTGTGACAAGACCGAGAATTTTTTTTAAATAAATAAATGGTATTCGATTTTTAAAATCAAGGTCTTTTCAATTAAAAAGATTTTATATGACAGGAACAGTGGAAATATTCCATTCCCGATACTTTTAATGCAGCCTACTGTATTTTCGCAGCGTTTGATCTTTTATGTAGAAAAATACTTTCATAGGCCTCAAGGCCGTAAATTAGTGAATCCAATGTTTATGACATATTTAGATACGTTTATCGCGCCACCGCCGTAGTATCAGGTAAATAAAAAGAAAACTGTTATTGATTTTTAGACGTTTCAGCGGGGAACTGCATCGAACTGACAAAAATCGTACGAAATTATATTCGCAGTGCGTACTAGGTGTAATTCCTATTACGGAATATAATACGCCAGAATAAAAATCGCGAGGTGAAATATCGCAGTGCGGACAGGGCCTAAGGATATAGCCACTACCTAAGAGTACTACGTTTTAACTTTTAACCACTACGTTTTTGGGGTAAAGGGTAGGCCATGGCCGGGCGAAGATTATTAGATATTCAGCACTCGGAGAAAATCCTTTTACGCCCCCCAATACCTAAATCACCACTATTTTAAAAATGATCCTAATGGATGAAATAAAAGTTATGGAGATAGACGGAGAACAAAATGAGAATACTAATTATTAATTTAATCTATTGTACCGGTTGTTGTTGGATTTTATGTCAAATTTAAAAACACAAATAAAATGCCAGGTCCGGTGTCATTTTTATTGATCAATCACACCATGAATCTTTTATAGTAATTTTATTTTTTATTATCTTTAGCTAACATTTGAGAATGGTAAATTATTTGTGATAAATTAATATCAAAAGAATGAATGTAAGTACATAAATTTTTATTTCAGGAAGAATAGTAATAACCGTAGTACTTTCATGAGAGACAAAATTACTGCATTTTCAATAAAGTTATTGATAAAAAATATAAAATTAATACATTTTGCCTTTGTCTTTCCTAGCATCAGCATATGTAGACCAATAGCAAATTTTGAGAAAGATATTGATAATTTATACATCATCATAATTATCATTACAACTGTTCACAATCCCACTGCCGAACATCCTGCATCCATCGACTTCATTTCCTTATTAAGTTGTCAATGTATCTAGTGTAGTAGTTTGGATTTATTTCGTTTCCTTTTTATCTTAATAAGTTAATAATTTTTTCATTTATACTTTTTTTAATTTTTGTTATCTGTACTTGTCTAGCCGACACTGTTTTTGTGAAAAGCGCAGAGGTTTTGATACAGGCCCTGTTTAATTTAGAAGTCAGAGGTTCTAATATAATGTTAGATGTAATATTTAGACATTTATGTTAAGATATAATGTATGTAAATTCATTGTTATACATAAATAAATAAATTTATAAACTGTACCTAGTGAGGGGCAGCACGACACTTCTCTTGTTTGTGTGATTATCGATTTAAAAAGCCTCTGATATTTTTGAAAAAAAAAAAATTCGGTCTGTCCAAAAGTACATTATCCTAACGTAATTATTTTAGTAAATAACTATTTTTATATTTTAATGATGATTTAATTCGTATATGGTTATATCTGTAGGACGTTGAATTTGATCCCTACTGTGACCCGGCTAATCCAAGAAAAATTAAAAATGATGACATTTTGGCTGCTTCGCGTCGCTGCGTGGGCTGTATTGTGAAGACACCATGCGTGGTACGAACTTGGGCTTTATTATTTTTCTTGCTACCCCTTTATGCAGACTTTTATTCTTAGTTCTTTTTTTCACTTTAGAGAGGACATATGTCGGACAGACTCGGAATGGAGTTGTACTTCAAGCAAGAATTCCTGCAATACACGGGAAGGTAATATTTCAGAAGAATAGGGATTTTTTATATTACGTTACAAACGGGCACATAGTCCACCTGATAGTACTTAACCTGTGGCCTAGGTCGAATAGGTTATGAGAACGAGGTTCATCCACGGTTGAGACGACCCATTCTTATCGCAACCATAATATGCAGCGTGGCTCTGCCACGAGTTTGCATCGACAATTGTAATTTTAAAGCAACCGTATTACTTTTAACATTTGATGTAATTTTTATCAAGATAATAGGAGACGACAGGTCTGACGCACATTCGAATTTTTTAGTAGTTTAGTTAATCGGCTAACAACGTAGCTATTATATAAAAATTAATTTTTGTTTGTTCGTATTTTATGCGCTGACATACCCTTCATCAGATTGCGGTAAAACTTTGTCAACTTATTGTTGGCGCTTGCGTGAAGGTTTTTTTTTTTTGACAAACGAGCACACTGTCTACCTGATGGTAAGTGGTTACTGTAGCCTATAGACATCAACACCTATCCTCGTTTTCGAATCAAAATGCAGATGTGTTATCAGCCGTGAGGACTAAGATGAAATGCTTCTTTTCCAGTAAAAAGGTTCTCTACATTCACCATACGAAACACAGCACCACAGCAGCATTAATCTGCTATTATACGCTGGTAATCTGTGAGTGTGGTCGTTCCCCGGTCGAGCCAACCCATTCGTGCTACAACTATACAATTAATATAGTTGCAGGATGGCTCTATCACGTGTGCTATACCTATAGGCGTATTAAAATTAAATTACAGTAAGTGGCGCGCGTGTCGTACCGTTAAATTTATTTGAAAGTTGTATATCATTCAATTTCTATGAATGTATTTATCATACCTAATTAAACAATATAACTCTTCCAAATTTAAAACGATATTTCCACAATTTTATTTCTTCTGCGGCAGCAACCCGCCGGGTATCAGATAGTATATAATAACCTCACGATTTCATAATTGTTTCTTATTAATTTAGTACACGTAAGCGGTGCCGATGCTTATGTTAATAATACTGATGTAGAATGCTGATATCTGAATTATTCCTAGTTTAATATTATAGCTTAATTTTAAAATGCTTATCAATAAAATAATAATTTAACATAACAGTTTTAAAGAACGTGGAGTCTGTAACGCGTTGCTGCTACTTTCTGAAGAGCAAAAGAGGAACGGAGTGATAACGGCTAGCACAGGAAATCACGGAATGGCTTTGAGTTACCACGCTACACGCCTGGGTATCCCGTGCATGGTTGTGATGCCCAAGCTTACGCCACTCACGAAAGTCTCCAAATGCGGAAAGTTCGGCATTAAACCTTTTCTTCACGGTGATAATATTGCTGATGCTAAATTATACGCAATGACTCTCAGTAAGGAGAAGAATATGATGTATATAAACGGGTACGAGTTACAATAATAAATCAAAATAATAGTAACAAATATTACATAAAATGTTTAAATATATATAATCCTTTAGATACG
Organism: Parnassius mnemosyne; assembly: GCA_963668995.1. Classification (NCBI taxonomy): domain Eukaryota; kingdom Metazoa; phylum Arthropoda; class Insecta; order Lepidoptera; family Papilionidae; genus Parnassius; species Parnassius mnemosyne. Next base: position 30,555,985 of record CAVLGL010000057.1, on the reverse strand, counting down.
ACCATCCGAATGTCATAGAAGGACAAGGAGTTACGGGTGTAGAAATATTGGAACAAATTCCCGATGTAGACGCAATTATAATCCCGGTAGGCGGCGGCAGTCTTATAGTTGGTGTTGGTGTATTCTCTAAGAATCTAAAGCCTAATGTTGAAATTTATGTATGTATAAAATTTTATGTTTTTTTTTTTATTTATCGTATTCACGTAATCATGTACAAGGTTTCTCTTAATGATGATACAAGCTTATGTTACACTGCACTACAAGCAACTGTTAACTTTCCGTAAGAAAAAGTTAATATAAAGTAGACGTCCGTCATGCTCCATGAGTTATTTATTAGTTTATTTATAAGCATGTACAACAGAACAGAATTATAGAAAATATTGAAAATTTTAATGTTCTGTGTCTTTGGAATAACCTGATATAATCTAGCCTAAAACGATATTTTCACGTACCTACGTATATTATTTGTTATTTCTAGGGTGTCGAAACTGAGAGAACTTGTAGCATGGTAGAATCATTGCGGAAAAATGAGCGAATTTATTTTCCCATCGATTCTACAATAGCTGACGGTCTAGCAGTCAATAGAGTTGGAGTGAACACTTTTCATAATATAAAAGGCCTTGCTGATAAAATGGTGAGGAAGAAAATTGATTAGAACAGTCGAATACTTTAGAAGTTTTTTTAAAATAAGAATGAAAATTAAATTACAGGTTGTAGTCAAAGAAGATTGGGTCGCTCGTGCAGTGATGCACATCGTCGAAGAAGAGAGATTTGTGGTTGAAGGTGCTGGAGCGGTTTCAGTCGCAGCTGTAATAGCTGGTCTCTTTCCAAATTTAAAAGGCAAAAAGTGTGTTCATAATTTTTGTGTACCTACATAATATCGTATTTGAAATTTCTAATAATTACGAAACAGTTCCGTCACCGTCCTCGGTTATAATATATTGTTGACATGGATTGCTCCCAAGAAAAAAATTATGCCATATTTGTAACTTTAAACCACAAAACTTTTATTTCTTGATGTTGCTTTTCGTCGCTGGCTTAAATGTTTTGGTCTAGAATAGGTTTTTGAAATTGTTGTTTTTTTATATAGGATAAGGGTGACAAACGAGCACGCAGTCCACCTAAGTTAGTAAGTGGTTGCTATGGCCCATAGACATCTGCATCTATCTTCATTTGCGAATTAAAATGCAGATGCGTTTTCAGCCGTGAGGACTAAGATAGAATCCCTCTTTTCCAGTAAAAATAGTCTCCAGTTCTCTACACTCACCATACGAAACACATATAGGTATTCTGTGAAAGCGTGGTCCTTCCCCGGTCGAGCCGATCCATTCGTGTTATAACTATACCAGAAATATATCTGCAGCATGGTTCTACCACGAATTCTATTGAATTCTATTATATTTGATGAACTCAAGATTTTATTGACATTTTATTTTATCAACTTTGGAAGAAATTCGAGTAAGTTTAAAAATTTGGATAAGGTTAAATATTATTGAATTTATTCAAACTTCTCTTAAGATAATATATAACTACATACATTGTAAATAACTAAGGATGAATTCCAAACTGGAACCCTTTATTTTTATTCGTGGAGAAATCCACATGGATATCGCTGTCACGACATCGGTTATGAGACCGCTATGTTCGTATATTTTTTAGATGTTAGCTTATTTTAAGGTCTATTAAATTATTAAATATCGTTTTATAAAATTGTCAGAGTGGTGTGCATACTGACCGGCGGAAACATAGATACAACGATACTCGCACGGGCGCTGGAGCGTGGCATGGCAGCCGAGGGGCGGCTTGTGAAGTTCAAGGTGACGGTGAGCGACCGTCCGGGAGGCATGGCCGAACTTTGCCACTTTATGTCTAATTGTGGCGTTACCTTACGCGACTGTATACCGGAACGAGCGTGGGTGAAGGGAGACGTGTATAGTTGTGAGGTATTATTTTTGCTAATAAACCTCATTGTTTTTTTCTATAATGAGTCGTTTCCATTGAAAAATACAAATACATGTTTTACATCAATCGATTACTATGGGAAAAGGAATCTGCTTTTGCGTCAATAGAATTTCGGGGCGGCAAAATGATATTAATAACATTTTTTTTACCCAACAAAAATATAAAAATTAAAACCAAATACGTAGGTATTGATATCTTTTGAATTTTTTAATAAATAATATCATAATTGAAAGGGTCCAACAGACAGTGATTAGTCATTGATCGCAGTTGTACCCCATGAAACAGAAATCACATCACGATGTGGACGTGACCCCTTTGAGTGTCTCAGACAAGAACGTCTGTTGCCCTTTCTGAAAAAAAGCTTAGACGACTAAGATTACGGGTTCGTTTGAAGTGGTCCCGATCTTGACGCCCCTGGAGTGGACTGCATCTTCGTCTAATTTGGAAGGTGCAGTAGGAAATGAAACAGTGATTTTATCTTCGTAATTTCCCCATAAGAGTGCAACGTTGAAACTTTTACTACTTTCCTATCACTTCCTTATTGCCTTCTTCTTTTTTGCTATAAACTATAAAACTGGTAGCTGGTCCCGAACAAATTCCAAATTATCAATTTACTATCCTAGTCGCAAGCTATACGCGAAAGAGAACCGCGCACCGCGCGCCATTTCGACATAACATTGATTTTCACCATTGCACCCTTGTATTTTACTCCATATCTTTATTTCTATAAAACATATGGTTACACAATTTTATTTATAAGAAACACACACAAAGTCTTATTATTATGATACTTATTATATACATTACATCATTATCACATAAAAACGTATTGACATATTCAACAAAATACACCTATTTTACAGAACATTTTCAAAGTTAGAAATCTTAAATATCTAACACACAAGGTTAAAATTTAAGTTATTTAGTAGTAGTAATTTATTGATAAACATGAATATCTTAACTAATACAATAGTTTTCAATTGTGAATTAAACTTTTTTTTTTATAGGATCGGGTGACAAACGAGCACACAGTCCACTTGATGGTAAGTGGTTGCTGTGACCCATAGATATCTATATTTATCCTCAATAAAGAATCAAAATGCAGATGCTTCGTCAACCGTGAGGACTAGGATGGAATGCCTGTTTTCCAGTAAAATGAGTCTCCGGTTCTCTACACTCACCATACGAAACAGCAGTGTCAAGCGACCATTTTACGCTGGTATTCTGTGAGAGCGTGGTCCTTCCCCGGTCGAGCCAACCCATTCGTGCTACAGCTATACTACTAATATAGTTGCAACATGGCTCTACCGCGTATAAAATCTGTAAATGAGTTCTCAAAATAATACTTTGTTTTTAAGGTTATCAAATCTTAAGTTAGGAGGTAAAATTTTTTGTTATTGACTATTTTAAATTTGTAAAACATGAGCGACTATTCCCGACTTCGTATAGGTTCAATTTGCCTACATGGTGTTATGTTTTAACGATTTGACCACAAAACGCTAAAATTTCTCTTCTGTCCTTGTAAAAAATATGCACAATAATCTGGTGGTGAAAACCCCTTTTAAGTTGATCCAATAATTTTAAAGATTTATGTGAATACATAGACATACGTGGATAAGCGACTTAGTATTATTTAGTACTAGCTGTTCCCCACGACTTCGCTCGCGTGTTAGGGTTTTTATGTTACTGCGCGGAACTCTAATTCTTTTTCTTTTTCTAAAATAAAAGTAGCCTAAGTTACTCCTTATGAAATCAGCTATCTGCCAGAAAAAGTCCCGTCAAAATCGGTCCAGCCGTTTCGGAGATTAGCCGGAACAAACAGACAGACAGATTGACAAAAATTTTAAAAATTGTATTTTAGTTATAAGTACCGTATTTACTTTCATATGCATTTAGTAAAAAACTGAAATTTTGATATTACAAACAGACACTTCAATTTTATTTATTTGTATAGATTATAGCGATAATAATCAAGAAGTTCATAATAAATAAAACAATGAAAAGGAACAAAGCTAATTTTTAATGTTCGTCATTAAATGAAAATATAAAATACACTTACAGACACATTTTGCTTTCTTTTAAAAACAGTTAAAAGTGATAGCGGAAACAAGAGGGTGGGACCACACAAGAGAGCTCATGGATGTCATTAAGAAAAATTATAAAGAATATTTCTTCCAAGATTTTGGCGTACATCCGGAGAAGACCACCGTTCGTCGTGGACCCTGTCTCGCACCCAATCCAATTTGTATGCAAAAGTAGTTTACCAAAATATAAAAACTAATCCAGCTCCTGTCGCATACGTTTTGTTAAATTCATCTGTACAATTAAACAACGGTTCCAACCTGACAATAAAGCGTTTTATTGGAATTAATTTGTAATTGCACGCCTCACAACGTGACCGTGAGTGCTATACTCCCGTTATTTGGCCATACCTCAATTTCGCTACATAAAATTGTTCTTATACTTTTAGCTAGACATCAAATCCATATTATTATTAACGTCACAATAACTACAGAGATTCAATTATAAGATTAGTTCATTTTCTAATTGATTCACTTTAGATTACATAACAAAAAATGTAACTGAAAAAAATATGGACTGCCGTCCGATGGTCTGGGCGTCGGTGAGTCCTCTCGCTTAATAGAAATGTAGGCAATAGATTAAGATATATAATGGTATTAAATAAGATTCCATATATTCTAAGCAGTGGTAGAGCCACGCGGCAGCTTTTGCTGCCGTACGGATGGGCCGGCTCGAACCGGGGTGGTACCACGACCTCACAGAAAACCAGCGTGAAGTAGAGGTTTACCGGTTTACCTCTGCGTTTCGCTTGGTGAGTGCAGGTGGCCGGAGGCCCTTTTTACTGGAAATGAGGCATTCCATCTTAGTCCTCACGGGTGACAACGCATCTACATTTTGATTTGTAATAAAGGATATATGTAGACGTCTATGGGCCGCAGCAACCACTTACCATCAGGTGGACTGTGAGCTCGTTTGTCACCCTCATCCTATAAAAAAAAAGAAAAAAAAAGGATACCTATTTATTTTTGTTATTGAACTCAACGCTGTGTAAAAGTTACGATCAGATTCTCCGTTTTTTTTCTTGTAAAAATTATCGTCACTATTTTCATACTTTTCTTGTCACATGCTCATCCGTGTATTTCATTCTCTTTCCTGTACATACGAGTACTGTAGTGTAATTTTGCCTCAAACAGCGCCACAATAGGAAATAATAATATGGATATGTTTCAACAGGTTTCTCTTTTAGACAATTATTATTTTTAATTTTTAACACAGTAAGCGTGTGAGGCGTGCACTCTTCGATTTTCCAAATATTTCTTCATTCATTACAGCCTATCAAAAGATCACTCTTCTTAAACCATAGTTTATCAATAAACTGCATTCTGTAATAATACGATTAGGATTCACATATGACGAGATGGTAGTGCATTTGTATGGAGTTGTCTGTTCTGACCAAACTCTATTAATATTCTGTGCAAAACTGGGCAGGCAGGTTGGTCAGCACTGAGACAAAACCGTCGTACTGGTGATGCTACTTTCTACAGAGACTTACCAATAACCAGATTTAAATACAAAGTACAGTTTAAAAATAAATAATTTATGATTTTAATTTATTAATACCTAATTATGTATAGGTTTTTCTTCTGAATAAATGTCATATAAATGATAAGGCCTCACTTTTATCAGTTTAATTTTTATATTGAAATGTCTGACTAATATTCACAAATTATTTAAAAAAATAGTTATATATTATATGGTGTAACCAAAATGTGCTTTCTATTTCTATTCTACGCGTCAATGTGAACAACTTTTACTATAGATCTATCTTCGAAATCGCAAGAAAAATCAGGTATTCCATACATTTTGAACAAGTTTGTACGAAATTCTGTATGGAATAAATGATTTTGAGATTTTTTTACAGGATTAGGGTGACAAACGAGCACACAGTCCATCTGATGGTAAGTGGTTGCTGTGGCTCATAGATATCTACATCTATCTTCGGTTAAGAATCAAAATGCAGATGCGTTGCAACCCCTGAGGACTAAGATGGAATGCCTCGTTTCCAGTAAAAAGGGTCTCCGGTTGTCTAGACTCAACATACGAAACAAAGCAGCGTTAAGCTGTTATTTTTCACTGGTATTCTGTGAGAGCGTGGTCCTTCTCCGGTCGAGCCGACCTATTCGTGCTACAACTATACCAGTAATATAGCTGCAGTATGGCTCTACCACGTATAGATTGAAAATTTCGAAGATGATCCCATAATAAAGTTATTCATGTTTACGGGCACTTTTTTTTACTTAGTATATAAGGTCGGGGAAAAAGTTGGTTCGTATTTTATATACAAATTCAAGACATTTTTTTTATTTTAAAGTTTTATTACATTTAATTATACTATATTATATAGGGTCCATTTTGTTCGATAACTTGTTGCGATCTTGTAGGTAGTGACATAATCGCGTTGCTGTAGAAATCTTGGGATTTTTGATCAAAAAAATTCGACAAGTAGTTTTATTAGATATATTCAATACCAGAGATTTGAAGCAACATGGATTTAGTCATCGCATTTATAATGGAAATAAAAATAATATTCTTAATTATTTAGAACATGCGAAACAATATATTATAAACTTAAATAGTAAAACCTCCAGAAAGCTTTCGTTTAAACAACACAAGCAACAAAAGAAAATAATGATTAAAAGTTTTAAACCAGTTTTAAGGAATAAAAAAAGCAAATACTGGATTTTTAGGAATGTTTGTGTATATTGAAAGTCTCAAACAGATAACTAATCTTGTGGTATGGCTTCATCATGATGAAAGACCAATCCTTTTCTGATGATCAACGCCGACCGTTTTTTTTTTCTATTTCTTGCTTGAGTCTCATTATTTGTTGGCAGTATAGATCAGAATCGATGGTTTTACCAGGCAGTAAAAGCTCATGATAAACGATATGCTTTCAATCCCACCATACACACAGCATCATCTTATTACGTGTTAACCCAGGTATCGCTACAGTCTGTAAATAAAACACATATCAATACAGAAAAAATCACGTTTCTTCTATGGTCTTCATACAAGAAACGTGATTTAGGGATCCTTTAATATTTTATTTTATTTTATTTTTATTATATGTTGTTATAGCAGCAATACAATTAGCCAATACACATTCTGTGAAAAATTCAAGTATATTACGGTTCATAAAATACGGCCTGCTGACAGACAGACGGAACGATAGTGGAAACTTAGGTCCCGTTGACACTCTTTGGGTACGGAACCCTAATAAACAAAAATAATGTTTTAATAATAAAAATAACAATTAATAAAACAACATATAAATATTAGGTCATTTGAGCAATACTACAAAAATAAACATTAAATAATATAGAATTAGGTTATATTATAATATTCAAATATAAAAATCTCAGCTACGGGGAACTTTACTGAATGACGTCATTCATATTTTGTAACTTATTTATGGCTCGTGTTATTTTATGTTGAAATTTCGAAATTGTATGATAGTGACCAAGTGACCACGAAACTGCATGTCACTCGATATGTCTACGCGGAGGATTCCGATACTGGTTGATGCAACAAGGGGAGTGCCTTGAAACTGAGAAGATACGACAAAGGAGTCCTTCAAAGTCACTTCTGAGGACTATAGTTAAATGTCCCAAAACCTGTAATTATACTGGCTCTCTATACCCTCCAGACCAGAACAGATATTACTCGTTAGAAATAAGTGAGAAGGTGGTACTGACTACTGACCCACATATTAAGAGTCTTAGACAAAGAGTATATAATTACTCCGTTTTAAGACAATCCATCGATTATCAAGAAAGAACATACTTATATGCTAATACTCTATGATTATATAAGTCTACTGTCAATACAAAACAAACTCCTTTAAAAACAAACACAAGTCAACCTATTGTTCTGAGCTATTTGGCTAACATCACAAAATATAAAGTAAATATGTAAGTGCTATGTTCAAAATGCACAATCCTTCAACTCAAACCGTTTCGTTAGGCAAATCACCCGGTGCTCTAGCTAATCGAAATTTCACGAAGCACTTAAATGAATGGTGTCCGGTAAGCATTGACTTATATAGGTCTTACTAGCGTACCGGTAAGTTAAAACTTTACGATTCCTATTTATTTCGTTTTAGTTTCAAGTCTATGAATATTTTATGTTTTTCACCATCCTTTCGATTGTATCGTCCTGATAATAATATACAAATGTAAAAAAAAGGGCTATGGTGAAAAAATATATTATGTAGGTCCTAGATATTGACATCATAGCCTTTCCAGTCCATTAGCCAGTAATTTTCAAGTGCCATTTAATTAACTCGCTTTAGGTAGCTAATTTTCAGTTACTTAGAGGTAGCATAAAATAATTAAAAAGAAAATTCAGTAGTAGTTTGGTAAAAAAAAGTATTTTTTTTTTGGTTTGATATGATTAACTTTATCGATATATTATAAAAGTATATTATAGGAAAATAAGTCCGGGAACGCGAAAACCCTACACCAGATCTGCCCTTGAGGTCAGGAACGTTGGTGTTGCCAAGTGCACGTTTTTTGATACCTGTACCTGTACTGAAGGCCTTGTACCGAAAGCGAAAACAGGCCTTAAGTTCCCGCTCGCGGCTCTCATAAGGGTAAAGAGCACCTTTTCCCAAGAAGGGACTTACACGGTGCGGCTGAAACTTACAGGTCTTGGAATATGCGCTATTATATAGTTGCAGCGTGAGCAAATAACATGTCATAATTTATTGTGAGAAATTATTATTAAGTCAGTGTCATCAAAATGTTACCCCGCCGCTACAAATATTAACAATTTTCCTTACAATATTTATAAAGAAGATACTTTAGCTTATCATAAGACGTTAGATACACTTATAATATAAATTAATAATAAGCAGTGAAAAGGAAAATGTGACAACATGTAACAAATGTGGCGGTGGGCACATAATTACTTAAATATTTGTTTCGTTTCTTTTAGGAACAAAATAATGAATTTGATCCTTGGTGTGATCCGGACTATCCAATGATTATTACATACAAAGATATTGTTAAAGCCAAGAATTTTCTCAAAAAAGAATTTCACCCTACACCCTTGGTGGTAAGATAATTATTTTATTATTATAAACAGAGTCGTAGCGTGGACTAATATAGACGTGGGCGAAGTCACATCAGCGACGCCCCTTTTCTTTTGTTCCTAAGATCTATCCTACAAAACATGTTTTAACACGACATACCGACTCATAGCTATTAATTTCTGCCAAGTCTCATATTCCGTCAATCTAACGGTCGCAGTCTTCGAAGGTAGAGTTACAACGGCCTCGCAGTCACACTTAAGAGGGGCTTCTTGCGAGGCCCCAAACGTACACGCTTTTAAATTCGTGACGTTCTTTTTCGAGCGTAAAGGTGATCAAATTAATTAGTCATCTGTAGTCTGTGGGCATCGCATTTTAAGGGGCCTCGCAAGGCCCCTTTAAGTACGAGGCCGTGGGCGAGGGCCCACTTCGCCCACGCCTAGCTACGCTACTGATCATAAAACATGTGAAGCGTAAGGTAAATTTTCGGAATCTAAATTCTGTCTTGTAGTCAAGGTTACCTATGTAAACTGATATTTTTAAATAGAGGCATTTTCTTTCGGTTCATTGTTCATTAATTCCCAATGCTAGACATCCGTATATCTTGCATTTTCAATCCAAGTAATGCTTGAGGTAAAAATAACCAATTTATCATGTATCATGAACACGCTACTAAGTCTATCACAGAACAAAAAAAGAGTTGATTAAATTTGTGGACAAGCCCATTTGTTCAATATAAGAACACAAAATCATACTATTAGCCGAAACAAAAACTTGTCTTACCATACAAATCATACCTCACGGAATACCAGCGTAAAATAGCAGCTTAACGCTGCTGTGTTTCGTATGGTGAGTGTAGAGAAACGGAGACCCTTTTTACTGGAAACGAGGCATTCCATCTTAGTCCTCACGGGTGACAACGCATCTGTATTTTGATTCGTAATCGAAGATAGATGTAGATGTCTATGGGCCACAGCAACCACTTACCATCAGATGGACTGTGTGCTCGTTTGTCACCCCTATCCTATAAAAAAAATACCACTATTCTTCCTATTATAGTACCTTATTTATTTATTTGTATGGATCTCCAACAGTTGTACGTATTAAATTACTTCTAACACTACATCTACAAATTACTATGTACTACCAATTTTATTGACGTTTATTATCTAATTTTATCAAAATTTGATGATAAACGTCATATGTGTAATTATCGCCCCATCATAGATTACTGTATGCATAATAGCGCCCTATGTGCCAATTTTTTCCAAAATATTTGATAAAGTAATGTACAAGCGCATAATATAATTCAATTCAAAATTTTATATTATAATAAATGAACAATTTCGATTCCAAAGCAATAAATCAACTACCCATGCATGTTTGCATCATGTAAAAAAGGTTGTTAATAATTTAGATGACAAAATTAAACTTCAATAATATTCATAGATATGAGTAAAGCCTTTGATTGCGTTTTACATCGGCATTCGCGGAGCGGTAATAAATTGGATAATATCATATCTTAAAGATCGAAAACAAAGTGTAGAAACTTTAAGGTTAAATTATAATAAGGAACTTGAGCAGTATAAATCACCGTACCTAATTAATGGATATGGCGTGCCACAGGGCAGTGTACTTGGTCCACTTTTATTTTTATTGTATATTAATGGCATCTCTCATATAAAGAATAATTTATTGACTTTATTTGCAGATAATATAATATTGCCATGCTATTGATATGTAACAAAAAATCTAATGACATTAATAATTCTTTGAAATTAATAATTGAATGGTTAGAACATAATAATTTACAAATAGGTAAAACCAACTTAATAAATTTTTTTAATAAAAAAATAATGAAATAAAGCTGAATATTGTATACAATGGCGAACAAATAAAGTACAAAAAATTTCCTTTCTCGGTATACATAACATTTTGTAACTTGAAAACTCACATTGATAAAGTATGATATAAACTTAACCGCTTTGTTTACATATAACGGAACCTTTCAAAGACGGTATAGCAATCAACAGCTCTTATGGCGTATTACGGATACGTTTTTTTTTATTATAGAATAAGGGTGACAAACGAGCACACAGTCCATCTGATGGTAAGTGATTACTGTGGCTCATAGACATCGACATCTATATTCGTTTGCGAATTAAAATGCAGATGCGTTGTCAGCCGTGAGGACCAATATCGAATGCCTCTTTTCCAGTAAAATCGGTTCTCCGGTTCTCTACACTCACCATACGAAACACAGCAGAATTAAACTGCTATTTTACGCTGGTATTCTGTGAGAACGTGGTCCTTCCCCGGTCAAGCCGACCCATTCGTGCTACAATTATACTATCAATATAGCTGCAGCATGCCTCTACCACGTAAAAAATACGTTTATTATATACTTAGCTACGGTATAATAATATGGCGTAATTCTTTAGACATCAATAAACTTTTTATTGTGTAAAAAATGCCTACGTGCAATATGTAGTATGGATCATGAATCGTGCAAACCAATATTTAGAAATTTAAGTGTTAATATTTCCTTGCATACATCCTTGAATACATCCTCGAAACACCATAATTTATGAAAAATAATCCTGAGCTGTTTATAACTGCTGGAGATATTATCAAATCTAAACTTTTAAGGAATCCAGATAAATTAGTCATTGATAAAATACTAAAAAGTTAATTATCATAAAAATTGCTATGCAATGTACATAAAAGTATTTAACGCCATACCCAGTAATATAAAACTAAAACCAAGGAAGCGTTTCGGAAACGAGTTGAAAAAGTGGCTAGTTAATAAATCTTTTTATTCGGTTAGTGAGTTGTAGGAAAAAAATAAGTTTTCGAAAAATAAATAAAAGTAAAGTTTTGCATGAAGATAGTGACCAATCAATTTTCTAAGCTGTCGTTACATTTTTTCATAAAAAAGTGTTAGCCCGTCACAAGCAATGTCCAGTGTTGCTATGTTTCTTACACATACATTGTATACGCGTGATATACGTGTTATTGGAGAATTCTGTGCAAGTTTTGTTCGAGTGCTATCAGTCTTCAATAAAGGACATGGGTTGCGAGGAGGTTTCCGAGATACATTAATATTAAATCTACACAACAGCTCACTGTCATCAATTTTACCATTGAAAAGTTTATGAAGATTTATTTCATATCAAGAATAGATCTACGAACTGCCAGTGGTTTCATCCTAAAGTAATCGAATTTCTCTTTGTAACACATACTATGACTTGACGCCTTAAAACGAAAGAATAGGATTTTAATGAGCTTCTTTTGAACACGTTCTTTCAATGTGATTTTGTAAGCGGGAGACCATACTTGACAACAATATTCAAGTTTGCTACGCACCAAGCTGTTGTACATTTGAAGTACTGTTGTTACCTTTTAGAAATCTTTAGACTGTCTAAGAACAAAGTCGATTAACCTGAAGAAACCAGTCACTATAGAATTAATGATTATCGAATCTTGATTTTCTCTCAAATATTACGCCCAGATCTCTAATGTAATCGGATTCCTTCAGTTTCTTACACAAAATATTGTAAGAACTTATTAATGTATTTTTTTCTTGTGTATTTTATAAAACTACATTTGCCCGGATTGAGCAGCATTCGATTTGTATCACACCATTTTACAAGTCTATCAAGATTCGTTTGTAGGTCCATTACGTCAGATTATTCTTTATAACTTTAGCTATTTTTAAATCTTCTGCGAACAAATAAACCTGACAATTTTTAAATACATTTACTTCATCATTAATAAACAAAAAAAACAATAAAGGCCCCAAATTTGATCCCTGCGGCACACCAGAAATAGCATTGAAAGAATCCAAACACTCGCCATCAATTACTACTCTGGTATTTCGATTAGAGAGATAGGATTTGCACCAGCTTGAAAATGTATCAGAAATACCAAAATATGCGAGTTTTTTAACAAGTATATATTATGGTCCACCCTATCAAATGCCTTAGTACTTGAAGGTTTTTGTCAACCGAATCAATAATATTGGAAACATAATTGAGAAAATTAGTATTAGTAGACTTCTTAGGCATAAAACCATGTGGGCAGGGATATAGGTGGTCTTTAACATAATTGGATATAAATGGGAGGACAAGTAATTCAAAAATCTTTGATACGGTAGAGAGGATTGATATAGGTCGATAATTAGATACAAATTCCTTTTTTCCATCTTTATAAATGGGTACTATTCGTGTTTCATTCCACTTATCGGGAAAACTCCCTGTCTTAAGTGTATCGTTATAAATTAGTTGTAAGGGGTAGGATATTGAATTTGCACATTTAATCAAAAATATAGGGGGCTAATTGTCAGGTCCAGCACTATGTTTTATATCAATTCTTTTTATTTCATTTATTATGCTTTTTGGGATATGTTATTGGACATTTCAGGAAGCTATTGCTGCGAATTGAGCAAATATAGCGATATTTGTTGGGGTGTTATAGACACTGCAATATTGCGCTGCAAATAAGTTACAAAATTCTTTTAGTTCGTTTTATTGTTTGTCTCCTATTTATCAATGTATTTAAATTGATGGTGTTTATCCAAAAGAGTTTTAACGTTTGTGTCCAAAAATATTTAGAATTTCTACCTATTTCGTGTTCAAGAGTAGATATGTATTTGTCATAACATATTTCTGTAAGTATTTCACAGTTGTGACGGAGGTATTGAAACTCTAGTAGCTCTAATGGATTATATAAGATCAAACGAACTTCTCAAGTGAAGTTCGATCATTATTATATGAATCGCTTCATTTGAAGATATAATATTTACCACGTAGTAACTTAAACCTACAGGTGACTTTGCACGCTTTAAGAGACAGTCAATTGGCTCAAAAACAAAAGTGGCGGCATACTTCCGCTGCTGTCTTGTCTTGCCAAGCGAAGCCGTGCCGCTCAGAGCTCATTTTCTTTAGAGATTAAAAGCAAAACTTTCCTGGGTAGAGCGTAGCTTGGGTTGGGTGGGTGATAATGAATTATATCTTCAAATGAAGCGATTAATATAATAATGATCGCACTTCACTTAAGAAGTTCGTTTGATCTTATATTATATTTCATCGCTTCATTTTTCAGATATAATATTTACCACGTAGATTTTTAGGGAAGTTCATCAGAAAGTTGTGCTGTGGTTTGAATAAAACTATTTGCATTTAGTATATTGTTTTATTTTAGAATAATAATTTAATTTGTAATTCATGCGACAATCATAAATTATTGTCTTGATGATAAACAAACAGGCTTCGCAAAGCTCCCATCATCGATCAATACGCGGTTATAAAAACGGGCAAAAGCGCTAGACGAGGATGTCCACCCAGCAGCCTTACGTATAGTGTAAACGCTGGCACCTGCGCTGAAAGCGGCAGAAGTAGATGCGTGTCGTGTGCTGTGGGCGCCGAACACCGACACGTCTATTCCGCTCTCAGAAAGTACTTGTTTTATCCAACGACTCATTGTTTGGGTCGTGGCTGGTTTGTGTGGATGTTTAAAAGTTAATAAAAGATTACCATTGTTTTGCAATCTTTTATTATCTGTAACAGAAATGTAATCTTTTAATGTAGTTGCAGGGCATATATTTAAATTATGTGTAAAAAATGGTAATACTAATACAGGTTGATCATGGCCCGGCACGGACGTCTTAATTAAATCGGAAATTACTATTTTTGCACCACTGCTTGTGAATGAAATATTTTCCAATTTTATAAGAGACAGAGTTTGGACTCTGTGACCAGTACAAATAGCTAACAAGGTCACAAGCTTCTTTGTAATTTTTCCAGGCGTAAATTTATGTTAGGAAACCATTCTTTTAGGTAATTTAAAACAATTTGGGGGTCCCATGTTTGGATATATTTGGGAACACTTGGTTTCAATTTAAGTAAGCCCTGTAAGCAATCGTTTTAAGCTATCATCGGCAGTAAGATTGCTACCAACGAGCAATGACAACGCAGATCGATGCGAGTTTAGACTACCGTACGAGCAATCTGTATTAAACTGTTCAATCAAAAATAACATTATAAATGATAAAGATGGTGAGAAAACGTTTATAATGTGTTGGTTACAAAACTGCCACCACAGTTTGTAAGACACATTGTATTGTTTTACCGTACTTTCGGAAAGCGAAGCTAGCATTAAAACTAAAGCCTCTGGAGGGCATCCTCGTTGAGCGAAGGCTTGTTGGAGAGCCTCGCGACATCCAGAGTAAGGTGTGCATGCAGGGGGTGATGTTCCCTGAAATTAGATTGCAATAGAAATTTATGAGGATTGAGGTACATAATATCAGATACCATTAATCTCTGTAACAACGCGAACCAGGGCTGTGAAGGCCAAAATGGAAAAACAAAAAAACCGTCTGCCTTGTCATCTACAATTTTTCTCAAGCACTTTAAAATAATTGAAAAAGGCGGAGAAGCATAAAAGTAGCAATTCTTCCAATTAATAGTAAACGCGTCTACAGCCATTGCTTCTGGATCCGGTTTCCAGGACACAAAACTTTGACATTTGGCGTTGGTACGAGAGGCAAATAAATCAACTTCCGGTTGGCCAAAATGCGACATGATGGAGTGAAAGTCGCAGTTTGACAACTCCCATTCGGTATCTGGGTTTACAATCCTTGATTCAGCGTCAGCGCGGTTATCTTTTGTATTGAAGTATGATGCATAAATAACTATGTTGCGCTCTTCACACCATTGGCAAATTTGACATGTAATATCATTTAATGAGGGAACTGAATCCCTCCCATTCGGTTCACATAGTTTAAAGCTGTTGTATTATCGACACGTAATAGAATTGAACAGTTGGATTCATTGCGTGATAAGCTCTTTAGACCTAGAAAAATTGCTAACAATTCTAAATAATTAATGTGGAATTCACGTTCACGAGCCGTGGTAGCTCAGATGGTTAGCGCTCGCTGTAAGCTTCACAGTACTCGAGCAACCCGGGTACAATCCCCGCGGGCACCAACGAAATTGTTAATTGCAATTTTAAGAGCTGATTTACCATGTGCTCGGCGGTGAAGAAAAACATCGTGAGGAAACCTGCATGACTGAGAAATAAGAAAAAAAACATTTCGAAGACATGTGAAGTTCGCCAACAAGCATTGGGGCAGCGCGGCGGACATTTCCTTGCCCTAAAACCCTCTCAGAAATGAGAGGAGGCCTGTGCCCCCAGCAGTGGGACGTAAATAGGCTGCAACCTTACCTCACGTTCACTCACTGACCACCAACCATTGCGCAATTTTCGCTGCAATTTGCGCGCCAGTCTGTTTGGGATCAAACTGTCAGTGTAAATCTCCATATTAAAACCCGCATTTCGCATATGGTTTGATGTAGTAAGTGCACTTGAAATCCACCAGTTTAAATCTGGAGAAATAGTTTTTGGAATTTCCATTTCTTTTGCATAATTGTTATTTCTCAATAATGCAAGATACTTTTGTCTTTCTAACATCTTAGTGTAAAGCCAACCATACTTAACTGCTGGACAAGCAGCAATAAGTACTCCAATCAATTGTGCAAATTCACGGATAGTGCAATGAGATATTCGCAAAAACTTTTGAACTAGTACGTTTCTCTTCCGGAAGAGATATTGTCAAATTTGTGGTGTTAAAGATAAAACCTAGAAATTTACACGTTTGATTAGGTTGTTAATAACTTTTGTCGACATTTATAATAAATCTTAAACACTTCATTAACTTTAATGAATCATTTACATTGGAAGAACACATGTGGTAATTACTACCTATACAAAGAGTGTCGTCTAAATAGATAACTGAATCATGACCACGACTTCTCAAACTGGAAATCACTTCTCTCATAATTTTTGTAAAAACCCTAGGTGCCACAGAAAGTCCATAGTGTCCATGAATTCTGCCAGCGTGTACCCGAGTTATTACGTGGTCGGCACACGCGGCTTGCTCGCGGTCGCTTCTAGTTGTGCGGGAGGGCGCGGCGGCATCGCTGTGCTCTGGTAGTGACGGCTGCCACTGCCTCGTTTCGACCCTCTTCCCCCGCGACGAGGAGGGGCTGTCCAGTTTCCCGAACTGTATGGACGACTTCCCGGCGACTGCGACGAATTAAAAGCCTTTGAAATATTCGTCTTTTTAATTTGTAGACCTTGTTTTTCTATTGCTTTTGCTGCCTTAATTTTCTCAGAAAATTTATTACCAAACAAGGTTTCGTCCCTTTCTGTATCCTGGATCACGTGATGGAAATTCTTGTCAAGACTCGGAGTAATAAGTTTATACGAGTCTGAGTAGATGTTGCATGCAGGTCAGACAATATACGACAGCCATTGCTGAGATGTTGGATGGCTTCCTTTTTATTCTCCCCCCTTAAAAGCAAATCCAATGCTCTATTTATGGCCGTAATTCCACAACCGAGTTGTTGTTGATAAAATGAAAGTCCTTTGTCTCTGTTACGGACTACTTCCGGAATGGCCGTGAAAATTTCTCCATTTATTTTCGGGACTTGTAATAACCGGCAATTATCTGGTATCAGGTATTGTTTCAAACTCTTATCTTGCCTTTTGTCAGTAAAGGGAGCCATAGTTTTGCCAAACTATCACGAATTTTAGGTCCAAATTCAGGAGCGGCATCTGTGGATTCAACAAGAGTCTCCTATAAATCAGGGTCTAACTCTAATTCAGACGATAAGGCCTCTAAAGACTGTCCGGCCTTATTTGGCTCGGTAGCTGGCATTGGCAGTGGATGCTCTGGCATAGAAATAGGAATTTCTGCTATGAGTTCTGCATTATCACAAGGTGATGCTGCCTCATTATCACGTGGTGTTTCTGCTTCAATATCGCGTGGTATTTCTGCCTCGGGGAAGGCACCCGCAGCATCGTTCCATGAGGGATCCATCTTTCCCGAAGGCGGTCGGTGGACCTCGGCGGTTGCTATGCGCTGCGTTGTTTCGCCAACTAAAACATAGATTTTAGGGTTAATTAAGCCAAGAATTAACACTAGTGTTAATTAGACGTTATCATCACTTATCGTTGAAAACTCGCAGTCAAGCCCGATAGGACTTATTATTATTTAATGTCAACTCCTTGTGGAGAAAACAAGTTATGTGGGTATGACTCGCAGTCAGTCCCCATAATTGGCGAAACAGAGACAAATTATAAAATAGAAAATAGTAAAACTAACCTTCATTTGCTTCGGAAGAATCACTCGAAATACCACGCACTCGCCGTCGTCGTAGTACAACACTTTTTTCAGCCGTCAATCTTTGAATTTTCTTTAGATAAAGATCGATTTTTTCGTCAGCAATTCGTTTCGGCATTGCTAAAACTTAACTTTGTTACGTATAAATGTAGTTATATATTTTTAGGAAACTATCACAACTTCCAGTAAAATGCGTGTGGTCGTCACCATGCACGAAAAAGGAATGAGCTCTGAGCGGCACGGCTCAGCTTGGCAAGACAATACAGTAGCGGAAGTATGCCGCCACTTTTGTTTTTGAGTCAATTGACTGTCCCTTAAAGCGTGCAAAGTCACTTGTATGTAGGTTTAAGTTACTACGTGGTAAATATTATATCTGAAAAATGAAGCGATGAAATATAATTCTAATTATAGATCTTGTATCTTCTATGAAACCTCTTTTTTTCTTTAATAGATATATCAAATAGGAGTTAGTAGGAGGACCATAGCGGATGTGCCACATATTTTACTTTTAGGCACATAAAGATTTATTATTTTATAAAGTATTAGATAGAATTTGTTAATCATGTTGTTAATATTATCATATTTTAAAAGTTTATCTGCCCATAAGATTTCGTCCAAGGCTTTAGCTATCTGATCGCAATCACCATTAAAATGGTTATTTTTTTGTAATTTCACATGATTCGTATAATAACTGGATGGTATTGCAATAGATACTTCGAATGGTCGATGGTGAGTGTCAACATTACGTATAGGGTTGGAACATTCATTAATCTTTACTATTTCGGAGTTACATAAAATTAAGTTCAAATTTTTTTTATTACTCTTTATAATAGAATTGAATTGCTTGAAGTCATTTAATTCCAAGAAATCTAAGAATATATTATGTATGTTATTATTGCTATTTAAAATCGGTAAAAGATACGTACCAGAGCTATGTAGTTCCCAGTTTACATTAGAAATATTACTTATACTTATAGTATATCTATTTTCTTTTAATTTTAAAGATACTAAAATAAAATAGTGGTTTATAACAAAGCACAATAAAAACTCAATAAAAATCAATCAAAGTAATAAAAAGAGACAGTAATAAAAATGAACTGGAATAGTCTCACCTTTCAAATCTATAAGCGAGCAAGAAATCTCTGTAATCAGGTGGTAAGAACTGCCAAACGCTGCTACATCCCCAATGGTATTTTAAACTCCTCTTCTGCAAACATATGGAAGTTCCTTAACTCCCTAAGATTTGGAAAATCACATTCCAATTCTCTAATTCCAAATATTACACTCAATGACTTGAACATACACTTCTCTTCTGCTTCGCGCCTGCGTTATTCCACTAAAGTTACGACTCTCCAGGAACTTAATTCCATGCCATTGCTACCAAGTAATTCTTTCAACTTCAGTTCAGTGACTGATGAGGATACTAGAAAAGCCATACTTTCAATAAAATCTTCCGCAACCGGTTATGGTGAGGTGTGTAGATCTATGATACTTCTCATACTCTATATCATTACTCCAGTTCTCACTCACATAATCAATTTCTGACTTTCTTCTGGTGTTTTCCCCAAGTTATGGCTAAAAGATTTTGTCTTGCCCCTTGCTAAAGTACCAAATTTATCGCTTCCTTCCCATTTTAGACTTATTTCTATACTGCCATTTCTTTCCAAAGCACTTGAATCATTGGTACAAAAACAAGTCACCTCTTTCATTTCAAAATTCAATTTCCTTAGTACATATCAGTCAGTTTTCGCCCGGGACACAGTACAACCACAGCATTACTTCAAGTTACGGAAGACTTTAGAAATGGCATGGAGAGGTCATGTTTGCCTGTTCTTGTACTTATTGACTTTTCAAACGCATTCAACTGTGTCGATTACGACTTACTCCTTGAATTACTTTCACGACTAAATTTCTCCTCGACAACATTAAACTGGTTTTCCTCTTATCTTCGCGGTCGCCAGCAGGCTGTTCGATCTGGTCAGGACTTTTTCGACTGATGCAATCTGTCTCTAGGTGTATCGCAAGGCGGCATTCTTTTTCCTCTCTTGTTTTCGGTGTTTATCAATCTTCTAACTACCCACCTTCAATGTTCTTACCACCTCTAGGATAACGATCTCCAGTTATAGTCACAAGCGTCCTTGACTGAAATTGATACTGCTATCGCAGCTATTAATCGTGACTTACAACGTATAACACACTGGCGCTTTTTATAACGGTAAATCCAAAGATGTTTTATAGGTCCAGATACCGTGTACGCGCGCCTAAAACTCTTCCATTTCAAAGGCGCCAATATTGGCGTATTCGTTCGATCGTTCCGCCATTACGCCAGCGACGTTCGCTGTGAACATACGTCACGCACCGGTGTTTTTAATTTCGCAAAATGATTGTTTGTGCTGTGAAATCATTTAAAAATTACTCTTGGAAAATAGATAAGGATAAGAACATCACTTTTCATAAGTAGCTATACAATTTTATGGTGTATTTCTTTGTAAAAGAATACGAAAGCTAAATGTCAATACAAGTAATAATACTGCGCAATAATATTCGAGTGTTGCCTAGTCTATGAAATGTTTTTACCATTTTTTTATGTCATGATCAACTACAAAGGTTATCTGTATAGGGGTTTTAAACAGTCTAATTTTACAGATTTTACCCAACCTATAGAGTTAAACCGTTTTAAGGGTTAGGGTTGAACTACATCTGGCAGCATGAAATTGCACTTTCCTGTGCTTCTATCCCTTTTGGTCACTAAGAACCGTTATAGTAGTAACCGGTATAGTTCCACCCTCAAAAAGCCGATTGTAAACCGGTTGCAAAACTTATATAATATTATAAATGTGAACGTGGGATTTTTTTGTTTATTTGTTTTTGTCCTTCCTTCACGCAGCAACGGAACGGAGCAATGTAAAAAAATTAAACATTTTGATATCTCTTGGCTGAAGTTTACGCTTAACCAAACTTACTTTTTTTCGTCATTTTACTTAGGATTGAAAAATAATTTAATGTCTTCGTAAAAAGCGGCAATATTTTGTGTTCTACAGTACAACAGTGTAGTACTCTGTATATATTTAGTAATAATAGATTATATGTTACATACATAAATATCTACTGTGCTTTTTTATTTATTTTAACTGTTACATTAATTATAGGTTTTATTACATATCTTCAATATTTTAGTGCGATGTTCGTACCTACATAAAACACACATAAGCAACCATATCCCCATACACACGCACACACACACACACACACACACACACACACACACACACACACACACACACACACACACACACAAATGCACACGCCACGACACACATTTTATACTCTTAGAATCAATAGGTACGTCAATAGAAATGAAATATAAAATCTCGCACATTTTTGGGTAATCGATTCGCGCTGTTATTACCGAAGTCACGAACATTAATGCAGCCATGGTGTGTAAGATATGCGCGTCACGTGGTACTCACGCACACATGAATCAAAGACTGTCTTCACTATGAACGTTGCGGTGTGTTAGCAATACGGTATCTGGACCTATAAAACATCTTTGGGTAAATCCCAGTAAATACCAGGCTATCGTCATTGGTAGTCGTCGATTGGTGTCAAATTAACATATCTGAACTACCATCCATTGACTATGAAAACTGCGTAATACTCTTCAGAACTAGTGTCAAGGATCTGGGTTTAATTATCGATCTGTCTCTTAGTTGGATATCACAGGTGTCCGAGGTTTGTCGTAAAGTCACAAGGATACTTCGTTCCTTCCATCGCCTTAAGTTCTTTCGGCCTTCTTCAACTAAACGTCTTCTCGTCCAATCTCTAATGCTTCCATTATTTGATTATGCCGATGTTTGTCTAACTAATATTTCTCAGGAGCTGCTAAACAGGTTGGACAGGCTACTTAACAACTGTATACGATTCATCTTTGGCCTGCATAAATATGATCACGTGTCAGAATTTCGCTCTTAGTTAAAGTGGTTGACTATACTCTAGCGCAGAGATTTGCGAATCCTGTCCACTCTGTTTTCAGTTCTTAATGATTTTTCCTCACCCCTTTATCTAAAAGAAAGATTTCGATTCCGTAGTGACACTCATTCTCTCAATATCCGTTCTTCACACAGTTTATTCCTGTTTACTCCTCTCCACCATTCTGGGTTTATGTCAAATTCCTTCACAGTTACTTCCATCTCCTTCTGGAACAAATTGCCTGTTGACCAGCGATAAATACCTGTCAAAAATGTTTTTAAAATAAAATTATACGAGCATATCCGGAGCCTATAAAGTAGGGATGCCCGATCTAAATCGATTTTCTGGAAGATACGATACGGCCATACGATCTACCGATTTTCGAAACGATTCAAGGAATGCGATCTTCACCTGGATCGAATCGTATGCCTATAAGATCGCATTAAAGAATCGTATCAAAAACTAAAACCTAAACATCAACTGCACCGTAACGTACTAACGTACGAACCGATCTTTGCATACCTATCGTATAGCCGAAGAGGGGACAGAATAACTAAAACAAAGTAAGATTACCTACCTACACATTGAATGAGAGTAGCTTCGAGTTACATTAAAAGCGGTAATGTATGAAATATGAAGGTAGGTATGATAATATTTTGTTTATTTAATTATCGGGTACCTATGTTAGTGGTCTTTGATCTTTCATTCTTTGTGTTATTGCGATAGAAAATTTGAGCTGTTCTGTGAGCGTAAACTATTTTTTTAAATACTTTTTAATATGGCCCCGCCAACCAAATCAACTGTTTGGTATTGAAGTATCTGACAACTGTTGCAACATCGGTCCCTTCAGAACGGCTGTTTTCCCTAGCAGGAAATACATTAACAGATAGCCGTAATAGGCTGGATCCAGTGCGTCTGTCAAAATTAATATTTTTGAAGAGTTTAAGTGTTGATAGCTGGAATAAAAAAAATTCGTGATACCATATGCCTACTTCTTATAATATAAAGACATAAGACATAAAGACATTTATTCCAACACTTACATCTTCTACACACATGACAAATTACAATTAAAAATAAAACAAGTGACTTATAAACAAACAAACAAACAAAAATTAGAATAAAGAAAAGTGCGTCCATTCAAAAAAAATATATAATAGCCACAATAAGGTATTTTGTGACAAAAAATATTGAAAATTAAAAATTGATTTATGAGCGTTATAATTAGGCATGGCATATTACTCCTTACGAATGAATGTTATATCATCATAACGACAATTTTATAAAGATAAATTTTTCTCTTTATGGCATTTAATTTAGACGAATAGTATAAGAGATAATTAAAAATTAAAATAATTCATCACTCTGCTTGTCACGCTTATGACGCATAATCCTAGTTGCCTGATGAGAACCTAGAGAAACTAGCAGTGAACGCTTCGCGAGGTATCATGTCACGCGGCTCAGACGCGTGATATACTCGGATGAAACCGCGGGGCACAGCTAGTAATATATAAATTAGAAGCAAAGTGTAATGCATTGAGTGCAAGGAACAGGAATACTCTATGCACCCACGGGTGGATGAAGCAAGTGGGTAGTTGCACGGTGCCTATAGTGGAGGTTTAAGAGAATCGACTACCTAATATAATCCCATAATTGTCGCAAGATGTGACAGAGAGAGACTGAAACAGCATCTTCTGTTCTGCAGCATCTTGCTGATAACATTTCAATAACAATATACAAAATTACGGTGGCCAATCCACCAACCAAGCTAGGCAATTATGGCAAATAGCTCCCAATAAAGCAATCTATAAGGGAGGCCTACGTTCAGAAGGGACTTGTGATGAGCTGTAATGTGAATGAATGCAGCCAGCCACTTGGTTTCGACTGAAGAGGTCTCTCGGATGTATGTCGTAAGTTGCGAATGTAAGAAACGCGGGTTATATCGTTTACCTCCCTAAAATATCCATCCTAGGGTGGATACTTTAAGGAGGTTCCTACAAAGGTCCGGAAGGGATCACTTCCCTTCCGGACCTTTGTAGGAGACAGACGTGTTTGTTTATAAATCGATCCTTCCAATAATTGAAATTCTAACCAGTAAATAAAACTAAATATGTAGGAGTGCATAAAAACAAGAAGACCTATTGTGCAATGTGTAACAATTAAGTCAGATTACCCTCATTAATACGTGAGTTGCTTAAGTTTACCTATTGAGTGATCAAAATACAGTGGACATTATTTATTATTTACGCTAAATATCCATTGACGTCCAACTTACGTGACCTTGTTTGCATCGAGGGTTCAGTTTATACTGGACGGAAAGCGACACAGTTCTCTGATACCGATCAGCGTCCAAATTTTTAGACCTCTGTAGCATTCACGTCTGTGATAGTTTTAACATTTATGATATTGCGGTACCTAAACAACATAATTGTATAAATTTTAAATATGCAACGCTCACCGTCACAGCGACAATCGGCTGCTCGTAAAAAAGACGATAATGATTCTGAGCCATATTTTCCTATTACACAAGACTCCGATTCGTCATCGACTGTATCGGTGCGTAGTAAAAGAAAGCGAAGTAACGATTACACTGATGAATTAAATTTATTCAAAAAAGAAATTAAGGATATGTTTACGAGTTTCCAAAAAGATCAAGAGGATAAAATTACTTCATTTTTAAATGTTATAAAGGAACAAAACTCTGCAGTGCAAAAGTCAATCGATTTCTTATCAGAAAAATACGATGGTTTGATTAATAAACTCGATAAATTGGAGTCGGAGAAAAAGGCTAATATGCAATATATTCAATTACTTGAAAAAAAAGTTGAAAAACTTGAGCGGAACCACTGTTCTACTAGTTTAGAAATAAGAAATGTTCCTAAAAAAACGTATGAGACAAAGGAAAACCTCTCTGATATAGTTATTACATCAGGCCAACAGCTTAAACTAGACATTAACCGATCTGATATTAAAGACGTGTATCGCATTAACACAAAATCGGCGAATAAACCGATAATAGTAGATTTCATTAGTGTATTAACACGCGACCGTTTTATTGATGTTTTTAAGAAATATAATAACAGCCATAAAAAAGATAAATTTAACACTAAAAACATACAAATTGACGGCCCGTCCCATCTAATTTATATATCTGAGTCTCTCCCTAGCAGAACGAGAAATCTGTTTTTAATATCAAGAAAATTCGCAAAAATAAACAATTATATATTTTGTTGGACTTCACATGGCAAAGTCTACCTCCGAAAAAAAGAAGGAGCATCCCTAATTCGCATTGAAAGTGAAGCTGATTTGGAAAAAATTAAAGAAAAATGACTAATATTGCACTTAACATATTGCATCCTTAAAGATTTTATATTTTTGTTAAGTTTATTCACTATCCTTATATCTTTAGTTTTTAATGAAATTATTAAGCTTTTTCTTACTATATTCTCATTTAAATGTTGCGCACTTAGTTATATATACAAATACATACTACAATACACAAAACACATATTTTTATTATACTCTTACATTCTTCTCCAACAAATGAAATCACATATATGTTCATACAATATACGTCTTAAACACATTATTAACAACATATATCACTTTCATGAAATCCACAATTCACAAATTTATCATAATTTTTATATACACTATAACAAGTGGTTAACAAAACACGTTGCTATCAAAAATATATTTAAGCTTAACATAATGAGTTATGTATATGCACTGGTTTTACAAATATTAATCTTAATATAGATAAAATTAACAATATTATAACAACGGATATAGATGAGTACCACAGTATTAATTGCACATATTTAAATGATCCAACAAAGTGTTCAGAATTATTTGGTTGTGCAGATGGATTGTTGATGGTACTGTCCGTCAACATTCGCAGTATAAATCAAAATTTTGATTTATTTCTAACGTTTG
Source organism: Parnassius mnemosyne (assembly GCA_963668995.1). Classification (NCBI taxonomy): domain Eukaryota; kingdom Metazoa; phylum Arthropoda; class Insecta; order Lepidoptera; family Papilionidae; genus Parnassius; species Parnassius mnemosyne. The sequence goes on along the minus strand of CAVLGL010000057.1, from coordinate 30,529,823 downwards.
TAGTAAGTCTTGGTATTCATATTGATATCTTGGTTTTAACCGAATGTTGGACCAATAATAATTTCACACCACCTCAAATTACCGATTACAAGATGTATCAAACCGTTAATTATTTAAATAAAAATGATGGAGTAGTGGTTTACATTCATGCTTCTTTAAATTCATCAGTAACTGTATCTGAACCACACTTTCAAGAAGGAAATTGCTTGATTATAAATATAAATTCAGAATATTCAATCATCTGTTCTTATAGACCCCCTAGTTTTTGTAATCCAAATTGTTATCTACATTCTTTAGAAAATATTCTTAAGAATAATAATACTCCTCACATTATTTTGACAGGTGACATAAATTTAAATATACTATCGAATAGTTCTACGCACGTGCAAAATTACCTTAACCTAATTGCAATGTATGGTCTCAAGCAGGGCATTAATATTCCGACTAGACTAAATACTTGTATCGATCACTTTATGATTAAAAGTGTTAACACTTGGCGTACTTTTGTGTTTGATCCGTTAACAGATCATGCCCCAATATTGTTATGCATAAAATCTAAGAAAATTATTCGTAATAATAATCGATTAACATTAAAATATACCAACTATGATACTATTAACAATTACTTGTCAGCAGAAACGTGGCATTACCTATTTAATATAACTGATGCAAATATTGCTGCAGAACAGTTTTTAACAAAATTACTTACGGTGGTTAATAATAACACGGTCATCAATGAGTTACCTAAAAAATTTAGACCACTTAAACCATGGATTACACATGGCATTATTATTTCCATACGTAAAAGGAACAAGATGCACCTAAAAGTAAAATTACATCCGAATAATGAAGAACTTCTCGCAAACTATATAAAGTATCGTAATATGTGTAATAAATTAATTAAATTTTCTAAAAGGCAGTATTACGAAGAAAAACTACATATTAATGCTAAAAATAATAAAGAAACATGGAAAATAATAAAAGACGTATGCAACATACATACGAATAAGGAATCTCCTAAGGAATTACTTGAAGCTGATATTTCCCCCTCTAAATCTCTTGACAAAGTTAATTCGTATTTCACATCAGTGGGGCGAAACCTAGCTAACATTACACTTCAAAAACTAAACACGAGTGAAAATGAATTGGCAATAAAGGCTAGAATACCGAATGCACCTCTTATGTCTATGTCCCTCGAGCCCACAGATACCGAAGAAGTTAAGCGCATTATTATAGGCCTAAAAACAAATAGCACTCCTGGATTTGATTCTATTTCTTCATATTTCCTAAAGAAGTACATAAATATCCTCTCTGAGCCAATAGCGTTTATCTGCAACTTAAGTTTAGAACAAGGTGTTTTTCCTGCTATTTTTAAAGAAGCTACGGTTTGTCCTATATACAAATCTGGTGACAAGCAGCTCCCTTCTAATTATAGACCGATTTCACTTCTTAGTACTCTGTCAAAAATATTGGAAAAGGTAGTGAATAAACGACTGATACGGTACCTTGAAAGAAACAATTTCATTGATATTAATCAATTTGGCTTCCGTTCGGGTAGATCAACAGAAGATGCTGTATTAAGATTAACATCTCTTATATCTAAATACCTCGACTGTGGCAAAAAATGTGTAGGGGTTTTCTTGGACCTACAAAAAGCCTTTGATACAGTGTCGATTCCCATACTGCTCAACCGTTTGGAAAACTTGGGCATAAGAGGTGTTGTCTACAACTGGTTTAGAGACTATCTTTCGAATAGACGCCAACGTGTCAGAATCGACAATTACACAAGCAGCAGTTCCTCTTGCTCTTACGGTGTGCCACAGGGAAGTACCTTAGGTCCTTCGCTCTTCCTTATTTATGTTAACGAATTGTGTAAAATTAATATCAAAAATGCCGATTTAACCATGTTTGCTGACGATACTGTATTGATTTTTCATGGAGACACTTGGGATAAAGTAGCACAACTCGCAGAAAATGGTCTTAGGTTAGTGACAAGTTGGCTTGAAGATAATTTACTATCTCTTAATGTTTCAAAGACCAAATACCTATGTTTCGGTAAGACTAATGCTTCTCTTCCAACTAGAAACTTTAAAATTACTATCCACAGATATCCTTGCAATCGCACTATTAACTTTACACCATGTCATTGTAGTAATTTAGCTAAAACAGATCAGATCAGATATCTTGGTGTAATCATTGACAATAAATTAACTTGGGAGGCCCATACTGATGCAGTGGCTAATAAACTAAGAAAACTAATTTATATATTTAAAAGTTTACGGACAGTGACCGATTACAAACTACTTATTAAAACATACAAAGCATTGGGAGAGTGTGTCTTTAATTACTGCATTTGTTCTTGGGGAGGTGCCGCTAAAAGTTATTTAATTAAGGTTGAACGCGCACAAAGAGCTGTCTTAAAAGTAATATTTCGTCTACCATTTCGCCACTCAACAGTGTCCGTATATGACAGGGCGAAAGTGCTATCTGTTCGTAAAACATTTATTCTGCAAAGTCTAAGGAGATATCATCGTGTCACGGTGACTAAATTAAAACTTAGCAATAAGAGAATTGAACGATGTCCTGTTCCGAGACCAAATAGTGCTGTTTTTAGAAGACATTTTGACTTTTTGGCACCTAGGCTATACAACAAACTTAATAGAAAGCATAACATAAGATCACTAAATAACTTTGAAGTGAAAAATAAAATTATAGAATGGCTAAAAGAATTTGATTATGAAGGTACGGAGAACCTTTTTTCCTTGGATGTATAAACAACACCAGCTAATACATACATACTCTCGCACACACGCACACCCACCCACACGCCCACCTAACCACACCCACTCCCACACACACACACACACACACACACAAACACACACACGCAGTTTTAGTTACAGTGCAAACATTACATTCCTTTTTAATATTTTTATTATACTTTTTTAAAATACTTTTTTAAATTTTCGTTAGTTAGTTTTAAGAAATATTTGTAAACATAATCATATTTAACTATATATCGATAAACAAATTATTTTATTTTATAGGAACTAAGAATAGGGAAGGAAAACTAGCCCCTAAAATACAGGTATAATATCCTAGTTTAGGGGCTGTTGACCATTGTAAATATTTGTGATTGTAATATGTTTATCAATAAAGATATTATTAAAGATATTATTATATAAAGATACTCGGAAACGCTTGTTCATACATCCACCCCAGCCGGGGTGGATAATCGGAATTCACTTTTATTTGTTCTTTCGACTTTTCACCCCAAGTACAATTCAACTCATACACATTAATTATTAATTTTTTTTTATAAACACAATATTAAACAAAATCATATTACGCATTGTCGTTATCGTTATCTACCGTTATAGCCTATTAAAGTACATACATTACTTATTGCATTTAAATAAAATTAAACTTTCTTGTTTTAAATAATATTATTACGTAATTTATAAATTCTGAAATATGTCCACGAAATTACCATCACCAATTCATTATTGAGTAGACGTTATTTGATATCCTGAATAATTCGTCACTTTTGTATGTGATATGCATGTTTTTGTATGTGATTTGCAATCGTTTTCTAAATTTCTAGCGAAAAAAGTTTTTTGCAAACATTCCAACGTTACTTTTGGATGTTTGTCTTTAACTACATTTTAAATTGTTGTATGCCAATATTTCAATGAATCTGTAGGTAAGGTACATACTTCTTTTGATTCAGTGTTGACCTTTCAAACAAGAAGTATAAAGTATATATTTTTATAGATATGCAAATGTCTACTAAGTATCTTGGGTGTAAATCGGAATTCATATATAGTAAAAATAATATATATGAATTCCGATTTACACCCAAAATCGGGGTGAATAAATGAACACGCGTTTCCGAGTATCCGCCTTAGGGTGGATTTTTTAGGGTGGATAAACGGAATAAGCCGCAATCACTGACCAAAAGATGGACATTCTGTATTTGCTACTATAAGATATAGGACCACCGTAAAGATTCGTGATATCTGATACTGCAATCGCAACGCGTGACAATTGCGACAATCATGACTGTGTGCTCATTTTTCACTCTAATTTGTATAAATCAGATAATTGTATAAGAACCATCACGCAGTCCATCTGATAGTAAGTCCCATAGAAATCCAAATCTATCCTCGATTAAGAATCAATATGCAAATATGCCTAGTCACATCTGAGGACTAAAGACCGATTCCTATTCAATTCGCCATTACTATTCCATAATCATAAAACAACACTTGTTGCTTCAAGCAAACTATACTAATGTTAAACACTCGCTGCCCGCGGTGCAATAAAATAGGCTTTACGCTTTTACGGGCCCATAGAGTAGAGTAATATATACCGGAACGGTACGGGCCTTACGGCAGGCATAGTGACGCACCCCTGTCGTGTCGATGTGTATATTATGAAAAAGTAAAGAATGCAAAATAAATAGAAAACTATTCATTAATTACCTTTATTATTGGTCAAAAATACATACTTAGACTAAATAAAATTAATAAAAATTTAAAATGGGTATACAATAATTAATCTTCGCCCGAGTCAGCGTCATTGTCGCTACCGTCATAAACTACCGCGCATCAGCGCATACCGATGGCTTATGGCACCGCGGGTAGCGAGTGTTTAACATTAGTATAATCGTTTAGACGTAAGTATTTCCATCGTTTAAAATATAATCTTTATAATAACAGTAAAAATAATTACGAAATAGAAAGAAACCAGAAGACGAATAGGTTTCGTCTTCTGGTTTCTCTCTTATTTATTCGATTTGATTACGGGTTTCTTTGGATTTTTATAGGAGTCAAAACATAATCATCGGTTTCCTATGAATATTTATTACAAACTGGAGACGTTTCATCGCACAGGAAGGTAACAGATAGATATTGTAATAAAATGCAAAATAAAATAATTCGTTAATTTATAGGGTATAAATAATTATTTTCTTATCTTTTCAGCTTCAAAGAGCGTGGGGCTTTTTATTCTCTATCCAAACTAAGTACTGAACAAAAAGAAATTGGTGTAATCACGGCGTCTCTTGGAAACTGGGCTATGGTAATTTGTTGAAGACTGTTTATTAAAAGACCGACTAAAATTGTACAGTATAATTATAATTACTTTATTGCAGGCTTTAGCATGCTGTGGTCAAAAATTAAATATTCCTGTAACTGTCGTGTTACCAGTCATAGCTTCTATGCGCGCAGACCAAATATGCCGAGATTTTGGCGCGACCGTTGTAACGTTTGGGAAAAATTTAGCCGAAGCAAAAAGAAAAGCATTTACTATGCTTACTAATGCAAACCTATCTTATATAAACGGGTGGGCGATTTAAATTATTCTTTAATTTTTTCTTCTATTATTTCTTTACATAAAGTAAAAAATTTCGTATATACTTTGCTCACACTTTGTCCCCATAAAGAAAGAAAATTAATATGACAAAAATTATAGTTAGTAATAGTTTTTCTAAAGCCAATAAGAAGATCTGAAAAAGCATCCCGAATGCTACCCAGCCCAACTGAATCTGTTTATCGACTTTTCTCGAAGTAGTTTGTATCTAAGCGCTATCTACTCGAGGTAGATATACTCTTGAACAACTTCAAGAATCTCACCATCAGCGATAATCCAATCTGGTATGATATAAGTCATAGTCGGATAATCGGACGCTTATTTGCCCAAAGTTTACACTTCTTAGCATTAAAGAAAGATTATTATGGGCATGCCTTTTTGAATCCCGCATGCGAGATTGCTTGAAGGTCCTGAGATTAATAAAAATGTTACCTACGTATAATTATTTCATAGGACTAATTGTAAATTTGATATTTCAAGATATTTTTTTTTAATTTAATTATAGTCAGACTATTTACAAAGAAAATTTATATGAGAACTTATTCGTCTATTGTCTGTTGCTGTCCTCCATTTCCAGACATTGGGAAAAAAGTTGCTATATCCACCAAACATCCCGTTAGACCCTACTGGTGGACACTGGGAAGAAATGAGTTACATTGTCCCTCAGTGGTGGATATCCAAACCAAAAAAGTCCCGTTGTCCCCCACTATTTATTTTGTTTTCATGATTATTATATAAAACACCCATTTTAATTAAAATCAAATATAATTCTCACTTTTAACATAATATAAAGATCGATTTTATTATAATATAGTTTCACGACCTTGACATGTGTGCGTCTAGTTGATTTGAACATGACGCAAATACGTTTACTTCATCAACCTCAGATTCTACTTGTTTAGATGTTTTTATGAAATACATTCATTGAATTAAAATAAATAATCAAAATTTTATTTAATTCAATGAATTATATTTTAAAATTTTATTTAGAAGTTCATGTCCATATTAATCTTTAATGCTAAAAAAATGTAAACTTTAGATAAATAAGCGCCCGATTATCCGACCACTAGATATGAGCCTTTGACTTTCGTCTCATTTAAATTCATACGAAGTCCTACAAGTTGGATTTCATCTAGGCTGCTTGGCATGTATTGTAGTTCCTGTAGTCATTGTAGACCGTAAAGCGTAAGTGTTAGATGTGTTCATCGTTTACATTTGTCAAATCTCCGCATGAGTCATTGCGTGATGACAACAAAATTTATTTGATAGGTACGTTGATGTATTTTGCTTTATACCACTAAACATTAAACTGATGCAGATAATACCACTGACTAGAACACAGTGATAATAATCGGCGCGGCAGGGAATTCCCCGAATGAAATCTTCCCCTTTTGCTTCCCCTTATTTCAAATCAGGAAACCCCGGCTAAAACAATAGATTTTTAGTACCAGACTAGCACCAGACCTCAATAAATTACACGACTTACATTTTAGACATTTGAGATGAAATTGCCAGCTCACACTACTAAATGCTTGCAGATCATTTACTCCGATTATGTAATGACTTTTGTAATCATAATGTGTAAATGTAATTAATATAATTATAATCAGGGTCAGCAAGACGCGCTCAATATTTACCGGGTTATAAGAAACTTGTACATAATTACTATTTTCATCTTCTGTCAAAATTATTATTTATATATGTATCGCACATTTATGTTTTAAGTAAAAGTATGTATGTATGTAGTAGTATATATCGTGTCGCCAAATCACACACGTTTTATTCTCTAGCAACCCTGTCCATTCAAATATTCTCTGTAAGAAATCGCATAACAATAAGATCGCCCAATGTACCGCATTTCTTGTGTTCCTTTTTTTTTTGTTCCGACTCAAATTTTATAGCGTACAATAAAGTGTTATCTTTCTATCTATGCATGTGAGGCATAATAATAACATTCTTAATTTCAGATATGATCATCCCCACGTCATAGCGGCATCGGGTACAATCGGTATGGAAATACTAAAGCAATTGCCCAAAACAGATGCCATACTGGTGCCTGTGGGCGGCGGCAGTCTGCTCGCTGGCATTGCCGTAGCCGTCAAACACATCAAACCTGACGTCCTAGTTTATGTAATTTATACTCACATTATTTTTTTATATTTTTAATAGAATATACGTAAAGAACATACTAAAATCTAATCATAGTAAAATTACTGGAAGGTATATTTTAGGTTATATTCGACGTACTTACCATACTATTTTCAAACCAAAGATTTTAAAATGAATATGGACTAACGATCATGTTTTATTACTAACAATTTTGCTGCCGTATTTTGCATGCCTTAAGTGAAAGCGCAAGGTATGTTAGGTACTATCGCCTAAAAATTAAGATTCCAACGTTTTGTCGCATGAAATCGTATTGCTAGATACGATTTCATGCGACAAAACGTTGGAATATATAATATGATATAAAAAGCACATTGTCAGAAATATAAATGATTATTAAACTTATTAATATTTTTTTAAATCGATTAATTGCTATTTTTAAATAAAAAAGTGGTTTTAGTGGCTTATGGTGTGGATTTATCAAGTCCGCAACGCTTGTAAACACGATAACTTTTGAAAATATCAATTGTTCAGCTCAATATATTTTTAAAACTCTTCATCTATCATGTGGGAAGCCATTGAATGTAAATGGCAGTTTAATTTTGTTTAGTTTAGTTATAATAAATTTTTTTCGGCTGTGAAATGGCGAAATTTTCAGTGTATTCAGCAGCCTTGTATGAAAAATGATTACTAAATGGAATAGAGACTGCGTCACTCAGTTCGGCGTCAGTCGCCGTCGTGAGTGAACATTGTTTCGGTTGTTTGCAGCGGCTCAAAAAGATCGCTGTACAAATACACATTATTCGAATAACCAAATTTCTTAAATACTTGATTATAATAATAATGAGAGATTTGTTTATTACAATATTTTAAAAGCACAGAATAAATAATAGTAGTACGTACTAAAAGAAAGTAGTATCAATTTTTTCGTCATGGGTGTCATTTTCATGGTTTTCGAGGGTGCTGAAGCCGATAGTGCTGTCGAAATGTAAATCCAAGGTGGCGGCTGCAATAGGATTCAATTTTTTCATCATGGGTGTCATTTTCATGGTTTTCGAGGGTGTTGAAGCCGATAGTGCTGTCGAAATATAAATCCAAGATGGCGGCTGCAATAGATATCAATTTTTTCATCTTGGGTATCATTTTCATGGTTTTCGAGGGTGTTGAAGCCGATAATGCTGTCGAAATGTAAATCCATGATGGCGGCTGCAATAGATACCAATTTTTTCATCATGGGTGTCATTCTCATGATTTTCGCGGGTGTTAAAGCCGATAGTGCTGTCAAAATGTAAATCCAAGGTGGCGGCTGCAATAGGTATCAATTTTTTCATCATGGGTGTCATTTTCATGGTTTACGAGAGATTTCAAGCCGATAGGGTTGCCAAAATGTAAATCCAAGAGATGAGATGTTTCATGGACTGTTATTTAAGTCATAATCTTTTTTTTACACAATATTTTTACCTTCCACAGGGCATAGAGTCAGACAGATGTCCCAGTTTTTCGAAAGCTTTAGAAAAAAGTGGCGTATTCGAAACGGACCTGCAGCGTGGACTAGCGAATTCGTTAGAAGTGTCAATTGCCGGTTGTAATGCATTTGAAACTGCTAAAAACTTGATCAAATCAATAGTTAATTTCTTTTTACTAATTGAATAAATTATATTAGGCTTAAAAGATGAATAATGAAGTATTTTTTTTTTCATTTAATTTTAGATTTTAATAGACAATGATTGGATAGCGAAAGCGCTGTTGCATTTAATAGAGGATGAAAAATTAATAGTAGAAGGCGCTGCCGCTGTACCCCTCGCATCTCTAATGGCTCTTCCAAGAGCTTTAATCGGGCTGAAAGATAAAACGTAAGTCCGAACGAAAATTTAAAAGTAAAGCGATTATTTGGAATAAAAAATAGTAATGACATAGCTATGCCAGCGGATTGATCGCATATAATTTTTCACATTTATTTCATTTTTTTATAGGATATTTTTTTATAGGAGAGGGGGCAAACGAGCATTCGGCTCACCTGATGGTAAGTGACTACCGTCGCCCATGAACAACTGCAACACCAGAGGAATTGCAGGTGCGTTGCCGGCCTTTTAAAAAGGAGTAGGCTCTTTTCTTGAAGGTCCCTAAGTCGTATCGGTCCGGTAAAATCGCTGATGGTAATTGATTCCACAAGGAAGTCGTGCGAGGAAGAAATCATCTTCTTAATCGCGGCCGGTGTATAAAACATCCCCAGTGCTGTCATCCGCATAGCAATAAATGTTACCAGTTAGCAACATATCATTGATATGCAGAAGAAACAGCGTTGGTGATAGCACACAGCCTTGTGGAACACCAGCGTTAATAGGCTTGTAGTCGGAGCATGCACCGTCTACAACGACCTTGATGCTCCAATCTGCAAGGAAGCTGGTGATCCAATTGCACAATTTGTTGAGAAGGCCGTAGAAAGGGAGCTTCGAAAGAAGCGCTTTGTGCCAAACCCGATCGAAGGCCTTCGCAATGTCCAAACTAACGGCCAACGCCTCCCCCTTGGATTTTACTGCCTCCGCCCATCTATGGGTCAGGTAGACCAGAAGATCACCAGCTGATTGACCCCGACGAAAACCGTATTGGCGGTCACTAATCAGCTGGTGATCCTCAAGGTACCGCATGAGCTGGCAGTTAATAATGGATTCCATTATTTTGGAGAACAAGTAGGTGATGGCGATAGGCCTGTAGTTGGACGGGTCTGAGCGGTCGCCTTTTTAGGGATCGGGTGGACAAAAGCTGTCTTCCATGAATTCGGGGCTACGCCTTGGGAGTAGGAGTACCGGAAAAGACACGTTAGGACCGGTGCCGACTCCGGACCACACGTCCTCACCACAATTTTCTGAGAAAGGGGGATTCCATTAGGCCCACTCGACTTCTGGATGTCCAGGGAGAGGAGTGCTTTGCGAACCAAGCGCTGTGAGAACAGCACATCCGGGATGGAGCACTCACACCGCGGGATGGTCGGCGGCGTTTTCCCCCCGTCATCAAGAGTCGAGTTGGACGCAAAAAGGGAGCCTAAAAGGTCGGCTTTGTCTTTTGCGGCTTGGGCCAGTGAGTCGTCCTTCCTGTGCAGAGATGGTAGTGATGGCTTACAGAAATTCCCTTGGACAGCCTTGGCGAGAGACCAGAATGCACGGGTTCCCGGAGGAAGGCGAACTAGTTTCTCGCCAATTCTGCCTATGTGCTCTGACTTTGCCTTGGCAATAACTCTTTTGAAGGACCTGGAGGCGAAGTTATACTTCTTTTTAAGTGTGCTGGTGTTTACATCCCGAGTCGCCGAAGCCGCAGCCCAGGCTTGATAATACTCCTGCTTACTGTGTAATGCAGTCTTACAGGACCGACGAAACCAAGTCTGAGATCTGCCTCCGATGGGTACCACAGATGATGGAATAAATAGTTCCATTCCCTGTAGCACCACATCAGTAACAGAGTCAGCAACAGCGCTGGGATCATCCGGCGAGAAGCAAACCCGCCCCCATGGGCCGACCTGTAATGCCAAACACGGCGGCAACCTGCAGAACGCAACCGCGAGGGGAGCGTAAGTGGTACCACACTCCGGATCAGACAATGGTCCGAAGAGCCGAGAGGGGCATCGACGGAAACCTGATATCCGTCCGCAAAGGAGTGCTCCAATTTGTACCCCGGGTGGGAGAGATACGAAGTATCAGCCGGAGAGGACACCTGCGTCTTGGTCAGAAAGAGCAAGGCCGGCTTCTCTGTTTCGAGATGGTAGTGGACGGCATTTAGGTTCGAGTGAAGTCCCCTGATGTTGCAGAAATTCACGGATAACGTGGCAGGGGTCGCCTTGGTATTGTTGCTTAGTTTGCCCCGATCAGTTATGTTTTGGAGCGGAATTTTGCCCCCACCTCCACCCCCCCAGAATACGCGGGGCAGCCTGGCATGTTATTCCACTCCTGAGTGCCACGCTCAGGAGTGGAATAACATGGTCGTGGATGCTCAACGAGGGATTCTCCAGGGGTGCTGGTATCCTCCTGGAGTAGTCTTTGGTGTAATTCCGCTACCATGTTGATGGGGGGGGGGGGATGGAATTGGGCCTCCGGCCATCTGCACTCACCAGACGAAACGCAGAAGCAGAGCTTCTACTTCACGCCGGTATTCTGTGAGGTCGTGGTACCAACCCAGCTCGAGCCGGCCCATACGTGCAACAGCTTCATTTCAGTTCCATTTTCAAAATTTGAATTATTTTTTTTATTATATCGTTTACAAGTGGCCAGTTCTAAAAACTTTCAATGCAGCCCTCGTAGCTGCAGCATGGCTCTACCACGTTTTGCGAATGTCTTTGCAAATTCAAAAGTTTGACGATTTTCTAATGAACCAAATTTATATGGGACCTCCTCTGAGGTAGAGGGTACCTCTAACCAAAATTAATTGAAATTCAATTATCACTGAACGTACATAAAACATATTCCGACGAATTTACAACCTCCTACTTATTTGAAGTCCGCTGAAAATAATTGTATTGTTATGACAAATATCCCTCCTATGAGGCAATTTATGGGAGACCTACAGTATACTTTGATAACCTGTAATGAATGAATGATTATTACATGTGGTAGAAGCATGCGCAGCTATATTAGTAGTACAATTATTGTAGCACGAATGGGTCGGCTCAACCGAGGAAGGACTACGCTCTCACAGAATACCAGCGTAAAATTTCGTATGGTGAGTGTAGAAAATCGGAGACCCTTTTTACTGGAAACAAGGCATTCCATCTTAGTCCTCATGGGTGACAACGCATTCGCATTTTGATTCGTAATCGAGGATAGATGTAGATGTCTATGAGCGACAGCAACCACTTACCATCAGATGTACTGAGTGCTCGTTTGTCAATTGTCACCCTAATACTATTTAAAAAAAAACATAGGTGGATTATCTACAACGTCGACCGATTTCAATGATTATATTCCAGTTCTTTAAAGACGATTTTGCCTTTTTTTAAAGTTTAATTATTATATTACAGAGTGGTTTGTGTTCTCAGCGGAGGTAATTTAGAACCCTGTGTTCTTCAATCTTTAGAAAGAGCTCAAGCGCTGGAGGGACGGTTAATAACTGTGAATGTATGTTTGGACATTTTATTTCATTATCCTACGTGTATACACGTACTACGTCTTAAATTTATTATAGTCTAGATTTGATCTCAGACTATTTAGGTAAATAAATGAATATTACAGGTGAAACTACCCGGACTGGAAATAAACAACCTGCAGAAAATATTTAATATTATTGCAAAATTAGGTTGCAACGTAATTCGACATAATGCGGAGAAGTCATGGGGAGTAGAAAGCTATATGAACGAAATTAACGTAAGACTCACTTATTTTTATGTGTTCATCAGAAAACGCTTATAATATATTATAATTAAATAAAGTTTATTATTTAGAAGGACGTACATTAGACTGTAACTATCCTTTTTTAATTACCACTAGATACTTATTAGCTTAACAACGATACTTCACACCATTATGATTCTATGTCCCGCACTTATAATGTCTTCATATTTTCACCATTCTAATGTCATCTACACACTAAGACTTTATGACATTTACAAAAAATATATATGAGAGTATCATGTCATTGCAATTGCACTAGTCACTTCTGTCTAGGATTCGTGATGCTAAATCGGTGTCTATCTTTAAAAGATTTATTAAAGAGCACTACCACTATCATTCACTTTTAATTATTAAATTGTAATGTGTAGATGTGCTTAGAAGTAAAATTAAAAATATACAGGGTTATTTTGCAATAATCGGCCAAAGGAGAACGGCAGATTTTGTACCGCATAATTTTTTTGTTGTTTTGTTATTGAATTTGTACCACATATTAAGGCAACTAAGCTATTTATTTTTATGTTAGTGTTCTATTTTTAGAACTCCGGATTAATTAATAATATCAATAAAAAGATTGCAATAAATAAACGTAATGTAAGCGTAAACTAAACGCATTTATGTTTTTAGAAGTTGCCATATGTAAAATAACACAAATATCGAAATGATAATTATTTATTTAGAAATAGAAATAACACTATATATAATTAAACACTTATATATTATAGTTAATTATAGTGGAAACTGGTACCGATCACCGAATGGTTAGAGTCACACTAAACCTAAACGTTAAGTTGGAAAGGTTTCGTCTAATGAAGTCAACGCTCCGTCCCCCTCGTGCTCTAATCCAGAGTCCCGAACTTTTCAGCTCGAGTTACAAAACCGTTTTCAGTGCCTAGAAGACTGCAATGATGTGGACAATATGAATGATAAGCCCGTGGAAACTGTCCATGCGCTCGGAGCTAAGTTCTGCAAGACCGCCGCAGAAGAACACAAAAACTCTCCGATTACACTCTTAATCTCATGGCTGTTAGACCGGAAATGAAGCTATGGACTTCAGCAGAATTGACAGCGTACAGGCAACTAACTGAACAGACAGATCTCCAAATGCATGCGGCGGGACTTAAGCAACTTCATTACAGCTTGTATTGAAGAAGCGATCGACCGGAACCAAGGCTCCAGTCTCTGCCCGAGATCTGTCCGTCAGAAAAAGCTCTCCAGCACCTTAAAAACGGTAGGGCCCCAGGCGAGGATGGAATTACAGCGGAGCTTTTGAAAGCGGGTGGAAAACCGGTACTTGAAGTCCTTCAGAAGCTCTTTAATTCCGTCCTCCATGGTGGCATTACACCGGAGGCGTGGAGCAGAAGTGCGGCGGTCTTGTTCTTCAAGAAAGGCAACAACGCTCTCTTGAAGAACTACAGACCGATTTCCCTTCTGCGCCGCGTCTACATGCTGTTTTCGAGAGTCATTACGAATAGTCTCGCACGTAGACTCGACTCGACTCGACTCGACTTCCATCCTCCCGAACAAGCCGGTTTCCGAAGAGAATTTAGTACCATAGACATTGACCACATATACACCCTTCGGCAAATTGTACAGAAGACAGAATAGTACAATCTGCCACTTTGCCTTGCGTATGTGGACTATGAGAAAGCCTTTGATTGCGTCGAAATTTGGGCGGTGCTACAGTCCCTTCAGCAAAGCCAAGTTGACTGTCGGTATATCGAAGTGCTGAAGTGTTTGTACAGTAGAGCTACGATGGTTATCCGAGTACCGAATGTTAGTACGAAACTTATCCAACTGCAGAGAGGTGTAAGACAGGGTGACGTTATATCCCCGAAACTCTTCACCGCTGCATTGGACGACGTTTGCAAGCTACTGGACTGGAAAGGATACGGTATTAACGTCAATGGCGAGTACATCACTCATCTTCGATTTGCCGACGATATAGTTCTTATGGCAGAATCACTGGTGGATCTAAGCACTATGGTCAATGACCTCAATAGTGTCTCACAACGGATAGGTCAGAAATTAACTTTAATTATGAATGAATGTAAATAGTGAATAATAATAGTAAATTTTGATTATAAGACAATTTATCTTTCTTATGGATACATCGGAAGACACGTCCAATATAAAAAATTGTAAATGTTTCTAGACATATTACGATATTAATACAATTCTGAAAAACTTATTTATTCACGTGTTCCTGTAGCATTTTATATATATACCAATTATCAATCATCTAGGTCCAATAGTCTTTGGGAATTCAAAAAAATTCATTGACAAACTGATGACTGACACAGACACCGAAGTAACTCTAAGGCCGGCCACATACATACGGAATTCCGTTTCGGGATTCCGTTTCGATATTCCGATTCGGAATCCCGAACGCAGCAAGTCCATATAAAATCTATGACCCGCCACACACGTACGGTAGTTTTCCGTTCGATATTTTGCGGGCAAAACGGGATTCCGTTTGTGTGTGGCCGACCGTTCGAAATTCCGAAACGGAATCTCGAAACGGAATTCCGTATGTATAGAGCGGGCCTTAAAGTTATCGAATTTTGCTAAATTTGGCGCGGAATAGCATTTAATGAATGCCGCGTGTAAAAAGCTAGTAAATAAATAAATCAATGGGATCAGTGCAATAACTTATTTGTAACTTTATATGAGAATTATGTATTATTATATTATTCAATTGTTATTGATATAAAAGAAACTGCAACCTATCCCTTACACCACGTGCGATAATTGATAAAGGAGATTGTATATAATAAATTATCTTTTACCGCAACAAATCAAATATTTATTAGCTTATATACAAAAACCTAGATAGTATAAAAACAAAGGGTAAGCCACTCATTCCAAATTTCTTAATATACTTATATAAGTTCTTTACAGGTATCGATCATTTGCGCAACCCGCGACCAAAAACATGCACATATAGTGAAAAAAGTTACAGAAAAGTTCTTCCCAAATATTTGCAAAGTACATCAAGAGGTTTTGTGCACTTCAGAAAAATGTAAATGTTATTCTTGTAAAAACAATATGCATAAATAAGATATGAAAGACAAAACAAACAGTGTTT
Source organism: Parnassius mnemosyne (assembly GCA_963668995.1). Taxonomy (NCBI): domain Eukaryota; kingdom Metazoa; phylum Arthropoda; class Insecta; order Lepidoptera; family Papilionidae; genus Parnassius; species Parnassius mnemosyne. The sequence goes on along the minus strand of CAVLGL010000057.1, from coordinate 30,513,881 downwards.
TTTTTTTTAAATTTAAACCATTAATTTAAAGAAGTTGTCCCTTGTTTCGATTATCCCTCTTACTTACAGCAATAGGCAACTTGAAGATGAACTCTGATTACAAAAATCAATTAGCCTTGAAGGTCACATTGCGAAGCTACAGAAATATAAGTACAGATTTGCCTAATCATAAAGCCATGGACTTAGGCTTTTAAACGACGCTCGCTTGCCCGGCTCGGCCAACCTAAATTGGCATTTGAGGTGTGCACTAATTCAATGTACTCACCTTTAAGAATATTTGGTACCGCTTCTTTTTTCTAAAATTGCATTTTTGGAAAAATACGGAATCAAAGATGGCCGTGCTAGTTAAATACTTTCAAGCTTTCAACACGGCTCCCATGTAATTAAAATACATCACATAATCTACGATTATGGACACGATTTATGTAAGTAAGTACCTACAGAAATGGATATTGTGAGTTTGTATGAGCTTTCACTGTCCCGTGCACTACATATAGGTCATTGCTATTGTCTTGACAGTGAGTGTTAATGTAACATGTACGAGTATGACTACAAAAGTCAAATTTCTTAGTTAATAATTATTATTTATTTATTCAAATAAGATTATTTATTCAAATATTCTACTTACAAATTTGCATTTGAAGGTCACATGAAGACATCGTAATACAGTAGATACTTAAACTAGGTTAAATCTGCAAGTGAAAGTACTTTCGTTGAGTTTAAGAGTACATTCGTTTAGTAAAAGTTGCTAGTCTGTTGGGGTTATTCCGTTCATCCACCCTAAAAATCAACCCTAAGGTGGATTATGGATGGGTGGGATGGATTATAGGATACTCGGAAAAGCATCTATCATAATCGGAATTTACTTTAATTTGATCTTCCGCCTTTTTACCCCAAGTTCAACTCATACGCTTTAATTATTAATTAATTTTTAATAACAGCTTAAACAAAAGTCATATTACGTATAGCCGTTACCGTTAGATACCGTTACAGTCCATGCATTACGCAGGTACCTATTTAATTAAACTTCCTCGTTTTAAATTATCATTACTACGTAATTTTTGAAATTCTGCAATCATCATCATCATCATCATTACAGCCCTTCACAAGTCCACTGCTGAACATGGCCTCCGCCAAGGAATGCAACAAAGCACGGTCCTGAGCCACCTGCATCCATCGACTTCCTGCATGTCTCACCAGGTCGTCACTCCATCTAGTGGGGGGTCGCCCTACACTTCGCCACCGGTTCGAGGCTGCCACTCGAGAACCTTTCTTCCCCATCGGTTGTCGGTTCTTCGAGCTATATGGCCGGCCCACTGCCACTTCAGCTTACTAATCCGTTGAGCTATGTCGGTTACTCTGGTTTTACTGCGGATATCCTCATTTCTAAGTTTATCACGCAGAGACTCCCCGTCCTCTCCATAGCTCGCTGAGCGACCTTGAGCTTCCTCATACGGCCAGCAGTGAAGGACCACGTCGTAGATCCGTAAGTCATCACTGGCAACACGCACTGATTGTACAATTTCGTTTACAGGTTTTGAGGTATGTCTAACGAGAAGATGTGTCGTAGTTTCCCGAACGCTGCCCAGCCGCGTTGAATCCGTCGACTGACCTTTCGATTGAAGTTGGACTTACCTAGTCGGACTATTTGTCCCAGGTAAACATACTCGTCAACAACTTCGAGCTTAGTGCTCCCAACAACTACCGGCATAGGTGTGACATGGACGTTAAACATGATTTTTGTTTTGTCCATGTTCATCTTAAGACCTATCCGTTGGGAGACACTATTGAGGTCATTGAGCATAATGCTTAGGTTCTCCAGCAATTCTGCCATAAGGACCATATCGTCGGCAAATCGAAGGTGAGTGATGTACTCGCCATTGATGTTAATACCGCATCCTTTCCAGTCCAGTAGCTTGAAAACGTCTTCCAATGCAGCGGTGAAGAGTTTCGGGGATATAACGTCACCCTGTCTTACACCTCTCTGCAGTTGGATAGGTTTCGTACTCTGGTTCTGTACTCGGATAGCCATAGTACAAGCATTTCAGCACTTCGATATACCGACAGTCAACTTGGCACCGCTGAAGGGACTGCAGCACCGCCCAAATTTCGACGGAATCAAAGGCTTTCTCATAGTCCACATACGCCAGACATAGTGGCAAATTGTACTCTTCGGACTTCTGTACAATTTGCCAAATTCATGCAAAGTTTCCGAAAGGGCTTTAGCACCATAGACCACATACATACACTTCGGCAAATTGTACAGAAGTCCGAAGAGTACAATTTGCCGAAGTGTATGTATGTGGTCTATGGTGCTAAAGCCCTTTCGGAAACTTTGCATGAATTTGGTAAATTTTATACGTGGTAGAGCCATGCTGCATCTATATTATGGTTGTAGCACGAATTGGTCGGCTCGACCGGGGAAGGACCACGCTCTCACAGAATACCAGCGTAAAATAGCAGCTTAACGCTGCTGTGTTTCGTATGGTGAGTGTAGAGAACCGGAGACCCTTTTTACTGGAAACGAGGCATTCCATCTTAGTCCTCACGGGTAACAACGCATCTGCATTTTGACTCTTAATCGAAGATAGATGTAGATGTCTATGGGCCACAGCGACCACTTACCATCAGGTGGACTGTGTGCTCGTTTGTCACCCTTATCCTATAAAAAAAAAAAATACATCTTTATACAAAATATTTTACATATACGGTAGGGATTGACTCAACTATATCAAAATTTTAATGTCGATATTTATCTTGAATGTTTATAATGAATCGATAGACTTAAAAAGAAAATAAATCCCCGGCTTGCGTTCTAAAATGTAATTTTATTTTACCGTTTGTCAAATAGATTCCCTCCAGATTCTATAATTAGAAAAAATGGTTAAGGTTCGTTGGACGGGTTGGTTGTAATGCAAAGAAGAACTCAACAATTTGCAGCAAATCTTTTCTTGAGAAGTATAAAAGAAAAAGTAGAATAAAAACTTCAAAATTTAACTTTCAAAACTTTAGATAAATATAGATAAAGGTTGAAATTTAGAATCTTTTGGCAAGAGGAGGGAAGAGGGTGAGAGGAGGAGAGGGGATGGGCGTCCCTTTACTCCCGACACCACTCCCATTAAAAGATAATACACTGTTCTTGAGAAAAATCAAAAAGAAAATCCCATAGACCTAACCTCAAAATGATAACATTTATAGTCTCCGGCACGAGGGGGAAAGAGGGGAGTGTGCCCTATCAGGGAAAGCCCCTCTACCCTTTCCTCCTTGCGGAAAAGTATAGTTTATGAGTAATGGGTTTTTTTTTAAAGTCATAACCTCACTTTTGTTACATAGGAATATTGACCCAAAGTTACTTCTACGATTCGCAGCCTTCGGCGCAGTAGGGAGTACAGCCCCTTCGCCCTTGCGTAGCGTAACCTTGAATTTCGCGCCTACGGCTTTACAAAAACACTCTAGGAGTAGGGCAGACAAGACGTGGAGTCGGGGCGTGCTAAGTCAATTTTAGTACAGATTAGATCAGATCAGATATTCTTATCTATAAAGCCAGGTTGCCTTCGCGCCCGCACATAGTTCTAACCTATTACAACTGAAAGTATATCTGGGTGTGCAAGTATTTCTGGGCTGTTTTAAACAATTCTGAAATAAAACAGTATAATATTATAATCATTTCTTATTTGACACTTGACAGAGAGTATAGACAGTAGAATAATGTGACACTAGTCTTACGTCCTTGTCGCACTTACACAAAATTCTGTGTGCTATCCAGATTTCACAGTAATATCGCATACGCTTTTTCCATGTTTTACGCGTTTTAGGTTATAATAGTTTTTATTTATTTATTCGATAACGGCGCATTACCTTTTAATGTGAGTGCTATTATTATAATCGGGGACCAAACCTCTATCAAATAAAACACCTTACTCCCACAAATTCCTGCCAAACGATTCTAAATCCCTACCTAAATCCAACCCTAGATAAATATAGAGACAGATTTTCATACATTATAAAACTGTAGTACATTAAAGACAAAAAAATCTTGAGATTATCCTCTTTAAGCCATTATAAACCCAACTAAATATCTATTTATCAACCAAAATAAATGTATAACCTTACTTTACCAGCCGCACAGCCTCACGGTCATACTAGTACAATATTCATAGCATCACGCTATTTTCCCCAATGGGTTGAGCGGAGCTTCGGAACTTCGGATTATATTCCAGTAGCGCCACTATTAATGTCTTGTACATGGCAACACTAGTTACCACTAGCACCCTCTAGTTTCGCGTAGCAGAACTAGGAGAGTCAAGATCCTTCTAGAAATTCCGGGACCGATATCTGAGGCCCTATATAAGGCCGGTATAAACCACGACCGAGTCAGTATTGAATTGGCGATACAAGCATATATTTCTAAGCGATACAACTGCTAACTAAAGTGATCTGTAGTACAATTGTGTTTTATTATTAGTGTGGTCTGAAGTTGTGATTAGTGTTCTTTATTTAATTAAAGTGTCAATTTTGATAATTCACTCGGCAGTTTTTAATAGTCTCGAACCCAAGCTCGTAACATTCCCAAGTCACAATGATACAACTTGTAGCGTAGTTAGGTATAGATACTTAGTAATGATAGTATGATAGTATAAATTCCATAGTATTTTATACTCAAAACGGTCGATGCCCAATTCATGCTTGATGGCTGACGACATTGTGCCGAGGGCTTAAATAGCTTGGTTCGTCGCCTACAGCGTTAGTCGTAGAGAAGAGGAACTCGTGGTTAAGTAATAGCTGCGCAGATCAATAGATCTGCGAGATTAAGTTGCACTTGCCGCGGTCAGTCCATGAATGAGTGACCATTTTCTTAACATACCGAGATTGAGAGAATAGAGAGTGCATCTGTATCCTCAGACACTTAGTCTACTTTACTGTGTTAAGATCATTGTGTTTTTAAAATGTATGCAGCTAAAATGATAATAAGTTTATTATCTTTATATATAAAAATTTAGTCACATTGTTTGTCCGCGATGAACTGCTAAACTACTGAACTGATTTCAATGAAATGTTCCACAATGTGTGCGGTTTGGTTCAACTTGAGAGATAGGATATTTTTTATCCCGATAAGTGACCCTCAATATTTTTTATTGTGAATTTAATGATTTTTTTAGAACACATGGTTGTTGGATAGGGCAGAACAACGTCTGCCTGGTCAGCTAGTTACTTTATACTTTTCAGGGACAGATGAAAGAATATAAACATGAAGCATGATGAAGCCTCATAAGCATATTGGCCTTTAAGCAGAGCAATCTTATTTAACTGATTCCTACAAGTTTCCTTCCTTGAATTATTAATTTTACATTTATACTTAAGTCGAATGTTAAAATAAAATTTTATAATGTATTTAATTATTAATAATTAAATGTTTATAATTATTACAAGTAATACTTATATGAAAATAAAGCAGCCTATTTATGTACTCCGTGTCCCCGTTTTTATTTCCCCATCAAAACATTTTATAAAATATGTAAAACATAAATAAGTATATACTTTGTTAAGTATCTTTTTTATTTCCCCATCAAAACATTTTATAAAATATGTAAAACATAAATAAGTATATACTTTGTTAAGTATCTTTTTTATTTCCCCATCAAAACATTTTATAAAATATGTAAAACATAAATAAGTATATACTTTGTTAAATATCTACCTATTTATATTAACAATATGTTAAAAAAGAAATTCCGGGGAAACTGCCCACGGCAGTAAATATTTTTCCAAAAAGATCATAGTTCGAAAATACAACTTTCCGGTCTGATTATTGGGGAGTTTTTGAAGTTTATCGGTAAATTCACCTGGGATTTTATACATTTTAATTGAAATCCAACAAAGGCAGGTAGGTTCAGCTTATTCCCAGGAACTTGTTACATGAATACTTTTTAATTATTTTAGAACTATTATGGTAAAATTCAGTTAATTTTCGAAGGTATTCAACTACATGCACTAAACACTTTTTTAAATCCTTTTACCGTTTCTTTAACAATCATTTTCGATAGTCCTTGTAAGTAAAATATACATCACTAGATAACGCACACAATCATCATCATCATCATCATTACAGCCCTTCACAAGTCCACTGCTGAACATAGGCCTCCCCCAAGGAATGTCACAAAGCACACAATAACAAATCAAAATTGGTCACGCGTTTTCGGGCTGTCAGGTGGTCTATACGCCAGTATATTTTAAATATATGCTTCTGGATTTTCCAAACTATTTTTTAAATTGAAGTTTGACATAAAATTATTGGAAAATTGGAAGTATAATTATAAGGTTATTAGTGAAAACTTGTGTGTATTTAAAGTAATTAAAAAATTACGTATAATCATGTTATACGTAATTTTTAATGCGCTTAGGGTATGCTCAATTGGATTTACTAATACTTTTGATATCCTAAGAGTTAATTTTATCTAAAGATTAAAAAATCGGCCGAGGAATTTACTTTATCGAGACTTAATTCGACCCGAACCGGTTTAACTTACTTTCAACCTCCAACATATGAAAGAGTAAAGATAGATTTAGAATTTTATCTATGACCTTCAGTGACACCAAGTGACACACATAGATAAATAAATATGTAGCAAGTGACATATTGAAATGTTAAAATTGGGATTCTTGATAAATTTTAAGTGAGAACCACCGGTGAGAACTACAAAATGTCGTCACGGCGATACGTTAGTAATTTCTTATTGTATTTTTATATGAATGCATAGTACATAGTGAACGGCATAGCACAACGGATCAGTACGCAAAGTGGACCGACCATAAAGCTCGATAAACCGACAAGCGTAGAGGAAGAAAGGTTCTCGAGTAGCAGCCTCGTACGAGTTGGTAAGACATGTAAGAAGTCGAGGGAAGAACGTGGCTCAGAATCATGCATTCCTTAGAAGTGGCCTGTTTTCAGCAGTGAATTTGTGAAGGGCTATAATGATGATGATGAAGATAATACATTCGATTATATATAAATTAATTATAGACAAAAATACATTACAAAATGTCAACGACCTTCAAAGGATATACCGTAAGATATCCATAGAAAGTAAATGTAACACATAATCCATCACTGATATTATTCTGAATATATTGATATCGGTTCAAGCTGAAGTGAAAAACGATGACGTCGCCGAAGGATGATCTTGAAGAACCCATAACCGTCGGTCATGGAAAGATTGTACTGCCCATAATAATTTTAATATTAGAACAAAAATAAAAGAAATTCTAATATCCTACCTTATAAAAAATTAAAATCATTCAATAATTTTCCAAAGAATTTGAAAAAGATTCAATCACATTTTATGAAGTTGGTTTCTCGATACTAAGAGTTCAGCTGTTATTGCTCCTAGTAAGTTAAAAAACTATTGGTAAATACAATTGAGCATGCCTTCGCATTAAAAAAATTATGTATAGCATGATTATACGGATTTTTTTAAAGTAGTTTAAATACACACAAGTTTTCACTAATAACCTTATCATACTTCCAATTTTCCGATAATTTTATGTCAAACTTCAATTTGAAAAAGTTTGGAAAATCCAAAATGCAGGACTCATAATGCTCATATGATCATATTATCATTCATGTCACTCCAAAAAGTCCAAGACGTATTCAAGTATAAATATTACACTCTACTTACTTTTAGTACGTACTACTATTATTTATTCTGTGCTTTTAAAATATTGTAATAAAAAATTCTGATTATTATAATAATCAAGTATGTATGAAATTTGTTTTTCGATAATTTTGTATTTATTTGTACAGCGATCTTTTTGAGCCGCTGCAAACAATCAATACAGTATCCACTCACAACGGCGGTTGACGCCGAACTAAGCGAGTGAGGTACAGGCAGTCTCTATTTACTGAAATAAATTCTAACACAAGGCTGCGAAAACACCGAAAATTTCGCCATTTTGGAGCCGAAAAAAATTAATTATAGCTAAACAAACAAAATTACACTGCCATTTACATTCAGTGGCTTCCCACGTGATAGATGAAGAGATTAAAAAATAGATTGAGTGAAACAATTGATATTTTCAAAAGTTATCGTGTTTACAAGCCTTGAGGACTTAATAAATCCACACCATGAGCCACTAAAACCCCTTTTTTATGTAAAAATAGCAATTAATCGATTTAAAAAAAATATTAATAAGTTCAACAATCATTTATCTTTCTAACAGTGTACTTTTTATATCATTTATATGTATAATATGAATGCTGGATACGATTTCATGCGACAAAACGTTGGAATCTTGATTTTTAGGCGCTAGTAGAACATACCTATGCGCTTTGCGCTCGGCATGCAATAAAGCAATAAACAAAGAACCTGTAATCAGATTTTGAAAGGCGCATATTCCTGTTAAAATAAAGATACTAGGCAAGTTATAGCTTAAGAGAAATGTTAAAATTACGGATTATCTATTTATTCGACATATTTTATTTTTCAAATGAAAGCGAAACACTGTAATCTGAAATGCAATACAGTTAAAATAACGGGTTCTAACACCGCACGAAACAAGTAGCAGGTACTATGGACTACAAATAATTGCTATGTGTCTACATGCAATTCGTGTCGTGCAATGTCTTAAATGTTGCATTGCAAATGGAATCTCTTGTGCCGAAGCGCTGGAAATATCAAGCAAAGCTTACGGTGAATCGACTTCAACAAAAACACGTGCGTATTAGTCGTACAGTGCTTTTAAAAGCGGTTGAGATGTAGTGGAAGTCTTCAAATGTCTGAGAGAGAGAGAGAGAGAGCCGCTGAAATTTTCCGTGTCTCACGAATAAATGTGTACCATTTTAAACGATTGTTAGGGAATGAAACGAATTGCTGCTCGATTAGTCTCGAAAGATCTGAATTGTTTTCAAAAACTCAATCGCGTAAAGGTCGCTGAAGACATAATAGAACGAGTCAATTCCAACCGCACATTCATAAAACGTATTGTAACTGGTGATGACATTTGACATGCAAACCAGTCAACAAGCTTCAAAATGGTGCCATCCAACTAGAAGGAAACGAAACAAGCACCTTAAAGTCGATTAGAAGTGAAGATGGTGTTGACAGTTTTTATTTCGATTACCGCGGTGTTGTGCCCTCGGGATTCTTGCCTTGGAATATTATCTGAGCGTTATGCGGCGTTTTAGAGAGTAAATTCGTCGGTTAAAATTCATGGGTTTTGCACCAAACGTATCATCTTACAACGCACTCATAGTGAACGAATTTCTGGCCAAAAGCTCAATAAATCTTATTTAACAGCCACCGTATTCCCCCTGATATGGCTCCGGCCGACTTTTTTATTTTTCCGAAATTCAAATTACCACTTCGAGGCACCCGTTTTCAGTCGATAGATGACATAAAAGATGCGGCGAGTACTAAAGTAGAAATAAAAAATGCGTTTAAAATGTTTTGATAATTGGGTAAGTTTATTATTTCGGAAGGGGCCTACTTTGAAGGCGATACAATAAATTTGGATGAATAATACATGTTTAGTGTTTTATTGACCAATTCCAAGTCATGGACATGGACATGAGAAAATCCTACAGAACGGGTATTTTTTTATTAAACAAAAAAATACATTATTTATGCCGCAGACCGCTGCACACATGGAACTACATCCCGATACCTTTTTTAGTACAAAGTCATATACAGTAAAAATAACAAAAGCCTATTGAAAAATCGAAAGACAGATACGACTAACATGCCGAATGAAATTATTAACACAGGATAGAGCTACTCGTATATACCCGTGGTCATTTAAAAAGCAGCTAACCCTGACATCCTGGTCTCGCAAAGCACACCGTTTGGCCCTGGGGAAAAGAATAGATAATAGTACAATTACTGGGCTTCATGTATATCATAGCCATAATGTGACATAACATTAAGCTGACTGATATATACTGTATAAATTTAAGAACGGTATGAGAAGAGTGATGACTTAGACGACGGCGTAAAATAGCAGCTTAGCACTGATGTGTTTCGTTTGGTGAGTGTAAAGAACCGGTGCCCCTTTTTACTGGAAACAGGCATTCTATCTTAGATCTCGAGGGTGACAACGCATCTGCATTATGATTTTAATCGAGGATAGATGTAAACGACTATGTCCACAGCATCCACTTACCATCAGGTTTTTTTCTGTGTGCTCGTTTGTCTCCCTTATACTATAAAAAAAATACTGTCGCATTTTTGTGCTTCAAACAAATACTGTATGTACGCAGGAAGGCTTCTTTGAAACTTACTTTACGTAATGAAGTCCTTAAGCAACTTAAAATTTCAACCAAAATATGCATTATTTTACTTATCTTTTTTTTAAACTACACAACACTATTTTTGTAAATAAAATTGATGTACAAATTATGTAATTTTATATAAAAGATGTGATTCTAAATAATCTATATATATTTGGATAGTTTGGTTTTTTAATTTGTGTTTAACTATATTTTTATGATAGCGACGTCTTAGAAACAAAATATATGTACCTTTTGTATACAGGAGGACTTCGATGAATTTTGCGACCCAGAAAACCCAAAAACAATTAAATACGAGGATATAGTTGACGCTGCCGGCCGAAGCCGACCACTGATAACAACAACACCATGTTATGTAAGCAAGTTACATATGCCTACTGACCTTGAATACCATCACGAAGGCACCTACCATACAGCACCGCCTGCTAAGCAAATAATACTCAACATAGTATAAAAACCAAGGTTTAAATGTTAAGATCGTCCATTATTTTTGTGAACATAAATTGTCAGAGTAGTTAAGTTAGCTTGTAAGTTAGAAAATAAAAGTAGTATAGGAAAAGTCTTCGTCTCCTTTCCATCAACCCTCCCTAAGCTGCTGCAAACGTAAGTAACACCCCATTGAAATTGTATTAAAGGCAATAAAAAAATACCTACAGCATCTGATTGTTTTTATAAGTAAGAGTATAGATATCCTATCTTAGTCCGGAGTGGCAATCCACATTTTATAACCGAGGAAAAAACTTACCATCAGGTGGACTGCTTGCTCGTTTGTCTACACAATTCTAAAAAAAAAAATATTAATATGTTCAAACGTGTAGTTATAGTATAAATATAAAATCCCTGCCGATCCGTGAGTGTCATAAGAATTGATTGAAAAAAAAAAAAAGTAAAAAGAAAGAAGCAGCATTTAATTCAATTGCCATTGCGGTCCCCTAGCTTGCGTGTTTTTGATCGTAAATATATTAATTGAAAGGACTTATTATCTATCAATGAATTATTATGGACTGTAATGATAGACATAGTAGTCTTAGCTGAGAGACTAAATAAGCGCCACCGTAAATTTCACCGTATGCAAGCCATTCAAGTTCGCGATCCCCAACCCCCGGCGGCACCAATGAAATTGTTAATTGCAACTTTAAGTGCTGATTTATCACGTGTTCAGCAGTGAGGGAAAACGTCTTAAGAAAAGCTGCATATCTAAGTAAATATTTCAAGGACATGCGAAGTCTGTCAACACGCACTGGAGCACCTTGTTGATCAAATTGTTCCATAATTTTCTCAATTTTGAGAGGTAACTTTTATTTAATATAATGATGATTAAAGCGGCAATTCCCAAGTACTATTTGTCACAAATATAATAATGTAATACAAATTAAAACAGATGTTTTTGTACTATATGTTTGTCCTTTCTTATAATTTTGTCCTCTGTTTTTACAGGAATCACAGTCGCACAATGGATTTGCTATGAATTTGCACTATAAACTGGAATTCGTTCTTAAAACTGGAAGGTAGGTATCTATGTTGATAATTCTTACAATTCTTATGTTGCTTGATTTCAGTAATGCGTTTAATATTGAAGATTTTGATATCTTGTTAGGCATCCTGCATTCTCTGAACATATCTCTAACTATAGTTGACTATTTTCAAAGTTACTTTTTTGGTCGCCGACAGCGCATTCATGTGCAAGATGTTTTTTCCAACTGGACTACTACAGCAGCTGGTGTACCACAAGGTGGTGTATTGTCTTCTCTCCTGTTTGCAATTTTCATTAACTCTATAAGTCATAATTTGTCCTCTTTCTACCACTTGTACGCTGATGATATGCAAATATATACTCAGTCCTCTCTTAAAGATTTGTCTAAAGCAGTTGACACTATTAACGCTGATCTGACTTGTATTTCGAACTGGAGTAAATGCTATGGTTTAACGATTAATCCTAAGCAAACTCAGGCTATTGTCATCTGTAGTTCTAGATTAGTTGGAAAAATTGACTAATATTTCCTGTTACGGCCTACGGCTGCTCCCTTAAAGGGTCCAATTCTCTGGGGCCCATGAGCAGAAGACTTCCCGAGCAGACGTAGGTCGGGCTTCAATGTGGCCACGTGGAATCTCTCGAATTACACTAAAATATATGGGGGAGCGTTCTATACTACGGCCAGTCGACCGGCAGAGGAATTATGCGGAGCTTACTTACCTATATCCAAGGCGACTGGTCCCTCCGGAGTCGGTCAGGTCACATGTGGTTGTGTAGTGAAAGGGAAATAAGTGATGTGATGTGTATCTGGGTGTGACTGATGGTGATTGAACCTAGACCTTGGCCGTCGGCAGCAGCCCGAGCGTCGACACCGCTCCAACTTGAGGGGGCCTTCCGAGGTTGTCCACAGTCACTTTCTTCTTTCGTCACGAAGACAGTCAATTAACTCTATCGTACGATTAACTAACTTACAGAAGCCACTAACTATCGCTGGGTATAAGGTTAACGCACAAAACGCACACGGAGTTTACGGATCAAAGGTCACGACCGTTTCGCGTAGCAACAGTTAGTTCTAGAATATCAGAGGCCGCACTAGCTAATATTGTCGAATGCACTTATACAGATTCTGAGTCGGACCCAATAAGTCCCGGGAAAGGCTATCCAAACAGGGAATGCGCGTTGTAATTCCTAGACAGGATATTTACTAGACGCCCTAACTATTCCGCGGTTCCCGCACAAAATTAACAGCGTGCAGACATTAGCACAGCTGGCAGACGACTCCTGCGCTTGCGACCCGCGCGCCACTTACCACGCTCGGCCGAACTTCAAACCGGTATCGCCGAGCCGCGCGCCCTCTAACGTCAATCCCGAAATCAGCGTTCGGGCGTAAACATTTCCTATCTTCTATTATACTTGACTGCACTCCAATCTCCTACAGTAATAAGGTTAAAAACCTTTTTTTTTTATAGGAGAGGGGGCAAACGAACATGCGGCTCACCTGATGGTAAGTGACTACCGCCACCCATGAACAACCGCAACACCAGGGGAATTGCAGATGCGTTGTCGACCTTTTAAAAAGAAGTAGGCTCTTTTCTTGAAGGTCTCTAAGTCGTATCGGTCCGGAAAATTCGCTGGTGGTAATCAATTCCACAAGGAAGTTGTGCGAGGAAGAAAACATCTTCTAAATCGCACAGTGGTGGACCGCCAATCATCCAGATGGTATTAATGGTATCGCAAGTTTTGTCGTGATGTGCGATGATGAAATTGAGTGACTGGAATTAGTCTGAACAATTCCTCAGAGCACTCCCCGTGGTAAATGCGATAAAATACGCAAAGAGATGCAACATCTCTACGCAATGCCAGTGTATCGAGCCGATCAGAAAGAACTCGGTCGTCGACGATTCGAACCGCTCTGCGCTGGATGCGGTCAAGTGGAAGGAGCTGGCACTGGGGTGCCCAGAGATGATAACAGTATTCCATGTGAGGCCGGGTTTGCGCTTTGTAAAGTTGCAAGCAATCTGCCGGCATAAAATACTGTCTCGCTCTGCTGAGCACGCCAAGCTTTTTAGAGGCCAGTTTGGCCTTCCCTTCCAAGTGACCACGAAACTGCGCACTATTCGATATGTCGACGCCGAGGATTCCGATGCTAGCTGAGGCAGCAAGGGGAGTGCCTTGAAACTTAGGAGATACGACGAAGGGGTTCTTTTTAGCGGTAAACGAGTTATTTATTTATTTTATACAACCTGGGGTTGTATCTCGATTCCTGTATGTCCTGGACCTCACAGGTTAATAATGTGAGCAGAAAAATGTTTGCTGTGTTAAGCTCTTTACGTAAATAACGTAATTTTCTTCCCACAGTAACTAAAGTTACGCTCGCCCAGTCTTTACTTCTGCCTATCCTTGACTATGCTGTCTTGACATTGCCGAGGAGTAGCTTAATAAGCTTAAGCGCATTCAAAAATTATGTATTAGATGTTCATATATGATTACATCGCTGAATTTCGCAAACAGCTCAAATGGCTCCCGATCCGCCTTCGCGGGAATACTACATTCTCTCCGCATAGCATGGTGTGCTGTTGAATCCTTCCACTCCCCATTATTTAAAAGACCGTTTGCAGTATCTTTCCCTTTCCCATAATCGGTTCCTTCAATCCTCTGTCAATCTTTCTCTCTCTACACCTTTGCACTCTTCCTCCTTTTTTAAGAAATCCTTTACTGCCACTGCTGTGCGCTTGTGGAACTCTTTACCTTCCCACATTCGTCGTGCTAAATCTCTTCATTCTTTCAAAAGTCTCGTCAAATCGTAGTACTTAAAACGCAATTAGATAAACTACTTTTTCTTTTTCGTACTCTTTTTATTTAATGTATTATATAGTATTATATATAATTTTCACTTTTCTTTATTTATATGTATTTTCATAATATTTTATTTTTGTGCGCCCCCCCTCTATTTTAACTATTGTTTGCATCAATTCTCTACACAAAGGTTGTATGGAAGAGATCACTTCCGAGTGACAAGAGTAAGACCGCCTGTTGTACATACTTTTTAACTTAACTAACTACGGTTTATCTGTACTCGTTACTATGTGGTAGTAAAATCGAGAATCCTTCTGCAACGTAATTTTAGTGGAATGGACAAAGAACGTCTTATTAAAGATGCTCATCTTTTGGATTGGACCGCTGTGGAAAATGCCAATACGGTCGATACAAAAGTTGAGTTGTTTAACTCTTTTCTCATACAACTATATGACATTCATGCTTCAGTAAAACCAATAAAGATGATGCACTCACCTGCGCCATGGCTGACCGATGACCTTAAACATCTTATTATCAAAAAAGGCTTCGCGAAAAGCAAACTCAAGGCCGATAGATCTGACAAAAATCTGCGAAACTACAAAAAAGTTCGGAATCGCTGCAATACATTGTGTAGGGATGCACAACGACGCCACATTCATAAATCAGTCGAAAACGGCGACACTGCCAAGGTTTGGAAATTTCTTCAATCACTTGGAGTTGGCAAAGCATCTTCTAGCTCATTTCAGCATCATTTTGATATTGATCTCATTAACCAACATTTTTCTTCTTCTAGTACTATAGATAGCTCAGTCAAAGAACGCACTCTGAGTATTCTTTTTTCAATGCCAACTCCTAATTTCCCACCGTTCACTCCTTTCACTGACTGTGATGTTAAAAAGAAAATATTGTCCATCTCGTCTAAAGCCGTGGGTGATGACAGTGTTAGTCGTAACATGATCTTACCAATCCTTGAATTTGTTACTCCCATTCTCACCCATATCCTGAATAAATCTATCTCAACGTCTAAATTCCCTGACGCTTAGAAAAGCGCACAAGTAATTCCTCTCCCTAAGAAGGCCTAAGCCTCACATTTTACTGACTTTCATCCCATTTCCATTCTTCCGTTTCTATCTAAAGTCCGAGAGAAACTAGTTTTTCACCAATTATGTCAATATCTAGATAGAAATTGCCTTTTAAATCCTGTTCAATCCGGTTTCCGGTCGGGTCATAGTTATATAGGCTCGAGCCGGGTTAGTACCACGACCTCACAGAATACCGACGTGAAGTGGAAGCTCTGCTTCCGCGTTTCGTCTGGTGAGTGCAGGTGACCGGAGGCCCAATCCCCCCCCCCCATCAACATGGTAGCGGAATTACATCATAAACTACCCCAGGAGGGTACCAGTACCCCTGGAGAATCCCTCGCTGAGCATTCACGACCATGCTATTCCACTCCTGAGCGTGGGTGCTCAGGCTGACCCGCGTATTCCGGGGGGGCAAAATTCCGCTCAACACAATAACTGCTCGGGCAACAAGACCAAGGCGACCCCTGCCACGCTATCCGTGAATTTCTGCAACATCAGGGGACTTCACTCGAACCTAAACGCCGTCCACTACCATCTCGAGACGGCGAAGCCGGCCTTGTTCTTTCTGACCGAGACGCAGGTGTCCTCTCCGGCTGATACTTCGTATCTCTCCTACCCGGGGTACAAATTGGAGCACTCCTTTGTGTCTCGGGCTGGAGTTTGCGCGTATTTCAGAGAGGACATCTGTTCTCGACGCCTCGGAAGTCTTGAAGGTTCGAACCTGTCCATCCTTTGGCTACGCGTAGACAGCGACGACCATCCGCGCGTCTACGTGTGCCTCTATAGGTCCCATAGCGGTAATGCCGAAACAGACCGACTCATCGACCACGTCCAAATGGCTACAGATTCCTTGCTACAACAGGTCCCATCCGCAGAGATCGTGATCCTTGGCGATTTTAACGCCCACCACGCCGAATGGCTCGGTTCACGTTTAACTGATCATGCGGGGAGATCTGTTTATGACTTTGCCTTGGCATTTGGTCTGACACAACTGGTTACATCGCCTACGCGGATTCCAGATGTTGAGGATCATACACCTTCCCTGTTGGACCTTCTGCTGACCTCTCATCCGGACGGATATCAGGTTTCCGTCGATGCCCCTCTTGGCTCTTCGGACCATTGTCTGACTCGGAGTGTGGTGCCACTCACGCTCCCCTCGCGGTTGCGTTCTGCAGGTTGCCGCCGTGTTTGGCATTACAGGTCGGCGGATTGGGACGGAATACGGTCTTTGTATGCTTCCTACCCATGGGGGCGGGTTCGCTTCTCACCAGATGATCCCAGCGCTGTTGCTGACTCTGTCACTGATGTGGTGCTACAGGGAATGGAACTATTTATTCCATCATCTGTGGTACCCATCGGAGGCAGATCTGAGCCTTGGTTTGGTCGCTCCTGTAAGACTGCATCACACAGTAAGCAGGAGTGTTATCAAGCCAGTTCAAGAAACTAGTTCGCCTTCCTCCAGGAACCCGTGCATTCTGGTCTCTCGCCAAGGCTGTCCAAGGGAATTTCTGTAAGCCATCACTACCATCTCTGCACAGGGAAGACGACTCACTGGCCCACGCCGCAAAAGACAAAGCCGACCTTTTAGGCTCCCTTTTTGCGTCCAACTCGACTCTTGATGACGGGGGGAAAACGCCGCCGATCATCCCGCGGTGTGAGTGCTCCATGCCGGATGTGCGGTTCTCACAGCGCTCGGTTCGCAGAGCACTCCTCTCCCTTGACATCCACAAGTCGAGTGGGCCTGACGGAATCCCCCCAATTGTTCTGAGGACGTGTGCTCCGGAGTTGGCACCGGTTCTAACGTGTCTTTTCCGGTACTCCTACTCCCTAGGCGTAGTCCCGAAATCATGGAAGAGAGGTTTTGTCCACCCGATCCCTAAAAAATGCGACCGCTCAGACCCGTCCAACTACAGGCCTATCGCCATCACCCCCTTGTTCTCCAAAATAATGGAATCCGTTATAAACTGCCACCTCATGCGATACCTTGAGGATCACCAGTTGATTAGTGACCGCCAGTACGGTTTTCGTCGGGGTCGATCAGCTGGTGATCTTCTGGTCTACTTAACTCATAGATGGGCGGACGCAGTAGAGTCCAAGGGGGAGGCATTGGCCGTTAGTTTCGACATTGCGAAGGCCTTCGATCGGGTTTGGCACAAAGCGCTTCTTTCGAAGCTCCCTTCCTATGGGCTTCCCGAGAAATTATGCAATTGAATCACCAGCTTTCTTGCAGATCGGGGCATCAAGGTCGTTGTAGACGGTGCATGCTCCGACTACAAGCCTATTAACGCTGGTGTTCCACAAGGCTGCGTGCTATCACCAACGCTGTTTCTTCTGCATATCAATGATATGTTGCAAGCCGGTAGCATTCATTGCTATGCGGATGACAGCACTGGTGATGCTCTATACACCGGCCGTACCATTATTGCTCGGGAAAACGTCACCGAGTACCGGAACAAACTTGTGTCTGAAGTCGAGTCTTTGCTGGACAAAGTCTCGGATTGGGGGCGACTAAATCTAGTCCAGTTTAATCCTCAGAAGACACAAGTTTGCGCGTTTACCGCTAAAAAGAACCCCTTTGTCGTATCTCCTCAGTTTCAAGGTACTCCCTTTGTTGCCTCAGCCAGTATCGGAATCCTCGGCGTCGACATATCGAGTGACGTGCAGTTTCGTGGTCACTTGGAAGAGAAGGCCAAATTGGCCTCTAAAAAGCTTGGCGTGCTCAGCAGAGCGGGACAGTATTTCGTGCCAGCTCAACGCCTGCAACTTTACAAGGCGCAGGTTCGGCCTCACATGGAATACTGTTCCCATCTCTGGGCTGGGGCTCCCCAGTGCCAGCTCCTTCCACTTGACCGCATCCAGTGCAGAGCGGCTCGAATCGTCGACAACCGAGTCCTTTCCGATCGGCTCGACTCATTGGCACTGCGAAGAGATGTTGCATCTCTTTGCATTTTATTTCGCATTTACTATGGGGAGTGCTCTGAGGAATTGTTCGGATTAATCCCAGCCGCCAAATTTCACGAACGAACATCGCGGCCGAACTCCCGATACCATCCACACCATCTGGATGATTGGCGGTCCACCACTGTGCGATTTAGAAGATGTTTTCTTCCTCGCACAACTTCCTTGTGGAATAGTTTACCACCAGCGATTTTTCCGGACCGATACGACTTAGGGACCTTCAAGAAAAGAGCCTACTCCTTTTTAAAAGGCCGGCAACGAATCTGCAATTCCCCTGGTGTTGCGGTTGTTCATGGGCGGCGGTAGTCACTTACCATCAGGTGAGCCGCATGCTCGTTTGCTCCCTCTCCTATAAAAAAAAATAAACAGCTTACTGTGTTGGTATTATTAGATTTTAGCAATGCCTTCAATACCGTTGATTTTGATATCTTATTGAGTCTGTTACGTTCCATTAACATATCTCCATCACTGATTGGATGGTTCCAAAGTTATCTTAGGGGCCGACGACAGCATATTCGCGTTGAAGATAAATTTTCATCTTGGTGTGAATTACGAGCTGGAGTGCATCAAGGTGGTGTGTTGTCTCCTTTACTCTTTGCTATCTTCATTAATTCGATCTGTCACAAAATTTCTTCTCTCTATCACATGTATGCAGACGATCTTCAAGTGTATATGCAATCAACTCTTGAGAACCTGCCTACCGCTGTTTCTGCCATCAATGCTGACCTGGCGGCTATTAGCGAATAGAGTAAGTACTATGGGCTTAAGGTTAATCCTTGTAAGTCTCAGGCTATTGTTGGTGGTGCTGGGATGATTTCAAGAGTTGACTGGAATAACTTTCCCTCGATGGTATTGAATGGTGTTGTAATACCTTACAGTAGCACCGTTAAAAATCTACTTCGATACTACTTTCTCGTGGTCTCATCAATTGAAAGAAGTTAGCTGAAAGACTTTTGCTGCTATGGGTTTATTGCGGCGTTTACGTTCTTTCCTTCCCATTCCTAGTAAAATTATGTTAGCACAATCTTTACTCCTCTCTATTCTCGATTATGCGGGCGCAAGCTAACTTGATTTAACTGAAGATGAACTAAACAAACATGAGCGTATTCAAAATCTGGCTATTAGGTTCATATTTGGCTTGCGTAAATATGACCATGTCTCCGAATTCCGTTTAAAGCTCAAGTGGTTACCCATTCGCCTTCGCCGGAACCTACAAATCGTTTCTCTTCTGTACTGTGTATTATTCGATCCAATGACTCCTATCTATCTAAAGGAAAACTTTAAGTTTCTTGGTCATGACAGACCGGACAGAGTTCTACGGTCAACCGGAGAACTTATACTCGTGCCACATTCATATCGAACTAAATACTTTAAAAACTCCTTCACATTCAAGGTCATCTGCTTATGGAATGATCTTCCTTCGCAAATTCGTCGTGCGAAAACACTAGAAAAGTTTAAGACTGACGTCAAAAATTACTACCTAACAGTGCAATAACAACTGGTCATCATTTGCGACGATGTATTTTTTTGTATCCTGTCTGTATTTATTCATGTAATTTTTATGTATATTTGTATATTTAATCTTATGTATGTATATTATATTTTGAATATATATATATTAGTGTATTAAATTTTTTTTTATTATGTATCAGTTTAGTTTATTTGGGTATTAGTATGTAAGTTTACTATAATATACCACCTCCCACTGTCCAATAGAACAACTTTCTCCTAATCTTAAGGTTGTCTGGAATAGAGCACTTATTAGCGATAAGACCGCCTTATTGTACCTACCTCTTAAGTTTTACTCCTTGTAATTTGTTCTTTTTTTATCGTTTTTTTTTTTTGGTGTACAATAAAGTATAAATAATAATAATATGTGTTTTGCTATACAATAAAAAATAAATAAATAAATAAATATGTTTGTTATTTTAAATTAGTCACAAAAGAAAACAGATAGATTGAAGAGATATTTATTTCATTGTTTTAATTTCAGTTTCAAAGAGAGGGGAGCTTTAAACGTTTTACAAATGCTCCCACAAGATAAGAAGAAAATTGGGGTAGTTTTGGCTTCACTGGGCAACCAGGCGATGGGTTTCTGCTACTACGGCGGCAAACTGAATATACCCGTTGTTGTTGTAATGCCAAAAGGTGTGCCACTTATAAAACTACAGATGTGTAAGAACTTTGGCGCAAAGGTGATTGTCGAGGGCAATGACCTACAAGAGTCTCAGAAATATGCTCGGTCTTTCGCAAGAGATAAAGGACTTACATTTATAAATGGGTGTGTACTTATCTTAATAAGGTAGTCCTAAACCTAGACTTTCAGTAATCTTATAAGTTACATACTAGCTGCTCTCCGCGAGTTCACCAATGACAATTTATTACGATTGGATTTCATGGGTTTTTTACTTTTTTGCGCGGAATCCTAATTCTTTTTCTAAAATAAAAGTAGCCTAAGTTACACTTTATAACATCAGCTATCTGCCAGTGAAAGTCCCGTCAAAATGGAACGATCCGTTTCGGAGATTACCCGGGTTTAAGAGCCAATGAGCGGCAGACGGCTTACGGTGACGGCAGACTTGTGAAGGGCTGTAGTAATGACGATGATGATGATAACCAATACTAAAGAACAGAAGAATATATATATATATATATATATATATATATATATATATATATATATATATATATATGTGTGTGTGTGTATTATTAATACTTAGAACCAATACTAAAGACAATATTTTAATTGATGTAATAGAAATTTTAATTTAATTTAAAGACTGGATTAGAACGAGTGCCATAGTACGCGCTTATGGACGCAACTGAAGTTCATAAGTTCATGGTCCGCTTGGGTGATAGAACCTTAATATATCTCTGCCATGCAAAATATATACGTCAAATAAACATCAACATCATATATAAATTGCAGCTTTATTGAAATAACGTAAATTATAAATAAAAATGTACTTGTCAACCTATCTGCCATGACCTTGGGACCGCCATAGGTGTCTGACAATGACAATGTTATTTTTTAATAACTTTTATTGAATATTCCAAGTACTCAAAGCGCCAGACTTATTACTTTCACGTTTTTTTTTTCGGTATTTTTTTACACCTTTCACACCTGAGCGTCTCTATATCAACCGCCGGTCAAACTAAAGAGTCTCCATTTCATGTATTTTGGGTATAGGGGATTAACTGAAAAAACGTAATGCCGTAAGTCTGCCGCTCACTGGCTCTTAAACCATAAATAATAATAGTCTATGGCAGTCAATTTGATTATAACAAACTGTTTGATAATACTGTTTTATATATAATTGAAGTGACGAAAGTCTTTCACAGTCCACCTGATGATAAGTGGTTACTGCAGCCCATTAACATTTGCAACCAACTTCAAACAAAGAAGGCTGCAGATGCGTTGTCACCACTGAGGACTAAGATGAAATGCCTCACATCAGTCTGTAATAATACTGGCTCTCGATACCCAGATCTGAACCACAGCTTACTTTACTAGTAGACTGAAACACAATGGTGCAGGCACTGCTGCTTGCCGGCATGAATAGCTTATCAAACAATATGCCTTTTTCGCCTCTTGCCAATACTCGCCACGCTGCAGACGGATTGGTGAGCGCTGTCTTGATAACCCCGTTACCGTTACAGTCTATTAAAGTCCACTGCTGAACATAGGCATCGCCCGTAGATTGCCTCCTAGGGAGGATATTTGTCACATTTGTAGGAAGACGCTGCTGCCCATCTCCTGATTTGTTACCCTTTGTCACCTCTTACGACACCCACTGGATTATTATCCCGTGGATATCAGAAATACCATATTGGTGTAGTGGTGGATAACCCCACACTGGTAATGCTGCTCTACATCACCAATGTTGGTTCGGAATTTCCGAACATAATATCAGGCGGTCGGTATAACAACTCCTTGATTAGCAGGGCGCCGCGTGCTTGTGAGGTTGGTATTAAGAGCACAAATTGTGACATCCCCTCAAACCCACCCAAAAGAAACAACATGTAACTAGTATTACTTATTGTTTATACAAATATAATTCTTATTTTCAAATTAGTAGAGAACCGTCCAACAATTTTCTTCGTCGTCTTAACTATATCTTTTAACTTTAATTTAACCTTTTCTTTAAGATACTCGTGTATTAATAACATCTATATTTTGTTTACAGTATTTTAACAAAGTCAAAACAATTCAATAATCATTATCTTTACGACTCATCTCACCTGATCATCCCCATAGGGTGCGCAAGACATGGTCCTGAACCATCACATTCTTTAACTCTGCATGTGATCATTCTATATTGCGTTAGCCAATCAAAAACCTTTTTAACCCCTAAGGCGTAACTCAATAAATTTTTAATAATTGTTAGGCTCCCATTTGTCAAGCATTTTGTTGAGACACTGCAAACCGCAGCAGGTTTGATTCGGGGGACGGACCAAGTATTTGTATGCCGTACAAATATATAGGCCTATGAAAATTCTCGTATGTGGAAACCTTTTAATTTCACCAAAAAAAAAAAAATATATATATATATATATATATATATATATATATATATATATATAATATTGACATTTAACTATTTATTAATACAGCCGCGATCACCCGCAAGTTCTAACAGGCTACGGAGGCGTCGCTTTGGAGATACTGGAGCAAGTGCCGACCGTGGACGCCGTTATAGTGCCAGTCGGTACAGGCGGCCTGGTAGCTGCGGTCACTACCGTCATAAAACACTCTAAACCAAACTGTCTTGTTTACGTTAGTAAAAAAAAATTATAAGTAGGTATTATCAAATGTATACTATCGCAGGTCAATTTTTAGAACTGAATTATAATATTCATAATTCGAATATTTTAAATAGCAAAGATGCAGCCCTCATAAGTTCCATTTTGGCAAAAAGAAAATGTAATTATCCCTTTCGGCGTTCTAAAAAAATAATCAGCAATTTGAAGAGGATTCTAATTTTTGTTATTTTGTATTCCCATTCCTGACTTCACGGTAGTATACTGAATAGAAAACTTTAGAAAAATTAAGTATACTAGGATACCTAAGAGTCGGCCTGGATAGACCTACCTCTTTTCTTTTCTTGCCGCTAATCAGCATTGTCTTGTCTGCGGTGGGTATATAAGTAAACGTGAATTAGTTTTTTAATATAATCTACGGGTACATACGCAAGTCCAACCATTTTTTAACTAAGTGAAAATTGACGATGCACCCGAAGAGATTAGGAAATCAATTAATTAAAAAAAAACATGTGTGCAGTTCACACGAGATAGAAGTGTAACCTTGAGAAAACTAAATTTCGAGAGAATTAAACGAATGCAGAGTATCATTAGGATAATTGTAGGGTTTATATAGGGAGTGAGCGCTTAGAACATTGTAACCGTTCCTCATTTTTCTTAGAAAGAGAGGCACCGAGTTTGGTATTTTATCCCCTTCTAACAATGATAAGTGTTTACACAAGATAAAAACATTACCAACGTTTAGACAGTTATTGACTTAAAGTAATATTTTAGACGTATGCTAGAATGATAATCTTACATTTTCTATCGCTAATCATAGTTGGTATATTCCATATTGTATTTTATTTAAGCTTATTATTAAGTAACACGAAAAAAAACACTAAACACTTTAATGTATGAAATTTATGACTCCAAATGTCAAACAATTGATGTCTAATGTAATTTTAAATGGAGAGAAACTGAGTCTTGTAGATACCACCATTTTTCTTGGAATCACAATAGATGCCAAGCTTCAATGGAGCCCCCATTTATCAAAATTAGCAAGCAGACTAAGCTCTGCAGCATATGCTGTGAAAAGTTAGAAGTCTTACCAGTGTTGAAACAGCTAGCCTAGTTTACTTTAGCTATTTCCATAGCATAATATCGTATGGTATTTTACTATGGGGACACGCAGCTGACACTGAAATTATATTTGTTTCACAGAAGAGGGTCATAAGAGCAATTTATGATTTAAAGCCTAAAGAGTCGCTGCGACAAAATTTAAGAAAATTAATATATTAACTTTGGCCTCTCAATACATTTATGAAAATGTAATGAACACACACAAAAATAAAAGTAGTTTTACAAAAATAACTGATATTCATTCTGTAAATAGTAAATACTAGGAACAAACACAAGCTAGTAGTACCAGTTACTCGACTCCATCGAGTCGGTAATTCATTCTTGGGGCGATGTCTACGCTTTTACAACAAAATTCCAGAAAATATACAAAATATGACCTGCTCAAAGTTCAAAAACTTTAATAAACTAAGTTTTTATAAAAAGGGTTATTATAATATTAAAGAATTTATGGATGATAATAACCCCTGTAAATGAGGTGATTGCTACCAAGCTATTTCTAATTTGTTGTGTTGTTAATTTATGTAACATACATGATTATAAGCTGTTATTTAAAAAAAGTTTCGCTGGGTTTCTTGCTGATTCTTCGCAGGACAGAGGTTATTTTTTCGAACGAGTGATAATTAAACAAAAGAGTGACTTTCAATAATTATTACTTATAATCTATATTGAATATAGTCCTTATGGCAGAATCGCTGGAGGACCTAAGCACTATGCTCAATGACCTCAATAGTGTTTCCCAACGGATAGGTGATGATGATGAAGATGAACATGGACAAAGCAAAGATCATGTTTAATGTCCATGTCACACCTATGCCGGTAGTTGTTGGGAACACTAAGCTCGAAGTTGTTGACGAGTATGTTTACCTGGGACAATAGTCCGACTAGGTAAGTCCAACTTCGACCGAGAGGTCAATCGACGGATTCAACTCGGCTGGGCAGCTTTCGGGAAGCTACGACACATCTTCTCGTCAGACATACCTCAAAACCTTAAAACCAAATTGTACAACCAGTGCGTGTTGCCAGTGATGACTTACGGAACTGAGACGTGGTCCTTCAATGCTGGCCGTATGAGAAAGCTCAAGGTCGCTCAGCGAGCTATGGAGAGGGCTATGCTCGGAGTTTCTCTGCGTGATAAACTTAGGAATGAGGATATCCGCAGTAGAACCAGAGTAACCGACATAGCCCAACGGATTAGTAAGCTAAAGTGGCAGTGGGCCGGCCATATAGCTCGAAGAACCGACAACCGATGGGGAAGAAAGGTTCTCGAGTGGCGGCCTCGTACCGGTAGGCGAAGTGTAGGGCGTACCCCCACGAGATGGAGTGACGACCTGGTAAGACATGCAGGAAGTCGATGGATGCAGGTGGCTCAGGACCGTGCTTTGTGGCATTTTTTGGGGGAGGCCTATGTTCAGCAGTGGATTTGTGAAGGGCTGTAATGATGATCATGATGATGATGATATATTGAATAAAAAAGTTTCTGTTTCTGTTATACGAATGTTCTTTCCCTAAAAACTAGGAGGTGCATTTTACGCTCTAGATGACAACACTATTTTAAAATTTGACGTTGTCAAATGAATTAATATATTACTTTTTTTTTTACATAGAATAGGGTGACAAACGAGCAAACAGTCCACCGGATGGTAAGTGGTTGCTGTGGCCCATAGACATCTACATCTATCCTAGTTTGCGAATCGAAATGCAGACGCGTTGTCACCCGTGAGGTCTAAGATAGAATTTTTTTTTTTTTTTTTTTTTATAGGATCGGGTGACAAACGAGCACACAGTCCACCTGATGGTAAGTGGCTACTGTGACCCATAGACATCTACATCTATCCTCAATAAAGACTCAAGATGCAGATGCGTTGTCACCCGTGAGGACTAAGATGGAATGCCTCTTAATGCCTCTTTTCCAGTAAAAAGGGTCTCCGGTACTCTACACTCACCATACGGAATACATCAGTGTTGAGCTGCTATTTTACGCTGGTATTCTGTGAGTGTGTGGTCCTTCCCCGGTTGAGCCGACCCAGTTGTGCTACAATTATAATTCTTATATAACTGCAGCATGGCTCTACCACGTAGAAAACGCCTTGTGCTAATCATTCGCTAAATCTATGTGGAGTGCACTCACTTAGGGAACTTTAATTCAAGTTTAACTTTTTTTCGGAACAGTAAAGAGTTTACAGGTTCTTTTTATCATCCACACGTCAATGGGACTCTCAGAGACAAAATGAATTGCTCATCATCAGGTTGTTAAACCACTGCAGAATCATTTAAAAAAAAACTAGTATAAACACTCGAAGATATATATGAAAAGCAGTATCTACACTCTTACCAGCTTTGTGTGACTTTAGTTTTTTATGTTTTCTTGACATCTTTCCTTTTGGTGTAAAATCCTAATAGAAGTTAGACACAAAAGCAAATACTAAATGCACAAAATAATACTACTGAACAATGGATGATATTCTCGTAACATTTAGTGTTGGTCAGCCTTACACTCTGCTAACGTCATTAGATGAAGATCTTCAAATAATAGTTCAAAATCTGACAAAAATCTGCGATGATTTTTCTGCAGGATATTTAATTTTGGAGACTTCACGACCGGAAAGCTACCAGCATTTCTTCCCAAGAAGCGGTTCAATGTAACTCATTGGAGCTTTTCTCGCAAAATTGGGCTATTCTGAATCTGTTCCAAATCTAACGCTGTGTCTAAGATTTTTTTTACTATTAAGTTTCATGTGAAGGAAGCTTATCAAAACTCAAGTTAATAAAATCTAACTTAAGGTCCACAATGAGCCAAGCAGGACTAACCAATCTTTCCATTTTATAAATCGAAAATGACAAGAAAGTAAGCCTTGAAATATATTAGAATAATTTAGCAAAATAAAGACCCGTTAGCATGTATAGCATTTTTTGTTTTATTTTGGGGGATGCTTGATAGAAAACCGCCCTGGGTGTCAACCCACGCTACGCCGCCACTAGTTACCGTAAGGTTTGATACTGTAGCGAAGCAATAATGTTATCAAAATATTAAACGGAGTTTAATTATAACACTATTCAGCACTTTCCATATTGAAAAAAATACGCATTTCGTTTTCCGTGATGCTGTATACACTAATAATATTCTCAAAATATTGTATCATGGACACTCTATTAGAGAGAAATGCAACGCCTAACTCGGTGCCTTTCATTCATTACAAGGTCACTGATTTA
The DNA here is from genome assembly GCA_963668995.1 of Parnassius mnemosyne. Taxonomy (NCBI): domain Eukaryota; kingdom Metazoa; phylum Arthropoda; class Insecta; order Lepidoptera; family Papilionidae; genus Parnassius; species Parnassius mnemosyne. Next base: position 30,486,196 of record CAVLGL010000057.1, on the reverse strand, counting down.
GGAACATTTCTCTAGTATGAAGTGCGCACTCCTTATATTTTACAATCTCCTTGCTAAATCCTATAGATGTATGTATGTTTGTCTCTTTTTAGTGTCGCTTTTTCGTTTCATCAAGTTTAAATACACAACGATTCTAAAGAAGTTTTCATATAAAAAGATACTCTGTGGTTTTCATTTCAAAAACTTTGCTTTAGGGTGTCCAGTCGGAAGTGATGTCAACATTTTACGACTCACTTGAGATGGGGGAACGAGTGACAAAACCGATGGCGAATTCTCTCGCGGAGGCCATAGCGATGCCTTACGTAGGAGTTAACGCCTTTAGTACCGCTCAACCCCTGCTGGATAAAATGGTAACATAAAAAAGTTTCATATTTTATTTTTTTAATGAATTACTGTTGTTCTTGCATGTACGGATTTTATGCATTTGCCCTAATCTTCATTAACAACTTCGAGACGTATAGCTACCGGCATTGGTGTGACATAGTCTTTGCCTTGTACGTGTTCTTATACTTTAGTTGGATGATATGGAGTTTTATTTTTATAGAATATGGATGACAAACGCGCCACTCTATAGTAAGTGGATGCTGTAACCTATAGACGTCTACATTTATCCCCACTTAAGAATCAAAATGCAGATGCGCTGTCAACCCTGAGGACCAAGATGGAATGCCTCGTCTTCAGTAAAAAGGGTATCCGGTTCTCTACACACGTCACACAGCAGCGTTAAGCTGCTATTTTACGCTGGTATTCTGTAAGAGTGTGATCCTCCCTCGGTCGACCAACCCATTCGGACTACAAGCATAATAGAGCTGCAGCGTGTCTCTCCCACATATAGTTCATGGAACATAGTGCTAACGTTGCCATAATGACTATAACGTTATTTTGCAATCATTGGGGGAGGCGTCAACTTGTAAGAGGACTTAATGACGATGATTATGATATGCAATGATCTAATAAGTACCTGGACGACGGAACTTTGTTTGGAGTTAAAAAAAATTATATTTATTTATTATTTATTTAACAATTTATGTACACACAAAGTAATGTTACAATGAAAAATAAAAAAATAAATATATATTGTACAAAGGCACTATATAATTTTCTATCGAGCAAAACTTTGTTTCTTTTTTTATACAAAATTATTTAAATACAAAATTACATACAAACCATTAGAGCCGTTTACGAGAAAACATTTACATAGGTATACAAAATATGCCTATTATATAAATATTTTTCTTTTTTATTTTCATTATTCGACAAAGCATTAAATAGGTTTAATTGTATATCGATAAAACAATGATTTTCAGTATGAATAATCAACAATGTAATCAAACATTTTTTAACCAAAGTAAAGTCCACTGGTGCACATATGAGTCTCTTCCGTAAGGCCCAATTTACACTGCGGCGGAATGGAAGCGTCAATTCCGCCTCGTAGTCCGGGAAACCGCGCGAATTACCGAATACCGCGACTACGCCTCGAAGCTAACTAAGTGGCAGCGAGTGACGCTTCCCGGCTTCCAGCGGATTCCACAACCTTCACGCCGCTTCCCGCGGATCCCATAAACTGCGCCAACAGTAGCTAGGGGAATCCTCGAGAATTCCACGGAAGACGCGCGACTTTTTTGTGGCTCATATCTAGTTTGAACTTTATACAATTAACATAAAATTCGCTTCCGTTCCGTCCCGCGGCAGTGTAAATTGGGCCTAAGGGAAGTTTCTCTTAATCGGCACGCTTGGCAGGCGGAATGCCAATCGCTGTGCCAGACGTCTCGCACCTTTGACACTGCTGATCGTCACCGCTGTGAGTATTTTATGTATGGCGTAAACGAAATGATTACACCGCCGTCTATAATGTGATTTTTCTAGTATTTTCGAATACATTGACGAGATGAGGTGGTGGACATACTTACGTCACCAACTCAAGACACCGGTAGTTAGAGAATTGATTTTGAACTATAGTGTATAACTGGTTTATACGTATATCAGTATTTCAATAATAACGCAGAATTATTTAACAAATAAAAACATTATTAACATTACTACTAAAGTCGTTAATTTAACAACCGGTTACAGATGTTAGTAGAAGAGGACTGGATAGCTCGAGCTGTGTTATATCTGGTTGAGAAAGAGCGATTTGTGGTTGAGGGTGCTGGTGCGTGCACTGTGGCCGCAATCCTTAGTAGTCTTGTACCAGAACTGAAGACAAAGAAGTAACTTATATATTTGTATAAGACATATTACCACAGATTAAATAATGTTACTAATATTACGAACAATAACTAATAAGTATAGCAAAGCCTTTCAAATTCCAAATATATGTATGTAAAAATAAAATCGGCTTAGTGCGAGTCCAAGTCACTTGTCCGATTTTTATTGAAGGGTTCCGTACCATCACACACGTTTCTAGTAGGGGAGCCCCGTTTAATTTTTATTTTTATTTTTCTTATAGCGGCAACACAAATACACATTCTGTGAAAATTTCAACTGTCTACCTATTACGGATCATGAGATACAGCCCGCTGACAGACAGACGGACGGACGGATGGACGTACGGACAGCGGAGGTTTAGTAATAGGGTCCCGTTGCTTACCCTTTGAGTACGAAACCCTAATAAAGTGTTTAATTTCCCAATATTATAAATAGAGAAGAGAAAGAGAACTTACAAATAAATTAATATTATAAAGAGTATAAAATTAATATTATAAGAATTAATTAATTTTTTTAATTTTCACACTTGACTTCTAATGTCAGGGTAAGGTCCCACGTTACTACAGTGCAGGTAAAGCCTCGGTCACACATAGCGAATACTCACAGCGAGAATTCGCTGTGTGTGACCGAGGCTATTCGCTGCGATTAGATTCATTCGCCGCGAGTTGAATTCGCTGCGAATTGAATTTGGCCTTTCTCAAAAAATAAAATTTATGTCAAAATCAATCAAAATAAGTAGGTAATGCTAAAAGTTACCTTCTCTCTCTTTTCATTAAATAACAATAAAAGTAGACAGGTATAGAGAGAATTAATACAATTTCTGTAAGTGATACTGATAATCAACGATTATAAATTATAAGTAAGGCCATAAATATACATTTTATCTTGCGACGGCGAGTAAGCATTTTTCTTTAAAATGTTATTAGATGATACTATAATACTATATAGGTTAATCAATAAGTTTTCGGAATATGACACTAACTTATCAATGAGTTCTAGAAATGCGTTTTTTTCGCATCTTAAATTCGTTAGTAAATGACAGAAAAAACTATATTAAAAATTACAACCAATTTTTTTTCAAACTTCATATTTGGCGGGAATTTGATTCGAATAATAAGATCCCTGCCCGTCGATCTAATGTCGCAGGCGCTGCCATCCGAAATGCTGGGTTTCAGTTGATGCAGTACCCACCTTATTCTTCGGACTTAAAAAAGCAATTGCGTGGTATAAAATTCGACGGCGGCGATAGATGATGTGTGTTGTAGGCCTTTTTCAAGTCCCAGGATCAAGCCTTTTTTTCCAAGGAATTAACCAACTTGCAAATAAATACAATTTACTTATCCTAGGGTTTACTGCGTTTTCAAAAACTTATTAATTAATCTAGTAAAAACCGGGACTGGCTCAAGAACACTCTAGAGACGGCTATGGCATTATTTAAAGCACACTGACTTAACCAGTCAATTAATTCAAAAAACTAGCAGTAAAGTTGTGGTGAGCCTGTATAGCGTAAGATCACGCGACTACAATGTACCTAGGTACCGCAAAAAATATTTACATTCACGCGAAACTTTTTGTTCAATTTTAGCTTTGTTGCTTGCGCAACGAACATAAATGTTATGTTTAACAATTTGGAACTGGAGAACTGACAAACATTTCAATAATTTAAATTTTTTTAAAGTTTATAGCTCCCGTTTATTACGAAGAAAATTTTTTACCATCAGGTGCTTATGAAAGATAAAAGAACAGGAATCCAATTTTTGCCGACTTCTAAAAAGAGGCGGTCGTAAATTCGACTGTACGGTTTATTGTATGTATGTTACGCGATATTATCGTCAATAGTGAACCAATTTTGTTATTCTTTTTTAATTTAATTGGTCAAGGGCTTAGAATAATAACACCTAGAAGCCGAGTCCGCGTCCGTAATGTGAGGCAACTCAAACTAAGCCAGTATGGCTTAGTTCAATACTCGGCCCGTTAGTGCTCAAAGTCGTGTCGTGTTGACAACAGCTCCCGAGATTTTAATTAAAAATGACGTTTTATGCAGTGAACGGATGTCAGTACATCAGAGGAACACAAGAAACATAGTAACATTACATTTCACGAGTAAGTAATGCTTTTGAACTTATATTTTTACGTAAAACATTCATCAAAAATAAATATGAATTTTTAAACCTGACATATGACATTATATGGAAATGTTGCCAAAGTGAAGAAAAATTCTCCCACCTTTTTTATTTAAAAGTAAAACACGTCAACAGTAATTAAATAGAGTGCGTAACGCAACTTGACAACTTATTACTACCAGAGCTGCCAACATTGAAAAAATGCAACGTATTGTTTTATTTATCGACGGCTCCGTGGCGCAGTGGCTTAGCAATGAGTTATTGCGCTGGGGGCCGCGGGTTCGAATCCCGCACGGATCAAGTATTTGTATGCCCTACAAATCATTGTTGCGGGTCTGGATGTTTGTCCTCGTGCAATTTATTTTTAAACTGTCTCCACGATGCAGGAGAAAATCCTAGTGTGGGGGTAACGTTTTAAAAAAAAATTTAAAAAATATGGATGACGAATTTTAAGGAAACTTTTTATATGGTCTGATAATAAATGCATGTTTGGTTTTATGTTTCTTTCTGATCCGATCATTGCGGCTTGTGTAGTTGGAAGCCCACTAAAAATACAAAAATTTGTTCTTTTCATTTTTTATAGGATACGGTGAAATACGAACACATGGTCCACCTGATGGTAAGTGGATGCTGTGACCCATATACATCTACAACTATCCTCAATAAAAAGATGCGTTGTCATCCCTGAGGACTGTGTAAAACCTACCAAAATTAAAATGTTCTTGTGTTTTTCGTATTGTAACTTACATTATGCATGTAGTGAGGTGCGGTACACCATTACTCGACGATTATTAAAAAAAATTGTTAAAAACAAACTGAATAATAGATACTGAATACGGTCAATCAATCGGTGTCAGGCATCGGGCGGGTGTATATCGAACTTGCATTAGCCATATAATTATAACGTCTCTATACAGTTACAAAGAAAAATATGATGCAATCACATTTATATGGTTCATAAAATTATCTCACTTGGCTAGATAGGCAAATATCCTATCCAAAAATATTGTAAATTTAGCGGGCTACACTTCGATAATAGAATTCAAACAAACTTATTTTCACATTTGTGTGAGTCATACGATACGTTGTAACTATTAGTACAATATAGTTTCAACTTCCCTGGTTTTGGGGAAAATTTAATGTATTGGCAACATTATTTCTTCACTTGTGTGCGTTTCGTCTAGCGTAAACACAAGTTGATAACGCACACATAGATTTTGTTCTTGCCCCACTTTTGAACGTCCGCTTTGTAGGGAACTATCGTTCTAGGTGTTATTATTCTAAGGTCAAGGGTGGTAAAAATTTCGGGAGAAAAATTCTACCCCTAAGGGTATAAAAATTGGAGGTAAATTGTTCCATGTAACTATTTATACGAAAATGAGATCTTGATATTGCTTAGTCCACTCGGGAGATATTGCTTAGTACAAGGGTTAAAAAAACCGGCCAAGTGCGAATCGGACTCGCGCACCGAGGGTTACGAACAAATCCGTAGGTATATAAGTTTAAAATTATTAAAAATATTTTTATTATATGATGTAACCAAAATTTATGTTTTTCGCAATATTTTCCTTTATCTGTGCTGCAATACGTTGCTTCGTACCAAATTTTAAGATTCTGAGTTCACGGGAAGTACCCTGTAGGTTTTGATTCCCTTGCTAATGTCGAAAATTTGCCGCATAAACAGCTGTATCTTTGATTGCGTTGGCTTAGCAGTTTGATTTTTTCACAGCTCCAAGGGACAGTAGACTTGAGTATTTGATATAAATTTCAGCTTGATACCTCAACGCGTTCCTGAGAAAAAGGGTCTTGACAGACAGACAGACAGACAGACAGACAGACGGACAACAAGTGATCCTATAAGGGTTCCGTTTTTCCTTTTAAGGTACGGAACCCTAAAATTAACTTTTTATAAAAATCCGACTACAAAGAACTAAATATACGGTTTAGAACAAATTTAGCGCCATTGGATACCTATGTGGCGGCGCTGTCATCGCGCCACAAGCGAAACACATCGAAGCCTAATTCGCACTAACAAAGGTCCGAAGTTGAAGCAGCATATATAGAATAGCTCCGAACTACCAATCGGAGCTTTGGCCGCTCCCCGGGCAGAACACCTTGCCCGGCGGGAGATATCCCCTTTTTCTTCCACCCGCCACAGTGGTGACCAACCGACGTGATTTAAACACGCAACCAATAACCTTCGGAACTTCAAAAACCTTCGTCATCGTACTCAAGTACCCCATTCAATCGTTCCCGAGCAGAAATTGTCTGCAGTTTTCACATTCTGCGAGCCATCTAGCTTTACAAAGGTTCATCGCAGCACTGGAGTAATAATGCTTCCTGTTCCTTCAAGCTACTCTCTACGCTACAGTGTTCGGCACGGCACTGAGCCTTACTGCTCGCTTCTGCTTCACGGCACTCTCGCAGATTACTTGCCTTCTTTTCGACTCAACACAGACTACAAGGCAATCCCTGGCACTTGCTCCGGCTCATCGTTCTCACCGGCATCACTTTTAAGTGCGTAGTACGGCATGCATTACACACCGGCGTCACTTGCCCTTACGCACACAGCATGCATTCCCCACCGGCATTAAGGACACACCGGCAATCAGACTGCACTATCGACCTCCGGTCTGAGCAGGGGGGTGATGTGGCGGCGCTGTCATCGTGCCACAAGCGAAACACATCGAAGCCTAAATCGCACTAACAAAGTTCCGAAGTTGAAGCCTCATATATAGAATAGCTCCGAACTACAAATCGGAGCGTTAGCCGCTCCCCGGGCAGAATACCTTGCCCGTCGGGAGATCTCCCCTTTTCCTTTCACCGGCCACGCCTATTTCACTTATAATATCTTCTGCGCATTTGTTAGACGGCAATATTCAGTTATAATTTAGGCCTCAAGAAGACATCGTAATCATTTACTTCCAAAAAGAGACAGTACTCAATTCGACTGTATTTTATTTGTTTTTTTTTTATGTGTGTTAACTCATAACTTTGTACTCGGTGAACCGATTTCCATGATTCTTTTTTTATATGAAAGCTGATAGTTCTTGTATGGTCCCATATATGAATTTGATCAAGGTCAGACCAACAGTTTTTGAGTTATTCTTAAATAACTTATATTGAAGTACAAAATTTTTAATTTTTAATTATCAGTTGTTTACTACTATGTTTTTATTTTTATTTTACAAGATTGAAGTGAACTTAAAAGTCCACCTGTGTTAAGTGGGTACTGCCGACCATGGTCACCTGCAACCAACTTCACGCAAAGAAGGCTACGGATGCGTTTTCAACTAAAGGACAACCATAGATATAATAAATTTCTATGACTAGAACTAAGATGGCATGTCTCTCAGCTTGTAATTATACTGGCTCTTTATATCCTTCACACCAGAATAATTTTATATTTCACTTTTTATTTTTTCCGGCAAGCCATTAATTGCAAATAAAATTCATCATTATTTTTTTAGTGTCGTGTGCATCTTAAGCGGAGGTAACATTGACGCCACATTGTTGACTCGCTCTATAGAAAGAGGACTTGCGTCTGAAGGTCGAATGGTAAAATTTAAGGTAAGCCCTTCTGTTTTCTTTTTTAAAAAATTTGAATTTAATCACCTAAAAACCTTTTTGGTAATCTATACTAACCAAATATCGAAATTACGTTACACCGAATATTACGATACGAACAAAACTTCGAAATTACGATACACCTCATCTGCCATACCTACTTCAGAATGTTTAAACAAAAGTGTACATACCACCAGTACGTGGTGCGTGATGTGGCCAGTGATGACTTATGGAACAAAGACATGCCCTTCTTAGGCCTAGTAGACTTCGTTGTCGTGTAAATTTATCAATCACTTAATAAACTATTCAATGTCTGTCATTCAAGAGCCAGTATAATTACTGGTTGTGAAGCTTCCGTCTTAGTCCTTACAGATGACAACGCATCTGCCTTCTTTGTTTTAAGTTGGTTGCCAGACGACTTACAATCAAGTGGACTCCAAATTCGTTTGTCACTTCTGTTTTATAAAAAAAGGTGGTAAAGTGTCATCTAGAGAATCGATAACCAAAGAGAAAGACACGTCACCAGCCTCATAATGTAGGTCAAAGGTTTTAGATAAATGACGACCTGATGAGAAAGTCAGTGGGCGATTTCAAACAGTCCAGACCACAGTAATTTATTACTCGCTACACGCAAAATATCCAATACATATTAATCGCATTATCATTTGTATTAAATTATGTTTGACGGCTCCGTGGCGTAGTTGCTTAAAATTGTGTTGCGGCGCTGAAGGCCGCGGTCTTGAATCCCAAATGGCAGAAGCATTTTGTAAGACCTACAAATAATTGTTACAGGTCTGGATGTTTGTCTTTGTGCAATTTATGTATGTAGACTGCCTTCACAATACAAAAGAAAATTATGGGGGTAATCATAGATTAATGATAAGTCATCGCGCGCTCTGACTAGGCACCGCGCTCCCTACAAGTAACAGCTCTATGAGTGCGGCATCTTAATATTGTAGTGTGTATAAGACAATTTGCATGATGCTAGTGTACGTGAAAAATTGTATATGCCAGCAGATTAACTATTACCCGATTAACGGGAAAATTTATTTTATGCTATGGCTTAGTAGTTAAGTTCATAGTTATGAATGTATTCCAGAAATACTTAAAGATGAATAGTTTATTAATAACGAATGTATATTATGTTTAGGTTTTTCTTCTGAATAAATGACATATAAATGATAAGGCCTCCTTTTTATCAGTTTAATTTTTTTATTTACATGTCTAACTAATATTCACAAATTATTTCAAAAAATAGTTATATATTATATGGTGTAATCAAAGTAGTGCTTTCTATTCTACGCGTCAATATGAACAACTTTTACTATAGATCTATCTTCCAAATCGCAAGAAAAATCAGATCTGACACTGACTTTGAGATATTTTTTATAGGATCAGGGTGACAAACGAGCACTTAGTCTACCTGATGGTAAGTGGTTGCTGTGTTAAAATGCAGATGCGTTGCAACCCCTGAGGACTAAGATGGAATGCCTCGTTTCCAGTAAAAAGGGTCTCCGGTTCTCTGCACTCACCATAGGAAACACAGCAGCGTTAAGCTCCTATTTTACACAGGTATTCTGTGAGAGCGTGGTCTTTCCCCGGTCGAGCTGACCCATTCGTGCTACAAGTATACCAGTAATATAGCTGCAGTATGGGTCTATCATGTATAAATTGAAAATTTCGAAGATGATCCCATAATAAAAAATATTCATGATGACGTGCAGAAACATTCCCTAAGTTATTAAGTACTATTTTGTTATACCTTTAGTTAGTATATAAGACCGGGGAAAAAGTTTCTTCGTATATTGTATACAAATTCAAGACGTTTTTGTTTTAAAGTTTTATTACATTTAATTATAATATATATGGGTCCTTTCTGTTCGATAATTTGTTACCATCTTGTAGGTAGTGACATAATAAAAAATAAACGTTGCTGTAGAAATCTTGGGATTTTGATTAAAAAAATGCGACAAGTAGTTTTATTTTATATATTCAATACCAGAGATTTGAAAGAACATAGATTTAGTCATCCCATTTATAATGGAAAAAAAATTATAAACTTAAATATTAAAACCTCCAGAAAGCTTTCTTTTAAAGAACACAAGCAACAAAAGAAAATAATGACTAAAACTTTTAAACCAGTTTTAAGTGCTCAAGCAAATACTGGATTTTTAGGAATGTTAGTGTGTATTGAAAGTCTCAAACAGATAACAAATCTTGTGATCTGGCGTCATCATGATGAAAGACCACTCCTTTTCTGATTATCAATGCCAGCCGTTTTTTTTTTCTATTTCTTGCTTGTCTCATTATTTATTGGTAGTAGAGATCCGAATCGATGGTTTTACCCGGCGGTAAAAGCTTATGATAAACTTTTAATCCCACCATACACACAGCATCATTTTATTGCGTGTTAATCCAGGTTTCGCTTTAGTCTGTAAACAAAACACATATCAATACAGAAAAAAACACGTTTCTTGTATGGTGTATACAAGAAACGTGATTTTTTTGGGTCCTTTAATATTTTACTTGTTTTCTTGTTTATTTTATGCTGTTATAGCAGCAATATAAATAAACATTCTGTGAAAATTCTACATATTACGGTTCATAAGATATAGCCTACTGACAGACAGACGGAACGATAGTAGAGACTTGGGTCCCGTTGATACTCTTTGGGTACGGAACCCTAATAAACGGCAACTGTCATTTAAGCAATACTACAGAAATAAACATTAAATAATATAGAATTAGGTTATATTATAATAAGTTAAATATATTATATTATAAAATATAGTAACAATAAATTCACATATAAAAATCTCAGCCACGGGGAACTTTATTTTTGCATTCGCGGCAACACTGAACAGCGTCATTGATATTTTGTGACTTATTTATGGCTCGTGTTATTTTATGTTAAAATTTCGAAATTGTATGATACTTAATGATAGTATGTGATTCCAGTGTTTTTCTTATTTCTTGTAGTATTATTGTTACACAGTTTAAATACGTAAACTGGTATTTTACTTCGGATTATGATCAAAATTTAATAAATACATTCGGTACGTTCACCTCAGACGTTGCCTGCAACGCGACTGGCTCGGCTACGCCGCTTTCGGCGTAGTATTTGTTGCCGCATTTTACATGAGCGCCGGCAGTATCTAGTCAGAGCGCGCGATGACTTATCATTAATCTATAGGGGTAATGTTTTTTTTAAAGAACGGCTGAAAAACAATATGTCGCATACGACATATTGTTTTCTAAGCATAATTAATTTAGATAAAACAATTTCCGAGCGAATAAATATAACGTCACTTTCTAATTTTTATAATCACGTGATAATATTATGTAGCTCATTTGTTTTATTTATTATATTTTTTAGTTTTATAATTCAAATATTAGGTCCTTACATATGAAATTGGTATTTTAAACGGAAAAAGCAAAACGAAAAAAAATTATGAAATTACTATTTAATCAATCAAATGTACCATTATTATTTATGCACTTTCGCCTTTATATAGGTAGTTCATTGATTCCTTTGCTGAAAAAATTGTGGGAGCGAGAATCAATAAAATCTTTGAAGGCGGTTTTGTCTGATTTGACTTTGCATTTTTTCCTTGGCAGAAATTGTCCGAATTCCGGAAAAAGTGGTAATCTGTTGGAACGAGGTCCGACAAGTAGTGGTTGGTGGTGGTTGTCGGAGACATTCCAATTGCAGGTCCTCTAATTTAGCGACCGTCTGTTTTACAGTGTGTGGTCTAGCGTTGTCTTGAAGCAGCAAAGGGCTAAAGGGATTAACCAATCTCAGTTGTTTAACGGCTAGCTTTTCCATCTTGTCTGGCCAGATCTTAGGAAGCTGTAATCAATGACACCACCACCAGACACTTACCAGTACCTTTTTCTGAGTCAACTTTCGCTTAGGGCAGGATTTGGCCGATTCTCCTGGATTCAACCTGCGATTAGCGTTTCCGATTATCGTACAGGATCCATTTTCATCACAAGTAACGATACGATTCAACATCGCCTCGTTATTGGGAAGGTAGAGTAATGTAATGCAGAACTCGCTCGACGCGTGTTTGTTGGTGTGCCTCATTCAATTAATGCGGTGACCATTTTTCGAGCTTTTTCACTTTTCGAATTTGTTTCAAGTAAATTAAAATTGGTTCATCACTCACACCAAAGGCTGCCGCTAACTCTGACGTGGTTTGCGATGTCGAAGAAAAATCAAATGGCGCGAAAACAAATGAATCATTACGTTCGAAGCACAAATAGGTACACTAGCCAAAATCTATACAAATAAATAAAATTGGAGTGTCTGTTTGTAATGTCATAGTAACAGCGTTCCACTAAATGCATATGAAAGTATATACTTATAACAAAAACACAATTTTTTAATTTTTTTCTGTCTGTCTGTTTGTTCCGGCTAATCTCCGAAACGGCTAGACCGATTTTAATGGGATTTTCACTTGCAGACAGCTGATGTTATAGGGAGTAACTTAGGCTACTTTTATTTATTTATGAAAAATAATTAGGGCGCCGCGCAAAAAAATTAAAACCTAAATTACACGCGGGCTAAGTCGCGGGGAACAGCTAGTTTGAAATAAGTTTATACTTGGAATTTCTAATTATACGCCAGATATTTGAAAGCAATGGCCAGTTCGACAAAACGCCAATTTCATATGTAAGAAACTAATATTTCAATACATGTTGCGAATCGAAATAATTTGTTTTAACTGATTTCTTTTTGTTGTTTTCTGCATCAAGTTAGGAATAATAGATCAAAATAAGGTAGAAAATATTTAGTAATAAAAAGGGTTACAATGGAGAATATATCAACTTTTCTCCAGTTTCTTACCAGGATCTCCACCTCCCCGCACCCAGTTGACTCGAATGTCTTGTAATCGCATGAAGGCGGGGAACCAATTCAAATATGGTGAGTTAAACTCAACACCCACATCGTAAGATGATACCAACGCTGCACTCACCAATCAACCTCCGGCAGTCAATATCCAGCAGTAGTTTCTAAAGATTAAGTCGTAAGAGGAATGGAAAAAAATGTGAACTTAAAAACTAGAAGCAAATTATTTTATCTTCATTAAATTTGTAAGTACTTCATGGTTGGCTAAAAACCACATAGACGGCTTGAATAAAGCTACTTTTTTAACCCAAGGCTGAAAATTGTGTAATGACTGTACGAATATCTATTGCATTTTATTCTCATTAATAATGTTGACAACGTTAAAATTTATTAGGGATTTGCAAATAGGTGACGGTTTTCTACGTGAATAAAAAGCAATTTGACTGTACACAGTACAAAATTACAAGTTAGGAATAAAAGAAAGAAGAAAAGAGACAAAGTCTTTATATATAAAAATTACGTGTCACATTGTTTGTCCTCGATGAACTCCTAAGCTACTGAACTGATTTCAATGAAATTTTGCACACTCTGTGCAGTTTAGTCCAACTTAGAGATAGGATAGTTTTTATCCCGATAAGTGACCTTCAATATTTTTTATTGCGAATTTAAGGATTTTTTATAGGCAGGGTCGTCGGAAAGGGCAGAACAACGTCTGCCTGGCCAGCTAGTATTATATAAAATTATAAGCCATTTTGAGGTCTATAGATGTTGATCAGTTCGAGGTTTTAATAAACCGAAAATCTTTTACGACAATAATTATGCATAAAAGTACATATTTGCTTTTGTGGGTTCAGGTCGGCGTCAAAGCTGATTCAGCGGCAATAGCTCAGCTTTTCAAGCTTCTGGCTAACGGCGGATACAACGTGATACGCCAATTCATGGACCATGTTTGGGTCGATAAGGAAATACACTGGCTTGAGGTACTTGAGCGATTCTATAATCTTATCTATAACTATATTCATTACCTCCTTATTGGACTTATACGCATATTGATTAGGGTGCATTCTACGATTCCCCGATCTTTACTTTGTCTAATAAATATTATTCAAAAGATATATTCATGGATTATTGATCAAATTAGAATTTTCCCGCTTTAATTATTAAATTGTAAAGGACACGCGATTGTCTCAAGCTTGAACCATACTGATAAAGTTGTTGATGCATATAGGCGACCATACTTCATTCCATTATACACTCATAGACATATTTAGAGAGAAGTAAAAAAGAAGTTAAAAATATTTAATAGGTTCTCATTACGGATGTCCAGCACGGCCATCTATATCAGCTTATGTGTAAGGAGAGGTCAAAAAGTTCGCGGGATGAAAGGGAACAGGGTTGAAATAATACATTTTCCCTAAACCCTAGCACATTTCTCAGATATATCGAATAATCATATTAATACCGTTGAAAAAGGTTATTTTTTGCTGTCAAAATGAGCCATGGACCCACACCTGCCAACCAATTCGTTCCGCGATGTTACTTTTAGAACTTTTATCTTTTTGAACTTTTATTTCGGAGTTCTTTTTCTAATTGATTTATTGAGTATTGTGAGAAAGTTTGTTGGCTTTTCTTTTTTTTAATTCCATGGGTTTATCATGGGTTGCTGCCGCCCGCCGTCCGTCAATCCTTTCCAGACACTACCAATCACTTCTGCAACATAAATAATTTCTTTTTCACTCTTTCCTCGTTCATTCTAACTGTCGAATCCACCCAAGTATTCCGTTCTTACGCCTGATCACAACATCGTCTTGCAAACCACAATTTTCTCTAATCACACAATTTCTCACCCTCTTGTACAAGTCGCGGTACGTAAGTCTAGCGCTGAACGAAACGTGGAGGGGATGCGCACGAATTGAATTGCACGAATGCGACTGGCGACCCAATCAGCACGTACGAACGATACGCACGAGCCAATCCGCACGACTTATGCGCAATAACGGTCACCGCTAGACTTTCGTGCCGCTACTTATAAAGTGACATACGTACAATGGACTGAATAGTCTCATTCAATCTTTGTTCTGTATCTTGTCGTGTCTACCACTTTGGTCTAGTGGTCGTAACTGCTAACTATGTGGTCCCGGGTCCGACTTGGGTTCTTGTGTGTGATGTAAATCCCTGTAAATTCTTATTTCACATATAATTTTTCTTTCTTCTCTTTTAAAAACCATCACTTACGTCTTAGTTGCGTTCAATGCGTTTACTTTGATTCCTTTTTAAAAGCTTTTATTTAACTTGTTCTTTTAATAATATGCTCATTGATGTATTTTATTTTATTAATTTGCCGTGTAGTGGCGGTTAAGAATATCCACTACCCCATATCTTCCCATGTTTGTCGTCAGAGGCGACAGTGGGAAACAGGCAGGAGATGGGCAGCATGATCTTCCTGATAACAGCAATGTTACAATAATAAAACTGCGGTTGCCAACCCGCTCGCCGCGCGTGGCAGCTATGGCAAATAATCCCCCATGATGAAAGTTACGAAGAGACGGCCCCCAGACCTGGCGTCTCCGCTATTCCTGGTTACGGTGGCGTCCATGGTAACGGCGGGGCAGGGGGTGCTAAGAATCTCCGGTGGAGGGTCCGGTTGCCACCTAAGACGACTCGACCTGGCAACATACAACGCACGCACCCTGAGGACTGACGAGAAGATCCTGGAGCTGGAAGAAGAGATAGACAAGTTACGCTGGCATATTATAGGATTTTTTTATAGGATAGGGTGACAAACGAGCACACAGTCCACCTGATGGTAAGTGGCCACTGCGACCCATAGACATCTACATCTATCCTCAATAAAGACTCAAGATGCAGATGCGTTGTCACCCGTGAGGACTAAGATGGAATGCCTCTTTGCCAGTAAAAAGGGTCTCCAGTTCTCTACACTCACCATACGAAACACAGCAGCGTTAAGCTGCTATTTTACGCTGGTTTTTTGTGAGAGCGTGGTCCTTCCCCGGTCGAGCCGACCCATTCGTGCTACAACTATACCACTAATATAGCTGCAGCATGGCTCTACCACGTATAATTATTTATGATTATCCGAGGTCCGAAGAGAGCGGGAGGACACGGTAATCCTAGAATCCGGCAACTTGTTCTATCACCGGGAGGGCGACCACCTGTCCCAAGGAGGTGTCGGATTTATCAAAATGTTTAACAAAATTTATTAACATAATGAATATATGTTTCACAGATGAAAATTGTTTGTCAAACAAGGGACCTACAACATGCCTTAGAGCTCAAAAGAATGGTTGATAAGGCTTATCCAACAACAGCAATATTTGAAACAGAACCTTTCAATGATAAGCGCATCTGTCCATGTTATGTGAAAAAATAGCATAATTGTAATATGCAGTTAAACAAAAAAGAGAAAGTTATTTTGCTATATATTGCACTAATATTTACAATGGAATATATGTTATACGTTTCACAAGTATTTTTTTACGAGAAATACAGATTTAAATAACTGACTGTTGACTTTTTTCTATAAACATTTATTCAGCAGCAACCAAACGTTTGCGGCTTCACTCGCGGGATTTTCGATTGTCCAAAGCTATAAACTGCGCTGAGTATGCAACAAGTGCACGCGTAAACAAAGAGGACTAACTCGTTCTAAACTGTTCGTGGTGAGTGCACAAATAAAATCACGACAGAAACAGAAGGCAAGTATCACATTTTAGCAGTGTTGGGGTTTCATCCCTACTAGTTGAGAAGATGCATTCTTACCGCATATCCTAACACGGGAAGTGCTCAGAGGAATTTCCCAGCTGCTGACATCCACCATCGTAGCTACATTGCGAAAGGACTCGACATTCCATTCTCATCATCTCGATGACTGGCAGTCCACTACTGATCGATTTTCTGCCTCGCACGACCAAATTATGGAATTTACTATCGCCAACGGTGTTTCCTGACCGATACAACTTTAGAGTTAGGGACCTTCAAGAAATGAGTCAACTCCTTTCTAAAAGGCCGGCAACGCACCTGCGATTCCCCCCTTGTAGCTATACAAAATTTTTACACCTACACTATCTTTGACTACAGCGCTCTGGTATGATGACCAAATACTTAGGTGGTCACCGTTAGCAAGAAATCGGAATGATGTCAAAGACTAGCCTGTATGGCAGCTAATGTCTTCTAGGGGATTTTTTTTATAGAATAAGGGTGACAAACGAGCACGCAGTCCACCTGATGGTATTTGCTGTGGTCCATAGATATCTACATCTATCTTCGTTTACGAATTAATCTGTGAAATCTTTGAAAACCACATGTGGTCATCCTTTTTTTATTTGTAGAACCCTCCAAAGAGTATGATTATATTTATACTTAGAATTTTTCCTTAATAACTGGCTTTACGGCTCTGGGATCTAGCCCTTCTGAGCCTGAAGTTACAATATTATATTATAATAATTATTCTTCATAGTATACTGCTTCACAATATGTTAATGCGTCATATTGTGCAGCCCTCGGGAGATTTTGACGGTAACTTGAGCCAGCAGACAGCTGACGGTTGGCGATGGTATCTCAAGGCGCCTAAGCAGACAGGCACCTTATTTTGAGAATCACATCACTATCAGAGCACTTGTTTCACAGTTTCCACTAATAGTTCACATGCGCAGACACTTAATACACAAAATCGCACCACTTTTACATATCAAAGTCCACTTCAAACCATTATTTAAACAATAAAACAGGAGCAGCAAACCGACGCCGGTCAAGTTCCCGCCAAAACTCTGATATATTTAGAAAAGAACCCTCAAACCAAAGAGTATATGATCACTACGTTTAGTCAGAACCATAGTTGTTGTACTCAGAACAATTATTTTTTAAATGCTATATATATGATTTATAAAACTAAAATTTTATTAGATTAGTTTAGTTACTAAATTACGCTTCTTTAAATTAACACAATTTACTTCAAATTACGAGATTCCGCCATTACCTATGCGTAGCGTTTACGTCACATACTTTAGTCTTATTTCCTTCGCCGCGTGATTTAGGGATGGGCAAAGGGACAAAATATATCGATATATATCGAATCTATATTTTAAAATAGAATCGATATATATCGCGTGATAAATATCGATATATCGTCATCATATGAATGATGTAAAGATAAGGTCCAAAATTTTATCTACTGACGGTTGGACGACGAAAAAAACGATACATCATTTTAAAATATATCGGAAATTGATACGAATTCGATACTCTAAAATAAATATCGATATGTCGATACATCCTGATTTATAATATGGACGATATATATCGATATTTTTATTATAAAATATCGATATTTTTTGCCCAAGCCTATCGTGAGTGTAAGAGGCAACAACAAATGTTAAAAAAAATTAAGTGGGTACAATAAAAAGTTTTTTGTTAGTTTTTATATAAAAGGTAAGTAATTACACTGTTTTTAAAAGTTAATTCCTTATAAGATAGCGTAATAAAGTATATACATATGATTTAATTTTTTGGAGGCTCCTACTGAGTATATCGATATAATTATATTATATATTTCTTTTCTTTATGAAAATCGAGTGTTTCTATGTCCTTGTTTCTTTCTTCATAGTATTTATTTGATTTTAACATATAGATATTGAATTTTAACATATGGCGATTCGTTAGATTTGCCTTAGTTGTAGAAGTGACATAATATTTAATTTTTTTCTTTTCAGTAGAATTGTTTGGTTTTGTTATTTATTACTGTTTTAACCATTGAACTTGTTTACGCTACTTTTGTTTAATAAATTGTTTTATGATGTTTGATGATTTTTTTTACACACAAAAATATTTTTTCAAACAATAAAATTAATCCTTCCCTCTCCTTTCAGTTTTCTTCTACTGCTGGTCATGGGCCATGGAAATAAAGGGGAGCACAGAATTTTACTGTCACAAATACTACCCACCTTTATAACGCTGCCCTAAACATCGCACGGAGTATCCGCGTTCCACCGAGATTAAATTTAGAAAAAATGTTCGCCTTTTTTCCTCCCACATTTTTTTCTTGTCATTATAACAACAAACACCGTTACATCCTATAAAAACCCCCACTGAACATAGGCCTCCACTATATTCCTCATAGAGGGTATACTTGTCATAGTTGCTTGCCACTTTCTGTTCCACGGTACACGTACCTTGTTACACAGTAACTGAACAGTGGATCAGTGGCCCCTTACGAAACCCACGGAATGATATGAATATTCATACACCGCCACTACACAATAATTGATAATTTCTCGAAACATTTCATTTATCGACGAATCGTCTTGCAATCGTCGTTACTCTAGCGCTCACTTGACCTTCATACAAATAATTCGATATTTTAATTGTTGATATTTTTTTTATTTTTGGATAAGAACATAGTAACGACTCTTAGGCCCGCCATATACATACGGAATTCCGTTTCGAGATTCCGTTTCGGAATTTCGAACTGTCGGCCACACACAAACGGAATCCCGTTTTGCCCGCAAAATATCGAACGGAAAACTACCGTACGTGTGTGGCGGGTCATAGATTTTATATGGACTTGCTGCGTTCGGGATTCCGAATCGGAATATCGAAACGGAATCTCGAAACGGAATTCCGTATGTATGTGGCCGGCCTTAAGTTATATGTATTTACCATCTTTTAAAAAATTGTCTTTGGCCTGACCTACTATACTTTTTGGCTTGACCATAGGTGTGATTAAGTATGTCCAATAAAATGTTGTTCCCTACTGAGAGTGAGAGGTTAAAATGCAAATGCTTTGTGAGTCGTGAGGACCAGTTTCTCTATCTAGTCTGTGGTGAGGACTAAGCTAAGATGGAATGCCTCTTTTCCAGTAAAAAGTCTCTGGTTCTCTACTCACCATACGAAAAACAGTTGCAGTAAGCTGCTATTTTACGCTGGTATTCTGTGAGAGCGTGGTCCTTCCCCGGTCGTGCCGACCCATTCGTGCTACAACTATACTATTAATATAGCTGCAGCATGGCTCTACCACGTATAAAATGCAAATAGTATGTAAATCAAGGGAGGTGAAACAAACACACAAGGGATAATATGGAGTGGTGTAGTAGATTATCTTACGCATTACTTACACGTAATAGAATTATCTGTTGAGCGAACTGTAGAAATGGCATGTGTTGAGTTTGAGCACCTCATTGTTGTGAGCGTCTACAGACCCCCATGTTGTACATATGATGCTTTTGAAAACATTATGGAGGAAGTTTTTGCTAAGCTTAATAAACAGAATAAATCTATTGTAATATGTGGAGACTTTAATATCAATCTCCTAGAAGCTTCCTCCATCAATATTAAATTTAGATCATTGTTTAAATCATATGGTCTTTTTAATTTATTTATAGAGCCAACGCGTATTTCTCAATCTAGTGCAACATGTATAGATAACATTTTTACAAATGTGAAGCCGTTGCATAAATGTATAATTCAAAAATTAAGTTCTGATCACTGTGGACAAGTAGTTTCGTTACCTTATGTTCACAAAAAGCAAGTAGATGAGAAAGTTGTGTCTGTTCCAGTAAATGCACGTCGCTTGGAGAAATTTAGAAGTAACGTAGTGAAAAAACTTCCATCACTTTCATACCAAAATGATCCTAATTTTTTGTATGGAACATTATTTAAGCTTATTTGCAATGAATTTAATAATACTTTTACTTCTAAAACATTCTCCTTGAACAGTCGGAAGTCATTCAATGAATGGGCGACAGTAGGAGTCCATAAGAGCAGGCATAGGTTATATGATCTTTACCATGAAAGGTCATATAATCATAGCGTCGAATTTAGGGAATATGTAAAAAAATATTCAAAAATATTTAAAAGAGTGTGCTCCATAGCCAAGTCTTTGCATTTGAGCAACAAAATTAAGACGGCTTCCAATAAAATTAAAATGACATGGAGTATAATTAATAGCGAAACTGGTAAGATCAACTCTCGCAATTCAAATTACCAGTTAAGTGTTAACAACAAATTAACTGTATCAGATCAGGACGTAGCAATGGTTTTTGAGAAATATTTTACTGATATTCCGATCTTGACCACTAAGTCACTGAATTCTTCTCCTGCCGTCGCCGAATCATTACTTAAACAAAATGTAAATGTGTGTACAAAGAATTTTACATTTCATAAAGTGTCATCAAAAGATATTGTAAAATATTTTAAAACTATTGATGTTAAGAAAACTGCGGATCTGTGGGGGATTTCCGTTAAAGTTATTGCGTCTATAATAGATACAATCGCGCCTCATTTAGCTATTATTTTTAATACTAGTATCGAATCTGGTGTGTTTCCTGATTTAATGAAGCATAGTAAAGTAATACCTTTATTTAAATCTGGTAGTACATTAGACCCCGCCAATTTTAGACCTATTTCTGTACTACCAACACTTAGTAAGATTTTTGAAAAAATTGTTCTTGTTCAAATGTTAAATTTTTTTAATATAAATAATTTACTTCATAAAAATCAATTTGGTTTCACAAGGGGTCGCTCGACAACTGATGCCGGTGTTGAGCTGATTAAATATATCTTTAATGCATGGGAGAATTCACAGGATGCTTTGGGTATATTTTGTGACCTATCCAAGGCCTTCGATTGTGTTCACCATGAAACATTAATCAGGAAACTTCAACACTACGGTGTAAGAAGTGATGCCCTTAAATTAATTATTTCATATTTAAGTAAGAGAACGCAACAAGTTGTCATTAACAATATGAGCTCTTCCGGATCGATGGTACAAATGGGCGTGCCTCAAGGCTCAATTCTCGGCCCCTTTCTGTTTCTTGTATACATTAATGACTTACCTTACATAGTAGGGGATAACCATGATATAGTATTATTTGCAGATGACACTTCTTTAATTTTCAAATTAAGTCGACAGTTACTAAAATATGACGAAGTAAATAATGCTATCTCTAAATTAGTAAATTGGTTCGATGTTAATAATTTGCATTTAAATGGCACTAAAACAAAATGTATGAAATTCGTGACTCCAAATGTCAAACAATTAAATACTAATGTAATTTTAAATGGGGAGAAACTGAGTCTTGTAGATACCACCATTTTTCTTGGAATCACACTAGACGCGAAGCTTCAATGGAGCCCCCATATATCAAAACTAGCAAGCAGACTTAGTTCTGCAGCATATGCTGTAAAAAAGATTAGAAGTTTAACCAGTGTTGAAACAGCTAGACTAGTTTACTTCAGCTACTTCCATAGCATAATGTCGTATGGTATTTTGCTATGGGGACACGCAGCTGACACTGAAATTATATTTGTTTTGCAGAAGAGGGCCATAAGAGCAATTTATGATTTAAAGCCTAAAGAGTCGCTGCGACAAAAATTTAAGGAAATTAATATATTAACTTTGGCCTCTCAATACATTTATGAAAATGTAATGTACGTACACAAAAATAAAAGTAGTTTTACAAAAATAAGTGATATTCATTCTGTAAATACTAGGAACAGACACAAGCTAGTAGTACCAGTTACTCGACTCCATCGAGTCAGTAATTCATTCTTGGGGCGATGTATACGCTTTTACAACAAAATTCCAGAAAATATACAAAGTTAGTACCTGTTCAAAGTTCAAAAACTTTATTAAACTAAGTTTGTATAAAAAGGGTTATTATAATATTAAGGAATTTATGGATGATAATAACCCCTGGAAATGAGGTGATCGCTACCAAGCTATTTCTAATTTGTTGTGTTGTTAATTTGTGTAACATCATGATTGTAAGCTGTTATTTAAAAAAAAAGTCCCGCTGGGTTTCTTGCTGGTTCTTCCCAGGACAGAGGTTTTTTCCGAACCAGTGGTAATCAAACAAAAGAGTGACTTTCAATAAGTATTATTTATAATCTATATTGAATAAAAAAGTTTCTGTTTCTGTTTCTGTTTCTATCAGATCGCGCTACCCCAGCGCTGCGGACATTTCCCTGCCCTAAAACCCTCTTAGAAATAAAATGAGTCCTGTGCCCAGCAGTAGGCATACATAGGCTATAATTTGAGTTAATATTAGTGTTACACAGGCTGGATTCCTTATTTCTCCGTATTTTGTGTATAGGCATGAAATAATGCTATTCGAAGCAACCTAGCTCCTCGAAGGATCTTAACAAATTTTTAATAACGTCTTAAATTTCGAGGAAGTCCATGCTTGAATAAATTTGTTCTCTTATTACTATCTGTTTTTAAACAACGGGGATTAGCGCCCATTTGCGCTGCAAGACCTCTAGCACTGCAACCACCAAAACACTCGACGATCGTGGCGCCGCCCCGAGTTAGATCGTCTTGCCTCGAGAAGAACTATGGCATTTTATCCACTGTAGGGTAATGTTATTTACTTCGCATACCTTGTTATGGTATTGAAAGCATTCATACATTACCCCAGAGTTTTCCGACATTACTATTCAGGGCTAGTATAACGGCCTTGCTGTCGGAAATTAGTAGAACATATTTGTTCTTTACTTTTCTAACTGCGATTGCTGATGCCGCTTAGATGCCCATAGATTCAGCTTGAAAAGACTGAATTTTGGAGACCTAGCGTTATCTTAGTGTATGTTTAACTCTTTCGAGAAATCAGCCAGACCTTGTCTTAGAACCATCATACGTGGTAGCCATGCTGCAGATACATTAGTAGTATAATTGTAGCACGAATGGGTCGGCTCGACCGGGAAAGGACCATGCTCTCACAGAATATCAGTGTAAAATAGCAGCTTAATCATGCTGTGTTTCGTATGGTGAGTGTGAGAACCGGAGACCCTTTTTATCGGAAAAGAGGCAATACATCTTAATCCTTACGGGTGACAATGCATCAGCATTTTGATTCGCAAACGAGGATAAATGTAGATGTCTATGGGCCACAGCAACCACTTACCATCAGGTGGACTGTGTGCTCGTTTGTCACTGTATTATATTAAAAAAAAAATGAAAATTTTCTGTTATTTCGAATATCCGACATCCTGCATTCGATTGTAAATATACTTGTAAGAATACAAAATTACTCTACAAAATACAAAATTAGTCAAATGCAAATAGTTTTGAGAATTTTTGTCTTTCTTTACTGCAAGTAATTGGACAAATTTTAAAGTTTATCCAATGCTAATAGTAATAGTGACTGCATGTTTTTTCCACACAAAACAAGTGATAAAATTAAAAATTTTGTACAACAGACTTCAATATAAATCATTAAGGATAACTCAAAAACTATTGATCTGGCCTTATTCAAATTTATATGGGACCACATGAGAAGCACCAGCTTTTAAATAAAAAAGAATCATCGAAATCAGTTCACCTAGAAAAATTTTTACCTCATAAATTTTTTCATAAAAGAAAACATACAGTCGAATTGAGTACTTTCTCCTTTTAAGCCTGTTTAGTTTTATAGCTGACAGTGTCCATTCTTGAAATCTTACATGGCAGCTAGGACCACTGAGCTAAGACCGAGATAAAGGTTTGTTGAGTAACACCTGATACTCTACTTATATTACTCTCTACTTATACTAGTCTTAACCTTTGTATTCTTAAATACTATTATGATTTTATGAAAGTACAATGAAATAAAATACGAAAATAAATGTTCAAAAATTTATTTTAAAAATTGGATGAATTGTAGACTGATGTAAATAAAATCCTGAGACTATTTGGTGGCACCACAAAAACTTTACCACTCAATTACCCTTAAGACTAGGCCTTATAACCCTAGCAATATGTTGACAAAGTGTTTTACTTAAATTATAATAAAATGCATTGATTATTATTACTGTTTGTGATAACATAAACTTATATCAAGTTTAAATTTGGTCATGTGCTGGTCATTAAGCATTTAACATTTATCAAATTTGCTATCATTTTATACACTATATATATAATAAACTTTAAACAACATATTCATACAGAAACATTACAATATTATTTGCACTATTTATTTTTATTATTTTAACTTCAGCCTCTTCATTTAACCAGTAGGTCCATAAAAGCAGCCATTCGAACATCTCTCTTACTGAGACCATTAACATCATGGGAAGATAATGTTACCTGCCAAAAATATTGAGAAATGATAAACCAAGCCTATATATAACTAGCATACTAAAATGTGACGTAAATTAAAAAGTAAATTTACAGTTAAGGGATGGATGTTCTTGTCCGCTGTGCTGTGTAAATGAATTTCACATTCTATAAAATAATTTTATTTATATTTTTTCAGACATACATATGTTCCTCACAACATTTTCTTTCATCACTTAGAATGTGGGAAAACCACCACTTAAATTGCAATTAACAATGTTATTGATGCCGGTGCTTTGATTTTAAATTGGTAAAATGAAAATTTCATCTTTTCATGCTTGTCTAGTTACGTTTAAGTACATTTGAATAATTTTGAAATAATATTTCAAAACTTTAATATTTTGGTAATTGATACATCTTTACTAACTTTTCTATTAAAGAAACAAGAACCCAATATTTGGTTGCCATTTCTAAAGTGGAGCAAAAATTTTTACCATGTATGTATAATGCATATATATATATATATATATTAAAATCAAAGGCTGTCCATTAGTCTCGCAAAAACTCGAAAATAGCTGGACCAAATTTTTTTTTGTGTGTTGTTGAAATTGTTTAGATTCACAGTTCGACCCTGTATGTGGCACTATTGTTGAGATACAGAAATCACCCATGTGAAGCCAGGGCAGGTCGCTAGTATTATATATTTTTATATCAAACTTAACTAAATAGAATAATTTTTATGAATCTAGCATAAAAGCTTTTAGTTGGCAATATTTGATTAAATTGATCATTTACAAAATGGCAATTTAATAACAATAATGTTTGTTGATTATAAATAAACCTGTAGCACAGTTAAGACAAATTTAAAACTGTATTTAAATTTAATGTATTAAAGAAATTATACCTGTACTTTGTTGTATACATTAAACCATTCTGGATGATGGTCCATTTTCTCAGCTAACAATGCCACTCTAGTCATAAATCCAAATGCTTCATTGAAATCTTTAAACTTGAATTCCTTTTCAATTGCATCACGGTTGCTTTGAACCTTCCATCCTGCTTGAATTAGTGGCTGTAGCAGCTCATTACGCTCTTCAGCACTTAGTTTATCAACCTAATAAAAATAAAATACACCAGATCAAAAATTAATGATTAAATACTGATAGAAAAGTATTCAAGGAAAAATATTACGTATATAACCCAAAAATGGATTTCAACACAATCAAATATTTATTATTTAATAATTTGAAAGCAACAGGTGATTAAGAAATCATAATATTATCATTATTATTTGGTTGTCTATCTCTGACTTGAGACTGCATTAAGTAAACACATGTAATTAATTAAGTACATACTTAAATGAAATTGCTATTTACCATTTTCCTCGTAGACACAGTTGTAAACCCGACCCTCACAGCGGCGGCAACTAACTGAATGTCATTGATTGGAGTTCGCGCAAGTAGACTTAATTTCAAGGCAGCGGGGTGAAAGTGTATCGCTACCAAACATCCAGCTTTGTATATGTTTCTACACCGAAACATTTAAAGATTTTAAAAAAAAACTCGCTTACTAAGTCCTTAACTTTTAAATGGAGCAGAGCAATTATTTTCTTAGAATAGTTACATACATACTTTGTATTAATTTGTAAGTTGATTTGTTTATCTTTATAATTTATAAACACTAACAAACAAGGATTAAACGAAATAATTAGGTACTTGATTTTTGTGATAGGCAAAATTTAAAGAAAAGTAATAAAATTTAAAAAGGAGAAAATAATTTTTAAATTTTATTTTTTTATTTTTATAACTGGCTTTACGGCTCTGGGTTCTAGCCCTTCTGAGTAGGGATGTGAAAAAATAATCGATTTTTATATTAATCGATTATTTTTTTCGTATAATCGATTTTTAAAAGTAGATTTTTTTTATAATAAAAATCGATTTTTAATCTATTATGTAAGTTACGCGTTTTAATCGATTTTTGTAATCAGAGTCATCTGTGCGATGGATGTAAAAACGTGAAGTAAGTTCAATAACATGAATAAGTCAATCAAAAAACAGCGTCATCTGTGCGACAGATGAAAAAACGCGAAGTAAGTTCACTAACATGAACAAGTCTATCAAAAGACTGCGCCATCTTTATGTATCTCTATGTATGTAAAACAGTTTCGCCTTTCGTATGTTTTCAACAGTTTTCTTCCTCCGCTAGGAGTTAAAGTAATCTGTGTTTTTCTTTCTTTCTTTGGTTAGTGTAAACAATTATATGTAAACAATAAAAATGTCTTGTAAAACGTCTTAAAGTGACTGACGGAAGTATTTTATAATGAAAAAATGATAGCGGCCAACACCTCAATAGGCAAAAATACTGAATTGGATCTATATATTGCGGCACCACTATCAAATCTCAAGGCAGATGCCCTCAATATATGAAGAAGCTCTGAAGGAACTTTCCCTAAACTAGCCGAATTGGCTCTTAAACACCTCTCTGTGATGGCCAATTCCGCGCCAGCCGAAAGATTATTTTTGATAGCGAGAAATATAGTCAGGAAAAAACGAAACCTCATTTTGGGAAAGAGACGAAGAAGAATTTTGGTGAAATGATTGTTTTTAAACTCTAACTGAAAATTCATGGCAATAATTTTTTTCACTTTTTTATTTACACTAGTTTAAAAAAAGGTTTGTCTTGTATTTTAGTTTTGAGACCAAAAGGTTGTCGTTTGATTATTTATAATTATATTTTTATTTTATTTTCATTCTACTTCAGTGTAAATGATACTGAACATTAATGACAATAATTATTTATAGTTTTTTGTTTAAAATTAAAGTTTAAAAAAAGATTTATTATAGTTTTGAGACCAAAATGTTGTCGTTTGACTATTTAAACTTATAGTTTTATTTTATTTTCATTTTAATCCAATGTAAATGGTACTGAACATTTGTGGCATAATAATATTTAGACTTTGTTTGTTCAAACTTAGTTTAAAAAAACTATCGTTTACTATCGTTTCTTAATGATATCTTATATTTACGCGAAGGCTACACATTACTAATTACTAATTTTTACGGATTTTATCGCGATTAATATAACTTTTTAATTCCCGACGTTTTGGGTGCTTCACAGCACCCATGGTCACGGGGGGGGGGGGGGGGCTGAGGTGTTCGACGTCCCGATGTCATAGTTTGCCTAGCTACCTTCAGTTGGTCCGATCTACGCAGAATGAGCTTACAGTATCTTGAAGTCTTACAGTGGTATGCTTGGGTTTGGATTTCATTTCATTAATTATAGGATGCCAAGCAGACGCCAGCACCCATGCATCTTCTCTATTGAAATTAGGATGTTTTTTAATTTCAATAGCCTCGCGAATCATCCTTGGTAGGAATCGGAGTTCTTTTGCGAGGATTTGTGGTTCAACTGTGACATAGGGACGTCAATCACCTCAGTCCCCCCTGTGACCATGCGTCCCCGCACCCGAAACGTCGGGAATTAAAAAGTTAAATTAAACGCGATAAAATCCGTAAAAATTAGTTTCATTTATGGTTTATTTTTATTTTGGTTCTATTAAATTGTTAAATGACAATGAACATTTGTGGCTGTAATTATTTTTAGTTTTTTATTGTTTAAAGTTATAGGTTAAAAAAATGTTCTGTAGTTTAGTTTTATCACCAGAAGATTGTCCTTCTGATTATGTTTTTTTTTTATAGGATAAGGGTGACAAACGAGCACACAGTCCACCTGATGGTAAGTGGTTGCTGCGGCCCATAAACATCTACATCTATCTTGAATTACGAATCAAAATGCAGATAAGTTGTCACCCGTGAGGACTAAGATGGAGTGCCTCGTTTCCAGTAAAAAGGGTCTCCGGTTTTCTACTGTACACTCTACTACTACTACTCACCATACGAAACACAGCAGCGTTAAGCTGCTATTTCACGCTGGTATTCTGTGAGAGCGTGGTCCTTCCCCGGTCTAGCCGACCCATTCGTTCTACAACCATAATGTAGCTGCAGCATGGCTCTACCACGTGACTTTTATACTTATCATTTTATTTGATTTTTATTCTGATAAATTGTTGATACTATACTCTCGTAGTTTTATTAATATATAGGAAAGCAGGCATTTTTTCGAATAAAATAATTTTTTCGCAAAAATCGATTATTTTTTTAATAAAAATGATTTTTCCTAAATCGATTATTATCACAAAGCAAAAAATCGATTTTTTAATAATCGATTTTTTTCACTCAATGTCACATCCGTACTTCTGAGCCTGAAGTTACAATGTATAATAATAATTATCCTTCATAGTACACTGCTTCACAATATGTTGATGCGTCACATTGTGCAACCCTTGGGAGATTTTGACGGCAACTTGAGCCAGCAGACAGCTGACAGTTGGCGATGGTATCTCAAGGGGCCCAAGCAGACAGACATCTTATCTTGAGAATTACATCACCATCAGAGCACTTGTTTCACCGTTTCCACTAATAGTTCACATGCACAGACACTTGATACATAAAATGGCACCACTTTTATGTATCAAAATCCACTTCAAACCATTATTTAGACAATAATACAGGAGCAGCAAACCGCCGCCGGTCAAGCTCCCGCCAAAACCCATTATTTTTAAATAAACGATAAATAAAATACTGCATAGCACTGTGTCTGTCAAATTATCTGTCATTGGCTCCGCTAGCACTTCTTATTTGTGTTTGTGGTCATTGGCACATTATTTTTTAATTTAATAGCGAATAGCGAGCCATATACATATGGAATCCCATTTTGCTCGCAAAATTTCGAATGGGAAACTATTGTATCAGAATGAATTTCAAGATTCCGAACGCAGCAAGTTCGTATAATTTTTTTTTTTATATAGGATAAGGGTGACAAACGAGCACACAGTCCACCTGATGGTAAGTGGTTGCTGCGGCCCATAGACATATACATCTATCCTCGTTTGCGAATCAAAATGCAGATGCGTTGTCACCCGTGAGGACTAAGATGGAATGCCTCATTTCCAGTAAAAAGGGCCTCCGGCCACCTGCACTCACCAAGCGAAACGCAGAGGTAAACCTCTACTTCACGCTGTTATTCTGTGAGGTCGTGGTACCACCCCGGTTCGAGCCAGCCCATCCGTGCGACAGCAAAAGCTGCCGCGTGGCTCTACCACTGTTAGAATTCCGCATGTATGTTGCCGGCCTTATTACACTACACTGATTTTATCATTTTACCCCCTTACCACGGCTGGTAATCTTTGGATGTTGTATCCCTTTGTATTCTCTATCGAATTTACCACGAGGAGTGCTCTGAGGAATTGTTCTGATTAATTCCAGCCGCCAAATTTCACGAACACACATCGCGTTAAAATTCACGATACCATCCTCACCATCTAGATGCTTGGCGGTCCACGACTGTGCGTTTTACTAGGACTTTTCTTCCTCGTACAACTTCTCCGTGGAATTGTTTACCACCGGCGATATTTCCGGACCGATACGACTTAGGGACCTTCAGGAAAAGAGCTTATACCTTTCTAAAAGGCTGGCAACGTACCTGCAATTACCCTGGCGGCGGTAGTCACTTACCATCAGGTGAGCCGCATGCTCGTTTGCCCCCTCTTCTATAAAAAAATGGCAAACCATACCAATTTGACAGTTTAACAACATCAATTGCGTGGCTTTCGATGTCGAGCAAACGAATTTTTCAATCACATGAAGCAAAGAATATTGTTGGGTTGTTAAATTTGTTTTGGATTACTATCCCTTAAATTTCGCTTGAGCTGCTTCGCCAGGCTTCACCGCATATATACACTTTTGTGTTAAGAACACAGTCAAACAATGAGTTAAGTATGCAGACAGCTAACTTGTAACTTGTTTTAAACAATGTTCTTAATGTGCTAAGTTACTCGCGTTAAGCTTACTCGAGTTCTGAAGTTATCCTTCTTTTGGCGCGTTTGAGAAAAATGATGAGAGTGAATTTTTTACAACTTCAGTTGGTAATTGTCTGTCAATTGTTAAGTTTTCGTGAGAACTGATAACTATATTCGAGGTAGTTATTCAAATATATATGAATGTATAAAACGTCTTTTATTTTAGTTATTTTTGTTTAGTTACGCATTCGAGATACAGTAGAAGGTTCTGGAAACTATCTGAGGCCCTATATAAGGCCAGTATAGACCACGACCGGGGAAGTATTAAATTGGCGATACAAGAGAATACTTCGAAGCGAAATAACGGCGAACTGTGTTTTATTATTAGTGTGATTTTAGATTGTAATTAGTGTTGTGTAATTAAAGTGTCAATTTTGGTAATTCAATCGGCAGTTTTAATTGTCTCGAACCCTAAGCTCGTAACAATTGGTGTCAGAAGTGGGATCAAATATGCCGATTTTACCTAAAGACAACACGGAGGGTATCCGTACCCGAAGTCAACGCCAACAGGAGACGGACCAGAGACGATTTGGTAATGCAACGCCGCAAACATCGGAGGGCCAGCTGCTAAACACGGAGGCCGGCTCGTCAGCAGCTCCTGCATCTGCAGCACTTGACTTAGGTGCTCTGATGATGATGCTGCGGGATCAGGCTCGCCGACAGAAGGAACAGGCCCGCCGACAGGAGGAATAGACCCGTCGGTTGGAAGAGCTGCTGCAGCGCGGTATGGAAGAACAGATGCTCCTCAGGAAGAATAGAATAGAATAGAATATTTTTTATTCTATATACATTACATGTGTAATTCTTATTGAAAGTCATTTTTTTTTTACTTTACCACTGGTTCGAAAAAAACCCTCTGTCCTGGGAAGAACCAGCAAGAAACCCAGCGGGACTTTTTTTTTTAAATAAATTTTACAATATAAATGATTACGAACTATTTACAAAATTTATTTTAGAAACTGCTTGGAAGCGATCACCTCATTCCCAGGGGTTATTATCAACCATGTATTCATTTATACTATAATAACCCTTTTTATACAGTTTCAGCTTAATAAAACATTTAAACTTGGTAATAGAGAGAACCTGTACACTTTCCGGGACCTTGTTGTAATAGCGTATACATTGCCCCAAGAATGAATTACTGACTCTGTGGAGTCGAGAAACTGGTATCACTAGCTTGTGTTTGTTCCTAGTGTTTACAGAATGTATATCACTTCTTTTACTAAAACTATCTTTGTTTTTGTGAACATACATTAAATTTTCGTAAATATACTGAGAGGCCAAAGTTAATATATTAATTTCTTTAAATTTATCTCTAAGAGACTCTCTCGGTTTTAGATTGTAAATAGCTCTAATGGCCCTCTTCTGTAAAACAAAAATAGTTTCTGAATCAGCCGCATTTCCCCATAGCAAAATCCCATAAGACATTATGCTATGAAAATAACTAAAATAAACTAATCTAGCTGTCTCGACACTAGTGAGACCTCTAATCTTTTTTACAGCATAGGCTGCAGAACTTAGTCTGCTTGCTAATTTGGATATATGGGGGCCCCACTGGAGCTTTGCGTCAAGAGTGATGCCAAGAAAAACAGTGGATACAACAGGGCTCAATTCCTCCCCATTTAAAAACACATTGGTATTCAGATTTTGAACATTCGTTGTTGTAAATTTAACACAATTAGTTTTATTTCCGTTCAAATGCATATTATTAACGTTAAACCAATGCACTAATTTTGATATAGCATTATTCACTTCGTCACATTTAAATGATTGACGTTTAAGTTTAAAAATCAAGGAAGTATCATCAGCAAATAATACTATATCATGACTATCCCCTACAAGGTGAGGTAAGTCATTAATATACACCAGAAACAGGAATGGGCCAAGAATCGAGCCCTGAGGTACACCCATTAGTACAGGTGACCCGGAAGAACTTTTACCATTGATAATAACCTTCTGTTTTCTATTACTTAAATATGAAATAATAAGTTTAAGCGCTGTGTTCTTGACACCATAGTACTGTAGCTTCCTGATTAATGTCTCATGGTGAACACAGTCGAAGGCCTTGGAAAGGTCACAAAATATACCCAAAGCATCCTCTGAATTCTCCCATGCACAAAAAATATGTTTAATAAGCTCAACTCCAGCGTCAGTTGTCGAGCGACCCCTTGTAAAACCGAATTGATATTATGTAGCAATTTATTAATATTAAAGAAACTTAACATCTGATCTAAAATAATTTTTTCAAAAATTTTACTTAATGTTGGTAGTACAGAAATTGGTCTAAAATTGGCGGGGTCTAATGTACTACCAGATTTAAATATAGGTATGACTTTACTATGTTTCATTAAATCAGGAAACACACCAGATTCGACGCTTATATTAAATATAGTGGCTAGATAAGGTGCTAATGTATCTATTATAGATAAAATAACTTTAACGGAAATCCCCCATAAGTCTGCCGTTTTCTTAACATCAATAGTTTTAAAATATTTAACGATATCTTTTGGCAGTACCCTATGGAATTTAAAAGTATTTGAACAAGCCTTTACATTTTGTTTGAGCAATGATTCGGCGACAGTAGGAGAAGAATTTAATGATTTTGTTGTCAAAAAAGGAACATCAGTAAAATGTTTCTCAAAAGCCATAGCAACTTCTTGATCAGATCGCGTTAAATTATTGTTAATATTCAATTGAAAATCCGAGTTGCGCGGTTTGACCTTGCCCGTTTCACTATTTATTATTCTCCAGGTCATTTTAATTTTGTCGGATGCAGTTTTAATTTTGTTGCTTAAATGTAAAGCTTTAGCAGTGGAGCACACTTTTTTAAATATTTTAGAATATGTTTTTACATAATCTCTAAATATAACACTACTATTATATGATCTTTCATCATAAAGCTCGTATAACCTTCGCCTACTTTTATAAATTCCTACTGTCGCCCATTCATTAAATGATTTGCGACTGTTAAAAGAGAAAGTTTTAGAAGTAAATATTCTACTAAATTCACAAGGAAGGACCTTCACGCTACCTTCGGGAAAGAGATAAAGGAGGTGAAGGATAGGGTTGCTCAACATGACAACCGCCTGTCGGAAGCTGAAACCCGAATCGACCAAGTGAACAATCGGGTTGACAACGTGATAGCTGATGTGAAGAAAACGCTGGATGACCTCAAACTTGGAGATGGAATTACAGCTCCCGTGGTAGCTACAACACCTTCGCTACGTGGATTCAAATTGCCACCGTTCGACGGGAGTTCTTCCTGGTCGGCCTACAAAATCCAGTTCGAGGCTATCATTAAAGCGAACGGCTGGAATAAAAGTCAGGCCATGACTGCTCTAACCCTAGGCCTACGCGACCAGGCATTAACTGTTCTGGAAGCTCTCGGTAAGGAAGCGACTTACGAGCAGCTCCTTGAGGCATTGGAGGCGAGATATGGCGATGCTCACCTGGAACACGTCTTTCGTGCGCAGCTCAAAGTTCGCGTGCAACGCAGTAACGAAACCCTGCAGCAGTGAGCCCTTGAGGTGGAGAAGCTGGTTCGAAAAGCGTACCAGTCTGTACCTGCGCTCATTGTAGGGAACCTGGTGCAGACATTCATCGACGGCATCCGCGACCTTGAAGTCAGAGCTGCTGTGAGGCTCGGGCACCACGAGACGCTTAAGGACGCCTTGGCCCATGCACTGGAGGTGGAAGCCGTGCGGCAGATTCATCGTTCCCACCGCGTCAGGGAGGTTGCAACAGCTACAATTCAGGACCGCAATAAGGGCTACAGCCCTAGGTGCTACGGCTGTGAGTAAAGGGGCCATCTTCGATCCAGCTGCCCTAAACGAACTGTAGAAAGGGAAGGTGATCGATCTCGAGAGGATAGTGCGGATAGTAGCACCACCCAGCAGCAGCAGGGAAACGAGTAAAAGCCAGGACTGCGGGGCGGGTGCTGGCTGATGTTAAAAGAGCCCCAAGGATTTCGATCTCACAAACCCATGATGGGAACAGCCTGATCATCAAGGGCGAAGTCAACGGAACGCCGTGTAAACTGACCATAGACACTGGAGCCTCTCGCACGGTTGTCATTTCCCAACTTAT
The DNA here is from genome assembly GCA_963668995.1 of Parnassius mnemosyne. Lineage (NCBI taxonomy): Eukaryota > Metazoa > Arthropoda > Insecta > Lepidoptera > Papilionidae > Parnassius > Parnassius mnemosyne. The sequence continues at coordinate 30,451,394 of CAVLGL010000057.1, read as the reverse complement.
AAGTCGGTTCCTTGGGGACTCCGCATACAACCGAGAACGCATTAATTTGGTGACAGCCACTGGGCAGCGCATACCCGTCCGTGGAGAAAAGGAGATAGAGTTGAAGCTAGGCAACATGATCTACCTGCATAATGTCATCGTGGCTGATATAATGGACGACTGCATCCTGGGCCTAGATTTTATGAGGAAGAATTGTTGTGAGATCGACGTTAAGCAAGGTGTTTTGAAATGTGGACAAGAGGAACTTTTCGTGGAAGGGGCGTTACCAGGGAATGTGTACAGCCTTAAGAAGATTGTTCTTCCGCCGAGATCGGAAACGATTGTGCCGGTTAGTCTTCCTCGGAGTCCTGGGCTAGTTCATCGTTGTGTACTCGTGGAAAGGGTAGACAATGACCTTCCATGGAAAGTGGCTCGAACCTTGGTCAGAACCACCGACATCTCAGGAGTACGTGTGTTGAACCTTTGTGATCAGGAACAGATTATAGAAAAAGGCACATTGGTTGGTACTAGTGAGGAAGTGGATTGGTTGCGTCAGTGCCAATATCTATCGAATGGGACCCCCAGCAAGGATGGACAAACTAGAGTGACCACACTTTTAGAAGACTGTCGCAGCGTTCTCCCCGAATGAAACGGTCAAAGCGAAGAAGTTGTTACTCAATATCGATATGTCGATATATCGCGATTTAAATAATCGACGATATATATCGATATTTTTATAAAAAAATATATTTTGCCCAAGCCTATAACGGGGCGGCCGCGTGGCGCGGGCGCACTGCCTGCCGCGCCGCTCCCGACTGACGCGAACAGCTCGTTAAAAACATTAGAAACATAGAAGTACTCTAAGTTTAGAAACCTCATGCGTATCAGATATTGGTTTATTGTTGATATGCAATTTAATATTTTCATTATATTTTTTTACCTTAACATGCTTTGTTCTTTCATTTATTATTTGCCACATACATTTAATTTTATTAGTTGCTTTATTCATTCTTTTAATTGATTGTAATTGTTTGGATTTTATTATAACCTTTTTTAAATATTTTTCATATTGTTTGTAATAATATTGTAAAATTTTTTTCGAATACAACATAACATGAATTTTTAATAATCTTTTATGTTTACAAGATTTTTTAATACCGTATGTTAGCCACGATTTATATCGTTGTTTATTAAAAAAATTTAATCGTTTATATGGAATATTCTAGTGCATCGTGTAAAATTTTATTTAGTGAATTGTAATTTTCGTCAACAGTTTTATTATTTGAAATGAACTTTTGCCAGTTTGTATTTTGTAAATATTGTTTGAATTTATTTATATTATTTTCATTTTTTTTTATAAGATAAGGGTGACAAACGAGCACACAGTCCACCTGATGGTAAGTGGCTGCTGCGGCCCATAGACATCTACATCTATCCTCTGTTACAAATCAAAATGTAGATGCGTTGTCACCCGTGAGGACTAAGATGGAATGCCTCATTTCCAGTAAAAAGGGCCTCCGGCCACCTGCACTCACCAAGCGAAACGCAGAGGTAAACCTCTACTTCACGCTGGTTTTCAAATTTATATTCTTTTACATATATAAAAATAAGGATTGTTATTTTGTTCTGATCGAAATTTTTTTAATTGTAGCATTGCACGTTTGTGGTCTGAAAAGCCTAACTCTAATACCGTACCTAGCACTTACGTTTTTTTGACTGAAATTTGTAAATATCAAATCTATACATTTTTCCAGGCGTGTGGGTTCTTTTATAAATTGCTTAAAATTAGACTCTAGCATGGTATTTAGGAGTTCTGATGATTGTTTTGATTTTACTAATGTATTCACATTAAAATCGCCACCAATAATATTTTTTTTATCTTTATGATATATTGAAGAATTTGATTTAATGAGGGCTAATAATCTAACACTCACTAGATGTCGCTTGTTGTGACTGAGGTAAAGTGTTTCGTTACATAGTGTCAGTTAATTAAGAAATTAGTTTTAAATAATAGTTTATCATTATCTAGAGTATTATATTAATATACAACAAAATGCGTCAGTGGTTTGATTTTTAATTTTTTGCACTTTATAACTCTTTTTTTAATTTATCTACTTTAAGTTATATTTATAGTTTAGTTTATTCATTTCTAATGTAATTAATAAAAAATATAACTAACAATACGGAAAGAAACCTTAAATATTACATTTTCCTAAGAAATTATCGTCCCCGCTATGAAATCTGTCAAATATTTTACCTCACTGTAAAGTGGCGCCGCCCTGGTGGCAGAAAAAGTTGTGGATGCCCTAATTGTCTGTAATATATGTCTGTCTCTCTACTGTTCCAATATAATGAAATTAACAATATATCCAATTTCGAAAGTTCAACAGCACAAACTTCAATAACATATTCAATAGACATGTACATGATATCCGTTCGTTCAACGTATTCGATGTTGTTTTTTAGTAATATGGATATGTAGAAAGGGTAATTGAGTATAGTACAGAGACTAATTTTGTAGTTAGGAATAATAATTAATTCGTTTACACGAATTAATTATCCGCAGTGACCCGCAATATTTTTTATTACAAATTTAAAGATTTTTATAGGGCAGAACAACGTCTGCCTGGCCAGCTAGTTATTAATAAAAATTAATAATACAATTCCATTTTCAATATTTATAAACTTATGTTAATTAATTATCACAATAAAAATAAAGATATTTTGACATCGAAAATTAAATTACCGATTGAAGATAATTGCACTTCTGAAATTCGAGTATATTTATTTTCGGCTGAAACACCATTCCTCTGTTTGTTGATTGGTAATTAAAATTTTTGGGACTGAGTTATTTCTACTAAATAAACCTTCTAACTTTAAAAGTTTAGACAGTATCTAATTTCGAAATTTTTTTCGAATATTTATTTTTCGGCGACTAAAAATTCATGATAATCATCGTTCGTTATTTTTTATAATACTATCAGCGTTAACTTTTAACACACGGAATTTTATACTTTCGAATAGTTGGTTATTTCGAAAGCAAGTGGCTCTGACTTTAAGACGGCAAGCCAAAATATCGTTCATAAAAAATCGCTCATGAAAAACGAAGTTTATGGAACATTTATGAATGTTTAAAAAAATCAATGTATCGTTTTCATCCCTAGTCGCGCATCAAATAAATGCCCTAACTGCCCTTAGTATTATTACACTGCACGGTGGTAAGCGCACTATGGACCGAGTCCACTCTGACGCCTTAATTAGGGACCCTTCTTGCCTTACTCTTATCACACCTCTCTTATTAAGGGCTTAGGGACCCTTATTAAGTGTACTATAATAGGGGTATTATAACTTGCTACCAACTTGCTACATACTTTACCTAAAATATACAATCATATAACTACATCCTACATCATATAATTTATGATAATATTCATTAAAGATTTCAAGGCTACGCGGTACAATGTTCCTTATAAAGATCAGTCAGTTTCTATGTGTATAAAACGTCTTTAGCTTTCTCTATTATGTAGTGTTTTCTTAAAAATAAGCTTTGATAGTTATCTGATAGACTGTGATAGCGACTTGGCCACAAACTAATAAGAAGTAGCGATGCGATGGGTGTTGAATGAATGAATTAGTTAATTCGACCGTTGACGTACTTTGAACGAGTAGAAGGCTTACGAACAATCAACGAACTTGTCGAATCCATAGACTGCAAAAATTGAAACTCCATAACGTTCATTTTGCCTAGCAACGCGACGACCGACGCAAGAACCAAGAACGTGATCGGATAATATTAGTTCATATTATGTTCGTTGAAATGACATAATTGCGCAAACAAATTAGAACTCTAATGTAAACAGCGTAAGAGTATAAATAGCAGTTTGTTATTGAGTTAGGTGAAGAAAAGGATGCCGTCATGGTATCATCGCGTGTACAAAAGAGAAGGCCGATTTAATACAGCATGCCGTCACAGTAGTCTACGAACTAGGTATCCTACGTATGTCGACTAGGTCGAACCATAGACGACGTCGCTTAATTTAAATTTAAACATCTGCAAAACCAAGTTGACGCGTAAACTATTTGACAATTTTAACTAGTTGATTGACTAGTCGATGAACGAAAAGGGACGGTCTAGTTTCGTTAACGACAAATACGTCGACGACCCATCGCTAAAGAAGTTTCTTAAAGATAGACTTCCTGGTACTACCTATATATATATATATATATATATATGCACAACACGGGCCACCGCCAACGGCGGGTCGGAGGGGAGTAGCATGCGTAAGCATCCTATTAGTCTGTGTAACAACACGACTCTAATCTTTATCTATTTAGAGAAGTAAATAGCAATAACGTGATATAGTATAAGGAGACCAAAGAAGACCACTTGTCATTAAAAGCTCTACGCATAAATTACACATAACATATTCCAACAGTGTTTCTCTTTATGTGTTATTTGAAAATTAAATTAGACGAAGCGAGACAAGTATATTGACTCAATTTATGAAGAGTTGTAGGTTCTGTCTATGAATACATATGTATATAATTAATCTAAGAAATAATCATTGTTCAAGACAATTACTTACTAAAAATAACCAATATTAAACTGAAAAAATCTAAAACACCTAGTAGCTCATTGCTTGCATGCCCATTTGTGCCCACCTGTCATTCAAAATCAGTCATAAGATATGAGGAATCTTCTTCTCCCTTAGACACTATGACCATCTATTACTATCATAGACTTAGAATATACTGGCCAACTTCTTCTTAGTTTGTTATACTCTCTCTAACCTCCATGGTATTCTGTATCAAATAGCAGAACGGCAACAATACAACTTTGCCATTACCACAAAGATATTGATCTTTGTGCAAAAAAAAAAACCTCCATGGTAAGTACTATCATTATGTCCTTGCTACGGATTTATTAATCTGTGGAGAGGAACAATGAACCAAAGCAGGCCTCCGTTACTTGCTCAAGACCCTGCGTTATTTGCCTACCGTTTTGCGTATTGCCCACGATACAACCGACGATAAACGCTTGCACTTACTCGTCGAAATGCCGAAACCACGATTACGTGGTTTTGTGCAGTTGATGGGTGTCAGAGTCAAAAAACAAATGTAAAATTGTAATTTTTTCTTAACTATAAGATTACATCAAAACAACAGCATAACAGTGCTGTGATTTATAAATTGAGTGACAACCTAGACACCCAAATTATATAATAAGTCTTAAATAATTTTGACAGCCCTATAATGTATCGGCCTGGCAGCAGCGTCTTACAAATTTTACAAACCATTGATTTTCCTCCGCTTTGCTCCTGTTTTCCTCATGATTATTTATTAAAATTATTTACGCGTTTTATGATATTTTCAACGGTAAGATTTAATAACGCTACGGTGCCGCGAAGTGAAAACGTGACAAGTTGTTCTCTCGGAAAAAAAATATCGTATAAACTGTGTGTGGTTTTTGTGTAAAAACAAGTTAAAAGTTTAAAGGAAAAACCAGTGTTTATAATAACAGACCAGTGATCAATAAATCAAAACAATAACTTTAAAATTACAAATTAATGTTTAGTGCAGTGCTTATTATTGATCTGCTTGTATTAATGTACCCTACAATCTAAAATAAATGCTCAAACGTCAACTTATAAAACAGTCAATAATTTAACCGGCAACTGATAAGAACGATTGGTCCAGTGGCGAGACTGGACGAGACAATTTAAATATAGTGTCAATTATCGTGTCTTCGAGCCCTCAACACGCTTGCTTTTTGTGACCAAATAAAATTGTTAGGATAAAAAGTGTTAAAATTATTGGTTGTAAAAAAATTATAATGTCTGAGAACAAACAAAAAAGACAAAGAAAACCAACATGCGTAGCATGTCTCAAAGGAATTACCCTGGGAGAAGAAATAACATGCTGTAAATGTTCGGATGATTATCACTATTTGTGTTTGCGAATAACTAAAGACGTATATCAGAACTATTCAATGTCTCAGAAAAGGAATTGGGTCTGTCCTACATGTAGTAAGGTAAAGAAAAGGGGGGATAATGCAAACAGACCGGTGAGAGCATCTACAACAGAAAACACAATTCTTACTGACAATACAGTTACACCGACCTGTACCTGGGTATCACAACGAGCATTACGCAAAAACTCAGATCAATCGTCTACTAATATACTACAAGAACCTGAACATATATGTTTAACTAAAGAAGATATCAGGGAGATTATTCGAAGTGAACTCTGTAATATCTTTAGAAATGAAATTAATGACATGATAAAAAATACTATCAGCTCTGAAATACGCTCTGTCGAGTCTAAGGTAATAATTCTTCAAAAAGAGCTTAGCTCCATGAATGAATCAATGGAGTTTATCAACCAACAATACGAAAAAATTAAAATCGATTCCATAAGAAATAATGAAGATAACACACGACTTCTCAAAGAGGCAGCTGAAATGAAAACTCTTAATATGGAACTAAAAAATCGTCTAGAACAACTGGAACAACACGCACGCTCTGCTAATATCGAGATTCAGTGTGTACCTGAGCACAAATCCGAGAACCTTATCTCGACAGTAATGCAATTAGCAAAAACTGTATCATTCGACCTTAAAGAAAGCGACATACATGTGTGTACTAGGGTAGCAAAAGCCAATCCATCGTCATCCCGACCACGATCCATTATTGTCAAAGTAACAAGCCCATTAGTTCGGGATGGACTACTTGCTGCAGTTATACGGTTTAACAAGAAAAACCCAAGTGACAAACTCAACTCGTCTCACTTGGGCATTGGAGGTAACAAAAGACCTATATATGTCTCCGAGCATTTATCTTTACATAACAAAGAACTTCATAAAGCTGCAAGGATAAAGGCGAAGGAAAATAATTATAAATTAGTATGGGTGAGAGGCGGTCGCATATTTATTAGACAATCTGAGAACGCCCCTGCAGTTTTCATTAAAAATATTGAATCGCTGAACAAAATATAACTTTAGCTTTAGTTGTTGCATATAGTGTAAGATTAGTGTGTATAAATTCATATTATTTGTTATAATGGCTATGAAGTCTATAAATTGTTACTATCAAAACGTAAGAGGTCTTAATACTAAAATTATAGAATTTTATAATCATGTGTTGCTGAACGATTATGACATTATTTTTGTTACGGAATCCTGGTTGCAGTCTAACATACTAAATTCAGTTGTTCGATGAACGATATGTTGTGTATAGGAGAGATCGTAATATTAATGCATTATCCTGTAAAAAAACTGGAGGGGGAGTAGCGATAGCAGTACGTAAACATTTTCAATCATATAAAATAGAAACTAAGAGTAAATTAGAAGAATTATGGCTTACTATTCAATTCAAGAGAGGCAAACATTATATTAATATTTGTGTTGGTGTAATTTATCTTCCACCACCTATAAATCAGACAGACTTGGAACAGTTTCTAGAAAGTTCCAGTAATATTATATCTGAACATTCGGGTGCTCTTCTGGTTGGGGATTTTAATATGTCAAATATAAAATGGTCTAAGAGTGACAATGGCTGTTTTTTGAATCCCGTAAATTCACTTTGTTCTTCCTATAATTTTATTTGCGAATTTTTAGCTTTGAATAATTTGAAACAATATAATCATGTACAAAACAAAAACGCTAAAACACTTGATCTCGTGCTTTCTACATTTTCAGATATTTACCTCGAGGATAGTGGCAATCCTTTAGTCAGAGTCGATTTATACCACCCTCCATTGGAGTTCATTGTTTCACTACCCACGTATCAAAATTTACACCCATGCCGAATACCACGGTTTAACTATTTTAAGGCAGATTACAGTTCTATAATCGATGATCTGCAAAAAATTTATTGGTTATCGTTGCTTCTGCACCATGATAATGTCAATGAAATGGTTAACGTTTTTTACGCAACCTTACGCAAAGTTATTACGGCTCATGTTCCCCTGACTAAACCTAAATGCAATGGTTATCCGGCATGGTTCCGCGGAGATCTCATCAAAATTCTAAAAGAAAAAAATAAAATACGTCTTCGTTATAAAAAATATCATAATCCTTTAGATAATATCAGTTATGAAATACTAAAAAAAAGAAGTGAAAAATTATTATCTTTAAGTTATAATAACTACTGTAACAGAATCGAAAGCAGCATCTCACAAAACCCAAAATACTTTTGGACCTTTTTAAAAAATAAACGTAAAAATAGAAGTAATACGTTATCATCTATGTTTCTGGAAAATGAGTTAGTTGAGGATAATGTAAAGATTAGTGAGTTGTTTGCAAAAAAATTTCATCAATTTCCCATAATGCTGCATCATCTACTAATGTGTATAACTGTAACATAAAAAATACTGAAGAGCAGTTGCATACCTTAAATCATTTAAAACTAAATGAATTAGAAGTCTTCATCAAATTAAAAAGACTTGTTTTATGCAAGGGACCGGGATCCGATGACATACCACCAGTTTTCATTGTCAATTGCGCTAAACAATTGTCACACCCCCTTACCATAATATTTAATAAGTCTCTAAAATCAGGTATCTTTCCAGCACGTTGGAAAGAAACTAAAATTGTGCCAATTCATAAGGATGGCTCTAAGCGAGACATAAAAAATTATAGACCAATATCAATTCTATCTATTTTCTCAAAAGTATTTGAAAGTATTATCTATTCTTATCTATACAACCATGTTAAAACTCAGCTAACAAATAAGCAGCATGGATTTATCAGAGGTAGATCCACTAACACGAACATGGTCGACTTTGTCGAAACCTTGACGGAATTCGTTGATCAACGCGTTCAAGTCGATACAATATATACTGACTTTAGCAAGGCATTCGACAAGGTAGACCATGAAATACTTCTTCATAAATTGTCTCACTTTGGTATTGGGGGCTCTAACTTACAGTGGCTTGCGTCCTATTTAAAAGACTGCCAATCATTTGTGGTTGTCAATGGAGCTAGATCGAAAACATTTATCGTCACATCAGGTATTCCTCAAGGTTCAAACCTTGGTCCACTCGTGTTCTCAATATTTATAAACAATATAGTTAATTGCTTTCCTTACTATGAGCCTTATATTTTTGCGGATGATCTTAAGGTGTTAAGGCCAATAAGAAGCATTAGTGATAGTGTATTGCTACAAGAGGACATTGATAGATTGTGTAATTGGTGTAGAGACAATAAAATGCTTTTGAATGTGAATAAGTGTAACGTCATAACTTTCTCACGTAACAAAGAACCTTATTTATTTCAATATAAGATAAATAACACACCTTTAGAACCGGCTTCTATTATTCGAGATCTTGGTATTATGATTGACAGCAGATTAAGTTTCAATACTCACCTAGATGATATCATAAAAAGGTCCTCCAAAATGTTGGGTTTTATTATGCAGAATTCTAGACAATTTAAGGACCCTAAAACTATTATGTTGCTATATAATACATTAGTAAGGAGTATTCTGGAATACTGTCCTCAAGTCTGGAATCCATTTTATGAAGTACACAAAAACCGTATTGAAAAAATTCAAAAGCGATTTTTGTGCTTTTTATGTCACCACACAAAGAAATCACATTTATTGAATTCATATAATAAAAAACTTAAATATTTTAAAATGACAACACTTAACAATAGAAGGAAAAATCTAGATCTTATGTTCTTGCACAAATTATTACATAACCATATTGACTGCCCGCAACTTCTAAGTAAAATAAATATATCTGTGCCAAATAAGTTACCGCGCTTTAAGGTTTACAAGCTGTTCAAAGAGCGTCTCTGTAAAAGTAATTTAGGTCGTAACTCCCACTTACCAGAATGATGTCATTATACAACCGTATACCAAATTCCATAGAAATAGATATAATGTATACACCGTTGTCTAGATTTAAGTATTTGATCCATAAACATTTCAGAAATGTGTAATAAAATTAATAGATTTAATTTAATATCAATATTATATATAGAATGTAAGCATGAAATCCACAAACTGTAGCTATATCAAATCTGGTTTTCCATGTATATTTATTATCATATAACTATCTGTTTTCTATTTTTTTTAAAAAATCACTTCGCTATTTATGTAAGTTGTGGTTACCTGTAAGAAGATGAACACATAGCATGTAGTCGCATTGTTAAGTTATATTTTTGTTAGTATTGTGTATCATCTGTTGGTGATCCAAATAAAGAGAAAAAAAAATAACCAAGAATTCAGAGAAGGAAAAAAATGTATTAATCATTTTATAAAATTCAAACATATTTGATTGACAAATAAAAAAATATGATTATTTCGCAAGATTCGTTTTACTACAATAATCATCATAGATACAACCCTAGCGCATTCGTGCGATGACGCGCTTGCACGTGAGTCGCGTCAACACAATCTCGACTCTTTAGGCGTGTACTTATGGTACATTTTCTTCTCGCTGCGAACAGCAGATATTATTATTAAGATTTTGTAGGCTATTATAGCGTAGGTATTTTTGCTTTTGTATGGGAGTGATGTATCCAGGGCCGGATTAACAATGTTGGGGCCCTTAGGCAATGAAATTCTCGGGCCCCTTTGCAGCCAGCATAAAGGGATGTAACGTATTCATATTATTAGTTCTACTACTGGATACTAGATGGTTTTGTTCTGTAAGTATGAAGTATTTCATCAACTGACAGTATACGTCGCTAAAACTTAATAATACCTATTGTCACTGAGGTTACAAATTTTCCAATAAAATTTTGCTCTGTATGAAACATTTTCCATTATATTTGTGCGCGCACGAGGCCCCTACCCAATGCGGGGTTCCTAGGCAGTTGCCTACTCTGCCTATTGCCTAAAGGTTAATCCGGCCCTGGATGTATTAATCTGTAACCAAAGCTAGGGTGTTTTGGCAAGAACTTTGTTTTTAAGCTCGCTTTTCACCATGGGATATAATATATATTATATCCAGAGATATAAATTATATCCCGCGATTGGCTTTCACATTGTGAGATATATCTTTTAACCAGTGTGCGTTCGCCATTGGATTAAATTTACACTGCACTCGTCGTTTACAAACAAAATTGTCTTTCACAAAAATGGATATTGTTTTGCTTGATAGCCTCGCCAGTTCATCAGAGGGAGATGATGCAGAATTCGGTGTATGTGTGTTACTTTTAAGTAATAACAGGGTGCGTCGACACTGGATATCAAGTCATATAAAGTTTAGAGAGGAATATGGTGAATTTAGACCTTTTAATGAATTTTATTAAGAAAAGTTACGAATATAATTGAATAAACGCACTACGCAAAAGTTCATTCAGGTAATGACAGACACAAAATTGAGGACGTAACGGCGGCGCGAAACGTTGTGCGGGGTACAGGGGGCGAAATATAATATGAAAATATCGCTCGGTCGATAGTAAAATTATTTATAATATGAGATGTTTACACTGAGATGTAATATATATTATATTACATCTCAGTGTAAACGGTTCCATTAAAAAGTACGGTGAGCGATATTAACTTGTATCTCGAGATATAATATTATATTACATTATATCCCATAGTGAAAAGCGGGCTTTAGGAACTTTGATTGTTGCTCTTGAATTTTTGTTTAAATAATGGTACGATTCTGTGTATTAAGTGTAGTAATACTGGAAACGGTGAAACAAGTGCTTCGATGATGATGTGAATCTCAAAATAAGGTGTCTGTCTGCTTAGGTGCCTTGAGATACTATCGTTAACTGTGTGCTATTTCAAGTTACCGTTAAAATCTTCCAAAAATTACGCAATATGATGCATCAACATATAGTGAAGCAGTGTATTTTAAAGGATTATTATCACTTGATACTGACAATCTATAAAAACGAAGATCCCGAATGTAATGACGACATGGCTTAAAGAACAAGCATTCGTAAGCCAATAATGAATAAAAGAACCACTAGTTGCTGCATGCGTAAAGAGAGAAACCCTCTACCTGCTGCATGTGTTTCTAATTTTGTTAAGCATCATATTAGTCTGTGGTTTTTGTGCTGCATGGAGTTGAAAGGAGTTTTGGCGGGAACTTGACCAGCGGCGGTTTGCTGCTCCTGTATAATTGTTTAAATAATGGTTTGAAGTGGACTTTGATATGTAAAAGTGGTGCGATTTTGTGTATTAAGTGTAAATAAATAGTAAATAAATAATAAATTAAGGATAATTATAATTTATTGTAACTTCAGGCTCAGAAGGGCTAGATCCCAGAGCCGTAAAGCCAGTTATTAAAAAACAATGGAGTTGAAATTTTATACCTCGTTTAGACTCTCGCCTCGCGGCTCGCCTCGTACCTCGCCTCGCAGCTCGCGTGTTGTTGTGAGGTAACGAGTGCCTGTTTACACTCTCGCGATGCGGTCAGTTTGCGTTGAGCCAGCAACAATGAATGACGTCGAAATAATAGCGGCATCAACTCTTGCCTTAATAAGTATTTATCGATGTTTGACCATTTTAAAAAGATGGAAATCAATAAAAATACGTCGTTGAGGAAGAATATGACGGATGATATTTATTCATCGAAACAGAACCTTTTCAGTTTCATAATTTTATATAAATTACGAGTACCTATTAAGATGAAATAATATTTTTATACTTTTTAATATTTTTATATTTTTATTATTTTATATATAGTAAGATTAAATAATATTATTTTATTAAAATTGTATTTTAAACCAAAAGCAATTCGAAAGTTATTATGGAAGGGCGCCGTAAACAAATTGAAACGAGACGCGAGTGTAAACACCACGCTCGCGTCCCTTTGCCTCGTGCCCAAAAAACCGCCTCCGACGCGAGCGCCGCGAGTGGCGAGGCGAACTGCGAGGCGAGCCACGAGCTAGCGTTTACACTCGCGCCTCGTGGCTCGCCTCGCGACTCGCCTCGTCGCTCGCGCGAGAGTGTAAATGGGGTATCAAACAAGAAACAAGGAATGAAGAAATAATAAACTAATATATTATCTAAATATCTAACAAAAAATATGAATTTAAATGTGTTAAAAAGCTTACTTCCACCTAATATATTTGAAAAAATTGATAAAGCTGGTATAGCCACCCCTCGTCAGTTGTTGGTACTTTCGGTGTGGGACATAAAAAAAGTTACTAACATAGCAACTGAAGATATCTTATTTTTAAAGAATGTTGTTTCCAACTCCTTAAATCCATCTAGCTTCACTTGCGATGAACTTCTCAAAACACAAAAAGTACGGAAAATAGCAACGAGATGTATAAACATTGATAATTTACTACATGGGGGCTTTCGCACAGGTACTATTACAGAAGTATACGGTGAAAGCGGATCTGGTAAAACACAACTTGGAATTATAGCAGCAATAAATAGTTGGCCCAATAAAAGTGTGTACATTTGCACTGAAGATTTATTCCCAGTGAAACGGTTAAATCAAATTATTGATTCATCTCGTGATAAGTTTGACAGTCGTTGTGCCAAACATATTTTTGTGGAGCATCTCACTGAATCTCATGAACTTCTGTCATGTGTTAGAGTCCGGTTACCAAAATTGCTGGAGGCAAATGAAGTATCTGTAATAATAATTGACTCCATTGCTGCTCCTTTTAGATGTGAAAGTACAAATTATGTGAAGAGGGCTGAAGATTTAAGAGAAGTTGCTATAATGCTGTTATCTCTTGCACAAAAGTATAACTTAGCTATCATTTGCATAAACCAAGTAACTGCATCATTTGGTGGTTCATTAAATGTGCTACCATCTCTTGGACTGGCTTGGTCAAATATGGTTACATATAGGTTGTGTTTAAAAAAAATAGCAAAAGATGTGAATTTGAATAATAAAGAATGTTTACAAAAAAATTCAGAAAATTTACATTGCAACACATACATAAGGGAACTCTCTATAGTGTATGCTCCAGATTTGCCAAATTCATCAACTAAATTTATAATAACATCTGATGGAGTGCAAAGTATATAAAGTAAATATTTTCTTGATGTGATATTATTTATTTATCATTAGAACAAGAACATAGTTATATTAGATAATATAAATAATATAATGATGTTGGTACTTGCCAATTCTTATCTAATGCACTTTTTAAAAGGACTAAAAATGAATTCAGACTTATTTCAGTTTAACTACTACTGTTTCATGTTGGGGATTATTGAAAAAGTATAGTTTGTTAAATAAAAAGTCAATAGGTATCATAGTTATTAACTTTTTAGAAAGGATTAACAACTGTGGATTTAACCAACAAGCATGTAAGCATAGATATATGGATATGAAACAAGCAAGAACAGTCTCATGACCCTGCCTTAAAAAAGTTTATGGTAGCTGCCTACCCTTTTAAACAACAGGCATGAGAGTTTATGTGTTATTATGTTTACATACATAAAACAAGAGCTTGTATATACAAGTTGTGCCCTTTATTAAGGTGTTTGATAAAAATAAGCCGTGTCACATAGGTGTGAAGTATAATGATGTAAGAAAATCTATCAGGGGTGTGACTTCCCAATGTATTACTTTTGTCTATGGAATCTATGACCCTCTTTTGCAGCATAGGATTGGTAAGAAGCGATAATGGGAAATACCATAAGAACTTTTTGGCATTACATTGACCTCAGCTTATTACAGTCACCAGTTACATCACACTCAGATATGATAACTTAATAATGTAACATAACATACACATAATAAAATCATCTTAAATAAATAAGTAGGTTTATAGCAAACCACTGAACAAATGATGAAGTAGACGTAGGTGCAACTTAAAACAAACTTTATCTAAGATGCAAATGGTGTATCACAGGCTCTGGAAACTGGTACTGCGATTAATCTGTAAAGTAGGAAATGCAAGGCAACATGATTAATTTATATCCTCTCTATCACATTCATGTTTTGTTGAATAAAATCTTTAATAAGATTTGATGAAGTTTTGATTCTTCCTTTTTTTTTATAGGATAAGGGTGACACGCGAGCACACAGTCCACCTGATGGTAAGGGGCTGCTGTTGCCCATAGAAATCTACATCTATCCTCGATTAGGAATTAAAATGCAAATGTGTTGTCACCCGTGAAGACTTAAGATGGAATGCCTCCTTTCCTGTAAAAAAGGTCTCCGGTTCTCTACACTCACCATACAAAACACAACAGCATTAAGCTGTTATTTTACACTGGTATTCTGTGAGTGCAGTCCTTCCCCAGTCGAGCCGACCCATTTGTGCTACAACACTACTATTAATATAGCTGCAGCATGGCTCTACCACGTATAAAAATCTATATATCTCTGCCTGATATCTCTTTGACAAGCCTCCGTAGCTCAGGGGCTAAAAGCTTGCTGTAAATTTTACAGTATGCGAGCCACTGGTTCGATTTCCGCTGGCACCAATGAAATTATTAATTGCAATTTTAATTGCTGATTTACCACGTGCTCGGCGGTGAAGGAAAACATCGTGAGGAAACCTGCATGTCTGAGAAATAAAGAAAAAAATATTTCGAACACATGTAAAGTTCGCCAACATGCATTGGGGCAGCTTGGCAGACATTTCCTTGCCCTATAATCCTCTCAGAAATGAGAGGAGGCTTGTGCCCAGCAGTGGGACGTAAATAGACTGCAACTTTACTTTACTTTTAATGTAATTCACAACTCATTTGCTTTCGAATTTATCAAGTCAACAATTGTTTCCCATACAACAGATAAGAGATTGCCCTAAATAAGCAAGCCCTTCACCAATTATTGGTACTACAGTAAGGCACCTTATTGCCTTTTATATTAAAAAAAATTTAAATGTAAAAAGAGAGGAGTTTGGAGAATACCAAACCAAAAATATGAACTGGAAAATGATGGCGGACGATTTTTTCTGTACTTTCGTATGACAAAAGTGCATTTTGAGGAGATTGATAAAATTATTGAGTGATATAAAAAGAAAATACACATTTACGGAAGTCTATTGGTACTAGAGAAAGACTCGCAGTGTGTAAAATTAAAAACTATTTTCCAATAACATTTAAAGATATTCAGTTTTTCTGCGCCTGAAAAATTAGGACGCAATTAATTCCCTTCTTAAATATATATACAAGTATACTTTAATGGCGCAGAGCAGGATTATGGTTCAAGAATATATGCGCAAACACATATGCACTTTTTATTCTCTCACTCTCATAGTCCGATGGTACGGTAAACCGACACGAATATGAAGCACAGCACAGGGATAAAATACTCCGGGACTCCAGGTTGCTACTGAATTTTTTTTGATAGAAATTGCATCTGTTTTTGTGCACGATCACATCTATTACTCAAAGGGTAAAGAAGTAAAGAACTGTCCTTGGTTGAGTGTAGTTTTATTTTTCATTTGTTTGCAGATAGAGGCATAATATAGATACTTATTTATCCGTAATTTTATACGTAAAATTTATACGTAATTATCTTCATTTACTTGTAATTACCTAATTTACTACTACTAATACTGAAGGCATTGGCTTATAGTTTACATTTATTTATTTTTTAATATTAAAGACAATAAGGTTCCTCACTGTAGTACCAATAATTAGGGATGTGAAAAAATAATCGATTTTCATATTAATCGATTATTTTTTTCTTATAATCGATTTTTCGAAGTCGATTTTTTTTATAATAAAAATCGATTTTTAATAAATCGATTTTTATGTAAATTACGCTTTTCAATCGATTTTTGTAATCAGTGTAATCTGTGCGATGGATATAAAAACGTGAAGTAAGTTCAATAACATGAATAAGTCAATCAAAAGACGGCGCCACCTTTATGTATCTCTATGTATGTAAAACAGTTTCGCTTTTCATATGTTTTCAACAGGTTTCTTCCTCTGCTAGGAGTAAAAGTATTCTGTGGTTTTCTTTCTTTCTTTGGTTAGTGTAAACAATTATATATAAACAATAAAAATGTCTTGTGAAACACGTAAAAGTGACTGACAGAAGTATTTTATAATGAAAAAATGATAGCGGCCAACACGTCAATAGGCAAAAATACTGAATTGGATCTATATATTGCGGCACCACTATCAAATCTCAATGATGCAGATGCCCTCAATATATGGAGAAACTCTGAAGGAACTTTCCCTAAACTAACCGAATTGGCTTTTAAACACCTCTCAGTGATGGCCAGTTCCGCGCCAGCCGAAAGATTATTTTTGAAAGCGGGAAATATTGTCAGGAAAAAACGAAACCGTATTTTGGGAAAGAGACGAAGAAGAATTTTGGTGAAATGATTGTTTTTAAAGTCTTTAACTGAAAACTCATGGCAATTTTTTTTCACACAAGTTTAAAAAAAGATTTGTCTTGTATTTTAGTTTTGAGATCAAAAGGTTGTCGTCGGATTATTTATAATTATAATTTTATTTTATTTTCATTCTAATCCAATGTAAATGATACTGAACATTAGTGGCATAATGATATTTAGACTTTTTGTTTGTTGAAACTTAATTTATAAAAAACTATCGTTCACTAAAATTATGGTTTCTTAATGATTTCTTATATGTACCAACAGTGGTAGAGCCATGCGGCAGCTTTTGCTGTCGCACGGATGGGCCGGCTCGAACCGGGGTAGTACCACGACCTCACAGAAAACCAATGTGAAGTAGAGGTTTACCTCTGCGTTTCGCTTGGTGAGTGCAGGTGGCCGGAGGCCCTTTTTACTGGAAATGAGGCATTTCATCTTAGTCCTCACGGGTGACAACGCATCTACATTTTGATTTGTAACAGAGGATAGATGTAGATGTCTATGGGCCGCAGCAACCACTTACCATCAGGTGGACTGTGTGCTCGTTTGTCTCCCTAATCCCATAAAAAAAAAAAAAAAAAATGTACGCGAAGACTACACATTAAATGAAATTAATTTTTACGGATTTGATCACGCTTAATTTAACTTTTTAATTCCTGACTTTTCGGGTGCTTCACAGCACCCATGGTCACGGGGGAACTGAGGTCTTGACGTCCAGATGTCATAGTTAGCCTGGCTAAATTCAGTTTTTGAATATTAATTTTTGGTCCGATCTACGCTGAATGAGCTTACAGTATCTTGAAGTCTTACAGTGGTATGCTTGGGTTTGGATTTAATTTTATTAATTATAGGATGCCAAGCAGATGGCAGCACCCATCCATCTTCTCTATTGAAATTAGGATGTTTTTTAATTTCGATAGCCTCGCGAATCATCCTTGGTAGGAATCGGTGTTCTTTTGCGAGGATTTGTGGTTCAACTATGACATAGGGACGTCAAACACCTCAGTCCCCTCTGTGACCATGCGTGCTGTAAAGCACCTGAAATGTCGGGAATTAAAAAGTTAAATTAAATGCGATAAAATCCGTAAAACTTAGTTTAATTTATCGTTTCTGTTTATTTTGGTTGTAATAAATTGTTAAATGGCGCTGAACATTAGTGGCAGCAATTATTTTTAGTTTTTTATTGTTCAAAGTTATAATATGTTATAAAAATTGTTCTGTACTTTATTTCTAAAACCAGAAGATTATTTTTCGAATAAAATATTTCTTTTTTCGCAAAAATCGATTATTTTTTTATAAAAAAATCGATTTTCCTTAAATCGATTATTATCACAAAGCAAAAAATCGATTTTTTATTAATCGATTATTTTCACTCAATGTCACATCCGTACCAATAATTATTGGTGATTAGGGATGTGAAAAAATAATCGATTTTTATATTAATCGATTATTTTTTTGTTATAATCGATTTTTCGAAGACGATTTTTTTATAATAAAAATCGATTTTTATGTAAATTACGCGTTTCAATCGATTTTTGTAATCAGAGTCATCTGTGCGATGGATGTAAAAACGTGAAGTAAGCTCAATGAATAAGTCAATCAAAAGGCGACGCCACCTTTATGTATCTCTATGTATGTCGTTTTTCGTATGTTTTCAACAGGCTTCTTCCTCCGCTAGGAGTAAAAGTATTCTGTGGTTTTCTTTCTTTCTTTGGTTAGTGTAAACAATTATATATAAACAATAAAAATGTCTTGTGAAACGCGTAGAAGTGACTGACAGAAGTATTTTATAATGAAAAAATGATAGCGGCTAACACGTCAATAGGCAAAAATACTGAATTGGATCTATATATTGCGGCACCACTATCAAATCTCAAGGCAGATAGATGCCCTCAATATATGGAGAAACTCTGAAGGAACTTTCCCTAAACTAACCGAATTGGCTTTTAAACACCTCTCAGTGATGGCCAGTTCCGCGCTAGCCGAAAGATTATTTTTGAAAGCGGGAAATATAGTCAGGAAAAAACGAAACCGTATTTTGGGAAAGAGACGAAGAAGAATTTTGGTGAAATGATTGTTTTTAAAGTTTTTAACTGAAAATTCATGGCAATATTTTTTTTTACTTTTTTGGTTTACACTAGTGTAAAAAAAGATGTCTTTTATTTTAGTTTTGAGATCAAAAGGTTGTCGTCGGATTATTTATAATTATATTTTTATTTTATTTTCATTCTAATCCAATTTAAATGATACTGAACATTAGTGGCATATTGATATTTAGACTTTTTGTTTGTTCAAACTTAGTTTAAAAAAAAACTATGGTTTACTAAAATTATGCTTTCTTAATGATTTCTTATATTTACGCGAAGACTACACATTAAATGAAATTAATTTTTACGGATTTGATCACGCTTAATTTAACTTTTTAATTCCTGACGTTTCGGGTGTTTCACAGCACCCATGGTCACGGGGGGAACTGAGGTCTTTGACGTCCAGATGTCATAGTTAGCCTGGCTAAATTCAGTTTTTGAATATTAATTTTTGGTCCGATCTACGCAGAATGAGCTTACAGTATCTTGAAGTCTTACAGTGGTATGCTTGGGTTTGAATTTAATTTTATTAATTATAGAATGCCAAGCAGATGGCAGCACCCATCCATCTTCTCTATTGAAATTAGGATGTTTTTTAATTTCGATAGCCTAGCGAATCATCCTTGGTAAGAATCGGTGTTCTTTTGCGAGGATTTGTGGTTTAATCTGTCAAGCCTTTGAGGCAATCCAAGGTCAACTTTGTAGAACGCTCCAAAGAGTATGGTAATATTTAGAAAGGACCCCTCAGAACCAAAGAGTATATGATCACTACACTACGTTTAGTCAGAACCATAGTTATTGTGCTCATAACAATTATTTTTTAAATGTTATTTAGATGAACTATAAAACTAAAATTTTATTAGAATTAGTTTCGTTATTAAATTACGCTTCTTTAAATTAACAGAATTTACTTCAAATAACGAGTTTCCGCCTCGCGTCGCGTTTACGTCACATACTTTAGTCTTATATCCTTCGCCGCGTGAATGTAAGAGGCAACTAGAAATTTTACAAAAAATTAAGTGGGTACAATAGAAAGTTTTTTGTTAGTTTTTATACAAATGGTAAGTAATTACACTGTTTTAAAATTTAATTCCTTATATTTTGCTTCGTAACAATTTCATATATTTTATAAAATTGCCATTTCAAATACTGTGTCGTTCACGTATCACTATATATAATAGCCAGAATTAACTGAAAAGTAAATAAAAAGTGTGAGTTATCACAATAAATCATGTAATAAACACAAATTTTCATATCCCACAAAGTCCAATGCGCGAAAATTACGTTTTATGTTATAATTTCGATATATAGTGAACATTATGGCGAAGTTGTTTTCAACAATAACTAAAAATAAAAATGTGAATGTGAAGCACCAGCTTTCAAATAAAAAAAGAATCATCGAAATCAGTTCACCCAGAAGGTTATGAGGTAACACACATAAAAAAACACAGTCGACTTCCTTCTCCTGTTTGAAGTCGTTAGAAAAATGGCGTTGCTCAAAGATAGCGTAATAAAGTATATACTTTATTACGCTATCTTACGGATGTACAAGTATATACCTGTGATTTAATTTTTTTTGAGGCTTCTACTGAGTTTATCGATATAATTATATTATATATTTCTTTTCTTTATGAAAATCAAGTGTTTCTATGTCCTTGTTTCTTTCTTCATAATATTTATTCGATTTTAACATATATATATATATATTGAATTTTAACATAATATAGCGATTCGTTAGATTTGCCTTAGTTGTAAAAGTGAAATAATATTTACTTTTTTTTCTTTTCAGTAGAATTGTTTGGTTTTGTTATTTAATATTGTTTTAACCATTGAACTTGTTTACGCAACTTTTGTTTAATAAATTGTTTGATGCTGTTTGATGACTTTTTTACACATAATTGTTTACCACCGGCGGATTTTCCGGACCGATACGACTTAGGGACCTTCAAGAAAAGAGCTTACACCTTTCTAAACGGCCGGCAACGCATCTGCAATCCCCTGGTGTTGCGGTTGTTCATGGGCGGCGGTAGTCACTTACCATCAGGTGAGCCGCATGCTCGTTTGCCCCCTCTTCTATAAAAAAAAAAAACCACAAAAATATTTTTTTAAATAATAAAATTAATCCCTCCCTCTCCTTACAGTTTCATTCCACTGCTGGTGATGGACCGTTACATCCTATAAAAACCCCCAATGAACATAGGCCTCCACTATATTCCTCATAGAGGGTATACTTGTCATAGTTGCCACGTTCTGTTCCACGGTACACGTGCCTTGTTGTATTGAACAGTGGATCAGTCGCCTCTTACGAAACCCACGGAATAGTATGAATATTCATACACCGCCACTACACAGTAATTGATAATTTCTCGAAACATTTCATTTATCGACAAATCGTCTTGCAATCGTCGTCACTCTAGCGCTCACTTGACCTTCATATAAATAATTCGATATTTTAATTGTTGATAATTTTTTATTTTTGGATATGAACATAGTAATGACTCTAAGTTATTTTTACCATTTTTTTAAAAAATCGTCTGGCCTGACCTACTATACTCTTTGGCTTGACCATAGTTCTAACTAAATATGTCCAATAAAATGTCAAGGTCTGAGAGGTTAACTATGACATAGGGACGTCAAACACCTCAGTCCCCTCTGTGACCATACGTGCTGTAAAGCACCTGAAATGTGGGGAATTAAAAAGTTAAATCAAACGCGATAAAATCCGTAAAACTTAGTTTAATTTATCGTTTCTGTTTATTTTGGTTGTAATAAATTGTTAAATGGCACTGAACATTTGTGGCAGTAATTATTTTTAGTTTTTTTTTTGTTTAAAGTTATATGTTAAAAAATTGTTCTGTAGTTTATTTCTAAAACCAGAAGATTATTTTTCGAATAAAATTTTTTTTTTCGCAAAAATCGATTATTTTTAAAAAAAAAATCGATTTTTCTTAAATCGATTATTATCACAAAGCAAAAAATCGATTTTTTATTAATCGATTTTTTTCACTCAATGTCACATCCGTATTGGTGATTGAGCCTCCTTACTTAGCTTGCTTATTTCAGGAAACTACAACATTACGGTGTAAAAAATTTGGCACTTAAGACTTATTACTTCATAAACTCAAAAAGTCGTGATCAATGGTAAAGGTTCCTCCGGATCGGTAGTATCAATGGGCGTTCCTCAGGGCTCGATTCTTGGCCCATTCCTGTTCTTAATCTATATTAATGACTTACCTTATCTTGTAGGGGACAATCACGATATAGTATTATTTGCTGACGATATCTCTTTAATTTTCAAATACCAACGGCAGTCAGTTAATTATCACGATGTAAATAATGCTCTATCGAAATTAGTACATTGGCTTAACGCCAACAATTTGCTCTTAAATGGCAATAAGACAAAATATATTAAATTTACAATACCTAATGTAAAACATTCGAAAATCAATATGCTCTTAAATGGGGAGAAGTTGAGTCTTGTGGATACCACTGTTTTACTTGGTATTACTATTAACGTGTACACCTATGTTTGCGCGGCGCACGGTTGCAGACGATGGCTGGACCACTGTGTTGTCTCAAACTCGGCCTTTGCCAGGCCGAGTTTGAGACACCGTTGTTGAAGTGGGGGATATAGAAGACGTCTTTGTGTCTGATCATTTACCCTTAATAGTTAAATGTGGCTTAAGGATTGTTAGGCCTAAATGGATAGCACGCGACTTGCATCCTAGCTCAGTAATATGAGGGGAAAGAGATCAGAAACAAATATCTAATTATCAATAACTCTGTCACAATAGACTGCGTGAGATTGATTTCCCCTCGGAGTTTAGAAAATGCGGTCGCGGGCTATGCGGTTTGGAGGAACACAGGCGGGTTAGGCAGAATGTATGACAGCATTGTGAAAAAACCTTGTAACAAGCCAAGTAAAAACAGACACCTCTGTGGCTGGAACAAACATGTTCAAGAGGCGCATCGGATGGCTATGGTTATGGATAACTTCAAGATATGGTTGTCGTCATCATCTGGAAGGATCTATGATCAAATGAACGAGTCCCGCAAAATATTCAAAAGTCTGTTAAAATGGTGTCAACGAAACCAAGAACAATTGAAAATGGACATCCTAGCACAGCATAGGGTGGACAAAAACTTTAACAGTTTTGGAAGGCTACCAAGAGATGTGATGTCAAGCCTGGCCTCCCGGTGAGTGTAGATGGGAATAGCGAGTCGGTACATATTGCGAATATTTTTGCTCAACATTTCAAAGTGCATTCCCCACTGGGGCCCTTACTATCTGTGAATAGTGCTAAGGTCGAATGTCAGGGGGACGTGCCACTGATGCGCGTTACTGCAAAGCAGGTAAGAGAGGCGCTAAAAAAAATGGCCGGTGGCAAGTCCCCCGGTCATGACGGTATTAGTGTAGAACATCTGAGGCATGCGGGGCCTCATCTGCCGAGAGTGCTGGCCCTGTTCTTCTCAATGTGCATAAATCACTCTTATTTACCACGTGACCTTATAAAGACCATCGTAGTGCCCATTGTTAAGGACAGGACCGGTGACATCTCTAGCAGGGGGAATTACCGCCCTATATCACTTGCCACAACAATTGCTAAGATGTTGGACAGTGTGTTTGACTCGGAATTAGATAAGTATGCAAATATACATGACGCGCAGTTCGGGTTAGACCTGGACTTTCTACCGATAGCGTAATCCTGAGCCTAAAGCACACTGTCCAATACTACACAGATCCCAAGACGCCGGTGTACGCCTGTTTTATTGACCTTGTGTCCTATAAGATACTTTGGAGAAAGTTGGCGGAAAGGGGTGTACCGGCTGAGTTGCTAGAAATGTTTAGGTTTTGTTATTCCAACCAAACCAACTTTGTAAAGTGGGCTGATTCTCTGTCGGAAGAATACGTGTTGGAGTGCGGGGTGAGACAGGGGGAGTTGACGTCTCCCAAGCTCTTCAACATGTATGTGAATGCCCTCATCGTGAAGTTGAGCAGCATGCGCGTCGGGTGTCGCATAGATGGCGTTAGCATTAATTATATAAGTTACGCTGACGATATGGTGCTGCTCAGCCCAACGGTGGGTGGCCTAAGAGAAATGTTAAAGGTATGTGAGATGTATACTACTGAGCATGGGCTCACATACAATGTCAAAAACAGTACATGGTCTTTGAGGCCGCTGGTATATGTCACATTATTGCAAATAATGTTACCCTTAATGGCATGAACGTGAAACGAGTCATTAAATTTAAATATCTGGGGCATATTATTACTGGTGACCTCAAAGATGATGCTGACATTGAAAAGGAGCGCAGGGCTCTAGCGGTTAGAGGTAATATGTTGGCTCGCAGGTTTTCCAGTTGTACAGAACAAGTTAAGATTACGCCTTTTAAAGCATACTGCCGGAGCGTATACACCGGGAGCCTGTGGGTCAAATACACCAAAAGATCGCTTGAAGCCCTGCGCATCCAATATAATAATATATTCAGGATGCTGTTGAGACTGCCTCGTTTTTGTAGTGCATCAGGGATGTCTGCAGCATACCAAACAGATGGTTTTAATGTCATCATACGCAAAAAAACCGCATCCCTTATTAGCAGGGTACGAGCCAGTCACAACAGCATTCTGAGGACCATAGCGGACAGATATACATCGCCGCTGTGGAAATGTCTTGTGCAGAGACTGATCACTGGGCCCTATCCACCCCCATGATGGTCTGTCTCGGCACAGGGTATTACTTTATTTCCCTAGATTTTAAGCAAACCATTGTTTTACTAACCCTTGTTATTATTATTATTGGGGTATCTATAAAGTTTTCTCATCTGGTTGGGCAGTATAAATATATAATTGTAAATGCAAATGGTAAACTTACATAAATATCAACAAAATAAAATAAATATATAAAAACTCAACCAGATGGAAGTCCTCGGCAGGGGAGACCAGACGGCAGAGGGTTAGGGGGATAGGGAAAGAAACCGGCGGACGATGCGAGCGGTATCGAGGAGCACCGCCTTTTGCATTTGAGCCTGGAGCGGTCCGTCACGGAGTCCCAGTCGCCTCAGATGACCCGAGAGGCTGACTGGGATTAACCCGTTCGCAAATACGACCACAAGAATAATTTCGGTCGGCAGACCACCCCACATGTCGGTCACCTCGTGAGCCAGGTCCAGATATTTTGTCAGCTTATCTGTTTCGGCTTTCACGAGATTCTCGTCATAAGGTATGGTAATGTCGACCAAATCCTTGTATCCTTATCAGGCACAATATCATGCTTATTCGCAAGAATAATCCTGTCTGTGATGATGGCCCGGTCCCAGTAGAGCCTGGCCCGGTCATTTTCGAGCACGGCTTCCGGCAAGTACTTATAATATGGTAGTTTCTGATCCACGAGACCGTATTTCAGAGCGAGCTCCTGATGTAGAATCCTAGCTACTAGATTGTGTCTGTGCAAATACTCAGAGTTAGAAAGCGCCGAACAACCGGAGATGTCATGCCTAAGTGACTCACCGGGATGGCGACAAACTCGACAGATGTCGACGGCGCCATCCTTTAGGATGTATTTCCGATAATTGTTGGTCTTTAATAACCTGCCGATTAGGGCTCTTGCCTTTGCGATACGGTCCTCAATTATTTTTCTCCAGGCTGGGATGACGCTACTTTGTTTAGTAGCACGTCCAGCCGTGGGAAGTTTGGCGCCAATAATACGGCAAACTGCCATTGCGGCGCCAAAAAGAATTGAGTCCGTCTCAAAGGTCCAGGCTGGCTTCCAAATAGGTTACCAGCATTGGGTTGAGAGCCCTCACGGCAGCCCGATTCCGCTTGCTTAGGGGTATGCGGGGACGTCGCGGTCGATTTTTGAGAGGCGTACTGCGCGTTTCCAAAATAGCCTCTTCCAATATACTCCTCATTTGCTCTACTTTGTGGGAGACTATTTTATCATCGCCTGAGTCAACCACAACTGGAATATCCACGGCGGCATCCACGTGCGCGGGTTGCTCTGCAATTAGTGTTGCTGCATTACCAGCTGTAGCATTTTTATCCGATGAGGGAACAGCCTCACGTCGTAGTCGTTCGAGTTCAGCGTCACCAAATATGTTGGAGCGCAGGATATTGCGAACTCGGTCTGCCAGGTTTTGCTACGTTACATGAACCGATGGCTCCAGCTCTGCGAAAAAGCGATGCATCCGAGCCCGATACGCCATTTTAGTTTCTTCCCCTTTCGCCCTAAAGTACGCTCGCAATGCGTTTGTGTTCATTGTTTCCGTCCAACGCATGTGACGTGCTCCACCAGCGGCGGATGCCGCTTGCTGAGTCCGAGAAGACTCGGCCGACATCAAGCCCTCTGGTGGGGATGATGGATGCGGCCGGCTGCTAGGTGGTCTTCAGCCCCCCGCGCTCGGCTGGCGGTCCGTATGCTGTCGCGTCCAGCGCCAGCTCCAGACGCGCCCTGGCGACCTCCAGGCAGCGGCCCTTTGCGCACTCTTCTTTTATCCATCACCCATTAAATGGGCGTCAATTAACGGGAGACGCCCAGGCCCGGCACCGTTTCATGGTGCGGCCGTAAGCACAAACGAGCCTTTGCATTTTATAAATTAGTAAAGGGGGTAACATCACACGGTTTTACACGCACTGCGCACAGAACACAGGCGGTCACATCTTCCAAATAGTTTCATATACTAATGAAGGATGAAACAGCACACAGTTTCACACGCAATGCGCAAGGAACACAGGCGGTTACATCTGCCATAACAATGTTTTAACATTTTTCACTGAAATGAAAATACATCCCGAAAAGTTACAAAGTGTTAATTTCTGCCGTTCTCGTGAACTGAAAAATCAGTGGTGGAAGCTAAAAGAACCACAACAAAATGGTTACTTACTCTGAGCTATGATAGTACAGAAAACCTAATTAAACCGTAATCTTTATCATAAATGTACGTAAATAAAATATATGAATACAGTATGTAATCCATATGTATCTATAGGAGTTTCTAATTTATATATGTTTTATTAATTATTGTAATATTTGTGAATAACAATATTTTCTTTACTAACAATTTATTAATTTACCTCTAATTATTTAATTTTTATACATATTAACTAAATATAAATATTTATTTTATTTTATATTTTATTTTATTTTAAAAACAAAAAGCTTACATAATGTAATAACCGTACGTCGACCCAGTGTCAATTAATGAAAACCATAAAAAAAATCGTATCAGGCCCTCACGACACAGGCATGCCTAGTGTGAGGACCACAGAACTATACACCCTTGTTTATACACTCCAGCTTAGTTAGTATGATAAGATCATAGTTTATAATTGTATACTAGAAAATTAAAACTACTGTACTTCCATTTTATTATCATCTTATATTGTATATTATAATCTGTACCACCTTAGCTGTAAATAAACATTTTTTCATTTTTTTTCATTTTTTTTTTCAACTTGTTACATTCCAAACATTTGTACTTATAGTGTTTTTAATACATAGATACCTAATTAATAATTTATTTTTAATCATTATTATTCTTATTTTCCTCTATGAAAAAGACGTTACCCCCACACTAGGATTTTCTCCTGAGTCGCGGAGGCAGTTTACAAACATAAATTGCACGAGGACAAACATCCAAACCCGGATAAACTGTTTGTAGGCCATACAAATAGTTTTTCCGTGCGGGATTCGAACCCGCAGCCCCCAGCGCAACAACTCATTGCTAAGTCACTGCGCCACGGAGATTTATTTTAATAAATGCGTTGTTTTATCTATGTTTTATTTTATTTTTATCACTAACCCATATAATGACAGAACTAAATACACTATCGATAACGCTTATCTACAACAATAACACGCATCACTATGCTCGCCCCTAAGGTCTGTGAGTGGGAGAGAGAGCGAAATAATCCGATGATTTATGACCCATACTGCACGGACAAAATAATTCTAGTATAAGTAAATCATTCTCAAACTCACTCCCAGAATCAGAGAACATGCTATAAGTTTGTACCTACTGGTGCGTCTGCTAAGAAGTGACAAGAATGTCTGACGGCAAACGTAATTTGCATACGTAGGTCAAATGTGTACACCAACATGGGAGCGTTGCATCGCATACGTGGCGTACGTGCCAACCAGTAGACAATATCTCAGAGTCAGCGTGACGCATGTTGTTTGTTTTGTTAGTTGCAAGTACAAGAATACTTGTATGTAAAAACGTGGTATTATTAATAATGGTTGTTTATTGTACTGTGTGTATGAATAATACTAGAAAAAATAAAAATATATCATACTTTAACTATCCCAAGGAGTAAAATAGGTAAGTAATTATTTGATTATTACTTTTTCGCGATTTTAAAAGTTTTGCGAATATTTCGATCTTTAAATAAATATTGTCAATGTTGGCAAAGAAATACTTAAACGTATTACATAAAGATTGTAAATTTAATATGTCATGTGAGTGTTTCCTGTTAGATTACTTGAAAAAACTTTATCTTAGATTCAGATTTTACCACACTATTAAAAGAAACAATAAATTATAAAAAAATAAAAATTATAAAAAGAGAATTATTAGAGTAAGTAATTTGTAAAGAATTCTATCATATTGAATAATAAAACTATTTAACAAATGTTTTGTTTAATTTGTCTTCACCTATTGTGACAACCCTTCCAAAATAGGTAACAATTTTGCACGTTCTTAAGGTGAAAGCGCCAGGGTAGACCGCGAAATTCAAATTTTCTTACGTTTTTTTGCAATTTGCAGGTCAATGTCAGGTTGTATGTTTAACAAAATATGATTCGCGACCGTTACGAGTATGTATTTACAGAATTATAATCATCAATACAACCCTCTAAGTTCTTATAATTCCATTGTATGGCTATTTCCAGAAAAACTCATTCAAAAATGGAAAGAAATCAGGAATGAGGAAATGAGCAGCAATGTGCGCTTTGTATTTGATTTTTTATTAAGATTTTTGGCTTGGATGCTGATTTTTGTAGTTTGAGCCATGTCTTCATTTATCTCAGTGTCAAGTGATTATAACCCTTTATATACACAGGTTCACAACATACGTCACATTGTGTAGTTTTTGGGAGATTTTGACGGCAACTTGAACTAGCACACGGTGATAGTATGTGCCTAAGCAGATAGACACCTTATTTTGAGATTCACATCACCATCGGAGCACTTGTTTCGCCGTTTCCACTTATAGCTCACATGCGCAGACATTTAATACACAAAATCTCACCACTTTTACATATCAAAATCCACTTCACACTATTATTTAAACGATAATACGGGAGTATCAATCCGCCGCCGCTCAAGTTTCCGCTAAAATTCCTTTTATTTCATACGACAGATCACCCCACAGATATATATATATATATATATATATATATATATATATATATATATACATATATATATATATATATATATATATATATATATATATATATATATATATATATACATATATATACATATATATATATATATGTATTTTTATATATAAAACTACTAAACTGATTGCAATGAAATTTTGCACACTGTGTACAGTTTGGTGCAACTTGAGTGATAGGATAGTTTTGATCCCTATAAGTAACCCTCAACTATCGATGATGACATCGATAGCTCAACGATAGCCTTTATCGATGTTTTTTGCACATGTATTTAATAGGTTAGAATTAGATGAATATCAAATTGTCATGTTGTTTATGGTTTATAATTGATGAAATAAAAGAAATTAATAAACAATGTAGTGTAAAACAGTAATTAAAAAAACTGGAAGAAGTTCACAAATATCTAGTTCCTTTGTTATATAGTCCAATATTAGTACCTTTCAATCTCTTTCTCTGTTAATATAGAGTTGAGCCAGCTATTGAAAATAATTTAAAAATAAAAAATTTGGTACAACTGACTTCAATATAAATTATTAAGGATAACTCAAAAACCACCGTACCACAGAACAAAGTACCAGCTTTCAAACAAAAAAAAGAATCATCGAAATCTGTTCAGAAAAAAGCTATGAGGTAACACACATTAAAAAAAAGAACATACAGTCGAATTGAGAACCCCCACCCCAGCCTGCAAAATAATGATATTTGTAATAAAAAAATACTAGTCGACGTATTTTTAATAGCACATTACGATTATACTTGTATTTGTAATTGCACACTCTCCAATTTTTTATAAAAAATCAAAAAGTAAATTATGGTTTTTACTAGTACTGCAATATCGATATCTCTCTAAATAAAGTTTTTTTCTAATTGCACAGAGTGCCAATAAATTGCACATATCTCGATTGTAATTGCACAATACCGTATTGTTATTGCACATACTTATTTAGTTACAAAAATTAATAATTAAGTAAAACTGTTTAATATCATAGTAAATAATCTCTTATTGAAATTTGTTTTATTTTAATTAATTTATTTTTATTAGGGCAGATAACAAATAAAATAGGTTAGGTTCATCTTATGTCAAAGAATCGAATTGATTGACCCCGACTCCACCTGGTACGAGTCTGTCCTACCCCTAGAGTGGTTATATAGAGCCGGAGGCGCGTAGGGGGAGCAGCCTCCGCCTGCTGTAACAAACCGAAGCTGCGGAGGCGAGGAGGGATGCCTGCGATTTGTTACGCAAAGGCGTAGAGGCTGCTCTCCCTGCAGCGCCAGAGACGTTGCAGTCCCAAAATAGATACAGAAATATAAATTTGTAATTCATTATGTTCTTTTATTCAGCGCTGTTATAGGCAACCCAAAAAAATACCTCAAATAAACCCCACCCCCAAAAGAGCAACATTCAAATTTTCCCGCCACAAAAAAATTGCAGGGGCTGACTATAGATGGAGCTAGTGGGTGTATATTAGATTTATTTTATTTTGTATGAAGTTGGTGTTCATCTCCGCTAGGAGTAATAGTGTTCTGTGGTCCATGGCATCTCCACCATAGAGAACCTGAACAATGTCTCTTGTAGAATTTCTAACTGTCGAATCGTAGTGCAGGCAAAGGTCATGAAGTTATAGATAAAGATGGAGACCACACTCCGAATACCTACTTGAAGCTTAAGCTATGTATTACTATCTCGCTCTCTGTGGGCAGGCCCTCCCTTTCTAAGTAGGTAACCTTTATTTTATTTTTCCCAGGATATCGCTATAAGTAGTTGAGTTACATTAAGTGTTTTATTTATAAATATCTATATCTCTGTTTACTACTAAGACCTAGTCTATATAGATTATATATTTTTGTATAATGTTTTTGGGAATTGACTAGTTTTATGAAGAAAGGTTTTCATTTCCATGGGCAGAACCGGTATTAAAATATGAATACGCATTTCCGTCACAACCCATATAATGCCGAGCCTATTTAGAAAATGTGGAAAATAAATATATCAGAGAATATTTTATAACTACCATTTCGATAATGTATTTTCTGGTTATTGTATACAATTCCTAAACGGTACCAACTAAATATAAAATTAAAATTTATTATAACCCCGGGTGATCAATGAATTGGGCAAAATATACCTGATTTATTGTTCAGACAGACTAAATCTATTTCTGGACAATTATTTAAAAAAAATATCACGAGGACTAAAGCAGCGTAGCGGAGCTCCTGCCTTAGCCTTCTGACCTAACCCATCCGAGTCAGGCTGCTCTGAGCTGAAATGTGTATAATACTATATTCCACACATCCAGTTCATTTTAAGAATTATCTACAATTCCTAGGAATTCTATATAATAACGGATTTCATAGATTTCTAGTAACATGTACTATAATAGGAACGATAATATATTATTATTTTGAGTTGTTATCAGGAAAATGCCGCTGCCCATCTCCTGTTTCATTTTCCCTCTGACACCTCTTACAACACCCTCGGAAGGATATGGGGTAGTGGATATTCTCACACCGCCACTACATGGTTTGTTAAAAACCTTAAATAAATAAATAAAAACACTTTCCATATTAAAATTATTTATTGAATTTTTCACACCATGTGGATTACTCTGTGGCTTTTTGAAGTCCTTACAGATATGAGCAAAGCGCCCTTGAATAATATTTTCAATTTCTGACTGACCCGTATACTTTTTAATAGTGTCCATTAAAGAAGACCTATCCTGAATTTTTTAGTTTGGCGCACCACTTTTTGCTTAAGAATCTTAGTTTTCGTCTCAAGTATTTCTTCTTTAGTACACTTTATTTTCACTTGCACGCCCCTATCAATCTTCGCGGGATCGTCGCATTCACTGCTGACCTAAGAAAACAAGAAAACTTTATGAAATCAGTATTTTTAGCATCGTACATCGTCGTAGGGGTACAGGGTCGTAGCGTGATGTTAGATAGACTTCCTGAAGAATTGGTTTTAAAAATGCAAAAAAATGTTTTCAAATCAGACTGGTATAGTTCCAGAGATTAGAGAACTCTAACAAAAAAAAAGAAACAAATAACTCTTCTACATCATAATGTCAGTACAAATTTACATCACTTAATAGGTAACATATAATACACCGGAGCGCGCCTTCATGAGCAAGCATAAATGAAGCATCAAACAAGAAGCTTTATGCTTACTGTCGTAGTAGTTACCACACTGCGATTGGCACTAAAGAGTTTAAATATGTATGTGTTTTAAGCTATATAATACATTATGTAATGTAATATTAAAGTCATAATAAATACAAATAAAAGGTATGTATTTAGTAATAAAGGAAAAAGACACTTACAGGTAATTTGTTAAGATTGCATAAATTTTCAAGAATTTTTCGACATTGTTTTTTACTAGTTTGGTCTTCAATATTACAGCCAGTACATTTCACTTCTGTTTCCTTAAGTGCAGAACTACTTTCATAAATGTCAGAACTAGTGCTTGGTACAGCCAGAGCAGCTATTTGCACAATAGACTCTTCATGAAATGCACTTATTGTCTGCAAATAATAACATATTTTACAAAATGTTGCTTTATATCATACATCTAAACTACTACATTTCTAAATACATAATTATTATAAGCGTTATTAAAGTATCAGAATAATGAGAAACAAAAACTAAATAAAAATAAATTGTCTACCAAAACAATATATTATGTTACTCATTTTTAATTTAATATTATGAAATCCGTCATTATATAGAATATATAGGAAGTGTACATAATTCCTAAATTTCATGCATTTCCGGTAACATTATAAGAAACATGTACATATAATTAGTTAAGGTCACCCGGAAAGTCTCAGATACATCATCAATATGGTCACACTACTTCAGTGCGATTTGTTTTAAACAAAAACAATAAAATTGTTCAAAACTTAATTAAATTCAATGTAAAACTATTTGATCTTGACAAAGTTATAATTTACTAATATGTTTAAAACACTGATAAAACGTTTCAGCAAAAAATTAAGTGAAAATACAAAAAGTATGTTTACAAGTATTCAATGTCAGAAGTCACTATTTAAACACTTACGTGTGAAATCTTATATCACCTCCTGGACACCAACTACTGTCGCAACCACGTACTACACAAGTTTGCACCATTTCTTGAATTATAACAATAATTAACTTTAAATATCTCAAACGACGCTGTGAACTGCTAAGTAAACAACGCCATATTTGTCTAATTTATGTTGACTTATAGCGCTAATGTTGCCATATTACCGAATCCTTAGGAAATGGGATTGTAGTACACTGACTCATGAACCCAATAATGCATACGAGACCTTTAGTTTTGGAATTTTTAATGTAACTAATCGTAGATCAACTATTTATTTGTTGGTACATTATTTTATAAAGCTTAACTTCTGATTTAGTTAGTGTGGAAATTATTTCTAAGAATTTACCGGGAGATTCAAATAAAAACATAGCAATATTGTGTTCCACACTAAAAAGAGAAGTCAGACCACAGAGAGTGAGATAAAGATACGTAGGTATTTGACTCAAGCTGTTGTTCCAAGTGTGGCCTCCATCTTTATCTATAACTTCATGGCAAAGGTCTTCCAAACTCTGCACCAACTTTCTCTGCATCTAGCACTTCTTACTAGTTTGTGCTCTGCATGTATCCAGTTTCAGCTGTTTTCACCTCAGTATCCACAGAAATAACAAAAAATAATACATACTGCTTTTCATTTCCTTAAAATCAAATATTCTGAAATGGATTGAAACGTGATGTGTTGTGGTTAAAAAGCAGAACGACTTATGGCCCGTTTTCATTGATGGTATGCACTATGCCCGTCGTCTGCTGCGTCAGTTTTACTTAATTATTAATTTTTGTAACTAAATAAATATGTGCAATAACAATACGTTATTGAGCAATTACAATCGAGATATGTGCAATTTAATGGCACTCTGTGCAACTAGAAAAAAACTTTATTTACGGAGATATCGATATTGCAGTACTAGTAAAAACTATAATTAACTTTTTGATTTTTTATAAAAATTGGAGAGTGTGCAATTACAAATACAAGTATAATCGTAATGTGCTATTAAAAATACGTCGACTAGTATTTTTTTTATTACAAATATCATTATTTTGCAGGCTGGGGTGGGGGAGGTGTCGAATTGAGTACCTTATTATTTTTGAAGTCGTTAGATAATCGCTCAGATGGCGTTGATGTAGCGATTGTGGTCAAATATCTCACTGCAAGCTTTTTTTTTACTTAATAGGTAGAACCAATAATATTGTTCTAAACGTTCATTGGATCGTGTTTAAGATCAATCATCGGTTTTTTTTTTTAGAAACAACTGACAAAGAAACATACAACCAGCAACGACACCAATAACAAAACGAAATCTAAAAAATTTGATACACCATAATGATATAATTTTAGGTTGTCGATGCGCTCAAGCATTCTGAATTATTCAAAATTTTAAATATTTTAGAGGAGATGCAAGATTTAGTTGATATAGATTTCGCGGGTTCGCAGTATTCGCAATTACCCAGTAATCGATTATGAGTTTATTGACATCGAAGTTTCGATGTTTGACATGTGGCATCAGTGATGTTAAAACATCGATGTTTCATTTTTGACATGGATTATCATCGATCATCCCTAATAGTAGCTAATAGCTACATTTACTGAAAGCAGCTCTACGCCACGTTTTATAAAATTCCGAAAATTTGTATTTCTGCTCACATTTGTGGTCACCACGTCCGCAGTTTAATGCCTAGATCGGATTTTTTTCTTTTAATGTGTTTCCTAATAATGATGTTTCTATGGGTATTTTACAAGACGAAAGATACTAAGATTTATGTAGTATTTTACAAGACGGCAATAAACATAAGTTTAAATTTTTTACTTTATTTAACTGCTAAGTGTGAGCACCTGTGGTGAAAAAAAACGTATGGGATCTGTGTAGCCAATCATTTAAAAAGTTTGCCTACGGAATGAGGATTCTAAAACATTAGCATACCATGTACTTAATGTTATTATTACTTTCTGAGCTATAGCCATTAATGTGTAAAAGTAGGCATTTAATTACAAAATTATTCGCAACTACTTTTTTTTAACATTTCATGTCTTTATTAGGTAAGTACATCTGTCGCACTTGAAAATTTAACTTTTTTGTAAAATTGCCTTGTTTGGACGAATTCTAAGCTGTGTGAGTGAGACAAACGGTGTTTAGGATTAATGTGAGTAAAAATGATCGACAGATTCTCCATTGTATGAATTCATGTTTGGAATTCGTGTTTGGTTATTGTTAAATATGGTTAGTGCGTATCTCCACCTTTTCGAAATCGCATGTGCTCTATTATTTCGGACTTTTGGCTACAAAATACTATTTCGCACTCTACTAGACTCTTGACTTGTGCATTTAGATTGGATTTTGTTTGTTTGGTGATAATTGTGACAATTCGGCATTCTACTAGACTCATGATTTGTGCATAACAACAGGACTGTTTCATGTCACGAGAAATGTACACACCCCAAGAGTATGCTATCATGAATTTTATCTATGGTGAATGTAGCGTTTTTATTAGAGTGCACGGCATTTATTCAGAGGGGAGAATGCCTGGTGCTGGTATTGGTGGTGCCAGTAGCAGAGAACGATACCTGACATTGACATTGAAGAAATTGTCCATGATATGGTTGAAAAAGCTCCGTCTATTTCAATGCGAGATATCGAACGACGCACTGGAGTATCGCACTCTACAGCACATCGGATTCTCAAAAAATTGAGACTTCAGCCTTATCACGTTACACGTGTGCAAACGCTTGAACAACGTGACAACCCAGCACGAGTTACTTTTTGCAGAGAAATGCTGAGGCGAATGGATGAAGATCCTGGGTTTTTTTTTTTGAAAAATTTTGTAGAGCGACGAGTCAACGTGTAAAAGAGACGGTTACCTTAACTTGCATAATCAGCACAGTTGGCAACGAACAAACCCATATTTGATGAGAGAAAATAGGTCGTAATACCAGTTTACTAAAAGGAAGAATCATAGGCCCCTATGAATTGCCGGGTAACCTGAATGGGGCCAATTATTTAGAATTTCTGCAAAATGAGGTGCCCCATTCATTAAAAGATGAGCCACTAACCATCCGGCGAAGACTGTGGCTTCAAAATGATGGTTGTCTGGCACTTAACAGTGGTAGAGCCACGCGGCAGCTTTTGCTGTCGTACGGATGGGCCGGCTCGAACCGGGGTAGTACCACGACCTCACAGAAAAACCTGCGTGAAGTAGAGGTTTACCTCTGCGTTTCGCTTGGTGAGTGCAGGTGGCCGGAGGCCCTCTTTACTGGAAAAGAGGCATTCCATCTTAGTCCTCACGGGTGACAACGCATCTACATTTTGATTTGTAACAGAGGATAGATGTAGATGTCTATGGGCCGCAGCAACCACTTACCATCAAAAGGACTGTGTGCTCGTTTGTCACCCTTATCCTATAAAAAAAAAACATTACGCCGTCCAAGTTAAGAGTTACTTAAACGAAGCCCACCGTGACCGACGCCGATCGGCCGAATGGGGCCATTATTGTGGCCACCAAGATCACCTGATCATAAGCCATTAGATATTTTTTATTGGGACTGTCTAAAGGGGCAAGTTTATAAAAAACCAATTGAAACAATCGACGAACTTAGACTTCGCGTCTCAGAAGCAGCAAAGGTTATTTCAACCAAAAATTATCAAAGACTTTTAGAAAGATCGTTTTAAAAAGATGTAGAGTCTGCATAAGAGCAGGAGGAGGCCAGCTCGAGCATTTCCTGTAAATGATTTTAAATAAAAAAATTGTATATAACTCATTTTCTTTTCATTATTTTACGCATCCTTAACAAATGGAAAACAGTACAAACCATATTTTCACAGCTGTATATAATAGAACAAGTCAAGTTTCATTGTTTGTCTCGCTCACACAGTTTAGAATTCGTCCAAACAAGGCAATTTTACAAAAAAGTTAAATTTTCAAGGGCGACAAATGTACTTACCTAATAAAGACATGCAATATTAAAAAAAAACTAATTGCCAATAATTTTTTAATTTTGTAATGAAATGCCTACTTTTACACATTAACGGCTATAGCTCAGAAAGTAATGACATTAAGTACATGGTATGCTAATGTTTTAGAATCCTCATGCCGTAGGCAAACTTTTTAAATGATTGGCCACCCAGATCCCATACGTTTTTTTTTTCACCACAGGTGCTCACACTTAGCAGTAAAATAAAGTAAAAAATTTAAACTTATGTTTAGTGCCGTCTTGTAAAATACTACCCATAGTAGTTGAAAACTTTTAAGGGTAATTTAGAAACATCATTAGGTATTAGGAAACACATTAAAAGAAAAAAATCCGATCTAGGCATTAAACTGCGGACGTGATGACCACAAATGTGAGCAGAAGTACGAATTTTCGGAATTTTATAAAACATGGCGTAGAGTGCGAACCGTTCGGGGTAGAATTTTTTTTAGGGAACCGAGGCCACCTCCCCCCCGCCCGAACACGTACGTGCCAGATTATCCGACATTACTGGGACATTCTGTATATATACAACTCTGTGTAAAAAGTATCGGGAATATGTCAATAAAAAGACTCGCGTAAAAGAGGCCGCTCTAATTTTTTTACTGCATGTTGGTAGCACTGTACTGATTTAGCGCGCAAAGTTTGAGCGGGATCTGTCATTTAATTTGTTTTAAACTACACTTTTTGTTGGTCATAGTTTTGAGTTCTCGGCGATTTTTACAATGGAAAATATTGTTGAACAAAGAGTGTGTCTTAAATTTTGTGTTTCGAATGATATTTCATATGGTGAATCACTAAAAATGTTGTGAAATACCTACGGCGAATCGTGTATATCGAAAACAAGGGCTTATGAATGGTATAAGGCTTTTAAAGAAGGCCGAGAAGTAGTAGTAGACTTGCCTCGTTCTGGTAGACCTTCAACCGCTACGACCAAAGAAAACATCGACAAAATCAAGAAGCTAGTGCTCGAAAATCGACGTATGAGTCTGAGAGAGTTGGCTAGTGAGGTGAACATATCTTTTAAGTCCGTCCACAACATTCTCATTGACATTTTAGGCATGAAACGCGTCGCCGCTCGACTAGTTCCAAAAGAGCTCAATTTTGTTCAAAGAGCGCAGCGAAAGCATGTCGCTGAAGACATGGTTTCCCGAGCTTCTACGGATCCGACCTTTATGAAACGTATAATAACTGGCGACGAGACATAGGTTTATGAGTACGACATGCAAACA
Organism: Parnassius mnemosyne; assembly: GCA_963668995.1. Taxonomy (NCBI): domain Eukaryota; kingdom Metazoa; phylum Arthropoda; class Insecta; order Lepidoptera; family Papilionidae; genus Parnassius; species Parnassius mnemosyne. The sequence continues at coordinate 30,412,418 of CAVLGL010000057.1, read as the reverse complement.
AGCCAACAGTCTTCAGAATGGCGTCTCGAAAACGAGCCGAAACCCAAAAAACCGCGGCAAAGTCGCTCCAAAATCAAGGTGATGCTGACAGTTTTTTTTTGACTACCGTGGTGTGGTTCACTCCGAATTCCTTCCAAAGGGAGAAACAGTGAATAAAGAATATTATTTAGGCGTCATGAAGCGTTTGCGTGAGAGTATCCGCCGAAAACGTCCAGATTTGTGGCAACACATCTCATGGATGCTGCACCATGATAATGCACCATCACACACAGCCATTATAGTGAAAGAGTTTTTAGCGAAAAATTCAACAAAAGTTCTCGGCCAAGCACCGTATTCACCTGATATGGCTCCGTCTGACTTTTTTTTATTTCCCAAGGTAAAATTACCACTTCGAGGAAAACGTTTTGAGTCGATAGATGCCATAAAAAAAAATTCGCTGAATGAGCTAAAGGCCATACCGCAAATAGCCTATGAAAAATGTATGGAAGACTGGGTGAAGCGTTGGAGATGTTGTATTGTAAGCGATGGGGCCTACTTTGAAGGCGACAAAATAAATTTAGATGAATAATTTGTATTTTTTGTTTTATTGACAAATTCCCGATATTTAGTACACAGAATGTATATATTAGATATGAGCGCCGAAAGCCAATTCCACGGCGGTGGCGGCGGCGGCGTCGCGGCGGCGTGGCGTGGCCGACCCTTGACCTTAGATATTTTCTTAAAAGGAAAAAATTTCTTAAAAAAAACATAAATGTAACCATTTTGTTGTTACCAAAAACAGGATTATATTTTTAATAAAGGCCTGGGGAGCCCCAGCCCATAGATGGGAACAGTATTCCATGTGAGGCTGAACCTGCGCCTTGTAAAGTTGCAGGCGGAGTGCTGGCATGAAATACTGTCCCGCTCTGCTGAATGCGCCAAGCTTTTTAGATTCCAATTTGGCCTTCTCTCCCAAGTGAACACGAAATTGCACATCACTCGATATGTCGACGCCGAGGATTCCGACACTGGCTGAGGCAACAAGTAGAGTGCTTTGAAACTGAGGAGATGCTCCGATCTGCAAGAAAGCTGGTGACCAATTCTACAATTTCTCGGGAAGCCCATAGGAAGGGGGCTTTGTGCCAAACCCGGTCGAAGGCTTTCGTAATATCCAAACTAACGGCCAATACCTCTCCCTTAGACTCTACTACCTCCAGCCATCTATAAGTCAAGTAAACCACAACATCACCAATTGATCGATCCCAACGAAACCCGTATCGGCGGTCACTAATCAGCTGGTGATCGTCAAGGTACCGCACGAGCTGGCAATTTATAATGGATTCCATTATTTTGAAGAACAAGTAGGTGATGGTGATAGGCTTGTACTTAGACTCGTCTGAGCGGTCGCCTTTTATAGGGATCGGGTGGACGAAAGCTGTCTTCCTTGAATTTGGGACTACCTACCTACCTAGGGAATAGGAGTATCGAAAAAGATGCGTTAGAACCGGTGCCAACTCTAGATCATACGTCATCAACTCAATTGGAGGGATTTTCAGGCCTACTCAACTTGTGAATGTCCAGGGAGAGGAGTGCTTTTGGAATCGAGGGCTGTGTGAATTTCACTTCCGGTACGGAGCACTCACACCACGAGATGGTCAGCGGTGTGCTCCCCCCGTCATCGTGAGTCGAGTTGGACGTAAAGAAAGAGCTTAGCATCGGCTTTCTCCTTTGCGGCATGGGCCAGTGAGTCATCCTCCCTGTGCAGAGATGGAAGAGATGGCTGACAGAAGTTCCCTTGGACAGCCTTGGCGAGAGACCAGAATGCACGGGTTCTCGAAGTAAGGCAAACTAGCAGTGTGACCATATGTGGCAGGTTCCTGCCATTTTGGCAGGAATGGCCTCTTATTTTAGCCTCTGGCATGATCGATTGACGTTTTATAAAACCTGGCAGTATTTGGCAGTATTGGCGTATTAAAATAGATTTCATTATGGCAACTTAAAATGACGAAAGTGGCAACCCTAGATACTTCACCAGCATGTTGGGGATTTCCCTGTATTTCTCGATTTCTCGTATTATGTTTGTATCACATTCAATAAACAACTTTAAAGAAATTGTGTATAAAGTTGATAATCTTAAAACGAATTAACACGAGTTGGTTAATATTTCAATCTTGTTAATAATATTTCGTGGACGATAGTACTTATAGGTGGCGGTGATGAAGCGAAAATATGAAAGGGGGTATATAGCGAAGTGGGAGCATGAACTTTTACTTTCATCATGGATCTCCAAAGCTAAAGATGATGCAGACAGTGTAACTGCAAATTGGCACCCTGGCTGTCCGCTTTAAAGGAGCACGCCGCTACTAGTAAACATCAAAAAAATATGAGTGGATTCAACATGTGAAAGAATATTCTCTCAAATAAATTCAATTGAGATAAAAACACGAAACACATTTATAAACAAATATTTACTGTCTATCTTGTACGTTAAACAAGACATTGGTGAGCATGGCGATTGCATTGCATTCAAACCAACGAAAGATATTTTTAAATTTTAATTTAAAAAAATATAGCATTTATATGTGCATTTTTACTTTTCTTAGTTTAATACATACAACGGTAAATACAGTTGGCAGTATTAGGGCATTTTTCACTACGGACTTTGGCAGGATTTGGCAGATTTTTAACCAAAGTGAGGCAGGATCTGTATTTTAAAAGATGATCACCATGCAAACTGGTTTCTCGACAATTCTGTTGTGTGCTGGCAATAACTCTTTTGAAGGACCTGGAGGCGGAATTATAATTCTTTTTAAGGGCGCTAGTGGTTACATCCCGGGATGTTGATTCGTCAGCCAAGGTCCGGTAGCACTCCTGCTTATAGCGTGATCCTATTTTACAGAAGCGGCCAAATCATGGCTGAGATCTGCCTCCGATGGGCACCACAGAGGAAGGAATAAAAAGTTCCATAGCCTGAAGTACCCCATCAGCCATAGAATTAGCAACAATGTTGGAATCGTCCGGCGAGAAGAAAACCCGCCCAAGGGTAAAATGCAAAGAAAGACCGCATCCTATACCAATCGGCCGACCTATAGTGACAAACACGGCGACAGCTTGCAGAATGCAACCGCGATGTTAGTGTAAGTGGCACCACACTTCAGATTAGACAATACTCCAAGGAGCCAAGAGGGGCGTCGGCGGTGGCCTGATATCTATCCGGATGAGAGGTCAGCAGAAGGTCCAACAGGGAAGGCCCATGATCATCCACATCTGGAATCCGCGTAAGCGAAGTAACCAGTTGTGTTAGACCATATGCCAAGGCAAAGTCATGAACAGATCTTCCCGCATGATCGGTTAAATATATACCGAGCCATTTGGCGTGGTGGGCGTTACAATCACCGAGGATCACGATCTTTACGGATGGGTTCTGTTGTAGTAAGGAATCTGTAGCTCTTTGGACGTGGTCGATGAGTCGGTCTGTTTCGGCATTACCGCTATAGGACGTATAGAGGCAGACAGGTCCGAATCTTCAAGACTGCCGAGGCCTTGGCCTTGACCTTGACCTTGGCCTTGTTGCTCAGCTTGCCCCAAGCAGTTATTATCTTTTCTGCTTCTGCATTTCATCTGGCAAAATTCAACGGCGCGTCGCGTGCTCCACTCGGCAACGACGCGTCGACATGAAGTCACGGCGACGGCGGCGCGCCGGCGAGCCGGCGCGGCGCTCATATCTAATATATATATTATATTCCGTTAATCTCTTTAGTTGTAAATAAAATATTTCATTTCAACTTCTTATTAATAATGATAAACAGATAAAATACATATACATATGAGTACTTTATGTTGATCTTTTCTTTCACGTTTACGATAAAGCGCTTAAAATTGTAAATAAGGGATCTACATTAAAAATAGCCTTTATAGGCTTACTGACAATTCAGAAGGCGATCTTAAGCGAATTTTAAAAAATTTAGGCGAATTTAGGCTACTTTTTTTAATTTTTGGCGCCTCAGAACGGTCTAGAAATAGATAATACTATATACCAGGAAGGTCTAGACTTGGCAACAATGACTGAAAGTTTTAGTTTAGTTATCTGTGTAGTATGGCCTAGATACCAGGCCATAAACTCCAAAAAAATAATATCTCTGTGTCGCGTAGTGTTTCCAGTCTATATCATCAGTCATATTCTCCGCTAGGAGTAAAGTATTCTGTGGTCTATATAGTTTGTGTATCTGTGTAGAAATTTGAGTTTTAAAACCATTTAAAACAAAGCTGCAATTTATTCTAATTGTATGTAAATATGGTGTTTTTAAGCTATTTTTAATTATGAACATCTTATCCCGGGGCACTGTTAAAATATCACGACTTATTCAAGTTGGTAAACTCACTATAAACCAATATAACATATAAAAATATAACCTTTCAATGTGTTTGACTAGTTGTAATTTGTTTTTTATTTTATTTATAGAATTACTGTAAAGTGAAAGAAATAGGTTCACAAAGACTTCGTTCCAAAACTGATATGGAGCTTAAATATCGAGAAGATCCTGTTGTGATAAAACTTGATACACCAGAATTTAAGAATATATTTACTCAAGAAGTTTTGGATCTTAAGAACTTATTTGAAAAATATCGTTATGAAATTCGAATCGCTGGAGGAGCTGTAAGGTATTTATTTTACAAACGCATTGAAGCCCGCTTTTCACTATGGGATATAATATAATATATATTACATCTCGAGATATAAATTAATATCGCTCACCATACATTTCATATGGAACCGTTTACACTGAGCTATAATATATATTACATCTGAAGCTATAAATATTTTTTCGATCGACAGAGTGATATTTTCATATTATATTACACCCCCTGTACCCCGCAAACCATTCCGCACCCCTGCAGAACGGTGTACGTGGTAAAAGGGGGTAATCCAATGAACATTGACGAACGCACACTGGTTAAAAGATATATATCACAGTGTGAAAGCCAATCGTGGGATATAATTTATATTTTGGGATATAATATATATTATATCCCATAGTGAAAAGCCAACCTAATTCTAAAAAGTTTCTACGAAATTTCTTAATAATGTAAAAATTTATTAATTTTATCTGTTATAAAAACACACATTTATTTTAAGGTGGATGTTCCTATTACCACTCGTCTATTGCCAATTTCAATATAAAATTTGTGCTATTTTAATTGAGCATAATATTTGTCAACCCCAAGTAGCACACAAGGGTTATGAACATCAATATACGAGCCCACATTTATAACTTCTTTTTCTTTTAAAAGCATATATGTGTTGAAAAGAGGTTATACCCTTATAAGAGTGGTTTATGAATTATTATACTGCTCCAGCTGTATAAAGTCTATATTATGGGATTTAAGTAAGCCTAGGATTCTTAATCAGAATATGAAAACTAGTATACAACTTTAAGTATTTTGTAACACTTCAATCTGATTTTATCATTAAAGTTGTATAGAAGCTGTTTTTGGCAGCTTATACAGCTCTAAGTGTTGTTATAGTATCACTAAAATCTTATTTCCGAACAATGGTGTATTCTAATTCTCTTCTAAAGCTTATTCTTATGGTTTCATTGTACACTTTTGTAAATACAGTAGTTATATGACTTCTGTCCATGAGAGTGATATAAATCTAAAACAAAAAAATAACAGCCATCATCATCATCATTACAGAACTTCACAAGTCCACTGCTGGGCATAGGACTCCCCCAAGGAATGCCATAAAGCACGGTCCTGAGCCACCTGCATTCATCGACAGGTCATCACTCCATCTAGTAGGGGTACGCCTTACACTTCGTCCACCGGTATGAGGCTACCACTCAAGAACCTTTTTCCCCATCAGTTGTCGGTTCTTCGAGCTATAAATTTTGAGTTTTGAGGCATTCCATCTTAGTCCTCACGGGTGACAACGCATCTACATTTTGATTTGTAACAGAGGATAGATGTAGATGTCTATGGGCCGCAGAAACCACTTACCATCAGGTGGACTGTGTGCTCGTTTGTCACCCTTATCCTATAAAAAAAAAAAAAAAAAAAAGCCGGCCCATTGCCACTTCAGCTTACTAATCCATTGGGCTATATCAGTAACTCTGGTTCTACTGATATCTACATATATCCTCATTTCTAAGTTTATCATGCAGAGAAACCCCGAGCATTGAGCATAGCCCTAGCTCACTGAGCCACCTTGAGCTTCCCCATATGGCCAGCAGTGAAGGACCATGTTTCAGTTCCATAGGTCTTCACTGGCAACACGCACTAGTTGTACAGTCTAGTTTTTAAGTTTTGAGGTATACCTGATGAGAAGATATGCTGTAATTTCCCAAATGCTGCCCAGCCAAGTTGAATCCATCAATTGACCTCTCGGTCGAAGTGGGAGTTGCCTAGTCGGACAATTTGTCCCAGGTAAACATACTCGTCAACAACTTTGAGCTTAGTGTTCCCAACAACTACCGGCATAGGTTATTACGTTACCGTGTCCTCCCCTCTCTTTAGACCTTGGATAATCATACAATATGCCAGCACAACTAGTCTTTTCTTCCAGCTCCAGGATCTTCGGCATAGGTGTTGACATGGATGTTACACATAACTTTTGTTTTGTCTATGTTCATCTAAAAACCTAGTAGTTAGTTAGGTGACACTATTGTGGTCATTGAGCATAGTGCTTAGATCCTCCAGTGATTTTGCCATAAGGTCTATATCATTGGCAAATCGAAGGTGAGTGGTGTACTCGCCTTTGACGTAAATATCGTATCCTTTCCAGTCCAGTAGCTTGATAACGTCTTGCAATGCAGGGGTAAGAGTTTTGGGGATATAACGTCACCCTGTTTTTCAACTCTCTGCAGTAGAGAGGTTTCATACTCTGATTCTGTACTCGGATAGCCATCATAGCCATACTGTACAAACACTTCAGCACTTCGATATACCGACAGTCAACTTCGCACTGCTGAAGGGACTGTACGAGGGCGGCACTGAAAATTTCGGGAATCAAGGAAGTGACACAACATTACTATTTAAAAATGTATTTATTGCTTTTCGAAGTATTCTCCGCGAAATTCGATACATTTTTCCATACGATGGAACCAATCATTGAAGCAACCATTCCATTCGGAAGTTGGGGTCTCCAAAATGGTCGTTTTGTAGGCGTCCACAGCTTCTTCAGGTGATGAAAATCTCTGTCCACGCAATTTATTCTTTATTTTAGGGAAAGTATAGAAATCATTAGGGCTTAGGTCGGGGTTGTACGGCGGATGGTCTAATAATTCTATGTTTTCTTGCTCTAAAAACTCTTTTGTTCTGTGTGCGGTGTTAGAACTCGCATTGTCGTGATGGAGGATGATGCGGCGGTTGCAGTTCTCTTTACGGAGTTCAGAAACGACCTGTGGCAAACAAATGCTAGCATACCATTCTGCATTAACCATTCTTTGTCCCTCAAGAGGAATAGTCGTAACATGGCCGGTTTTGGAGACAAACGTGGTCACTATTTTTTTTGCAACACTCCGTGAACGAACAATTTTTGCTGGCTTTAACTCATTTTCGAACACCCAAACTCGTGACTGGTTTTTTGTTTCGGGTTCGTACGCGTATATCCAGGATTCGTCACCTGATACGATGTTGTATACAGCATTTGAGGATCCTGCGTGGAATTGCGTGGTTTTTGCTCTTTACAGAGCGAATGCGGTATCCATCGGGAAAATAACTTTTTTACACCTAATTGTTCATGCAAGATTATTTGTATTTGACTCATGCCAATGTCTAAAGTTGCCTGAATTTCGCGGTATGTCACATGTCGATCTTCCTCAATCAGCTTACTCACAGCATCAACATTTTCTTGGGTGACTGCAGTTTTTGGACGACCTTGACGGGGATCATCACTGAGCTTGACAGGTCCACGTTGAAATTCAGCAAACCAGCGATAAATTGTGGTTTTAGATGGGGCTTCATCACCAAATGCAGAAATCATCCGGTCAACACACTGTTTTTGTGTTAAACCACTTCGAAAGTTATAATAAATCATCGCTCTTGAATTTTCTCGAGTCAATTCCATTTTATCAACGACTAAACAAGTTTGACAAAACCTTGTGACAAGACCGAGAATCTTTTTTTAAATAAATAAATGGTATTCGATTTTTAAAACCAAGGAGTTTTCACTTAAAAAGATTTTAATATGACAGGAACAGTGGAAATATTCCATTCCCGATACTTTTAGTGCAGCCTATGTAGCCAGGAATAGCGGGACCGCAGGGGACTGGGGGCCGTTTGTTAGTGTCGTTGCTCACGAGGGATATATTGCCATAGTTGTCACGCTTGGCGAGCGGATTGGCAACCGCAGTTTTCTTATTGCTTTTTTCTTTTATCAGAAAGATGCTGCCGCCCATCTGCTGCCTTAGTTTCCCTCTGTCGCCTCTTAAGACACCCACGGGAAGATATGGAGTAGTGGGTATTCTTACCCGCCACTACACGGGTTATAACACATAACAACCATAGTACATCTTAAATCTGTATACTTAATTGACACAATTTAACCATTTTGCATGCGTTGCGTGTTCATATTGTGCTAGTGAAGAAAATAAATTTCTTATCAATATATGGGAAAAAGATTTGGTGCAGTAAAAAGATCATGTTAAATCTAAATTCATCATCATCATCATCATTACAGTCCAGAAAAAGCCCATTACTAAACATAAGCTTCTTCTAGCGGCCACTCCATTGCTTTTACATGAGCTTTTCGCAACTAAATAGTTATAATTATTTTGCTTTTTTATCTTTGTTATAAAAATAATGGTAATAGCAGATGTTTTGAATATTAAACAAATGTCTGATAGAAAACCAATTACATCCCTTGGTTAACTATCAATTCAAAAACCAATTTTGTAACATTAAAGCTAATAAGTAGATTCATTTTAATAAATACTTAATATAAAAATAGTAATAGTTAGTGTAAATATATAGTTTCGACATTACTTAGGGCACTCTGAAAGTTCTACACTCCTCCTATCCGCTCATAAATGTTTGAATTTCAAATTTTATATTTTTTTAAAACATAATCTCTATTAAAGAGCTGAGATGAGAAATGATCCCATCCATAGCTGCCGATCTGCTAGGTTCTTTATTTGCGTCCTATTGGACTCTCGATGATGGGGGGAACACATGCCGGATTTGCAATTTACACAGCGCCCGGTTTGTAAAGCACTCCTCTCCCTGGACATCCACAAGTCGAGTCCCCCCAATTGTGCTGAGGACGTGTGCTCGAGAGTTAGTACCGGTTCTAACGCGTCTTTTCTGGTACTTCTGCTTCTTAGGCGTAGTCCCGAAATCATAATAGACGGCTTTCGTCCACTCGATCCCTAAAAAAGGCAATCGCCATTACCTTGTTCTCCAAAATAATGGAATCCGTATTAAACTGCCAGCTCATGCGGTACCTTGAGGATCACCATTTGATTAGTGACCGCCAATACGGTTTTCGTCGGGGTCGATCAGCTGGTGATCTTCTGGTCTACCTGTGGCGGTGTGGCGGTGGCAGTAGAGTCCATTGCGAAGACCTTCGTGTTTGGGTTTTGCACAAAGCGCTTCTTTCGAGGCTCCCTTCTTATGAGCTTCTCGAGAAATTATGCAATTGGATCACCAGCTTTCTTGCAGATCGGAGCATCAAGGTCGTTGTAGACGGTGCATGCTCCGACTACAAGCCTATTAATGCTGGTGTTCAACAAGGCTGTGTGCTATCACAAACGCTGTTTCTTCTGCATATCAATGATATGTTGCTAACTGGTAACATTCATTTCTATGCGGATAACAGCACTGGTGATGCTCTATACACCGACCGTGCCAATATTTCTTGGGAAAACGTCGGCGAGTACCGGAACAAACTTGTGTCTAAAGTCGAGTCTTTGCTGAACAAAGTCTCGATTTGGATGCGACTAAATCTAGTCCAGTTTAATCCTCAGAAGACACAAGTTCGCGCGTTTACTGCTAAAAGAACCCCTTTGTCGTATCTTCGCAGTTTCAAGGCACTCCCTTTGTCGCCTCAGCCAGTGTCGGAATCCTCGGCGTCGTCATATCGAGTGACGTGCAGTTTCGTGGTCACTTGGAATAGAAGGCAAAATTGGCCTCGAAAAAGCTTGGCGTCATCAGCAGAGTGGGCAGTATTTCATGCCGGCACATCGCCTGCAACTTTTCAAGGCGCAGGTTTGGCCTCACATGGAATACTGTTTCCATCTCTGGGCTGGGGTTCCCCAGTGCCAGCTCCTTCCGCATCCACCGCAGAGCGGCTCGAATCGTCGACAGAGATAGAATCCTTTTCGATCGGCTCGATTTAATGGCGCTGCGAAGAGATGTTGCATCCCTTTGCATTTTCTTTCGCATCTACCACGGGGAGTGCTCTGAGGAATTGTTCGGATTAATCCCAGCCGCCAAATTTCACGAACACACATCGCGGCAAAACTGCCGATAACCATCCAAACCATCTGGATGCTTTGCGGTCCACAATTGTACGTTTCACTAGGAGTTTTCTTCCGCGTACGACCTCTCTGTGATAGTTTACCACCGGCGATTTTTCCGGACCGATACGACTTAGACCTTCAAAAAGGAGCTTACTCCTTTCTAAAAGGCCGGCAACGCACCTACAATTCCCCTGGTGTTGCAGTTTTTCATGGGCGATGGTAGTAACTTACCATTAGGTGAGCCGTATGCTCGTTTGCCCCCTCTCCTATAAAAAGTCTCCTGTATGGGTGTTCGAAAACAACAACAAACCAGCCAAATTGAGGCAAGCAAGAACTGTGAACAAAAAATATTGCGTTTTTGTTCTCCCTGAAGGGTATTGTCTGCATGATCCCATTTGATGAGCAAAAGACAGAAAATTCTGAGTAGTACCACCACCATTTATATTATCTTTGAAAAACTAAGAATTCTCATTCTATTGCACCATAACAATACTTCGGCGCACACCGCGAACAAGACAAAGTAATTTTTGGCTTCTAAAAAGGTGTGATTTGTGACCCATCACCCTACAGTGCCTAGACCTTGCACCATGCAATTTCTTTATTTAAAAGAAGAAGATTTGATGAAGGGTTTGACATTTACGGAGCCAGAAAAGGCGGTGATGAGCTTTCAACCGGCGTGTAAAAAATTTGCCCTCAGACCAATAATTGTCCTTATGTTTTCAAAAATAAAAAATAATATAAAAATGTAGAAGTATTTAAAATGTAACGGAGAAGACTTTGAAAAGCAATAAATGTATTAATTTATACTCGTACAAGAATTGTTATATTTATAATTTATGCAAAACTTTCAGTGTACCCCACAGTCATCACTACATACGGTACTTATCAACTTTTTGTAGTGAAAAGGTAATTTTTAGTAGACGTCAAAAGATATTTTTTTTTGATTAAACTTGGCAATATACTCCTTTTATAAGTTAGGTGTTATGTAGACCATGTCTGGTAACTTTTAGTACAAAGTTTTTTAGTTGTGAAATTGCAAACATGTATAAAAAAAAAGGTTTAGCAAAAATATCAATTTTATTAGCAGTCGTGTGTAATAAATAGTAAGTTATACCGCAAAATACCTACAAGGCTGTCTCGACGTCAAGTCGCTAAAAATATGCAAGGGTTATCACAAAAACTTTTCCTATCTCCTATTTAATTTATCCTATTGAATTATTCGTATTGAATGTCATAACATTATATTTAATCAGTATTCCTCGTAATAATTCATTTGTAATTACAAATTTACAAACTAATTACTACTTTACAAAACTAATTACGTTCGTGATGGACACAAAGGCTTGTGCTTGTAGGTACCTACCTAATTTTACTATATTTTATCTATATAGCAGTATCTCAGGTATTCCGCTTAAAATATTTGATAGAGGGTTGAACAGAATAAATAAAACAGTTTAAAATTATACCTATATACAATTTACCGATTGTATATTGTAATTTCTTTTTGCATGCGAAAGTGTTGATTGAAAGGGTTGTGAATAAAATAGACGAAAAAGTATGGGATGCACAAGCGGGATTTAGAAAGAGAATGGGATGTACGGATCAGGTCTTTTCCTTGCGGTGCATAGCCGAAAAGTGTTTGGCTAAAAACAAGAAGGTCTATTGCGCGTTCGTGGATCTAGAAAAGGCCTATGATAGAGTGGTGAGGAATGAATTGTGGTCAGCATTGTCCGAATACGGTGTGAGCAGTATCCTCGTACGAGCATTGCAATCACTTTATAGGGATTCTAGTGCTGGTGTAAGGAAAAACGGGGCATACACTGAATGGTTTAATATCGAAAAAGGTGTTAGACAGGGATTGTGTAGCGTCACCGTGGCTTAATCTGTTCATGGACAATTGCTTGACAGATTTAAAAGAGAATGAAAGTGGGTTGCGAATGAATGAATTACTCGTCAAATTTTTTCTCTATGCTGATAACCAAGTACTACTTGCGTCTTCGGCCGAGGAGTTGCAGGAGATGGTAACTGCTATGAGTGAAGCTTTTGTTAGAAAGGGAATGAAGATGAATGTAAAGAAGACGAAAGTAATGGTGTTTAAAAGAGATGGGGCAGTGACAGACTGCAATATCGTGATTGGAGATGAACAAATTGAACAGGTGAAGGAGTTTGTGTATCTGGGTTCAAAGTTTACGAGAGATGGAAAGTGTGAGAGTGATATCGAAAGAAGAGTAAATGCAGGAAACATGGTGAATGGAGCTTTGCACTCCTTTATGAGCAGTCGGAAGGTGTCTAACAAGGCTCGTTTGGCTGTGCATGTGCATGGTATTGGTTCCGACACTCATGTACGGAAGTGAAAGTTGGGTATGGCAAAAGAAACATGAAAGCAGAATAAATGCAGTTGAGATGAGAGCGTTAAGAAGTATGATAGGAGTTAAACTGAGTGACAGGATAAGAAATAGTGAGATAAGGAAAGGTTGTGGTCTGAATGAAGATGTAGTGACAAAAATTGAAAAAGGTATGCTGAGATGGTTTGGCCATATCGAGAGAATGAATGAAGAACGATTGACGAACAGGGTGTATGAGGCGAGTGTGAATGAAAGTGTTGGAAGGGGTAGACCTAGGCGGACGTTTCTAGACCAAATCAGGAACGTCTTGAAAAAAGACCAGGTCAAGAGTACTCTAAACCGAAGAGCATGTATAAAGAGAATAATGGAAGTGGACGAAGCGAAACAAATATGTAAGGATCGTAGCAAGTGGAAAGAAGTGGTCTCTGCCTACCCCTACGGGAAAGAGGCGTGATTATATGTATGTATATATGTAAAATTATACGTTGGTTCTGTTTATTCAACCGTCTCGTTACAGATATGCAAGATGTCCGACAAATATTTACGACATTTATTATTGAGTTTTTTTAATTGTCTTTTGTTGAATTTAATGATATAATAAATTGTAATTCTTACATAAAATTCAATTAAAAATCGCGAGGGAAGCAATCACATGGTTATTAGAATTCAATTTTACTTGAAGCATCATACAATATTTCAAAATAATATCGAGTATCATGTTGCTGGGTGAACACTCCTAAACGGATTTGCAACGCAACTGATTCCGTATACGTGACACTCCTAATCGGGCATACCGACCGGTACGCAAGCGACGCCGACCGGTACTACCGCAGACGTCGAGGGCAGGGGGTTACTCCCCTCTCCTTCATACCGCACCGCATCGTTGCGCTGTCTAGTCGGTGAGTTGACTCACTATTAGTATTTATTACATATATAGTCTTACGACGCCCTAGTCCTAAATACGTTTAGGACTAGGGCGTCGCCGCATAACGACGCGCATGGGGATCGCCTTAACCCTGCGACAAGTATGCGAGGGCTACCGGGCCCCGTGCGAGCCCGGCTAAAGACGTTAGCACCAACTACGAAGATTCGCTTTGCAAACTGGAACATTGGCACGCTTACGGGACGCTCCGCAGAACTTGCGGCCATACTTGCCAGGCGTAAAGTGGCAGTGGTGCTCGCCGAGCATTTCCACGATAGCGTCTTTGAAGTTAGACGCATATGCGACCGACTTATGGTAGTAAGGTTGCTTATTGAGGGGGTCGTGACCCACTTAATAAGTGCCTACGCCCCACAGGTCGGCTGCAGCGACGCGGATAAAACGCTGTTTTGGGATCGGCTCGGAGATGTACTACGCGGCATACCGTTGTACCACGATGTCGTTTTGGGTGGCGACCTGAACGGTCATGTGGGCGAGGTGCAGGGGGAGTATGAACGTGTCCACGGCGGCTATGGTTATGGCCGAAGAAACGGAGAGGGGGAAACCATTCTCAGAACCTGCACTGCAGCTGACCTGGCCGTGGTGAACACGTTCTTCAAAAAGAAAACCGAGCACCTGATTACCTACAGGAGCGGTCAGAACGCCACTCAAATCGACTATCTACTGACCAGGAGAAGTCATATCAGTCGCGTGGCCAACTCTAAGGTCATACCCGGTGAGTGTCTCACTGCCCAACACCGCCTTCTTTTCATGGACCTCTGGGTGAAACCCCGTCGCAGACACGCCGAACGTTGCCGCCGTCAAATCAAGTGGTGGCTGCTGGATCAAACCAGATACTCAGAGTTTGACTCTGCCGCTGGGGATATTAGTCTCGACACAGCAGGCAAGTCCGTCCAAGAGTGCTGGAAAACCATTCAGACAGCAATCACAAAGACGGCAAAGCAAGTTCTCGGCGTGGCGAAAGGGGGCCGCAAAATCGACAAGGAGACCTGGTGGTGGGACGCCACAGTCCAGGGTTCATTACGGGAGAAGAAAGCGCTCTTCAAGACGTGGCAAGTGACCAAATCTCCTGAAGATCGCGCATCTTACAAGACAGCGAAAAGAGCTGCCAAGAAAGCTGTAGCCAGAGCCAGGCGTGACCACTTGCAACCATTATATGCTAAGTTGGACACTCCTGAGGGGCACAAGCTCATATATAAACTGGCGCGCTCTAGGGCCAAAGCAGCGCAAGATATTACTCGCTGCTGCAGCGTCAACGGCCCTAATGGCGAGTCCCTGTACGATGATCGTGCGGTGAAGAAGAGATGGCGCTCTTATTTCCACGTTTTGCTGAATACTCAGCACCGGGAAGTGCACCCTCCCGAACAACTCCCGAACCATGGACTCGTGCCACCGATTACACCTGACGAGGTCCTCGCATCTCTTCGTCACATGGAGAATCGGAAAGCTGTCGGACCGGACGAGGTGCCAATTGAAGCGTGGAAAGCGCTGGGGGCTCGTGGTGTGTGCATTCGTACTAACCTTTATAATAGAATCCTGAGCGACCGAATAATGCCCGATCAGTGGCGGCTTAGTATAATAATGCCGGTCCACAAGGGTAAAGGGTCCGTTCAGGATTGCGGTAATTACCGCGGTATAAAAGTGATGTCACACACCATGAAGCTCTTCGAGCGCATTATTGACACCAGGATCCGACAGGAGTGTACAGTGTCGGACTTCCAGTACGGTTTCCAACCAGGACGCGATACCATGGACCCTATATTCGCCCTAAAGATCCTCATGGAGAAGCACAGGGAAAAGAATATGCCTCTGCATTTTTTATTCCTAGACCTGCAGAAGGCCTTTGACTGTGTTCCTAGGGAGATGATCTGGTGGGCGTTGCGGTCGAAGTTGGTACCAGAGACCTACGTGGAAATCGTACGTGACATGTACCGCAACTCCGATTCAATAGTCAGGACCGCTGTTGGTGATACCACCCCCTTCCCCATAACCATAGGCGTGCATCAGGGCTCCGTCTTAAGCCCCTATCTCTTCAGTGTGATATTAGACGAACTGTCAGCCAGCGTACAGAAACTACCGCAGCCTTGGCTGCTTATGTACGCTGATGATATCGCACTGGTAGATGGGGACAAAGGACGGCTCACCAGACGCGTGCACGCATGGAGGGAGGCGCTTGAGAACGGCGGGCTGAAGCTAAACGTGGCGAAGACGGAGTATATGGCCTGCAACAGCACAGATCTGACGTCTCTCCGTATAGGCGACGACACCATCGGGCGCACGGACAACTTCAGGTACCTCGGATCTGTGCTTGATGCGTCCGGTGACATAGATCGCGACATCAAGGCCCGTATATCAGCGGCTTGGGCGAAATGGCGCGAGGTGACGGGTGTCATTTGTGGCCCCAAAATGCCGGTCAAGCTGAAGGGACAGGTCTATAAGACCATCATAAGGCCTGTCCTTACGTACGGCAGTGAGGCGTGGCCAGTGCTGGAGCGACACCGGCAGTTGTTGCATGTCACGGAGATGAACATGCTGCGGTGGACGTGTGGCGTCACGCGGAAAGACCGTGTACGGAATACATACATCCGCGGCAGCCTCCATGTCCGTGACATTGCTGACAAGCTGCAGGAAAGTCGCCTCCGCTGGTACGGCCACGTCTTACGACGACCAGCAAGCTACGTGGGAAACAAATGCCTGGACATGACCTTACCTGGTACCAGGAGTAGAGGACGGCCCAAGAAACGCTGGCTTGATGTCGTGCAGGATGACATGCGCGCCAATGGGCTAGTTGTGAGGGACGCCGAAGACCGGGCAAAGTGGAGGAGGAAGTGTTGGAAAGCGGACCCTGGGTTCTCCCGCGCTGGGCGGGATGAGCAACCGGGATAAACGCTAGGTAGAAGAAGACATATATAGTCTTACGAACTGTCAAAGAGATAACATCAACATGGAGAAAAACGAAATTAGAGCTGTCATCAAGTACCTCTGTTTGAAAAAAATGACTTCAAAAGACATACACAGTGACTTAGTGGAAACATTGGGGGACTCTGCTCCTCCATATTCTACAGTTGCACGCTGGGCTAAGGAGTTTAAACTGGGCAGAACATCCACTGAAGATGAACATCGCGAAGGACGCCCATTCACGTCCCTCACAGAAGACAACGTGAAAAAATTCGAAGATGTTGTGTTGCCAGATCGAAGAGTGACCATCAGGCATGTAGCTGAGGTCACAGGGATCTCATATGGCAGCGTTCAAAGAATCCTTGCGAACGAGTTGCATATGAAAAAGGTCTCTGCGCGTTGGGTACCCAGAATGTTAACCGACGAGCAAAAGAAAAATCGCGTTGACATTTCGAGGGTCAATCTCGAAAAGTTCCAAGCAGATCAAGAAATTTTTTTGTTCCGTTTTGTGACTATGGACGAGACCTGGATCCACCATTTTGATCCTGAAACGAAACAACAATCGATGACTTGAAAGCGAGCCTCCTCACCGACGCCAAAGAAATTCAAAGTTTCAAGTTCGGCGGGAAAGGTTATGGCATCTGTTTTTTGGGACGCTCAAGGCATAATTATGGTGGAATATTTGGAAAAGGGAGCCACTATTACGGGCTCTTACTACGCAGACCAAATAAGAAGATTACGGGAGGCCATTAAGGAAAAAAGACGCGGCAAACTGCGAGCTGGAGTGCTGTTTCACCAAGACAACGCACCGGCTCACAAAGCCGCAGTTGCGATGGCTGCCACTCAAGAAACGGGATTCGAACTGCTCGAACACCCTCCTTATTCGCCAGATCTAGCTCCTAGTGATTTCTACCTCTTTCCTCGGCTCAAGGAACGCCTCCGAGGCAAGAAATCCGAAGACGATAGCGAAGTAATGGCCGCTGTTGAAGCGTTTTGGGAGGGTCAAGACAAAGAATTTTTTTCAAAGGGAATCCTGGGTTTAGAAAAAAGATGGACTAAATGTATTAATTTGTTAGGAGACTATGTAGAAAAATAAATTATTATTTTAACTTTAATTACCGTGTTTTATTTTCATTATCATTACTTTTGGATCATCCCTCGTATATATGTCTATAGTAAAGTAGTTATTTCCATATTCATGCAAATATTTGTTATTTATTAAGGATGATATATGGTAAAATAAGCTTTATTTTGACAGACCCATTATTAGTCAAAAATAAGTATATGAGTGTTTATATTTGTGTATTTTGATTTAAAAATTGATGCATAGATTTATTACTGTATGACAAAATTTGATATTAAGTAATTTTCACTTATTATAAAAAAAATAACAATGTTTCTAGTCAAAACTACTAGAATCCTTATTTATGAAGTAAAAAGGCTATATTAGGGGCGGGGCTGGAATAAGGGACATCCACTTGCACTTACTTTACTGTTGATATAATATAATTGTCAATCAATCAGTACTTATGAGCTTAAAATATTTAAGAGATTTACTAATGGGAAAACAACCAAAAGATCTGGACTTTGCAACAACTGCAACACCACAAGAATTAAAAGAAATGTTTACTAAAGAAAATATAAGAATGATTAACATGAGTGGTGAGAAGCATGGCACCATCACACCAAGAATAAATGATAAGGAGAACTTTGAAGTAACTACTTTAAGAGTGGACGTGATCACTGATGGAAGGCATGCTGAGGTGGAGTTTACTAAAGATTGGAAACTTGATGCAAACAGGAGGGATCTCACCATAAATTCTATGTTTCTAGGTACCTATATCCTTTTCTTTCTCATTTTCATAATTTATAAAAAAGATCTAATGTCTTAAACTCCAACTGTTCTACTATTCAGTTTATAAAATAATGGCAATATAGTTTGTTTCTAAAACGCCTTTTGAGCTTGGTGTTTTGCTTGGTTGTATGTGTATAATATTATATTACTTGGTTATTAAACTATTAAAGAGGACATGATTGATAATAACCCCTGGGAATGAGGTGATCGCAACTATACTGTTTCTTAAAATAATATATTATATTATTTTATTAAAAAAATGTTAAGAATAAAAATTATTCTATTCTGTAGGGATCTCTAGATTTTTTATATTATAAAATACGTCTTATACTCGTCATCATATACTTCAGCAATCTTCATTTTAAAGGTTCTATACCACAAAATGAAAAAAATGATCATCCTTTTAGGATCACTATGTAACAGAGAAGACAGATTGTCTGTTTTGGTTCGATCCTTTTTCTCAAGAACTGGTGGTGTTATAAGATTGAAATTTATAATATCAAACACTAAGGGGTATGTTCTCTGAGAGAGTAAAATTAAAATTCTCAATGAATGCAATCCAAAGATATAGCCGCATACTCACTCATCATAACCCATAGGATACTTTTCTTTGAATATAATCATATAAATTGAGAAATAGCATTGTCTCACACTACAAGTATTTTTTTTTATATAAACTAAAGTTTACTTCAAATGAACAGTCCACCTGATGGTGAGTGGTTGCTGTGGCCCATAGACATCTACATTTATCCTCGTTTGCGAATCAAAATGCAGATGCGTTGTCACCCATGAGGACTACGATGGAATGCCTCTTTTCCAGTAAAAAGGGTCTCCACTTCTCTACACTCACCAAACGAAACACAGCAGCTCTACTGACTACTGCAGCTCATGGACACCTGCAGCCAACTTCAAACAATAAAAGCTACAGAGTTTATCCTTATATCCAACACACTTTTTCTTAGCCATATTTGGTGCTCACCTTACATTACCTATATAATTCCCAGCATGGATGAACTATCTACATTATACATGATTAATATTAAAATGTTTGAAAGTTGAAGAATGAGTTAGCCGTCAAATGAGGCATTTTACATTTTTTTATGCTGATACTAATGAGTTGCAAATGATCTTTACTTAATAGAACATAAAAGATCGGGGAAAAAGTTTCTTCGTATTTTATTTGATATACAAATTCAAGACATTTTTTTCAATGTTTAATTACATTTAATTATAATATATATGTGCCATTTTGTTCGATAACTTGTTGCCATCTTGTAAGTAATGACGTAATCCCGTTGCTGTAGAAATCTTGGGATTTTTGATCAAAAAAATGCGACAAGTAGTTTTGACAGTCCGATCTTGATTTTAACCTAACACTACCCAAATAATTCTAAAGAGACCGAAACAGGTGAAAATCTGAGAATGCAAGGTCAGGACTATATGGTGGATGCATTAACACTTCCCAAGCAAGCTCTCTCAATTTTTGCTGAGTGGCCATAATGTGTGTGGTCTGGCGTAATCATGACGAAAGGACTACTCCTTTTCTTTTGATCAATTTCAACAATTTCTTCTCAATTTCTTACTCGAGTCTCATTAGTTGTTGGCAATATAGATCCGAATCGATGGTTTTGCCCGGCAGTAAAAGCTCATAATAAACGATGCCCTTCCAATCCCAACATATACACACAGCATCACCTTATTGCGTGTTGTATCTGTGATGAAAAGTGATCAATTTTTTCACAAATGGTTCGGTTTCATTACGTTTCAATAGAGTATCACAAATGAGTACACGATTTATTCAGGTTTCTTTCAGTGATCTCGTGTGGTACCCAAATATCGAGCTTTTTTTGTATAGCCAGACTTTTTCAAACGACTCAAAACTATTTTATATATATTTAGGTCAGCCCTCAATTCCTCGGCTATGTCGTAACTACTAATATGCCGATCTTGCTCCACTTTTTCCAAAAATGACATCAACTTTATCCGTATGAAGGCGACCAGAGCGAGCTGCATTTTTAACATCAAAATTCCTGGACTGAAAATGCTTGAACCAATTTTGTGCTACTCTTACTGACACTACATTTATTTTCCGCGGCTTGAGTCGCATTTCTCTTTTCTGTATCAAAACTTAAGAATGTATTGAATTTCTTCGTTAGATTCACTCATTTTGGCGGTCAGAAAAACAATTGACAAATGACGGGAAAGTGTGTTTTAATTTTTCTTTTTCTTAATGTCCTTTATGTATTGATATTAAAATCAGCTAGATACAAACATTACAACCAAAGAGATTTTTCTTCAATTTTCTTC
This sequence comes from Parnassius mnemosyne, assembly GCA_963668995.1. Classification (NCBI taxonomy): domain Eukaryota; kingdom Metazoa; phylum Arthropoda; class Insecta; order Lepidoptera; family Papilionidae; genus Parnassius; species Parnassius mnemosyne. The sequence goes on along the minus strand of CAVLGL010000057.1, from coordinate 30,391,634 downwards.
AAAAGAAACTTTTTTCCCGACATATTATTATTAAAAAAGGGGAAATGAAAGTGAACGCAAGTAAGGCGAAAGTGGCACATCGGCTTGCAGCACACTCCTCTAAATGATTGAAGAGCAAAGCAAGTTGTCCAAGTTATGCTTGCCAGTTTGATACATTTTAAAAAGGCTTCCTTCAGCAGTAGAATTAAAAAGGCTGTTTATAATGAACATTTAGAGTGCTATGACTAATATTCTGTTTTTAAATTTTTGATTGTTTCAATTGAAGAATCTTTAAAGTGAAAGTCCATGGTGGGTTTTGAAATCATTTCTTTACCAATATTTCATAACTAATTTTTGGTATTTGATAGGTAAGCACAATTGGTAGTAGCCCCACCATCTTTATACGTTGATGTATGATGTTTTATATTAAATTTGTTAGTTCTCGATAAATATAACACAGAATTTTATTTCTTACCTGCAACACTACGTATGATAAGTGAGATTAGGTGCGATCTCTCAATGATACCTTGTTTGAGGCAATACACGTCATGTCATCGACGCTGGTGTTTCCAAATGACGTTTAGTGAGGTACTGAGTTTAGTGGTGAGAGTGATAGTATACACAATTATGTAGGCTTAGGGTGGGAGGAGCTTATCAAATCAGATACAACATTTTCATTTTTCATGTGGATCTTAATTAATGTTAATTAATTTTTATGTTTTGAATATGAAAGCATTGTTTATGCAAAATATAATTCTTTTTTGATCTACAGGTTTTGATGGCTCTGTTTATGATTATTTTTTTGGGTATGAAGATTTAAAAAATAAGCGAGTTGCTTTTGTTGGGGATGCTGATATTAGGATAAAAGAAGATTATCTGAGGATAATGCGGTATTTTAGGTTTTATGGTAGAATAGCTGACCAACCTGACAAACATGATGAAAACACTCTCAAGATTATTAAAAATAATGCAAATGGCTTACAAAATATATCAGGAGAAAGAATTTGGATGGAGCTAAAGAAGACATTACAAGGAAACTTTGCAGGAGAGTTACTCAAAACTATGTTAAATGTAGATATTGGAAAATATATTGGTAAGTATTATATGTATGTAAAAAATATATTATACGTGGTAGAGCCATGCTGCAGCTATATTATTAGTATAGTTGTAGCACGAATGGGTCGGATCGATCGGGGAAGGTCCACGCTCTCAGCGTAAAATAGCAGCTTAACACAGCCGTGCTTCGTATATTGAGTGTAGAAAACCAGATACCCTTTTTATTGGAAAAGAGGCATTCCATTTTAGTCCTCACGGGTGACAACGCATCTGCATTTTGATTCGCAAACGAGGATAGATGTAGATGTCTATGGGCCACAGCAATCACTTATCATCAGGTGGACCGTGTGCTCTGATCTGATCAGCTCAGATCTGACCAGCTGAAGATTGGACCGTGTGCTCGTTTGTCACACTATCCTATAAAAAAATACATCTTGAGATTCTTCTTCAGTTAATGTTAATACCAACAAAACCTCAGCTTCAATATCAAAAGACATGATTTCCTATTGAGAAACCAAAAATAATAACGTGCGGGAATCGCCTCAATTTAGGAGGCTAAGCGAGCGAGCAAATCGCGCAGATTCGTGTCCTGCGCGGGATTTGCCTCAGTTTGGACAAGTTTTAGGCTTAGCTAATAAAAACAAATCGTTAACAGGCTTACCAAATCCAAATATTGAAGAATTGGATAAACTTTTGAAGCGAAGTCAGCATTTGGGTCTTCATCCAATGAGTTATTTGGCAGCTCTTCTAAATGATATGGACGCTGTTACCCTAGTTCACAGTCGTCTCAAATTCTCAGGGTATGAGAGAGATATGGCATACTTTCTTGTGGAACACAGAGGTGAACACGAAGAAAATTCAACACGGCCTTTGCTGTAAGTCTTTCACCTTTTAATTTGTTATAAAATCAATGCCTCCTTGTTATTAATTAGGTTATATCTTCCAGATTTTATGAAAAACTAATACTGAAAACTAAAATGAAGCAGAAAGATGCAGTAGAATATACTCGAGAGTTGCTAAAATATAAAGGTGATGAGACCCTTTTACAGCTTTTTGTCAAATGGGATATACCAAGATTTCCTATGAATGGTAAAATCCTTAAAGACAATGGAGTTCCACCAGGCAAGATGTACGGGCCCATCATTAATAAGTTAAAAGATATTTGGATTGAAAATGATTATAAACAGACAGCTGAAGATCTGGTCAAATTAATTCCTAACATAATAGAAGAATTCGAAAGACAAAATAAAATACGGTGTAATAGATAAAATATTATATTTTCGAAATATTGTTTGATTTATATTATTATTATAAAAATATTTCTATTTGAATATTGTTATATTATAATATCATTGATGCACAATAATCGTTGTTGACACATAAACGTTGGGCCTCACCCAATGTTCGACCTTAGAAACCATATATTATATGTTATAAATGTTCTAACAAAAAAGAGCGTGCAAATCGAAATTGTGTGTTTATTTCATAACTGAAAAACGTTACGCTTAAAACAGTTTTTTTTTTTGATGGATTGGAAATGGATTATTTATTTTTAGGGTTAGCTTTTATATTTAGCGACGTAGCTTTAACCTTTCTTTGCATGGTACTGAAAATTTCAATCATCCATAATATTTAGTGGAAGAAAAGGTACACAAAACAGGTGTACCGTAAATTGGTTTTCTGGCAACTTTTTACACGACCATTGCGTAAAAATGAACGCAGTTTTCAAAAATAATCAAACGTTACTGTCAATTACTAGGCCTTGAAATTGTCATTCGTCTGTTCGTCGTGGTTGGAAGAAACGAGCGATTATATAATTTTTTTAAGAAACTAATCTCAGATTAATATGCTAATAAAAGTGATAAAGTGTGAAAAAAGGTTTGTTTTTAGTGTGTCTGTTATTTTATGTGCAATTTATACCGATATACACTAAGTAAATTTACCAAAACTATATGACAGAAATTTACATCACTATGCAGTAACCTTACTGATAATGTATGGCGAAAATGTTTTTAGTTAATATTTATTTTATGTAGTTTTTTAGAGAAACGTGAAAGACAGGGATATTGAAGCTTACTTGGGTCAGTTAGAAGGCGGTTGGCTATCAGAAGATAGACTTCATGACGCAGATTGCGACGATGAGTACCGCAATGCTGATGACAATTTTAGTGTTGCAGGAGGATAATGACGATAACGATGCGGTAGATGAAACTGCTGACATTGATCCTCCTCTTTTAGCAGAGTTCACCATAGAAAACCAGGAACCCTCTCACTCATCATTTGTATGCAATTTGCCCAGTTTTTCATTTGGAAAAAGGAACTTGATATAGAAAAAAAAAAAGAAAAATAGTGTACGATAAAGATAATATTACTTTCTTGGGGAGTTCTGCTGCTCCAGATGAGATATCACAACTGGAAACCCCATATCAGTGTTTCAACCATTTCATCACAAAAGATGTTATCATTAAATTAGTGGAGCAAACAAAATATATAATACAAAGTAATCCCAGTTCATCTATAACATTTACAGAATATGATTTTAACAAGTTCTTTGGTATCCTGTTATACATGTCAGTACAAAAATTTCCTAGGACAAGATCATACTGGTCACCAAAGTTTGGTTATGACATATTCTTCAACAATGCCATTGAACAAATTTGAGAAGATAAAGTTATCATTGCATTTCAACAACAATGAACTTCATAAACCTATAGATCATCACCTCAATGAGAGGTTTGTCAATGGACCAAAGACTTTGTGGATGAACAGATGTGCAAATGTGCCTAACAGATGTGCCTACAAAAATAGGGCACTTTCTAAAACAGTATCTGCCCAATAAGCCCGACAAATGGGACTTCAAATTATATGTTCTTTGTGATTAGATGGAATATGCCTAAAAGTTTGAGGTATATTCTAGATCAGAGAATTTAGAAAAATTCCCAGATGAACCAGATCTTGGTGCAACAGGAAATGTTCGCTTGTTCGGGGAGTGCCAGGAAGCCTAACCACATCATATACTTTAATAGTTTTTATGCACCTTTGCCATTAGTATATTTTTTAGCTAAACAAGGAAATCTCATTGTAGAACTACGCAACAAATAAGATTCGAAATAATAAATTACCAGAAAAAAAGATTTAGAAAAAAAATAAAGCTACATGCTTTAATTTTTGATAATAATTTAAAATATACTATAAGATATACTACTAAAATATACTACAAAGTTATTATATTTTTTTATTTATTTAATACTGAACTAAACATGTAATACTGCATGATGGTGGATATTTCCATCATACTGTTTTCTACTTAATTCTAATTAATTATTTATATTAGTTTTTTTTTAAATATATTTTTTAAGGTGAAAGCGCCAGGGTAACCCGCCGAAATTCAAATTTTCCTTCGTTTTTTGCAATTTGTAGGCCAGTGTCAGGTTTTATGTTTAACAAAATATGTTTCGCGACCGTAATGAGTATGTATTTATAGAATTATAATCATCAATGCAACCGTCTATGTTCGTATAATCCCAATGTATGGCTATTTCCAGAAAAACTAATTCAAAGGGATTATATGAACTTAGAGGGTTGTATTGGTGATTTTAATGATAATAATTCTATAAACACATACTCGTTACGGTCGCGAATCATATTTTATTAAACATACAACCTGACCCTGACCTGCAAATTCCAAAACACGCAAGAAAATTTGGATTTCGCGGGCCACCCTGGAGCTTTCAACTTAACCTAGAGCATGAATTATACTACCCTTCCTAAAATAGAAAAAAGAATCATTCAAAGAAGGGTTAAGTGCCAAACCAAATTTTAGCAGGGTTTTAAAAATATTTAAATCATAGAATTTTTAATGTGTTGAATGCACATATTTTATATAGATTTTACGCACTTATTTTTATAAAATAAATGTTTCCGTCGACAGCACCCATGGTCACGGGGAACCCGATGTTAATCTGCGCAGATCGGATAAAAATAATAATATTAACCCTACAAGGCATTCAGTACCATATACGGGACAACCACTTTAATGGTACCTACAGCTCTAAGAAATACTAGCAGCGACATCTCATGGTTTTTGAGGGACACGCCGCAATTATAGCAATGATATAACGTAAATAATTGCGTATAGATATCGTTACTGGTCCGATTACTGTCAGTAAACGGTGAAATTTATACCTAAGGTTTGTGTATGTTAAATAAATAAAATACCGTTCCATTAAGGTTTTGATCAGGGAAAAACATATAACGTAGGTATTGTAAGAAAGTGGTTATTTGGCAGAGGTAAGTTAGTTTTTCTATTACTGTATTATATCTATTGATAAATCGTATTTTTATCTATGTTCTACATACGGTACGTTGAGCTTTAGCTTTCCTTTTTACGAATACGTACTTACGAGAAGTGTACTTATGAATACTTATATTTATTACAGATTATGACGAGCAAACGATTTCGTGATGAAGATATCGAAGATTTCTTGCGTATACCATCAGGAAGTGTAGATGGCGAAGACTGCTCTGAAGCTAGAAGTGATGAAGACATAGAAAAGATTCCCTCTACCGTCAGTTTTTTCTCCGAATTCCTTAATGATATAGAAACAACTCCGTTTGTCTCCCGCTAACGAAGATGCTTATTTATCGAGCGAGCAGCAAATGACAAGCCCTCAACCTAGTACTTCAGGTGTGATTTCAGCGAGAACTTCATGTGACAATAGACAATCACGTGAAACTTCCGTGAGTATTGCTTTTGCTAACAGAACTAGACAACATGGCTCTGCGTCTATCATCAAAAGGACGAAAAGGAAGTTCATTTGGAAAAAAAATATATTCAATCACCATATTCACAGTTTACTGGAAATGTAAAGTTACAGTCTCTCAGAATTTGAAACTCCTGTTCCATATTTTTCATGGTTTATTGATGACGTATTACTAGAGGCATATTGTAGAAGAAATGCACAAATTTAGTATTCAAACAAATTCCTTAAAACCATTCAACATTTCAGTTATTGAATTGAAAAGTTTTTAGGTGTCTGTCTGATTATGAGCTTGTCACCATTGCAGAATATGCGAATGTATTGGGCCCTGAATTGGGTGTTCCTCTGATTATGGAGACAATATCGCTTAATCATTTCAAAAAAATCTGGCAGTTCCTGCATTTCAATGACAACACCGCGCAATCATCCTCAGGTACACCAGGTCATGATCGTTTACATAAAATCAGGCCAATATTGGAAACTTTGAAAAAGAAATGTCTAAGTATCCCTAAAAGGGAGGTATAATATTTTTGCACTCTGCGGTCGAACCAAATAGTGTAAATGAATGCTAATTTTAATTGTTGCATTTTACTTTTATTATTTTACTTTGCACTTAAAAACTTTTTTTACATTATTTACCATAGATTATAAAGAAAACTGTGTCATTTTATTTTGTTATCACTTTGTTTGTGTGTCGTGCCGTTTGAATTAAGCTATGTAACATTGTGAACATTTCTCATGTAAGTGAATTATAATTCTTTTGAGAAATAAATATCTTAAACCACAAAAGGGAGGGACTGTGAACGAGCAAATGCGCGCGACAAAAGCGTCCAATATTCTGCGCCCATCCTTCCAAATAAGCTACATAAATGGGGATATAAACTTCTGGTTCTTTGCGATGATCGTGGCTTTGCTTAAGATTTTGAAATTTATTCAGGAATGGAGAACTATCCAGAACTAAAGGATTTTCAAGTGAGCCAGACTTGGGAGCGAGTTCAAATATCGTTGTACGTTTAGCTAGATGCATACCCAGGAACCAACAATACAGGATTTCTTTGATAATTATTACACGTCACCGGAATTGATTTCATATTTGACCAAAGAAGTAATCTTATCGCTTGGGACTGTGAACAAAGGTCGTTTGGGATATCCCTTCCCTAATGGATCTAAAAAAAAAGTAAGGTAGAGAGAGGTTTTTCTGATGAATGGGTGGCAAATGTTGATGGTACAGACATTGTAACAGTGATGTAGTATGATAACAAACCAATTGTCTTATCATAGTCTTTCGTGGGCCAAGATCCAATACAATCAGTAAAGAGGTACTGCAAGAAACAGAAGAAATATATACAGGTAGATTGTTCCCAAATTGTAAAAGTATATAACCATCATATGGGAGGTGTAGACCTACTGGATTTGTTCCTGGGAAAATATAAAATAAAAATAAGGACAAGAAAATGGTATTTGAGGCTATTTTATCATCTTCTTGATGTTATTGTTATAAATAGCTGGTTACTATACAAAATAATCGGGAAGCAAAAGCAAACGCCAACCCTCTAAAGGTCTTCAAATTTGACCTAGGAAAGTTTGTGCATGTGTGAGCCATCGATCACTACGAAAAGAGGCAGACCGTCAAGTTTGCCTGATCAAATAGGCAATGTTACTCCCTCGTGAAGTCACATGTGACGGGTTTGCGCATTTTCTAAATTGGGGTCAAAAAAGTAAATGCTGTAAATACCTCGGTTGCAAAAGAAAAACATTTATCGTGTGAAAAATGTCGAGTTGAACTCTGCCTCAATAAAGATAATAATTGTTTCAGAAACTTTCACCAATACTTGGTATTTAAAAAAAAAATCGTTATTTTGTTTTGTTATAATTATTTTGTAATAATATGTTATTTAATTTGTTAAGTAGACTTCAACATAATTCAAAAGTTCTAGTTCAATCACAAACAATTATAGTTAAGGTTCAGTGTATCACATATGGAACTGAAATAAAAGACTGATTTTCTAGTAAAATATTGGGTTTTGATTTATTTTTTTTATAATTTTTTCCCAAGTGATCATCACTAACAACATCACATATATTTTTATTAGCAACAGAAAAAAATTGAGCCTTGTAGGGTTAAGCTGAAAGTAGACGGACCTAATTGCAATATCTAGACTTAGAACACTTCAGTTCCCCCGTGACTAAAGGACTGTGAAGTAGTCGAGGCGTCGGAAAAATAAAATAAGTAAGTTTCATTAAATGTGTAGATTTCGTAAATATAAGAAATCGTTATTTTCCTTGTGATTTGGGTGGACTAAAAATCTCATATTTGTCGCAGCCGTCATCATCATCTTTGTGTTCATTGAAACATCTCATACAAAACAAATACTTGCATCCTAGACACCTAACACTGGCATCTTCATTACATATCTCACAGAATGGCAATTCATCATTTGTGTCTGGAGAGATCTCATCTTCCAAACTTGCATCTGTTTTTACCTAAAAAAATTAAGACAATATTACACTAGGTTCTGTGGTAACAGACAACCTGTGATCGTAATAAAAATAGAGCTACAGGTTAAAAAACGTTACAAAATTATTCAATAAACTAATTTTTTTTCTTCTTTGACACTTTCTTAAATATAACACTATAACTAAGTGGCTACTGCAATCAAAGGTCAATTGCAGCCAACTTCCAACAATTGAGGCTACAGATAAGTTGCCACCTCTAAAGAATATGATGGACTGCCTCACAGCTTGTAATTATACTGGGTCTCTCTGTGCCTTTCAGACCGGAACACAGTGGTGAAAGCATTACTTGATGACTCCTAGATAGAAGAGTCTTATCACTTATACAGTGGTTGTTCAAATTATTATACTCAAACCATAAAATAAGATTTTTTTTAAGTTTAAATTTCTTTATGTAATAAATTTAATCTGTTTACTGGTATTATTGTTTCACTAGAGCTTATATAACTATTTCTGAAAATAATTAAACATGTTTATGGTGTAAAAAGTTAATTTCATTCAAGTTTTTTTATAAATTAATATTTTGTAAAACCACCCTTTTGTACAATAACTTCTTGAAGTCGACGAGGCATGCTGTCTATGCAATTTTTTGATATTGTTTTTAATTTTGGGGTGTTATACCAAGCTTTGATTATCTTCTCAATCATCATCATCATCATCATTACAGCCCTTCACAAGTCCACTGCTGAATATAGGCCTCCCCCAAAGAATGCCACAAAGCACGGTCCTAAGCCACCTGCATCCATCGACTTCCTGCATATCTTACCAGGTCGTCACTCCATCTAGTGGGGGGACGCCCTACACTTTGCCTGCCGGTACGAGGCTGCCACTCGAGAACCTTTCTTCCCCATCGGTTGTCGGTTCTTCGAGCTATATGGCCGGCCCATTGCCACTTCAGCTTACTAATCCGTTGGGCTATGTCGGTCACTCTAGTTCTACTGCGGATATCCTCATTTCTGAGTTTATCACGCAGGGAAACTCCGAGCATAGCCCTCTCCATAGCTCGCTGAGCGACCTTGAGCTTCGTCATCCGGCCAGCAGTGAAGGACCACGTCTCAGTTCCGTATGTCATCACTGGCAACACGCACTGGGTGTACAGTCTCGTTTTTAAGTTTTGAGGTATACCTGACGAGAAGATGTGTCGTAGCTTCCCGAACGCTGCCCAGCCGAGTTGAATCCGTCGATTGACCTCTCGGTCGAAGTTGGACTTACCTAGTCGGACTATTTGTCCTAGGTAAACATACTCGTCAACAACTTCGAGCTTAGTGTTCCCAACAACTACCGGCATAGGTGTGACATGGACATTAAACATGATCTTTGTTTTGTCCATGTTCATCTTAAGACCTATCCGTTGGGAAACACTATTGAGGTCATTGAGCATAGTGCTTAGGTCCTCCAGCGATTCTGCCATAAGGACTATATCGTCGGCAAATCGAAGGTGAGTGATGTACTCGCCATTGATGTTTATACCGTATCCTTTCCAGTCCAGAAGCTTGAAAACATCTTCCAATGCAGCGGTAAAGAGTTTCGGGGATATGACGTCACCCTGTCTTACACCTTTCTGCAATTGGATAGGTTTCGTACTCTGGTTCTGTACTCTGATAGCCATCGTAGCCCTACTGTACAAGCACTTCAACACTTCGATATACCGACAGTCAACTTGGCATCGCTGAAGGGACTGCAGCACCGCCCAAATTTCGACGGAATCAAAGGCTTTCTCATAGTCCACATACGCCAGACATAGTGGCAAATTGTACTCCTCGGACTTCTGTACAATTTGCCGAAGGGTATGTATGTGGTCTATGGTGCTAAAGCCTTTTCGGAAACCGGCTTGTTCGGGAGGCTGGAAGTCGTCAAATCTTCTCAATCAGTCCTTGTTTATTAGTTATGACTTTTTCTTTAGCTATTTCCTTTTTTAATGCAACCCACACATTTTCTATGGGGTTTAGATCTGAAGAGTTACCAGGCCATTCCAACACCTTTATCTGATGGTCATTTAGGAATTTTGTCACTTTTTTTGCTTTATGACATGGGGCTGAGTCATGCATAAACAGGAAATCCTTATTAGGAAACCATTCTGATGTCTGTGGGATCAGTTTTTCTGACAGAACTTTAATGTACTGATCCTGCCGCATGGTGTTTTCCACTATGTAGAGGCGTTCGTTACCCTTTGCACTGATAACTCCCCAGATCATTATGAATAGTGGATGCTTCACTCTCTCTACAATACAGTCTTCTTTGAATTTCTCATTTGGTCTCCTACGAACAAACTGCGTATGGTCTTGCAAGATCTGGATACTCGACTCATCAGAGAAGCAAACCTATAAATCCCAAACATGATCAATTCACATTAGTAAAGACATGTCCATACAGTGATACAATACAAAATACGTTTAAAATACAATATATTACTTTATGCCAGTCTTCTGCAGTCCAGTGTTTATATTTTTTTGCAAACTAGTCGTTCCAGACGCATGGCAGGAGTCAATTTCGGCTTCTTCAATGGTCGACGGCAGGAAAAGTTTTGTTCCTTCCATCTTCTACGTCATGTCGGACAGAGTCACTCCAGCCTCTTCGAGAATATCTCTAATGACTTTTCTGGGTTTATTCCGATTTTCTATGGTTATTTGCCGAATTTTTCGCTCATCTCGAGGCGTAGTGATGCGTTTGCGTCCACATTTTCCGGAACGTTTCGGCGTCATGGACTCCCCTTGTTGCACAGCTTTACTGATATTACGCACTGTAGATTGAGAAACCTTGCACATTTCTGCTATTTTCCTTTGAGAATATTTACAGTGTTGTAGCAAAGTCTTAATTTACAGTTTTCTTTTTTGGAGACATGTCAGAACGCTTCCCCATCTTCAAATCTATTGAAAGTGAGGTTATGTTGATGAAAAAGACGAATTTTAAAATAAAATATGTATTAGACAGCAAAAAACAGCGAAATGCAAGAAGAATAATAATTAATTACAAAGTAAAACCAATAAAACATACCTTTTACTGAATAAATCCTTCACTTACTTATAATAAAGACACAGAGAGCACGTGCTTACAGAAATGCAAAATTGACAACGAAACAAAATGGCGGCTATTACAGTGTTGCCTAGTTAAAAGTAGACAATTTTAGTGTTGTAAACTATAAAGCATAAAATTATTAATCTTTTCAATTTATTTGATTGAACTAAAACCGTCGTTGTAAAGTATAATTGGTTTTAAATACTAAATAAAAGGAATAAATATGTTGAGTATAATAATTTTAACATCCACTGTAAGACGTGTCCTGTCGTAACGTTATCGACAAGCCCACGACATTTTCATTCATTCATTCATTACAGCCTATAAAAAGTTCACAGCTGAAGATAAATCTCCCCCATAAATTGCCTCATATGGTGATATTGTCATAGTGACCACCCTTGACAGACAGCTTTGCATACTCTTTTTTTTTAATTATTTTGAGTTCTTATTAGGAAGATGAGGCATCCAATTTCCTGTTTCAGTTTTCCTCTATTGTCTCTTATGGGGATTTCACGGGACGATAAAGAGTGATGGATATTCTAACACCACCACGACACAGTGGCGGATATATAATTTAACAAATTAATTATTTAATACCATGAATACAAAAATACACTAGATTCCTTTGAAAGTTAAGATATATTAAGAATCTGTACGATTAAGAGCTGATTTCAAATTATCAGATAAAAGTTGCCCATCGAATAAATTATAGCCTGTTGAATTTAAATGATAGAACTATAACTATTTTTTAATTTATTTGTATTTTATTTTTATTATGTCATAAATAACGTTAATCTGATGATTGAAAAATCATAGTTTTTAAAAGAACGATGTTCCAGCAGTTTATTTTTCATTTGATATCGTTTAATATCTACAACTGCGAATGCAAAAATAAAAATCTCATTTTTTGAATGAATATTTTGTACTACCGATGCTACACAGGTGACACGCAATTAAAAGCACGGTCGCTGACGTCCTGGAAATTCGACAGTAAACCCCGTAAACAACCAGAAGCTTAAGTTGATGAAAGCTACAATGAGAACGGATTCATCTCAAACACGCGACACACAGGTATTTGTGTCAAATTGACGAAGTGAAGAAGCCCGAAAAGTTATGTTATCTTACTAAAAGACAAAAGCAAACTCGCATCTAAGCTTCCTTAATTTGTCGAATCGGTATCGGAACACTATTGCAAGGATTCTGAATGGGATTGTCACTTTTAAGGTAAGCAGATCGTGTATGATAATCAAACTCATGTCGAATTATCGTTCAACTGGCCTGTTAAAAGATGTTTTTAGACTATGGTGCATCTGTGGTAGAATAAATTGTTTAATTAAAATTATTGCCTGATAATAATGTCCTCCAGACCTCAACAGAGGTTAGTTATCTGCACTAAACGGTATTATAGTTGACGCGTGTGTGCGAGAGCACAGGTGCACTCTCAATTCACTAGCTCTCATAGTTCGATGAGACGGCAATCGGCCGAAAAGAAATCAGAAGCAGGACCAATGAATTGAAAAACCGCCTACTTCCTGACTCCTGGGTGCTACGGAAAACTTCTTGACGGAAAAACCTAATAACTGATTTTAACCCGACTTAGGTACAAACACGGGACCACACGATCATCAATCGCAGTTACGATCACTAGACCAACGAGGCAGTAAAATTATTGACTACCGGATTGAAAGTGGCTACTGCAAACGAGAGAAAACTGACCAAAAATGTGCCTAGTAGCATACTCCTAAAACTCCGTCTCTATACAGAGCCAATGACATATCCAGTAAGTATCGTAAAATCCTTTTACAGTACAAATGCAGTAGGTAATGATGAAGTTAAGGCAAACATGATACAAATCTGTGTTGATGAGACAGGCCCCTTACTAAGGTATTTACTAAAATCTTCTTTCTCGCATAATATGATATTACTTGACGATATTTAGAAATTTATTTCTGCTTTCAGTAGAATTAATAATAATTTATATATCAATAATAAAACAACAATATTTATCTAGTATTGTACTTACAACAGTAAATATATGAAATTAAGCAATAACTACAAGGAAGAAAAAAAATATTGCGTGTCGGCTCTGACGCGTGACTGTCGCAATTTAGGCAATATAGCATCTGTTATATTAGAATGTCACCTTGATAGTAAGTACAAGGAAGAAAAAAAATATTGCGTGTCGGCTCTGACGCGTGACTGTCGCAATTTAGGCAATATAGCATCTATGTTATATTAGAATGTCACCTTGATAGTAACTACAAGGAAGAAAAAAAATATTGCGTGTCGGCTCTGACGCGTGACTGTCGCAATTTAGGCAATATAGCATCTATGTTATATAAGAATGTCACCTTGACTATCAAGTCAAGCACTTTAGTTTGATAAAATGACTTTTATAATGAAGTTGGTGGCGTTATTTACACACGCACATGTTCGGTATAAGATGCGCGAATGTGTAACGCGGGGGGAGGGGGGCAAACATAACAATGTCACTTGTCAAAGACTGTAATGAGTACAGCCTTACACAAGTCCACTGCTGAACATAGAGACCTACCCTAAGGAATGCGACAATGTACGGTCTTGAGCCACCTGCACCCATCAACTTCTTACATCTCTTACCATGTCGTCAATCCATCTAGCTTCCTAATACGCCCAGTAGTGAATAACCATGTCTCAGATCTTTATGTCATCACTGGCAGCATGTACCGGATTATAAAAGTTTTGAGGTATATCTTTCTCTGTCAAAGGTTATCAACATGGTAGAGCCATGCTGCAACTATATTAGTAGTATAGTTGTAGCACGAATGGGACGGCTCGACCGGGGAAGGACCACGCTCTCACAGAATACCAGTGTAAAATAGCAGCTCAATGCTGCTATTTTGTATGGTGAGTGTAGAGAACCGGAGACCCTTTTTACTGGAAAAGAGGCATTCCATCATAGTCCTCACGGGTGACAACGCATCTGCATTTTGATTCGTAACGTAGATGTCTATGGGCCGCAGCAACCACTTACCATCAGGGGGACTGTGTGCTCGTATGTCACCCGATCCTATAAAAAAAAAGGTGGACTAGTACCTATTTGGACTATTTGTTCGTGTTAAACATATTCATCGACAACTTCATGTGTAGTGATCCCAACAACTACCAGCATAGGTGTGACATGGATGTTACACAACATGGCCTTTGGTTTGTCTATGTTTATTTATAGACTCATCCGTTGGGAGAGACACTATTGAGGTCATTGAGTATAATGCTGAGATCCTCCACAGAGTATGCCAATTCCATCCTTCATGGTGTCAATACTCTGGAGGCATAGAGCAGAAGTGTGGTAATCTTGTTCTTCAAAAAAAAAGTGAAAACTATTGAAAAACTAGAGACTGATTTTTTTGCTGACCCACGTCAACATGATGTTTTGTGAGTAATTATGTGATTTCTAGCCTCCCAAACACATTAGTTTCCAGCAAGGCTTTGGTATGACAAACCATAAACATACCCTTCAGCAAATTATACAGACGATTAAAGAGTACAATCTGTAACATTGTCTTATGTAAGTGGATTGTGAGAAAGGAATTTATTTTGATTCATTCAAAATTTTGATGGTGTTACAGTCCCTTCAGCAGTGCAAAGTTGAATATTGGTTCATAGAAGTGCCTGGTAGTGTGTAGAAGTGAAGCCTGGGTACAGGAGGGCTATAATGACCATCCAAGTAACCAGAGTATGAAACCTATCTAACCACAGAGAGGTGTAAAAGGATACGGTATTATCATCAATGGCAAGTTGTTCTGGTTATGTGGTAGGACTTTTTTTTGCCTAAGGTTCTGAGTAGGAACACCCTCTTACAGAAAAACTTTATAAAAACAAAAGAACTTTACAACTCCATGTAGTGAATTATTATTATTTGTTCATTACCTTCTCAATAATTTTCTTTATAATAGTTTCTTCATCTTCTGAATCACTTGACTTTTCAACAGAAATTGATGTAGTACTGGTGCCTCTTAACTTGTGTAATCTTGTCTCAATATTATTAATAGTATCTTCAAACCCATCCTTATATTTTGAATCTATTTTTACTTGCTCCATATATTGTTTCAATAAATCATCAGCTTGTTCTTGTTCTGTTCTTAAATCAGGGGGTGATAAAACGGGCTGAAATTCAATATGCAATATTTCATCTGATGTAAACTAGATATAATGTCATTTTTAGGAAGCCACAAGATTAATACAGTTAATGGAAAGAACAGGAGGGTCTCTCTTACACCTTCACCTGTAAGTTTGATTCTTTAATACCTAAATAGTTAATTTACTACAAAAAGTTGTTGAAGATATATAGGTAATGTTAGTTACAGCCTGTATACACCCCACTGCTGGGCACAGGCCTCCCCTCATTGCTGAAACGGTTTTTAGGGAAAGGAAATGACCACCACGATGCCCCAATGAGTGTTTGCAAACTTCACATCTTCAAAATTTTTTTTCTTATTTCTTAGACATGCTAGTTTCCTCACAATGTTTTCCTTCACATTATATATAACATTAACAGTTTTAATGTCCACAATATAGACACAATTGTTAAACAATTGAAATGTTCATATATGGTTCATAGGACATGCAACGGTTTAATATGTCATTAATATTTCATATTAATTATTTTTCAGTTGTACCTACCTCTTTAGTAACTATGTTTGGAATACCTTTTACTTTTGCTAATCGTGAATATATTTCTGCATCTGATGTAGATGGCATTGGCCCTTTTAAATTTTGTAGTCTTTCCAATATTTCCTTATCAGATTTCGCCTTCTCTTTATTGTCTTGTTTTAATTTTTCTAGTCTGTTAAAAATTTCTTGTTCAGATGTGTTTACAAATGTATTATCCTTACAATCGCTTTGACTTTCATTAATTTTAGCAATACGGCTGGAAAATTATGGACAATGATTACATAATATAACAATACAAAATAATAAAAACGCATTTTATAAAAGTACACTTGCCTGTAGAAAACATCGGGTGGTTCAATGATTTTTGCCTCATTTCTTGAACATTTAGCACAAACCTGTGAAATAAGTTACCGTTATCTTTCAAACACAAACTATTTCCAAACTACGTTCATAGGCTCTTTCGGATTATACAAACCTTTTTTTCAGCATTTACTTTTGCTAAAAATTTTTTGTTGTTTAAACATTTTGAACAATAACTAAAACCACAACTAGGGCAGCCTTTCTGAAAATATCACATATTTTTTAAAATAAAAAAGAAAAACAGATATTACGAATTGAGTAAACTGCACTATCAGACTAAATTTTAACAAATATAACTCTTAATTTACTTCCTTAGATTATTTACTCTCTTTACTTCTTACCTCAGGACGTAATAGTGAAAATGCACGAGAACAAGAATTACAAGCCATTAATAATATTTATGTGTGGTGCAAACAAAATTAATTGCTTGATCATATTCTTGTAAATTGATTGTATTTCAGTATTTCTGTGTTCTGTGTATGTATTATTTTTCTTAGATTATTTTCAAAATTCTTGGTCTGACCAGTATCCAGTACTGCCAACACCAATTTGTCAAAGTCAAATTCCCCAATTTACGGACAAAACTTCAACAGATTCCCCACAAAAAATCCCCTCAATTTTCTTTTAAGAAATGATCCAATTTTCAACTAATTTTATAAGATATTTTTTTAACAAAAAGTATTTTCTTTTTCACCCAAATTTTTTTTCACCCTCCATATTTTTGTGATAAGCATTTTGCTCCATGGAGTATTTAAAGTCCTTCCCTTGTTGCCATTGAAAAGTACCACAGTATCTGGATTTATATGCTTGCGTTTCTTTGCTATAATATTAAAAAAATAAAGAAATGAAAAGGATTAAATGATACACAAAAGTTGCCGAAATAAATTCTAAAATTCAATGTGATGCTATGAAGATAATTAAAAAGAGGAGTCATTCAATATTCATAGGTAACCTAACAAAAATGTTAAGTATTTAGATTTCTTGAAAAATAGTTCTGACTTTGCCCGGGCTACCGATTTTCAAAGTCCACGCATAATACCAAGCCCAAAAATATCTCCAACCAACTTTAAATTCCCCGCAATTTAGGGAATTCTCCACATGTTGGCAATGCTGTATTTAACTTTTTTTTATAATTGGATTCACGGCTCTGGGTTCTAGCCCTTCATAGCCATGTTGACTTTGATTAAACCAAACCATAGATAAATAAATATGTAGGGCCAAAGCCAGCCAAACATGAAGTTATAGATAAAGATGGAGGCCACACTTGGAACAACAGCTTGAGTCAAATACCTACGTATCCTTATCTCACTCTCTGTGGTCTGACTTCTCTTTTTAGTGTGGAACACAATATTGCTATGTTTTTATTTGAATCTCCCGGTAAATTCTTAGAAATAATTTCCACACTAACTAAATCAGAAGTTAAGCTTTGTAAAATAATGTACCAATAAATAAATAGTTGATCTACGATTAGTTACATTAAAAATTCCAAAATTGAAAATCTCGTATGCATTATTGGGTTCACGAATCAGTGAATTACAATCCCATTTTCTAAGGGTTTGGTAATGTGGCAACATTAGCCCTATATGTTAACATAAATTAGACAAATATGGCGGTTGTTTACTTAGCACCTTAGCAGTTCACAGCGTCGTTTGAGATGTTTAAAGTTAATTAATGTTATAATACAAGAAATGGTGCAAACTTGTGTAGTACGTGGTTGCGGCAGTAGTAGGAGGTGAGGTTAAACTATAGACATCCGGTACTCGCCTACGAGGTTGGGAGGGGGAGGGGGGTCAGGGGAAGCCCCCCTACCCTTCCCCGCTTGCGGAAATGTATAGTTTATGAGTAATAATTTCTTTTGTAAAATCATAACCTCACTTTTTTACATAGGAATATTGACACAAAGTTACTTCTGTAACGGCTTCGGCGCTACGGGAAATGCAGCCCCATCGCCCTTGCGTAGCAAATCGCAGGCCCCCATGCTCACCTCCGCAGCTTCGGCTTATTGGTCGCCTTCGGCGACCAGCCTCAGCCGCTACGACTCGCTCGGGGGCCTGCGATTTGCTACAGCGGGCGGGGGCTGCTTTCCCTCCGCGCCTACGGCTTTAAAAAACACTCTAGGGGTAGGGCAGACAAGACTACGTGGAGTCGGGGTGTTCTGAGTCAGTTTTAGTACAAATTCGATCTATCTTATCTAAAGTCAGGTTTCCCTAAACTTTGCTATGATAGTGGTAAATGAAACAATGTAATTTTAATTATTTAATTTATTTTATACACATGCTTTATTGCTCGCATAATTTCTTTGAATGGATCCTTTTTAAACTTTTCTACAGTTCGTCTCCACAAATACTCTACTATCACGTCTGTAAAACTTTGAGAATTATTATAATTTTGTTTTCTAAAAAACCTCTTCACTGCTCTCCACTGCGACTTAATTCGTTGTGTATGAGTCCCATCTTCAGCCACAAATTGATTGTCTGGGTCTGAGTGGTTAACTTTTTTATGTGTGTACCCGTGTTCTGCCAAACAATCATATGCCCGCCAACAATCAGTATGAATTGTGGTACCCGCCGCCACATGTCTCTGTATAAGCAGCACCAGTACCTCAGCAGACCTAATATTGTCCGGGCACACCTCTAGTCTGAGATCCTCAGACCCATCTTCTATCATACCGAGCACCCAGTGGCCTTCGATGTGACGTCCTATAACAAATAAAATTAATATTAGACATTTAGTATGACAAAAAAAGGTGTAAACATAATCATACTTATATTTACCTTTATTGTATTTTCGTTTTCCAAATTTGCTCTCATCAATTTGTACAATTTTACCAGGGCCACCAATCTTTCCAGTAAACTGATTCTGTTTCTCGAGGTAGTAAATAACAACTACCTCTCTGCAGTAATTGTACCAATCACATATTGTATTTGGGCTTAAACATTGTTGTCTCTGTCGTTTATATGGGTCTTCATGGATTGTTTGATTATAAGACCATCCTTGTGAATATGCATATATGAGGTAATATATGTGGGGCATATCAAGAGTTACATTTTCAAAAAAGTCCCTTGTCGTCGTGAGATTTTAACTCCACTGCCTCCAGCTTTCCCCTTACAGGATGCTTTAGCACATATGAAAGTACCAAGCGATTTGCAGCCACTTGAGTATGAAATTTTCATATTAGTTTTATGTTTGCCGCACTTTCGTTCCTTTAGGACCAGCCCTTCATCCTCACTATATCGAACACATTGCTCGTTCGTTCCAAGTTCACGCACAATATCCGACAGATTCCACATGAACATAATCTCAGACACGTATAGTCGACGCTTCATATAGTCGCCGTCGTCAGAGAAGTCTTCGTCGATGTGTGATGGTTCCTCGAGTAAAGCGTCAGATGCCGAAGAAGGCCCCGCTACGGGTTCGTAATCGCTCATTCTCAGGTCCGGGAAGCAAGCCAAAGTCCAAAGTAATGCAATCCAATCAAAACCAGAAACAAAGCCAAGGTCAAACGTAAGGGCAATCAAAGAAGTGGCTTAGCTTTCCATTGACGTCAGTGAAGTTTGGTGTTGATACGTATTTTTACAGAAAGATTACACTATTATAAGCACACACACAATGTCTCAATATACGGAAACGCGTAATTTTTGAGAAAAGAATAATTGAAAATCAATTATTCTTGCAATGTTTACGTCTAATTTGCTAATAAACTGGCGCCATTTTGTAATGTCATTGTCGACGTCAATAGGGATGTCGATTCTTTCCGAAAAAGGTCGATTTTTAAATCGATTCAAATCGTAAGCTGATGTATCGGTTCACAAAAAATCGATTTCTAAAATGTCTATATTTTTTTAATGTTTCTATTTATAATGTAAATATAAACCCATTTTATGAAAAACAAGAAAGATACCATGATAAATGATCTCTTATTGACATTTGTTTTATTTAACAGTACCTATTAGGGCAGATAAATAAAATAGGTTAGGTTCAACTTATGTCAAAGAACCGAATTGATTGACCCCGACTCCACCTGGTACGAGTCTGTCCTACCCCTAGAGTGGTCTTATAGAGCCGGAGGCGCGTAGGGGGAGCAGCCTCCGCCTGCTGTAACAAATCGTAGGCATCGGACGAGCCGGAGCGGCTGAGGCTGGTCGCCGAAGGCGACCAACAAGCCGAAGCTGCGGAGGCGAGTAGGGATGCCTGCGATTTGTTACGCTAAGGCGTAGAGGTTGCTCTTCCCGCAGCGCCGGAGACGTAGCAGTCTCAAAATAGATACAGAAATCCGTATGAATCAGTCCCCTTATTTTTTTATGATGAAGGGGATTTTTTTCTCATAAAATGGATTTATATTTACATTATAAATGTAAACATGAAAAAAAATCGATATTTTAGAAATCGATTTTTTTTGGAATCGATACATCAGCTTACGATTTGAATCGATTTAAAAAGCGACCTTTTTCGGAAAGAATCGACATCCCTATTGACGTCGACAATGACATTACAAAATGGCGCCAGTTTATTAGCAGATTAGACATAAACATTGCAAGAATAATTGATTTTCAATTATTCTTTTCTCAAAAATTACGCGTTTCCGTATATTGAGACTTTGTGTGTGTGCTTATAATAGTGTAATCTTTCTGTAAAAATACGTATCAACACCAAACTCCACTGACGTCAATGGAAAGTCGTACCAAAGAAGTCCAAAAACAGAGCAGAAGTCGTCGAAAAAACAGGGAAAACACAGCACTAAGCACAAAAAAGAACATTCGCGTGACTACTAGAGAAACGGAATGACAATTTACATTTGACATCATAGATAATATATTATATTTGACATTTACGGTTGCCGACAACATGGCCGTCAACAACCGTTCCGATTCACACTTTTTGCATCTGTTTTTGACATCTAATCTCATAACACTATACAAAATTGTCATATTTGCGTTTCGTTATACGGAATTTTTATTGAAATTTATTTTTGTCATAATTAATTAAAAACGCATTTCCGACATTCAAAAACAGTTTAAAATGTTCATGCTTAACCCTGACAAGCCTCCTAAGTTGAAAACATAACTAAAATCAAGTACCGGATGTCTATAGCCAACCCGGAGGTGATATACGAATTCACACGTAAGTGTTTAAAGAGTGACTTCTGACATTGAATACTTGTAAACATACTTTTTGTATTTTCACTTAATTTTTTGCTGAAACGTTTTATCAGTGTTTTAAACATATTAGTATATTATAACTTTGTCAAAATCAAATAGTTTTACATTGAATTTAATTAAGTTTGAACAATTTTATTGTTTTTGTTTAAAAGAAATCGCACTGAAATAGTGTGACCATATTGACGATGTATCTGAGACTTTCCGTGTGACCTTAACTAATTATATGTACATGTTTCTTATTATGTTACCGGAAATACATGAAATTTAGGAATTATGTACATTTCCTATATATTCTATATAATGACAGATTTCATAGATTTCATAATATTAAATTAAAAATTAGTAACATAATATATTCTTTTGGTAGACAATTTATTTTTATTTAGTTTTTGTTTCTCATTATTCTGATAGCTTAATAACGTTTATAATAATTATGTATTTAGAAATGAAGTAGTTTAGATGTATGATATAAAGCAACATTTTGTAAAATATGTTATTATTTGCAGACAACAAGTGCATTACATGAAGAGTCTATTGTGCAAATAGCTGCTCTTGCTGTACCAAGCACTAGTTCTGGCATTTATGAAAGTAGTTCTGCACTTAAGGAAACAGAAGTGAAATGTACTGGCTGTAATATTGAAGACCAAACTAGTAAAAAACAATGTCGAAAAATTCTTGAAAATTTATGCAATCTTAACAAATTACCTGTAAGTTTCCATTTCCTTTATTACTAAATACATACCTTTTATTTGTATTTATTATGACTTTAATATTACATTACATAATGTATTATATAGCTTAAAACACCGTCACTACGACACTAAGCATAAAGCTTCTTGTTTGATGCTTCATTTATGCGTGCTCTTGAAGGCGCTGCGGTGTATTATGTGTTACCTATTAAATGATGTAAATTTGTACTGACATTATGATGTAGAAGAGTTATTTGTTTCTTTTTTTTTGTTAGAGTTCTCCAATCTCTAGAACTATACCAGTCTGATTTGAAAATAATTTATTGCATTTTTAAAACCTATTCTTCAGAAAGTCTATCTAACATCACGCTACGACCCTTATGAGCGGAGCAATACGATTTACGGTGCTAAAAATACTGATTTCATAAAGTTTTCTTGTTTTCTTAGGTCAGCAGTGAATACGACGATCCCGCGAAGATTGATAGGGGCGTGCAAGTGAAAATAAAGTGTACTAAAGAAGAAATACTTGAGACGAAACCTAAGATTCTTAAGCAAAAAGTGGCGTGCCAAACTAAAAAATTCAGGAGAGGTCTTCTTTAATGGACATTAAAAAGTATACGGGTCAGTCAGAAATTGAAAATAAGGGCGCTAATAATAGCGCTAATCAAGGGCGCTTTGCTCATATCTGTAAGGACTTCAAAAAGCCACAGAGTAATCCACATGGTGTGAAAAATTTCAATAAATAATTTTAATATGGAAAGTGTTTTTATTTATTTTTTTAAGGTTTTTAACAAACCATGTAGTGGCGGTGTGAGAATATCCACTACCCCATATCGTTCCGAGGGTGTTGTAAGAGGTGTCAGAGGGAAAATGAAACAGGAGATGGGCAGCGGCATCTACCTGATAACAACTCAAAATAATAATATATTATCGTTCCTATTATAGTACATATGTTACTAGAAATCTATGAAATCCGTTATTATATAGAATTCCTTGGAATTGTAGATAATTCTTAAAATAAACTGTATGTGTGGAATATAGTATTATACATATTTCAGCTCAGAGCAGCCTGACTCGGATGGGTTAGGTCAGAAGGCTAAGGCAGGAGCTCCGCTACGCTGCTTTAGTCTTCGTGATATTTTTTTTAAATAGTTGTCCAAAAATAGATTTAGTCTGTCTGAACAATAAATCAGGTATATTTTGCCCAATTCATTGATCACCCGGGGTTATAATAAATTTTAATTTTATATTTCGTTGGTACCGTTTAGGAATTCTATACAATAACCAGAAAATACATTATCAAAGTGGTAGTTATTAAATATTCTCTGATATATTTATTTTCCACATTTTCTAAATAGGCTCGGCATTATATGGGTTGTGACGGAAATACGTGGTCATATTTTAATACCGGTTCTGCCCATGGAAATGAAAACCTTTCTTCATAAAACTAGTCAATTCCCAAAAAAAATTGTACAAAAATATATAATCTATATAGGCTAGGTCTTAGTAGTAAACAGAGAAATTGATATTTATAAATAAAACACTTAATGTAACTCAACTACTTATAGCGATATCCTGGGAAAATAAAGGTTACCTACTTAGAAAGGGAGGGTCTGCCCACAGAGAGCGAGATGGTTAAGCTTCAAGTAGGTATTCGGAGTGTGGTCTCCATCTTTATCTATAACTTCATGCAGCCAAAGCATAAATTATTGTACGGGTACAGACTAATAAGAGCCAAACCAAAGTGAATATGTAAAGAAATATGTAGACAAAATTTTGTAATACGGTGTGTAATATAGTAAAAGTGGTGCAATTTTGTGTATTAAATGTCTTCGAATGTGAACTATTAATGGAAACTGTGTAAGAAGTGCTCCGCATGTGAATCTCAAGCACAGACTAATATGATGCTTACGCATATCTCAAGATAAGGTGTCTGTGCTTAGGCGCCTTGAGATACTATCGCCAACTTCTGCTGGCTGAAGTTGCCGTCAAAATCTCCCAAAAACTACGCAATGTGACGCATCAAATTATTGAGAAGCAGGGTGCTATAACGGATTACGGAATTATTATCATTTGATACTGAGATAAATGAAGACATGTCTTAATAAAGAAAGAGCGACACACGGGCCACCCACAGACTAATATGATGCCAAGGAGGTTATAATTGATGCTAACGTTTAACATTTGTTTGCTATAAAATTAAACTATTATCATATATTTTATGCCGCACTTGTGGTTGAAAATTATCGTATAAAAATAATATTTTTACTTTAGTTAACATACGCATTGTTGGAAACTTGGGAGTCTGTTTAATATTTAATGTAATATATTATATAAAATAAAATTTAAAACAATTTTAAACTTGGTAATAATATTGTGATAAATAAACCTTACAATTATCCTTTAAGATTATATATATATATATCAGGTCAATTAGGGTAAGAGGAACCTCGGTGAAAGAGGAAAATATGTCGCTACGTTATTCCAAAGCCGAAAAAAACAGAAAAACAATTTGACAGTTATAAAGTCTAAGAACACGAGTTGGCTACATAACTTTTATTCGCGCTAAAATTGTGAAAATTTTACTGTTAGAGATTATTTCAATTAAAAAATTGTAAGACAAAAGGGTAAGCTTTACTTTTTGTTTCATATTTTAGATTAAACTCTACAAATAATATAAGTTTCATCGAATTTAAAATCTTAACCTCCAAAAACATTGTTGGGGTAAGAGAAACGGCACTTACAGGGTAAGAGAAACAGTATGTTTCTCTTCGCCGATATCAGGGGTAGTAAACATAATGGTGTTTTAATAGTTTTAAATAACAAAGACAAAATGTAATTTTAGTAAACAAATTTAAAGCGGCAATAAACAAAAATAATAAAATGTCAATTATAAATTCTAAAAAGGATAAAGGCACCGGAGAAAAAGTCCAGTAAGTTTGAAGGAAAATATGAAGAATGTGAAATTTCCTGCAAAGAAAAAATACAAAAAATGATCTTCATCTACCAGCGTATTCGATTGCGTCAGCTTGCATGGTGATTCTGATATTGTAGACTTGATTGATGAGCACTCAGACTTACTTGAGGAAGACTTTGACATTATAGAGATTTAGATTACTTAAACTTTATTCCAGACCTTGAAAATAATAACATTACAGATAAAAAAATAGAAGCAACAGAGACTGTTAGTGGATCAGGAATAAGGACAATAGAGGCAAGAGTCAGTTATCTTAGAAATAAATAATATTGAAGTGTCTTTTTGTAATGTCCACAATTACAGCGCTTAAATTATAACTTATAACAAAAATACACTATTTAAAATTTTTGTCTGTCTGTCTGTTTGTTCCGGCTAATCTCCGAAACGGCTGGACCGATTTTGGCGGGACTTTCACTGGCGTATAGCAGATGTCATAAGTAGTAACTTAGACTACTTTTATTATAGAAAAATAATTAGGGTTCCTTGGAAAAAATTTAAACCCTAAATTGCACGCGGATGAAGTCGCGGGGAACAGCTAGTTAGTAATATAATAGATGGAAGAAAAAAGGCGACAGATGTAGTTAGTGAATCAGAAGGAAGGAAAATGGTGGCAGAAGCAGTTGATAGCAACTGGGATGAGAAAATAGAGGTACTACACGAGAAATGGATTAATTTGAAATGCAAACGATTGTTTTTTTAGTTTGTGACCCCTGCCCTGAACCTATGTATAAAAATATATGTTTCTCTGACCTTAAATTTATTATTTTCTTTTTCTTCAAAACTGTACCTTGTTACAATTACGTTACGATCAAATTCTATTAAATAAATTTTACTTAAAATGTAGCAACACGTACATTTAAATAAACATCACAAACTTAGGAGATACGATGAATTTTCCTCTTACCCCAGATGAGGGGGAAGAAGAACGTTAGTACAAGTTGAATTTTTTGGCCGATATTGTCGTAAGTTTTCAAATTAGCGTGCGATTCTTAAAACATGAAAAGCTGATAAACTAAGGCAAGTTTAATGTATCTCAAAATTCTCATAAAACATTATACCTAGTCAGGTCATAAATTCTGTCACATGTTTAATATAAAATAATTGAAACAAGTTTATTCATTATGTAACCATTTACATACCAAAATGAACTTAACAAAACATAGATTCTTATGACATTAAAGTTTATTCAAAATGACCTCCGTGATTTTGAATACAGGCCTTCAATCTGCGCGGCCAGTCGTCTATCGCAGCACGAACGAGGTCCATGTCAATATCGGCGACTGCCTTAATCAAGGATGTCTTGAGTGACTCCAAATTGGGATGAGGCTTTGAGCACGCCTTTTCCTCCAAGTGTTGCCATATCTTGTAATCTAACGGATTCAAATCTGGATTGGAGGAGGGCCAGTCTTCGTGCCGGATGAAGTCGATTTCACGCGCCGCAGCCAATCTTGTGTGCTCTTCGCTCTATGAGCTGGCGCCGAATCTTGTTGGAATACCCAGTGCCTGTTATTGAACATGGTATGAGAAACAGGTTCCACAAGGTTCGTCAGGACTGTATTTTGATACACAACTGCATTCGTTTTTACACCTTTCTCACAAAAATGTACCTCTGTTAAGCCCCAATAAGAAACTCCCAACCATACCATGAGCGAGGATGGAAAATGACCTAGTTGGACACGCGGAATACGGTTGCTCGCTTCTTCACTACTGTGTGCGTACACCTTATCATTTTGTTTGTTGTAGCTCTCTTCTACGGTAAAAATTTTTTCATCCGAAAAAAGAATTTCCCGATATTTTTTTCCCGCGTACCGCTTCAACAAAGCGCGGCATCTCTTCAGTCTCAGGTCCATTAGACGAGCATTCAAACGATGTCCTGTTTTTCTTCGATATGCCCGAAGCCCTAAGTCTTTATTTAACACCCTTTTCACCGTGGTTCTGCTTAACCCCATCTGAAGGGCCAACAGTTTCTGCTTACGTTTGGGATTTCTTTGAATTCGTGCCTTCACAGCTTTTATCACTGCTGGAGTCCTAACAGACCGAGGGCGACCACTTCTTGACCTGTCATCTACACTAGAGTCTTCATTGTATCGTTTGATGGTACGATAAACGAATCTTTTGGTTATATTCAAATTTTTCAGTATGTCAAAAATTTGAATTGGCGCGTAACCGCAACGATGCAACGCAATAACTGCAACACGGTCTTCTTTAAGCGTCCACTCCATATTTAAAAATGAGTAAAATTCTAAAGAGTATACAGTTTTACTTTCATGAACAATTCGAAATTCGAATTCAATAAACTTTTTAGTGGCCAGCATTCTAAAAGAAAAGTTTTTACTGTGTGACAATACTTATGACCTGACTAGGTATGTTCTTCCTAGAGCTCAAAACCTCGGGTTCAAAATAAACTATGTTCCTCTTACCCTAACTGACCTTACACCAAATTGATAGGCTGGGGTAGGGGGGTGGTCTTACGCATGGCGGTAATGGTTCGTGTAGTGTATATATTCTTTGGTAATGGCTACGGTCAAATGACGTACCTACGGTGTCAGTGTCAGGCCTATTCATTCATTGTATGGAGTGTAGAGATTCGTGTAGAATCTACTAGTTAGTCTGTGGTGTAGAGTACAAGGAGAACCATCTTATAAGGGGCGAAAGTTGAAAAAGTGTCCTACTATTTACTGAAAATAGAGGTTCATGGCTAAGTCAAATGACGTATGGTGTCAGTGTCAGGCCTATTCATTCATTGTATGGAGTGTAAAGTACAAGGAGAATCATCTTATAAGGGGCGAAAGTTGAAAAAGTGTCCTACTATGTATTTACTGAAAATAGAGGTTCCAAACCTACCACAATAGCGCTGGCGTCTCTACACTCCATAATACATTGCCGTTTTGCATCGTGCGTCGTGCATTACCTTCGCGGGACGTACGTCAGGATGGACCGTGTATAAGACGTTTTACTCTCATATTAAGTTGTGTCTCGCCAGCAACGCAGTCGGGAATTCGCATTTGGAAAAATCCAAAATTAGGGGCTTTATAGGTGTCAAGTTTCAAAATTTGTTGCTCTAAAATTTTCACCGCAACGACCGTTTGAAATTTGCGTTGCTGGCAAAACGTATCTTAAGGATATCTTCAAGGAATTAAGTGCTGAGCGACTATCGAAACCCGATACAGATTAAGATATTGTTACGGACGGCGAAGGGAGCCGCCGCCCCGTCGCCCCTTCATACCCCTTTGCGCCCCGCGCACCCCGCACACCGGCAGCAGATCACGCGATGTCGCCGACCAATCAGCGCGCGGCATCGCCTCACGACGCTACTCACATACTGAGACGCTCTCTTGCGAGATATAAGAAGGGAGTTTTGGTCTGTGAGCTGTTCATTTCGGAAGCGGCACTCTAAGACAACAGCAAGAGAAGAAGCATCAAGAGATACTCCATTGAGGATTGAAAAGTGAAGACTCCCCTCTCTGTAGTTTATTAGTGCCGCATTTGTAAATATTCGAATACAGTATAGTTTACAGTACCATCTTTTCTTTAAGCAGTCCCTAGCGTAGTAATTAGTCAGTCAACCAGTTTTATACATTAAATTCATACAGTCCACTACAGTCCCTAATATTTTTGGTCCTTCGCCGCCGGATAAGAAGCCAGAAGCACTTCTGTCCCTAATATTCTTGGTCCATCGCCGCCGGATAGAAGCCAGAAGAAAGAAGGTAATTACAGAAGAAAGAAGATAATCATAGAAGAAAGAAGATCATTACAGAAGATGTTCAAGGAAGAAAGAAGCTCGTCGATGTGCCCTTTGCCATAGTTTTTTTTTTGCCCACTATGGCAAAACGCAGGCATCCACGCGAGCCGTAGAGGCTGAGGCTGGTCGCCGAAGGCGACTAATAAGCCGAAGCTGCGGAGGTGAGCATGGGTTCTTGTGATTTGCTACGCAAGGGCGAAGAGGCTGCACTCCCCGAAGCGCCGAAGCCGTTGCAGAAGTATATCAATATTCCTGCAACGCCAATTTCAACAGTTCGTTACGGTGAAAATTTTAGAGCACCTAATTTTTAAACTTGGCACCTAATTAGCACCTAAAAAGCCCCCAATTTCAGGTTTTTCTAATTACAAATCCCTGATTTTGCGTTGCTGGCGATACACAACTCTCATATTTGGCATAGTATAAAGAGACCAAAGATTGTCACTTGATATTTCTATTTCCACGCAAGAATTTCACGCAACAGCTTTCAATAGATTTGTCTCTTTTTGCCTTATTTGAAAATTAAATTAGAAAAAGCGAGACAAGTATATTGACTGAATTTATGTAGATTTGTAGGTTCTCTATATGCATACGTATGTATGTAATTACTATAAGGGAGTAGCCATAGCGGTTTTTTCCGATATAGAACTGTCATTTTTTGTGGGGGAAATCTGCGCACACAAAAACGAACGTCTGTCACTACCAAACTAACATATAACAAATTAAACAATATATTGACAAATTTCGCATACACAGATATTATTGTAATTTTTAAGTGTTAAAAGAAGTAAATAGCTATAATGTGATTAAAAATTACTTTAAGAAAAGTAATGCCATCTTTTTGTAAATTTCACGTGGCATATCTCTTTTTGCTGTAAAAAACATAACAATTCGGCATTTATGTAGGACGTCGATTTTTTTTTATATAGGATAGGGTGACAAACGAGCACACAGTCCACCTGATGGTAAGTGGTTACTATGACCCATAGACATCTACACCTATCGTCAATAAAGACTCAAGATGCAGATGCATTGTCACCCGTGAGGACTAAGATGGAATGCCTCTTTGCCTTTGTAAAAAGGGTCTCCGGTTCTCTACACTCACCATACGAAACACAGCAGCGTTAAGCTGCTATTTTACGCTGATTTTCTGTGAGTCGATTCAGCCGCGCAACTAAATTTACTCTAGTGAGCAGCGCGGTTGCAAGTAGTTTTATTTTATGGACAGGACAGGGTTTATACTTTGACAGAGGGGAACGCCTGCGTATGGCTACTCACCTTCGGTCCGACGGCGGCCGTGTCGCTATATGGACCTAAAAATCATTGTTTTGCCAAAAACCTATTACCTCTATTAGACCTTTCTCGTTTATTTTTTACAAAATCTAACATAAATAAGTTTTTTATATGGCGCAAAATACAGGAGCATCAATCCGCCGGTTGTCAAAATTCAGTTTATTTCAATAAATATAACTTCGCCTACTTTGTGATTTTCAAGCGTTTAAATTCTTTAATAGATCCAATTCCATGCTATATTATGATCTAGGGATTTTTAATCAATTTATTACACGTTACTTTTCGATTTTTACATACGATCTAGCGATTTTTTGATTACAATGGAAATTTCTAGTGATGAAGCTAGCCAATCTTGGACGATAGTCTTTAAGGTTCGATGTGTAAACCTTACCATCAGCTACTATTAGGCTGTATTGAAATATTAATAAATATTCACTTTGCTAAAAATGATTTTCAAGTAAAACAGCTTCTTTAATAAAATTTTAATGACAGACTATAGGCTTTTTAAAACTTCATTGATGGCAATTGCAATGCAAAAAATTACTGTCATTTTCCACCCATCAAACTATTCATCCCACTGGAGCCTTGTTGGAGTTGCCTCATAACATTATGAAGTCCTGACATTCCACCCATTTGTTGAAGAATACGAGGATCCATCATTTTGGCCATTTGTTGATTTAGTTTAGCCATCTGAGTTTGGTTGACATTTTTCGCCATATCGCCTCCTTTAAATAAGCCCTTAATTCCTCCCATTTTTTTAACTACCGCCGCAAATTTAGTATATTGAGCAATCAGGTCTTTAACATCTCTTTCTGTGACTCCTGCTCCTTGCGCCACTCTTGTGATTCGAGTGGGTTGCTTAGAAAAGAGTTTTGCACCATCACGGTGGTCCAACTCCCCTTCATTCATTGAATCCATAATTGTCATGAGACGCTTTAGTTTTGCCATAGATTCTTGTTCACTGCCTTTTGACATAAGATCTTGAGACAAGCCTGGAATCATTCCCTATAAAACAATTACTCATTTAATTAATTCAATATTATAAAAAATTATGCAAAACATTTAATTTTATATTGTATCAACACTTTACCATTATTTGTGAGAAGGGCCCCATTTTCATAATATTCTGGAATTGCTCATACATAGCGCGTAATGTAAACTGACCCTGCTTCAATTTCTCTAACAGCTCATCATTGTCATCAAGTTTAAGTTCATTAACTTTGTCTAATAGTCCTTCAATATCTCCCATACCCAGCAATTTATTAATAAAAGGCTTAGTCTTAAATGGTTCCAAATCATCAATGTGTTCACCAGTACCAATGAAGATAATAGGACTTTGTGTAGCTGCAACACTGCAACAACATACTATACATATAATTTCCATTGAAGCATTTTTCTTGGAATCACACTAGACGCGAAGCTTCCATGGAGCCCCCATATATCAAAACTAGCAAGCAGACTTAGTTCTGCAGCATATGCTGTAAAAAAGATTAGGAAGTCTAACCAGTGTTGAAACAGCTAGACTAGTTTACTTCAGCTACTTCCATAGCATAATGTCGTATGGTATTTTGCTATGGGGACACGCGACTGACACTGAAATTATATTTGTTTTACAGAAGAGGGCCATAAGAGCAATTTATGATTTAAAGCCTAAAGAGTCGCTGCGCCAAAAATTTAAGGAAATTAATATATTAACTTTGGCCTCTCAATACATTTATGAAAATGTAATGTACGTACACAAAAATAAAAGTAGTTTTACAAAAATAAGTGATATTCATTCTGTAAATACTAGGAACAGACACAAGCTAGTAGTACCAGTTACTTGACTCCATTGAGTCAGTAATTCATTCTTGGGGCGATGTATACGCTTTTACAACAAAATTCCCGAAAATATACAAAGTTTGACCTGCTCAAAGTTCAAAAACTTTATTAAACTAAGTTTGTATAAAAAGGGTTATTATAATATTAAGGAATTTATGGATGATAATAACCCCTGGGAATGAGGTGATCGCTACCAAGCTATTTCTAATTTGTTGTGTTGTTAATTTGTGTAACATCATGATTGTAAGCTGTTATTTTTAAAAAAAGTCCCGCTGGGTTTCTTGCTGGTTCTTCCCAGGACAGAGGTTTTTTCCGAACCAGTGGTAATCAAACAAAAGAGTGACTTTCAATAAGTATTATTTATAATCTATATTGAATAAAAAAGTTTGTTTCTGTTTCTGTTTCTGAAGATTACATCTTGGCATGGCTTAATTGTTAGAAAGGTCAGTGCAGTAATTTACCAAATCTGCCAAAAGTAATATTTAAAAAAATAAATTTGCTAGGCTAAGGCCTCACAAGCAGGTTTTCCAATGCATAATGTTTTACTTCACCATCAAGCATATAGTTATTTAGGACTTAAACGCGATACAGACATGACATGACAGAAGAGAAATAAAACAAGAGATGTAGAGCAGCATCTTCCAACTCATCAACTTTAATGAAAAACTGTCGTTACCAAATATCTTGTTAAGGTGTTAACTATGGCAAATGCCCCCCCCCCCCCCACACAAAAGAAAATGTATGGGGAGGTTTATGTTCATAAGTGGAATTTTGATAGGCTGTAATGGTGGATGAATGATTTAATAATTGGAATATAATAAGGATAAAGCATTATAAATTATATTAATTTATAAAACTTTCCATATTTTGACAAAATTGTAACTAGTAACAGAACTATATATTTTAAATAATACATACGCAGATAGTGCACCGCCACCTTTAGCATGTCCATCCAACTTTGTGATTATTACAGATCCAATGTCAACTTTGTCTTTAAAAGCTCTAGCTTGTGCCTCACAAGCCTGCCCTATAGTAGCATCCATTACGAAAATTATGTTGTCCGGTTTCTATACAGGTAATAAAATATGGCATGTTAATTTAAAATGTATAAATTTAAATAATTGCTTCAACATAATATATAATAGTGATCAGTGTTACACACACACACCATGCTCAAATCGTGATGTGGTGACAAAAATGCACAGATTGATATTTCTTTGATATTTATGGATTGTATGGATAAAAGTAAAGCAATTTGTTAATAGGTAACAAATGTTAAAATTTTCTATGATAGGAAGGAATTCTCCATACTGTAAATACAAATCTTTCTGCCAAAAAGATTTGTACTTACAGTTTTCAGTATGAGACAATGTGAAAAAAAAAAAAATAGTTACATATTATATTAAGACAGAATAGATTGCTATATTTTTTTTAATATTACATACCATGTATGTAATATCCACAGAAATAAATCAAATTTTTTTCCAACTTACAATAGCATTTGCCACTGCCAACATCTCTTCAAAAAGTGATTCTTCTTGTTTGTGACGACCACTTGTATCAACAATAATCATTTCGAAGCCCTCTTTTTTGAACATTTCCACACCTGTTGTTGCTATTACTACAGGATCTACTTCTGTATAACTGAAATAATAAATACATTTTATTTTTTATGAATAAATAAGTTCAAAAAGTAGCAGCTCAAAATGTTATTACTAACCTGCCATAGAAAGGTATCCTGGCTTTCGTACAATTTTGTTTGACCTGGTCATAAGCACCTGCTCTAAATGTGTCAGCACACACAAGACATGATTTCCAGTTTTTCCTTAGATAGTGATAAGCCAATTTTGTACAAGTTGTGGTTTTACCAGAACCTTGAAGCCCTACAAACATGATTACATTGGGCTTTCCTTTGACTGGTTGATATGGTTTTACACCTGGGTCTACTAACTGTAACAGATTAGTTCTATTTAATACAATAACAATAGTCCAATGAAAATAAGTCTTGAGATTGCTTATGTCACCTTGGAAAATTGGTTTTTAAAATAGTATTGTTATATTACTATACATTTGTTGTGATTTTGAAGGTATTTCTTTTTATTTAATTTAATAAGGCTTACCAACTAAATACATAAAAGGAAAAAATACATTATACATATGTTTTTAAATTAAAGACATGTAAAACATTCTTGTAATACATACACATAAGACTTTTTTGTCGTATTCATTAATTTGTAAACTTTATTCATGTCTGGGAATTGTTTAAAACCGCTAAATTTGTCTGGCGATTGGCAGTTATTATTAAAATTATTCAATAAATACATGATTAAAATTTGAGATTGCCAAAAGTATATTTTTTGGGAATTTTAATAAAATATTTTTGGAGAGCTCTGGTAATACTTTATAACCCATAAAAACGTCTAGGATCTTTTTTGAATTAATTATTAAATTAATTTTAAAATTAATTTAAAAGATAAAGAAAAATTCAAATTGCCAAAAAAATTTTTTTTGTATATTTTTTTTGGAAATTTTATATGCTGCGCAGTAACGAAATAACAGCAAAAGCTTTCCCACACCCGCAGGACTAGATTCGCCAATTGACGAAATTATATTTTTTGACAAATTCAACTTGCCAAAAGGACTTTCCCAAATTTCGTTGCCAGCTCTCCGAAATCGATTTTTTAAAGTAACTATATTTTAACAAAAAATATTTAAATTATAAGCCTATAAGTAATTAGTATATCAATGTTCTGATAAATAGCTGAAGTTGTGTTTTTACTTGTATATGCTAAACAAAATATACACTTGATAAAAAGTTGAATTTATATTAGACTTGCAATGAATAGTAAATTCGGCTACACGCCGAAAACTATAATATATTCTTGCTGGCCTAATAGCCGAATATTAGGCAAAAGTATTTGGCCGGAAGGAAGTAGTGCTTATTTTTCAGAGCGCCTATTCTCTTAAGCTGGGATTGTCTACAAGAAGAAAAGGTGTAAGCTACTGCCTGAAAATGTAGAAAAATATGTCTTTCTGCACCATTACCTTCCACTTTAATTACGATAATCCAAGTGCATAGACAGTTATCAGATAGTCTTTTTTTAATTTTGATAATATGGAAGTTGATTATGTACCTATGACTACTTTGATGATTACAAGAAAAAAGAATAAATATAAAATAAATAAATAATATTTTCATTTTACCAATTATTTGACAACAATAAAATCTCTTAATTATTCAGTATTTGCCGTGTAGTGGCGGTCAAGAATATCCATTACCTCATATCCTCCCGTGAGTGTCGTAAAAGGCGACAAAGGGAAACAGGCAGGAGATGGGCAGCAGCATCTTCCTGATAATAGCCAAAATTACAATAAAAAAACTGCGGTTGCCAACCCGCTCGCCAAGCGTGGCAACTATGGCAAATACCCCCCAATGATTAGAGCAACAAACAGACGGCCCCCAGTACCCGGCGGCCCCGCTATTCCTGGCTACGGTGGCGACCATGGTAACGGCGGGGCAGGGGGTGCTAAGAATCTCCGGTGGAGGTTCGGTTGCCACCTTAGACGACTCGACCTGGCAACGTACGAACAACGTGAAGCAGCAAAATACAACGTGGAAGAAGTGATAGACAAGTTGCGCTGGCATATTATAGGATTATCCAAAGTCCAAAGAGAGGGACATTAAACATAATCTTTGTTTTGTCCAAGTTCATCTTAAGACCTATCCGTTGGAAAGCACTATTGAGGTAATTGAGCATAGTGCTTCGGTCTTCCAGCGATTCTGCCATAAGGACTATATCGTCGGCAAATCGAAGGTGAGTGATGTACTCGCCATTGATGTTAATACCGTATCCTTTCCAGTCCAGAAGCTTGAAAACGTCTTCCAATGCAGCGATGAAGAGTTTCGGGGATATGACGTCACCCTGTATTACACCTCTCTGCAATTGGATAGGTTTCGTATTCTGGTTCTGTACTCGGATAGCCATCGTAGCCCTACTGTACAAGCACTTCAGCACTTCGATATACCGACAGACCACTTGGCACCGCTGAAGGGACTGCAGCACCGCCCAAATTTCGACGGAATCAAAGGCTTTCTCATAGTCCACATACGCCAGACATAGTGGCAAATTGTACTGCTCTAACTTTTGTACAATTTGCCGAAGGGTATGTATGTGGTCTATGGTGCTAAAGCCTTTTCGGAAACCGGCTTGTTCGGGAGGCTGGATGCCATCAAGTCTGCGCGCGAGACGATTCGTAATGACTCTCGAAAACAGCATGTAGACGCGACTCAGAAGGGAAATCGGTCTGTAGTTCTTCAAGTGAGCATTGTCGCCTTTCTTGAAGAACAAGACCACTGCACTTCTGCTCCACGCCTCTCGTGTAATGCCACCATGGAGGACGGAATTAAAGAGCTTCTGAAGGACTTCAAGTACCGGTTTTCCACCCGCTTTCAGAAGCTCCACTGTAATTCCATCCTCACCTGGGGCCTTGCCGTTTTTAAGGTGCTGGAGAGGATTCTAATCTCGCTCTGACTGATGTCCGGGATATCATCGGAATAATGTCGGATAAGACTCACTCTTGGATCGTTACTCACACTTGCGTGTGGCTCCAACGATGAAGTGTACAGCTGCCCATAGAACCTCTCAATCTCACTCAAAATCTCAGGTGCCCCGGAAACGATGCTGCCACATTCTGTCTTCAGCTTTGACAGTTGGCTCTTTCTGGCAGACAGATCTCTGGCAAAGACTTTGGAGCTTTGGTTCCACTCAATCGCTTCTTCAATACGAGCTGTATTGAAGTTGCGTAAGTCCCGCCGCATGCATTTGGAGATCTGTCTGTTCAGATGCCTGTATGCTGTCAAGTCTGTTGAAGAATGTAGCTTCATCTCCCGTCTAACAGCCATGAGATTAAGAGTGTGATCGGAGAGTTTTTGTGTTCTTCTGCGGCGGGTCTTGCAGATCTTAGCTCCGACCGCATGGACAGTTTCCACGAGCTTGTCATTCATATCGTCCACTTCATTGCAGTCTTCTAGGCACTGAAAACGGTTTTGTAACTCGAGCTGAAAGGTTTCGGGACTTAGATTAGAGCACGAGGGGGACGGAGCGTTGACTTCATTAGACGAGCCCTCTCCAACTTAACAT
This sequence comes from Parnassius mnemosyne, assembly GCA_963668995.1. Lineage (NCBI taxonomy): Eukaryota > Metazoa > Arthropoda > Insecta > Lepidoptera > Papilionidae > Parnassius > Parnassius mnemosyne. The sequence goes on along the minus strand of CAVLGL010000057.1, from coordinate 30,354,478 downwards.
TTAGGTTCAGTGTGCCTCTAACCATTTGGTGATCGCTGCCGTTTTTCACCCTCGCAATCACTGAGACATCACTGAACAGTTGTCGTCTGGTGGTCATAATGAAGTCAATCTCATTTTTTGTCGAACCATCGGGGCTCGACCAGGTCCACTTCCTGTGGGACCGCTTCTGGAAGAAAGATTTCATCATAAAGAGTCCCTCTTTCTCCATGAAGTTGGCCAGCTGCTGGCCCCTTGGGTTCCGTTGCCCTATTCCAAATTATGATAATAAGGCATTACTTTTAAGCAAGTAATGCCTTATTATCAGTAAAAAGAGTCTCCTGTTCTCATGACTCACCATATTAAGCACAGTAGAATTATACTTCTATTTAACACTTGTATTACATGACAGTGGGTCCGCCATCAATCTGACTCACTTAAGCTGCACCATATTATGTCCAGTTTATCTGTTCTTATTAGAATGAATAATCATTCATAGAATTACTAAGTATTTAAGGAATTCCAAAACCTTTCACATATCTTTACTTACCTGTCTGGACTATATTCAAACCAATTTAAACTTATGTACTAAGATCAGAGCTAAGTCCAGATGATAAGTAGACAATAAAAGTACACCCATAACAATAATTCATGCATTTACGCTAATATTGCCTCTAGCTAGGATTCAAACCTTGGACACATAGTAGGCTTTTTAAATTTCAACCACTAGTTCATACAGTTACTTCACTCTGATAGTATTAAGTAACAGTTCTGTTGAAATATATTCATACAGTAACAATTTTCGGAACACTTTAGGCAAAATAAATAGTAGTTTGAAGCAACATATTTAAAACATACTTACTTTAACTAGCTCTTTAAAGACAGCAGATTGTATCATCCGCCGTTTATTAAGACCACCAGCCATTTCATCAAAGTCAATAACTGCACGTACATTCTCTCTTAGGTTCTTAACCAAGCGAATATTTACATCAGCTTCTAATAGTGCTGCACAAATTTGCTTTAGCATAGAATTTAAAACCTGAAACACTCCACGCAATTAAAAAAACTATTCCAGTCGAATTACAGACGTATGAACGTCATTAATTTAGACTGTATTCAAATAAAAATCAATTACATTACCTCTTCATTGATAATGGTAGCTCTGCTTAAAGACTGCAGAGCAGTAGTTATTTTGCGACCTAAATCTGCTAAAACCATTTTGATTTCTTATAACAAACCTTAACAATTGTCTTGATGTCGCAACTTATATTACTAGATAGTACAAATTTACACTGAATGCGAACAAAATGTATTCAGTTTTTCCGACATTTTATATTTCCTTAAATAACATTACAAAACATGTTAGAAATATTATAGTACACACAATCTTCAAACGAAACACCTAAATTCCATGTTGCACAGAATTAGAATTAATTAAATTGCAAAATCCAAATACCAAATAAAATATGTCTGTCAAATTGTCGACACGTCGTACTCGTATTTCTGGATGTGTCAAACTTTTTTTTTATATTCAAATTCAAAGTCAGAGGGATCTAGGCCCACACAGCCTAGAATGACGAATATTTTATTCACATAATTCTTCATAATATGCTTATGCGTCACATTGCTAAGTTTTTGATCCATTTCGACGATAACTTAACCCAGCACACAGTTGTTACGATAGTATCTCAAGACGCCCCCCCCGAACCGGTTCCCGCCTTGTCGTGGCGGGGGGGCTTAGTAGCCGTGGCTTGGTCACCCACGGTGAACACAGAGGAACCCCTTGGCTGGCCCGTGGTGTAGGGCCGGCCCAAGGTGGCCACTCCGAGTGGGCTTGGCGAGCCCACTTCGGATGTGTGTCGGTGGGCTGCGGTGAGTGTGGTGTCCGCTCCCTCTACCGCTGCAGCCGAGGTGGAGTCGCGGAGGAAGAGGAGTGTTGGTATGGCGATGCGCCACTCGCCCTATCCTCCGCGGCTCTGACGGGGTCGCACCGTTAATAATGCGGTGGTGGTGGGCCTGCGGGGAGAGAGGAGTGTCGGTATTGCGAGGCGCCGCTCTCCCTACACTCCGCAGCCGAATCTTGGTTGACGGCGGAGCCATAGACCAGATCCGCCGCTGGGGTCAGGTAGGCTGGTGCTTCTGAGTGCTAGTTTTTCCTGGCCCCATGGCCTTCGCGCATCGGACACGGGGGCGTCCGTTGCGCATGTTAAGTTGGAGGCCGAGGAGGAGGGCGCGCCATGTGTTCTGGTGTGCCTTACCTGAGAAGGAGATGGGGGGAGGAGTAGTCCTCTCCCGAGGAGAGGCCGCGATGTTGCGGCCAGCGCAGGTGGGGCCGCGGATGTGTGCGAAAGCGTTCCCGTGGCCCTGCCAATATGCGAAGAGGGTGGAACAGCATGGGGTTTTAGTCGGTGCGAGTCCGACATAACCCGTCCTTGCCCCCGCGAGGCGGGTATGCGTAGGCATTTGCCCATGTAAAAAAAAAAGTATGTCAAGACGCCTCAGCGGATGACAATACTTTATAGTTACATCACCATCAAAGCACTTGTTACATCGTTTTTACTAATAATTCATACATTCTAATTATAATCTTAAAGTGTGTGTATACGTTTTAAAATATAAATGTTACCAAATTTCTTCACAACATGTTATAATGCGTAACATTGTGATGTTTTTGGGATATTTTGACCGCAGCTTATGCGAGTAGACAGTGAATAACAATAGTATCTCAAGCAATCAATGCACTTGAGGGAATTTAATTACTTCAGGTATATATCACCATAGTAGCATTTGTTTTTCGTTTCTAATAATATTTCACATGCGTCGAGACATGACACATCACTGAATGCTGTTTCTAAATGATTTAATACTAATAGTATAGAATAATATATTAAAAACTCATTTTGTTTAAAAAATGTCCCGCTGGGTTTTTCGCTAGTTCTTCCAAGGATAGAGGTTTTTTCCGAACCAGTGGTAAACCATAAATGACTTTCAACAAGTATTCTTGTTATGTATATTGAACAAAAATGTTTCTACTCTACTACCTCTCACTGTTATTACTGTCCACGACAAGTCCACCGAAGGACATAGGTTTCCCTCATAAATTGCCATTAAACTCACAGTACATTTCTGTATCATGGAGGCAATTTACAAACATAAGTTGCTGCAAATAATTGATTCGGATCGGGATTTAAATTTTACACCAAAAGTTTACATATTAAAGCCATGCTGCAACTATATTTTGGCTGAACTACGAACCGGTTAACTCATCCAGACAAATCCACCCAAATACCTATGGGCCATAGCATCCTTTTAACTTTATATGGACAGTGTGTTCCTATGTCACCCTTGTTCTCTAAAAAAATACGCAGCAATTTGCTGCTGTAATGAATTTTTTTTTCTTTAAAAATTTACAATAGAAGAATGAGAAAACTATTTTCAGAACTCTTGGTCCTGACGATATATCATCTAGAACTATGGGGAATTTCGGAATACAACAAGCATTTATTGCTTTTCGCTAATACAGTTTACAAATTTTCGTATTTCAGTCCCGCCAATTTTTTGAAAATAATCTTGCGGAGGGAACTGATGAATTAATCAAAATATAAAAATAGTAGAAGCAGTCGTCTGCATAAAAAATAGGTGAAGATTTATTGTTCAGAATTAAAATGATCTAACAAATTATTCTTGGTTACTTTTTTTTTGTATTTTTAGCTTTTTAGCTTTTTAAATTTTTTATTTTTGTTGTAGCTTGATTAGATATATACATCGTTTTGAATTCGTAATATTTATACTTCTATTTATATATTATATCAATAGTGACGCCAACTTCGCTGTCGTTATTTTTTGTCCTGTGTTCTTATAAAGAGTATAATATGACATAATATTGTGACAAAAAATCGCCTTAAAATGGAAACAGTATGATAAAGGTTTTGCTTAAAAATACGCTAACACATTCAGTAAAATTGAATTAATAATTTGGATATCTGAAACATTTTAATGTATGTAGTGTAAGAGAGACCGCAGATTTACAATTATAAGTTGGCTGACTAAATCGCAGAGTATACCAATAGGTATAGTGACATATGCTAGCCCACACATCTTGTCCAAATAAATCGTCCAACTAATTAATTGGACACCGATCGTATCAGAATCAAGATTCCCTTCCGATTACACACAATTAAAAAGTTGTCCAACTATCGGCCAACTGCTCATTAGCAAGGTTACCCTATGCAAGCTCGCGGACTATCCAACTTTGTTGGATAGTCGCACGGCAACATGCAAGACGAACCGACGCGCGCGCGTAATTTCCCCACGTTTGGACTTGGGCCTTCGCCGACGGGTGCGACATTTGCCACCCTATCACTTGTTGCAAACGAAAAAGTAGAAGAGCTCATAGATGAAATGCAAAAAAGGCCAGCGTTGTACAAAAAAGTTCGTTTCAAAAAGGATGCACCCAAAATGTTCTGTTTTGTTTTCGTCTTCTTTTTATTATTAATGCAATTAGACCGTTTTTTTTTTCGCATTATCACGCACACGCACTGCGCTAGCGACACTGTCACGGGCTAATTCGATTAAGTCTGCGGCTGGTAACCAATAAAACATAGTTGCTCAATTAAATTACAAAAGTACGCAATTTAGTCGTTCGATAGTTGCCAACTTACAATTGTATGTTTGCGGGGTCTCTTAATAATTTATTTAGTATTCTTCTTCTTGATAACTGGCTTTACGGCTCTGGGATCAAGCCCTTCTGAGCCTGAAGTTACAATATTATATTATAATAATTATTCTTCATGGTATACTGCTTCACAATATGTTGATGCGTCACACTATGCAGCCCTTGGGACAGTGTTGCCATATATACAGATTTCTCTGTATTTATACAGATTTTCGGTGTGTAATACAGATTAGCACTGGATACAGATTTTTATACAGAGTTTTCTAACTCTACTGATTAAATTACTATAATATTCATTATTATTCAGAATGAAGCAAAATATATGACTAGATACCGCGTAACACACATCATTGCATGATTCTATTCTTTATGGTTACTTTTTTTCACAACGTAATTAGTTAGATAGTATGGCAGCATTACAATTGTCACTCGCTTTGCTGAGGAAATCCTCCAAAAATATTTGCGTGCTGTACTTTCTAATGCCGCCTCCACACGCTTGGTGTTTGCCACAAACACCATTCGCGAACAAACACCGACCACATTCACCCAACACAAACACGGCATCCACACGCTTGGCGAACGTGCTAGTATATTCCGGATAGGCAAACATGACGGATGACGAGTTTGTGGCAGCGATTAATTTCGGGTTGACCTATTTTTATTTAAAAATAAGGCAATATGAATTTCTCTCAAGGTTATTGTATTAAAGAATTTATTAACCATAAAATCTCAAATAAATTGTTAATTATCACTGCTATAAATTGTCTTCAGGTTGAAATCAGTTTGGTTTGAACGCTTTTATTCGTATTGCATAGCTGATTATTATGTAACACGTTACTCTAAATTAATCTAAAACAAACTTTTATGAAATTAATGCTTGACCGGGGAATCGAACACCGAACTTTCGTTTGACATTATATTGAATCTATTTACTTTTAACATAGATTATCTCTTTATTCGAAGCGCCTTATACACTTTAATAGCAATATTATCAAAACGCACAATTGTTTATTTTTTATGGAATGAAAATGATATACTATTTTAAAGCGCTTCGCCAAAACTAATAGTAGTAATGCATATGCGCCATTTTCTTCATAAAATGTTTATTTTTAACAGCTTACAATAACATTACAAATTTATTAATGCAGCTAGTTTTAGGTCTTTTCTATGAAAATGTAAAGAAATTTTTAAGAATCCAAGTGTATTTTATAAGTTGGTCAACTATTACTCGTTAACTTCTTGATTCTACTTAGCTGTGATAGTTTTCCTTTTAACTGCATTATATAAACTACTATTGGGTATACTTTTCACATTTCGATAAACATCGGTTAAGTTGGTAGAGAGTGGGGGGGGGGGACATAACTCTAATGAAAAATACCACTTTAAAGCTAAATATTTCACAAACGGACCCCTGAATCGAAAAGATGTTGTTGAACACCCTCAATGTTTTTGAAAGACCTATCCAACGATACCCCACATGATAGAATAGACACGTAAAAAAATCATCCTCCATTTACTTGTATGGGAAGTACCCAAAATAAAAATGTTTTTAAGATATTATTTCACAGTTTTCTATGCGTGATTAATATTTATAACTGTGCCAAATTACAGATTTGTAGCACCTAGGGTCTGAGCAAAACTGCGGACGGACATGGCGAAACTATAAGGATTCCTTGTTGTGTAACTACGAAAGTCTAAAAACTATTAAATCAAGATATACTAAACTTATCGATACATAGGATATACTAATCTTATATAATTTTTTCGGATTTTATTTTGGGAATTAATTATCAATGATCCTGCTTTCATACGGGGCTCCTTATAAAAAGAGGTGAAATATTTGTTACCCAAGAGTTTAATAAAATAAATCTAATAGGTCTCTAGAAAACTTAAAAAAATATAGGTAGTAGATCTACTACCTTTTCGAAGTAGAATTGTTAGGAAACTCAACATCTAAAATCATATTTACCTCCGCGACAAATTTCGAATTGGTAACATTGGCGTAGAGTATAATAATAATAGCCACTAGTAACTTCTTCCGCCGCCCGCAAGCCGCAAGCTCGCGCGTACTACTGACTGATCGCCAAACGTGTGGATACATCGCAAACGCGTTTGTCGAACACCCTTTGATCGGTGCACAAAAACCGACACCAACGCCGATCACTGGCATTCACATACAAACAAACAAACAAACAGGCAAACAACCATCCACACGTTCGTGATTGCTGTTTGGTGTATGCTGTTCGCCGTTGTTTGGCAAGCGTGTAGATGAGGCATAAGGTGCGAAGGAGCGAAGCTCTCGCATTCGTCGTGTCGTATGTGCGTAGGTAATACGTAAATATTTAAAAACATAGATATAAACTTTTATTAAATATTAATATTGATTGTATTTTTGTAAACAAGTTATGTATAAGTTTAATCGGAATTGGATGGAAGGTTCATCCTATAAGGTGTGGTTGAGACCTAGTAACAAAGGTTTGATTTTTATATTACTTTGCACATTGGAAGTGCCGGGTAGAATGATCTTTTCAGACACACGAAAACAAACAAACACGTAAATTCAAGTCCTGGTGAATCTAGCTCGTCAACATTATTCTTGATGATTCAGATCTCGAAACCTACCGGTGTAAAGTCACTGCAGCCCGTGATCCTGCTAACTACAGCAATCAATTATATTCTACGCTGTCCAAATTGGATTCTGCAACCTTAAGTCTACCTCATTCTAGTGCCGCCTTAGGGAGGACGTTATCTATAAATTTAATAAAGACAAAACAACGCAATAGACTTAATACAGATACTATTGAAGGTCTTTAGCCTAGTCTTTAGATCTTTAGTCTATAGCCTAGAGGTTGATAATAAATTACTGTAGAAATTTAACAAAAATATGTAATAACTAGCTGTGCCCCGCGGTTTCACCCGCGTATGTCACGCGTCTCCGCCTTGCGGCATGCGAACTTCGACAGAGACTTAAAAAGTGAAAAATGTTACTTAAATTACATGGTTAACGTAACTGGTGGTTATGCATAGTACAGGTACTGATACGTTATTGTGACATAACTGTAATAGTTAAACATATGGTATCGCAGGCTATTTTGTAGATATTGATATCCCTATGAAACTGAAGTACTATTATCTACTTTGCTCTATTATCAATAGTTTCTGCAGCGTATGCGATATACGGATTCTTTTTGGTATTTTTTTCACACCTCGGGTTACATTAACGAAGTTTTCATACGGATCCCTAACTTTTTGAAAATATTATATAGCCTATGTTCGTCAGGGACAATGTAGGATTCTAATTGTGAAAGAATTTTTCAAATCGGTCCAGTAGTTTCGGAGCCTATTCAATTCACACAAACAAACAAACAAATCTTTCCTTTTTATAATATTAGTGTAGATAAAGTAATCATTAGTTTGTTAGTTGCAAATGTTTAAGTTTTAATATGTTGTTTCTTTAAACTAATGTTTTCAATTTTGCTATCTAAAAATTTTAGTGTATATTTTTATTTAATAACGATAATCAAACCTTATCACGTTAGTACTTATCCCTTGTATTTCAATAGAAGCAATGATGATCATGATCAGAAATTCTATTTTTTTTCTAATTTATTTGATTATTACAGATTTTAAGTTAAAATAGCATACAGATTTAATACAGATTTTAGCAGTTTCTACTACAGATAAAAGGTTCGAGGCATCTGGGAACACTGCCTTGGGAGATTCTGACGGTAACTTGAGCCAGCAGACAGCTGACGGTTGGCGATGGTATCTCAAGGCGCCTAAGCAGACAGGCACCTTATTTTGAGAATCACATCACTATCAGAGCACTTGTTTCACAGTTTCCAATAATAGTTCACATGCGCAGATACTTAATACACAAAAACGCACAACTTTTACATATCAAAGCCCACTTCAAACCAATATTTAAACAATAAAACAGGAGCAGCAAACCGCCGCCGGTCAAGATCCCGCCAAAACTCATTTATTTAGTATTTTTTTTTTTTTTTTTTTTTTTATAGGATAAGGGTGACAAACGAGCACACAGTCCACCTGATGGTAAGTGGTTGCTGCGGCCCATAGACATCTACATCTATCCTCTGTTATAAATCAAAATGTAGATGCGTTGTCACCCGTGAGGACTAAGATGGAATGCCTCATTTCCAGTAAAAAGGGCCTCAAAGTATCAAAGAGTATAACGAAGAGTAATAACTGTCATATCCATACAGGATTCAAGAATTTATTATTCTCTATGTCTTTTCCTAACACATCAGCTAAACGTAGTGATTATATTCTCTTTGCATCAGCATCGATTTAAAAAAAAAGTTAAAAATTTCGCTTTGTAATCAATGTTGTGCTTGTGTCTATATTAAATTTTAATATAAATTGTGGAAACTTAATAATATGGTAGACTTTGAATACTAACTTTTTAAATTATTGCTATTTGTATGGCTGACCTAATGGATGTATTATATGTTTCAGGGGCAAAACCAGTCAGGAGGTGGAAGTGGTGGAGACAAGAAAGATGACAAAGATAAAAAGAAGAAGTATGAACCTCCAATCCCTACTAGGGTGGGAAAGAAGAAGCGCAAAGCAAAAGGCCCCGATGCAGCTTTGAAGCTGCCTCAAGTTACACCACATACAAAATGTCGATTGAAATTATTAAAATTAGAACGTATCAAGGATTATCTCCTCATGGAAGAAGAATTTATTAGAAACCAGGAGCGTCTGAAGCCTCAGGAAGAAAAGATTGAAGAAGAGAGGTCCAAGGTTAGTTTTATTAATTTTGTAAATATAAATTTGTAAAATAAAAATGCTTATATTTATTGTGCTACCTAATGGTGTACTTCTTTGGCGTGGCATCTTGTTTTCGACTTGAGCATAATCAGAGATCACTCGACAGACAGACATTCTTCGAAATGTGACATATTAATTTATCATTTTCATCCATAAATTCTTTAAAATTATAATAATTTTTTTTATACAATATTTTAAAGTTTTTAAACTGAGTGAGGACATATTTTGTATATTTTCTGGGATTTTGTAGTTAAAGCGTATATACATTGCACTAAGAATGAATTACTGACTCTGTGGAGTAGATTAGCACTATTCTATTTGTAAATGATTAATTAAACTTTACAAAATATATTAAAATGATAAACACTAAACATGCAATGACCAGTAGCTGGCCTCTTATCAGATTGCGTTATGTATGTGCTTTTTATAATTTTTTGCAGAGAAATTGTCTGTTTTTGTTGTTGTTTACTAAAATGTTTTTTGTCATTGTATTGTAGAATATAAAAATATACCATTATATTTATGTTTTACAATAAATGCAATAAAATATGCTCCACAATTCCAAATTTGAGAGGGCCTCATACAGCTATTATTTTTTGGTGGTTTTAAGTCAATAAATATTAAAATAAACACTTCTTACAATTGTACCTTTGTTTGTGACAAATATCTGAATCTCAAATATGAACTTTTAAACATGTTAAACTAAAATATACTTACCCTTTTTTGTCCAGTGCTCATACATAAATGAGGCAAAGATATGTGAAATAATGTACAAATAATGTTTTTTTTGTAATTGCTTTTAATAACAGGTGTATAGTTAATTATTCAAATAAAACAAAGTCCTTTTTAAATAATTTCTTATTTTTTTGTACAATAAAATGGCAAAAATTACATACTCATGTTTTGAAAAAAGATTGACAATATATATTAAGGAAAATGTCATATTATACAAGATAATTGAAATCCCCATATATGTAGCAGTGTAAGTATTTTTTTTAAGTAAATATTATTTTTCATCGACACATTGTTTGTATTCTTATGTTGTAGGTTGATGACCTTAGGGGTACACCTATGTCTGTAGGCAATTTAGAGGAGATTATTGATGACAATCACGCAATTGTCTCTACATCAGTAGGAAGTGAACATTATGTCAGCATTCTGTCCTTTGTGGATAAGGATCAATTGGAGCCTGGCTGCTCTGTACTTTTGAATCACAAGGTATAATTTTTTTTATTTATCTCTAAATATTCATTAACTAAATAGGTTTATAAAATATGATAAATCTTACTTTGCATTCAATTAGAAAAAATCTACTTAGGAATAATGAGAATAGTTAGATATGTTCTTCACTTGTATTCTTTACCAGCCCATTAAGAGTCCATTGATACATCTTGTATTGTAGTGAGGATTTGCTATTATTGTATAGTAGGTGGATCTATTATTATAGTATTAGATGTCTTACTAATTTGATATTGCTCCTAGTAGCAGATCTAATTATTGTACATCTGGCATTTACAAAATAGTCATATCATAATCCATCAAAGGCCATAAGATCTTTCTGCCATTTCCTATAGTAATTAATTAAATATATCTTGTACACAACAATTGTACACATTGTCTTGCACACAACCCAACAACTGCTAGTTAAACAGTAAATGATATTTGACTCATTGGTATGCAATCCAACTCCATAAGGCACTCTGGACTCTTCTGAATCCCTCAGGGTTAGTAGTCTTACACTAAAGTTATTGTTTATTTATTTATTTATTTATTTAACAATTTATGTACACACAAACAAAGGAAAGAACACAACATGATGAACAGTTTGTACAAGGGCGCTACTTATCTCATTATGAAATTTCTTCCAGTAGGCCAGTTAAAAAGATATGTGATAAATAAAAGATAGTAAGGTGTGCACTTTGTTATTATATACACATACATACATATATACATACAAGATAAAATAAATATATGTAGATTCATAATTAAATATATATAAATAATAAAAAGTATAGTAAATATCAAAAATATGGAAACTTACACAGAAGACAGAGATAAATAATGTTCTTTTACACGTTTTTTGAATAATGTCACTGTTTTGATTTCTCGAATCGTAGGAGGAAGTGAATTCCAGAGTCTTACTGCATGTACAGAGAATGAACGGGAATATGAATGAGCTTTAAAGGATGGGAATTTTAAGAGGGTTTTTAGGTGAGATCTACAAATTGCATCTGGAGATTTAAAAAAGGTGAATCGATTACGAAGGTATGAAGGGAAATTCGGACTGTGTAAGATATTAAAAAGAAGACAAAGGATACGAGTGTTCCTGCGAAATCGGATCGGGAGCCACTTGAGCTGCTTTCTGTATTTAGAGACGTGGTCAAACTTCTTGAGTCCAAAAATATACCGAATGCATAGGTTTTGCAATCGCTCAAGTTTGTTTAATTGCTCCTCTGTAGCATCCAAAAAACAGACATCAGCGTAATCTAAGATTGGCAAAATGAGAGTTTGGACAAGAGAGATTTTAGTTGATAAGGGTAAAAAACTTTGAAATCGTTTTAACGAGTGAAAAGTGTAATGTACTTTTCTGCTTAAGTCCGTTATATGAGCACCCCATGATAACCTATTGTCAATAATTAGGCCCAAGTTCTTCGCGGATTCCGAATAAGCAATTGATGTGCCATTGATAATCACATTTGGCAGGGTGTAGTTATCAATAATATTACTATTATATCTGCTGCTTACTATTAACGCTTGAGACTTACTTGGATTTATAGATAAACCATGGGATCTGGACCAACGATTAATTCTGTCCAAATCGTCATTCAGTGCATCTATCGCCATTTTAGCCTCAGATGCCTCAAAGTGACGGTAAAGCTGCAAATCGTCTGCATAAAGATGGAAGTTGGAGGATATTATTTTCGTTATAGAATTAATAAAAACGGTGAAGAGTAAAGGAGACAAGACGCCACCTTGGGGTACACCTGCAATAAGATTACACCAGTTGGAATAAGTGTCATTAAAGCGGATACATTGCGAGCGTCCCCGAAGATAGGAATCAAACCAAAGAATGGCCGAAGATGAAACATTGATTGTTCCTTATGTTTATTATATGCTTTTTACTTTCACTCAATCCTGTTAATTTATTTTCTCTTTGATGATGGTATTAGTTAAGACTAACTTAAAAGTTAAGAGCTTTTAAGTTTTAATGAAACTAATTTTTACAGATTTTATTGTGTTTTTATTACCTTATTTTATATTCCCGACATTCAGAGCCCTTTTCAGCGATATCTAGTCATAGTTAACCACGGATACCTTCAGTTTAGAATTATTAAGTTTTTTGTTCGTCGAACACTTCAGTCCCCCATGAGTATGAGTTTACAGATATATTTCTTACAAAATTACTTTATTTGTTAGAGCCATATACAACTGGATAAATGAACTAATTCAAATTATAGTTTATAATTTTAGCAATAATCCGTCATCAGGATACAAACATGAAAAACATTTTTCTAAATCTTGAAAAGTAACAACAAATAAGTATTGTAATGATTTCTTATATTTATGTGAACACTACACATGAAATAAAGCAATTTTTACAGATTTTATCACGTTTATAGTCAAATGCGATAAAATCTGTAAAAATAGTTTTATTCAATAAGTATTGTTTTAGGTTCATGCTGTTGTTGGTGTACTGGGTGATGATACTGATCCAATGGTGTCAGTTATGAAACTGGAAAAAGCGCCTCAAGAGACTTATGCAGATATTGGTGGACTGGACACACAAATACAGGAAATAAAGGTTTGCTTATTAGTTATTAGTGATATTCGGTATATACATAACCTAATATCCACAGATATTAGTTGTAAAAATAAGTTCTGTATTAGATTTTATATGAGCATACAGTCCATCTGATGGTAAGAAGATACTGTCACCCATAGACTCTGTTAACATTTACAATTAAAATATTAAGGTCATGAAGTTTCAATAGTGGAGATGGTCGATGTGGTGCGGTGCTACCATCAGCATGTGATCCAGTATTTAATAAAATCAAACTTACATAACACTGCAAGATTTCAAAATACTGTTTACTCTTTTGCAAAAAGCGGATAAAAATCATTACTTAAAATTGAAGGTACTCCTGGTGAACGTCTAATACCTTAGCTCATATGTAACAATGAGTGTTGAAAAGCAGTCACGTGTTTCGGGATTTTTTTTCGTAATACTGAAGTGACCTTCGGGCTTACAGTCCACCGGATGGTAAATGACTACTGCAGCTCATAGATACCTGCAACTAAATTCTAACAAAAAAGGCTACAGATGCATTGTCACAACTAAGGGCTAAAACAGAATGCCTCACAGCCTGTTATTAATACTGACTCTCTTTACCCTTAAGATGGGAACATAGCAGTGTGAGCATATTTATACATGGTAGAGCCATGCTACAGCTATATTATGTTTGTAACACGAATGGGTCGGCTCAACCACAAAGAACCACACACTCAAAGAATACCAATGTAATATAAATAACAGCTTATTGCAGCTGTGTTTCATATGGTGAATGTACACAAGAAGACGAAGTAGAGAGAATGAAGGCATTCTATCTTAGTGTTCAGGGTTAAACAACTAAGTTAAAAATGTATTTTCTTTTACAATTATTGGATTTTAAAATTGATCAATATACTTACCACTACTGTTTTCTTTTAATCAAGGAATCAGTTGAGTTACCTCTAACACATCCAGAGTATTATGAAGAAATGGGTATCAAGCCACCTAAAGGAGTCATATTGTATGGACCTCCTGGAACTGGCAAAACTCTCTTGGCAAAAGCAGTAGCCAACCAGACTTCAGCTACGTTCCTTCGTGTTGTTGGATCTGAACTGATTCAGAAGTATTTGGTAAATATCAATTTTTAAAGAATTTAATTTTAATTTATTCATCTATTTGAACAAATTTGTTTTAATTTTACTCAGGGTGATGGTCCTAAACTTGTACGAGAATTATTCAGAGTTGCTGAGGAACACGCGCCATCTATTGTTTTCATAGATGAGATTGATGCTGTTGGCACAAAACGGTATGTTCTTTCACTATTTTAACTTGGTATTCTCAGTAATGTAATGGGTCAATTCATTCTAACTTAACCAAGAAAAGAAATATAATTAACAGTAATTCTGTAAGAACTCTCTCATTCAAATTTAGTCAGAGCAAGCAAGTGGTTGGGACCAAGTTTTTTTTAGCTAGCCAATACTTGGGAGTGGGTTTGATCCTTCAGGGTCTTCAATACATCTATCTCTCATCTATAGCCAAGTCGTAGATGTTACCTCAGTAGCTGCAGATTATGTTTTATGCTGCAATTTAAGCTATATCTCGAACCTCTTACTTAATTTAAAATTTGATGAATAGTGGATCAACTTTTTTATCATCAAGTGGCAGCCTCGCAGTCTTAATTGTAGATTGCGACCAGGCTGAAAATGGTGACGAACTAACCCTCCTGTCCAATATCAGTAATAGAACAATGATTTAGTTATGTTAGTGTTTCACATCAGTTAATAAGAACTAAACCATGCAATAAGTTTTTTTTAATCTATCAAATGGTTTTTAAATCTATACTTGTCATGATGATACATTATTGAATGATGTATTTATCGTCATAACAACCTATCAAAGTTCACAGCTGAACATAAGCCTCCTCCTACATTGCCTCATAATGGAGATATTTGCCATAATTGTCACACCTGGCAGGCGGGTTAGCAACCGCAGTTTTTTTATTCTAGTAGGAAGACGCCGCTGCTCATGTCCTGGGTTGTTTGCCTCTGCCTTCTCTTACAACCATATAGGACTATATAGGGTAGTTGGATGGATATTCTTACAATCCCGCAACATGGTAATTGATTGGTCAGCAAATTTATCCTCAGGTGTTTTTTTGTGTAGATCATCGATCACTAATAAAAAACTAGATACACAATCCCATGCAAAAGTTCTCTATAAACTGTCGCCAATTCTTTTGAGGTAATTCTAGTTGAAATAAATATACATTAATGTAAATTCAACCTTAAATGCATTGCCTAAAGTTGTATTCACAAGCTCCGTACAAATTAAAAGTGCACCCAAATGTTTGAGTGGGGGCTCATTCGGTAAGGACATTTTTTCACTGATTGTGTATCTAGTTTTTTATAAGTGATCGATAGTGTAAATGCACTTTATCAAGAATGCAAATTGCCTAAAACCCATGTGCAAAAAAAAATTGTGTGACTTAATTTTAAACCGGATTCATTCAATTCCAATTGGGATATTAACACAAAATACACTTTTAATTATTTAAACGTAGAATTACGTAATTATAGTTGTTTTCGGTGCTAATAATGTTAATTTTATTATTTTTAGTTACGATTCTAACTCAGGAGGAGAGAGAGAAATTCAAAGAACTATGTTAGAACTTCTCAACCAATTGGATGGTTTTGATTCTAGAGGAGATGTGAAGGTAAGCCGACTTGTATAAATTATGGAATAGATATTATATCTAAAAATATTTGAACAAAAAATGATTTCATTTTTCTTTACAGGTTATCATGGCAACGAACCGAATAGAAACTTTAGATCCAGCTTTAATTAGACCCGGCCGTATAGACCGTAAGATTGAGTTTCCACTTCCAGATGAGAAAACTAAGAGGAGAATCTTCACTATACACACATCAAGAATGACATTAGCCGATGATGTAAATCTTTCTGAGCTGATCATGTCTAAAGATGATCTTTCAGGAGCCGACATTAAGGTTGGTTTATTTCAGAATATAAATATATTGTTAAATAATTATGTGATTGCATTGACTTTAGTATATTTTATGATTGGCTGGTTTCCACTAATCCACTAAACACGTATTTAGCGCGTAGGCAGAAACAAAAAATATTTGAGCCATGTTAGCTCCTCGAGGACCCCTAGCAACTTGTTAATATCTGTAATGATCTTGGTAAGGAACCCCAGCAGCTATCCATGTTCAATACATACCCCGAAGTGAGAAGGGTTAAATAAACTTTTTTAAGGAAATTTCGTACATAGTATGTCCCTTTAAGACAAAACATACGATACCACTTTTCAGCTACAGCTTCTGTATAAGTTAAAGGAAAGTGAAATCACCTTGGCTAACTCGTCAATTGCTTAGGCCCTTAGAAAAGCGTACCTAACCCATCACCATCTGCAGGATGTTTTTTTTTTATTTATTTATCTCAAACTACACAGGTAGTAATCCTACTGTGCTACTTAATATTATAAACGTGAAAGTTTGTGAGGATTTATTGATGTTTGTTACTCTTCCACGCAAAAACTACTGAATGTATTTTAATAAACTTTAAATAATATAGCTCATACTTCAGAATAACACACAGGCTGTAATTAATAAAGATATTTTGTAAATTGGTCAAAATATAACGATAAGTGTTAAGTAAGTCGGAAAAAATCTGTCATCTCCATTTCACTTTGGCGTGCAGTGCAAAAACTGTAAGAATTACACAAATATATTGTATGGAAGAATTGTTTCTCCTAAATAGTTCTACAAAAAAGTCCGTGACAGTATATATCTATTTTTTATGTGTAAGCCGTTATTACCAAAATAGTGAACCATAAATACAATAAAACTTGATACTTTATTTCCAATGCACATTTTGCATTGGAACAAATTGCATTGGCAGTAACAAATGGATTTTATCAAAATAGTATTTTAATCGCTTCTGATGTTCAAAGTAGATAAACTTTGTCTTTTAAACTACCTACGTAATTTGGTCAAATATTTTAAAAGTAACGACGATATAAAATTGTCCGGTCCGGCGCGCGCAGGGCGGTCGGGCGTATTGCGGGTGAGGTGGGGGAAAGCATTGCTCATCGCTTTCACGCTTAAACCGCTGAACCGATTTAGATGAAATTTGGTATCGAGATAGTTTAAATACCTGGGGAAGGAAATAGGATAACTTTGATCACGGAAATCATCCCTAAAGAGGGTGATAGAATTTACGATGTAAGTGCGATTATTGATGGATCACCTATGGTTTAAAGTATAGTATTTACGCGGACGAAGTCGCGGCAAAAGCTAGTATTCCATATTTATGTATGGGACGTACGTAAATACAGTTATAACCTATTGACTAGTACATAATTATTGTTTATTAATAAAACTATCACTATTCACACCTATGCCTGCGCAGATAACGAGTCTCCGTTGAGACTGACCGAAATTAGGTCTGGAGGACATAATAATACATTATTGTCTGTATCGTGTTTTTATGTGACCTACCGCCAAATCGTAGATACACGACACCCTTCGGCTAAAATTTTGACCACAGGTGATTTAAAGTTAAATTGTGGTCCACAGCATCCATTTACCTGGTGGATTATGTGCTCGTTTGTCAACCTATTTCTATAAAAAAATCGAAAATCAACTATATGTTTTTTTTTTGCAATGTATGTTACGCGATATCTTTGTCAATTATGAACCGAAATCGTTGATTATTTTTATGAATTAGCTTCTGACGCGGTCTTATTTAAATTTGGAGAGAATATTCCATCCCTAAGAGTAGCTTATGGCTTTGGGAGCTCTAATTCTTCTATACACTATGTCTTAGCACCAATTTCGGAATGTGGATTTTTTTTTAACTTTGTATTAAAATTTATAGTATTTTACACTGTTCAGTCGCCATCTTAAAATCTATAGTTTAATATAATAGAAATCAATTTGCTTATGATTAAGATTTGTGGACTGTACTGTTTATATATACACATTTTATTCTTTTGATAGGCTATATGCACAGAAGCTGGCTTGATGGCTCTTCGTGAACGACGTATGAAGGTTACCAACGAGGACTTCAAAAAGTCGAAGGAAAGTGTGCTGTATCGCAAGAAGGAAGGCACACCAGAAGGACTTTATCTTTAATTGTTTTAATTTAGCATCAAATGTAACTCCAGCTCATCATAGCTTTTGTTTTGATAACGGAATTATTGATGATATGTAAAAAATAAATAACAGAAGTAAATGTATTAATCAGAAAAGTATTTTTATTTCATAATTTTACTGATAAAACATATTATTTCATTTAGTTTGTCGCATTAAGTATCTATAAATAGGCGGTCGATTACTTCAATGGTTTACTATAAACTACTTCACTCTTCCACTAAGATTTTCCTGGATATTTTATAAACATTTATAATCTTTGCCTTGTAAAATATTCGTATGCAAAATAAATTTTTTAAACTTTTTCGATAATAAGTAAAAAAAAAGACGTACGTAAGTTCAGACGTAAAGACCGATTTCCTACACATCGTAATTTCTATTGAAATGCTAACTTCCGGGAACATTAACTTCGTACTCGTTTCCTTTTTCCGGAGAGAAATATAAAAATGAATTCTCTTACCGTAATGAGTCTTCACCCTCTCAGTCTGAAGGTTACTCCCGAACCATCACATGCATAGACCAAGTAATATTATATATAGGGCAATCTCATGAAGGTCGTTGGGTTGGAACGAAACTGTGGCAGCGCTGTCGTCGCGTCGTAAGCGAAATGCACTAAAGCCTAAATCGCGCTATTAAAGTTCAGAATATAACGTGCTATATATAAAATAGCTCCGAAATAACACACGGAGCGTTGGCCGCTGTGCGGGTAGAACACCTTCCCGGGTGGGGGAGATCTCCCCCTTTCCTCCCACGGCCAAACTGGGGACCCCGATATAAAGTGAACACGACGCAACCAACAGCCTTCGGAAACTTCTACTTAACCGGTTTAGTGCGGATGGCACGCGAGTCGTGTCTTTTTAAAAATCGTGATAACTCGCTCAAATTGCATTTTTGGAAGATTTATCCAGAACAAAATATTCATTATTTTGCAAGTAGTTCATGCCAGGTTCCTTTTTGGATATTTTGAAATTTTTAGAGGTTGACAACCTTTTCTTAACTTTTACATGGTACTCTTTTTACTTTGTGGGTTTTTTAAATTATGTTGTGGAAAAATAGTCTAATAAGTAACAAATAATAGCACTCATTGCGATCGCTCACAAGCTCAAGTTGTAAACAAGTTTCTGGAAAACAAGTCTCCTGTTCAAAAAATAATGCGTTTGTCTTATTGTTTAAATTTGCTTAAAATGATTGAACTGCCGTCTTATTACTATCATATGGGCGAATAGACCTACGAAGTACCATGTGCTCTTACCTTACCTTATGATATAAGGAATATTTTTGCTTGAAACAGTTCGAAACCGTTCATGCATAAAAAAGTTCGCTAATAAATAGTCTTTCGTCAATCCGCCACCGTATAGCGCCGGCGTTTGTTTCCTTTTGAAAACACTTGTTTTGCTATTCTTACTAATTAGACGGTTTCAGATCGACTTTACTTTTACATTTGTATAATATTAAATAATATTTAACAATTGTAAATATCAATGAATCATAAACCTTTAATTTTTTCCAAAATTAGGTTCTTGATTGTTTGATATTTACAAATGTTATTATTAGGTGAAAATTTAATTTAATAAAAACCAAGGGTTTTCAGGGTAATATACCTGTACCTACTTATATAAATAATTTTTAATATAAATTTTTATAAAACAAAAAATAGTACAAAAGGTTTGTAATCTCTGCAAAAAAAAAGTCACTCTCAATTTCAAAGAAAACACGTAGAAAAACACGTAGCTACCCACTAAAAACAAGTATTTTTCCGTTTGTAACTGATGTTTGATGTCAACTAAACTTAATTAGGTCTAAAAAAGTAAAAAAAAGCATAAAAAAGAAAATTATTTTTACACATGGCTAATGGCACAATAGGCGTGTCATCAACGTCTGTGTTAGCGTCAACGTCAATGGCAGGCGTGTCACGAAATCTTTGTTCGTCACCACAGCTAAAAGTTGTCGATAATCGGTGCCGCAACGAATCGGTTAAAGCTTTCGTCATTGTCTTCAAGTACCCCATCCATTCGCTCCCGAGCAGATATTGTCTGCAGTCTTCAGATCCTACAAGCCTACTACTAGCTTTTCAAGGTTCATCGCAGCACTGGAATAATGCTTCCTGTTCTATCAAGCTACTCTCTGCATTACAGTGTTGGGCACGGCTCTGAGCCTTACTGCTCACTTCTGCTTCGCAGCACTCGCAGATTACTTGCCTTTTTCTCGACTCATCACAGACTACAAGGCAATTCCCCGGCACTTGCACATTCGTCGACACCTAGACTGCACTATCGGCTTCCAGTCTGAGCAGGGGGCTGATGTGGCGGCGCTGTCATCGCGCCATAAGCGAAACGCACTAAAGCCTAAATCGCACTATCAATGTTCAAAAGTTAACGTTATATATAGAACAGCTTCGAAGTAATACACGGAGCGTTGGCCGGTCCCCGGGCAGAACACTGCCCGGCGGGAGATCTCCCCTTTTCCTTCCACGGCCAAAAAACTCACTTATATAATCAGTCACTGGCTTTGGACTATTCTGTGAAAACAAAATAGTACTTAATAACTTAGGGAATGATTCTGCCCGTCAACATGAATATTTTTTATTATGGGATCATCTTCGAAATTTTTAATTTATACGTGATAGACCCATACTGCAGTTATATTACTGGTATAGCTGTAGCACGAATGGGTCGACTTAACCGGGTAAGGACCACGCTCTAAAGCTTAATGCTGCTTGCTGTGTTTCGTATGGTGAGTGTAGATGGATACGTGAAATTTCATTTAGTCATCGAGTGTGACAACGCATCTACATTTTGTTTCTGTGTTGTGTGTTTAATCGAGGGTTTATGTAGATGTCTATGAGCCATAGTATCCTCTTTCCATTAGGTGGTCTGTAGGGTGATACAGAACACCTGATGGAATTTTTCTATAAAAAAATTACCTAATTCTAAATGTAGTCTCAGGTAATGTCACTAGTAATGGACTATACTATACCCAGTATTGGACACACGCTTAGAAAAAAAAAAGAATAATTTTACATTTTCATAATGGTAACATTGAAATATAAACTAAACATGTCAACGGTCGCGATTTCGGTTTATTCCGGCATTTCCATAGAGATATATTACTTCTAAATCAGTGGTCATTTCGTTGCTCTTTTTTTTTGCGCCCAGATGCAATGGAAAGGGCTACTCCGGAAAGCGAGGAAGGGAGATGGTGAATGCTCTAAGCATACCACGACAGTGGGACTCACTGCGACTAACCTAAGTGCCTACCCACTAAACAACACCTGTGAGACTGGCATTGGCTTTGTGGCCTTTCTGCCGAATCGGAAACGATCCTCTTTAGGAAAAAAGGGGCGCAGGCGGCGAGGAGCCGCTGAGAGAGGAGCCTTACTAAGGCAAATTAAGGGCGGGGAACAACAACAAAATTGTCGCAGCTTAAATAGATCCCCTCCCCTACCCCAGCCTATGAATCTGGAGTATATATGTAAAAAAATATACTAACAGACGTATTTCAAATAGCGCATCTCAAAAATATTAATTATTTAAATTGCACACATGTAGTTTTGAAATAAAAAAATAATTAAAGATCGCTCACCTTATATCGTCGATATTACTTCAAATTATTAGAATTAGGTACTTTATGCAATACAAAAAAACTGCACCTTGCTCAAATATAATTGCGCCAACGGTAGCCTAAATTTTCTGCATATAAATTTCTTGGCATAAATATTAATTCATTAGGGATATCATTATTAATATAATGAGACCCACACGTAACCAATTCCCTTCCATGGACTAAAAATGCTGGGGTGTAGCCAGTTGTTTCATTCACAGAGTTATTTATAGCAAATTGGATTTTCGGAATATTAACATCCCACGAACGATGGTCGTCATTAACATTAACAAACGTAGAAATAGCGGTTACTATGGTTTTATTATACCTTTCTACGGTATTTATTTGTGGAGTGTATTTAGGTGTGAAATGAACATTTAGTACAGAATATTTTTTTAAAAACTGTCCATTTCACGACTTGTGAATTGGACTCCGTTGTGTAGGATAATTGTTTGAGGAACACCGTGAACAAGGAACACGTAATCTTCTAAGTGCTTAGCAACAATATCGGCGGTGGCTCTACCTAAAGGGAACATAAGACAATACTTAGAGAAGCAACAAGATACAACAAAATATAGCAATATTGTTTCCTAGTTGGCGGTAAGGGCCCGATTATGTCTATTGATAGGGTCTGGAAAGGTCTACTGCATTCTTTTGGTCTACCCATCGTTCCTAATGTACAATGAGTTGGCAATTTATATGCCAGACAAACGTCGCATTCGGTAACAAATTTAACTACATGAGAATACATTTTAGGCCAATAGTAACGTAGTAATAATCTTTTGTACGTTTTGAATATGCCAAAATGACCCGAAGTAGGTTCCGAATGATTTTCTTTTAGAACAGAATCACGTTGTTCATTTGGGACAACCAACTTCCATGCAAATTCTGTGGTTAGAATATTTTTATTTTTCATAAAACGGTATAAGGAGCCATTTTCGACGCGATAGTTAAGAAAGCTTGCTGGTGATTTTTTGACAACCATAAAATATATTAAGAAACCATTGATCCTGAGTCACTGGCCGATTGGAAGTGTCTGATATTGCAACAAGCGTTGGTAGCCTAAATAGGGAATCAGGGATTACGTTATCTTTTTTTTATAGAAGAGGGGGCAAACGAGCATGCGGCTCACCTGATGGTAAGTGACTACCGCCGCCCATGAACAACCGCAACACCAGGGAAATTGCAGATGCGTTGCCGGCCTTTTAGAAAGGTGTAAGCTCTTTTCTTGAAGGTTTCTAAGTCGTATCGGTCCGGAAAATTCACTGTTGGTCATTGATTCCACAAGGAAGTTGTGCGAGGGAGAAAACTTCTTCTAAATCGCACAGTGCTGGACCGCCAATCATCCAGATGGTATGGATGGTAACGCAAGTTTTGTCGCGATGTGCGATGGTGAAATTGAGCGGCTGGAATTAGTCCGAACAACTCCTCAGAGCACTACCCGTGATAGATGCGATAAAGTACGCAAAGAGATGCAACATCTCTACGCAGTGCCAGTGTATCGAGCCGATCAGAAAGAACACGATCGTCTACGATTCGAACCGCTCTGCGCTGGATGCGGTCAAGTGGAAGGAGCTGGCACTGGGGTGCCCCGGCCCAGAGATGAAAACAGTATTTCATGTGGGGCCGAACTTGCGATTTGTAAAGTTGCAACCGATGTGCCGGCATGAAATACTGCCTCGCTCTGCTGAGCACGCCAAGCTTTTTAGAGGCCGATTTGCCCTTCCCTTCCAAGTGACCACGAAACTGCACACTATTCGATATGTCGACGCCAAGGATTCCGATGCTAACTGAGGCAGCAAGTGGAGTGCCTTGAAACTGAGGAGATACGTCAAAGGGGTTCTTTTTAGCAGTAAACGCGCAAACTTGTGTTTTCTGGGGATTGAACTGGACTAGATTTAGTCGCCCCCAATCCGAGACTTTGTTAAGCAAAGACTCGACTTCAGATACAAGTTTGTCCCGGTACTCAGCAACGTTTTCCCGAGAAATATTGGCACGGCCGGTATATAAGGCATCACCAGTGCTGTCGTCCGCATAGCAATGAATGCTACCAGTTAGCAACATATCATTGATATGCAGGAAAAACAGCGTTGGTGATATCACGCAGCCTTGTGGAACACCAGCATTGATAGGCTTGAAATCAGAGCATGCACCGTCTACTACAACCTTGATGCTCCGATCAGCAAGGAAACTGGTGATCTATTTGCACAATTTCTCGGAAATCCCATAGGAAGGACGCTTCGAAAGAAGCGCTTAGTGCCAGACCCGATCGAAGGCCTTCGCTATGTCCAAACTAACGGCCAATGCCTCCCCCTTGGACTCTACTGCCTCCGCCATCTATGAGTTAAGTAGACTAGAAGATCACCAGCTGATCGACCCCGACGAAAACCGTACTGGCGGTCACTAATCAGCTGGTGATCCTTAAGGTACCTCAAGAGCTGGCAGTTTATAATGGATTCCATTATTTTGGAGAACAAAGAGGTGATGGCGATAGGCCTGTAGTTGGACGGGTCTGAGCGGTCGCCTTTTTTAGGGATCGGGTGGACCAAAGCTGTCTTCCATGAATTCGGGACTACGCCTTGGGAGTAGGAGTACCGGAAAAGACGCGTTAAAACCGGTGCCAACTCCGGAGCACACGTCTTCAGTACAATGGGAGGGTCTCCATCGGGCCCACTCGACTTACTGACGTCCATGGAGAAGAGTGCTTTGCGAACCGAGCGCTGTGTAAACCGCACATCCGGCATGGAGCACTCACATCGCGGGATGGTCGGCGGTGTGTTCCCACCGTCATCTAGAGTCGAGTTGGACGCAAATAGAGAGCTCAACAGATCGGCTTTCAACAGACCTGAGGCGGAATTATACTTCTTTTTAAGTGCGCTGGTGTTTACATCCTGAGATTTTGATGCGTCAGCCCAGGCCCGGTAGCGCTCCTGCTTATAGCGTGATGCTATTTTACAGGAGCGACCAAACCATGGCTGCAACACAGAGGATGGAATAAAAAGTTCCATACCCTGAAGTACCACATCAGCAACAGAATCGGCAACAACGCTGGGATCTTCCGGAGAGAAGCAAACCCGCCCTCAAGGGTAGGATGCAAAAAAAGACCGCATCCCATCCCAATCAGCTGACCTATAATGCCAAACACGGTGGCAAGCTGCAGATCACAACTGCTATTGGAGCGTGAGTGGCACCGTACTCCGGATCAGACAATGGTCCGAAGAGCCCAGAGGGGCAACGACGGAGACCTGATATCCGTCCGGATGAGAGGTCAGCAGAAGGTCCAACAGAGAAGGTACATGGTCTTCCACAACTGGGATCCGCGTAGGCGAAGTAACCAGTTGTGTTAGACCATATGCCAAAGCAAAGTCATAGACAGATCTACCCGCATGATCGGTTAAACGAGATCCAAGCCATTCAGCATGGTCGGTCTGTGGCGGCATTACCGCTATGGGACCTATAGAGGCACCCGTAGACGCGGGGATGGTCATCGCTGTCTACGCGCAGCCATAGGATGGACAGGTCCGTACCTTCAAGACTGCTGAGGCGTCGAAAACAGATGTCCTCTCTGACGTATACGCAAACTCCAGCCCGGGGCACAAAGGAGTGTTCCAATTTGTACCCCGGGTAGGAGAGATATGAAGTATCAGCCGGAGAGGACACCTGAGTCTCGGTTAAAAAGAGCAAGACCGGCTTCGCCGTCTCTAGATGGTAATGGACAGCGTTAAGGTTGGAATGAAGTCCCCTGATGTTGCAAAAATACACGGATAGCGTGACAGGGGTCGTCTTGGTTGTATTGCTCCGCTTGCCCCGAGCAGCATTAGTCACGAGCGGAGTTTTGCCCCCCTCCCCCAGAAAACGCGGGGCAGCCTGAGCACCCACACTCAGGAGTGAAGTAGTTTGGTCGTGGATGCTCAGCGAGCGATTCTCCAGGGGTGCTGGTACCCTCCTGGGGTAGTCTGTTATTTAATTCCACTACCATGTTGATGGGGGGGGGGGGGGGGGGGGATTTGGGCCTCCGGCCAACTGCACTCACGAAGCGCAACGCAGAGGTAAACCTCTACTTCACGCTGGTATTCTGTGAGATCGTGGTACCACCCTGGTTCGAGCTGGCCCACCCGTGCTACAGCAAAAGCTACCGATTGGCTCTACCACTGTTAAAACACTGTTTACTGTCTTTTCCGCGACGGTGCTTTACCTCAAAATTGAAGGCCGATAACCAAACTCCCCACCGTGCGAGCCTACCTGTAGGATTCGTTAGTGATAAAAACCACTTGATAGCTGAGTGATCAGTGAAGACAGTAAAAGGTCTACCACTTTCCAAATAACATCGCCAATGCTCGAGCGCTATGAGAACAGCCAAGGTTTCACGTTCCGTGACACTATAATTTCTCTGAGGTTCGCTTAGGGATCT
Source organism: Parnassius mnemosyne (assembly GCA_963668995.1). NCBI lineage: Eukaryota > Metazoa > Arthropoda > Insecta > Lepidoptera > Papilionidae > Parnassius > Parnassius mnemosyne. The sequence goes on along the minus strand of CAVLGL010000057.1, from coordinate 30,328,082 downwards.
ACTCATGTAGGCAACAGGCTGTTCGACACCATTAAAATTTTGAGATAACAAAGCTCCAATACCAAAATTACTGGCATCGGTATGTACCTCGAAGGGTTAGTTAAAGTTCCGACTTGCAAGAACAGGAGCGTTGATGAGTAGGGATTTTAATTCAAGAAAAGCTCTATTTGCTTCGTCCGACCACTGGAAAGGTGGCGAGTTCTTTTTGGTTGACGTTAATTTGTTTAAGGGGCCAGCAATTGTACTGAGATTAGGAATAAATCGTCTGTACCAAGAAGCTGTGCCCAGGAATCGCTTGACATCTTTAAGACTACCAGGAGTAGGATAGTTAAGAATCGCGTCAACCTTTTCAGGGTCAGTTCTAAGTACTTTTGAATCTAGGATATAACCTAGGTACCGTAATTGACTGCGAAAAAACTGACATTTACTAAGATTCACGGTTAAATTGGCTTGGTGTAGTTTCTCTAATACACGAAGAAGCAGGGAAACGTATTCTTCAAAACTATTGCTGATAGCAATAATGTCATCGAAATATGCGAATACTTTGAGTTTAAAATCCGGTCCAAAAAGCGTATCTACTAAACGTTGTTGGGTATCTGGTGCATTTGATAAACCAAAGGGTGTTACTTTGAATTTTAAGGTACCACGACCGGGAACATAAAATGCGGTTTTCTCCTGGTCTTCTTGCTTTATGGGCTTTTGATAAGTCTATGCTGGATAAGTACCTAGCATCTTTCAAGTTATCAAGTATTTCTGAAAAATACGGAAGACAATAAGCGTCTTTTTTAGTAACCGAATTTAGCTTTCTACTATCTAAACAAAATCTAGGTTTGCCGTCCTTTTTACGTACTGGTGAAGACCAAGGGCTTTCGCATGGCTCAATAACGCCTAAAGATAACATTTCATCGACGTGTTCGGGAATTATCTTTTGTTTATCTGGAGACATGCGATAATATCTTTGACGAATTGGTTCTGAATTCCCGGTGTTTATACTATGTGTAATGATAGTTGTTCTAATAAGACATTTCTCTTCAAATAAAATAGATTTATACTGTTCAACTACAGAATCAGCAATTGGTTTTTCAGTATTATCTAAGTTCTCGTAACAGTAAAGAAAAACCAGGTGGGACTCTGAGGTAATTTCCATTATCTTAGGGTCATCACAGCACATATAATCAATATTGGATAAGTGTTTAGGAAGTATTTTTTTTTACCAAAAATCAATACCAAGTATTAAGTTTGAGTCTATCTCGGGGATAACATGAAGTTTTATAACATGAGTTTGGTTATAAAACACCAATGGCAAGAGCATGTAGCCTAGTGACTTAAGTTTCTGCCCGCCCGCGGCAGTAACAGAAATTTGATGATCATCAATAAGTGTAAAACCGTGATTTAGTAAGATGTCATAAGAGTGTTTTCCTAAAATGCTTACAACTGATCCGGATTCCAACAAACCATATAGGCATAAGTTACAGTTATTATTAATATATATTATGGCATAAGGGCGCAGATCTCTGCTTGGCTTAGTGGTCAAAATTGAAGCAATATTATAAGTATTAAAGAATTTTTTTACAGTACGTAACCATTTCTTCCAATCCGAGCTATCGCAGAAATTGGTTGAAGACTAGCTACAATTTTCATGAATTGGTTTTTTTGGTTGGTTTCAATTTCAGTTTTATTACACTCGGGACACTCAGTTGAGCGTACATCTTTTTTGTCACATTTGAAATAAAAAAAAACTCGTTCAGGCGGACATTCCTTCATTTTATGATGTATCAACACGATAACGGTAGCAAAATTTAGATTTTTCCACAGCAAATGTTTTATTTATATTCGCGAATGACCTATTAGCATAAAATCTATCGCTATTATCATTTTTAGGTAATTTTTTTTTTGCTGTTTGGTATTCAAATTCAGGTGCCAATGTTTTGGAATTTATTGCAATTGGCTCTTTAAAATTATCTGAACGGGCTTTTACTTGTTCGTAGTTGGAACAAATTGATTTAAGACGATTAATTGAAACTACGTTAGTACAATTAGCAAGAACATTTGCGTAGCATGGACGAATATTGTGTGGGAGAATTTCAAGTTGATCTTTCTCACTCATTCATCTTACTCAGAGTACTTAATCGAGAAAACATAGCTTGCATAACAACCATATAAATAATTATATTTTCAGATTCATCCTGCGTGCGGTTACGAATCTCGGTTATTATTCGATAGTCGTAGTCAAAAACATCAAAGTCTATACGAAGATGAGTAACTAGATCATTGAAGTTACTAATGTTATCTTTTACTGCCCGATACCAGTGAAGAGCGTCACCTACAAATATTTCAAAAGCGGATGAGTACAGTCTATCATCGGATATATTTCTAGCGGTACGAAATTCCTCAAGTCTTTGAATAAATGACCGAACACAAGTTTTACCATCGTATATAAGTTTTAATAAATCCGAGGACAAAGCACGATCACAGCTCACAGAAATATTTAAGTTTTCTAAATTTGAGGCAGCCATTACAACATCAAGCGAACTATTATCAGAATCTTTAGGATTTTCTGATTTCGTTATTTTATTAAACTGATTAGTATATTCATCAAAAGTTTTAGACACATATTTTAACTTTGGGATTCGTTCAGGGCTTTCAGGTGTTCTACGCGGCGTATTCGATGATAAATGTGGTTTAGCGAAGAACGCAATCGATCTATCAGATTATCATCTAGAGATGTAGATAAGATACCTAAATTCGATTTAACTTCATTAAGAGACTCTGTAGATACCCTTTATATCTTCAAAACAATAAACACATGAATCGGCAATATCGTTTGATAGATATAATTGGGCTAACTTGCAAACTTGACGTCTTAGTTCAATTACTGTACTTGCCGGTATTTCTCCTCTTATAATCACTTCATATTGTAATTCAGCTTTTTAAATAAACTTTTATTATTATTATTATTATTTAAACGGAGATAAAACTGATTGATAAATTTACAACAACGAATGTTAAAAATCTGAATACCCATGTGTTTATGCCCAAATTTGGTTATGTTTGAACGCCACCCAATTGCGTTCGAGCTGGCGCCTCGCCCGATGGTATGTAGGTGAGATAAGCGCCGATGTGGGGCGGGTGTGTGCGGTTTGCAGTGGTTCGACGCGTGGGCGATGATGGGAGAGTTGCCCACTGGCCCCGAAGCGGGGAACCCGCGTAGCTCGTTTATTGCGGCCGAAGTTCACGCGACCGTTGTCGGGTCCAGATAGTTAGATTAAGTACGTGTTACTGCGTTATTTAGTACTTTAACCTGTTCGGGGATGCGGAATTGTGCACGCGCGCGTCGAGTAGATATACGGTCTAGGATTCGAACCGCGCATTCCTTGTTCGAGAGCTTCTACCGGTTGATCGTCAGGAAATCTAATTGTGCCGTCGCTTTAAGTGCCCTTTTTTGTGTGTTGGTTGGCTTGTTCGTTTACGTGTCAACGAGGCGTATTTTGAATCTTTTCGCGATGTGGTGTTTTGGTGTCGAATGAAGGAAGTTATGTTTAACGCTGAATCGTATGACTCATTAAGAGATCGCTTTAATTCCCTATTTATAATTTTGTGATAAGTGAATCCGGGACATTGAATATCGAATTGTAACTACTGTCCTTACTGTGTCGGTTCTCACGTGTTCGATTCTACGATGAATGTGGAATTAGGCGAGCTTAAGTTAGTTAGATGTACAATGAAGCTAATAGATTGAAATAGTGACAAGGAAGAAAGAATGGGCCAGCGGTAGAGCCTGCTGGAACGATGCAGCATTTTGGGGCAGCCTGGAACTCGGCCGCTGCTGATCGCCTAAGGTGGTCAAGGTCTCACACATTTACACATCACTGAACACTACTTGCCATTCACCTTACACCCACTCACGGCCTGACCGAGCCTTGGTGCGAAGTTAGCTTCCGATAGTTGTACGTAATATGTGTTTCTAGCATTCTCCCATATAGCTTAGTATTATAGGAAATTTTTCCATATAGCCACTCGGGCTCGAACCTGCGGCTGCTCGTTGAATCTTCCGCTCATGGGCCCCGGATATTGAACCTTTGCAGGAGCAGCTGCGGGCCGTAACATTTTTGGTAGCAGAGTGTGGTTAGATTGGTCTAATTTGTATCTACAATCACGCCCGGCCTAATACGTAATAATAAAATTATTTTCCTTTGTTGCTTGCTTTTTGTTTGTTAGCGAGTAGATTGGAAAGCCGCGCCCGTAGGTTTCGCAAGCGGGAGTTTGCTAGAGCTAGATATGCGTTGGGTAGGTAGATGGTTATTATCACGTGATCGTATAATTATCGTTGTCGTATAATTATAGTTGATTAATTGTCGACGGGTCGGTTGTCTGAGCGAGGCATCTTTTGTAGATCGACTGTGTTGGCGACGCATTATTTTTGTATGTAATATTTATTATTAATTTTCTAATATGTTGTATCTTAGGTTAAGGTTTGTTTGTATAGTATAATAACGGTTATTTTATAAATTATGTGTGGGTAATCTTGTATGTATTTGTAATATTATCCGTAAGGTAGATAAGAAGGAGCGATCCCCCGCCAGCAATCTTGGCGGGAGTTGTTGCCCAGTCTCCGCTTGTGTGCACATATATACGTTTAAGTCGTCCCGCGCTTTGAAAAATCTAACGGTCATTTTGTATTTTCTCCGTGTGGCGCAATAAACATTTTATGTAACCAGCACGAGTTCTTTTTTTGCTATCGGTCCACCACAGTGGTCACTTCGGCCGGATCATAAATTCGAATGTTCAACACTCCACCGCGAACAATGACGAAAACTCGTGCTACAAGAAGGAAGGAGTTGGAAGGCACGCCAGACCAGGGACAGTCAACGGCTCCGCAACACCCATATGAGGTTGACAACAAACTGGATATAGAAAGAGACTCAAAGCCCAAGAGCTTGCCTGTTAAACCTTCGGCATCGTTGAAGTCTATACATTCAACATCATCGTCAGTACGTGCTCAGAAAAATAATTAGAGCTAGAAGCAGCCGAAGCAAAAGCCCGTATACAAATGGAGCTTATCGATAAAAAGCTTGAGGCTGATCTAGACGATTTGGAATACAGTTCACGCTCATCGAGGTCGCACACCAACGAGGAAGTTGAAAAGTGGTTGGAACGCAGTCAACAGCCTGAACATCCTGCCCCCGAGAATGGATTTACAAAGGGTGGGCCAAGTGCGGCGGCAGCAGGTGACGCCGCCGGCGGTAACGATAATGGTACAGTGCAAATGTTGGCTAGCGCACTCAAGAATTTAGCCGCTGCCTCAACATCTCAGCAGAATAATTTATTGAGACGTATATCCACACCGCAAGATTTACCAATGTTTAGTGGTGACCCTATGGACTGGTTACAATTCAAGTTGGCATACGAAGAATCCACACAGGTATGTAACTTCAGCCCTAAAGAAAATTTATGGCGTCTACGAAAATGTCTTCGTGGACAAGCAAAAGAAGCAGTTACGGCTCTTCTTATCACAGCTTCATCACCTGATATAGTGATGCCAACTTTAGAGTTGCAGTTTGGTAATTCAGACATCATCATAACTAGAATCATGCAGGATATAAGGAAGCTACAGCATTTTCTATTAAAGTAAAAAATTACGTCGCGGCTGTACGCGCATTAAACAAACACGAATATCTTCAAGATACAAGCGTCACTACAATAATATTAAGTAAGTTACCTACAGTACTTATTTCTAAATGGGCAGACTATAGTTATGCATTTATTGCCGGCGGAGTCAAGACAAAACTGGATATTCTGTCAGAGTTTTTAAATGAAGAAGCCGTAAAAATTTCTACATCTACGGTGCAGTTAATCAGCAATGTTCACAACATTAATAAATTTAAATATTCTGAACGCTCGCATAATACTTTATTAGTGAATAGTGAACAAAATAAAATCGCTTTGAAGTGTCAATACTGCAAAAAATCTCCGCATAATTTAACAGAATGTAAACAATTCAAACGGTCACTACGCAAGGACAGATGGCGGTATGTAAAACGTTACGGTATCTGCTACAAGTGTTTGGTATCGCGCCATAATAGGGATACGTGCCCGGCGCCGGTGTGTGACACAGACAACTGCGGACAAGCACATCATCGGTTGCTACACTATTCGGTAAACAGGGAACAAACTGTAAGTAACTGTGAAAATCTTAACTTAGTGCCTGTGTCTGAGAATGTAAGCCAATCCGAAACGATTACAAATATTAATACAAATTGTAAAGCGTTATTAAAAGTAGTCCCTGTAAAAATTCACGGTCCGAACGAATCAATTAGGGCAAGTGCGCTGTTGGACGACGGTTCGACGATATCGTTAATAAGCAGCGCGCTCGCTAAGCGCGTTGTACTCAGCGGCCAGCAAACGATGCGCGTGAGTGGCGCGTTCGATTCTAGTGAATTAGTGTGTGAAGCGACTGTAATGAACTTTAAGATATCTAATTGTAATGGCGATGTGTATACTTTAATTGCACGTAGTGTAGATAAACTTAATTTGCCTAAATATAACAATTTTTCTAGAAGTAATTGCAATCAATTTAAGCCCCTTTGTAATATTAAAGATCAACTTTGTAATGTTTCTTCTGCACCTGAATTGTTGATAGGCCAGGATAATTGTAACTTATTATTGCCTTTAAAACTCATTATAGGTAAGGCTAACGAACCATGTGCGACCCTCACTCCGCTCGGTTGGTGTGTGCATGGACGTGTACCTGCTCATTTGGCTTCGGAGATGACCGGTCACATTAATTTACATCTTGGTGAGGTCTTGGAAGCAGCTCAGATGGAACAGCGCATGTTGGCGGAACTCCATGATGAGGTACATCGATCCTTGAACTTAGAGTCGTTAGGGGTGTCACTACAGCCACGACAAAATAAAGAGGATGTCCAAGCGTGGTCACATCTGGAACGGACAGCAACTCTGGTTGAAGGCAGATGGCAAGTCGGCTTACCTTGGATCAATGAGAACAGTAAAATGCCTGAATCCTTCTCCAACGCCATGGTGAGGTTAAGTGGTGTCGAAAGGAAAATTAAATTAAATAGCGATTACGGGGAAAGGTATAAGGATAGGGTGGCTCACCTGTTGAATAATGGATATGCTGAGGTAGTGTCCAATCCAGCAGCTGCTCAAAATAATCCCAGGACCTGGTATCTGCCCCATTTCGGATTCGACAACCCTAATAAGAAAAAGCTTCCTTTGGTCTTCGACGCGGCGGCCAAATCAAACGGATTGTCCCTAAACGATTACCTACTTAAAGGTCCAGATCTATGAATATCATTACTCGGGATCATGTTCCGCTTCCGGGAATATAAGGTGGCATTAACCGCAGACATAAAAGACATGTTCCTAAGAATAAAAATTCGTCCTGAAGACAGAAACGCTCTTCGTTTTCTTTGGAGAGACAACCCAAAAGATCCCATCAAAACATACGAAATGTCATCTTTAATTTTCGGTGCAAACTGTTCACCCTTTATTGCACAGTTCGTAAAGAATAAAAATGCAATGTCGTTGCCGTCAGCTGTGGATGCGATTTGTAAGCAACATTACATGGATGACTATATAGATAGAATGGAGGATGAACCCACAGCAATGAAATTAGTGCAAGATGTTTCTTTCATTCATTAACAAGGCGGTTTTGTTATCCGAAACTGGACAAGCAATAGCTTAGAGGTTTTAAACAGCGAACCTAAGGAGTCTCTCGGTATAGCGGCCGTACGGTTTAAAATCGGCCAGCACGAAGACGGTGAGAGGACACTTGGATTGATTTGGTATCCAGATAACGACACGTTAGGGTTTGATGTCTCGTTCAAGCGCATTCCGGAGAACATTAGCAGTGGTAAAACGCGGCCTACTAAGCGGGAGATGCTCAGAATAATTATGTCAATATTTGACGTATATGGAATTTTATCTCAAATCACTATAAAAGGAAAAATAATGTTACAGGAAACTTGCAAGGCTAACATTGGATGGGACGAAATAGTTTCAGACGCTATATACAAAAAATGGTGTGAATGGATGAAACAATTAAAATGGATAAATAATTTGCGCTTACCGAGATACTACTAAGCAGCCGCGAGTAGAAGCGAGACGGCAATAGGATCGATTGCGGATACATACGAGTCGCGGGCGCAACGGGCTGCCAACGGTTATAGCAACCTACAGCTACATATATTTTGCGATTCATCTACGCAAGCTATGTGCGCGGTAGCGTACTGGCGTTGGGTGCATAATAACAAAATATATGTATCGTTTATAGCTAGCCGCTGTCGTGTGGCGCCGGTGAAGTTCATTACGATTCCGCGCCTGGAACTTCAAGCCGCAGTACTTGCTGCTCGTTTATCGCGTACAATAATTACCGAACATAGAATCAAGCCTCAGAGGAAAATATTCTGGAGTGATTCTAGCACTGTCTTACATTGGATAAGGAACAATAATAAAAACTATAAGACATTCGTAGCTAACCGTTTAGGAGAAATTGACGAGCTTACGAAAACAAATGAATGGAGATACATTCCTACGAATTTAAATATAGCTGATGTTGCCACCCGGGAAGAAGTTAATTGCAATTCAATTACTACAGAGTGGCTCAACGGCCCAAAATTTCTATAAAGTTCTGAAAATTCGTGGCCCGTGGAATCTTTTATGCCCGATGTATGCAGCTCGCAGTTGGAGTATGTGAGTACAATACAGGAACATTCTGTAGTAGACTTACCTGTGCCAGATCCAACTAGGTTTTCTTCTTGGCTTCGTCTGCTGAGGACTACCGCCTTAGTATTAATATTTATAAAAAGATGCAGAAAATTTACAAGTAACTGTCAGATTAATTGTACCGATATGGAGGAAGCTGAACGACTTCTGCTCAGATACGCTCAGCTGCAGTCTGTTCCGGAGGAGATAGCTGCAATTAAGAATAGAAAACCGTTAGAACGAATCAGTAGGCTACACATCTTTGCTTTGTATCTTGAAGATTATGGAATTTTGCGCGTTAGTAGCCGTATAGATGCTGCCGCTGATTTATCTCTGGAAATCAAAAGACCTATCATATTACACGGACGGCATTCCATATCGCGACTAATCGTTAAGCATTACCACAAGAATGCAGCGCACGGATTAAATGAGATGGTGGTAAACGAGCTAAAACAAAAATATTGGATCTTGAAGCTACGACCCACTGTACGTACCGTCGCGTCCAGCTGCATGTTCTGTCGCATGCAAAAGGCTAAGCCAGAACCACCACGAATGAGTGACTTACCTCAGCCCAGATTGGACCACCATCAACGACCATTTACAAATTGTGGCGTTGATCTGTTTGGCCCACTCGATGTGACTATCGGACGAAGAAGAGAAAAGAGGTACGGAGTACTTTTCACTTGCCTCACCGTGCGTGCTGTTCACATAGAGGTGGTCAATTCTTTGACTACGGACTCTCTTATAATGGCATTAAGAAGGATGTCAGCACGTAGAGGTTGGCCCAAGCATATTTTCTCTGACAATGGTACTAACCTCAGAGGTGCGAACACGGAGCTCTTAAAATCCATTAAGGAACTGGATGAGGTTGCATTGAAGGATCAAGCACTAAACTTTAGCACAGAATGGACATTTATTCCACTTTCCAGTCCACACTGGGGTGGGGCTTGGGAGCGCCTCATACGGACTGTAAAAAATGCTCTAAAGGTCGTACTAAAGGAACGTGCATCTCGAGAAGAGGTCCTTATAACCTTGTTGGCTGAAGTCGAAAACTTAGTAAACAGTCGACCGCTCACTCATGTCTCCGTGGAGCCAGGAAGTAATGAGAGCTTAACTCCCAACCATTTCCTGCTGGGAACGTCCTCCAATTTGCCCACAATTGGGGTTTATGACGATTCAGACATCTACCTCAGGAAACAGTGGCGTATCGCACAACGCCTGGCGGACAAATTTTGGGAGCGATGGGTTAAGGAGTTTTTGCCCGAGCTGTTACCAAGACGTAAATGGAATCACGAACAAAGGTCTTTACAAATTGGGCATCTAGTACTAGTCGTTAGTCCAAATGAGCAGCGTGGCATATGGCAGCGCGGAGTGGTCGAAAGGGTTTTTTCTGGCAAAGATGGTAGGACTAGGGTGGTTCAAATAAAGACTCTCTCCGGGACTCTTGTTCGTCCAGCGACACGCGTCGCCAGAATACCCATGGAAGATGAGTGTCGCTGAGGCGACACTGGGGTGGGGCGTGTTGGCGATACATTGTTTTTGTATGTAATATTTATTATTAATTTTCTAATATGTTGTATCTTAGGTTAAGGTTTGTTTGTATAGTATAATAACGGTTATTTTATAAATTATGTGTAGGTAATCTTGTATGTATTTGTAATATTATCCGTAAGGTAGATAAGAAGGAGCGATCCCCCGCCAGCAATCTTGGCGGGAGTTGTTGCCCAGTCTCCGCTTGTGTGCACATATATACGTTTAACCCTTAATTTGGCAAGGAAAAAAAAGTTAAAAATACCTATTTTTTTGTTAATATTTATTTAGTAGTGAGTAAAAACATACGAAAAAAAATAATATAAAAAATATAATATTCTTATTTTCGCGAAAAATCAATGTCCGCCACTACGGCCATTGCCAAATATGTAAAAACTGACTTGCTGATTTAACTGTCCGGTCTGACGGACATTATCAATTTAGGGTAAAATAATAAATCCAACTATTTTAATATTTTATTAAGAATATAATAACTTATGACTAAAAAATAAATGCCATCTTCCTTTTTCCATTTGCCTTCATTCGCCTTTCTGTGAACCAACCAAGCATTGTTTGCACAAATGTCCGGTAATTGACCAAAAATGCCCATGTACCAGCGTCGTGTTTTAAATGGCGTTTTGTACAGCTATATCAAAATATCAGCTAGGTCACCTCCACCCATATGTTTGTTGTACTGTCGCACAATTTGTGGACACTGTACTACTACTGTCTTCTTCACGTCCTTCAAATATCGCAAGATCTTTTCCATAGGCTCAGCCGCAGCAGTAGGGGAATAGTTGCTGTAAGTAGAAGGACATTCATCATGCATTTCAGATTCAGAGTCTGATTTCTCACTAGCATTTGATGGAGCATGCTTGTTAGGAACTAAGGCTAATACTCTTGACGCACGTGTGTGCTGTTGACAAGCAGAAAAGAAAAAAAATAAGAAAGCACCCATAACCGCAAATTAAACGAACTTTGGTGATGTCCGTCCCAGCGGACAATGTAATTTGGAACAACATTTCTAGATCTTTGGCAATGTACGCTGGGACGGACAAAGAGGTTAAGAAGCAAAAAAAAACCAATAGAACACATTTCATACGTTAGGAATTGCGAGTAAACATAATCACACATATATATTCTATAACCCAATGCAAAATACTTTTACTTTTGTTACACAAAACATGAAAAATATAAAATTTTTTACCTTACTAAAAACAGATAATCGCCTCCTCGCCGACATTTTGTTTTCGAGTGACAGATACAGTTTTGCCAATCTAGAAATTCCTTTTGCACAATCTTATTTATAGAACAACAAATAATTGCCAGTAAAAGAAAAAGTTTTAATCCATTTGCAAGACGCACAGGATTTTTTTGAAACTTATGTCCGTCCCAGCGGTCAAAATCAAATTAAGGGCTAAGTCGTCCCGCGCTTTGAAAAATCTAACGGTGATTTTGTATTTTCACCGTGTGGCGCAATAAACATATGTAACCAGCACGAGTTCTTTTTTTGCTATCGGTCCAGCACAGACTGTGATGTGTATCTTTATTTGTATTGTGGTTTGTATTTGATCTAATAAATAGTAATTTGTATTTGTGTAATTTGTATTTAACTTGATTTGATAGGAACGGTATTTGTTACTCGTTAATTTTTTTTTGTATTTGTTATTTGCTAATTTGTAATTTATATTTGAGCCGCGTAGTAATTTGTACCATGCCGTTTGTGTCTGGGTGCGAAAGGCGTTTCCACTCAGGGCTCTCCCGGGCCCTCGACTCCCACGGGCAGGGGCGCTCAGCCGCGTCCCCTGTCGAGGGGTTGTTCCCCCAGGGGCGGGGGTCGTCACCCCCGCCCCTCAGTATGTTGAGAGGGACTTCACTGCCACTCAGCGGTCAGCTAGACCCTTCTCACCCGCGTCAGCTGAGTGGCCGCGGCTCGGGGTACTACCGTTCCCCCTTTGATGTAGGCAGCCCCAGCTAGGTAGCTGCTGCCCTAGCTCCCACTGCGGCCGCCTCCACTAATTCTGTGAGCCGTCAACAGCTCACTTGTCAAACTGTTCTATTGTCAACGGCCTCAGTGAGGGTGTACAACCCGAGCGTCGATTGTTTAACGGTACGCGCTTTATTGGTTCCGGGTTCACCACCGGGTTGGCCTCTGCTTAGTTATTGGGAAGACTAGGGAGCGTTGAATTGCGCTGTTAGGGATTGTTAGATTTGGTTTTGGTCGAGCACTTAATTAACGATGCTTTGAATTAAAATTAAAAATGGTTTGTGCCTTCCGTGAAATGTTCCTATTTGTGGCGGTTGTGATTAAGAATGCGAATTTAATGTGCTCTTTGAATACTTATACATATGTTTTGTAATTGTATTTGATCACGGTGTCTGTTTTGTTGAAAGGAAAATTTTAATTCATTTGAAATTGAATGACGCGCTATTTGAATATTTGTACGTATGTTTTGTGATTGTGTTTGATCATTGTGTTTTGTTGAAAAGAAAATTGAAATTGGATAACCCTATTTGTGCCAAAATGAATAAGAGTCATTCCTCTTTTGGGTTTCACATTTTGTTGGCACTGTCTAAGATATTTATTTGAAATGAGAAATAGGGCTGTCTGTTACGTTTATCGTTTTGTTTAATTTGGAAATTGGATAACCCTATTTGTGCCGATCGGAATAAGAGTCATTCCTCTTTTGGGTTTAACATTTTGTTGGCAGTTGGCACTGTCTAAGATATTTATTTCAATGAGAAATAGGGCTGTCTCTTACGTTTATCGTTTTGTTTAATTTGGAAATTGGATAACCCTATTTGTGCCGAAAGGAATAAGAGTCATTCCTCTTTTGGGTTTCACATTTTGTTGGCACTGTCTAAGATATTTATTTGAAATGAGAAATAGGGCTGTCTCTTACGTTTATCGTTTTGTTTAATATGTCAGTTTGACCTATGTGCATCGGTGATTAATTTGTTTGAATTAATTCTGTGGTTGAACATTGATGCTTTTGAAAATTAGTTGAAATATGAGCATAGGACTACTTGTCTAAAAGGCTAGCTAGTTTGAAGATAATCAGATTGAAATCAGCTGCCGCACTATTTGAGTAAATGGTGGATGGCTTGGTTATACCTACTTGTTTAAAAATTCATACTAGGGACTATCTGTGCGTTTCGTTTGGCTCTCCACAGACGACGTTCATGTGGAATTTGTGAGTGCTCTCTGCACTGAAGCTTAGGAAGCCACGCTGGGCCGCTTCGTGTCGCGTCGCTGTTTGCAGGCCTGATCCGGTCGGATTGCGGAACGAATCATAGGGGCACAGATAGGTGTTTGAAAGAGGTCGTCGGACTTCTGTCCAGTACAGGACTTGTTAAGGTGCTGCGATGCTCACCGGCATCCGGCAGAGGTTGACCCTCCGGCTTGCCACATTGGGGCTGTCTTTGAGGCGGTGGCTAGGGTTACAAGATCTGATGGGGTGCCTAAGGTGGCCTAGTTTTGGTGTAGATTCAGTCTTGCAACGTGCCGTCGCGACCCTGTCCCGCTTGTCGGTTTGCTCGCGGACATAAGTCTTTATGTCCGGGACGGGGGTTTGTTTATGCCCAAATTTGGTTATGTTTGAACGCCACCCAATTGCGTTCGAGCTGGTGCCTCACCCGATGGTATATAGGTGAGATAAGCGCCGAGGTGGGGCGGCCGTGTGCAGCTTGCAGTGGCTCGACGCGTGGGCGATGATGGGAGAGTTGCCCATTGGCCGCGAAGCGGGGAACCCGCGTAGCTCGTTTATTGCGGCCGAAGTTCACGCGACCGTTGTCGGGTCCAGATAGTTAAATTAAGTGCGTGTTACTTCATTACGTGGATATGTGAATTTGCAATATTTAACCTGTTCGGGAATGCGGAATTGTGCACGCGCGCGTCGAGTAGATATACGGTCTAGGATTCGAACCGCGCATTCCTTGTTCGAGAGCTTCTACCGGTTGATCGTCAGGAAATCATTATAATTGTGCCGTCGCGTTAAGTGCCCTTTTTTGTGTGTTGGTTGGCTTGTTAGTTTACGTGTCAACGAGGCGTATTTTGAATTTTTTCGCGATGTGGTGTTTTGGTGTCGATATGAAGGAACTTAGTTGTGTTTAACGCTGAATCGTATGACTCATTAAGAGATCGCTTTAATTCCCTATTTATAATTTTGTGATAAGTGAATCCGGGACATTGAATGTCGAATTGTAACTACTGTCTTTACTGTGTCGGGTTTCACGTGTTCGATTCTACGATGAATGTGGAATTAGGCGAGTTTAAGTTAGTTAGATGTACAATGAAGCTAATAGACTGAAATTATGACAAGGAAGAAAGAAATGGGCCAGCGGTGGAGCCTGCTGGAGCGATGTAGCATTTTGGGGCAGCCTGGAACTCGGCCACTGCTGATCGCCTAAGGTGGTCAAGGTCTCACACATTTACACATCACTGAACACTACTTGCCATTCACCTTACACCCACTCACGGCCTGACTGAGCTTTGGTGCGAAGTTAGCTTCTGATACTGGTACGTAATATGTGTTTCTAGTATTGTTCCAGCTTAGTATTATAGAATTTTTTTCCATATAGCCACTCGGGCTCGAACCTGCGGCTGCTCGTTGAATCTTCCGCTCATGGGCCCCAGATATTGAACCTTTGCAGGGGCAGCTGCGGGCCGTAACACCATGTGTTTTAAATGAAGAGGAACTGAGCCCTGTTGTATCCACTGTTTTTCTTGGCATCACTCTCGATGCAAAGCTTCAGTGGAGCCCCCATATATCCAAATTAGCAAGCAGAGTAAGTTCTGCAGCCTATGCTGTAAAAAAACATTAGAGGTCTTACTAGTGTCGAGACTGCTAGATTAGTTTATTTCAGTTATTTACATAGCATAATGTCTTATGGGATTTTGCTATGGGGAAATGCGGCTGATTCTGAAACTATTTTTGTTTTACAGAAGAGGGCCATTAGAGCTATTTACAATCTAAAACCGAGAGAGTCCCTTAGAGATAATTTTAAAGAAATAAATGTATTAACTTTGGCCTCTCAGTATATTTACGAAAATTTTATATATATTCACAAAAACAAAGGTAGTTTTAGTAAAAAAAAGTGATACACATTCTGTAAACACTAGGAACAAACACAAGCTAGTGATATCAGTTTCTCGACTCCTCAGAGTCAATAAGTCATTCTTGGGGCAATGTATACGCTATTACAACAGGGTCCACGAAAGTGTACAGGCTCTCTTTATTACTAAGTTTAAATGTTTTAAGCTGAAACTATATAAAAAGGGTTATTATAGTATTAATGAATACATGGTTGATAATTACCCCTGGGAATGAGGTGGTCGCTTCCAAGCAGTTTCTAAAATAAATTTTGTAAATAGTTTGTAATCATTTATATTGTAAAATTTATTTAAAAAAAGTCCCGCTGGGTTTCTTGCTGGTTCTTCCTAGGACAGAGGGTTTTTTTTAGAACCAGTGGTAAAGTAAAAAATTATTTTCAATAAGAATTACACATGTAATCTATATTAAATAAAATTTATTTTATTCTATTCTGAAAGAAGATGTAGTGATAAAATTGAAAAAGGTATGCTGAGATGGTTTGGCCATGTCGAGACAATGAATGAAGAACGATTGACGAAAAAAGTGTATAAGGCGAGTGTGAATGAAAGTGTTGGAAGGGGTAGACCTAGGCGGACATTTCTAGACCAAATCAGGGACGTCTTGCAAAAAGTTCAGGTCAAGAGTACCCTAAACCGAAGAGCATGTATGAAGGGAATAATAAAAGTAGACGAAGCGAAACAAGTATGTAAGGATCGTAGCAAGTGGAAAGAAGTGGTCTCTGCCTACCCATACGGAAAAGAGGCGTGATTATATGTATGTATGTATGTATGTATGTGTAACAAAAAACTTTACCTCAGTGGCAACTAGCGACATCTGGTAAGCAGAAAATTATTATCCCTCATTATTTGAAGTTATATCGACATTATAAGATGAATGATCTTTACCTATTTTTATTTATAAACTACATAGGTGCAGTTTAAATAATAATTATTTTTAGATGTGCTTTTTAAAATACGTCTGTCAGTATTTTTTATTTTATATATACTCCAAATTCGTAGACTGGGTTAGAGGGGTGGTGCAATCAACACTGTATAGTTTTATTAATTTTTTGTGCATATCATTGCATTTTATGAATTTTTAAAGATAGTGAAATTATATTATTACCACGTAAATAAAATATATTACTTTAATTTTAACAAATTTATCGATATGATACGCACGATACCTAAATTGTACTATGCCTAGAAACTTCGCGTAAGTGCAAGCAATAAGTTAACAGTTTTTATACCTGGTAGAGTCATGCTGCAGCTATATTAGTAGTATAGCCAGGCCTCCGTCACTCGCTCAAAACCCTGCGTTATATGCCTACCGTTTTGCGTATCGCTCACGATACAACCGACATTGGGCTGCCGCACGCTCGCCTGAGCGCTTGCACCGCACACGTTTCCCGCGCTTACTCGTCGAAATGCCGAAACCACGTAATTATTGTGCAGTGGATGGGTGTCAGAGTCAAAAAACAATTGAAAAATTGTCTTTTTTTTTTCTTAGCTATAAGATTACATCGAAACAAAGCATAACAGTGCTGTAATTTATAAATTGAGTGACAACCATTTTCAACAATAAAATTTAATAACCGAGAATTCAAATTGAAGGAAAAAAATGTATTAATCATTTTATAAAACTCAAACATATTTTATTGACAAATAAAAAATATGGTAATTTTGCAAGATTCGTTTTATTACAATAATCATCATAGGTACAACTCAAAGAGAATATAACCACTACGTTTAGTACAACCCTTGCACATGAGTCGCACGGCGGTCAACACAATCTCGACTCTATGCAAGTATTTATGGTACATTTTCCTCTCGCTGCGAACAGTAGACATTATTATTAAGATTTTGTAGGCTATTATAGCGTAGGTATTTTCGCTTTTGTATGGGAGTGATGTATCTGTTTAGTAAACTATTAACTAATCTGTGGTATAGTTGTAGCACGAATCGCTCTCACAAAATAGCAGCTTAATGTTGCTGTGTTTCGTATGGTAAGTGTAGAGAACCAGAGACCCCTTTTACTGGGAAAGAGGCATTCCATCTTAGTCCTCACGGGCATCTCATTTTGATCATTTTGATTCTTTATTGAGGATAAATGTAGATGTCTATGGGTCACAGCAACCACTTACCATCAGGTGGCCTGTGTGTTCGTTTGTCACCCTATACTATAAAAAAAATATTCAAGCAAGCTGCAGTTTTTTAATATTGCAAAAAGTACCCAATTCTAATTATTTGAAGTAATACCGACGATATAAGGTGGGCGATCTTTATTTTTTATTCCTTAACTACATGAGTGCATTTTAAATAATTAATATTTTTAAGATGTGCTATTAGAAATACGTCTGTCAATTTTTTTTTTATATACATACTTAAAATTCGTAGGCTGGGGTATGGGAGTCTTAAATAGCAGACTGATTTCCCAATTTGATTATTTCTAACGGAATTCATTAGTGTGATGAGTAGATATTTTGAGATATTTCTGAAAAATCTTTAGAATAATTCATTACTATATTGAATAGTTTATTTCATACAAATACTGTAGATATGAAATTAACCTAAAACTATTTAAAACTACTTGTATATATTGTGAAATGTGAATGTTCATAACTGGATATCAATTTTCAACTAGAACTAGTTATGGACAAAATGTCCATGATTGAGTTATAGTTGATGTTTTCATAGCAATTACCTTCGTTTTACATTTGTTGTACAGTCTTTGTAGTACATTATATTTATGGTACTATAACGTGGGTGCAATCCGGTCATGGACATGGATATCCAACATTGGTTGTTAATTAATGGATTTCAAATAAAATTCTAAAATTGGTGTTTTCGTATGGCACCCAAAAAAAATTATACGCCAAAACAAATGCATCGTGCCATAGAGGCAGTTAAGAGAGGAGAAGCAGTGAGTGCAGCAGCATCTAAATATGTTGTACCTCGTACCACGCTCAGAAATAAGGCATGGGGATAAGCCCTGTGGTTTGTTCATTGGGCCCAGCTCCGATTCTTATGGTTTAAGAAGAGCAGATATTAACATTCCTTCAATGGCTTTTTGCACTAGCCGATTGACATTTCCCTATTTCACGTGAAGTTACTGGACAGTGTCCAACAATAATTAAGGACAACAGAAAAACTCCTTTTACTAAAAATCGCCCTGAAAAGACGTGGTACCAAGCATTTCTTAAAAGACATCCTGAGATTACGGAACAAACTGCACAAAATCTAATAACATCACGAGATAATGTCACTGAACAACAAATCAAATCTTGGTTTACTGGAGGATATGTAATGTAATGCAGACGGAAGTGCATTTTTTTTATCACCAAAATCGGGTCGTGTCTTAGTAAGACGTGGTGATAAGAATGTGTATACAACATCTGATAATGAGATAGAAAACTTGACTGTTTTACTAACTGCAAATACTGCTGGTCAAATAGCACTTTCTTTGATAATGTTTGCTTATGAACGTGTGCTAAGCCTATATATGATAACGTACCTGATACTTGGGGGATCGGGAGATCAGAATCAGGGTGGATGTGTAGTGAGACTTTTTATGAGTATTTCACAAATATATTCCACACATGATTGATCAAGAAAAAAATCGAATTACCTGTCTTGTTCTTTTTGGATGGTCACGGATCACATTTGACTACACATATTTCAGACTTCAGTACAAAAAATTGAACAGAATGAATTGCTTTGTATCCAAATAGTACGCATATATTGCAGCCAATGGATGTTGCTGTCTTCCAATCATTAAAAGTACTTTGGAAGAGGCAGGTCACTAAGTGGAAGACTGAACATCTGGGTCAACAGGTTTCAAAAACTACTTTTGCACCTATACTAAAAAGCGCTTTAGATGAAATTACTAAAGATTATATTAGTAATGGTTTTCGAGGTGGCGGCATATATCCAATTGGACCGAAATATATTGTTGCGCGCCACTATTAATGTCTTGTACATGGCAACACTAGTTACACTAGCGCCCCCTAGTGTCGAGTAAATGAAAGTGTTGCGCGCCACTATTAATGTCTTGTACATGGCAACACTAGTTACACTAGCGCCCTCTAGTGTCGAGTAGCAGAACTAGGAGAGTCGAGATCCTTCCAGAAATTTCGGGACCGATATGTACTCGAACATTCTAGATGTCACTACAGTAGAAGGTTCTGGAAACTATCTGAGGCCCTATATAAGGCCGGTATAGACCACGACCGGGGCAGTATTGAATTGGCGATACAAGAGAATACTTCGAAGCGAAATAACGGCGAACTGTGTTTTATTATTAGTGTGATTTTAGATTGTAATTAGTGTTGTGTAATTAAAGTGTCAATTTTGGTAATTAAATCGGAAGTTTTTAATTGTCTCGAACCCCAAGCTCGTAACAATTGGTGTCAGAAGTGGGATCAAATATGCTGATTTTACCTAAAGACGACACCGAGGGTATCCGTACCCGAAGTCAACGCCAACAGGAGACGGACCAGAGACGATTTGGTGGTGCAACGTCACAGACGTCAGCAGGCCAGTTGCCGACCACGGAGTCCGGCCCGTCAGCAGCTCCTGCATCTGCAGCACCTGACTTAGATACTCTGATGATGATGCTGCAGGAACAAGCTCGCCGACAGGAGGAACAGGCCCGCCGACAGGAGGAACAGGCTTGTCGGTTGGAAGAGCAGCTGCAGCGCGGACAGGAGGAACAAGCCCGCCAACAGGAGGAACAGGGCCGTCGGTTGGAAGAGCAGCTCAAACGCGATAAGGAAGAGCAGATACTTCTCATGAAGGACCTTCACGCTACCTTCGGGAAAGAAATAAGTGAGGTGAAGGATAAGGTTGCTCAATATGACAACCGCCTGTCGGAAGCTGAAACCCGAATCGACCAAGTGTACAATCGGGTTGACAATGTGATGGCTGACGTGAAGAAAACGCTGAACGACCTCAAAATTGGGGATGGAGTTACAGCTCCCGTGGTAGCTACAACACCTTCGCTACGTGGATTCAAAGTGCCACCGTTCGATGGGACTTCTTCCTGGTCGGCCTACAAAATCCTGTTCGAGGCTGTCATGAAAGCGAACGGCTGGAATAAAAGTCAGGCCATGACTGCTCTCACCCTAGGCCTGCGCGACCAGGCCTTAACTGTTCTGGAAGCTCTCGGTAAGGAAGTAACTTACGAGCAGCTCCTTGAGGCATTGGAGGCAAGATATGGCGATGCTCACCTGGAACACGTCTTTCGTGCGCAGCTCAAATATCGCGTGCAACGCAGTAACGAAAACCTGCAGCAGTGGGCCCTTGAGGTGGAGAAGCTGGTTCGAAAAGCGTACCAGTCTGTACCTGCGCTCATTGTAGGGAACCTGGTGCAGACATTCATCGACGGCATCCGCGACCTTAAAGTCAGAGCTGCTGTGAGGCTCGGGCACCACGAGACGCTTAAGGACGCCTTGACCCATGCACTGGAGGTGGAAGCCGTGCGGCAGGATCATCGTTCCCACCGCGTCAGGGAGGTTGCAGCAGCTACAGTTCAGGACCGCAATAAGGGCTACAGCCCTAGGTGCTACGGCTGTGGGGAAAGGGGCCATCTTCGATCCAGCTGCCCTAAACGAACTGTAGAAAGGGAAGGTGATCGATATCGAGAGGGTAGTGTGGCTGACAGCACCGCCCAGCAACAGCAGGGAAACTGGCGGGTGCTGGCTGATGTTAAAAGAGCCCCAAGGATTTCGATCTCACAAACCCATGATGGGAACAGCCTAATCATCAAGGGCGAAGTCAACGGAACGCCGTGTAAACTGACCATAGACACTGGAGCCTCTCGCACGGTTGTCAGTTCCCAACTTATAAGTCGGTTCCTTGGGGACTCCGCATACAACCGAGAACGCATTAATTTGGTGACAGCCACCGGTCAGCGCATACCCGTCCGTGGAGAGAAGGAGATGGAGTTGAAGCTAGGCAACATGATCTACCTGCATAATGTCATCGTGGCTGATATAATGGACGACTGCATCCTGGGCCTAGACTTTATGAGGAAGAATTGTTGTGAGATCGACGTTAAGCAAGGTGTTTTGAAATGTGGACAAGAGGAACTTTTCGTGGAAGGGGCGTTACCAGGGAATGTGTACAGCCTTAAGAAGATTGTTCTTCCGCCGAGATCGGAAACGATTGTGCCGGTTAGACTTCCACGGAATCCTGGGCAAACTCTTCGTTGTGTACTCGTGGAAAGGGTAGACAATGACCTTCCATGGAAAGTGGCTCGAACCTTGGTCAGAACCGCCGACATCTCAGGAGTACGTGTGCTGAACCTTTGTGATCAGGAACAGATTATAGAAAAAGGCACATTGGTTGGTACTAGTGAGGAAGTGGATTGGTTGCGTCAGTGCGAATATCTATCGACTGGGACCCCCAGCAAGGATGGACAAACTAGAGTGACCACACTTTTAGAAGACTGTCGCAGCGTTCTCTCCCCGAATGAAACGGTCAAAGCGAAGAAGTTGTTACTCAAGTACGCCAATGTTTTCTCGTCAAACGAAGCTGACATAGGAAAGACTAGCTTAGTTCAACACAAAATAAACACATGACAAGAATTGCCTATTCGTCAGCGGCCAAGAAGATTGCCTGTAGCACGTGAAAAGGAAGTGGAAACCATGATTGAGGGAATGGTGAAGGATGGTGTTATTGAACCTTCATCTAGTCCATGGTGTTCACTATCGCCGGTTTTGTGTTGACTATCGCCGCCTGAACGACGTTACAAAGAAGGACAGCTATCCATTGCCAAGAATTGATGACACGCTGGACATGCTTACAGGCGTAAAGTGGTTTAGTACGCTGGATCTGAAAAGTGGCTACTGGCAGGTTGAAATTGACCCTAAGGACAAGGAGAAAACTGCATTCTCCACAGGAAAGGGCCTGTGGCAATTTAAAGTCATGCCGTTTGGATTGTGCAATGCTCCAGCAACGTTTGAAAGGTTGATGGAGCTTGTACTTACCGGGCTAATTGGAGATGCCTGTCTCGTCTATTTGGATGACATCATCATCGTAGGCCGTACGTTTGAGGAACACCTTCAAAACCTGGAACGCGTGCTCATGAAGATCCAGAGTGCCAACCTCAAGTTGAGTCCAAAGAAGTGCTCACTATTCAAACGGCAAGTTAGTTTTTTGGGGTATGTAGTGTCGGAAGAAGGTATCCGCACGGATCCAGAGAAAATTGCTGCTGTCAAGGAGTGGCCGGTCCCAAAAGACAAGACACAGGTTAGAGCATTTTTGGGTTTGTGCTCTTATTATCGGCGATTTGTGAAGAACTTTGCAGATATAGCCAAACCTCTGCACAAGCTAACCGAGGAGAAGCGACAATTCTGCTGGGATGAAAGTTGCGATATTGCATTCCAGGAGCTGAAGAACCGTCTGTGCAAAACACCTATTTTGGGGTACCCTGATGCGGGCAAGGAATTCATAGTTGACACAGACGCAAGTGATATAGGACTTGGCTGTGTGTTGTCTCAACGGAATGGTGATCAAGAGATTGTGATAGCGTACTTCAGCAAGTCGTTGTCAAAGCCGGAAAGGAACTATTGTGTCACAAGACAGGAATTGCTTGCTGTGGTAAAGTCCTTGCAGCATTTTAGCAAATATCTTCTAGGGCGGAAATTCTACTTACGAACTGACCATGCTGCACTGAAATGGCTATTGCAGTTCAAAAATCCGGAAGGACAAGTTGCGAGGTGGATTGAACTACTACAGGAATACGACTTTGTGATCGAACATCGCAGCGGGAAATCTCATGGCAATGCAGATGCACTGTCAAGAAGACCTTGCCCTGAAGATTGCAAGCATTGTACTAGGCAAGAGGGTAAGGAAGTGGTATCTGTGAGAATGCTCAGGACAGACCAGCTCAGCAATGAGTGGAAGGACAGCCTACAACATGCACAGCAGGAAGATTCGGACATTAAGCCGATTCTGGAATGGATGAAGGCCAGTGCTCCTAAGCCCAAGTGGAGCGACGTCTCAGCAATGAGTTCGACCACGAAAAGCTATTGGGCCCAATGGGACAGCTTGCTGATTCAGGATGGAGTCCTGTGCCGTAAATGGGAAAATAGTTGGGGAGACAGGTGTCATTTGCAAATGGTTGTCCCTAAGGCTAAAGTACCGGATGTTCTCCAGCTGTACCATAGTGGTTGTTCAGGAGGCCACCTGGGAGTTAAACGAACTCTACTGAAGATCCGAGAACGGTTTTACTGGGTCCACTGTCGTGACGATGTCGAGGACTGGTGCCGCAAATGTACAAGTTGTGCGGCTGTAAAGGGACCTCAAATTCGTAGTAGAGGCGCATTGAAATTGTACAATGTTGGTGCACCATGGGAGAGGATAGCCATCGACGTTGCAGGGCCGTTTCCGGAAAGTGAAAGTGGTAACAAGTATTTCATGGTTGTGATGGATTACTTTACTAAGTGGCCAGAAGTCTTCGCCATTCCAAATCAAGAAGCTTCAACAGTTGCAGATAAACTAGTTCATGAAGTCTTCTGTCGTTTTGGAGTACCTTTAGAGATTCACAGCGATCAAGGAAGGAATTTTGAGTCTCAAATATTCCAGGAAACTTGCCGAGTTATGGGTACTCAGAAAACACGAACAACTTCTTACCACCCACAATCTGATGGAATGGTAGAAAGATTTAATCAGACATTGGAGAGGTACCTAGCAAAAGTTGTGGAAAAACGGCAACGAGACTGGGACAGGCATATACAACCGTTTTTGTTGTCATATCGAAGCGCTGTTCACGAAAGTACATCAGTAACACCAGCTTTCGCAAACTTTGGGAGAGAATTGCGGCTGCCTGCAGACCTGATCACCGGAATACCACCTGATGCCCCACGCAGTATAACCGATTATGCAAATGACTTGCGGAACAAAATGAATGACATTTATGAGCACGTCAGACAGACGGGCCAGCAAACGTCGGAGAAGATGAAAACACGGTATGACCGCAAAATGAACAACAAGGGGTTTGATGAAGGTTCACTAGTGTGGTTACACAATCCAGTTCGCAGCAAAGGGAAATCTCCTAAGCTTCAAGCTAAATGGGACGGACCGTACCGGATTGTGACAAGGATCAATGATGTAACCTACCGCATACAGAAAGGTGCCAGAGGTACTCCTAAGATTGTCCATGTGGATCGACTGGCGCGTTATTATGGGGCCAATAATGCTCGGGACGAGCATGTCTTAGGAGGGGGCAGTGTTGCGCGCCACTATTAATGTCTTGCACATGGCAACACTAGTTACACTAGCGCCCCCTAGTGTCAAGTAAATGAAAGTGTTGCGCGCCACTATTAATGTCTTGTACATGGCAACACTAGTTACACTAGCGCCCTCTAGTGTCGAGTAGCAGAACTAGGAGAGTCGAGATCCTTCCAGAAATTTCGGGACCGATATGTACTCGAACATTCTAGATGTCGCTACAGTAGAAGGTTCTGGAAACTATCTGAGGCCCTATATAAGGCCGGTATAGACCACGACCGGGGCAGTATTGAATTGGCGATACAAGAGAATACTTCGAAGCGAAATAACGGCGAACTGTGTTTTATTATTAGTGTGATTTTAGATTGTAATTAGTGTTGTGTAATTAAAGTGTCAATTTTGGTAATTAAATCGGCAGTTTTTAATTGTCTCGAACCCCAAGCTCGTAACAATATTGATTGTAGTAAGCTCAACTCAAAAAATTGATCCGCAGAAATCACGGAAGCTCATGCTGCTTCGTCGCAAAATGTGGAGTTTCTACGGATGTTGGAGGTTGAATTCGTGAAACTGTTTTCTGACGAAAAATTAAATACATTCAAAAAATACTTCTTTCTTCGGAGAACCGATTTAGAAAATGAATTACCTACTGTGGACACAGGACTCTATATGTTATGGGCTTAGTATAAACACTTAGGCCATATTGAGCTTCCACCACAGTCCAGATCAGAAGAAATAGATCTACAGTCTGCAGAAACAACAGCCACTAAAGCCACTTATTATGCTAACAATCCTGAATAAATGAGTTTTCGCCATACTCTGGGGCAGTTGAAGTGCTCCCTGTTGAAATACCGATACTAATTGAAATCCCTATTAAATCACACAATGCCCAACACTCTACGATCGATGTCGACTCGGAATTGCCTATAAATAGTGGCGAATTCATTGAGGTTCCACTACAAACCCAATCAAAACAAATAGATCAAAAATTCGCAGAAACAACAGCTACTCAGACCACCTTTTCTGCTACTAACCCTGAATCGGTAATTCTATTAGTTGCTGGCATTCTCTGGAGCACTTGAAGTGCTTTCTGTGGAAATATCGATCGATGACAATTCTCCTGCCACAATGTTTACTGTTAAATTACACATTGCTAGACATTCTACGACAGAAATCGACTCGGAATTGCCTATAAATAGTGACCAATTCAATAACACAATACCTGCTACATCTAATGCAGAGTCAGAGAAAGATTATGATATTATTATGGAATCAGAACAACCTGAGTTGACCAGAAACGTTGACTCGAATAAGGACTCTATACCAGGTCGATTTGATAGTGATTTATTAGATGTTGAGCCTCCTTATTCCCATTCTAGACCTATCACTCACTGTACCGAACCAGAAATGCACCATTGTACACCCACAAAAAATAAATTAAACCATGTATTGGTGTTGTAGTACCGTCTCCTTAAAAAAAAGTCTTTTTTGGCCCAAAATTGAGTACAAGAAGAAAAACGAGAAAAAGAAAGAAAAGTTACCATCGGCGATTACAAGTAAGGCGTAGAAGGTGTACCATGAAAAGAAAGAAGCGAAAGATGTAGAATACAAGATGAAAAAGAAAAAAGGGCTAAGATGAGAGCAGAAAAAAAATTTAAAAGAAAAAATCTTGGAAGAAAATAAAAATAAGAATAGGTTAAATGGAAAAATGAAAAAGGTAAAATTTGTGCATTTTATTTCGGCCAGAACAAATTTCGTTCCTCAAACTTTGAGGAACGAAACGGTCCCGGGAATTAGCTCCACCTTTCTTTCTTTCTTTCTTTTTTTTAAAAAAACGTCACCCCCACACTAGGATTTTCTCCTGTGTCGTGGAGGCAGTTTACAAACATAAATTGTACAAGGACAAACATCCAGACCCAGAACAATTATTTGTAGGCCATACAAATACTTGTTCCGTGCGGAATTCGAACCCGCAGCCCCCAGCGCAACAACTGATTGCTAAGCCACTGCGCCACGGAGCCGTCTGCCTAACTGCCTTTTATTGGATTTTAATTCAAAATGTACAAAATCCCAATAATCTCTAAAGAAGTAAGTCTACTGAAAAAACTTAAACTTAAAACAATTTTCTCGAGGAATCAGATAGGCAAGTTGCATTATCAAAAAAAAATTACTGCCAGTGACAGTTACCCCGGAATTTCTTTTTTTAACATGATGTTAATCTAATATTAAAAGGTAGATACTTAATAAAATATTTATATTGTATATATTTCATAAAATGTTTAGCTGGTGAAATATAAAATGGCGTCGTGACCCCATTTTATATTTCACGTCTGTCACGAAATACGTAAATGCTGTTTTATTTTTCATATTTTAAGCATTACTTTTAATAATTACAAAAGTATTTAGTAATTAATAATTAAATGCATTATAGAAGTTTACTTTAACATTCGACCTAAATATGAATGTTAACTTATTAATTTAAGTAAGGAAACTTGTAGGAAATAGTCAAATAAGATTGCTCTGTTTAAAGTCATGGTCAACCACGAAATTGTGAGTGTGTAGAAATCTATACATAAACTACTCAGATATTTCCGTAGCGAAAAAGCAATTAAGTAATAATTTAACTACAGAACTACCTAAGTACCTAATTACAGAACGTTGTTAAAATTTAATGCACTATTGAAGTACCTACTTACTTACCTATAGGTACTTGTGTTTTGTAACTAAAATATTTTAAGTTATAATAACACAAAATACTGAGATTTAAACTTTGTTTACAAGATTTTTAAC
Source organism: Parnassius mnemosyne (assembly GCA_963668995.1). Classification (NCBI taxonomy): domain Eukaryota; kingdom Metazoa; phylum Arthropoda; class Insecta; order Lepidoptera; family Papilionidae; genus Parnassius; species Parnassius mnemosyne. The sequence goes on along the minus strand of CAVLGL010000057.1, from coordinate 30,300,715 downwards.
TAAGTAGAATACGATCACATTTCTGTTAGGAATCGTATTTCAGGTTTATTTGTTGTTAAAGGCTGATCTACTCAGGGTCAGTAACTGATTCCAAATTCCAGGTAAGTCAGTGCTGACCCGATACTGATAAATTTAAATTGATTTTGAGTCAGTACAGCGCTGTCGCATCAGTGCTGAATCCAATATTCCTGCTTAAATATTTTGAAGTCAGTCCACTCCCACGGCCACCTGCACCAGCGGTATTGAACTTGTCTCAAAGACCAAGTCATTACTTGGTCAGTCGCTGGCGTTACGTTGTAGGGTGACAGCAATTCGTAAATATTCATCGGTGTTATTCTCAAAGCTAGTTTGTATTCCGCAGGATCTTCAAATCCCATTTAACAAATAAGCAGAACCTCCTGTTTCTATTACTTCCTTTATCCATTTTATTATCCAATGTCGTTTCTGTTTAGATACCCCTTCTTCTAACTTTTCCGTCAACTCTTACATCTAGGAATTAAGTTTTGGCCACTGACCCTGTGTAAATCAACTTTTATTTACTTAGAAGCGGAAATATGGTCAATCAGTCATAGTCAGAATAGGTACCGTACCTAACTAACTTATTTATTTCGCAATGTATTTTTTAACTCTTTATTGACAGCTCCAAGTAACCGCGGAAAGTCTGCCGTGACGTAGGAAAGGGAAAATATGCAAAGTAATACGGACACTCACGCGCAACGATGAAGTATTATTTAGCTTGTGTGCGCGTTTTATCTTATTAAAATAAAAGCAACACGGGACGCTGACGTAGTCTATGCTTATTAATAATAATTATGTAGGTTATTAAAACGTCGACAAGCAGTCGACATCAAAGTAGTGCAACTTCTGTACGTAGTACTATTATTTGTTCTGTGGTAATCACGGGGGTCAAGTCGCTATGGAGCCGAAGCAAACGTCGGGCAAAATAAGCGAAACAGAGACAGCGCTATACGCAGACAGAGAAATCACTATTGATCCATGTTACGCATTACATTTCAATTACAGTTTAGGAACTTCTATTTTTGCATTTTAATATCTTTGTCATCTGTCCATTAAAATTATCTTTACTTATCTTATAAATTATAAACTATATATTTGTAATATACATAACAAATAAAAGTTGTGTAATCCATGAATTATAAACTATAAATTATACGTTCCGATTATTTTGTCCGATTGAATGATTAGTCTGTGCTACAAGCTCTGTAGCCGAAAATATTAATGTATCTATGGTTGTTGTGAAATAAAAACATATCCTAGATTATTACATATTCATAAAATTAAGAAAAGAAAAAGTTTAAGTTTTTTTACATCAATTAGATATTATTTTAAACGGGAATGTTTCAAATCATTTTCAAATTAAATGGAGTTAGTTTTGTCTAACATTTCTAAGCTAAATTCAAAACTGATGTCAATTTAGTATATTTTGTAGAATATTATCTTAAGTGTGGTGCTACTAGCCAGTAAATATTTAGTTTATGGTGATTTATTAGAGTTATTTTACTTAATGAAGATGTTTAACAAATAATAATGGGTTACTGAAAACGGTGTGTTCTAAGATGCGTCTATAATCATCTAAAATTGAGTGCCCAAGTTTATTTCTATGTCTATAATATATACTTTTAAGGCATAATTATATTATTTATTAAGATTTTATCTACAATATTAAAAAACTAAAACTAGAAACTTAATTATCATATAGTCCTACTCCCCGCGGTATCGTGCCAAGAATGCTGGCTGCGTTTCCCCGCTGAATGGCTATACTTAGCCTTTGAGCGAGGAAAGAACCAGCCTTCTTATCACCAGCAGCAACGACCAGCCGCGGATGGAGTTCCTTTAGGAACTTCACCGCACGGACCGATAGTCTCTACAGCAAATGGCACAAATATGTAGTCATCTCTCAGAGACCCGTATTTGCGCCACTTACTCTGTTCAGCTGCCTCTGATGCCGCCCCGGCTTTAAACGAGGTACCCCTGAGATGAGAGGCCGCCAGAGTGTCTACGCAAGCAGCATCCCACACTAGGGTGTACCTCTCTCCCAAGGGACCAATGTCATACCGTCGGGTCTCTTGCCATCGTCTCTAAATATTCCACAAGGCTCTAAAACCGAGGGAACATTTATAGAGGCAAGAGCCCTTCGGATGACATCGTTTAAAGCACTGTGTCGTGAAAACCTACCAGCGCTTTTCTTACATGAAAGTCCGTGGAGCCCAAACTTGTCGACGCTGCTACCACAGGGACACTGATGGGGTTGACAAATTGCCGCTCCTAGTCGGATTCCTACAGCAATGCGCAAGCTTTCCCTATCAAGTAATGTGCCGAGATTACTTGATGGTAAAGCGTGTAACCAGTGACTAGATTCCTTAGTCGAAACAGCTAGAAGGCGTGCCTTATCTTAGTCACTATGGAAATTATGAAACAAATCCTTCTGCACGCCCCGTACCAACGGAATATCCCACTGTTTTTGTTGGTTAACTTCCAGTGGAATATTTTCACCAGGACAGAGCGTTTGCCATGTCTGCCCTGCCTCCGTAGCAAAGCATAGGTCTACTTTATTATTTAAAATTATGTTACATAAGTCACTGACACTATGCACGGAAGCAAGGAAAGCAGGCAATGCAACGCTAGAAAGATTTCTCACACCAATGCCACCAAATTTTATAGGTAAAGTAGCTTGAGTCCAGGCTGTTGTATTTAAAGTTAAATTTAGAATTTTTTCTATAGCTATTTTAAGATTATTATCAATATCTTGTAAAATATCCGAACATTTCCAGACTGGACTCGAGCGGAGTAAGTATGTAAATCTAGGGACAAGAAGACAATATTTTAAAATAGTAAGAGCTATGTGGGGGTTTAATTTATACAATTTATCAACGTGTTTTAAAAACTGATCAAATTTTGTTTTTAAAACAGGTTTAATACTATCGAGAAACAACGGGGCACCTAGCAGGTATAGTGATTCCGTATTGACAGTTTTTATTCCTGGACAAATATGATTCAAATTTAGAATTAAAATGTCTCTATGAGAAGTAGATAAATTATTGGAAAAAATATTTCACATTTATTGCTATTTGGTTCAAGTCCATTTTTTTTTAAATTTCAAAAAATATGAGTAAAATCGCTGAGGACGTCATCTGCTCTACCTCCCAGGGTACCGTCGTCTAGGTACCAGACATTCAGCTTCGATTTCAAATTTGAAATAATGGGTTGAATTCCCAAACTGAAAAGTGCTGGACCCAGTGGGTCACCCTGCTGAACACCAACAGTAAAACAAGTTAGTATTTTGACTATAACATTGCCAAACGTAATGATAAATTTCGGGGGTATTGTTAGCCACTTCTTTCAGCAAGGCTACCCTATCGATAGAGTTAAAAGCATTCCTTAGGTCAACCTTCACAAGAACATCTGCATCAGAGTTTGTTAAAAATGTACGCACTGAATGTACCGCCGCCTCACAGCCACCTCTAGTGTCAAAACCTAGTTGAGTAGGCTGAAATTTGGTCTTAAGGTTAGAGATTATGTACCTGCAAGCTAATTTTGAAGTTAAGCGTCGAAATGTGGAACCAACGGTAATAGGACGGATACCGTTATCCTTTTTTTTGAAGGCACATAATCTTGCCCCATATAAGAATGGAATGAAATTTGGATTAACATTACCAGAAAGCATAAAGTTACATAATTTTGTAATGTCTTTAAGAAGTACTCCGCCGGCGTCACCGGGAGAAGCGCTTACAAGATCTTTAAGATGTTGAGGCGTAATTCCGTCAATGCCGCCAGCAGAGCCATTCGAAAATGACATAATTGCTTCTAAAGTGTCTTTTTCCGAAATTTGTAAAGGTTGCATAGAAGTCTTGGGAGGTAGCGGTAAACCCTGAGATGGTTTGACCGAAGGATGCTTTTGACGAAGGCTTTCAAGAGTTTCGACATTACGAGGAGCCAGGATGTCGTCTGAGAATAAAATACGGGATGCATTTTTTAAGTCGCCATCCATTACTTTCGACTCAACTACATTTTTTAAATCAAATTTAGGACGTGGTCGAGATAAATGAGTATTAATTGGGTAATCTAAAATTTGAAAAGATGTCTCTTTTAGTTGAGACGTAATTGATTTATTTATTGTTTTATCTAAATGAAAATGGGAATACGCGAAAGTAAATAATTTTTGCCAACTATTTTCACTATTAGTGAAACAATTTTGAATAGTGCATGACAATGCTTTAGCAAGCTGCATCCTCGCACCTCTAGGAATTCTTTTAACCACTGGTACATTATGATAATAATTGTAAATTTGCTCCGAAAAAAGGGAAACATTTGTGTCATTAGAGGAATTGCTAATAAAGTTATGAATTTCTACGGCAGGCTGTGAAGCCGAAATACTTTTACTATGGCATCGTTTAATATGAATATTTAATCCCCTTTTACCTTTAAACAGCCTACCGTCAGCACAATTTTGACACTGTAGGAAATCCGGCTGTGAATGTAGAGGAGCAGAGATATTCATTAAAAAATCTAAACAGATCTCTACAACACTCAAAAGTCTTTATATTACATATTCATATTAACTTGAAATGTGCTGTACCCTGCATCTTTCCCTGAAACAATCATTTACGGCCTAAATAAAAGCACTTTATAAATGAAATATTATTACATTACTTCCCTGGATTTATTCCATATTGATAAACATTGTATGTATAGTCGTTACGCATTGACAGTTGTCAACGGCGCAGCAGAAATATTTTCCTTTATTGATTAGTATTATGTCTGAAATCAAAAAAAAATTATTATTATAACAACTCTCTTATATATTTTCGTATCTTTTTGTTGAAATTTGTAAGCCAGAATTGGCCTCCAAATAACAAAATAAAATAATATAAATATACGAAGCTTTTGACAGTGAAAAATTTTGACAATTCTCTATGAAAACCATTGTTTTATTTCTGAAAAACTATTAACCGTGTTCCATTCCAATTTTCTACTTATGTATCAATGCATAGCTAATTGTCAACTTTAATCTTACTCTTAAGACTTGTGTTATTAAATATTTAAAATTTCCAATTCCAATATGTATTATATTCATTTATTACTTACCATTTCCATTCCAATTTTTACGAATGTAGAAGTTCATGGATCAAAAACTGACGCGCTAGTGTCGCAAGCTGTTGGTATTTTTATTGTATGAAGTTTTCGTTCTTCCCGTTTGGGTACATGTATTCTGTGGTGCTAATAGTGGTCTGTGGTTACTTTACTCCTTGATAATAGTCTATACACAGAACACTAATACCCTTATATGTGGGAGTTTTGGCGGGAAATTGACCGGCGGCGGTTTGCTGCTCCTGTATTATTGTTTAAATAATGGTTTGAAGTGGACTTTGATATGTAAAAGTGTTGCGATTTTGTGTATTAAGTGTCTACGCTAGTGAACTATTAGTGGAAACAGTGAAACAAGTGCTCTGATGGTGATGGATTCTCAAGATAAGCTGTTTGTTTGCATAGGCACCTTTAGATACCATCGCCAACTATCAGCTGTCTGCTGGATCAAGTTGCCGCCAAAATCTCCCAAGAACTGCACAATGTGACGCATCAACATATTGTGAAGCAGTATACTATGAAGGAGTGGGGAAATTACAATAAACCGAATAAAAATACTTAAGACTTGGCCTAAAGGTCTAGATACCAGGCCATAAACTCCAAAAAAAAAAATACCCTTATATGTTTTTTTGGCGGGAACATCAAACGAGGCGGTCGATTTAATTTTTATATTTATCGTTAAAATATCTTGTTCGGTGTAAATAATTGTACATTTTGTTAATTGTTAAAATGAATGAACCGGAGGATCCAGGTGGAACCCCGAAACGATCCAAAATTGTTCGTAAAAGAGGTACGAAGGAAAGTGGACCTGAAGTAGGCGGCGGTGAGGATGACTTTATTCCGTTTTTTAAGCCAGGTTATCTGAGACTTTATCCTGAACATTGTACAAATACGGACTTCAAAGTTTTTGTTGAAAGCCAGGACAAACAGGTTAAACTTGGAAATAAAAGCCCAGTTTACTTAAATCATATTTTTACTTCGGAGGTGAAAGGTGTTGTAGCTTTACATAGAGTCAATGCCAACAAAATTGCGGTTGTTTTTAAATAATACAACACTGCAAATAATTTCATCACAAATACAGACTTTTTAACAAAGCACAACTTGAAGGCGCATATTCCTGCAGCGCAGATAGAAAAAACTGGAATCATCCGATATGTGCCTACCAACATTTCGAACAAGGAATTATATACGAAACTGTCTTCGATTTATGAAATTATTTCAGTGAGAAGATTCACGAAAAAAGTCGGTCAAAGTACTGTAGGTCTCGAGACGGTCAGTATAACTTTCCTATCAAATGTACTGCCCGACAACATCCAATATGACCTATTTTCGTTCAGGGTGTTTGAATATGTCCCACCGTTACAACAATGCTTCCGGTGCTTCAAGTTCAACCACCCTGCGAAAATTTGTAATGGTAAACAACGTTGCTCGATATGTGCTGGGGAACATAATTTCAGAGACTGTGATAAAAAAGAAAACCTGTGTTGTGTCAATTGCAGTGGTCCCCACCTGGCCATTTCCAAATCTTGCCCAATAAAAATGAAAAAAATACTTGAAAAAAAGGGTAAAATTACTTATGCCTCTGTAGCTAATACAATTAAGTCATCTGATTTTCCGTCTTTACCTGCACAGTCGAGCAGCATTGTTAAGACCCTACCATCAATAAACCAAAATGTACATAAATTAAATAAAAATGTAAAAATTGTAAATAATGTAAATAAAACAGTGCCTGAACCCAACTTGAACCAAACTCAACTTAAGGCTCAAATTGCAAACAATAAGAATATTTTTATGGCAATGGTCCAAACTTTAGTCGAATTAGGTAATAAAACAGATAATGAACCTGTGACTACACTGTTCATTAAAGACTTACTTTTAAAAAATCTGTCACAATAATGGACAGTACAGTACAGAACATACAGCAGTTATGTATAGCTCAGTACAATATTCAAAGTATACATAGGAAAAAATCCTTATTGTCTAAATTTTTAGATGAACAAAATGTTGATATCTGTCTACTCAATGAAACTTGGCTGAAAGATACTCAGCATTTTAACATTTCGGGATATAATTTCCACTATCATAATGCCCAAAATGAGCATGGTGGAGTAGCAATTTTGATCAAACCGTATTTTAAATATAATATTATTCAAACCAGATTTTACCAAGACATTCAGACTGTGGCATTATTGTTATATGTAAGTGGTAAACAATTAACGATTTTATGTGTATACTGCCTCCATCGAATGGTAACTTCAGAATAAGTAAACTGCGTGATATAATTAGAGATTTGCCTAAGCCAATATATGTGGCTGGAGATTTCAACGCTCACCATGTGGCATTTGGGTGTATGACCACGAAAAGTCGGGGTCATCAGTTATACGATTTAATTGATGAATTTGATCTATGTGTCCTCAACAATGGTAGCTTCACTACTATTAATTATCCTAACCGAAATCCATCGGCTATTGATGTCAGCTTTTGTAGTGCTTCAATCACTCCACTATGCGAATGGTGGGTGCATGATGATTGTATGGGGAGCTATCATTTTCCTACGTTTACTCGTGTTTTATTGTCAGTTGATAGATACCAAATTAATCCTCCCATTGAAAAATTCTTATACAACAAGACAGACTGGACAAAATACAATGAGCTGTCTATAACTGCTTTTTCTAATTTTGAAGTTAATAATGAGAATCCATTACAGTCATATGATGAATTTATTGAAAGGCTTGATACATTTAGGAGAGATACTGTGCCAAAGTTTGTCAAAGCAAACAACTATCGTTGCAAACCTCCAGCACCTTGGTGGAGTGACACATGTGAACAGAGTGTTATTAAAACTTATGAAGCTTTAAAACTGTACAGAAGAGATCCAACCATTGATAATTACATTAATTACAAAAGACTTAATGCTGTTAAGAAAAAGACTATTTCAGAACATAAACGCAATGGTTGGGCTAACATCTGTAATACTTTTAACAGAACTACACCTGTTTTTTTTTTTTATTTGGAAATACATCAAGTTATTTAAACGAATAAAATGCAATAATAGAACATATAAAGACGAATTTGTAGTCCCTCTTTTAGACAAATTATCTCGAAATGGATGTAGGGTTATTGATAATCTAGAAAGTTATTTTCAAATTAATAATAGTCTTCAGAAGTCCAGTTTCCTCATAGAACCCTTTACTTGGAGTGAGTTTTGTACAAGTTTACAATCCAGACGAAACACAACCCCTGGTTTAGATAATTGTCCATACATTTTGATCAAAAACCTAAATCAGTCCGTACAAAAGAAACTACTACTCTTTGGCACTTAAAAAAAATTCCTGAATCTTGGAAAACACAGTGTGTAATCCCTCTACTTAAGCTTGACAAGCCACCTGAAGATCCTAATTCATATCGTCCTATATCTTTGTCATCTTGTGTTGGAAAGCTTAATGAAAACATGATAAAGATGCGTCTTGAGTGTTATGTAGAGGCGAACAACATCATTCCACATGTTCAATATGGCTTCCGGAGAGGCAGAAGTTGTGCTGACAGCTTCATCTCTCTCTTGTCAGATCTGAAATATGCCAATAATAATAATAAGTCCAGTGTTTGTGTTTTTCTGGATATTGAAGGTGCGTTTGATAATGTAGATCCTGGCATTTTGGTTCAAGTTCTTTCTGACATTGGTATACCAGGCATACTTTGCCATTGGTTATTTAATTTTTTAATAGATAGAACTTTGTATATAAGGCATAATAATATTCTCCATGGTCCCAGAAGGGTCTCCAAAGGTACAATGCAGGGGGCTACATTATCTCCATTGTTGTACAACATATACACTAGTCAAATTCTTAATTTTGTAAATATAGAAGGTGTAAATATTTTACAATTTGCGGATGATCTTGTAATATATTGTACAGACCATAATGTAGATAGAGCTGTAAATAGTATAAATAATGCTTTAGAGCAATTGTACATATATTATAATGACAAGTTGGCTCTACAGATTAATCCTAACAAAAGCAAGGCCATGATTTTTAGTAAACATTTTCCCTCTAATGGCATACTCTACAATAATCATCCAATTTCAGTTGTATCTAACCATAAATTCCTGGGTGTTGTCATTGATAACAAACTTTGTTTTAATTTACACATCAATCACATTATAACTAACTCTCTTAAGGGCTTAAATATTATAAGATGTTTAGCTGGTGTGACTTGGGGTGCAGACCCCAAAGTTTTAAGTATGCTATATAAATCTATAGTCAGAAGCCATTTCGACTACAGTTGTTTAGCCTACTCAAATAGTAGTTGTGTAAAAAAACTAGACATAATTCAAAACAAAGCTCTGCGAATTATTTCTGGGGCTATGTGTTCAACTCCCATACGAGCTATGGAAGTTGAAACCAAAATAATGCCACTGTGTCTTAGAAGACTTCTGCTAATAGAGAGATATTTACTAAAGCTGGTATCTGGTAATGATAATGTTCTCAAAAAAATAGTACCTTTTCCTTTACAATGCTCGGTCCAGCTGACTTCGGGAGGTGGCTTTTACAAGGTTATTTCCCAGTTTTGCCTCTCATTGTACAGCAAATGAATGAAGATTTTAAAAATGTAATTAAACAATCAAAGTGGACATGCTACACATACCCATATTCCTGTATTATATTTGAGACCAATATTGTTACCAAAAATTTTTTTAATAATTGTGAATTATTAAGTTTTATTTCCGACAATAACTACTATACTTTGTATACAGATGGTAGCAAAAGTGAGCTCTTTGTGCGCAGTGCCGTTTATGATCCACAATGCAAGTTTGGTCAAAGTTTTCTTCTGGACCCTAAATGCAGTGTTTTCACTGCAGAGGTATATGCGGCCCTCGAGGCCCTGAAGAGGATTGCACATATAAATAGTTTTAATAATTTTTTAATTTTAACAGACAGTTTAAGTATGGTCCAAAGTTTAACTAATCTCAGATTTGACTTTAAAAAAAAACTATATTTTGTATAATATTAAAAAAATGTTATTTAGTTATGCAAAAAAGGGTATACAGGTCTCTTTCATGTGGATTCCATCACATAGGGGCATAACAGGAAATGAGATAGTAGATAAAATTGCACGTGATGGAACCAACATGTTGGATGTTAGCTCCATAGTAAAAGTACCTTTGACCGACTGTTATCAATCTATTGACAACCAGGTCAATAGCTTATGGATCGAATTTTGGAAACAAGATCAAGAACAGAAGGGTAAATGGTATGGAACTGTTCAAGAAAAACTACCTGTAGCACCATGGTATAACAAACTGAAAATGGCCAGTCGGGACTTTGTTACCACTATAAATAGACTGCGCTTTGGTCACTCCACCGTCCCGGCCCACCTGGCTCGATTGGGCATAGTGGAGAGCAGTTACTGCACCTTCTGCAATAATTCTGTTGGTGATATCGAACATTTCATATTTACATGTGAGTGCTTTTCATTTGATGGCTCCAGTACACGTTGGCCGAGCGCGCTTGGCGAGCGCACTCGGCAGATTTTCGTGGTGCCGTTCACACGTTGGCGTGTTTCATTCTGCGTTGGTAGCTAGATGATGATGGACGTTAGGGCAATCGCGGCCGCTGTCATATACTTATACAGCGCTTCACTCTTCTCAGAGTGAACGAAAAAAAAACTACACATACAACAATGATCCCAGTTTGTCCTTTTTAGGGTTCCGACCTCAAAAGGAAAAAGAAACCTTTATAGGATCTACTAGCTGACCCGTGCCCGCTTCGCTGGGGGTTTTTTAAAAATAAATGATAGCCCAAAAGAAGCCCTTAAGCTACATTATCCCTGAGCAACATAAACGCAGAGATAATTTATAATAATATTTATCATTAGGTAGGTACTCTGAAACCGCAACTAAACATGTATTATTTAATGCAGTTAGGCAATTTACTTACTCTGGTTTTATTTTTATGTTGCTCATATTTGGGGTTCCATATAACTGATTCATTGTGAGAATCAATCAATGAACAATGAATCAATATTTCACTCCATAATTATTAAATCGTAATGTGTTGGTATGCATATAAGTAACATTAAAAATATATTATGTTGAATTATATATTTTTCATAATATATAATATTTATTTATATATATACATGCGTATATATAACATATATACGTGTGTGTGTGTGTGTAGAATAGAATAGAATAGAATAGAATGATTTTTATTCAATATGGATTATTACATAATACTTATTGAAAGTCACTATTTTATTTACCACTGGTTCGGAAAATACCTCTGTCCTGGGAAGAACCAGCAAGAAACCCAGCGGGACTTTTTTTTTAAACATAATTTCACTTAACAATAATTTTGATTATACAATTTTAAATGAATTTTCATAGAACCAGCATGGTGGCGATCACCTTATTCCCAGGGGTTATTTTCACTCATGTATTCCTTGATATTATAATAACCCTTTTTGTACAGTTTTTCTTTAATAAAACTTTTAAACTTGTTTATTGACAAACTTTGAACATGTTCTGGGATTCTGTTGTAAAAGCGTATACATTGCCCCATAAATGAATTACTAATTCTGTGGAGTCTTGTAAGTGGCATTACAAGCTTATGTTTGTTCCTAGTGTTTAAGGTATGAACATCCTTATTCTTATTAAAGCTATTTATGTTTTTATGTACATACATTACATTTTCATAAATATATTGCGATGCCAAAGTTAATATGTTTATTTCTTTAAATTTTTCTCTAAGGGACTCTTTACAATTTAGATTATAAATCGCCCGTACGGCTCTCTTTTGCAAAACAAATATAGCTTCAATATCAGTCGCATTACCCCATAGCAAAATTCCATAAGACATTACGCTATGAAAGTAACTAAAATACACTAACCTAGCTGTCTCAACATCTGTGAGACTTCTAATCTTTCTTACAGCATATGCTGCAGAACTAAGTCTGCTTGCTAATTTAGATATATGGGGGCCCCATTGAAGTTTCGCGTCAATAGTAATACCGAGAAAAACAGTGGTATCCACAAGACTCAACTCCTCTCCATTTAAGAGCACATTGGTTTTCGAATGTTTTACATTAGATATTGTAAATTTAATACATTTTGTCTTATTGCCGTTTAAGAGCAAATTGTTGGCATTAAACCAATGTACTAGTTTCGATAGAGCATTATTTACATCGTCATATTTAATTGACTGCCGTTTCAGTTTGAAAATTAAAGAGGTATCGTCAGCAAATAATACTATATCGTGATTGTCCCCTACAAGATAAGGTAAGTCATTAATATAGATTAAGAACAGGAATGGGCCAAGAATCGAGCCCTGAGGAACGCCCATTGATACTACCGATCCGGAGGAACATTTACCATTAATGACGACTTTTTGAGTTCTGTTACTTAAATATGAAGTAATAAGTTTAAGCGCCAAATTTTTTACACCGTGTGTGTGTGTATATATATTTGTATTGTATATGTATATTTATGTAAGTACACACTTTGACTACCTCTATTTCCTTCAACTATCCTTCAATAGACCTGCTGGAAGAAATTTCATCATGGAATAGGCAGTGCCTTTGTACATAATTATGTTTTTACCATTTTCCTATTGAATTATGTGTGTACATAAACTGTTAAATAAATAAATAAATATTTCCTCATTAGTCCATGTCGTCATGTTCAAACAATTTTATTAAGCCGACACTACAGTCCGACGCGTAACTATAAACTGAACACTCGGCCAACGTGTGAACACTGTTTGCGGCTTGCACCAAATTCCTTTGATTTGTGCACGGAAAACCGACACTATATGGCTCGTCGGCGAGCGTTGGCCGCAAACGCCAAATATATACAAAACGGCCCAGTACACGTTGGCCGAGCGCACTCGGCGAGCGCGCTCGGCCAACGTGTACTGGAGCCATGACAGATTGATTCTTGTCAGTGAAATTAGTGACATAGTGCAAAATCAAGTGACAGTGCAAGATCCCTCCCGCCGCCTGAGTGATATGTTAAAAAATAGATCCTATTACGTGCCTCTATATAAATTCATCAAAAATACAGTGGGGAAATTATAATAAACCGAATAAAAATACTCAAGACTTGGCCTAAAGGTCTAGATGCCAGGCCATAAACTCCAAAAAAAAAAATACCCTTATATAATCTATGACTTTGAGGGAGAGGAAGAGGAGTGTAAGGGAGAGAGGGAGAGAGTTTATCTGAAAATGCTTACGCCTTACGCTTATTCATATTTTTTGTAGTAAACTATCAAAATCAGTACCGAATTTGAGTTTAAACTGCATTTTTTACGTATATTCCCTTAATATATTACCATAATGTCTAAGACTTTAGTTTTTCATTAATGAGTGACTCCAGTAGTGATTCAGAGGCATCAGCAACAGAGCATACTGCACTCATGGATGGCCATATAGCAGAAGCTCGTCCCGATAGAGAAATAGCTGAAAGAATAGCGAGAAAAAGGAAAACCAAATCCGACCAAACCCAGCGTAATTATGGTGTAGGTAGTAATTTCTACTTGAAAACGTTTAATCTCTATTTGTGGATTTGATATGCTAGTATCAATATAACGCTTTATCGGTATTTATGAATGCTCCTAATAATTATTCATTTTAATACTAAATCAGGAATATATTATTTTTATACAACTAGATTATTACATATTATATTTGAAAAAGTACTATCATATTTGTCATGTTTGTCATTGTGGGTGTTAGGTATATCGGGTCTACCTTAGGGCGTTTTTCTGTAAACTGGACAATCCTTGTCGCAGCCCGATATTATAAAAAAAAGTATATATCAACTATAATTCTCCGATTTTGAAAAAGTTTGTCCACACATTAATGTTTACTAACACTAGTTTATAAGTCAATTGTTACTAACACTACTATGGATTAATTTTGGTCCGAAATAAAGATTATTATTATTATTATTATTATATATTTCCTAGTTAACTTTAAAAGATAAGTACTATATGTATGCATTGTAAAGTGTTTATTTATTAACTTCATTATATCAAGAAAGTTTTCATATTGCTCGAAAAACAGTGTCACAAAAGCAGTATAGTTGCTTTAGATTAAATTAGTAAATAATTTGAATAATTGAACATACTTGTTAATTAGACCTACTTATTTTGTATTAATTTGTGATATAAAACTGAAATAAGTAAATTATAGTTTGTCGTAGCATTTTGCAAACAGTCCCTCTGTAAACATTTTAAATGATGCACTATGTAGTTTACTGCTTAAGCTGTTCCATTAATTAAATTCCAATCTACTAGTTTTTTAAGGCATGTACTTTTTAAAAATGAAATAAAATTTATTTATATTATTTATTTAAAACTTAAGGAACTAGAAGTTTGTGATTCGCATGATTGCTACTAAAAGCTCCCGGATAACATTCTGTTAAGTGCCAGTGCCTGTGGGTATGAGGCGATAGACTGAAACTTAAACAGGAAATGGGCAGCAACTACTCAAAATTATTAAAAAAACTGCAGTTGTAGACCTGCATGCTAAGCGTGGTAACTATTACAAAATCCCTTTTATGAAGCAATCTATGAGCTCCCTATGTTCAGTGGTGAATTTTTATAGGCTGTAATGGTAATGGTAAAACAGCATGATTTCATATGCACAATATCTATTGTAATTGCAAAATAAGCAGTTTTACTAAAACCCATTTTTCCACTTTTATAGAGTGTGGAGCAACGGGAGGGGGATAGTTCAGGAGAAAACAGAGATTCCCCGCCTAGTGTCAGCCATCCAGCAGTGCAGGTGGAATCACAGGTTGAGGAGCTTGAGCTCAAGTATGGAGCTCGTCATGTTATCAAACTCTTTGTGCCGGTGACACTCTGTATGCTTGTTGTTGTTGCTACAATTTCCTCAATCAACTTCTATTCTGTCAAAGATGTCTATCTGTAAGTACAGCTCATTTCTAAAATTAAAAAAAAATGTGTAATTAAATAACAGACTATAGATTAATAAGTGCAGATTGGAGAATAATTTTGTAAGAAAATAATTCACCATCATCATCACTGCAGCGCCTTACTGCTGAACATAGGGTTTCCCCAGGGCATGCCACACTAAATTAATGTAGACTAAGGGTGTACTGGTGAACATGTCAACTTCTTCAAGTACTATTGATGCACCAGCTAGATTTTGGTCTATAGATTAGTCTGATAACAGGCAAGTGTCTGATAACACATTAAATGTGTGATAATGTATGGATACTCTAGCATTGGTAATGCTAATTTCATTCCCAGTGTGAGCATCTGCTTTACACTCAACTGACACATTCTTGCCTATGTCCAGCATTAGAATTAAAAATGCTGCTGTGTATGATATTGTGTGCTTAATATAGATCAGCGAGGTTAGCATAGTTGAATTTCCACAATTGTTAACTCCATTAGAAAACTATTATAAAAAAAAAAAAACAAAATTAAAACAACATTTAAAAAAAAACCTGCCTGTCTAAAAATAATTATTCCTGAAAATTTGCATAATTTATTTTATACCTTTAGTCTTTTCCACAACTAAGGCCAATCTAACGACACTTTGGAGGTGAAAAACTTTCAAGCAATTTAAGCTTCAAAGTGTGTCAAAAAAATAGAAATACATACAAGGGGAGGGCAAAAAGTTTGCAGAATGACAAGGACGGATAATGAAATGAAACATTAAACAATTTGTCCTTTTCAATGTATTCTCCCTTAACCCTGTGTATGTATTATTTGACAGATCTTAATCTGTCAACTTATTAATACTGTCTAAAAAAAAATTTGTCTTGGGCATCCAAATAGGCTGAAATTTCAGACTTCACTTCATCATCTTTCCCAAATGTTTTCCCACGCAGTTCTTTTTTGATTTTTGGAAACAAATAATAGTTGTTTGGGGCCAGGTCTGTGCTGTAGGGTGGGTAGCGCAAATGTTCAAAACCGTGAATGACAACTGTTGCAACATGGTTTGTGTGCACG
Source organism: Parnassius mnemosyne (assembly GCA_963668995.1). Lineage (NCBI taxonomy): Eukaryota > Metazoa > Arthropoda > Insecta > Lepidoptera > Papilionidae > Parnassius > Parnassius mnemosyne. The sequence continues at coordinate 30,284,630 of CAVLGL010000057.1, read as the reverse complement.
GGCGCATTGTCGTGCAAAAGGAGCACATCTTTTGTAAGCTTTCCTTGCCTTTTTTCTTTAATACCTTCTGTATCCCAAAAGATTGTCGCCATGATCTTTCCGACTGATTAAAACACATTATACTTCTTAAGGGTGGGGGGGGGGGTCTTTTTTATGCCACTGCATCGACTCTTGCTTTGACTCAGGTTCATAACCCAAGTTTTAACGCCAGTTACAGTGCCATAACTTCCTCCCTTTGCTCTCCACAGCGGTCCAAAAACTCGCGACAACTTTCAACATGCTCTTGTTTTTGATGCACAGAAAGCATTCTTGGAACCTATCTTGCACAGACTTTAGTCATGCCAGGGTGTTGATGTAGGATGTTAAAATGTTTGTTTCTGATACTCCAACTAATGCTGCAAGCTGTTTTTTCTTCAGCTGGGCATCTTCTAATATAAGTTTTTCAACTTTTACAATTATTTCTGTTGTGGTAGCTTCAATTAGCCGTCCAGTTCGGGGATCGTCTTCAATGGAATCCCTCTCTTGTTTGAAAAGGGTGTGCCATTTATAAATCATGGTTTTTCCAGGAGCAGAGTCCCCATAAACAGCTGACATCTCTTGAAAAATGGTTTGAGGTGTCTTTCCTTTATTTGGTGAGAAATGTAATGACGGCGCGATATTTAATTTTCTCTATAATGGCTTGTTTCTTCCCCATTGACTTATTTACTCGTTGATAACTCAAAAGCTAATGACCCTATTAGTTTTTTTTTGCGCCTAGAAGCAAAGGAAAGGGCTACTTTCCAGGTAGCGAGGAAGGGAGGTGGTGAATGCTCTAAGCATACCATGACAGCCGGCTGCGTGGTTATGTGGGACTCACTGCGAAACCTAAGTGCCTACCTACTAAACACCACCTGTGAGACTGGCGTTGGCTTGTATGGCCTTTCTGCCGAATTGGAAGCGACACCCTTTAGGGAAAAGGGGTCGCAGATGCTGAAACTTGGTATATATACTAACAATCAGTCAATCAACTAGCGCCTACCTGGATGAGTAAACTCACCCTCGCCAACGCTGCCATTCCGCGAACTTCTTGACCTCCCCTCGTACATACTCATCATAAAAACATTACTCTCCTTCTGTGGCAATAAGGTAAAAATAATTGAAATTAATGATAAGTCACATGACTGCCTTACTACTTAATATTGAGGTGTGTTATTTCCATTAAATTTTGTAGTTTGATGTTAGTGTTAAAGATTATAGAAATTATCTTGCCATTACCACTGGATAACAATTTCTTTTATCTTTTGGCTTTATTTTTAATTTGTTATGTTTATCTTTAATTTGGATCCCTAAGCTACAATAAGTTGTAATGTTATTGCTGTAGTAGTTTAGGACTACCCTGTTCTCGTTGATGTTGCAGTTGGCATTATGTTCGAATTACGGTTGAATTTGGATCCGTGGGTAACCACTAGTTAATAAAAATATACTTCATTGATGACTGTTATTTTCATATTTATTACAAGCCCATTTTTTTTAAATTTGGCAAAAACTGTAAAATGTATGTAATGTATACAAAAACTTAACACAAATAAAACTATCCCTATATTTTTTTCTAATAACTGGTGTTGCTTCCTCTGCCAATAATTCCTTTTTTAACCCTTTCTGGAAATCCTTCCATATTTTAGACATTTCATTAAGAATTGGTGTGTGTCTTCTCTACTGTAGTAGGTTTCAGTTCTATTTAAGTAATAGTTGAGGCATGTGTGGCTTCATCATGGCTCAAGACCATACAAAGTATCTTACGTATTTTAACATGTCCTTGTATTTGAAACAGGTGGTTTATATTTATTCAAAATCAGTTAGAAATTTTAATAAATAGAAATCTCAGTTTTAACATTCCATTTCGGTTCATGGTCCGTGGGTTGTATAAGAGGTGACTATAAGAAATTTTAGAAAGATTTCATGATAATTGATGCACATTGATTTTTTTTTGCTTTATAAAACGTTACCCCCACAGTAGGATTTTCTCCTGTATCGTGGAGACAGTTTACAAACATAAATAGCCCAAGGACAAACATCCAGACCCAGAACAATTATTTGCAGGAAATAGTAATACTTGTTTCGTGCGGAATTCGAACCCGCGGCCCCCAGCGCAGCAACTCATTGCTAAGCCATTGCGCCACGGAACCGTCAAAACTGTTTTAAGTCTGGCATAAAGATTTTATTTATGCCAGATTTAAAACACCAAGCCCAGCAATGAGGAGCGGCGCTAAAGGTGCAAAACATACGGTACTGCGATCGCCGCTATGCATGCCCACATTTTATGATTACGGCAAAACCCCCTCATAAGGAGATATCCATGCTGCATCGGAGAAGTAACTGTGTAAGATGCCTCTGTGTATGTCTAAAAGAACGAAAAAGTCAATAAACATAAGAACGTAATTAGAGAAAAAAATAGTAACATAATTAAAGAAAACTACAACATTTGGGGCGGCAACATCAAACAACCATAATCCACTTTGAAGTTTTAGCGATTTGGCAACATAGCGTGACACATGCTGGCGCGTCGTCACGCACACACATCACATGTAACAAAGTAGAAAATTAATGTTTGCATTAATTACGTAATAACTTCTAATTTTTCAGAGCATATACACCATTCCATGAAGAGAGTCCATATGCAGTAACAAAAGTATGGAATGCTCTTGCTAACTCTATGATCCTGCTCAGTGTGATAGCTCTAATGACTGTCCTGCTCATTGTGTTGTATAAGAAGAGATGTTACAGGGTTATTCATGGCTGGCTCATACTTTCATCACTGATGTTACTGTTCTTATTCTCATATTTGTATATAGAGTAAGTATATTATGATTATAGTTAAGTAGACTTGTCTCTTACCCACTAATGCAACTATATTTAAACTAGAATATTTAACGAGTGTTGGTCTGCGTTAAAAAAATATCTCAGGGATTACACTTATCTAGAAAAACTTGTAAAGTAAAACAAAAAAAAGACAAATAAGAATCGGACCATATTGCAGGATTTGAAGTCGCGTACTCGTGTGTTAGACCTAAGCTCTAGCCATTTTGCTTATAAGAAGATTCTTTGATCATAAAAACACGGAGAAAATGAATTTTCCCAGAAAGGAGACCTAGTTGAATCGCTTTTTCGCCTTGCAAACTCCTATAGTGTTTTAACGAAATCATTAGAGCTGTTCTCGAGACTGAGATTGCTATTTATATTGATCTTGTAATAATAGTATAGGATATATTAGGAAATTTCGTTTTACACTTTCAGAATATTATCAAAGAATTAATTAATCATAATAAATCACACAAAAGTATGTTTTTTTCCTTTCTGGCAGCAATTTTTACAGTGTAGGTTACATGCAGCGCGCCAAAGTGCAAGCCACTTGTGGCGCTCATCTGTCATTTTATATAAAAAAAAACTTTTAACCTGTATCTATCCCTTCAATTCTGTCTACTTCTGCATTATTCTCAGAGTAGTCATCAACGTCATTATTATCATTATCGGTATCTCGAATATTTCACCGACTATGATTAAAAAAAAAACTAAGTGTTAGGATCTATTTTTATAATAAAAATAACAACAAAGTTCACATTATCATCTTCAAATATGCCAAAGGGATGCCAGTTTCTACTTTTGTTGTAAATTATTTTTAAAACCAATTAAACATTCAATTGATGTTGTCATATTAAGACTCAGTTTTAGACAATGTAAAAACTATTTTATTTTACTCAGTACTTTGCAAATGGTAGTTGAAATGTCAAGGTAATGTTCCTATTCTTGATCGCATTATACTTATGTTTCACTGCTGGGCACATGACACATTTTGAAGCACGGAATTTCCTCCGCGCTATCTCAAGTTGGTGGACACATAGTACAAATAATTTCTCTAGACGTATGGTTTCCTTACAATGTATTCGTTCACTGAGTATGTGATAAATCTGTAAAATTTCAAAGTAACACTTTTCCCCTTGAGTTACCATGGCAATGTAGCTCAATTAATAAGCTATTTTTCTTGTGTTTCAGGGAAGCGCTAAGAGCCTATAATATACCTATGGATTACATCACTCTATTTTTTGTAATGTGGAACTTTGGTGTAATGGGAATGATAGTGATTCACTGGAAGGGACCACTTAGACTTCAACAAGCATACCTGATCTTCATAGCTGCATTGATGGCTCTAGTTTTCATTAAATATCTTCCAGAGTGGACCACATGGGCTGTTCTTGCTGTTATTTCTATCTGGGGTAAAGATAAAATTTTACTAAATTGCCAAGTTATATTATTTTAGTGTGATTGTTCCTTTATTAAATAAATTGAAATCAGATACTAAATAGTAAAAAAATGAAATTAAGTATTAACTAAATTATTATTAAGTTATTACTTATTACATATCTTATATTATTTGTTAATTAAGTCCTTAATTTGCTTATTACATTGTTTTAGATTTAGTAGCTGTATTGACTCCAAAAGGACCCTTAAGAATATTAGTAGAAACTGCTCAAGAAAGAAATGAGCCAATCTTTCCAGCCCTCATTTATTCATGTAAGTGAACATTATTTTTTTTGCTTTAGGTCACAGCTAGGCATGGGCCTCTTGGCAGGCTTGTTTGCGATGGCAGTACGAGACTTATTGCCCCTTTGAAGGCTAGTACTGTAATGCCTTTATCTAACATTAAATTTATATATTGTAATGTATGTAGATTTATTCAAATGATTTCGGAGGTACGCGTTGTAAGGTTTGCTCTAACCATCAAGCTTAGCAGGTGGATTGACGATCACAATACACAATGTTGATACTCATTTCCCTCTCCTTTCTGAGTGTTTTTAATCTGGAATCAACTAGATGGTCTTACTGCTATCTAACCAGTGGACATAAGAACTTTCTGGATTTTCTACCTATTATAAGCTAGTGATTAGTTTACTACCGGATGGTAAGTTGTGACATAGAAGATTTTAAAACACTGTGCGCAAGGGTCAAGTTTAATAGAAGACTATTCACTTGTTTGCCTTGAAGTCACTTGTATGCTACATTCATTCATCGTCTTTTATGACACTTATGATACAAACTATGCTCATAGGTCATTGTCCTTTTTTCCACCTGCCCTAGGATCAGAATACCAAAGGAACAGAAGGGGGTCAGCAGCAACTTCCTGACAACTCAAGAATAAAAAAAAATGGAACATTAAAAAATGCACACCTCAAATGGGAAGGTTTACAATAGTGAAATACAAAAGGCTTCCTAAGGATTAAATACTAAGCTAAAAAAAAAAAAAAAGTGATATGTTCAGTTTTTTGAAAGATATCTTGTTTATATCCGTACTGACCAACTGACATCCAAGTGAAATTATTTTTAATTAACTTTTTTTTAATACTTACTTATTCACGCACAATCCCTGACGGGGTAGCCAGAGAGAACAGATCTCCAAGTGTCACGATCCTTACATACCTCTTTCGCTTCTTTCAGATTCATTATCTTCTTCATACATGCACGTCTAGGTATCCGAGTACTCTTGACCCTCCCCTCTTCGAGCAATTTGCTCACATGGTCTTCGAAAGTTAGTCTCGGTCTACCTCGACACCTTTTAATATTTACTTTCGCGCTATATATTTTCTTCACCATTCGGTCTTCACTCATTCGCTCAACGTGCCCAAACCATCGAAGCACGCCCTTATCAATTTTTGTGATAAGGTCATCTTTTAAACCTGCCATATTGCGAATCTCTTCGTTTCGCTTTCGGTCGGCCATGGTAACGCCGCACATTTTACGAAGAGATCGCATCTCCACTGCATTCAAATTGCTTTTATGCTTCTTCTGGCATACCCAGGTTTCGCTGCCATATAACAAAGTCGGTACCAACACTGCGTTATGTATTGCAAGGCGTGCACTCTTAACTACGCCTTGCCTTTTGACTAACGCAGTCGCACCATTGACTTTGTTCCCGGCAGCGACACGCCTGTCCACATCTAAGTCACATCTTCCATCCCGGCTAAAAGCACTCCCCAAGTATACAATTTCATTTACCTGTTCTAGACATTCCTGATTTACCCATATTTCACACTTCGTTCTCTCTTCGTCCCTTTCAAATACCAGAACCTTAGTTTTATTAGCATTCAAACGGAGACCTTTAATTTCACATTCCTCTTTCATACACGTGACTAATGCCTACAGTTCTGCATCTAATGGTGCAGTAAGCACTGCATCATCAGCATACAGCAGACAATTTACTTTTATGTCACCCAATTTCACACCCAAACAGCTATCTTTCAGCTTCTGTAAACAGCTGTCGAGATACAGTATGAACAGCCAGGAAGACATGACACAACCCTGTTTTACGCCCGTTTGGACGCTAAACATGGGTGGCAGGTCATGCCCTACCCGCACACAGGCTTTACAGTCACAGTAAAGTGACTGCACAGCCCTTAGCAATCGACCATCCACACCATACCCCGGCAACAGTTCCCACATTTTCTTTCTCAAGATCCACAAAAGCACAGAAAATCTTCTGGTTAGCAGCCAGAAGCTTTTCCGGATCATGCGGAGAGAAAACATTTGATCCGTGCATCCTCTTCCAGGTCTGAATCCGCATTGTGCCTCCCATAGAAATCTTTCCGATTTCTCTTGCATCCTACGTGTCAAAACTTTCGAGTAAACTTTACTTGCTAAACTGGTCAAGCTGATCGCCCGATAGCACCCGCAGTCAAAATGTGAACCTTTACCTTTATATAAAGGCACAATGACTGCGGATCGCCAACCATCCGGGACATCTCCCGTCCGCCAGCACAAATTGCACAGCAGATGAAAGCTGTCCCAGACGCGAGGCCCACCATACTTGACCATTTCAGCAGTAACTCTGTCTAGTCCCGCAGCCTTACCACATTTCAAACTTCGAATCGCACGTTCAATCTCTTTCATACTGATGACCTCAGTGTCATCGAGGTCCGGGTCTGGCGTACCAGTCACGGCGTCATCCCCGGAACCCTCACTCAGCTTCGGATGCGACAGACCGACTGTGGTACTGTTACTGCCGTCCGGTAGCGCCAACCCGCGAACAGACCCCTAAATCTAGTAATCACTAGATAGTAATCCGTTCCCAGGTCAGTACCCCTGAACACTCGCGTATCCATCACCTGTTTTCGCAGTTGGTCATCCACCAGGAACAAATCGATCATACTTCTCTCATTCTTTCTTTCTCTAAATGTGACGAAGTGAATAATGCTATATCAAAATTAGTGCATTGGTTTAACGTTAATAATCTGCATTTGAACTGAAATAAAACTAATTGTGTTAAATTTACAACAACGAATGTTCAAAATCTGAATACCAATGTGTTTTTAAATGGGGAGGAATTGAGCCCTGTTGTATCCACTGTTTTTCTTGGCATCACTCTTGACGCAAAGCTCCAGTGGGGCCCCCATATATCCAAATTAGCAAGCAGACTAAGTTCTGCAGCCTATGCTGTAAAAAAGATTAGAGGTCTCACTAGTGTCGAGACAGCTAGATTAGTTTATTTTAGTTATTTTCATAGCATAATGTCTTATGGGATTTTGCTATGGGGAAATGCGGCTGATTCAGAAACTATTTTTGTTTTGCAGAAGAGGGCCATTAGAGCTATTTACAATCTAAAACCGAGAGAGTCCCTTAGAGATAAATTATATGTTCACAAAAACAAAGATAGTTTTAGTAAAAGAAGTGATATACATTCTGTAAACACTAGGAACAAACACAAGCTAGTGATACCAGTTTCTCGACTCCACAGAGTCAGTAATTCATTCTTGGGGCAATGTATACGCTATTACAACAAGGTCCCGGAAAGTGTACAGGTTCTCTCTATTACCAAGTTCAAATGTTTTATTAAGCTGAAACTGTATAAAAAGGGTTATTATAGTATAAATGAATACATGGTTGATAATAACCCCTGGGAATGAGGTGATCGCTTCCAAGCAGTTTCTAAAATAAATTTTGTAAATAGTTCGTAATCATTTATATTGTAAAATTTATTTTTAAAAAATATTCTATTCTATTCTATTCTAGTATACATATGGATTTGTGATTAAACATAGTCTTTGTCACAAGAAGACCCTTTTACTTGCATACCGCCAGTATAAGCTTGCCAGCATCATTAACCCTTTTATCGCCAAACTTTCCAAGTACCGACTCGTACCCTGGTCAAGCGGTACCAACCCATCCATTCAAATCACCACATACAACAATTCTTTCGTTTCCCCTAGCCAAATCTAGAACTTCTCTTACATTCTCCCAAAACTCCTCCAGCTCAGCCCTGGACGACGAAGCTAGCGGCGCATAAACAGCCAAAAGGAATAACTTCGTCAGTCCCAATTTAAAGCGATCCCAGAGAAGTCTTGAGTTCACAACCTTATATTCAGTCATAACATCGACCAACCGAGAAGACAGCAGCACCCCCACTCCCTGGTAGGCGTCCTCGCTTTCCGGGACTCCGGACCATAGAGCTAACGCCCCGCCAGGGAGCTCTTCAGTACCACTGCCCTTCCGTTTGGTCTCCGACATACACACGACATCTAATTCTCTTTCTTTCATTATTTCGATCAACTCATTCGTTTTATCTCTCATGCCTCCTCTAACAATCCACGTGCCAACTCTGCACTCTGTCCTCCACCTTCAGCCGTGTCGGGCTGTACGTGACGGGTGGCGGTCCCCATCGCCGCTTTGCGCGCCACATTCCACACCAACGGGGACGAACTTTTTTTTAATAATAATCCAAATATTTTTTTACGTGGTAGAGCCATGCTGCATCTATATTAGTAGTATAGTTGTAGCACAAATGGGTCGGCTCGACCGGGGAAGGACCACTCTCTCACAGAATACCAGCGTAAAATAGCAGCTTAATGGTGCTGTGTTTCGTATGGTGAGTGTAGAGAACCAGAGACCCTTTTACTGGAGATGAGGCATTCCATCTTAGTCCTCACGGGTGACAACACATCTGCATTTTGTTTGATGTTGATGTCTATGGGCCACAACAACCATTTACCATCAGATGGACTGTGTGCTCGTTTGTCACCCTTATCCTATAAATATATATATATATATATATATATATATATATATATATATATATATATATATATATATATATAATTTTATAACTATGTCAAAAGTGTTAATTGAAATCTCCTCTTGCTATTGGTGCACATTTTTTATTATATAAGTGCAATATAAAGCTGGTGGAAGTGATTTAAGTGGATCGCGATTTTTTGACGATATGATACGATGTGTGCTAAACGACGATATGATGTGTGTGAAAACTACAGTTGCCAACCCACCTGCCAAGTGTGGCAGCTATAGCAAATCCTTCCTATAAGGCAATCTATGTTGACGGCCTATGTTCAGCAGTGGACTGTTATACTTAAATTATATAATTATTACAACAAAAAATATTTTTACATGTATAGTTTATATACATTATATTGCAATACGAAATAATCAATGGAGTAGTGCAAAGAGAATTGTTTGTGCAGCGACGGTGATGTACTGCATGGCGACGCCCGGGGCGGCGACGGGCAGTGCTGGCGGCGCGGGCGGCGCGGGCGGCTCCGGCGCGGCCGCAGGTGAGCAGCGCCCGCGGGAGCTCCGCCCCCTCAACCCGCACGGTCTGTGACCCCCTACTCCCAATACTTCGCACTGTGTCGTGTCCTGTGCCGTGGCTGTATCATCGTTTTTTAATTAATAGGTCACCTGATATTAAGTGGCGATAGAGTGCTATTCTATCGTATAATAAAACTGTGCCTTTTTAATTCTTTCTGTGCTAATATCTGTTTGTCTCAGTTTTCAGTTTTTCAAGAAAACATTTTCAGTGGAGACAACACTACAGAGCCGTCTATTATTCTTAATTACATAATTACGATTGAGATAAATAAGTTAAAATGGCATGGCAAAAAATGTATTTAAAGACGGAGTCATAATTCAAACTGGAATTATTACTTATTTTCGTTGCTAAAAGCGTTACCTTCACACCAGGAATTTCTCCAGTATCGTAGAACCGTTTTGCATGCATACAATGCACATGGGCCAAAACCCAGACTCGGAACAATTATTTGTAGACCAAATTTTTAGAGTCTATCCAACTAAACTCTCGGCTACTTATCGCTACTTAAACATTACATTGTTGAGTCGTATGGCATGTTTGTGTGTCCTTTGTTCCATGTCCTCAAATTGGATGTTATACAAAAAGTGGTCAATCAAAACTTGACTTAAAAACTTTTATATTAGAAAATGAATTAAGAGCAACTCGCAATTAATAATAAGCAAAATGACAAACAAATAGAAATAAGCCAATGTCACTTAACCTCCAAATATTTTTTATGGGTTCTTTTTGTGTAACAACATCCTGTTCAATAAAAAAATATTACCTGTTTAGTGAAAGTCGCGTTATTAGCTTCGCTTCTTTAAACAGTGCATTATATTGTTTCTGTATTATGTCTTCTATATTATCTATGTGTGTATGATGTGTGTCTAATGCGGATATTAAACTGACATTGTATATTTAATAAACAGTTATAAAAGGACGTTAGCTGCTCCCATGATAGGCGGCATGGAAAGACGGATTTACTCTAGAGTCATGTCATAATTTTGTGCCATTTTCTTTTAATGGTCTGGTTATGTTATATCTGACTTTTATACAACATGATTAATAAATATACAAATTTGTGTAGACATCAAGATATTAACAAAAAATACAATTTATAATTTGAAATGTTTATGGAGTTTTGATGAAAACGTAATTGCCGGCTAATTAGCGCTCCTGTTGTGTTGTTTAAATATTGGTTTGAAGTGGATTTTGATGGGTATAAGTGGTTCGATTTGGTGTATTAAATGTTTGCCCATGTGAACTATAGAAATGATGTAACAATTGATATAAATCTCATGTTCTATCCGTTTAAGTACCTTAAGATACTATTAAAAAAGCTGTCGTTAAAATCTCCCAAAAATTATGCAATGTGTTACATTAGTATATAAGTTTTGTGAACAAAATACAAAACGGTTTATTGTATTTACGCGAACACTACATACGATAAAATCTGTAAAAGTAGTTTTATTCAAGCAAATACAAATCAGACGAGGCTGTATGGTCTAAGACCTTTGCCCGTCTGCAGTAAGGGCGATTTGTAATAACAAGTGTAATGTGTGCAGGAGGTCGTGCGGGCGGCTCGGAAGGCGACGGCGACGGTGAGGGCGGGTTCGAAGGCGAGTGGCGCGCGCGCGGCGGCGCGGCGCGGCGCCTGCGCGTGGACAGCACGGCGGCCGCGCACTACACCACGCGCCTCGACCCGCCGCGCCCGCACCCGCACCCGCCCCCGCCCGCGCTGCCCGACGCCGACGACGAGAGTAAGTCCCTCACTCTTATTGTTGCTTATCTTCACAAAACTTTATACACTCACTACCGCATAATACAAGAGATTCTAAAACTATTGGCATTCAAGAAACATGAAAGACATAATTTCTTTGCATTTTGTTAATTAATATATATATTAATGTATGCCGTGTAGTGGCGGTCAAGAATATCCACTACCCCATATCCTCCCGTGGGTGTCGTAAAAGGCGACAAAGGGAAACAAGCAGGAGATGGGCAGCAGCATCTTCCTGATAATAGCCAAAATTACAATAAAAAAACTGCGGTTGCCAACCCGCTCGCCAAGCGTGGCAACTATGGCAAATACCCCCCTATGAATGTAACAAAGAGACGGCCCCCAGTCCCCGGCGGCCCCGCTATTCCTGGCTACGGTGGCGACCATGGTAACGGCGGGGCAGGGGGTGCTAAGAATCTCCGGTGGAGGTTCGGTTGCCACCTTAGACGACTCGACCTGGCAACGTACAACGCACGCACCCTGAGGACTGACGAGAAGATCGTGGAGCTGGAAGAAGAGATAGACAAGTTGCGCTGGCATATTATAGGATTATCCGAAGTCCGAAGAGAGGGGGAGGACACGGTAATCCTCGAATCCGGCAATTTGCTCTATCACCGGGAGGGCGACCATCTGTCCCAAGGAGGTGTCGGATTTATCGTCCACAAGTCTCTCGTTAACAACGTTGTAAAGATCGGGAGTGTGTCGACGAGGGTTGCGTACCTTATACTCAGAATCACCAAACGGTATTCGCTGAAGGTCATACAGGTTTACGCACCAACCTCGACACACCCCGATGAGGAGGTGGAGGAAATGTATGAGGATATCTCTAGAGCCATGCATTCCTCCAAAACCATATACGGTGTTAATGGGAGACTTCAATGCAAAACTAGGCACAAGAGAGAACGGTGAGCTGAAAGTAGGGAAATTTGGAATAGGGCAACGGAACCCAAGGGGCCAGCAGCTGGCCAACTTCATGGAGAAAGAGGGACTCTTTATGATGAACTCTTTCTTCCAGAAGCGGCCCCACAGGAAGTGGACCTGGTTGAGCCCCGACGGTTCGACAAAAAATGAGATTGACTTCATTATGACGACCAGACGACAACTGTTCAGTGATGTCTCCGTGATCGCGAGGGTGAAAACTGGTAGTGATCACCGAATGGTTAGAGGCACACTGAACCTAAACGTTAAGTTGGAGAGGTCTCGTCTAATGAAGTCAACGCTCTGTCCCCCTCGTGCTCTATTCCAAAGTCCCGAAACCTTTCAGCTCGAGTTACAAAACCGTTTTCAGTGCCTAGAAGACTGCAATGAAGTGGACGATATGAATGACAAGCTCGTGGAAACTGTCCATGCGGTCGGAGCTAAGTTCTGCAAGACCCGCCGCAGAAGAACACAAAAACTCTCCGATCACACTCTTAATCTCATGGCTGTTAGACGGGAGATGAAGCTACATTCTTCAACAGACTTGACAGCTTACAGGCATCTGAACAGACAGATCTCCAAATGCATGCGGCGGGACTTCGCAACTTCAATACAGCTCGTATTGAAGAAGCGATCGAGCGGAACCAAGGCTACAAAGTCTTTGCCAGAGATCTGTCTGCCAGAAAGAGCCAACTGTCAAAGCTGAAGACAGAATGTGGCAGTATCGTTTCCGGGACACCTGAGATTTTGAGTGAGATTGAGAGGTTCTATGGGCAGCTGTACACGTCATCGTTGGAGCCACACGCAAGTGTGAGTAACGATCCAAGAGCGAGTCTCATCCGACACTATTCCGAAGATATCCCGGACGTCAGTCTGAGCGAGATTAGAATGGCTCTCCAGCACCTTAAAAACGGTAAGGCCCCAGGCGAGGATGGAATTACAGCGGAGCTTCTGAAAGCGGGTGGAAGACCGGTACTTGAAGTCCTTCAGAAGCTCTTTAATTCCGTCCTCCATGGTGGCATTACACCGGAGGCTTGGAGCAGAAGTGTGGTGGTCTTGTTCTTCAAGAAAGGCGACAACGCTCTCTTGAAGAACTACAGACCGATTTCCCTTCTGAGTCGCGTCTACGAAAAACGAAAAACAGCATTTTCGAGAGTCATTACGAAGCGTCTCGCACGCAGACTTGACGACTTCCAGCCTCCCGAACAAGCCGGTTTCCGAAAGGGCTTTAGCACAATAGACCACATACTCGTACATACCCTTCGGCAAATTGTACAGAAGTCCGAAGAGTACAATTTGCCACTATGTCTGGCGTATGTGGACTATGAGAAAGCCTTTGATTCCGTCGAAATTTGGGCGGTGCTGTAGTCCCTTCAGCGGTGCCAAGTTGACTGTCGGTATATCGAAGTGTTGAAGTGCTTGTACAGTAGGGCTACGATGGCTATCCGAGTACAGAATCAGAGTACGAAACCAATTCAATACGAATCCAATTGCAGAGAGGTGTAAGACAGGGTGACGTCACATACCCGAAACTCTTCACCGCTGCATTGGAAGACGTTTTCAAGCTTCTGGACTGTAAAGGATACGGTATCAACATCAATGGCGAGTACATCACTTACCTTCGATTTGCCGACGATATAGTCCTTATGGCAGAATCGCTGGAGGACCTAAGCACTGCTCAATGACCTCGATAGTGTTTCCCAACGGATAGGTCTTAAGATGAACATGGACAAAACAAAGATCATGTTCAATGTCCATGTCACACCTATACCTCGAAGTTGTTGACGAGTATGTTTACCTGGGACAAATAGTCCGACTAGGTAAGTCCAACTTCGACCGAGAGGTCAATCGACGGATTCAACTCGGCTGGGCAGCGTTCGGGAAGCTACGACACATCTTCTCGTCAGACATACCTCAAAACCTGAAAACGAAATTGTACAACCAGTGCGTGTTGCCAGTGATGACTTACGGAACTGAGACGTGGTCCTTCACTGCTGGCCGTATGAGGAAGCTCAAGGTCGCTCAGCGAGCTATGGAGAGGGCTATGCTCGGAGTTTCTCTGCGTGATAAACTTAGGAATGAGTATATCCGCAGCAGAACCAGAGTAACCGACATAGCCCAACGGATTAGTAAGCTGAAGTGGCAGTGGGCCGGCCATATAGCTCGAAGAACCGACAACCGATGGGGAAGAAAGGTTCTCGAGTGGCAGCCTCGTACCGGTAGGCGAAGTGTAGGGCGTCCCCCCACGAGATGGAGTGACGACCTGGTAAGACATGCAGGAAGTCGATGGATGCAGGTGGCTCAGGACCGTGCTTTGTGGCATTCTTTGGGGGAGGCCTATGTTCAGCAGTGGACTTGTGAAGGGCTGTAATGATGATGAATGTATTAAATTAGTATATATATTATGTATACTATTTATACACTGGCAGTAGTAGTAATGTATAAAGTTCGACTACTAAGTTCGACTTTTTTAATATATGGCCGTAGGAAGGAAAAGGGGAGATCTCCCGCCGGGCAAGGTGTTTCGCCCGGGGAACGCACAACGCTCCGAGTTGTAGTTTGGAACTATTCTATATATACTGCTATAACTTCGGAACTTTGTTAGCGCGATTTAGGCTTCGATGTGTTTCGCTTGTGGCGCGACGACAGCGGCGCCACATCAACCCTCTGCTCAGACCGGAGGTCGATAGTGCAGTCCGATTGCCAGTGCGCCCTTAATGCCAGTGGGGAATGCATGCTGTATGCGTAAGAGCAAGTGACGCCGGTGCGAACAATATGCCGGTGTGTAGTGCACGCCATACTACGCACTTGCAAGTGATGCCAGTGAGGGCGAGATGTTCTACCCGGGGAGCTGCCAACGCTCCGAGTTGTAGTTCGGATCTATTCTGTATATACTGCTTTAACTTCGGAACTTTGCTAGCGCGATTTAGGCTTTGAGGTGTTTCGACACCTCAAACACCGTGGTTCGACACCGTGTTTCGGCGCGACGACAGCGCCGCCACAAATATATTTTCCTTTATGGGTCTACTGTAAGGATAATTCAGTAAATTATGGAATAAGTAGAAACTTTGTATAAGCTTACTTATGACTGTTTCTGTATCTTTTTGTGTGTACATTAGAATAGAATAAATAATTTTTTATTCAATATAGATCATTACATAATACTCATTAAATTTCGGTAGGTATATAGTTAGGTTGTGTTTTGTGACAGTCTATACAGTACTCACTCGATAATCCAACGCTCACTAATCCGACATGCCCAATAGTCCATCGGTCAGATTTAATACAATAGTGCCGGATTACAGAGGGCGCGCATTGTTTGTTATCGTTCTGTCGTTTTGCAGTCCGGTCCACGACCGTGACAAGTAAACGCATGTGTAATGTCTTATTTCCCTTTTGTGGGTAGAAGTATCATTTAAACAAAATGGCGGACAAAAAACGTAAACATGTAACTCTGAAATGTAACTAAAAAATGGAAGTGTTACGAAAGTTGAACTACTAAAGTAACTAGTAAAGATTCTTTACTTTGCAAAACGTGTTAAAATTATTTCTTACTAGCTAGCCGGCATTTCTTATAGAAATCCAATAATCGGACGTTTCCGATAATCTAGCATTTACGGGAAAAAAATGGGTGCCGGATTACCGAGCGTCTACTGTATTCAGTATAGGACTTGGGATTGGCTGTAACAATGATAGATAGACTATTACTTTTAATGTAATTAATCAGAACCTCACAACTTAAATTTTTTTTTCATTACAGAGGGTGTAAAACTTGGCTTGGGCGACTTCATCTTCTACAGTGTACTAGTTGGCAAGGCTAGTTCATATGGAGACTGGAATACAACACTTGCCTGTTTTGTGGCAATACTTATTGTGAGTTATAGTCGTAATTTTAATAATAATGTCATCCTCTTGATGTCCTAACTTAAAACCGCTACTGCTGGACAAGACTCCTATCCTGTATGGTTGGAGGAGTTACTTTTTTAGTAGCCACGTTTGTTAAGCGGATTGTAGCAGAGATATCACAAGTTTTTCATAGAAAGATGACAAATGAGACCTGATGATAAGTAAATGCCGTGGCCTATATACACCTTCATCTATCCCTATATTCGTAATCATTGTTACCCTAAGAGCTAAGATACAATGCCTTATTTTTGACCAGTAAAAAGGGATTCTGGTTACAGCAGCATTTTGCTACCATTTCAAGTTGGTATTATTTAGACCTTATCCTCCATAAATAATCTGACTTATTTTACGTGGTTATTACGTCATTTGTCAGAGGTTAGTTACTTTGTTTTTAATATTTTTAACTTTTATGAGCTTTTGGAAGTTCAGTGTACGAGTTCAATATGTATGATTATTCATAGTGCCTGGGCGAGCTCCATTCGGCATAAGAAATCGACATAAGATAAAATCTGTACTGACACCTATCTAGAAATTATGCAAATAAAATATTATCTACACAGTCCACCTGATAGTAAGTGGTTGCTGTGGCCCATAGACATCCACATCTATCCTCAATAAAGAATCAAAATGCAGATGCGTTGTCAGCCGTGAGGACTAAGATAGAATGCCTCTTTTCCAGTAAAAAAGGTCTCCGGTTCTCTACAGTCTAAACTCACCATACGAAACACGGCAGCATTATGCTGCTATTTTACACTGCTATTCTGTGAGAGTGTAATCTGTATTACGATATATCACAGCATATATGCAGTGTCAGAAATATGTTGACATTTTTCACAAATATTGTCTCTGGACATTATTTGGCTACTTTGAACATTGACCACCGTTTTTATATGTCGCCAAATTATGCAGTAATGATGATCTAACGAATTGTTTCAGGGGCTCTGCTTAACCCTACTGCTGTTAGCGATATTCAAGAAAGCTTTGCCTGCACTTCCCATATCAATAACATTTGGACTGATTTTCTACTTCGCCACCCGGGGCGTCGTCAAGCCGTTTGCGGACGCTTTAGCCGCCGAGCAAGTCTTCATTTAGCTACCGCTCGGCTTTTAGTACCAGCTTAGTTAATACAATTAACAAGTTTAATTTGAACATTTAAATAACTAAACATATTTGAAAAATTTAGAATTTACAGGAGATCAATTTCACTTTTAAGAAACGGTTGGAAGTGATATAATGGTTATAATACAATTTTCCTTTTAGGGTTTTGCTGTCATTTAAAATACATATAATTTCGTTCTGTCCGTCTGTCCTGATGTGTCACAGCTAGTTTTTGACTGAATTGGATATCAATTTACGTGTATATTATTTCTGTATAAGTCTGCCTCAGGGAACCTTTTCTAATATCTAGGTCAAGGTGAATGTTAGGTTGATATAATATAGTAGATTTGAAAGGAGTATTAAAGAGTGGACTTGTATTGCATGAGAAAATGGGCTCAGGAATTTGCAGAAATGAGACTAAGCTATTAAATAAATGTGGGCAATATTTATGGAGCCAGTACCTACTTGAAGATAAGAATTCTGAGAGGAGGTGTAGCCTGGGAATTAGGGGATGAGAAGAGAGTAGACAGATCCCAAAGAAGAATCTGTCTGAAAGATATTGTCTTCTTATGATGAGAGGAGGATCAACACAATACTTGAAGGGCATTAATCGGGGAAGATTTCATTGCCCCAGTTATAATGCGGAGACATGTTTACTGTATACATATTAACAATATTGGTTATTGGATTCAAAGTTTTTTTTAAATACATCTATTAACTTTTTCAAGTGACATAATAAGTAATTTAAAATTGATTACCTTTGTCTAATTGATCTCCAGTTTAATTCGATATATAAAACTAGCTGGCCAGGCAGACGTTGTTTTGCCCTTTTCGACGACCCTTCCTATGAAAAAATCCTTAAATTAATTGATAGAATCAGGCGTTACTTTGCGGAAATCCGTTATAATGGGGTTATTATAAACTAATTCGCTTAATTCCGCGTAAAGAAAGAAAATGATGTGTACTGCCCAGTTTTAAGGGGATCTCCCACTCTCCCTCAATCTGGCCGCTAAGTTGGCCAGCCTCCACAGAGTCTACTTCACCTGAGGATGCCTCGTGTAGAGGCGAAACACGTGTCGTATTTTCGAGAGTGGTGTGTCGTGCCTAGTGTGGTGGTGCTGGGGGTGGTAGTGCTGAGATTAACGGCGACGGGTATAGTGCGCGCGATTGAGGGAGGGTGGGAGGTCCCCTTAAAACTGGGCAGGACACATCATTTTCTTTCTTTACGCGGAATTAAGCGAATTAGTTTATAACAACCCCAATCCTTTAATTCGCAATAAAAAAATATTGAGTGTCACTTATCGGGATAAAAAGTATCCTATCTCTCAAGTTGGACCAAACTGAACACAGTGTGCAAAATTTCATTGAAATCAGTTCAATAGTTTAGGAGTTCATCGCGGACAAACAATGTGACACGTAATTTTTATATATAAAGATTGGGAGTCAAACAGTGTACATTTAAAAAAAAATATTTAACAATAAAGATAAAAATCCTAAATCAATGCGTGAACGATTGACACAGTTTTTATATTGAGTCCGTGTATTAGTAGTACTCGTTAAATAAACGTCGCTATCTTGCTGCTAGTTTGGCTGAGTTATGTTTTAGTTTTTATGTGTCACTTTGAATTTAGGATATTATGATTTTGACAATGCACAAGGCCGCTAAACGTCTCACGGCTACGCGTCCAAATGAACGAAGTTTACATCATCCTGTTTTCACTGATACAAAATTGCGTTCTTTTATTACGAAATGTAGACTTATTGGAGAAATTTAGATATTACTATGTAGTAATTTATGGAACTTGTGAGTTAAATTAATATTGCAATAAATTTAAATAGGCACCAATAGTGTGATGTTTATTAGTGTACATAATGTAATATAAATAATATATATCACTTTGGATTAGAAGGAAATTATGCAAATTAGATCAGAACTGAAGGTTGACTTGTGATTTTTTTTTGTTAATCCTTTTTGTATCCATATCAGTACACGAAAGTAAATTTAAAAATCGACAACTGAAAATTACGGAATATATGAGATATCATTACGATGTTGAGACAGTCATTATATAGTATAGTACGACATAGGCTTCACAAATAAAAATCCTCAATGACCGTCTATTGTCGTAATTAAAACAAAAGTGACCTCTGGATTGTTACATACATCCATTAACTCTCACGCCTGTCGTCCAGAGGGGTAGACAGACTACCATCAGTTTCTTACAATTATATGAATGGCGCTTCATTAAAGGCAATAAAAGATAACAACAACTCTATATAGCGTTTTATTATCGTACAAAAATGAATTAAATACATTCAGTATTTCTTGTTGGTGTATATTCACTTTTCACAAGGCGAATGTCGATAGTGGTCAATAAAATGTGCCTTCAAAATAAACGAAGCGATGTTGCCCTTTCGTTCTATCCCGACTTCCGTATGAATCCGAACTTTATGAATACGGGCGCGGCGGCGCTCAACAACCGCTTTTAAAGGTAAGAATCTTTAAAGCGTGTTTAATTTTGTATTAGATAAAATTATAATATAATTTTTTTTAATATTTTGACTCAATTAATTAAATAAATTATTTCATAATACTTTATCGGACTAATAATGACAAATTTTTTATTTCTTGTAGGTATTTAACGAATAAAAACTATAAACGAGTATATTTCAAATGTAATTTGTAGGTACTTAATTGAAATAAGAAAACTCTTTTGTTGCCTCAATGATCACGTGGGTCGTGTCCGTATTATAGTAAACATTTAACAATAATGTTAAACTTAAACCGAATAAAAATTTTAATGCATGTCACTTCAACAAATAAATTACCGATAAAACTCGTTTCGGATACAAATTGGATGGAGATGCTAGATTAGTACAATAGTTAATCTTTTATTGTCGTCATGACGTAATTAAGAATCTGTTGTGTGAAAATGTACAAGCTACCAATCAATTTAAGATCGGAATTATAAAAATATATCTATATCAAGACCGGCGTGGCGGGGTAAAGAATGTAAACAAATTCTCAGGAGTGATAAATTAAAAAAAAATATACAATAAAATTTACTACAAATTTAAAATTGTCCGTAGGTACTAATCGTTATAACCGGTATTTGAAATATATGTACAAATTTATTATGATACTATTTTATTGTCTATATAATGTCAACATAAGGCTCAATACACGACAAAAAACTGCTAGAAAAAGCTATAGCGTGTGCTTGTGCTGACTAGTTTTCAACGATGAATAATTTTGCAGGCATAGTTTTGCGATTTTTTTTAAGCAGTTACACGAACTGAGATACTTGCACCAATCACTGATTAAGAATCAAACAACGAACCAATCTGGAGGAATTAGTGTGGCAGTCCTGACGCTTCATCTTATACTACCATGATGCGTGATGAACTAAAATCATGCGCATGTGAAGGTCAATGCTCATACTAATAATGCAATCATACGTATACATACTACAACACCAATAACCATTATTAATTTATGGCAACATGGCAAACAAAACGTAAAATTAAAACAAATCGTGACATATTAAATAAATATAGCAATTTCTGATGTTATTGCGTTGCAAAGACCATATAATAACTACGTTAAAAAAGCAATGAAAGATATATTAATCGCTAACACACTTAACACGGTAAATGTCTGAGCGATTACATTCTTTATCTAGTCTCGTTGCCCTTAGTTTAGTTGCTACAAAAGTTCATTATAGTTGCGAATTCTATTGGTCACAATATAGTTTTAATTTATTATAAGCGAGCTGCGCATTAACTTTCTACTGGCAAATTATGTAAACTTAAGTTGTTGTAAAAAGACACTTAGCATGTATATGGTGGTACTTTACCAATCAGTTTTGGTGTTCATTACAAATAAACCTGAATTATAAATATGTTGACATTCCATTCATTATGTTAATTCAGAGTTGTATTTAACTTTTAATTGGTACTCATTTTGTTAACTAATCTGTTTAAATATATTTATATTTATTGAAAGGCTGTTTAATTTAAAATATTTTTTTCAATTAATCCCTATTCAAGTTGAAATGCTGGTCATATTGGTAAATAAAAGTACAGCAAAATCATCATAATTATGGTTCAAAAGCATCATTACTAAAATTCAAGATCATGTTATTTTAGTTATCTGGATTTTGTTAGACAAATTCTTCATCAGGTTGGTAAGGATCTATTTACTTTATTTTATGATTAAATTTAGTCGACTGCGAGCGGGCGATTAGTTCTTTGTTTTCTAAACCGCAAACCTCGTTTACGACAATCTAACATTGATTTTGTTTATTACTAAGTAAACAGTCATTATTTATGTGCGCATCTTTTCAACGTGATTTGAAATTTATTTCAGACTAGCTGTTCCTCGCGACTTCGCCCGCGTGTTATTTGGGTTTTTAGTTTTTTTGCGCGGAACCCTTATTATTTTTCTAAAATAAAAGTATCGCTAAGTTACTCCTTATGACATCAGCTAGCTGCTAGTGAAAGTCCCGTCAAAATCGGTCCAGCCGTTACAGAGATTAGCCGGAACAAACAGACAGACAAAAATTTTAAAAATTGTGTTTTTGTTATAAGTATCGTATATACTTTCATATGCATTTAGTAAAAAGCCGTAATTTTGACATTACAGACTTCAATTTTATTTATTTGTATAGATGTCAGTGGAGTAGCGTGCCTTATCAAAATTTGTCGGGGAGCCCAAATGAAGGGTAAAGATTTTTTCACAAAAGGAATAAAAACTCGCATTGAATGTTCCGGGGAGTACGGTGGATGTCGCGGACATTCCAATTGTAGCTCATCTAACTTAGTGGTTGTTTGTTGTGCAGTGTGTGGTCTTGCGTTGTCGTGAAGCAGCAGTGGCCTAGAGCGATTGACCAATCTCGGTTGTTTAGCAGCTAGTTCTTCCTTCATGGTTTGCAGTTGCTGACAATAGATATCTGCCGTAATCGTTTAGCCAGATTTTAGAAAACTGTAGTGAACGACACCGGTGCTAGTCCAACAAACACTCACAAGTAACTTTTTCTGAGTCAGTTTTCATTTAGGGCAGGATCCAGAATAATTGTAAGTTACTAGCTGAGTCCCGCGGTTTTACCCGCGTATATCACGCTTCTGCGCCTTGCGACATGCGAACTTCGAGAGAGATATCACGACGGACGGTTTCTGAATTAACAAAGATTTAAAAAGTGAAATATGTTACAAAATTACATGGTTAACGTAATTGTTGGTTATGCATCATACAGGTACTGATACGAATAATGTGGCCTAGTTTGTACCGGCGTTACTATTTCACATTTTAACATGAAAAAGTAGTTATTGTGACATAACTGTAATAGTTAAACATATGGTATCGCAGACTTTTTTGTAGATATTGATATCCTCTATAAAACTGAAGTACATCACTTTGCTCTATTATCAATAGTTTCCGCAGCGTACGCGACATAATGATTCTTTTTGGTATTTTTTTCACACCTTGGGTTACATTAACGAAGTTTTCATACGGATCCCTAACTTTTTTGAAAATATTATATAGCCTATGTTCATCAGGGATAATGTAGGATTCTAATGGTGAAAGAATTTTTCAAATCAGTCCAGTAGTTTCGGAGCCTATTCTATTCAAACAAACAAAGAAATCTTTCCTCTTTATAATAGTAGTGTAGATTACTTACAATTAATACTTCTAGGAACTAAGCTAGCCAAACAATTCAAACTTGTCCTGTCCCATAGAAGTCTTTAGAATTGTTGCTTACATACGTTCGGGGCCTCTGTAGCCCGGGGGCTCCGTATCATTGATACGGCTGATACGGCGGTAGCTACGCCCCTGATAGATGTATAGAGAAGTATGGAACTGTTACACAGTTTTGTTCTGGATTGCTGGTCCAGATTATTATTCATAGAAGTCTTTGGTGCGAGTGTATTACACCGGCGTGTGAGATAATTCTAAATGTTAATTTGTAATCATTACAGTATTGAAACCTTATCTGCTCTGGAGTCATTACAACCTTTTATAATTATTATTATCGTGTACTCGTAAAAAAGTACAGCAAGGAGTTGTGAAGTGAAGACTTCTTTGGCCGCGTTGAGCGATTTTTAGTAGGGGAAACTTATGAGTTCGCGTCACCGATGACCTCGACATGCTCGTGACGTATTGACTGTGACTAGCGACGCGTAGTATAGTGGCCTGTGTACATATATACACATAATATCATTAACTTTTCACTTCTGTCGAGTCCTTATGAGTTTATTTTTGCTCTCTGCAATGCGAATTCCTCCCATTTAAAACTATGGTGCAAGCAGTGAGGTGGCGTTTGAGCATATCTTCCTACGTATGAGAGTTCCGTGCAGAATACTGCCTTCGGCAACCTAGTACTACTATACATGCGTTCGACGTGGCCACATCATATTAGTTAGTACTTTATAATCAATGCCTTGATGTACCGTATCTTGACGCGACGAAAGATTTCCGTATTTGAGACACGATCTTGCCACTTTATACGCAGGATCGTCCTCAGACATATCAGATGAAATGTGTCGAGTTTTGTTGATTGATACCTTGTAGTAGCACCTTGTAGGTCTGCGCCACATGCGGACAGGTATTGTAATAGCTTTTCATATAATTTTTCTGTTGTAAGTTTAAGGTCGTGTGATCTCGAAACGCTATCCAGCTTGTCGAAGGCTGCATCTGCATTAATTATGTGTATACGAAGGTAAAAGAGGTAACAGATAAAAAACAAAAATAAATTTATAAAAAAGTTATATTAAAAATAACAAAGTATTTTCTTGTAAAATATTGATATAAAACTTAGTTTGTACATTTAAATTTATAAAAAAATAAAACAATTGTTCCATATAATATTATGAATAAAAAAATTAGTGCATTTAGGTAACTGCTATGTAACCTAATGCCTTCTCTACACTACTCGCAAAGTAGATCGAAGTTGGACGAGGCGATTAGTGTAGAGAGGTATTTCAATTCGCTTCGTGCAACCTCGCTTCGGCTCGGGCAACTTCCGATCGCTGTCGGTTTTTTTGCGCCAGAGTCAAAGGATTTCGCGAAGTACCCCGAAATTACACGAAGCGTCTCACTACACTACTCGACTTACGCCAGTTATGAATATTTTTTTATATATAAATATGTAGCTTTCTACATATTATTTAGTTAACGAATTGATGTCGTACTGTTCACACAATTAGGTACCTATAGCAGCTACCTCTTGAATGTTATTTATGTTAAGGGTGCGGGAGACTCAAGACGACGAGCTCTTTGCGAAGTAGCACGAGTGTGTAATCACGTTCTTCGGACTGCGATCGACTTCGACGAGCACTTCGTCAAAGTTACTTCACGAGTAGTGTAGAGGAGGCATATAAATATTCACTAAAATGTACTTCTAAACTGTGTAGGATAGTATGCAATTTATTATATATATATTTTTATATTTTCTATTACAATACAATAATAACATGAAGAACATAATCAAAATAAAGCATCGATGATGAAGGCATTAAAACTTTACATCTTATTCTAGCTTTCAGCTTCTTGTTCCTAAATGGTTAGAATGTTTAACAACCAATATTATATATTTTTGAGATCACCATTTTGTATCATAATAAAAATCATTAAAATAAATATTAATAACTTTTACATTTTCAGCATTTAAAAGTTTGGAATGCATTTAGGAATGATCTAATATGCGCTTTTTATCTTATTAACAGGTCAATATTCTAACAGAATATTTAACAAATGTAAAAAATAGCAATTTTATATAAAAAAAAATCATTATAAAAACCTCTTTATCCAAAAAAATAGGCAATACGAAAGTGGGTTCAATAACCCACGCCACAACCACTTTTAATTAGGATTTGGAATCTCAACGGGGCCGCTTTTTTTGATCACTTTTAGTGTTTCTTCATTGGGTTTTCTTCTGTCTGAAGGAATATCTTCCTTGACTGGTATTTGATCTCGTACGGGATTTTGTGGTGTTTGTTTCATATTTGCGGTCTTCGTTTTTACAGCATCTTTATTCTTTTGTACTTTCGGTTTTTCATTTGGAGTTTTTAAAGCTTCATCTTTAGATTCTGTTGACTTTGCATGAGGTACTTTTTCCGGGGTAACTATTTTGGGTTTATCACCTGAATTTATAGAATCTTTGACTATTTTCTCATGTTTGTTCTGTTTCTCATCCAGTTTTTTAGAGATAACTTTAGGTTTTTCTTCGGATTGCTTTAAATTATTATTCTGATTCGTCATTGGTTTTTTAGGATCTGTGTTCGGTTTTGCTCCAGTCGCTTTGGGTTCATTAGATTTTGGTTTAGTCTCAGTTTCTATTTTAGTTGGTTTTGTCTCAACTTTATCTTTTTGTTGCTGGTTTCCCTTATTGATTTGTGCACTATCTACTTTAGGCTTTTTTTCTGGTTGGCTTGGTTCAGATGATTTTTGTACTAATGGTTTATCTGCTTTCGGTATATTATCCTTCTTGCCGACAACATTAACCTTGTCCTTTTCTGTACTCTTTACTACTTTGTCTGTTGGAGCTGACTGTACTTTGGGCTGTGCAGTTTTTTTTACTTCTTCGCTTTTCATAGCTGAAGCACTAGATGGTTTATTTACAGTGAAAGCTTTTTTTAAAAGTGGTGGAGCTGGTACTGAAGCAATGTATGGTAAATGTGGGCCACCTATATACAGCTTATCATTATATACAATAGAATCACTAACATGAGCAACACTATTGTCTGTGTTAAAATATGATGCCACAATGTTGCCGTTCCAATCTACTTGTAATATTCCAGAGATGTTTGGCAACATACTGGATAAACTTGAGAAGTGACCAATCTGTAATAATAGGATAAGTAAAATTAGAGAAATTAACAAAATCATAAATTCCACATTTGTAAAATATATTTACCTTATATACAATGTCCTCTAGCACAACATGTGGATATTGTTCATAGAGATATTCAAATGGTATTTCAATTAAACGGCTAAGACGTGCCAAAAATTTTCTAGCAAGTGGTGTGTTGGCCAAAGATTGGGTAATAAGTGGATTTTCATTGTCAAAAACAACATATAAAGATATAAGGACACCTGAGCCATCAGGAAGAACACGTAAGTTATCGGGAGCACCTAAAAGAAAAATTAAATGGGTAAATTTATATTTATTGTTCAAAACTGTTATTTTTTATATTATGGAATATATTATGTTATATGTCAGATGATTCACAATTAAACCACCACCAGAAGATTCGTAGGTATTCAGTGGTTTGCATAGATACATACCAACTATACAAACAATATTTTATGTAGTTACAACCTAATTATAAAACTCACTTAATATAACTTAACATAATCAACACATTGAATATGTATTTTCTAATCTCCTGCATTTTAACTTTTACTTTATGTTCTAAAGTAATTCTATAATATATAATATACGAAAATGATATGAAGTTTCGAATTGACTCTGAGTCACAAACTTGTTTTTTCGAACAAGGTAAAATTGGTCAAGTAATGGAGGCAAATTACACGAAGTGTTAGATGGACAACATGGAGACTTGGATATATACTTCGATATAATTAATCCAAATGGTGTTAAAACTTATCAGATTACAAGAGATTGCGATACACAGTTGTCATGGAGCTGGAACATGATGGTGATTTTATTTTATTTTGTTAAGAAAACCAACAGCTTTACAAATTATATATCTTATAACTATGTGTAATGTAGCATTGCACATAACAGGTTTCCCTTAAATAAACAAATGGCACTGTAACAATCAAACTTTGCTAGTGCTAAAGTTAACTCTATAAATATAATAAGGAATTCAATGATGCCATCCGCTTAAACCTATCAATATTATAGACAGTTAAGTAGATACTAAACTAAACTACCACACAAAACAAATCAGGTAGAGAAATACATTATACATCTTTGCGAAAATAATATACAACACGTAACATAATTAACACACTTTGAGAAAGTAGTTTGTTCATAATCGTTTACTGAATCGATTTCTATCATTTTTAATATGGGTAATTTTTTATCCCAAAAATAATTAAAACTACGTAATTTACAGTCACACTAAACCTGTACAGTGAAAACAAACGGAAATGGACCGTAACTCAAGGCAATAAGACTTTTAAAAGTGCTGTTTTATTTGTATTAATACAAATTCCAACATTCAATAC
This sequence comes from Parnassius mnemosyne, assembly GCA_963668995.1. NCBI lineage: Eukaryota > Metazoa > Arthropoda > Insecta > Lepidoptera > Papilionidae > Parnassius > Parnassius mnemosyne. Next base: position 30,257,126 of record CAVLGL010000057.1, on the reverse strand, counting down.
AAAATAAAGAAAATTGAACCTTATTTCAAGCATTTTAAAGTCTTTACAAATACAGAGTTTGGAGTGCCTTATAAAGGTCGCGGCGGCCAGGCCATTGACCTCCCAGATCACCTGATTTGGCGCCTCTTGACTTTTTTTTTATGGGGACGTATTAAATCATTAGTTTATTTTAGTGAGACAACAAATGCCGAGGACCTAAAAATAGTAATTCTATGAGTGAACGATTTTAGAATAGTGAAAAATGACACTGAATTGCTTTCTAAATTATTTTCTTTCTTTTTTAAAACGTAACCTCCACACTAGGATTTTCTCTTGTATTGTGGGGGCAGTGTACAAACATAAATTGCACAAGGACAAACATCCAGACCCGGAACAATTATTTGTAGGCCATACAAATACTGATCCGTGCGGCATTCGGACCCGCGGTCCTTAGCTCTGTAACTCAATTGCTAAGCCGTGGTGGACATTTTGAAATGTATTAAAATACAACGTTGCATGAGAGTTTAGGCTATCAGTAAGTTAAATAATTGATTCTTAAAATTATTGTAATCTTGATTCACATCTTTTAAACACGCCGTCTTTGAATTATTGTCGTATTGCCTCTTAGTTTTAGCAGTTCATTATTATTTACAATTACAATTAAAATGTTATGCAAATTCATAACATTTTGTAGCAAATTTTGCCTATTGACATTGTATCATAAACAATAAACAAAATTATTCAGAGTCGAAAGTACAATGCTTGAAGTGTGATTGAAAGATGCAATCATCATATACATACATACATAAACACTCACGCCTGTCACCCAGAGGGGTAGGCAGAGACTACGGACTTCCATTTGGCGCGATCCTGACACACCTCTCTCGCCTCTTTCACATCCATATATCTACGCATACACGCTCGTCGGTTAAGGGTACTCCTAATCTGGCCCATTTTCAATGTATCGCCGATCTGGTCGATAAACCTTCGTCTAGGGCGTCCCTTCCCGACCCTGCCGTTCACTTCTGCAACATAAATTTGCTTTGTCACTCTTTCCTCGTTCATTCTTTCTACGTGACCAAACCACCGAAGCATTCCTTTCTTAATCCTTGTCACAACGTCATCTTGCAAACCACACTTTTCTCTTATTACACTATTTCTCACCCTGTCATTCAGATTCAGCCCTAGCATACTCCTTAAGGAACGCATTTCTACAGCATTTATTCTACTCTCATGCTTCTTCTGCCAGACCCAACTTTCACTACCATACATTAAAGTGGGTACTAACACAGCATTATGAATTGCCATACGTGCCTTAGTTGACACATTCTGACTCCTCACAATAGCGTGTAGAGCCCCATTCACTCTATTTCCTGCGTTCACTCGTCGTTCTATATCCTTATCATATCTACCATCCCTGCTAAATAAACATCCCAAATATACAAACTCATCCACTTGCTCAATCAACTCCCCTTCTATTCTTATTTTACATAAAGTTTTACTTTCTTCTCTTTCAAAAACCATCACTTTCGTCTTACTTGCGTTCACTTTCATACCCCTTTCTTTCAATGAACAATTCATTAAAGTAACCATCATTTGCAACTCGGCCGCCGACGATGCAAATATGACTTGATCATCGGCGTACAAAAGGCATTTGACGGTTGACTCACCCATTCTCAACCCACATTCTTCAGCTTTCAAAGTTTGCAAACAACTGTCCATAAATAGGTTAAACAGCCACGGGGAAGCCACACATCCCTGTCTGACACCTTTATGAATGCCAAACCAGTCCGAGTAGACCCCGTTGATCCTGACACAAGCACTAGAGTCCCTATAAAGAGACCTTAATGCCTGTATCAAGCCAGCGCTCAACCCAAATGAGTTCAGTGTTTGCCATAACACGTTCCTGTCCACTCTGTCATAAGCCTTTTCCAAGTCCAAGAACGCACAAAAAACTTTCTGGTTTTTAGCCAAAAACTTCTCCGCTATCATGCGCATGGAAAAGACTTGATCCGTACACCCCATCCCCTTTCTAAATCCAGCTAAATGCAATCAAAGTTTACTAGACTTAAATAAACAACTCAATGCACGGAGTTCTGACATCTGTTAATGTTCATAGGTAGGTATTTCTTTAACGTAACCAATCATGTATTGTCGGCTTTTTCTAGGCTAGCAAGACCTATATCTAGCGTTCGTGGTTTTGTACGGTGACCAGAACATTCTTCCGGAATTAGAATAACTAATTTAATAAATAATCAATGTATAAACATGTTTAACTTAGAATTCAGTGTATGTATTATGATTATAACATAATATACTAATTGGGGTGTCTGATTATGTGCGTTAATTATGTTAGATAATGGATAAGTACCACCCATTATAGACGTAGACAGAGATAATGACAGAAGTCAAAGACAAAGAAGAAAGTAAAGATCAAAGTACAAATTTTGATTATAAGCGCTTAAAATTTGTGTTTTTGATGATGTCTGTCACCTTCTTTTTGAAAGTTAACTTGCTTGAGCGAAATAAGTCAACCTGGCTAAACTTTGCATTATATGTTCGGGGTAACCTAACCATGACAGTATTCGAACCGTAGTTAGTGCGACGTTGAGGCATATTGAATAGCGGTGTGTGACGTGTTCGACGCCTAGGAGCGCAGAATGCTACTTTATGCAACAGATCTGAACTGTCTACTCTGTCCCGAACAATATCAAATGAGAAGCAGACATCTAGTGTATCCAGTCTTTCTTCCAAAAGTTAATAGATTATTTTCGTGACAGGCTCAAGTATATGATTTGTGCGACTGACGAAACTGGTACGAGATGTGTCTTAGAAATATTTTTTGTATGCGCTCGAGGCGTTCTTTATAGACCTTGTATTGAGGGGACCAAATCTGACTAGCGTATTCTAGCAGACTACGTACATATGCATGGTATATATTCAGTGAGCCTATATTCTTAAATGTCTTGCAGGCTCGCAAGACGAATCCCAAGTTTTTATATGACTTTTTTGTGACTAAGTCGATATGATCAGTAAATGACATTTTGCTATCGAGGTAAACTCCTAGGTCACGAACCAAATTGACTCTTTCAATGTGAACACCATTAAAATTATACGTGTGTAAGATGGGGTTCGCTTTGCGAGTGAAAGATATGCACTGGCATTTTTTGGCATTCACTGTTATCTCATTAGTCATGTAATAATTATACAATACGCCCAGTTCCGCCTGTATCGTGTAACAGTCATTGATGCCATTTATTCTCAAAAAGATCTTTTTATCGTCTGCGTACATCAGATGTTTAGAGTGCATGAGACAATTAGGCATGTCGTAAATATTCGTATTGTAGAAGAGAGGTCCCAAGTGCGAACCTTGGGAGACACCGGAGGGTATTTCTGTTTAATCTGATCTGAATCCACCCACCACAACCGCCTGGGAAAGTTTACTTAGGTAAGATTCTATCCATCTTAGAAGATCCCAGTGTATGCCAAGTTTCCCTAGTTTGTTTCAAACGCCTTCTTAAAGTCCGTGTAGATCACATCCAACTGCCCACCATTTTCCATATTACTAATCACATATTCTGAGAAACAAGCCATGTTAGAGACAGTCGATCTCTTTTTAAGGAAACCGTGTTGATTCTCGGGTATTTGTTGGGCTATTATGGGGTAAATATTGCTATAAATAATTTTTTCAAAAACCTTACTTAATATACTAAGTATCGAGATACCTCTGTAATTTTCTACTTGGGTTTTAGATCCTTTCTTATGAATGGGTACGATGAGAGCTTTTCGCCATATATCAGGAAAGACACATTCCTTTAAACAATTGATATAATGATGAATAAAATATATGCAATAGGCACAGCGAGAACTTTTGAACATTTGACCCAGAATATTGGTGAGATTCTATCGCAACCAGCACCTTTATTAATGTCCAAACATTTTAGATAATTTTCCACTAAACTATGAGATATGGTGATTTGAGATATTGAGTTTAAAGATGCACTTTCTGCTGAACTGTGATGATGTGGAGTAGATGGGGCGCCGTATACGCTACGGAAAATATCGTTAAATGCGTTACAAATAGAAGTTTCATCTGTATAACTTCTATCTTTATATATTAATCTTCTAGGGTAATTGGACACGTGTGATTATGTATTTTGTATGGATAATTAATCAACTTGTCTTTGTAAATGTGTTGATGGAGAACATAACCATGAATGAAGAACAGGCAATAACGATTGCTACAGATAGAAAAGATGAAGAACAGCTGGAAGAAATATTGCAGTGGAAGAGAGTTGATGAAGGTGGGGAAACTTATTACATAGACATATCATCTATATCTGATATTCATTCATTGACGCGAATTCTTAAGTTCTAAAGTCCAAGGACGACACCAGTTAGACCGTTTTAGCACGATGAAATCACGTGACAGTTATATAGCATTGGAAGTCACATTTATTGTGGACATGTGGTCTGGTTTTCAAATATGTTTTATGTCAATTGTTGGAATGATAAAAGTGTACATGATAAATAAACTTTTAAAAAAATCCTTGTAACAATATTTAAAAGCTAAAATGAAAATTTATAACATATATAAGTAATATTATATAGAAAACAATACATACTAAAAGTGAATAAATGTAATGTTAATAATTAAAACAGCAAATAATTAGTTTGTGTTTTATCTGTTTAAAGATTAAATATGAATAATTTATGTAACAAAATTCACAGCTATTATTATTTCTTACCTGGTAACCCTGTTATAAACACTTCGGACTTTCCTTTTTTAGGTCCATTAATGTAATATTTCATTATTCTATAGCTGTTTGTTTCAGCAACTAACACAAATTGATTATCTGGCGAAATTACTACACCATTAGCAAACCACAAATTATCAAGTAGGACTTTGCTTGTATTTTTTGTTGAATCATAGTGTAATAAGCTGTAACAAATATATTACATTAAGTTACAGTATTTCAATCAGTTACGTTAAAAGAAAATCTAGCAATAGATAATTATAAACTTTACCGTCCAGATGGATCAGAAAGCACTGTCATTGCACCATCTTTTAAGTCGTAGTCACTAGATGAGTGTGTCCAATACAGGTCACCATTATTGTCCAGAGCAATGCTATTAAAAATTTTTGCTTGTTTTCCATCTATTTCCACATTTGGCGGAACAAGGAGCTGCTTTTTATCCGTCTTGAGGTCAATTTTCCAAATACCATAGTATGCATCGGCAACATACATTAATTTATTTTTTTCATCTATTTCAAATCCAAGGGGGCGTCCACAAATATGTTCTTGAGAAACACCAGCTAAAAAAATCGAATCAATTATTTGAATCATTGTCGCTGCTGGGGACAAGACGGCTTAAAATCTAAGTATTCAGTGAGGAAATACAGTCACTTTTTAGGTGAGTCGCATGCTCGTTTGTCCCCTCTTCTATATAAAAGAAGCCAGCGTTCTTGGCACTATACCTCGAGGAGTAGGACTGTATGGTAATTTCGTTTTAGTTGTTATGACATATTTAATATTTATATAAGTATAATTAATTTATGGTTAGAGTTCTTATGATTAAAAAATTGATTGGAGGTTATTATAGATATATTGGTTTATCTGTCTGTTAGTCTCTGCGACTGCTGTAAATTGTATCATTGTAAATCAATAAATCATTTTTCATTTTTATTATCTTTTTTTTTATTAATAGTACATGTGTAGTGTTCTGTAAGTATTTGAAATACATATCTGAATAGTAAAATATTGTGGATAACTGCATATTCCTTAATTGGAATCTCAAGCTTCAGGAACATTCTAGAATACATCACACAACTGGCTGTCATAACATAAGTAATAAATCGTCGTTGCGCGTGCAATACCGCGGAAGAGCAGTTTGTAAATACCGCGTAACAGCAAAAAGTGCAAAATTGAAATTTCGCGGCTACAGACCCTTAGCGCTGATTCGCTTATACTACTTCTCACACAATTTGAATTAGCCAATAAGAAACGTCATATTTCAATCAAAACAATACCGCGTAACAGTACTAGCGTTTGAAGTTGGCTGCAAATCCGCGTATTTACGAAATGGGCGAACAAATTGAAACACGATTAGTGCGTGCTCTCGAAAATAATTATTTTGTAGTGAATAATAACCACGTAAGTACGTTTTTATTCTTTATAGTGTTTAGTTTTTAATGTATTTATGCTTGAATAGAGTAATTAAGTACAATTCTTTAGTATTTTTATGATTGTGAGTAATAATAACCTGTAACACGTAGTTAAGTGGTATTGATACTACATTATACTAGTTGTGTTTATCATTTACGCGGTATTGCATTATATTAAATTTGTTTTTTTTTTTAGATACAAATAATTTGAAGTAACCGAATAATGATGGAGGACGGAGAAAATGAAGAGTTTTTAGAGAATGTTGATATTAACGATGACGTGGTAACTTTAAGAGATCTATTTGAAAGGCGAAAAATATTGTTGCGAAAAAAGAAGGAAATATTGAATAAACAATATTATGCAAATAAACTTGCTGCAGAAAATCAGCAACAAGAACTAGTTTCCGTTCCTTTGTCAGGGGAATTAGAGCAAGAACCTCCGAACCAAAATTTGACATCCGAATTGACTACGCTTACAACAATATTGGATACTACTTCAACACAGAATAGAGATGAGAATATTACTTCTATTGATGTAAACATTAATATAGTGGAGCCTAATAAAAATGACCTTGAATTTTCGTCCGATGATTCAGTCACTGATCCTTCATTTGTCGCCCTCTCAGACATAACAAATTTAAAGCCACTATCACCAGCAAATACGGAGTGGTTTCCCGAAAGGGAAATAGAAAATACGGCGAAGAAAAATGGAAGAAAGCGGAAAGGGAATCCTAATAACTGGAAAAGAATAATAAATAAGCGGCAAAGGATGATGGGCGAGGAATACATTGGATTTAAAAAAGATGGCACTAAATTCGTTCAAAATGATCCTAAACCCGCCAGAATAATGGGTCCAATATGTATGTCGAAGAGATGTTTCAGTGGTAAAGCTATGTATTGCCCAAAGCTAACAGAAGTGCGGTCAGAAATTTTTAAAACCTATTGGAAAATGAGTTGGCATGAAAAGAAAATGTATATAGCTTCAATGGTGGATAAGACACCTACAACTAGAAAAACTAAGAACTCAAATTCAAGGCGCAGTGACACCAAAGTTTACTATTTAAAAGTAAACGATAAAAAGGAAAGAGTTTGCTTAAAAACATTTTTGGAAACATTGGGCATAAAAGAATGGACAGTTCGATATTGGCTAGGAGAGAAGACGACTATCGACAATGAATCTGAACCAAGTGCTGTAGTAGCCACAGAAACAAAAAAAGAATCAGCCAGAAAATACTTGATGGCGCTACCGAAACTACCGTCTCATTACTGTAGACAATCTACTTCAAAGCTTTATTTAGAACCCATCATACAAACAAAATCACAATTGTATCGTCTATATGTAGACTACTCAGTTTCGCGAAATGAACCTGTGGCCTCTAGGAAGGTATTTGAAGGGGTTTTATTCGAAGAGAACATCAGTCTATTTCAACCAAAGAAAGACGCATGCGACCAGTGCTGCGCTCACAAAGCAGGTAACATGTCAGATGAGCAGTATATAAAACATATTGAGCTAAAAGACTTAGCTAGAATTGAAAAAACCCTTGACAAAGAAGCAGCACGGAAAGGGACGATACATGCATTAACAGCAGATCTTCAAGCAGTCAAATTGTGTCCTTCACTCAACGCCAGTGCACTATATTTTAAGACAAAACTTGCCGTCCACAACTTTACAATTTACAACCTGGGAACTAATGGAGTCGCGTGTTACTGGTTCGACGAGACGGCATGCGACTTAAAAGCTACTACATACGCATCATTTCTTGTAGATTATTTAACTAAATTACTGGAAAATGATCCAAAGGATGTAGTATTGTTCACAGATGGCTGCACAGCCCAGAATAGAAATAATATTGTGTCGAATGCGTTGTTGCGTTTGGCCATGGCCAAGAACATAGTTATAACTCAAAAATACTTGGAAAAGGGCCACACTCAGATGGAAGTCGATTCGGTGCACTCGGTGATCGAAAGAAAATTGAAAAATCGAGAAATATTTCTACCCTCACAATACGCAACAATCACGAAGGAGGCCAGAAAAGTGCCGAGTCCTTACCAGGTTATTACTCCTGATCATACATTTTTTAAAAACTTTGCTCATAAAGATCACCTCATTTATGATTCAATAAGACCTGGTCGTGGGGCGGGTGATCGTGTCGTCATGGACATAAGGGCCCTAAGATACAGTCCTAGTGGGACAATTGATTTTAAACTCCACTTTGTAGACGATTTTGTTCCTTTACCTAGGAGACCAAAAAAGATATTATCTGACTCTTTAATTGATTGCGTAGGTCCATTGTATGAATCCAGACAACCAATATCCAAAACAAAGTATGATCACCTACAGGAATTGAAGAGTGTCATACCTAAAGACTATCATAGTTTTTACGATAATTTACCTTTTAAATAATATTCCTAATAACCAAGATCTTAAATGCTGTGATTATTAATCGTTTTAATGAGAATTTAAGAACTAAGATAATAGAAGTACTTCTACGTCTAAGATAATAAGAATATAAGAGCATCCAGGTGTAATGATTGCCATATTTAATTGTTAAAGCTTTTAATAAAAAAAAAATCGTATTCGTCCAAGAAACTAATTAACAAAGATTGAAATGCTGGGATTTTAGAAGATCGAGGAGGCTGATTAGTTTATTATTCTTAATTAAGTGAACGTAATTGTTTTATTGTAATTAGAGAAATTCAGGGATTGTGTGATTAAATTGATATCTAGAGTAAGAGTTATTGTTTTTTTTTTCTAAGAAGATGTATAATTTTGTATGTTTTTTTCTACTATAATATATCATAATAAATTCAAATTAATAATATAATATTATGTATTTTATTTTAAGCCCGCGTATCTCCTAAAAGTATAGTATTTAAATGTAATTTGCTGGAACAAAACCGCGTAAGTGACTTTACACGAAATCTAAACAAGTTTCTATTACATTTACGTTAAATTTCTATAAAATAAGTAACAAAGAAGCTGCTATAAAGTTCAGTCGGTAATATAATTATAAATTACCAAGTTATTAAGTTTTTTCTTCTTCCTGTAAAATTCTAAAAATGTAGATACGCGGTATTTACAAACTGCTCTTCCGCGGTTTTGCACGCGCAACGACGAAATATTGTTTATTATTATGTAATATTTATAACAATTTAGTTAATAGATTTAAGCATTATTAACTATTTAGTATTATCACATTTAGCTCAAAAGTCGAGTTTCTTCAACACCTTATAATAAGTCCATAATTTTAATATATTAGTTAAAATAAAAAAAGTATACAAGATTATGATACGCACAGGATAATTATTTTGATATTTGAATCATCCCATGTGACCCTGCTTTTGGTCATGTTGTATGTTGGTGTTTGGCACGTTGCGTTAATTTGAGCACTGAATCTGTAGTCCATACAGCATTGATCAATTAATCATTCACATTACCAGTCAAGGTAATTACATATGGCTTCAATGATATGATAAAATGCAAACTATTGGAAGCCAAAAGGCTTCTTTCTGGCATTTCACATAGTCACCTTTTACTAAGGTAAGGGAGTGATGGATTCTTTTACCACACAAAAACAATTTTTTTTTTCATATAATCTGTTTTAGTGTAATTAATTATTGTTAAGTTGATAAGTAACTAATTATAGACTAAACTAGTTACTTATCAACTTAAGAATAACTTTAACCCAGAAGTCAATCAATGGATGCAACTCAACTGAACAACATGTGGGAGAATACAAAAATCTTCTCATCACATTACAACTAGTGTCATATCACAGCACAACCAGCATGTGTTACCAGTGATGACATTTGGAGCTAAGATTTGGTCCTTCACTGAAGGCACACCAAGCTATATAGAAGATTATATGTCAAGTTTCTCTGGGAGATATAATTGGTAATGAAGATAAATGCAGTAGAGCCATAGTAACTAACAGAGATCAGTAAGTTGATATGGCAATGGGCTGGCCATATAGCTCGAAGAACCAACATCTGATGTGAAAGAAAGTTCTCTAGTGGCAGCCTCAAGTAAGGAAAGTGTTGGGCCCCCCACTAGATGAAGTGACAACCTAGATGCTGGTAGCTCAGGACAATGTTTTGCAGTGTTCCTTAAGAGAGACTTTTATTCAGCAGTACACCTGTGATAAAGTAAATAAGATAGGATAGATGACATACCCAACATAGATGTTTTCAAATTTATGACATTATAATTACTTTTCTTTAACATGTGTTCTGTTTAACCAAATTTAACTTTATATTTTCCCATACTTATAAAATATTATACAATAGATCAGACTTAAAATTTTAAGGTTTTATGTACCTAGTTTATTTATTGGAAAATTACTATTTGCTAATAATTTTACTTACTGCATGGCTGTCCTATTTTGGTAACAAATGTGATATGACCTCCAGGAGAAATTTTAACTACTTCGCCGGTACCAAGTCCGGTGTAAAGTTCACCGTCAAATACTCGAAAAGCTTCAGGTCCTTTTAACTTATCCTTGAATAATTGTTGTGCATTATTCAAAGCTTCATTCGGTGATAAAACTCCAACTCTAGGTTGAGTTGGTTCAAGCCTTAAAAACACAATTTTATTACTACTTTCACTTAACGGTAAATTATGTACACAAAAAGTGAACACTCACTTTATATTGGTGAATTTGGTATATGGAGGCATATTAGGAATGAGAAGTACAACAGCAATAAATAATGCAAAATATAACAACAATTTAAATATTCGTTTTAAAAGTCCTACTAAAAGCCCCATTATTTTCTAGTTTGGTCAAAAAGGCAATAGAACTAAAAAAAATTCCTACACGTCGTGTCTCTCCTTCAACGAATGCGGAATGACCATTAGGCGTGTGTATCTCTTTACGGAAACGACTCACTGATACGAATCACTGAAGTGACACAAAAGATTGGTTCAGTAACAACGTTTCAAATGTATCATTTGTATCTGGAACAGTGAAACATTACTTTGCTCTTTGCTCATTTCGCGCGACGCGTCGCTTGCGAGGCGACTGAGCCACGAGCGAGAGAGAGAGACTGAGACAATGATTAACTTAACTATTGAGTCACGAGTGGCGAGTGAGCGGGCGAAATAATTATAATTCACACAAGTCAGATAGAGATAACAAATAAGAAGTGTATCACTCAACTCGTACGGATTTTCGCTGACGTTATTCATGCAAGTAAAAATTACCAATAAGGCGCTTATGTGTCAAATACTATACGGTCGTTTTTTGTATGTAACTATGTATATGTCATTTTACGTTGATGCGGCACTTGTCAAATTGTTTATATTCATTAGCGCCTGTTTACGAAAACATACTGAGTTATGTTTAGGATTTATTTGAGTAGTGATTATTTGACTTTACTTTCTTCCTTTTCATCATAAAGTTTAGAGTTATGATACTTTACGAGTAAATTCTGTGTACATAGACATTGCTGTTTTGTGTAAATGGACATTTTTGTAAATAATGAATTGACATAGTGACATTTTTGTTAAAGTATGAAGGAGAATCGATTTTATATACAATCTTATTACGGTACACAATAAATAATCTAAGCACTTATATTATTCAGCATTTTTGCAACATAACATTTCACGGATCAGTCAATAATAAACGCCCGCGACGAAACTTAATGTATTCGGAACATTCTTTCTTTTATATCTTTTGGAGTCGATGATACAAATGAGCCAAATGAAACATATCAGTGTTTCGGAACATTCCAGTGATCAAGATGCAAATGTTCCAATCCCAAAAATGATACACTTTGCCCACCTCCAATGACCATAGATAATACACTATATACCTGGGAGGAATGACAATTGACAAATGATATTAGCCAGCGGTACCAACACCAATTTGTCAAATTCCCCAATTTAAGGACAAAACTTAAACAGATTCCCCACTAATTCCCCTCAATTTTATTTTAAGAAATGAAACAATTTTCAAATAAATTTACAAGAGTTATTTTTAAGTAATATTTTTTTCCTTTTCTACCAATTTTTTTTCACACTGCATTTTTTTGTAACAAGCATTTTGCACCACGGAGTATTGTTAATTCATTCCTTTATTGCCATTAAAAAGTACCACAGTATCTGCATGCGGTTATCTGCTTTAAAATAAAGAAATGAAAAGCTTTAAATTATACACAAAAGTTGCCGAAATAAATCCAAAAATTAAATGTATTTACGATATTCATAAGTAACCTAACAAAAATGTTAAGATAAGTATTTAGACTTCTTGAAAAAAGGTTCTGACTTGGCTTGGGTTATCGATTATCTAAATCCCCACATTTTTCACACAATATCAATCCCAACCAACTTTAAATTCCTCGTAATTTGAGAAATTCCCCACATGTTAGCAACTCTGCAGTTGACAGACTAATATGAGTAGAGACGTGGGTCGTTACGTCATTTTCAAGAAAGGTAACGAAACCAGTGACTGGGTCTGCGTCACCTGTTTCAAAACTAGTGATTTTTGTAACTGGCTATTTTTATTTGGCTACTGTGATTGTTTGCATAAATACCACCAAGAACTATACAATTACACATGAAACGAAAATAAATTTAATCACTATCTAAGTGTTTCTAGCTATACAGTTAAATCAATAAATTAACTTCCCTTCATATTTTATTCAGGCTTAGGACTGACTGCATTAAATGTATTTATGATTGTTTTGTATTTACTATGAAACTAAGATTTTCATAAAATTATTAATGCAGGGGTATTTACAAGTCAATTTGATTGTATATACAATGATTATTGATATTCACAGTTTATTTAAACTTGTACAATCCACACTAATTATATTTATATAATATAATAACAAAGAAACGTTACAGTAAATGTACATAAAACACCAAAATAACATATAAATGTAAATTTTTACAAGATAGTATTCAAAATTATAAACAAGTACAACGATGAACTAAAACAAACTTAATTATTTTACTTAAATTCAATGTGACTATCGCTTCCCGGAATTGCAAACCGTTGGAATTACTTACAAGCAAAGATCACTCTATTTATATTGTCTATATCTATAGTCTTACGTATGAAAATTAAACGTACAATAATACTGTTACATGCGCTGTTTTGTTTATTGTTGTATGCCACATGTGCGCTTTGCGCTTGATCGATCGACAGTCGACTCTCGCCACAATCACAGTAATAACGCATTTACAAAAATCACTACTTGTAATATGACTCGAAACTAGTGATTCGGTTACATGCCGCGTAGCCAGTTATTGTAACTAGTGACGTGAAATAACGCCCACGTATAAATATAAGTATGTTGCATAATACATTACTATATCATAGATAAATATATATGTAGCAAGCTATACTATATCCAAGGAGATTACGATCTCCTTGATTATAGCATAGAATATAGTCTTTGCCTTATTTACTCTGTGGTTATAGCATGGTGCGGGTAACAGCTCACGCCTATGAAGTTTCGTATTTTTTTGTAGATAGAGGATTGACTACACTGATATGATACTATGTCTATGTATTAGAGTTTTGGCGGGAAATTGACCGGCGGCGGTTTGCTGCTCCTGTATTATTGTTTAAATAATGGTTTGAAGTGGACTTTGATATGTAAAAGTGTTGCGATTTTGTGTATTAAGTGTCTACGCATGTGAACTATTAGTGGAAACAGTGAAACAAGTGCTCTGATGGTGATGGATTCTCAAGATAAGCTGTTTGTTTGCATAGGCACCTTTAGATACCATCGCCAACTATCAGCTGTCTGCTGGATCAAGTTGCCGCCAAAATCTCCCAAGAACTGCACAATGTGACGCATCAACATATTGTGAAGCAGTATACTATGAAGGAGTGGGGAAATTACAATAAACCGAATAAAAATACTTAAGACTTGGCCTAAAGGTCTAGATACCAGGCCATAAACTCCAAAAAAAAATGTCTATGTATTTTTTTAGATAAACTGTCATACAGATAATATTGTACTTCATTTTTTTTATAACTGGCTTTACGGCTCTGAGTTCTATCCCTTCTGAGCCTAAATTGTACTTCATGGATGGGTACCGCCAAAGAGTATAGTAATAGTCCTATACAGGAAGGTACCGCCCACTTACGACAGTGATATGCTACGCTAAGCTATGCCATACCATAACGAACAACCACAAACTTCATCATCATTATCAAAAATCGGTTTTGAAATAAATCGAATATATAAAATACTTAAATATGTATTGGAATTGGAACTAATCGTTCAACAAATTCTAATTTACGGTAATAAAGCTAACATAGACGAATATGCATTGTTTCCGATGCATGGACGATAAATTATTCGTTGGTCAACTGAGACAAAAAAAAATAAAGCAAATTACGCATTATGTCAAAAAGACTATCATAACTCATGGCGGCCAAAATGACTATAAAAAACCTATTTTTATTTCATTACATTTATAAACCAAATTCTCGATTATTTTTATCTTCCCTCTCAATATTTGGCCCATTGGACCTTGCAAAACTAATACACATATAGCAAAAGGCGCTAGTACTTGTACCTTGAAAAGCTGCAGGTGCAGTATACACCGTATTGATAATTATAGAAGAATAGAAGAATAGATGCTGGCAGTCATTTTATTTGTTTAAATGTTAATATGAATGTTGCAATCAACATGAAATAGAAGATGATTTTTATTTTCAAATTAATACATAGCTTAATCTATACATTTATTTATTAAAAGACTGAAGTGTCTTTTAATAAATACATATGACAGTTTATACGGCATTTATAACAAAAGACAAAATAATTTTTAAAATGTTTGTTTTACTGTCTGTTTGTTCCGGCTTATAGCTGGCACTGACAGATAGCTGATGTTATAAGAAGTAACACATGCTAATTTTATTTGAGAAAAAAATTAGGATCCAGCGCAAAAAAATTAAAACCCATGAAATTCAACCGTAGTAAATACCAAGCGGGCGAGGTCCGGCAACAGCTATTATGTAACTATTATGTCATAATTTGTATTAAACTTTAACTTAATTTTACATGCATTGTAATGATTGTAGTTTATAAAGAAACATATGTTTCGGTTTTAATTTGTGTATCGATAGCTAATCGATAACTTTTGCTTTGCTTTGTGTATCGTTAATCGTCTTTTTTAAATCGATTTAACAATGTTCCATCTCTAGACACACCAAAAGTGTAAACTGTCACCCACACCATGCTATAACGCAAATACTATAATATATAAACAGAAGCATTTAAAATTGCTTATAGGTCCCATCACTTAAAAAGTACGCTGAGCGACAGTGGAGGGGATGTGTACAGGATGTGCACATGGGTACAGTCACGTTCTACGTTCAAGTTCCATCTAGTATGCTATAGTTTTATAATATAAGAGTAATTGTTTTATTGTAGAATCATAATAGGTACTTTACTGGCTACTTAGAACTTTGGAAGAGGTTGAAATTAAAAATAGATAATATTTACTTGAGCATTATTTTTTTATTTCTGTCGTAAAATATAAAGTAGGTTGTAACAAGAAAACTTAACCTAAGGGTGACACGCCACGCCGTCCATTATATCGTTTTGGGTCACATGGAAGCCAGATATCGATGGTGTGTTGGTGTTACTGGATGATACTTCATCATCACTTTCATCTTCGCTTGAGCTTCCGTCATCAAAATCATCATTATCAACGCGAATGATAAATGTTTCCGTCATCAGGCCGACCACATCGTAACTTTTTCGGTATTCCTCCTCAATACTTTTAACTTTACTGCACAAATTTCCCATTCACCTTCTCCCATCATATTTACCTTTTCGTTCTCTAGTTCAGTCATTCCGAGCGAGCATTCCCCCGTCGCGCCCCCTTCATACCACCAATTTGATCGAAAAATCGCTCAGTGCACAGGTACAAGGTCAGCGTTCTTTTTACGTGACGGGACCTATACGCATCAATGACATCTGTTAATGTCAAAGTCTTGGAGTCTTGGATCTTGGAGTCAAAGATTGACATAAATAACGATTATTGATTTCGTTTTGGAAAAGGAAACGGTATTTGGTTGCTTTGAGGTTAAGTGAGAGATACAAGTGTCGTAGTTTTTTTTCGCTTAAATTTATTGTTTTATTAAGTTCTGTTGAGTCACTATAGTAATGGGAAACACAAAAGGGTCAAAATATTACTACCAAATACTATTAAAATCGTAGCAAAGATCATGTATGTACATTACATTAGTTTTTATTTCACTTCAATACATGCAGTATTTCTGAAGATATAACTACGAGAAGTTTAAGCCCTTTTTGAATTTCAGAGATTACGCGCGGTCCCACTATGACGTCACACTCCCGCAGACCGCGACCGCGACACAAACGCGGCGCTTGACCAAATTACGCGGGTCTCGTTTCATTTTTAATCGATCGTCTTTGTATTCCTACTACTTATAGTGTTTGTGCTTGTATTTCAAAGAAATAATATTATCCTCTAAGTCCGATTACACTAAAGTGAAACGTGTAATGCTGGAATGGAAGGTTTTGTAAAAGGACAGTTGGACAATCTGCCAAGAGTGGATAGTTTGACGGTGGCACAATATTTCATGGAGAATCAGGATTTAACGGGGCTTAGCTTTCCATTGACTCCCGTCGAAATGGGGGTTGATACGTATTTTTACAGAAAAGTTACACTATTATAAGCACACACACAAAGTTACAACATGCGGAAACGCGTAATTTTTGAGAAAAAAAGTTATTGAAAATCAATTATTCTTGCATTGTTTATATCTAATCCTACCATAAAACTGACGCCATTTTGTAATGTCATTGTTGTCAGTAGGGATGTCAATTCTTTCCGAAAAAGGTCGATTTTTAAATCGATTCAAATCGTAAGCTGATGTATCGGTTCACAAAAAATCGATTTCTAAAATATATATATTTTTTTATGTTTGCATAGGGATATAATTCCATATAAATATAATTCCATTTTATGATAAACAAGAAAGATACCATAATAAATGATCTCTTATTGAAATTTGTTTTATTTTAACAGTACCAATTAGGGCAGATAACAAGTAAAATAGGTTAGGTTCAACTTATGTCAAAGAACCGAATTGATTGACCCCGACTCCACCTGGTACGAGTCTGTCCTACCCCTAGAGTGGTTTTAAAAAGCCGGAGACGTAGCAGTCTCAAAATAGATACAGAAATCCTTCTGAATCAGTCCCCCTATATTTTATGATGAAGGGGATTTTTTTCTCATAAAATGGATTTATATTTACATTATAAATGCAAACATGAAAAAAATATAGATATTTTAGAAATCAATTTTTTGGGAATTGATACATCAGCTTACAATTCGAATCTATTAAAAAAAAATCGATCTTTTTCAGAAAGAATCGACATCCCTACTGACAATAACAATAAAAAATGGCGTCAGTTTTATTGTAGGATTAGACATAAACAATGCAAGAATAATTGTTTTTCAATAACTTTTTTCTCAAATATTTCGCGCTTTCGCATGTTGTAACTTTGTGCGTGTGCTTATAATAGTGTAACTTTTCTGTAAAAATACGTATCATCCCCCAACTCGATGGGAGTCAATGGAAAGTCGTACCTTTAACGGCTACTGAAATTCGTGGAATAAAGATAAAAAGGTACGTACCTATGTTCTAAGTAAGCATTAGGTACCTACTCTTCTCGGTAAGCATTAGGTTGAAGTTTGAACAAATATATAGGATGTAGGTATTGGTACAAACTTAAACCTAACCGAAAGTTTGTGTGTTTCATTTAATACTTACCTAATATGGGTGGCGATAAAAAATACTAGGTACCTACTCGTAATTCACATCTCGAGTTTGTCGATGATTATTTTGTGTTTTATTAGTTTAAACTTACAGAAAATGTCAATATTTACCCATATACTATATAATAGATGTGGGTAAGTCCTACTACCTAGGTATTTACGTAGTTATCAGTTTTCTAACTAGGCAAATAGGTACTTATTGTTCTATTGTTATACTAAAACAGATACTTACCTATTTTTGATTGATTTTATCCAATGCTCGCTTTAGTTTATTCATGTACAGTTTTTTAAATTAAAAAATTAAAAAAAATCTAAGTTTTACTTACAATTTTTATTGGTTATTTATTAATGCCCGACGCAAAAAGAGGGGTGTTTTAAGTTTGACCGCTATGTATGTCTGTGTGTCGTTGTGTTTGTAGTACTATAGCTCATAAATGGGTGAACCGTGTTGTTTTTTTATTTTGTATTTATTGTTGTTTTTAACATTGGTTCATAGAATGTTTTATCTAAATCGGCTAAACCGTTCTAATAGTACATTAAAAACGTACGTTTCGAAAACCTAAATATAAACCGTGTTTAATGTATATACGTTGCTATCGTTAAAAAAATACAACGAAAACTAAGGATAAATGCGGGCTGCGAGTTTGATACTTCTGACATCGGGCCGCGAGTTTGATATCGTAGTAGGAATAAAATATATTATATTTATGTATATTTTGTATATTTTGCCATATGTGTATTTTGTGGCCCGCCAATACAGTCGGTTGAGGAGCACTGCACTGCGCTGCTACCTATCTATCTAAACAATCAAAGTAGACAAGTAGGTATGTTTAGTAGGGCAAGGATAGGTAGAGAAGAAGGATCAACTTATTACTTACAAAAAATATTTATATCGAAATGGTCTTCACAGCAGTGTGCTTTAGTTTTAGGGCCTATTGAATAGACTCCCTCATTTTTTAATCCTCAGGCACATAAACAAAAGCGTTTATTATGGTGTTTTAACTGTTTAATTGAAGCACTGAGGCACAATACAGTATTTGTTTTCCATTTTTACCACAGAGAACTTTAAAATTCTGATTTTTACTGCGCAGCGGCGTGCAGACGAGAGCGCGATTGTTGCATGAGCGGGAGTGTGACGTCATCGGATAATGAGCGCCCGCTCGCGTTTTTAAAAATCTTCGCTGTGAAACACGCACTTTGATCGTTAATATCTCAGCCAATTTTTAAGACATGAAAAAAGTAAAAACACAGTTGTTATCGTATTATTTTGTAGATTTATTTGGCATGTATGTGTTAAAGTAAAAAACGTTCGTCAGACCTATTTCATATTCCATAATCTCATATACCCATCCTTATTTTATTAATAAACAACTAAAGTGCTCTCAAGATGATACCGCGGCTTTTCTAGTTCACGTAAGTAAAACGTCAAATGATCAAGTTTCCTTAGTAACTCTCAAACCAATTAAATTCGGTCACTTTCTGTATCACAACAATATTAAAAATGTAGTTTGTGATGGAGTCAAAAAAATTGGACGAAACAGGATATCGGTTGAGTTTAAAACAGCAGCGGATGCAAATACTTTTATTGATCACCCAGCTCTTCAGACTTCTAAATATGAAGCAACTATCCCCTCATATAGTATCACTAGTCAGACAAGTTCCCATAGAGTGGACATTAGAAGAATTAATAGCAGCTATAGAAATTCCCTCTGGATATGGTGCTATAATTAAAGCTCGCCGACTCAATATACGATCAGTGAGTGACAGCAATAGCGTTTCAAAGATTCCAACTCAGACAGTAGTTCTAACTTTTTCTGGACAAAAACTTCCGCCACATATTTACTGTTTTTACACCTCTATGCCAGTAGAAAAATATGTTTTGCCACTCATTCAAGTCATAAATGTTGCAGATTTGGCCACGATACTTCCCAGTGCCGATCATCCCCTCGCTGCTTTATATGTGCACAGAATTATGAAGGTTTATCATGTACTAGGCAAACTCCTACTTGTCTATTCTGCTCATGACCCCTCACAGCAAAAGACTCTACCTGCCCTGAACATCTAAGGCAAAAATCTATTAAACTAGTTATGTCACAAGAAAATATATCTTATTTAGAAGCTGCAGCTAGATTCCCTCTGGTACGAAGATTCTTTGCTGACACAACAAGAAGCCCACCCCGTAATTCTTCTCATCAGACCCCTTATCCCATAAATGACAGTATTTCAACTCCTTCGGCTCAGCCTACACAATCTACATCATATAAAAACAACATTGTCGGAGCGTCAAACATAAAAAGAATGAACTTATCTTTCTTATTAACAAATTTAGTCCACTTGTTCATGTGGCTTCTAAGCCTCCCACCTGACTCCCAATTTAGGATCTCAGGTTATTCATGTCTTCGGGATGATACGAGCGATGGACATGCTGGTTTCTCTATTGTGATCTCAAAAAAAATTACATATTGTTCTATACCTCTTCCTCCCCAATTAATGCTGTTGGAGTCAAGGCTCTCATCATATCTTTTCTGTCTGTATACATTCCTGATCCTAATGTGACCATCTTAAATAAACTTTTTAATCTTATTTCTTCTCTAACCCTCCCCGTTGTTGTCATGGGAGATTTTAATATATACCATACTTCATGGGGCTCACATAGCTGCGATTCTCTATCATCTACATTTCTAGATATGATAGACGACTTAAATCTTTGTATCCTCCTACTCGCCGTGTTTCTCCTTCTCAGAACGTAAGAAGTGCAGTGGACTTGATTCTTTGTTCTCCTGGCTTAGTTTCCCTTCTATCATGGAAAACATTAACAAATTCACATGGTAGTGATCACTATCCAATTTTTATCACATCTGTTGACTCTACAAGAGCAAATTCTAAATTCAACCCAAGGTTAAAATATAATTTATCAAAGGCATACTGGCATCATTATTATTCTGTCTAAGATCAAGCGACATCAACAATTCCTTCTTTGTATCATGAAAATCAGTCTATACAGAATTCAAAAATGCATTATTATCTTCCGCCAATAAGACTATTCCTTTAAAACAACCCTACAGAAACAATTTGGCCTCACCTCCTTGCTTGCACATTTGCTTGCGAAAAAAGGAAAGAGGCTGAACAAAAATATTATTTATCTATGACCATGGAAAACTACATTTCCTATAAACAAATAGCAGCTGAAACAGTAAAATTGCTATTTCAGAAGAAAAAAACCGGCTTCTACCTTATCTCCTTCCACACCTCCTTTCCTAGTCTGGAAAAACATTAAAAGATATCGCTGTTCTAATGCAGTTGAACAAAATGTTTCTTTCAATGACCCTTCAATTTGGCTTGAAGAATGTGCACTTAATCTTGCCCCTTCTTCAGCGCCCACACATGCTGAATATTAAGTTTGTAATTTTCCTTCTATACAATCTCCAGATGAATTTGATGCCCCCTTTTCTTACGAGGAATTATTTACAGTCCTTCAGGGTCTGCTGCTACTTCTATTGTCTGCCGGTTGAGAATTGGGTATCCCTGTACCTATGTTCACCTAGCTAAACTCAGGATTAGGGAGAGTTCTTTGTGCGAATGTGGTTTAGACGAGGAAAACACTAACCATATTTTTTTAACTGCACCAAATTGTCATTATGTCTTTACGATTATCTGCCCCCTGACATCCCAGGTCCCATAGACTTTAACTCACTTCTAATCTTCACAAATACCTCTTTTGTATATATTTTATGTGATTTTATTAATTCTAACAACATTAAACTATAATTTGTTTGTCATATAATAACACATTAGTATTGTTCTAACAACATTGTCTGTCTTTTGGTTTAGGTGATTCAGCAGATAAGTTGACCAAAATCATTCACATAATATTCGTTGTTACCATTTCTTGTATTATCAATTTCCCTTTTTTAAGCAGAGTTTGTGTGCAAATTAAACCTTTTCGCATGTAACATGTCATTGGTGAATTCATCGTAACCGTCATAAAGAAAGAAAAAGAAGAAGACATAAATGACCACCATAAAATAGTTTTTTATATATACACTGCACTGATCTCTGTTAAACAAGCACGCTGGACTGGCTAGGGTCAGGCAGGGTAATTGTAAAATATAAACAGGGGTGACTGAAAACAAGCTTCAAAAATATCCTGTCATTACAATGTTTTCGAGTTCTGCATAGAAAAAAACGTAAATTTTGTCCATGGAGAACAAGTCTCTCTCTACACTCACCATACGAAATACAGCAGCGTTAAGCTGCTATTTTACGCTGGTATTCTGTGAGAGTGTGGTCCTTCCCCGGTCGAGCCGACCCATTCGTGCTAAAACTATACTAGTAATATAGCTGTGGCATGGCTCTACCACGTAACATAATCATCATTCCTATAAAACAATTAAAAATTTTTGGGGTGAATGAAAATATCGGGTTAATTAAAAATAATGTAACTAATTGTGTATTCTTGGTGATTGGTAAGTTCATTTTAAGGTACACATCATGCTTAGGAATTATAAGAAAAAGAAAAAAGGTCCATCATAGTTTTTAACAGATATTCAAACGGCTATCGAAAATGTAAAACGAAAAGGCGAGCATACCTAGTATCTATACTATGGTAGAGTATGTTATTCTACACTGCTGCCATATTTTACGGTATGTTATTCTACTACCATATTTCACAGAATAAAAGGCAGATAAGTAAGCCTAAACAGAATGGGTGTTGGTGTATCAATAGCTCTACTACGAAAATTCTCACGTAAAGACAGATACATTTAACGCCGTAACTGATATTTCATCTGGTAGAAGTATAACTAATAAAAATAAAATTAAATCCCCAAGTAAAGAAACTTTAGAAAAAAATATTTGGGAGTCCACGAAAATGTAAAAAAGCTGTCGTGCCGAGACTAAAGTCTAGCTCTTTTGGAGTGGTTTTGATATCCTCAAATATGAACTTCAGACGGTTCATTGAGTCCAAGGCCAAAACAGCTGCAAGAAAGCTAGGAGTCCTTGCAAAGGTGCGGCGATACTTCACGCCGGTACAGCTGCTTACTTTATATAAAGCGCAAGTCTGTTAGTGTATGGAGTATTGGAGCTGCAAATTTCCACTTAACTGCTTTGGAATCCATGAAAAGGCGTGCTAAGAGGCTTATTGGTGACCCGAATTTGGTTAAAACCAATCTTACCAGCTTCGAACACGGGCGCAAAGTAGCCAGCCTTTCGGTTTTCTATAGGATGTATTTCGGAGAGTCTGCGCAGGAATTGCATAATTTAATTCCTCCCTCTCCTTTACCCCATCAGACAACCAGACGTTCGGCCACCCTTTCGTTGTTGACTTACCACGCATTCGAATCAAACGGTTTGCTGCGTCGTTCATTATGTGTAAAGCAAAGGAGGGGAATAAGTTGCCAGCATCTGCCATTCCAATCGATTACAGTCGTGGTGTCTTCCAGGCAAGAGTGAATAGGCTTTTGTTCAAGTCAGTGCGCTTTACTATCTTAGGCTACATCACCACTTACCATCAGATGGGATTGTAATTAACCGCTGGATTAGAATAATATATAAAAAAAAAGAACTTCTGTGGTTGAAAGAAGCAGCTAGGTAAATAAATCTTAACCTAAATTAAATGGTCGAAGATGCAAGAAAAATAATGGTAAAAACGTAAAAGATCAAAAAATTATTTGAACCAGAATTAATAAATATAATAAACATTAGTTCAAAAACGGTTACAATATAATTTTACTTTTATATTTTTGTTTTCCATTACCCCCTGACATTGTAATTAAATATATTAATTTGTTTACAATTACCCTGAATTATCATAATTGTTATCAACTACCCCAGTATTGCATTGATATTGTAACTATGCCAAGTTTTGTTTTGTTTACATTGACAATTGATGATATTGCGAATAACACTTCCATCTGAAAGCAACATAAATATAATAGCAATAAATAAGCATACGATAAATAAAAATGGGCATATTTATGTAAAGAACACACTTTTCATGGTTTACATTTACCCCACTATTTAAAAAAGGATTGAAAATCAATGGGGCAATTGTAAACAGTCAATTTCAAAAATGGATATATAGGTACTGCCTAGTCTAACTATTACTATTGAATATAATTTGTAATATATTCAACTACTTTAAGGTACATATTCATTGTCATAAATATATTTGCTATGTTTTTATGGGAATTAGAAACGACTCGTTAGGTTTTTTTTCTATACTGTTTACAATAATTACCCTGTGTGAACCGATACACCATGATATAACTAGGCTTTTTGATTTCCGCCATTTTGGCGTTGATAGCAGAAGTTAGCGTCCACGGAACTGATAATTGAGATAGGACAGTGTGACACAATATATCGATAAAAATTCTGTACCCAGGCCTAAACATTTTAATATAATGTCATTTTAATTTAATACAATAAATAAATGTGTTATTGAATAATTATGTTTAATAAGACAAGTGACAGATTTTTAAGAGCCTATATTATCGAGTTTTTTATACAAGAGTGGGCAATCGAGCCGTGTGGGCTTACCTGATGGTGAGTGACTACCGCTCTCTCATTTAAAACTGCAACATGAGGGGAACTCAGGTGCGTTGCCGGCCTTTTGGAAAAGAGTAAGCTCATTTCTTGAAGGTTCCTAAGTCGTATCGGTCTGGAAAAATCTCAGGTGGTAAACTATTTACGTATTACGTGGTAGAGCCATGCTGCAGCTATATTATTGGTATAGTTGTAGCACGAATAGGTCGGCTCGACAGGGGCAAGACCACGCTCTCACAGAATACCAGCGTAAAATAGCAGCTTAACGCTGCTGTGTTTCGTATGGTGAGTGTAGAGAACCGGAGACCCTTTTTGCTGGAAAGAGGCATACAATCTTAGTCCTCACGGGTAACAACGCATCTGCATTTTGATTCGTAATCGAGGATATATGTAGATGTCTATTCGCCACAGCATCCGGATCTGTACTACCAATAAATAATGAGACAAGCAAGAAATAGAAAAAAAAACGGCTGGCGTTGATAATCATTAAAGGAGTGGTCTTTCATCATGATAACGCCAGATCACAAGATTACTTATCTGTTTAAGACTTTCAATACCTACACACTAACATTCCTAAAAATCCAGTATTTGCCTGAGTACTTAAAACTGATTTAAAAGTTTTAGTCATTATTTTCTTTTGTTGCTTGTGTTCTTTAAAAGAAAGCTTTCTTTAGGTTTTAATATTTAAGATATAATTTTTTTCCATTATAAATGGGATGACTAAATCCATGTTCCTTCAAACCTCTGGTATTGAATATTGAATATATCAAATAAAACTACTTGTCGCATTTTTTTAATCAAAATCCCAAGATTTCTACAGCAACGTTTATTTTTTATTATGTCACTACCTACAAGATGGTAACAAATTATCAAACAGAATGAACCCATATATATTATAATTAAATGTAATAAAACTTTAAAACAAAAACGTCTTGAATTTGTATACAATATACGAAGAAACTTTTCCCCGGTCTTATATACTAACTAAAGGTGTAACAAAATAGTACTTAATAACTTAGGGAATGATTCTGCCCGTCAACATGAATATTTTTTATTATGGGATCATCTTCGAAATTTTCAATTTATACGTGATAAACCCATACTGCAGCTATATTACTGGTATAGTTGTAGCACGAATGGGTCAGCTCGACCGGGGAAGGACCACGCTCTCACAAAATACCAGTGTAAAATAGGAGCTTAACCCTGCTGTGTTTCATATGCTGAGTGTAGAGAACCGGATACCCTTTTTACTGGAAACGTGGCATTCCATCTTAGTCGTTAGGGGTTGCAACGCATAAAGATAAATATAAAGATATTTATTTTGTAAAACATGAGTATAAATATAAAGGTGTTAAAAAACTTAAAACGAGCTACATGTTTTGCCATTTATGGCGTACAAAAATTATACTTCATATTTCATTAGTTATATAAGATTAAAACTAATGCATCTGCATTTTGATTCTTAACCGAGGATAGATGTATATGTCTATGAGCCACAGCAACCACTTACCATCAGGTGGACTGAGTGCTCGTTTGTCACCCTGATCCTATAAAAAATATCTCAAAATCAGTTATTCCATACAAAATTTCGTACAAACTTGCTTAAAAAATGTATGGAAGACCTGATTTTTCTTGCGATTTGGAAGATAGATCTATAGTAAAAGTTGTTCATATTAAAAGCACTATTTTGATTACACCATATATATAACTATTTTTTTAAATAATTTGTGCATATTAGTTATGCATGTAAATAAAAAAATTAAACTGATAAAAAGGAGGCCTAATCATTTATATGTCATTTATTCAGAAGATAAACCTATACATAATATACACAAATATATTGATACATTCGTTATTAATAAACTATTCATTTTTAAGTATTTCTGGAATACATTCATAACTATGAACTTAACTACTAAGCCATAGCATAAAATAAAATTTCCCGTTAATCGGGTAATAGTTAGGCTGCTGGCATATACAATTTTTCACGCACACTAGGATCATGCAAATTGTCTTATACACACTACAATATTAAGATGCCGCAATCATGGAGCTTCCTTGCAGGAGCGCGGTATTTAGTCAGAGCGCGCGATGACTTATCATTAATCTATGCGAGTCAGTATTGAATTGGCGATACAAGCGAATACTTCAAAGCGATACAACTGTGAACCTAAGTGATCAGTAGAACAATTGTGTTTTATTATTAGGTGATCTTAAATTGTAATTAGTGTTCTGTAATTAAAGGTCAATTCTGGTAATTCACTCGGCATTTTTAGTTGTATTGAACCCCAAGCTCGTAACAATTGGTGTCAGAAGTGGGATCAAATCATGCCGATTTTACCAAAGGACGACATGCAGGGTATCCGTATCCGAAGTAAACGCCAGCTGGAAACGGACCAGAGACGATTTGGTAACGCAACGCCGCAAACGTCGGAGGGCCAGCTGCAGACCACGGAGGCTGGCCCTACATCTGCAGTACCTGACTTAGGTAGGAGGAGGAACAGCTCCTCCGACAGGAGGAACAGGTCCGTCGGTTGGAAGAGAAGCTGGAGCAAGGTATGGAAGAGCAGATGCTCTTCATGAAGGATCTTCACGCTACCTTCGGGAAAGAGATAGGGGAGGTGAAGGGTAGGGTTGCTCAACATTTAAACCGCTTGTCGGAAGCTGAAACCCGAATCGACCAAGTGAACAATCGGGTTGACAACGTGATGGCTGACGTGAGGAAAACGCTAGACGATCTCAAACTTGGGGATGGAATTACAGCTCCCGTGGTAGGTACAACACCTTCGCTATGTGGATTCAAAGTGCCACCGTTCAGCGGGACTTCTTCTTGGTCGGCCTACAAAATCCAGTTCGAGGCTGTCATGAAGGCGAACGGTTGGAATAAAAGTTAGGCCATGACTGCTCTCACCCTAGGCCTGAGCAACCAGACCTTAACTGTTCTGGAAGCTTTCGGTAAGGAAGTGACTTACGAGCACCTCCTTGAGGCATTGGAGGCGAAATATGGCGACGCTCACCTGGAACACGTCTTTCGTGCGCAGCTCAAAGATCGCGTGCAACGCAGCAACGAAAACCTGCAGCAGTGGGCCCTTGAGGTGGAGAAGCTGGTTCGGAAAGCATACCAGTCTGTACCTGCGCTCTTTGTAGGGAACCTGGTGCAGACATTCATCGACGGCATCCGCAACCTTGAAATCAGAGCTGCTGTGAGGCTCGGGTACCACGAGACGCTTAAGGACGCGATGGCCTATGCACTGGAGGTGGAAGCCGTGCGGCAGGATCATCGTTCCCATCGCGTCAGGGAGGTAGCAGCAGCTACAGTTCGCGACCACAATAAAGGATACAGCCCTAGGTGCTACGGCTGTGAGGAAAGGGGGCATCTTCGATCCAGCTGCCCTAAGCGAACTGTAGAAAGGGGAGCTGACCGATCTCGAGAGGGTAGTGCGTCTAACAGCACCGCCCAACAGCAGCAGGGAAACTGGCGGGGACTGGGGCGTTATTATGGGGTCAATAATGCTCGGGACGTGCATGTCTTAAGCGGGGGCAGTGTTGCGCGCCAATATTAATGTATTGTACATGGCACCACTAGTTACCATTAGCGCCCTCTAGTATCGACTAGCAGAACTAGGAGAGTCAAGATCCTTCTAGAAATATCGGGACCGATATGTACTCGAACATTCTAGATGTTTCTATAGTAGAAGGTTCTGGAAACTACCTGAGGCCCTATATAAGGCCGGTATAGACCGCGACCGAGTCAGTATTGAATTGGCGATACAAGCGAATACTTCAAAGCGATACAACTGCAAACTTAAGTGATCAGTAGAACAATTGTGTTTTATTATTAGGTGATCTTAAATTGTATTTAGTATTCTGTAATTAAAGGTCAATTTTGATAATTCACTCGGCAGTTTTAGTTGTCTCGAACCCCAAGCTCGTAACATTTGTTATATCAACATTTATTTTTAGTTGGTTACTTTCCATTCTATTTATTGTATTCTTAAATTGTTCCGTGGCTAATGATTGCAGTTCAGTTTTATTTTTACATTTTATAATAAGCGTTGTATTATCTGCCAATAATATGCACTTCTGATCAATTGCCTTTGATAGATCGTTTATGAAAGCAAGAAGAGTAATGGAGCAAGAATCGATCCTTGTGGTTTACCGCAATTATTATTTATTAGCTCAGATTTAAAAGTAACTTTCATGCTGTTTTATTTCTTAGTTTATCAATTCCCGTGTGTTGTTTGCGATTTGATAAATAGCTCCTTATTCAGTCACATGCTTTCCCTCTTATACCGTAGTTTCAAGCTTTTTGAGTAAAAGTTTGTAGCTAACATGGTCAATTGCTTTGCTCATGTCTATAAATATAGATGCCACGGACATTTTGTTATTTAGTGATTCAACATTTTTTTTTATTAAAAGGAAACACGCTAATGTCGTTGAGCTGTTTTTTTTTTAAAACCAAATTGATATGATAATATATTAAAAATTACTAACATTTAAATAAAATCTAAATAGTTACTAATTTTTATTAGCATAGCATTCTCAAAAACTTTCGTAAGTATCAGTACAAGCATTATTGGCCTGTAGTTACAAGCATAAGCATCATATTAGTCTGTGGTAGTTACCTATATAAGTACGATCACCCTTTTTATGCAGCGTTGTTACCAGTTGTTACGATAGAAGCGTTCCGGGAAAACATCTTGCTCAAACGATCTATTTACAAGTGTGGAAAGTAGAGCTGCTATGTAGTGAGCAATTATTTTTATTATGTTTGTATTCTTTATAACTTTCTAGGATTTAATATTCATCATAATATCGCTTTCATTAACAGCCGTAAGAAATATACTCTGCTTCATTTTTAGTGTATTGTAGTGAGTCATGTATCCATAGTCATTGTCTTTTTTTGGTATTGTGAAATTAGTAAAATAATTCTTAAATATTAATAAGATTCAATAGGTTATTATAAAAAAATGTTATTATTTTTTAATTCTTTAATTATTTTGCGTCACTAGTTAATTTTGTTTAAATTATATTCCATAATGCCTTACTCCATATTGTTTTTTTCACGCATAGAAACCTCGAGTATAGCCGTTTCCATAGCTCGCTGAGCGACTTTGAGTTTTCTCATACAGCCAGCAGTGAAGGACATATAGGACCTGTATAGGACAATTACTATACTCTTTGATCATGTCTCAGATCCACGGAAGTTTGTACATGCTCAGATCCTTCGGTCATCACTGGCAAAACGCACTGGTTGTACAATTTATTATTATGTTCAGTTCAAAAATGGAAATTTTGACATCAAAGACGCACCTGCAATTCAGTGGCCGTCCTGTTGAATACGATGAACCGCGTTCTTTCCCGATTTGGTACCAACGGATTTCCACCTCTTTCTATTTCTTGCAAATGCTTTTGAGTAAAAATAATAAACAAAATTATTTTCGTATGACAGCCACTATACACAGATACTATACTTTTTGTCGATAGATTGTAACGAGGGCATCCACGACTTTTTCTGCCGCCCGGGCGGCCCCATTTAAAAGTGAGGTATAATATTAGACAGATTTCATAGCAGGGAAGTTAATTTGGTCAGAAAATGTAAAGGTTAATGTTTCTTTCTGTACTATTAGCTATAATTTCCTCCAGTGTCAAAAACCTCAGTGTCAGCTAGCGACATCTGGTGTACAGAAAATTATTAGTCCTCATTAATCATCAGTTAAGGCTGTATGGTGGAAGACCTTTATCTGTCTTAATTGACAACCATAACTAGAAATAGAAATACTCTTGTCACTCTTATTTATTAATTTCCTTTTTATGCTGTACATCCGCCATTGCGGTCGCTCGTGAAGGCGCATTGTGGATGAAAAGTTATTAATTCAAAATGGGTCATGCAAATATCTGGTATTCTCACCCCCGTAGATACGGCCAAGGATCTCGTTCATGGTATGTATATTTTTATCAATATATTTTATATTATCTTAAGTTGAAACAAGGTTATGTTAAACACGTGTTTTATTATAATTTATTATTTAATATATAATATAATATTTCCAGTCGAGCCTGCTCTAACAGACATGGACTTATTCGGAAATACGGCTTGAACATATGCAGACAGTGCTTTAGGGAATATGCTCATGACATCGGTTTCAAAAAGGTAAAAGTTCTTGTGAACTGCTTTACTTTTTGTTATTGTTTTAATTTTAATAGTTACTAACGAATGTTGTTTATCGTTTACCCCATAAGTATTCGATGTTGGGTTGAAAACAAACCTTTTTAAAAATCAGCCTTTTCTAATTACTTCGTGAAAGTGGCAAGTGCAGTCTCGCTACAACACTGAAATACTTAATTTATGCAAATCTATACGTTTTAAGTAGTGTAATTTTATATTATGTTGTAAATCATTGTTTTCTTTCGCCATAAATTGTTGTAAACAATGTTTGCGAAGCGCGAGAGGTTCGGCTTTAGTGTGAACTTGACAAAGCTACGCTACCAGCTCTCATCATTCAGGTTTTTTTCTTTTAGTAATATACTACAGTAGGCATGGGTCCGATATATCAAAACGTAACTGAAAACTGTTACACATATTGAAACATATCATATCAATATGCTGCTCAGACAATGGTTTTTACAATAGCAAAATTTGTGTAATATTTATATTGCTGAAGTCATAGCTTCTGTGCATACTCTCAATAATAATTTTAAATAAAAGCTGTTCTAGAGATTGTGTGCTCTATTTATACTAAAACAATTAAACATTTCGTGAAAATTTTTGCTTATTTTCTTGAAGAGTGCCAGGCATAACTTAAGGTGTGTTGGGGTAATACCGGACAGATTTTCGACTAGTTGAAAGAGTCTGGCAAAAACTTTATTTTCTCGACATCCGTATACGTCACACTTCTGGAACATCGTGCAAATCATTAATGGTTAAATGTAGTTTAGCTATGAGAATCTTTTGCATTTGTAAACTAAACGGTTTCTGCTTTAAACATGTGTGAAGACAAGACATACTTTTTTATATGCATGTTGAAGAATTTGCCATCAAGGGTAAGACCGGACTTAAATTTAAAGCCACTTCTACTGCTTAGAGAACAAAGTTAATAAAAGAGATTTGTCATATGTTTAACTCTCAAAAACATTTGAATATGATCTATAAAT
This sequence comes from Parnassius mnemosyne, assembly GCA_963668995.1. Classification (NCBI taxonomy): domain Eukaryota; kingdom Metazoa; phylum Arthropoda; class Insecta; order Lepidoptera; family Papilionidae; genus Parnassius; species Parnassius mnemosyne. The sequence continues at coordinate 30,225,504 of CAVLGL010000057.1, read as the reverse complement.
TACTAGAAACATATATGTTCCAAACGGTTTTCTCTTTTTTTGTTTCTTGGCATCCGATCTTATCCCTGATATAAAGAAATTGTAATTTTATGGTTCTCAAACTTTGTTATGACATTAGATGGAATTATTCACTATAAGGGAAAGATCGGATGCATTTGACTTTTTTACCGGGTAAGAAAATTGTATTTACAATTATATTTATAAAATATATTACAATCTAAATTTTTTAAATATAATGTAACAGTAAAGACTGGCGAAATGTCCTTGGGCAATACACGAGTAGACAAAGATTTACCTAAGCCTCATATATGGAAGCAGGTTGTAGTTGGTTAATTGATAGATTATTTAGTGTCCAAATTTGTGTGTGTTAATCAGCAGGCGTGAACCTATTTGTAGAGTTAATTAGAATCAGAATATGGGCATGAAGTCAGAAAAAGTAAAGCAAAGTGGACTAGACCAGGAAAAGGAACGTGGGGTGAAAGTTTCCCGTGAAACTGAATTAGTTTTGTTTATGTAATGAGATGAGATAAACATTATCTTGTAAGTTTTGTAGTCTTTGAATAGCAATTTAGGGCTTTTTGTTTGAAGCATCTGTGGATAAAATGTTACTGTAAGTAATGCGGCCGCAGCACTGAGCGCATCACAGCATAAACTAGTGCAAATATATCGGCATCTCACAAAATATATAGGTAGACAACTAAGTTTCGAAGATTAGTTCTAAATAAGTTTTGTAATTATCAGTTGTTGTAAGCTATTGAATAAATGAATAGCTAAGTAAGCTGGTAACATTTAATAAAAATGAAATATTCCAGTAAGACATAAGTTAGCAGCATATTAACAGTTCCGAAAATTCTAATTTTTGAGGTCGTTCATCCACCATATTGTTGCGAAATGCGAAGAATTATCAATGTTTTTAATGTGTATTTAAAAGTAATAAAACCATTCTAAAAATTAAGCTCAATTAGGTTCGTTAAAGCACAATAGATTTGATAGCGCTACTGAGTCCCGTAGACACTTGAGTAATCTTCGAAAGAATATACACGACAAATGAAAGTTTAACAATCACTGCCATATTTGTAACGGGTAAAGATAGGATAAAATTCATCCGATCTTTACTCGTGTGGGGAAATATCGGATCTCGGTCTACAGCGATCTTAGCCCACTTTGAATCATTTTTATCTGGCTGTAACTTCAAAAAACTTAGTGTTCAGACAAAATAATAACAATAGAAGCTATATTCTCGCTAAAAATCACAAATAAAAGTGATAGGAAAAGACTGGATGGACAAAAAAAAATACAAAAATTATCTTGTTTTATAAAATGCCACTTAGCATGCGTCCTACTTCCCCTAGCGAATGGCGGGAACTTGGGGTCGGGGCAGAATGAAATTGCGTCGTATACCATATTGCTAGCATTTAAAAATATAGCATAATTTGTCGGAAATTTCAATCTTACGGTCTTGCCCCATCACCGATCTTACCCCAATGCACCTTATGACTTTAACTTCAGCAAATCTTGTTGGTGTGATAGTTGTATTACTGTTATGGAATGATCTTTTACTATGAAAATATATATTATGCTAGTTGACCAGGCAGACGTTGTTCTGCCCTTTCCAACGACCCTTCCTATAAAAATTCTTAAATTACGATAAAATACGTAATAAAAAATTTTGAGGGTCATTTATCAGGATAAAAACTATCCTATCTCTCAAGTTGGACCAAAATGCACACAGTGTGCAAAATTTCATTGAAATCAGTTCAGTAGTTTAGGGAGTCCACAGCGGACAAACAACGTGACACGTAATTTTTATATATAAAGATTATATTATTACTATTGAATTAATATATTTAAAGGTACTGACATATAATAAAATAAAATAAATAATTATTTTACCACAAACCAAGATATATTTTGCCATATAAATAAACAGTTAAATTTATCAATATTAGTTTTGGATGTATTGCTGGTGCCTGTGATCAAGTAAGGAAAAGCCTGTAATACAGATGACTAGATCCTCACCACTTTGAGGATGCTTTAAGTGTATCTAAGGAGCATATACAGTAACATTTTATTTACAAAATATAGTATTATGAGTATGTATCTTAGGAAAAGTTTAAAAATTTTAAATAAAGATTTAAAAATACTATTATGACATTGGCCAGTATATACCCTAATTTTGTTGACATTAAAATGATGGTAACTTTGCAGTACAGTACATTATATCATTCATTATAGAAAAGCTTTATAGCATACAATGTAATGTACTATTAAGTGACTATCATATGGATGTATTCATTTTCACATTTGTTCTTGTATTATTTAAGTCATGTATCAATTATGCTTTAACTTTCTCTCCTTTTAAGCATTTTTAATTACGAGGGTGGATTGAAAAGTACTCGGCCTAACACAGATCCATTCAATTCTAAAAATCAAATCTACCCACATTATTTAGTTCAGTTCAGACTAGTTCATTGTGTGAAGTTCGAAACGTGTGCGATAATTAGTTGTGATTTTATAAATTTATTAACAAAGTAATCGGACATAATTTCCGCGAATGGAGCAAATCGAGCAGCGTGCCGTCATTAAGTACCTCCATAAGAAGGGGCTATCATCAAAAGCCATCCATGATGACATGGTCAGTACATTAGGCGATTGTGCTCTGTCATATTCATCCGCCAAAAAATGGATAGCAGAATTTAAGCGTGGTAGAGAGAGTGTGAAAGATGAACCCCGCTCTGGAAGGCCTTCGACGTCAACTACTGACGAAAATATTAAAAAAGTACTTGATTTAATAATGGGAGACCGCAGATTAAAAATTAGAGAGATAGCCGAGATTATAGGCATCTCTTATGAACGAACTCAAAACATCATTGTCAACGAGTTGGGTTTCCACAAGGTGTCTGCGAGGTGGGTTCCGCGACTGCTTTCAGTTGAACAAAAAAGGACGCGATTGACTATTTCACGCGACTGTTTGGAGTTATTTGAAGCCGATGCAGATGATTTTTTGAATCGTTTTGTTACTATGGACGAAACATGGGTTCATTACTGTACACCGGAAACAAAACAACAATCAAAACAGTGGAGAAGACCTGGTTCACCACCCCCTAAAAAGGCTAAGTCGATTTTGTCGGCAAATAAGGTGATGGCTTCAGTATTCTGGGACTCGAAAGGTGTGATAATGATTGATTATCTTGAAAGGGGTCAGAATATAAACTCTGATTACTACTGCACCTTACTACGTCGTTTACGAGAGGAAATAAAAGAAAAACGTCGAGGAATGCTCAGAAGAAAAGTCCTGTTTCATCAAGATAACGCCCGTGTTAACACGTCAGTACAGTCAATGGCTAAAATTCACAACTGTGGCTTTGAACTGTTACCGCATCCGCCGTATTCACCTGATCTGGCACCATCAGACTTCTTTCTGTTCCCTAACCTAAAAAAGCACTTGGGAGGTCAAAGATTTTCGACAAACGACGAGGTCAAAGCAGCTGTAGATGCATATTTTGACTCTAAGGAAGAATCATTTTTTTTCAACGGTCTAAATGCTTGGAAGGGGAGGTGGCAAAAGTGTATTGAACTTGATGGTGATTATGTAGAAAAATAAAAATATAACTGATTTAGTATTTGTTTATTTTCTTGGTTAGGCCGAGTACTTTTCAATCCACCCTCGTAACTGGATTAATTATTTCTTTTGTTGAACCAGGTATTAACTTGTTTATTTTATATTATTAAATAGTGCTATAGATGGGAGATGTGATACTAATTAGACATGTCCTTCCATTGTGGGGATTAATCATTTTGCAATAATTTTAAGTCCAAATATCATGGAAATCTTGTAGCATGTCATATTGTGGTATAACAATTTCTTTAATGCCAAACCATGGAACCATAGATCAGGGAAGTTTATACCCAAACCATGATGTGGTTCATTGGTTATAAGTTATATACAATCCAAATATTCCTTAGATTTGCATGTAGGATGTTAAAAACCAGTAAATACCATTCTTAAAAAAATAACCTTTTATTTTTTCTTTTGTTTCAGCTGGACTAAATGGTTGATTTCCTAGGTTAATAAAAATTAAAAACAAATTTTAGTTTTATTTATTAACCCAAAGTAAACAATATTTTAATATATACATTTATTTATTTCTAAGACATACAAAAGTATAAAACATAAATTACACATCTTCTTATTATTGCATAGTAATGAATTCTTATTTCTCATTATTGCAGCTTCGAAGTTTTTATCCAAACCTCTGAAAAATAAAAAAGTGCTTTATTAATCTGAAGTACATATATTAATAATTTGTGAAAAGCATTTTTAATTAATTGCATAACATAAGATTCTGTAGCTTGTGCCTCCATGGTAGGTTTTTTGCTAAAATTTCATAGATAGTGAAGTCTTATTTACCATCTCAAGCTTCACCAACACTTACCACCAGGTGGGATAGGTAGTAAAATTTATAATTCAAATAGGGGGGAGGCCGATCCCGCTCACTACTGTCAATGCACGAGGAAAACACAGCGATAAAACCATGGTGACCCCTGCAACGTTATCCGTGGACGTAGTCCCCTGATGTGGCGACATCAGGTGACTTCACTCGAACCTTAAAGCCATCCACTACCATCTGGAGTCTGCGAAGACGGGCTCTGACCGAGAAGCAGGTGTCCTCTCCGGCTGATAATTCGTACCCGTCATACTCGGGGTAGAAATTAGAACACTTCTTTGTGCCGCTAACTGGAGTTTACGTATACGTCAGAGAGGATATCGACGACTCTGCAGTCTTGAAGGTACGGATCTGTCCATCCTTTGGCTGCGCGTAGACAGCGACGACCATCCCCGCGTCGACGGGTGCATCTATAGGTCCCATATCGGTAATGCCGACACAGACTCTTCGACTACATTTAAATGACTACAGATTTCTTGCTACAACTGATCTCATCTGTAGAGATCGTGATACTTGGCGACTTTAAGGCCGGCTACATACATAGGAAATTCCGAACGCAGCGAGTTCATATAAAATCTATGACCCGTCACACGTACGGTACTTTTCCGTTCGAATTTTGCGGGCAAAACGAGATTCCGTATGTGTGTGGCCGACTTATGTCCACCACGCCGAATGGCTCTGTTCACGTTTAACCGATTATGCGGGAGATCTGTTTTTGACTTTGCCTTGGCATATGGTCTGACACATTTTGCTACTTCGCCTACGCGGATTCTAGATGTGGAGTATCATATATGTTCCCTGTTGGACCTTCTGCTGACATCTCATCCGGACGGATATCATCTGGTTTCCGTCGACGCCCCTGTCAGCTCTTCGGACCATTGTCTGATCCGGAGTGTGGTACCACTCACGCTCCCTTCGCGGTTGCGTTCTGCAGGCTGCTACCGTGTTTGGCGTTACGAGTCGACGGATTGGGATGGAATGCGATCTTTCTTTGTATCCTACCCATTGGGGCGAGTTTGCTTCTCGCCGGATGAATTCAGCACTGTTGCTGACTCTGTCACTGATGTGGTGTTACAGGAAATGAAACTATTTATTCCATCTGTGGTACCCATTGGAGGCAGATTTCAGCTTTGGTTTGGTCGCTCCTGTAAGACTGCATTACGCAGTAAGCAGAAATGTTATCAGGCCTGGGCTGACGCCTCGGCGGCTAAATACCAGCATACTTAAAAAGAAGTATAACTTCGCCTCTAGGTTCTTCAAAAGAGTTATTGCCTTGGAACCTGTGCATTCTAGTCTCACGCCAAGGCTGTTCAAGGGAGTTTCTATAAGCCATCACTACCGTCTCTACACAGGGAGGACGATTCACTGGCCCACGCCGCAAAAGAGAAAGCCGACCTTTTAAGCTCCCTTTTTGCGTCCAACTCGACTCGATGACGAGGGAACACATCGCCGACCATCCCGCAGTGTGAGTGCGCTTTGCCTAATGTGCGATTCACACAGTGCTCTGTACGCAGAGCACTCTTCACCCTGGACATCTACAAGTAGAGTGGGCCTGACGGGATCCCGCTAATTGTGCTAAGGACGTGCGCTCCAGAGTTGGCACTGGTTCCGGTACTCGTGCTCCCTAGATGTCCCAAATTCATGGAAAACAGCTTTCGTGCACCCGATCCCTAAAAAAGGTAACCGGTCTGATCCGTCCAACTACAGGCCTATCGCCATCACCTTGTTCTCGAAAATAATTCGAGTCCATTATTAACTGCCAGCTCATGCGGAGCATTGAAGGAGCATCAGCTAATTAGTGACCGCCGGTACGGTCTCCGTCGGGGACGCTTAGCTGGTGATCTTATTTACCTAACACACAGATGGGTGCAGGCGATCGAGTCCAAGGAGGAGGCTTTGGCGGTTAGTTTGGACATAACGAGGCCTTCGATCGGCTGGTGTTCCACAAGGCTGCGTGCTATCACCAACGCTGTTTCTTCTGCATATCAGTGATATGTTGTAAACATTCATTGCTATGCGGATGACAGCACTGATGATGCTTTATACACCATCCGCGCCAATATTTCTCGGGAAAACGTCGCCGACTACCGGAACAAACTTGTGTCTGAGGTCGAGACTTTGTTGAACAAAATCTCGGATTGGGGACAACTGAATCTAATCCAGTTTAATCCTCAGAAGACACAAGTTTGCGCGTTTACCGCTAAAAAGAACCCCTTTGTCGTGTCTCCTCAATTTCAGAGCACTCTCCTCGTTGCCTAGTCAGTATCGGAATCCTCGGCGTCGACATATCGAATGACGTGCAGTTTCGTGGTTACTTGGAAGAGAAGGCCAAATTGGTCTCTAAAAAGCTTTGCGTGCTGAGCAGAGCGGGACAGTTTTTCATGCTGGGTGTGCCCCTGCAACTTTACAGTGAGTAGTGCTCAGAGGAATTGTCGGGACTAATTCCAGCCACTCAATTTCACCATCGCACATCGCGACATAACTCTAAATACCATGCGTACCATCTGGATGATTGGCGGTCCACTACTGTGCGATTTAGAATAAGTCTTCTTCCTCGCACAACTTCCTTGTGGAATCGAATACTACCAGCAATTTTTCCGGACCGATACAACTTAGGGACCTTCAAGAAAAGAGCCTACTCTTTTAAAAGGCCTGCAACGCATCTGCAATTCCCCTGGTGTTGCAGTTGCGACATAGTCACCATCAGGTGAGCCGTATGCTTGTTTGCCCCCTCTCATATAAAAAAAAACCAATGGCCCACCTATTACACGATTATAAATTTGGATTTTTAAAATAATTTTACCTGTGTGACCCCTGCGAGTAGGGAAAAAAGACTCCGTTGAGGAGGCCTGCAGTGCTTCTTTCCACCTTCGGCACAACACAGATTGGGGAAACAGTCTACACTAGAACTGCACCGTTGTGGAAACGGATCGTATTGAGGCGGCGGAGTACATTGTAAGTACTGTTCAAATGACCGGAGGGCTGGAAAGAGAAAAGATATTTGCTGAACTCTGTTACTCCATAAAAAAATTTGAAAGTAGTGACACAAGATATTTTAATCATTCCGTATTTCTTTTATAAGTCAAATGAAGAAATGTTAATTTTTAGTATTTTTTTCTCAAATGAGATGCACCCATTTGATATGCAGACGAAGCTCTCATGACTGACTGTCATGACTTGATGGATTTTTCGCAGTTAGTTAAACTGCGAAAAATCCATCAAGAACACAATATCAAAATTTTAATAGATTACGGTCTAATGATTATGAATACGCATTACAAGTACTTCTAAGATATCGGTAATGCCCAATCTTGCCCTGAGTGCCATCTGGCTCATTCTTGGAAGCACCATGTCTATCGGCGGACTAAAAAAAGCTAATTACGCTAATACCTATTTACTTATTATTAGTTTGTGAAGATCATGATGAATTAAAAAAAAATTATAGATAGAAAAGGAGGCGCATCACAAAATAGTGTTGTCATTTCATATTGTGTTAAGTATTATTCTCAAATCCATACTAGATGTGGCGACATTAGTTTGAAACACTAGTTCTACAGTTGGCAGAATATCTTGTTCAGTAGAAAGTGTTTTCTTTTCTCACTAGCTCAACCTAACCTAAAGGAAGGCTGGGTTGGTGTATTCTGTTCTGCTCTGACCCTCAGAAATATACTTAGCTTACTTCTTGTCATGTGGTGGCAACACTGATGCGCGAAAATTTGGGGAACCTGATTCAGACCCTGTTTCCATCTGTCGTTTCTACACCTACGGGACTTTATTGGGTAGTGGATATTCTTAGTTCTTACATGCCCTCTTAGTAGTCTGTGGTTCTTACACATCCACTAGACTAGACAATTATTAATTTTATACCTAAATCGTTGATATCCCTTAATACGAATACTTGAATAAAAAAACATGCATCCTTGCCCTTAGATCATTTATCCCATTACTTTCGTATTGAAACAAAGTATAATGAGTAGGTATAACCCCTGGGAATAAGGTGATCGCTACCATGCTGTTTCTAAATGCTTTCATAACAATTTGTAAAAATATTATATTGTAAGTTATGCTTTAAAAAAAGTCCCGCTGGGTTTCTTGCTGGTTCTTCCCAGGACAGAGGTTATTTTTCCAAATCGGTGGGTGGGTATAACATAAAAATGATTTTTAATAAGAATTACATGTAATCAATATTGAATAAAAATGATTATATTCTTATTCTATCAAGAAAAAGAACATTTTTTTATATAATAAAAGGGTGACTATGTTTATCCTGTGGCCCATTAATCACTTACCTTACTTACATTTATCATTAGATTCTAATTCAAAGCTATAAGTTTTAGATTAGGTACTAGTTTGTTCTTGGGTTCTATCGTTCTTTTAAAACAATTCTCGCGTGACAAAAGTTTGTTCCTAAAAAGTGTTACCCGGAACCGCAAAGAATCACGGGACTTTCGAGAGTATGGGTGTAATATGATAGAAATGGATCATTTGACTACGGCGCTATTGGTAGCAGCTCATGCAAGTAATAGACATGGTCGGTGCTAAGGCTGAGATCTATTGATCGTACTTTGACTTTGCTCAGACTTAGCTTACGAAAAACGTAGCTGAGTGTTTTTTTGAGCACACAGACCACCTGATGGTAAGTGATTGCTGTGACCCATAGACATCTACATTTATCCTCAATAAAGAATCAAAATGCAGATACGTCGATACCCGTGAGGACTAAGATGGAATGCCTCTTTTCCTGTAAAATAGGTCTCCGGTTCTCTACACTCACCATACGAAAAACAGCAATGTCAAGCTGCCATTTTACGCTGGTATTCTGTGAGAACGTGGTCCTTCCCCGGTTTGTGCTACAACGATATTACTAATATAGCTGCAACATGGCTCTACCACGTAAAAAATGAGTATATGCTAAGCATAATCTTTGATTCTGAATTTATAGTTGTATCGGGCTAAGATAAGCTTATGCTAAGGCCCAGACAGTCAAAATATTAATGGATCCTTCATTCCACGGATTATGTTTTTGACTTTACTGTATAAAATTAAAAAATATATATATTTAAAATCAAAATTACCGTAAAAAATTAAAAAAAAATAATATATATTTAAAATCGAAAACATAACATAATTTATTATTACATGAAATAGAAAACGGGCGTATGAGAACGGGATCGGAAGAATGCAAAATCAAAAAAAGAAGAAAAGATTTTAAGAAATTCGAAATAAGATTGAAATTAGGTAAATAAAAAATGGATTTATGCTATTTAAAACTAGAAGACGGCCTAAAACTACCTATTTATTATTATAATTAATAAGAGTAACATAAAAACAACAATTTAAAATTAATACGGTGGTTTTGAATAATATCTCAGTTTACTTAGTCGTTGACTTAGGCTTTGCTAAGCGCTCTCTCAACACGACTTCGATATTGGCTCTATAAATTCTACCGACATTTTCTTAACTCGAAAGTAAAGTCTGAGCAAAGTCAAAGTACGCTCTATAGATCTCAGGCAACTCGCAATCGTCCAGTGATTTTGTGCCTACCTAGGAAAATACGTGGTAAAGCCATACTGCATGAATTGGCTGGCTCGACCGAGAACGGAGCACGCTCTCACAGAATACCAACGTGAAATTGCAGTTTAATACTGCTGTGTTTCGTATGGTGAGTGTTGAGTACCTGAGACCCTTTTCCTAGGAACGATTTTAGACATTCCATCTTAGTGCTCAGGGGTGACAACGCACTTACCATCCGCTGGACTGTGTGCTATAAAAAATCAAAATAAATAGAATGTAGAATTCTGTAATGCAAATATTACAATAAAGTACCACCAGAGAAACTTACGTCCATCAACAGCATTGGCCACTGGTACGAGGTCCAGTCTCGCGCGCGCAGTGCGACAGTAGGAGCGCGTTCCGTCGGGACAGCACACGCGAGGCCAGCAGTCTGCGTCCGACTTGCACGTCTGCACTTCGAACAATAACTCGCCTAGCGGTGTCGATGGGCATTCCCGCGGGATAACGCCTAGAAGTGCTGTAATTTTTTAATTTTTGTTATTTAAATACCTTGACAGAAATTGTTTGATAAATATCAGGAAGATCTTAGGCCTCTTGTAGATTAGATGCTAAGTGTATTTTAGGTTTAGCAATTAATGATTCAAGTAACAGCGGTACCGTTGGGCACATACGCGGGATTTTTAGTGTTCATTATTTAAATACATTGACGGGAATTGCTTAATAAGTATCTGGAAGATCTTAGACTTCTTCCAGATTAGATGCTAAGTGATTTTTTGGTTTAACTATTAATGATACAATTAAATAATTATTACCAAATCTGTCAAAGGCAACAATTTATTTATTATGAACACAATGGGGAAGTAAGGCTGACAGGCCGTTATCGCCGAATAGTAGGTTAATCATCCTAGGACATTTGTCTTAGTACACCCACTTAGGATAGGCTGATGGATTTCTTACACCGCCTCCACTCGACAAACTGATACGAACAAGGTAGTTATGTAATAATCCTTACGTTGATGTGATTTTTGCACGCTTGGTCGTGGAGCTGGTTCACCCTTTACACAGCGTCCTTGACAACACACTTGATCTGGACCGCTGCTGGCGCGACACTGTGAATTGGTTTCGCAAGGGATTGGAAACAACACCACTGGCGCTGGTTTCTTGGGGCATACGAATTTCTGACCCTTACCTGCGTTAGAAATTAAAATCATAAAATTTTATCAAATATTGTTTAGTTTTAGATTAAAAATATGTACATCAATTTTAAACATAGAGCAACAAAGTCTACCGGCCGACCGGAGGGGAAATCAATATGGCCACCATAGTGGGAGAACACTAAGTCTAAACAACACGACAGTTAATAAAGTAGTTTTTTAATTTAAAAAGAAGTAAATAGGAATAATGTGATTCAAAATTATTTAAATATTAAATTAAAATATAACGCTACGTTTTTTGTAAATTTGACGTGGCAGACAGATCTCTTTTTGAAGCATTTTTGTAGACCGTCGATTCAGCCACGCAACTAGATTTAGTCGAGTGAGCAGGGGCAGGGCTGCAACTAGTTTTATAGTACGTGTACGCATAGGACCGCGTTGACTTATACTTTGACAGAGGGGAACGCCTACGTAGGCTACTCCCCTCTGATCCGCTGGTGACACATGTTGCTCTATGATTTAAAATAAATATGCATTATTTTCGTCAATATATTTAATATAATCTTTTTAATTTGCTACATATTTTAATGATAGAGAGCTTAGTTAAACAAAATGTTTGTAAGACGTAAGTAGCAATGAAATAAGGAATTACACAATTCTTAATTGCTGTAAATGAGTTAAGTTAGTATAGCGCATCAGAGGGCAATTAAATAGATGTCTATTTATTTACGAAATAATAAAATAGGTTATTTCTGCATATATTAATGGAAAATAGATATATAAGAATAAAGTTTTCGACGAAGGGACCAAAATTTTAACAATTTTTTTTGTGGCAAAATATTTTGATAACGTGATCATGTGAAGTCCACCAGCACCAGTACTGGAGCATAATAAGTCATAAATTACTCACAAAATACAGAAGTATTAAGTGCATAAAGGATACCTCACAGCCTATAGTTATATGTACTAGCTTTGGTAATCTTCGAAATAGAACATATATAAGTGAGTGCTTTACTGGTTGTGACTACAGAAATATGTAAGAGAATGTTGTCTATTAAGAATGGACTGCTAGGCAGGACAAATCAGAAAAACCCTGTCATCACAACTTATCAAGGGCTTACGTTTTATTTTTAATTTGCTAAATTCATAATGAAATTAAAAACGTTCCCGGTATTGTCCATCCTTGCTCCTTTTAGGTTTTAAGCGTTGAATTTGGAATTTTAAATAATATAAAATAATATATCTAAATAATAACTACTTGATTTCATGACATAAATAATTAAAATTATTACAAATAAGTATAACAGTTGGTGTATAAATAGATTGCAAAAAATTACGCAGCAATCTTAACTATAACATGTTTATTGTACTTTTATTACAAAGTGCGTTATAAAAACCTTTTTTAACTTCTGTCTAATGCTATTTTAAACATAGGTATTAATGGATTAGTTGATTGAAAACCGCATCAAAATAGTTTACAATTTTATAATAGCTTTCATCCCATATGTTTCTCCTTAGGGGTGGAGTAGGTATACAAAAATCTTTAAACACGTGTTACGTAGTTTCTAATCGAAAACTTATAATAGTTTTTTTTTAAACTTACCTCCACAATTAGATTTTCTCCTGTATCGGGGAGGCAGTTTACATACATAAATTTCACAAGGACAAACATCTAGGCCTGGAACAATTATTTGTAGGCCATACAAATACTTGTTCAGTGCGGGATTCGAACCCGCGGCCCTTAGCGCAGCAACTCATTGCTAAGCTACTGCGCCACGGAGCCGTCAATAATAAATATAATTAAAACATAATAGCATAGATAAGGTAATACATAATAATTTCAAACAATCTTTTATCTTCAATTTTACCCCGTTTCAAAGATACTGGTATCTCTTAGTTTTCAACCTAAAACCTAAATACAAATTATCATTTATTTTACTTAAAAATTTACGTAAGTATATATTTTTAACAAAATCTCATTTCATGTATCTCTTGGAGGTGGAATGTAGACTCATTTCTTGGAGGTGGAATTTCCAAAAAATTTAGAAAAATCTGAGTTTTACTTTATAAAACCAAAAGTAAGTAAAGTGAAGGAAACTTACCAACTTTGGCAGGTGCTGAAGACGAGGCTGGTGTGTTTTGTATCGGCAGCAGCTGGAAGAACGGCCGCGGCGCTTCAGTCGTTGTTGTCGTCGTTGTCGTTGTTGGCGCTGGTGTGGTCGTGGTGGTTGTTGAACTGGTGGTACTTGGAGTTGTAGTCGTGGTCGTAGTCGTGGTGGTTGTGCTTGTGGTAGTACTAGGGGTGCTTGTGCTGGTGCTACTTGTAACGCTAATCAACTCGACTACACTACTGCCCAACTCTTCACTAGCTCTACAACATACGTAAATGAATTCGAATGGTTTGAGAAAACAGTGTAAAGAAGATTAGGTGAATGGAAAGTGAATGATGTGCGTACTTATGAATGATCAGCGACTGAAGCGGACTTCAGTTAATGCACCTCGAGGCCCAGCCCGCAAAGAAGCCGTTATTCATAGATTAATGATAGGTCATCGCGCGCTCTGACGCGAAGACCTATCATTAATCTAAGCCTATATTATTTTGTGAATAACATTTTATTAAATAAGAAGTTACTCGTGAGATATAAATGTAGGTTTATCTTTTTTTTTCTTTTTTTTTTTATAGGATCGGGTGACAAACGAGCACACAGTCCACCTGATGGTAAGTGGTTACTGTGACCCATAGACATCTACATCTATCGTCAATAAAGACTCAAGATGCAGATGCGTTGTCACCCGTGAGGACTAAGATGGAATGCCTCTTTGCCAGTAAAAAGGGTCTCCGGTTCTCTACACTCACCATACGAAACACAGCAGCGTTAAGCTGCTATTTTACGCTGGTTTTCTGTGAGAGCGTGGTCCTTCCCCGGTCGAGCCGACCCATTCGTGCGCAACCATAATATAGCTGCAGCATGGCTCTACCACGTAAATCAATCAATGCACAAAAATCTTTCATTGAAAAAACTCCTTTATTACTTTGTCTTTATTTTACACTGAAACCTCAATCGATTTTGCAAATATATATCTATACATTTAACCGTCCTTACCCAAGACGACACGTGCCTACTAAACATAAATTATCCGCTGACTAGTGATTCCTTATTCTAACGGTTTGGTAAAAAGCCATTTCTGGTCATGACCCTCTCCCGTCGCGTCGTAGTCCTTTATCGTCCCGCTTGGAGACGGATTGACGATTTCATTAGAAGACGGTTTGCGCATTTTACGTCGTCTTATACGTGTGGCGTAAACGAGACGGTATGTCACCATCTTTCTGAAGCCAATAGAATTATCTTTTTCTGGTGTTTCCTGCGCGAAATCCTCCCCATATACGATTCTTTTAACACTAGACGAAATGGGATGACGAATTCTTACACCGCCACGGCAATAATAGATAACTATTATATTTAACTAAGTTTCATCCGAGATTTCTTGATATACAACTCTGTGTAAAAAATTCGCTGAATGAGCTAAAGGCCATACCGCAAATAGCCTATGAAAAATGTATGGAAGACTGGGTGAAGCGTTGGAGATGTTGTATTGCAAGCGATGGGGCCTACTTTGAAGGCGATAAAATAAATTTAGATGAATAATTTGTATTTTTTGTTTTATTGACAAATTCCCGATATTTAGTACACAGAATGTAGGTATTTTAGTTAAACAGCGTCGACAAGCTGGGGCTCCACGGACTTTCATGTAAGAAAAGTGCTGGTAGGTTTTCACGGCACGGTTCTTTGAACGATGTCATCCGAAGGCCTCTTGTCTCTATAAATATTCCGTCGGTTTTAGAGCCTTGTTGAATATTTAGTGACAATGGCGAGGGACTCGACGGTATGACATTGGTCCTTTGGGAGAGAGGTAAAGCCCTAGTGTGGGATGCTACTTGCGTAGACACTCTGGCGGCCTTTCATCTCAGGGGTACCTCGTTTAGAGCCGGGGCTGCATCAGAGGCAGCTGAAACGAGTAAGTGGTGCAAATATAAGTCTCTGAGAGATGACTACATATTTGTGCCATTTGCTGTAGAGACTATCGGTCCGTGGGTCCACGTGCGGTGAAGTTCCTAAAGGAACTCCATCCGCGGCTGGTCGTTGCGGCTGGTGATAAGAGGGCTGGTTTTTTTCTCGCTCAAAGGCTAAGTATAGCCATTCAGCGGGGAAACGCAGCCAGCGTTCTTGGCACGATACCACGGGGAGTAGGACTGTATGATATTTAAGTTACTAGTTTTAGTTTTTTTTTATTATTATAGTTTTTTGATAAAAGGCAAGTTTGTAAAATTTATAAATCATATTTAAGGATGCTTAAACAATATTTATGGAATTTCCCATCTGTTTTTATATTTATTTTATAATGTTTATTTATTTTATAATTTAAATTCGGACTAAATACAAATATATTTGCATTAATAAGCCAGAAAAAGTAAGTTTATTATTATGTAAATAAAATATCTTTATTATATTTGTTTTATTTCCTCATACACTTCTTAATTACTTTTACTTTTAACAACCATAACTCACTATTTCTTGTATTCCTACCATTAATTACTATTCTCTTTGCATTACTCTGCGGCAAAATTACATTACATAGTGATATATGTTACTAGCTGACCCGGCAAACGTTGTTTTGCCATATACCTACATTATTTCGGAAAGGAAATATTTTTTAGTTTTAAAAATCGCGATTATAAACAGGGGTTGATCGTATAAGGGTGAAAATTTGAGGTTTTATGTATTTTTAATGCTAAATCATAATAAAATAAAAATAAAAAATTGTCAAAAAAAAACCCCACGATTATTATTACTCTAAGAGCATCCACTTACTTTACTCTGTGCCTAACAGGTGTATAGTCTGTTCGCTTAGATACGGTCGCCTTGGCACGTGTCGCATCTTGTCAAAGGAGCCACCGCGACATCTAAGGTCGCCGCGTGCGGCATCCAATCGCAGGAGAATTTGGCACTTTAAAATGAAGACGTTCTGTTTGCTATCTAACTTGTGTTTATTATTTATATTCGTATTTTATTACAACTGCTATAAAAATGAAATAGTATCTATTCTATTTTATTCTTTGAATTAAAAAAAAATTAAAGCGTTTCGTCTATCTTTCTTTGTTGGTCTAAGAATTTAGCTAAAAACTAGAAGATATGATGTCATTAGAACTGATTGATGGACAGAAAAAAGGATTCCTAAAATGACAGCGTCTCTCAAGCTTTTTTAAATCTTTCAGAAAGGCGACTTAGTGCACTTTCTAAGATTGAGAATTTAACATTTGTGTTTCATACCAATATTTTATCTTCTTAATATATACAAATTTATGTTTGTTTGTTCATATTTTATGCGCTGCCATACCGTTCATCAGATTGCGGTAATACTTTGTCAACTTACTGCTTGCACTTGTGCAATGGTTATAGGCATAGCACAACTAACTTACAATACTGGACGGCTCCGTGGCGCAGTGGCTTAGCAATCAGTTGTTGCGCTGGGGGCTGCGGGTTCGAATCCCGCACGGAACAAGTATTTGTATGGCCTACAAATAATTGTTCCGGGTCTGGATGTTTGTCCTTGTGCAATTTATGTTTGTAAACTGCCTCCACGACACAGGAGAAAATCCTAGTGTGGGGGTAACGTTTTAAAAAAAAAAAAAAAAAAATAGGTGGCGCGCATATCGTACCGAGAAATTTATTTGAAAGTTATATATCATTTAACTTCAATGAATGTATTATCATTCCTAATTAAACAATATAATTCTTTCAAATTTAAAACGATATTTCCACAGTATTTCCTCTGCGGCAGCAACGCGCTACCAGCTAGAGTAATATAAAAAAAATTTAGAACGTTAAATTAATTTAAAGACAGTGGTTAGTTATTAGATGCACGATTTATTGCATATACAAGTTAAAAGGATTTAAAATATAGATGAAGTGTTATATATGCATTGACTGATTAACTGAGAGCTACTAGTAGTATGTTTACTACTTAGCTAGTAATATTGAAATAGAAGAGTTCAACGTTACAAAAGGTCATCGCTATCGCTATCCCAAATTAATTTATTATGAAATTTTATCGCAAGCCGCGATGGCCTAACAGATAGATTTGACCCCGAATCAAGCTTCTCACTTTTACATATACTTATATCTAGCGCTCATTTATTGTAACATACAAAAGGAAAATTTATTAAATTCTTAGATGAATGAAAAATATGACGTATACCTATCGTGAGCGACATGCTTTAGATGGCTTAGCATTTTAGACCCTCTACTTATGCGCTATATCGATAAAAATAAGAAGAGTGACGAACGAGCACACAGACCACCTGATGGGAAGTGGATGCTGTGGCCCATAGACATTTACATTTGTCCTCGGTTAAGAATCAAAATGCAGATGTGTTGCTAGTTGCTACCCCTGAGGACTAAAATGGAATGCTTTGTTTCCAGTAAAAAGAGTTTTTAAGAGCAGCTTTAAGCTGCTATTTTACGCTGGTATTCTCGTGATCCGTCTACTCGTACGGTGGAGCCTACACATTCGTGTTATAACCATAACATTGCTGCAACTCAAAAACTTATAAAACTACTCTTTTGCTACCGGAAGGCTAAACTCGGCTGTCTTACATAATAAGTAGCTTTTTCCTTCACTACTTATTTACAATCAGTGTCGTAATACATCGTGGTGAAATGGCGAAAGTTAAAGATCTTTATGTCATAAAATAATTAAAAAGTAATTGAATTAAACTAATTTTAATGCTTTAAACTCATGTGGTCACGGGAAGAATGATGTGTTCAATATGCTTATGACACGAGTAGCCCTTTCAGCTTTTAAAATTTTACTTAGGTATCTACTAATTATGGACCGATGTACAAAGTATCTTGATTTCCTGCACAGTGCTTGCCTTATATTCCATATTGAAATTAAAATGTTTTTGATTTCGACAGTCTCACAAAATAAATTCGGCAGGAATGTTCTTCGATTCGTGGTCTACCAAATCTTATGTAGGTACACTAAATATGTTCACGGACTGCAGACTTCCGGAGTCTAGGCGTTTTCTTACGGAATATCAGTTATATGTTTTCACGCAGGTTTTACTACCTAATTTTATTATCCACCCTTTTTAAGCGATATTGTTCACCCTCTGTAAGGGAGGCCACATTAAGAAAACTGATGTCTTGTACTTTTCCTTCTTCTATCTGCTTTTGTTAAGCGAAGTCAGTGCGCTTTAGCTGTTCCGGCTTCGTCGCCGGTTACCGGATGGGGTAGTAGTCAAACATTGACTTAAACGTGAAAAACATGTATGTATGTGTACATGTATGATGGAGGTTTACAAACCTGATATTAAACTACTGTGTACAATGTAAAAGCTTGTTAACACTTGACTGGTGATAATAACTAATTAATCTACTTCGCCGTTTTGTAGAACATTCCTTTTAAAGCCCGCTTTAAGATAAAGTAAATTTAGTCTGTGATTTCTCTGAAATTCGAACGTTCCACTGATAAATACAGGTCTCTCATTATTGAGGAGGCAAGAGTTATACATATTAAAATGTAATGTCTTATTATACATCCTTTAAATCATTTACGAGTAGGTAGGTATGTATGGTAGGTAGGTAAAGTATGTTTTTAAAAATAAAGTTTTAAGCACATAAAAAATAAAAATGAACGTTGTTTTGTATCTTCAAATCTCTACAAATAAATAAAATTGAAGTGTCTGTTTGTAATGTTGAAATAACAGCTTTTTACTAAATGCATAAATGAAGAATATATTATATACGGTGCTTATAACAAAAAACATTTATTTTTAATTTGTCTGTTTGTTTGTTTCAGCTAATCTCCATAAGGGCTGAACCTATTTTGACGGGACTTACACTGGCAGATGATTTTATAAGGAGTAACTTAGGCTACTTTTATTTTAGAAACAGAATTAGAGTTCCGCGCATATAAATTAAAACCAATGAAATCCAATCGCAATAAATTTCACGCGGATGAAGTCGCGGGAAACAACTAGTCTTAAATAAATTTTAGTCTAACCTATATATTTTTAGGAATTACAAAGCTGAATGCTGATGATAAGGCTGGTGTGTAATTATTGCAAAGCGTTAACAATAAAAGCTATTCAAATAACTAGAAGATAACATATTGTCAAGACGTTAACAGCGTAGGTACTAACCGAATAGCAGATGACTTCCTTACACCTTTTGTACAGAAACCTTTGCAGCAAAGATGCTGCGATCCCATCACAAGACACTCTTCATGCTTTCTGCAGGGCAGAGGGAATAGATCCAGCCAGCCACTACTCGTGCGCACTTTAGGACAGGACAACGACTGGGACTCGCCTGTAGAAAGAAATAATATGGTTACTGTTGTTAGCGTATCAACGGCCATTTTAATCGATTTATTCTAAGAACATTTACCGACGTTGAGGCTTGCTAACGCGCATTACAATTCATGAATAGATGTTGCGTTTTTTGAAATAATAAAACGTGGTAGAGCCATGCTGCAGCTATATTACTGGTATAGTTGTAGTACGAATGGGTCGGCTCGACCGGGGAAGGACCACGCTCTCACAGAATACCAGCGTAAAATAGCATCTTAACACTGCCGTGTTTCGTATGGTGAGTGTAGAGAACCGGAGACCCTTTTTACTGGTAACGAGGCATTCCATCTTATTCCTCACGGGTAACAACACATCTGCATTTTGATTCGCAAACCACTTACCATCAGGTGGACTGTATGCTCGTTTGTCACCCTATCCTATAAAAACCTACTTTATGGAGTTTCAAAATTTGTAGTACCTACATCTCATTTTTCATCATGTTCAATCTACATCCTTTGTCGGGTCACCAAAAGCACCTCAAACAATCCGAGGAGATCATTTTGCATAATAGTAACTTTTAACAAAAAGTAAAAACCGACTTCGAATTGCTAATAAAGAAGTTATTTATTTTCTACCCTTAGAGGTGAGATTTTTTCTCCAAATTTACTGGAACCACCCTTGAGGTATAACCTATTTAAAAAAAAGAAACATTAAAATCAGTTCTCAATCTCCGTAGATAGGTACCTTATGAAATTCCTTAAACAATAGTCCAATATAAAACTTTTTCCCCTACTTTCCAGCCTTGACTACGGAATTTTTCCTTCGAAATTTAATGAATCTTTGAGGTAAAAGCTATTTAATAAGAAAAGAATCATTAAAATCGGTTCACAATCTGCGAAGATATCGCATAACATACATACAAAAAACATACACGCGAATTGTGAACCTCCTCGTTCATAAAGTTGGTTAAAAAATGTAAATAGCTTAGGTCATATAAGTTACTTGGATATTCGAATATGCCTATAATTTTGCCGTCTAACATCCCTGTCAATCAAAAGGTTCTACAACAATAGCACCGCGCGCGCTCATAAGCACCGCCGAAGCACGTTTATCAAAAGAACCGCCCGAATGTGAGCAGATTTAAGCAGCGTGTGGCTTGTGAGACTTCTGATAAATAAAGACCGATCTGGGAGTAGCAAGACGACGTTCTTGTCTTATATTTATATGTCGTCCAGGTTTCGGTTCCGTACGCTGCTACTCTATGGTACGCTGAGTATGCACGCATGGTATACCAATATTTAGGTTGTAGATGTTAGACATTGTTCTACATTAAGCGAGAGAATGCTCGTCCCTGTCGAACATAAATAGCAAAACAAAAGGGTGCCATGTATGACTGGTTTTTCTGCTGTCCGTTGAAGAAATATAACGTTTTTTTGGCATTAATAGATAAAGAAAACAGATGTAGTGCATGCGAGAATTTGTCCATAATCTGAAGCTCACGGGGAGCCGTTGCGATAAAAGCGACATTATCGGAAAATTGAAGGATGTCTTCACGGTGATGATTTGACCACGAGAGGGAGATATTTTTTTTTAAAATAACGTTACCTCCACATAGGATTTTCTGCTGTATCGTGGAGGCAGTTTACATACATAAATTTCACAAGGACAAACATCCAGACCCGGAACAATTATTTGTAGCCCATACAAATACTTGTTCCGTGCGGGATTCGAACCCGCGGCACTTAGCGCAGCAACTTATGGCTAAGCCACTGCGTCACGGAGCCGTTAAGATATTGTAGATTGTAAAGTCCTTGTGTAAAGTTTGATAGCCTGTTGGTCGTCACCGAAAGCTGCTGTATATACACTATTTTGGATTAAGTTATTGGAAACGAGCACCTAGGATTGTAACTTCTAGCCTAGACGACGCCGGTTCCTCTTAAGTCTCGAGTATGTTATGAGTAAACTAGTAATTTAATTTATGTTTACCTAACGATATTTTTCTTGTTAAGCACTGCTGGTTACTTCATAGTCTACTAATACTTTCACGACTGCGTTGTGATCATAAAAGTTGGCCGTTTTTCCTTGACCACACGTAATTACTGTCGTGTAATTATAAGTTGAATATTTATTGTACTGTAATTTACTTGTATTTGTAATTGTTACGTTGTCAACGTTTATATTTCTAACTCAAACTAGCGATCCGCCCCGGTTTCGCACGGGTGATTTCTGGATCTCGACAACAGCGCTGCCTACCGGATCCAGATGTGAATCTAAACCATCTACCTTTCGAACATATACAAAAGTTTCATCAAAATCGGTCGAGCCGTTATTCAGATTTAGCGAGACTAACGGACAGCAATTGATTCTTATATATAGAGGTAACATTAACAGTTTTATCAAATGATAGATGGAACAAAAATATACATGTCATAAAATATCTTTGTCGTTATCTATGAAATGTTGTTTTCGAATTTGAAGTTACATATATATCAGATAATATTTCGGCCCAGATCATAACTGGTCGCAAACACTGGTCATATTTATATCACTTTTTACATATGATAAAATTGCCTTTTATTAAATAAATTATTTTAAACGTTTTTTTATTTTTTATTTTATTTTATGATGGTTATGAGTATGCTTACATACTGATCTGATGACTAGTCGTAGTAGAAGAAGTTCTGCGTTGTGCAGATCTGAAAATTGAATTATGTATGCAGTATCGAGCTTTGGTACGAAGAGTTGTCAGATCAGAATAATATATTATGTTATACGTGGATGTATGTGTGTGAGCACGCATTTAGACACTTCGGTGGTTTTCCGCTTGAAGGCGCTAACTTTCGCTGTTGCTTCAAATCTAATTGAGAGAGCACTCTATTTTTTTTACGAGTAGTGTCCGACCGAAACAGGAATTTCAACCGAAAACGAACCTTCGGTCTGGGTGTCAGTTTCGGCCGAAACAGAAACCGATACCGAAACTTATTTAGACATGTTAATTTTTTTTTGTTGTATGCTGAAATCTGGTATATTTTTTATACATATAAATATAGGTAATGCATGTTAATAAAAAACAGTAATTGTAATAGTCATGTAGCAATATATTTATTTATTTTAAAGTAAAAATCAACAATTTAACGTTAAGAAATACATTTTAAGTCAATTTTATAAAAAAATCAAGACTTCATCTATAAAAAGTTACTCGCTAATTGAGAACATATTTTATTGTGTTCCCAATATTGTTAATATTATTCAATGTGAGCATTAAATCAATTTATCACACTCACACACTTACACACAATATACACACAACTTAAAAAAATATGCAAAACCTGCTCAAAGTTCAAAAACTTTAATAAAATAAGTTTGTATAAAAAGGGTTTCAGGGGAATTCATGGATGATAATAACCCCTGGGAATGAGCTGATCACTACCAAGCTATTTCTAATTTGTTTTGTGTTGTTAATTGTGTTACATACTTGATTGTAAGCAGTGGCGTAGGTAGGCGTGGGCAAAGTGGGGCCTCGCCTATTGCCTCGCACTTAAAGGGGCCTCGCGAGGCCCCGTAAAATGCGATGCCCCCAGACTTTACCACAGATGACTAATTCATTTGATCACTTTTACGCTCGAAAAAGAAAATCTAAAATTTAAGTGGGTTTGTTTGGGGCCTCGCAAGAAGCCCCTCTTAAGTACGACTGCGAGGCCGTTGTAACTACCTTCAAAGACTGCGACTGTTACATTGACGGAATACGAGACTTGCCAGGAATTAATAGATATGAGTAGGTATGTCGTGTCAAAGCATGCTTGGTAGAGGATAGATCTATTGGGTAGATCCTTGGAACGAAAGAAAAGGGAACTTCGCCCACGTTTATGTTAGTCCACGCTACGCCTCTGATTGTAAGCGGTTATTTAAAAAAAAGTCCCGCTGGGTTTCTTGCTGGTTCTTCCAAGGACAGAGGCTTTTTTTGAACCAGCGGTAATTAAACATAAAAAGTGACTTTCAATAAGTATTATTTATAATCTATATTGAATAAAAAAGTTTCTGTTTCTATTTCTGTATAATTATCTATATATAATACATGAGTCACGAATTCATCCGAACGACGCACTATAATCCACGAACACTGAGTTTCGGCGCCGCCGAAGGCTCGACAGATTTTTTGCCGAAACCGAAACTATTACCGAAACTAGATTTTTGCCGAAACTTGCCGAAACCGAAACCGAAACCGAATCTTCGGTCGGTCACAAAATTTTTTTTTAGATAATCTACCCTATTGGGCGAACAATTGAAGTTGAAAGATCTTGTGCCAGCATTACGAAGTCGCTGGCATTTTCATTATCAATGATGTCTAATCAAAAGTCATTGTTTGATGTGTAGTAGTATTCCCGGTTAGCACACGTACTTATTTATATACTTTTTGCTGGTTAGAAAAAAAGTATAAAAAGACATAAGCTAAAGTGAAACATATAAGTGTTGAGTATTGACAAATTGCCATTAAAAGTAAAAGCAGCAAAATATTATTAGCTTTCTCGATCAAACATTACTATTTCGGCTGAGTGTACCGTCTAGATATACAACGATTGGTGTTCAGATTTTTTTTATCAATAATTATGGTGGTGACAGAAGACGTGGATCTGCCATCGTGTAGCGAGCTGACGGTACCTGAGGTTAATTTGTCGACTGCTACACTAATGAGCGCCGGGCCATATTTCGGAAAGGATTGCGAAGCCATTAATAACGAGTTCATGTTATGTCGTTACGAGTTGGATGACCCTCGAGCTTGTGTTAATCTCGGCAAAAAAGTCACATCGTGCACGATGAAGTTTTTCAAAAAAGTGAAGGAGAACTGCTTGGAAGAGTTCAATCAATACGTTAATTGTGTAGACAAGAGTTCAGGGAATTTTTCGTTTAGCAAGTGTCGTACAACGCAAACGGTGTTTGATGGATGCATGAAGGATAAACTAAATATGGAAAGACCGGATTTTGGGTATTTTACTCGACCGCGTGTACACTGCAGCCCCAGTCCCGCACCCGAGTCGCCACCGTGTCCATGCTACCAAAAATTTCCGGATGCTACACCATCTCTACCTGATTGGAAACCACGTCCACCAGCACGCTTCGGCAGTCGTTTTTATTGGATGACTGAATAATAAAAAATAAGAAATTTATGTTGTGATTGATTATAATGGCTTTTCAATACAATAGTATGCTCAGTCTTGGTGGACTTTTTTTTTATAGGATATGGGTGACAAGCGAGCACACAATCCACCTGATGGTAAGTGGTTACTGTTGCCCATAGACATCTACATCTATCTTCGATTATGAATCAAAATGCAGATGCGTTGTCACCCGTGAGGACTAAGATGGAATGCCTCGTTTCAGTAAAAAGGGTCTCCGGTTCTCTACACTCACCATACGAAACTCAGTAGCGTTAAGCTGCTATTTTACGCTGGTATTCTGTGAGAGCGTGGTCCTTCCCCGGTCGAGCCGACCCATTCGTGCTACAACCATAATATAGCTGCAGCATGGCTCTACCACGTCTAACCCTACATATTATAACTTTCTTTTATTAACGCAAGCTTGTTAAAAAAAAGCAGTGATAAATATTATGCTGAACATTAATTAAACCTATGCCGCAAAAACAATTATATTTGCTTGTTTCCTATTGTACAGGGATAGGTTTTGTTTTAATTGAACAATCCTTCAATTTCTATAAACGATATACTGTTTATTTATTTACTATTTATTGACACACCAAGAAATTACAAATACCAAACTACGAATTGTCTGTCTGTGTGAAAAAGTAAAAAACAGGCATCACTTCATTTATTCATTGAATAAGATTGATAAGAAATTAATATTTTATCATTGATGATTTATAGCGTAGCGTGAAATTCTAGGTCTATGTATTTTATAGACAATTTTACATGATTACAAAAAAAAACAACGTAATTTGCATAAAAAGAAAAGCAACACCGTATCAAAATATAACGGCATTTTAACTTATTGCAATGAGTACTGTAATAAATTAGATATACTTATTTGAAACATGCTGTTTGTTATATTCAATGCACATGCGCCAGACAGGGGACTGGTGAAGCAAGTAACATAAAAGTAAATTAAACATTAAGGACAGCGCCTGTACTTACTAGATTTCTACTAGTTTTCCATCCCGTCACTCCACATATATTAAATCTAATTTTCTCGTGAGAATAAGGCAATTTTCTTGCGGTAAAAGGTCCTTTCCTCAGGATGCAGTCACTGTAACTAATTGCCTTATTGAAAGATAACAGACAGTCTGAGTTCTTTCGCATTTATAGTATTAGCTATGTGTATAAATATATTTTTTTAATATTTTTTTTTTTATACAAGACACTTTTCATATAATAATTTGTCACCTCAGTCACATTATAATATCATTGCTGACCATACTTTGACACTTATATAATACGTTCTGTACAGCTGCAGGTCTCCTAGCGTCTTAATCATCTATCTCAAGAGGTAATCTGTGAACAGCACTGTGTCTTAATGTTACTGTACTATCTGTATGTAATATATATATATATATATATATATATATATATATATATATATATATATATATATATATATATATATATATATATATATATATAGCCGTTCCACTTTGAATAAATAAAATAAAATATTTTTAAATATTCATTTATACGTTAATTCGTTATTATCAAGTATTTCAGTTATGGTTTGTTGTAACTAATGGAATTAGAGGTAGAGAGCTCAAGCAATTTAAATCCTTTGAATCGGAGCCAGTAAATCAACAAAAACGAAAGGCACTAAATAATTCTCATCTTATTTTCACAATGCATATTAACTTTATACCAAAAATAAGAAGTAACAAGTAAAATACTTGCGGCAAAAAAAATAGCAGCTTAATGCTGCTGTGTTTCATATGGTGAGTTTAGAGAACCGGAGACCCTTTTTACTGAAAAAAGGGCATTACATCTTAGTCCTCACGGGTGACAACGCATCTGCATTTTGATTCGTAAATGAGAATAGATGTACATGTCTATGAGCCACAGCAACCACTTACCATCAGGTGGACTGTGTGCTCGCTTGTCATACTTATCCCATAAAAAATATATACAATCTAGAGCAACATAAATATTGATAAATTGATCATTTATATCGAAAATTAAGAAATAAACCAGTGAATTCATTATCAGTAATAACAAACTATCAAGTAATATAAAGCTGAACATTTTTTTATAGTATATAGTATAGGGTATATTATATAGGTATATATAGGGTATAGTATAGTATAGGGTGACAAACGAGCACACAGTCCACCTGATGGTAAGTGGTTGCTGTGGCCCATAGACATCTACATTTTTTCCTCGATTACGAATCAAAATGTAGATGCGTTGTCACCTGTGAGGACTAAGATGGAATGCCTCGTTTCCAGTAAAAAGGGTCTCCGGTTCTCTACACTCACCATACGAAACACAGCAGCATTAAGCTGCTATTTTACGCTGGTATTCTGTGAGAGAGGGGTCCTTCCCCGTCGAGCCGACCCATTCGTGCTACAACTATACCAGAAATATAGCTGCAGCATGGCTCTACCACGTATAAATATAAACATAGGAATTCTTTTATGAAAATAATAAATTTCAATGAAATAATTTGTTATAAACTATCTGGTACCCGGCGCATTGCTGCCGCTGCTGAGAACGTGGTAAATCACACTTCAAATTACAATTAACATATATGTAACAATATATAATGCATATGTACTATGAAATTTACATTTGGATCAGTTTGATTACCGCTTTTGACAAGTAAAATAAAATAAACCTTTGTTTAAGTAAAATCTTTTTCTTTGATATTTAAAGTATTTTTTCGCGACAGCCTGTTCATTTACATATCTCATGTGAGCTATGAAACCAGGACTGTCACAAAAATCTTGAATTGTCTGATAATTTGAAAGCTCAAAAATGCAAAAACTTAAATGTCAAATTGATTTATAAGTCTCATTAAAGGTACAAAAAGGGGTCCTCATTACTATAGTGTTTATGGGCAGAAAAAAGTATGCCGCAATCCTTCAACTACTACTCAGACATTTAGGTTTGCCCACGAAGTTATTTTTCACCACTTTACCGGATATGTAGTAAATCAGCACGTAAAATTTCCCATAACAGATTCATTTGTCCTCAAAGGAATCGTACACGTTTTGCTCCCATGCCATGATGAAATCTCACGGCGAGTTACACGGCTCTCGTATTTCTTTAAATAAAATTCATAAAAACTGAAACAAAGCTTTTGTACAATTGTTGACCATGTCTACCTAGTTATTAAAAACCCAACGATGCTACGAACTATTCCATCAAATATAGATAAAATCAAACAGTGCATTTTATTATATATATTTGCAATTATTTACATCAGATAACGTGATAACATATGAAGTTGGTAAAATGAAACCTATGCCTATAGACAAACAATATATTATACTAAAGAGCTACTCTTCTAATCTCAGTTTTGTGTACACAGAACTGGATACTGTGCACACAAAACACGTGTTGTGTATAACAGTGTTGTTAGCCATATTGCCAAACGTGGTAATTGTAGTAAATCATCCCGATAATGGCCACCGGTCTAGATATTTTTAAGTGTGACAATTTTTGATGCTGCACGAATAAGTATTTTTTTTTATATAGGATTAAGTATTCAGTAGCATTCTAAAATTTAATTTTATCACTTATTTATCATTAGTTTTTTTAGCAGAAAGTAGAGGGCGCTAAATTATATTAATACTATGAAAGTCAAAAGTTCAAAACTATACTATTTACTGGAAACGAGGCATTCCATCTTAGTCTTCACGGGTGACAACGCATCTGCATTTTGATTTGCAGACGTGGATAGATGTAGATGTCTATGGGCCACAGCAACCATTTTTCAGGTGGACTGTGTGCTCGTTTGTCACCCTTATACTATATAAAAAGAAACAAAAAAAAACAAGTTTCAGTATATTAACGGTATGGCAGCACATAAAATACTAACAAACAAACATTATTTTTTAAACAACTTCAAAAAGGAGGAGGTACTCAATTCGACTGTATTTTTTGTGTGTTTTTTTATGTATGTGTGTTACCTCATAATTTTTTTCTATATGAACCGATTTTGGTGATTCTTTTTTTATTTGAAAGCTGGTACTTCTCATGTGGTCCCACAAATACCTAATCACAGACAGGAAGCGTCTTTATATAATAAGGGTGACAAACGGGCACACAGTGCACCTGATGGTAAATGGATACTATGGCCCATAGACTTCTATATACTATCTTTAATATAGAAGAAGAATAAAAGTATATGAATCAAAATGCAGATGCGTTGTCACCCCTAAGGACTGAGATGGAATACCTCGTTTCCAGTAAAATAGGGTCCCCGGTTCTCTACACTCACCGTACAAAACACAGCGGCGTCATAGTTGCGAGATGTCTGACACTGTGATCGTTAATCCGCCTGCCTAGTGCGGGAATTAAAGCAAATACTCCCTATAACTTATCCAGCAGTGGACTTCTACGAGCTTATGAATAATGAAGAAATTACGTCATCATCATCGTCATTACAGCCCTTCACAAGTCCACTGCTGAACGTAGGCCTCATCCAAGGAATGCCTCAAAGCACGCTCCTGAGCCACCTGCTTCCATCGAATTCCTGCATGTCTTACCAGATCGTCACTCCATCTAGTGGGAGGGTCGCCCTACACTTCCCCTACCAGTACAAGGCAGCCACTCGAGAACCTTCCTTCCCCATCGGTTGTCGGTTCTACGAGCCATATGGCCGGCCCATTGTCACTTTAGCTTACTAATCCGTTGTGCTATGTCGGTCACTCTGATTCGACTGCAGATATCCTCATTTCTAAGTTTATCTCACAAAGAAACCCTGAGCAGCCATAGCTCGAAATAACCGGTGAAGTGCGAGTCGGACGCTCGTATGAATGATTCCGTACTATCGTAATGCACGTTTCTAGTAGGGGAGCCCCTTTTAATTTTTAATATATTTAAATTTTTATTATTTGTTATTATAGCGGCAACAGAAATATACATTCTGTGAAAATTTCCTATTACGAATCATGATATACAGCCCGCTGACAGACAGACGGACGGACGGACGTACAGCAGAAGCTTAGTAATAGCATCCCGTTGGATACCCTTTGGGTACGGAACCCTAAAAATTACGTATTCAAGTTTAACTATACATAAGTCTATAATATAATTAAAATCGTAAATGAAATATTCATTGCGGTAATAACGCGTTCACATAACTATTTCAACTAAAACAATAATTTTATAATAAATTCTTGTGGTTTAAAAATTCTGTTTTGGTTGTTGCCACACTGAATGGTATCCCTATTAGCATACATATTATATTATTACATAACTTCCTCACGGATTGTTTTGAAATAAGATATAATGGAATATTCTTATATGTAGAACAGTAAATAGTATGAAAGTAATTTTTGGCATTTTAAAACACTTATCACAACGCTTGAGTAATATAACTTGGTCATATAATGGTTTGTGGTTATCTGTACTTATAAAATTTAAGTGTATGTCTGTAATATCGAAATAACTGCCTTTTATTGAGCTTGATCAAAAAAGCCATTGAGACATGAACTTGTTAAAATTTTCATTTTGTCCAAATTTATATGGGACTACCCCTATAATATAACATATTTAATAAAAAAGGGTCATCAAAATTGTTTCAAAACTGCGAAGATATCGCGTAACATATATATACAGAAAAAAACCATACACTCGAATTGAGAATCGCCTACTTATTGAAGTCAGTTAAAAATCTAAATGAAGCCACATTAATAATTTTGGTCCGAAATAAAGATTATTATTATTATTATTATTAATAGATTTTTAATTGCAACAAATTTCATTGCTTAAAATTTTACAAAGGGATATGTAGGGTGAAAATTCAAAAACAAAAGTAAAGTTACAGTCTAAAGACTATTAAGACCAATACAGACTGCGGGCAGAGTCCTTTTTTAATTTCTAAAGGAGCTCTGGAGCAATAATTGGTCCACCGCCCCGCTCCGAAACATCTAGGCGGACTTGTCTTCGAAAGATTTTATTTCTCAGAAACATAAATGTTTGGCAAATCGTAACCTGAAGCACACGGATCAATAATTGTGTACTTTTATTTTCCTGTGAGTTATAGTGATAATGTTAGGTTAAATTGATGTGCGATAAAAACCAGACAACAAATGAGTTAATTAGAGTTTTCTTGCTCGGTAAAATTATTTACATACATTTAAAAACTAACTGTGTGAAAATTGGCTTACTTACATAAATTTTGTTTACAATGGTCACTATGCAGATATTTGGTCGTAATAAGTCGCGGCAAGATTGTTATCTTATTGTTGAGAGAGTGGTGACCGTCCGGCTGGCTGCACGAGCGAAGGTCAACGAATTGCACCTTTAAGTGGGTAAGCAACGCGCATTTCATAACTCACTTTGCTTGTAAGTTTAAAGAGGATAATTCTAACATTAAAGGTTATTAAAGCTAAGACTAATTTGCGACAATAGCCTCGTGTGAACTGTAAGAGCTATTTTTGGCTAGAAAAATAGGTTTGACTTTGAATTCTAAATTGAAATAAATTTAATAATAGGTCGGGAAAAAGTTTCTTGGTATTTTGTTTGTAGTAGTCTTGGTAGTTTGTATCAGGCTGGTTTTAATATCAATACATAATAGAGCCGTGTTAGCTCAGATGTTTGGCGCTCGCGGTAAATTTCACAGTACGCGAGCAACCCGGGTTCGATACCCGCCGGCACCAATGAAATTGTTAATTACAATTTTAAGTGCTGATTTACCACGTGCTCGGTGGTGAAGGAAAACATCGTGAGGAAAACTGAATGTCTGAGTAATAAGAAAAAAAAAGTATTACGAAGACATGTGTAGTTCGCCAACACGCATTGGGGCAGTGAGGCGGATACTTCCTTGCCCTAAACGTATATAGGCTGTAACTTTATTTGTTCATGAAAATAAAACTGTATACTTTTTAGAATTTTACTCATTTTTAAATATGGAGTGGACGCTTAAAGAAGACCGTGTTGCATTTATTGCATTGCATCGTTGCGGTTACGCGCCAATTCAAATTTTTGACATACTGAAAAATTTGAATATAACCAAAAGATTCGTTTATCGTACCATCAAACGATACAATGAAGACTCTAGTGTAGATGACAGGTCAAGAAGTGGTCGCCCTCGGTCTGTTAGGACTCCAGCAGTGATAAAAGCTGTGAAGGCGCGAATTCAAAGAAATCCCAAACGTAAGCAGAAACTGTTGGCCCTTCAGATGGGGTTAAGCAGAACCACGGTGAAAAGGGTGTTAAATAAAGACTTAGGGCTTCGGGCATATCGAAGAAAAACAGGACATCGTTTGAATGCTCGTCTAATGGACCTGAGACTGAAGAGATGCCGCGCTTTGTTGAAGCGGTACGCGGGAAAAAAATATCGGGAAATTGTTTTTTCGGATGAAAAATTTTTTACCGTAGAAGAGAGCTACAACAAACAAAATGATAAGGTGTACGCACACAGTAGTGAAGAAGCGAGCAACCGTATTCCGCGAGTCCAACGAGGTCATTTTCCATCCTCGCTCATGGTATGGTTGGGAGTTTCTTATTGGGGCTTAACAGAGGTACATTTTTGTGAGAAAGGTGTAAGAACGAATGCAGTTGTGTATCAAAATACAGTCCTGACGAACCTTGTGGAACCTGTTTCTCATACCATGTTCAATAACAGGCACTGGGTATTCCAACAAGATTCGGCGCCAGCTCATAGAGCGAAGAGCACACAAGACTGGCTGGCGGCGCGTGAAATCGACTTCATCCGGCACGAAGACTGGCCCTCCTCCAGTCCAGATTTGAATCCGTTAGATTACAAGATATGGCAACACTTGGCGGAAAAGGCGTGCTCAAAGCCTCATCCCAATTTGGAGTCACTCAAGACATCCTTGATTAAGGCAGCCGCCGATATTGACATGGACCTCGTTCGTGATGCGATAGACGACTGGCCGCGCAGATTGAAGGCCTGTATTCAAAATCACTGAGTCATTTTGAATAAACTTTATTGTCATAAGAATCTATGTTTTGTTAAGTTCATTTTGGTATATAAATGGGTACATAATGAATAAACTTGTTTCAATTATTTTATATTAAACGAATAAATGTAATTAAACTTTGAAAAAAAATTTTGAATTTGTATATAAAATACGAAGAAACTTTTGCCCCCGACCTTATACTTAGGTTATGGTATTGTTTTGTCAAAATCAGTTATTTTTTGTTTCTCTTGGGTTTTTTTCTGTTCACAATTTATATAATATATTGCTGAATCGACGTAGAAAGGAGGGAATTTAGAGTCAAATCGTGGCATTGTTTGCTCATGACAGATCTCCTTTACTATAATCTGTAAATGCATAAGCATCATATTTGTCATCTATATCACATCTGTATCGATTTGGACTATGTACACATATTCAGTTTATTTTTTAAAAGTTGCGATATAAAGTGAGGACAGAGCGGAAACCGGAAATAACAAAGCTTATAAACAAGCTTTTATTAAAATAGAAATAATGCTACATATATGGACGATTCAGTTAAATTCAAGTCAGTAAATAACTAAACGCCAAAACTAAAAAGCCTGACTTATTTGTTTTTGGGGTTTACGAGTAATTACTTATATGAAAATGTTCATGTTTTAGGTGAAGTATTTTTTATCATCATCAATCCGTAAAAAGTTTACTGCTGGACTTAATCACTGGCAGGCGGATTGAAGATTTTAGTACTGGACTCGCTAGTGTTACTTACAGTTCATTTATTTATTTTGTAGCAAAATTAGAGTATTTTCTGTATATATTTTTCGGCATTTAACCTGAAAACATAAACATCTTGGGTTTTTTCTTAAATTTGTGTGTAAATGGTAAAACTCAGTAAAACTTGTTACAAAATGAAAGGATGTTTCATTATACTTTGTTTCCCAATAAACATTGACACACAACCCAGAATGCTCTGTTCAAATGTGACATGTTTTCACGATTGCGGTGTGGACTTGTACTCGTATGTTATATGTATACGTTGTACGAGTAACTATAAGAAAGGAAGTCGTATGTTTATTTTGTGTGTATTTATGTGGGCTTGTATATACTTGTTTAGTTGTTATTTGCATTATCCAAAAGCATTTATTTCTTAAGGACTTCTTAAGCATTAACATTTTGTTCTTAAGTGTTAAAACTGTTAAAATTGCAATGATCAATTTTCTTTCGATTGTAAGTCCATCAACCCGATACACAAAGTCAAACTACGACGTCACAAAGTTAAACACGCGTGTGTTTTTAAACGACGCTCGTGCTCTTATTTTTATCATTTTATTGTCAAGATGTTATTAGACAAAGTACTCTCTCTATTGTGTCAAAATGTTTGCAACGGTTGGGGCTCAGACTAAGTATTTAGGTATTCTGACAACTAGTAAATTACTAGTTGTCAGAATATTACTAGTAGTAATGTTAGCTACATTAACGTTTACGTAGTGGACCCAAGCTGCGATGTATTGTGGCTGCCCCACGAATGGGTCGGTTAAACCAGGAAAGGGCCTCACTCGTATAGAAAATCAACGCGTATTAGCAGCAAAAAGCTGCTATGTTTCATATAGTAAATGTAAATGGTAGAGCCATGCTGCAGCTATAATAGTATAGTTGTAGCACGAATGGGTCGGCTCGACCGGGGAAGGACCACGCTCTCACAGAATACCAGCGTAAAATAGGAGCTTAATGCTGCTGTGTTTCGTATGATGAGTGTAGAGAACCGGCGACCCTTTTTACTGGAAAAGAGGCATTCTATATTAGTCCTCACGGCTGACAACACATCTGCATTTTAATTCGCAAAAAAAGATACTTATATGTAGATGTCTATGAGCCACAGCAACCACTTACCATCAGGTAAATAAACTGTGTACTCGTTTGTCACCCTAATTCTATAAAAAAAAGATACCTGGAGACTCTTTTTACTGGTAACGTGATATTCCATCTTAGTTCTTTTGTTTTCGCATTTACGACATGATTCTTAATTATGGATAGACGTTAAGAGTGTATAACCATTGCGTGTTGCCAGTGAAGGCATATGGAATTGAGACTTGGTCCTTTACTGTTGGCTGTATGAGTAAGCCTAAGGTCGCTTAATGACCGATGGAGAGGGTTAAGCTCGCAGTTTCTTTGCGTGATAGAATCCGCAACGACTATATCTATATCAAAATTAGAGTAACTGACATAGCTCAACGGATCAGAAAGCTGAAGTGGTAATGGGTCAGTCATATAACTCGACGAGCCGAAAACAATGGGGATGACCTGGTAATTCATTCAGGAAATTGATGCATGCAGGTGGTTCAGGACCATGCTTAGTGCAATACTTGGGATAGGCTCATGTCCAGCAGTAAGCTTGTGAAGTGTTGTAATGACGATGATGATGAGGATGTGGATAAACATAGGTGTTTATCAGTTTGTCACCTTCATTTTAACGTTTTTACATAACTCAAAAGCGTTACATCAAGATTATATAGATTGCGACTAGTGTTTGTGTTATCTCGTACACTTGTAGTTCTTATATGTATGTGCAAGACAGTTGGAGACTTCCAATAGCTTAGAGAATTTGTAGTCGTGTTTGTAAATTGGCCAGCGGGGTTGGCCAATTTGACTTTAGACAATTGTTATTATTATTATTAGAAAACAATAAAAATTAATAAATCAAAGATAATTCATGATTTATTTTGTTTGTTTTACAGTAGCACATCATCGTCATAAAATTCGGATATTCTTACCGTAATCAATATTGTTCCAAAGAATATTAATTCATAAAGTTGATGATTATATTAAATAATATCATACCCAGAAACGAATACACATACCTACAATATGATGTCTTCATAATACTTATTAGTTAATACCATGTCGTTCTAGATTTTTTATTCTCTAATAGTTTCATAAGCAAGTTATTATTTTCAACACGTATACAGTAATTATAATGGAAAAATCAGTTTTGTTTCATAACAGTATTTAGTTCTTAGGTATTTATTAAATCAAAAAGTGAAAGACTAAGTTAGTTGCTATCTTATGACCCCGATCACCTGGAAGTCAAGTATTTACGGCCGTGAATATGTTATTATTATGCATTAAGATTTTAAGCTTTAAAATTATTTAGTTTAGTGTAATGGTCGAAAAATAATATGGTACCTAATGGTTTAAGAATTTATATCCTAAAGGAATTACAATGCAGTTCACTTGAAGAGAAACAACAATTTAAATCAGTAAGTGCATACACACAACAACGGTAGGATTACAAATTTAAACATCTTGTACCCAAATACAAAAAAATAGACTAAGAAGTAAATGATAGTATGAAAGTAAATGTGTTAATGTGTAAGCGTACTTAGCTCAATTTAATACGAAGTAACATATTTATAAGTTCTATGTTTTTTTATTCAAAAACTGTTTAATATTAATATATACTTACATATATATTCATGATTTATTTATTTATGTATAGGTACTTATGATATGTAATTTTAATAACTTAATATATGATATAATAGCATAATATGCAATCATAATTATTTCATGTTACATAAATCGACTCGGCGTCTTCAGTTGCGTAAATTGTAGAATGAATGTTAATCTGGATGTATTTGGAATTTAACAATAAAATTAGCTACCGATCTAGCAGTTCCTATGCAACGTATGATCTTTATATAATAAAATGCGATAAGCGTGG
The DNA here is from genome assembly GCA_963668995.1 of Parnassius mnemosyne. Lineage (NCBI taxonomy): Eukaryota > Metazoa > Arthropoda > Insecta > Lepidoptera > Papilionidae > Parnassius > Parnassius mnemosyne. The sequence goes on along the minus strand of CAVLGL010000057.1, from coordinate 30,189,230 downwards.
TCGTGCACACAACCATTCTTTTTCAATTAATACAATGATTTATGTGATTAGATTGAAATGGAATATATTTTAATGGCAGTAATTTTGTATCCAATTCTATCTTTTACCATCATGTAATGCAGCAGTGTGACTTCTATTTCTGATGGTATAATTTCACGACCGTGTGGCCTAAGGGTGTAAGAAAGACTATACGTCAAGAGGGGCCTACGATGGAATCACAGCCGGAACCAATATTTGTTCATACTTCATTATCACAAATTGTTGGTTTTCGCGTCTAGTTTTGTTTTGATGAAATTTTTGATGTGTTTAAACACTGAGGTGTGTATTGCATCCTAGCCTGACCTCACGTTACATCGGGTTCCAGTACGTTGCTGTGGAGTGGTAGCGTAAGGAAATCTATTACCCCATATCGCCCCGTTGGAATGGTAACAGGCGACTGTGGTAAAGGTCAGAAAGACCTAATGGCCTCCGACAGATGGTGGTATACCGTCCCGTAAATGATGCAAAAAGTGTGGCATTGCATTCGCCAATTCACCTGTCAAGCACGGCAATTACGGCAATTCCTTTCTACAAGAAGAGAGATCCAAGTCCAGCTGTGGACTGTCTATGGGTCACAGTAACCACTTACCATCAGGTGGACTGTGTGCTCGTTTGTCACACGATCCTATAAAAAAAAACATAGATAAACAGTCGGTGTCTGTGATTCTAAAAGTGATCGAATTTTGCTAAATTTGGCGCGGAATAGCATTTAATGATATTTCTAAATTGAAAACCACGCGAGCGAAGCCGCGAGTAAAAAGCTAGTATTCTAATATTTCAATTGCACTCTCTATGATATGAAACATTTGATGTGGGGTTCCATTAAATAAAAGTGATTTGGTGAGTGTTCCATTATCTTAAAACTTTGCGAACCCCTGCTCTAGACTCACCATACGAAACACAGTATATATATAGCGTGAATGAATTAATAAATAACTTTATTTGCTTGAATAGGATACAATAGAGATGGACATATTATTGTACATAGAAAACACCTGCTTAGTCATTAAAATCTTTATATATAAAAAGTACGTGTCCCTTTGTTGGTCCGCGATGAACTCTGAAACCACTCAACCAATTTATTTTGTAAATTTAAATTAACTTTTGTAAATGTGTATTGTTTGCTCCAAATTGAGAGATATGATAATTAGTTTTTATCCCGATATGTGACCCTCAATACTTTTTATTGCGAATTTAAAGATTTTTTAGTTAGCTATCAAGTGGAAAGACTGTGAAATAATTTTCCAGGACATTTAAAGCTAAATAAGAATTTTATAGTTTATATTTTTCTTTCATAATCGTTATCGCAGTCGGCCTTGCTTCCTTTAGACGCCTTTTACTCCAATAGACTATAAGATGGCCGTGAATGTTTTATCGTGGTAGAGCCACGCTGCAGCGATTATGACTGCAGCGCGCATAAGTAAGCTCCACCATGATAGGACCATGTTTGCACAGTATTGGCGTAAAATAGGAGCATAATGCTGCTGTGTTTCGTATGATGAGTGCTAAGGACTGGAGAACCCTTTATACTGGTAACATGGCCTTCCATCTTAGTCTTGAAGAATTACAACGCATTCGTCTTTTGATTCTTAATCATTGACAGATGTAGATGTCTATGGGCTAATATGGAACTCACTCACCATCAGGTGGACTTTGTGATCATTTGTCACTTTCTTACTCTTACTTCTAAAAATAAAAGGTCCAAGACGCATACATTTTCTCTTAGAGTTGACATTGACTATTTTGAACGTTAAGGTTGTAGCAGAAATCTATGACATAACATACTATTTGAGTGTATTTTTTGTGGACTTTTACGGGCTAATATAGTAGAAGAGAAAGCATATCCGAGCATATTTTTGATTATATTTCAATATAATTTCTTAATATGTAACGACGTTTTATTCGTTATTTTACACTTTAATTATAAGTGTTAATAATTATTTGTTTATCATGTAAAGATAAGAGAAAAAAATAATTAAAAACCCTTAGAATATTACATAGACATAATATTACGTTTGAACTATTACGTCTGTTTGAACTGTAATTGTTTGAATTAAAACGTACTTAATCCGTTAGAAGCCTTGAGCTCGATCCAGTAACAGAGTTTAAGTACAAGTATACATTTTGTAACTAGTCTTTTCATTTACTAAATTAAAGTGAGATTTCACCAATTGACCTATGGACAAGGTTAATATTGATAATCAATAGTTAATTTTAATTATAATTATCAATATTTAATTTTATAATTTAACTATATATATATAATTAAATTATAAAATTTACTTATACTCGTATAAATCAAAGTATCAATAAAATGTCTTCATCCTCTTTTTTCTTCTTCTTAGTAACACCGTTATTCGTAAATACAGACTACATTTTAAGTTATATATTATAATATTGTCTGTCACATTAGTGATAGCACCCATCATAAAGATTGCTATTGATGCTTAGTAACATTTAATAGTTTGCCGAAATCGTTAAAAGTACATATTTAATATTACATCTGTAGTTACATAAACATTATAAATGTCTCATTAAATATTTGTGTGTTGTAGTGCCTTTTCAATAGCTATTTTTTCTTCTTTTGCCTTCCGCTTTCTCTTCAACTGTAGAAACATGCTAGCGTAACTACTCGTAAAACTTACTTACTTGTAATATATATGTATATAACGAAATAAAATACAACGTAACTTTACAACCGTAGCGGTCGTTGAAGTACCTAGAGTGTATACTATTATTTATTTATTTATATATATATATTATATATATATATATATATATATATATATATATATATATATATATAAAATATATATATATAAATAAATAAATAATAGTATACTATTATTTATTTATATATATATATATATATATATATATATATATATATATATATATTGGTACATACTATATTTTTGTAATTACCTACGTAATTTTTAGATTTTCATAAACATTGCTTGCTATATTTTAAGTCTATTAGTATAAGAGTTAGTGTTTAGTCCACAAAAAGATTTTACTCTTTTTTATTGCTCTTATTACTCTGTTTTCTCATTTCATCATCATTATCCAGAGATACGAGTAATAACACTAGAACAAAAGTTTAGCGATTCGATCTATAGCTGCCGATGTAGTATTTGTCAGTTAATTATTTCAAAAATTAGGAACCTTCTAAAATTACAACAAATGTTCATTTACACCGCCGGTATCGGACAATCATCAAACCAATTTAACGAATATAAAAATAAAAGAAAAGCATAAAGCCACAACATTATTACTCTTGAAAACAAATGAAATGGGTCTAGTTTTTAAAGAGAAACAGAATACGAGATGATGATTTTGTCAATTTTTCATGGGTACTTATTAGTCCGAGCTACAGTTGCTTCTTTGGGATTACTAGCTCGGTCGTGCAGGTATAGCGTAAAAGCAACAGAATTGTTAAAAACCTATTATTCAAAGCTCATGTCTAGAAATCCGGATATCCTTTTAACCTTGCAATCGTAGCGGTCGTTGAAGTCTTTTATATGAAACTATGTCATTTTTAAACAATATGCCGACGTACTTATTTATTTTTTAATATTTTCGCGTATTTTTTCTGTATATTTCAAGAAACGATCAAAACATAATTACTTATGCTACCTTCTACTACACTTCTTTTGTTTGTTGGGAAACTGATTGGTTAAACAATGATTTAATAAGTGCCCTTAATTTTCGTTGAAAATACACAACTTTGATTAAAACGTAAAGAGGCAGTAAAAACCTATTTTTACTAATGCGTATTTATTTAAAGACTAATTCGTTATTAGCAATAATTAAAAACTGTTTTGCTTATTCCGCTAATTGAGGTCACAGACAATTTAATACAGGATATTACGAATGACCTTTGTTTATTACAATTTATTCTGTTAGAAACAAATACTGTTTTTTAATTTAAAATAAATCAGTGTAGATCTATTTATTTTACGTAAAAAAGTCTTAGCACTTTAACCTCTAACACTACGAGTGTTAGAGAATAAAAGGAGTTTTGTAGAGAATGAACTCGAAGGGAAAAATGTAAAAAATCAAATTTGCACCATAACTTAAAGAGACGATAAAGTGTGAGGACCTTTTTGCAATCCAAGAGTTTTGTTCAAACTCTTTTTACACCTATTATAGTTTATGAGATAAAATCATCAAAACCATTTATTTGAGCTATTTGTTGATATCACCAAAAATCCTCCATGTTTTTTGGATCGAATACGAGTATAGCCTAGTAGATCACTTTTGGTATTACTCTCTATCTCTCTATAGAAGTTGTATCCATTACGTGAAGATTAGCCCGGACAGACTTACAGATGGTCAGACAGACAGACAGACACATCATCATCATCAACAACATCATCATCACAGCCCTACACAAGTCCACTGCTAATCAGTTAGTCAAACAGATAGATAGTCAGACAAATAGATAGTCAGACACTCCATCTAGTGGGAGGCCGCCCTACACTTAGCCTACCAGCAGGTTACCGAGAACCTTTCTTTCCTATCGGTTGACGGTTCTTCGAGCTATTGCCACTTTAGCTTACTAATCCGTTGAGCTATGTGGGCTACTTTTGTTCTATTACGGATATCGATATCAACTTTGAGCCTCTTCATACGGCCAGCAGTGAAGGACCGCGTCTCAGATCCATAAGTCATCACTGGCAACTCGCACTGGTAGTACAAGCTTGTTTTCAAGTATTAAAATAGTGTTGAGAAGATATTATGTCGTAAACTCCCGAACACCACCCAGACTAGTTGAATCCGTCGATTGACCTCTCGGTCGAAGTTAGACTTACCAAATCGGACTATTTATCCTTGGTAAACATACTCGTCCAATCCAAGAGTTTTATTCGAAAAATTTTTTATACTTCTTATAGTTTGTGAAATAATCATCAAAAACTATTTATTTTAGCAATTTTTGATATCACCAAAAACTCTTCATATTTTACACTGAACTCTTTATACACTACGGCTATAAACGATTCTTTTGGCATTTCTCTCTGTCTGTTCGTGAAGTTTCATCAATTACGTGATTAGCCTGGACCGACTGACGGACAGTCAGATTTATGTCTTAATTGCATGGAAATAACCTCCTGAGTTCAAAAGAAGGTATTTGATATTACATACAGACATTTCAATTTCATTTATAATTATATATAAGTTACTAGTGATCCGCCCCGACGTCGCACGGGTGATTTTTAGATGTTGACAAAAGTACCACCTACCGAGTTCGATTGTGAATCTTAAACTTTCCAGGGACCCCACTCAAAAACACAAGAAATACCTATAAAAGCTTTAGTTTGAAAATGTGATTGTTTTTAAATTAACGCGCCCGCAACCACTTGATGGGTGAAATTTCGTAAAATCCATTTTTAGCTGACCTCTACTCGCCAAAAGGAATATTCCTACCAAATCTCAAGTCTATAAGCCTTGTGGTTCCAGAGATATCTTGATGAGTTAGTATATAGGTGGAAATCTCTTATACTCGTAAGAGTATATATATATATATATATATATATATATATATATATATATATATATATAGGTTATATCGTATTTATTAACCTATGACTCGAAATCTTTGATTCGGTTTTCTTGTTAAATAAAAACTATTAAACGAAATATGTTTTCGAAAGAGGTAATTACGTAATTAATAAAATGTTTTTTTATTAAATGGGTGCGTGTACGAACAAATCTGAGGTAAATTAACACATTACGTCGGTTACGTATTAAAAATCTGGTTCACATTCATTTGATTCATTTTCCTCTCGAAGTTGCAACTAAAATACTAGATACTTCTATTTTATTTTTTCTCAAATTAAAACTGCGCCGCGTCAGTGAAATTTTTATTTGAATTTGTATCATCATATACATACATCTTCAAATGTCTCTTGTTAAAGTGACAAAAAGAAATGCCAAGAAGATATTTTGGGCCCCGGTATATTATAGCAGTAAACCGTTATGTAGATGTGTGTTAAGGCGCAAGAGGTGTCAGGATGGTGAAAAGAATAATAGGACGCCATTGCAAATAAAGCAAATCCTCACAAATATGGGGGAAGGTCAGCAGTGAATTATTCACGAGCTCATGAAGAAGACATAGCTAGACAAAATTGGATTTCCTTTCGAAATTTCGTAAGAGCAGGTGCGTTTTCTTATCTTAATAGAAAAATAATGCTAAGAGCTCCGGTACATGCAGACGTTTTAAATATAACTTGCTCGCGGATAAATATCAATAATCGAACTCGCAATATGGCCTGCCGAAACTACATGCTTAACCATTGCGAAAATAATAAAATGCTATTGGAAGACAAACAAGCACTGTTTTTCTGTTGTTTTGTAATCAATCCTAGTGTAATATTTTAGTTCTCGTTTTATCCATCAGCCTATTTGAAAGAAAGATTTGCCATATTCGCTATGCTTGGCAGGCTGATGAGATTTCTGGCATACTGACATTTGCCTTGTGTATTTCCTTATGTACAAATTATTCCAGATACCTATATCTGTGTTTTACGATTTATACAATGAATGCATTTTTATATAGCATAGTTTACGTGCTTTTGGTCTAGGACTCGAATCCTAGACGCAAACTATTAGTAAAATAGCACAGTAATAACTTGTATGTACTCGTATTGTGTTATATCTCCTTCCGCCACTCAATACAGTATTTGTTATAAGTGTGACCTACAAACATTTTGGGCAAAATGTAAATGAAACGTCGTAATATATTTATGTAATATTTAAATTAACTAATTCAGTTTTACTAACTATTACTCAAGTATTTTAATAGTTTGTATTTAACGACTAAAGAAGAACAGTAAGTATAATGGTATAACATCTTACCTGAATTCAGCCCACCCGCGATTAAAATAAAAAACAATAAAATATGATGGTAATGCATTTTATGCGTATATCACTAGTTATATTTACTAAATATCACATTAGATCACAAAAATGGCACTTGTACTCTCGTGCTGTTTAGTTGCGAGCTCAAGCAGCAACTGCGAGTATGGTGCGGTGCCCACTGGAGTCTGCGTTTACGAATGGCGTTGGAGACCAGTCGGTTGCATAAGTACCCAGCGGTTCTTGATACAGATTATCATTTGGCGGACACCAAACACTTTCGCTGCACTTTACTGCTTTAGTGTGTTTAAGTTAAGTTGTCCTCTTACCAAGTAAATTGTTACCGGTAAACGTAATACATTACAATACATACAATTACAATACTTTGATTAAATAAAAGTGGGCGAGTTGTGATATAACTAAAAATCTATTTTTTTTTACATATTGCACGTCTTAAACTTTCAACGTAATTTTTATTATTTTATAAATATAATATGTCAAATTGTATGTATAAATGTGGTTTTGATTTGACTGCCTCGGTGTCTAGTAGTAGTAACCGTGACTGGTGCTCGTGTGGTCCTGAGTTTGAATCCCGGGTTGAGCCAAAATTAGTTATTGGGTTTATTAAAGTCCGTAGCAACCCGGAGTTAGAAAGTTACCGGTGTTTCATCCCGTATCGTGCTGTGCGGAAAGCACATAAAGCCGTTGATCCTGCGCCTGATAGCTCTCCGGTCGTGTCAGTATGTCCCATCGGACTATAAGAGTGAGACAATAGGCGTTCTGATTATCTGAGGGAGAACCTGTGCTTGTATATACACTTGTGTAATTATAGCATACATATAAGCAAGCTAACGTATATTGTAAGCTTGTGTACTATAACACTGTACTGCGCAGATGGCGAGTCTCCGTTAAACTGGCCGCCGTGACCTAAATACGGTGTGAAAGACATTGGATATAAATAAATAAATAAAAATAAAATAAAATAAAATAAATTAATATTATGTGCGTCTCTTATATATGCATGTAGTGAAATTTTTAGTAGATGGTAAAATTTATTAAAATGTAATTAATAAAATGTAATAATATCATTGATTAACCAATAATTATAATTAAAATTTAAGGTATAGTTTAAAAAATTTTAATTTTAATTTTGTAATGGATCTGTGTTGTCTGTATCAAATAAATTATTATTATTATTATTATTATGTGAATCATAGACCTATTTTTGTGTCCAGCACTTGTCTGGGTTAGATTGCACGTATTAAAATCCTAATGACAACCACATCATCTCTTAGTGTTGTGTTTCGGTTTGTCTATGAGACATTCCCAGTTTGTTCTCAAAGATTTTTCATAATGTACATAGATTTGGCACGATCCTGACTTTTACGGTTCTTTCACATCCATAATATATTCTGTGTACCTTTCAACAATAGAATAAAGAGTCCTACTTACTTTCTGTCATGCATTCACTCATCGTTATGTATCCTTGGCATGTCTACCATCCCTGCTAACCACACATCCTACATACACAAACTCATTCACTTGCTTAACCAACTCCCGTTCTATTTTTATTTTACACTAGCTGCTCCCCGCGACTTCGCCCGCGTGAAAATTACGATTCTTTACGCGTGAAACCCTAATTATTTTTCTGAAATAAAAGTAGCCTAAGCTACTCCTTATAACATCAGCTATCTACCAGTGAAAGTCTCGTCAAAATCGTTCCAGCCATTTCGGAGATTAGCAACAAATAGACAGATTATTTAACAAATAGACAGATGAAAGACAGACAAAATTTTTGAAAATTGTCTTTTTTTATAAGTTCCGTATATACTTTCATATGTATTTAGTAAAAAGCTGCTATTTTCACATTACAAACAGACACTTAAATTTTATTTATATGTATAGATCTCGATAAACTTTCTTCTCTTTCAAAATACCATCACCTTCGTCTTATTTGCGTTCACTTTTACTCCCTTTCCTTTTAATAACATTTTCATTAATGTAACCATAAGTTGCAACTCGCCCGCCAACGACGCAAATATGACTTGATCGTCGGCATACAAGAGGCATTTGACTGCTAACCTAAGCTTGAACTGGCGGCTGAATTAAGAATTTTTATTCTTAATTCATATTTTCTTTATATGTCTACTTTTTTTTTCATGGGGAAATGCCTACGCATACCCGCCTCGCAAGGGGCAAGGACAGGTTATGTCGGACTCGCGCCGACTAAAACCACCGAGGGTGTTCCACCCTCGTCGCATATTGGCAGGGCCACGGGAACGCTTTCGCACACATCCGCGGCCCCACCTGCGCTGACCGCCCCATGGCGGCCCCTTCTCGGGAGAGGACTACTCCTCCCCCATCTCCCTCTCAGGTAAGGCGCATCAGAACACATGGCGCACCCTCCTCCTCGGCCTCCAACTCCACATGCCCAACGGAAGCCCCCGTGTCCGATGCGCGAAGTATATGGGGCCAGGAAAAACTAGCACTCAGAAGCACCAGTCTTCCTGACCCCAGCGGCGGATCTGGTCTATGGCTCCGCCGCCAACCAAGATTCGGCTGCGGCGGGTAGGGAGAGCGGCACCTCGCAATACCGACACTCCTCTCCCCCCGCAGCCCCACCACCACCGCATCAACGGTGCGGCCGCGTTTGAGTCGCGGAGGATAGGGCGAGTGGCGCATCGCCATACCAACACTCCTCTTCCTCCGTGACTCCACCTCGGCTGCAGCGGAAGAGGAAGTGGACACCCCTCTCACCGCAGCCCACCAATACATCCGAAGTGGGCTCGTCAAGCCCACTCGGAGTGGCCACCTCGGGCCGGCCCTACACCTCGGGCCAGCCAAGTGGTTCCTCTTTGTTCACTGCGGTTGACCAAGCCACGGCTACTAAGCCCCCCCGCCACGACAAAGCGGGAACCCGTTCGGGGGGGATATGTCTACTTACACTTAAACACGTTTTCAAAGTATTCCTTCTCTCTTTTACAAAACTACGCAATCATCTATATAAATAAAATGATAGAGGTTTACAGTTATCAGCGCGTTACGTATTTTTTTATAGGGTAGGGTGACAAACGAGCACACAGTCCACCTGATGGTAAGTGGTTGCTGTGACCCATAGACATTCACATCTATCCTCAATAAAGAATCAAAATGCAGATGTGTTGTCACCCGTGAGGACTAAGATGGAATGCCTCTTTTCCAGTAAAAAGCGTCTCCGGTTCCTTACACTCACCATATGAAATACAGCTGCTGTATTTCGTATGGTGAGTGTACCGGGGAGGACCGGAGACCCTTTTTACTGGAAAAGGGGCATCCCATCTTAGTTCTCACGGGTGATAACGCATCTGCATTTTGATTCTTTACTGAGGATATATGTAGATGTCTATGGGTCACGGCAACCACTTACCATCAGGTGGACTGTGCTCGTTTATCACATATATAAAAAAGAATTCAACTTTTAACTTATTATAAATTCTACTTTCGAGTTACGAGTAATTGCATCACTCGAGGTCACGGATTTCAGAGCTAGTTGTATTTCTAATATCATAATAAACGTTCATCTATTATTGATCCGACCTAAATAAGAAAAGCATATGGATTAAAGTTTTACAGTGCATGTGCAAGTAACACGTTACAAGTCAATTTCTCGCTATCCAGTCGCTTTTTTGTCATAAAAAATAAGTTTTTTTTAAAGAATCATAGGTACCTAAAAGGAAACGGAGTTCTTTTGCAAGAATTTGTGGTCTATGAAATCTAATGCAATACTATACTAATACAATTTGATATTGAATTCTTAATGTACGAGGGTGGATTGAAAAGTACTCGGCCTAACCAAGAAAATAAACAAATACTAAATCAGTTATATTTTTATTTTTCTACATAATCACCAAAAAGTTCAATACACTTTTGCCACCTCCCCTTCCAAGCATTTAGACCGTTGAAAAAAAATGATTCTTCCTTAGAGTCAAAATATGCGTCTACAGCTGCTTTGACCTCGTCGTTTGTCGAAAATCTTTGACCTCCCAAGTGCTTTTTTAGGTAAGGGAACAGAAAGAAGTCTGATGGTGCCAGATCAGGTGAATACGGCGGATGCGGTAACAGTTCAAAGCCACAGTTGTGAATTTCAGCCATTGACTGTACTGACGTGTGAACACGGGCGTTATCTTGATGAAACAGGACTTTTCTTCTGAGCATTCCTCGACGTTTTTCTTTTATTTCCTCTCGTAAACGACGTAGTAAGGTGCAGTAGTAATCAGAGTTTATATTCTGACCCCTTTCAAGATAATCAATCATAATCACACTTTTCGAGTCCCAGAATACTGAAGCCATCACCTTATTTGCCGACAAAATCGACTTAGCCTTTTTAGGGGGTGGTGAACCAGGTCTTCTCCACTGTTTTGATTGTTGTTTTGTTTCCGGTGTACAGTAATGAACCCATGTTTTGTCCATAGTAACAAAACGATTCAAAAAATCATCTGCATCGGCTTCAAATAACTCCAAACAGTCGCGTGAAATAGTCAATCGCGTCCTTTTTTGTTCAACTGAAAGCAGTCGCGGAACCCACCTCGCAGACACCTTGTGGAAACCCAACTCGTTGACAATGATGTTTTGAGTTCGTTCATAAGAGATGCCTATAATCTCGGCTATCTCTCTAATTTTTAATCTGCGGTCTCCCATTATTAAATCAAGTACTTTTTTAATATTTTCGTCAGTAGTTGACGTCGAAGGCCTTCCAGAGCGGGGTTCATCTTTCACACTCTCTCTACCACGCTTAAATTCTGCTATCCATTTTTTGACGGATGAATATGACAGAGCACAATCGCCTAATGTACTGACCATGTCATCATGGATGGCTTTTGATGATAGCCCCTTCTTATGAAGGTACTTAATGACGGCACGCTGCTCGATTTGCTCCATTCGCGGAAATTATGTCCGATTACTTTGTTAATAAATTTATAAAATCACAACTAATTATCGCACACGTTTCGAACTTCACACAATGAACTAGTCTGAACTGAACTAAATAATGTGGGTAGATTTGATTTTTAGAATTGAATGGATCTGTGTTAGGCCGAGTACTTTTCAATCCACCCTCGTAAAATTAGTAATTAACTATGATTAATATAGCTATGTTTTAGAAAAATATATATTTATATTTACAAGCTGTGTGGTTTTTTTCTTGTTTAAGTAATGTTACATATACATTGTGCCTTTTTATGTCCCACGGCTGGGGACAGGCCTCCTCTCATTATTGAAAGGGATTTTTTTTAATTTCTTAGGCAGTCATTTAGTTACCTTACGATGTTTTCCTTCACCGCCGCACATGAAAGAGCAAAATTGCAATTAACAATGTCATTAGTAGCGACGGGGATCGAACCCGGGTCGCTCTCGTTTTTCAGCGAGCGCTTAGCTCCTGAACTACCACGGCTTAATAATTGTATATTGTACATGTGTGTGATAAAGCAACGCTGCAGCGTATTATGCAAAGAGTAAAGTAATTAATAGTTATATACTGGAGTACAATTACTGCAGTACAAATGGGTCGTCTCGACCAAGGAAGAATCACACTCGCACCAAATGCCAGCATGAAATACCAACATTTTGCTGATGTGTGAGCGAGATCCTGAGACCCATTTTTGGGTAACAAGGCATTTCATCTTAGTTCTCAGAGACAGAAACGCATTTACATTTTTATTATCGAAAATCTCGTATACTTAGATAAGTGTCAATGCAGTAACACAGAAATGCAGTGTAATAAATTAAAATTAGAAATTTTGTGCAACCGACTTCAATAGAAATTAATAAGAATAACTCAAAAACTATTGGTCAGACCTTGATCAAATTTATATGGAAGCTTTTAAAAAAGTCCTCACCTGAGGATGCCTCGTGTAGAGGCGAAACACGTGTCGTATTGTAGTCAGTGGTGTGTCTTGCCTAGTGTAGTGGTGTTGGTAGTAGCGGTGCTGGGATTAGTGGTGACGGAGATAATGCACGTAATTGATGGAGGGCGGGAGGTGTTCTTCATACTAGGTAAGACATATCATTTTATTATATAGCGCGGATGTTTGCGAAGTAAAATTTTTAAAAGCTTTTATATAATGGATTTCCGCAAAGTGACGCCTGATTCTATTAATTAAATTTATATGGGACCACATGTGAAGCACCAGCTTTCAAATAAAAAAGGATCATCGAAATCGATTCACCCATAAAGAATTTATGAGGTAACACACATAAAAAAACATACAGTCGAATTGAGTACCTCCTCTTGTTTGAAGTCGGTAGAAAATGGCAATTTGTGGAACAATACGCTGAATTTAATCGTTTCGATCGCCAGATGCATACGATGGGTTTTACGCAACTTCAGTACAGCTTGCACCAAGGCTCCAAAGTCTTTGCCAAAGATCTGTCTGCCAGAAAGAGCCAACTGTCAAAGCTGAAGACCGAGTGTGGCAGCATCGTTTCCGGGACACCTGAGATTTTGAGTGAGATTGAGAGGTTATATGGGCAGCTGTACACGTTATCGTTGGAGCCACACGCAAGTGTGAGTAACGATCGAAGAGCGAGTCTTATCCGACACTATTCCGAAGATATCCCGGACGTCAGTATAAGCGAGATTAGAATGGCTCTCGAGCACCTTAAAAACAACAAGGCTCCAGGTGAGGATGGAATTTCAGCGGAGCTTTTGAAAGCGGGTAGAAAACTGGTACTTGAAGTCCTTCAGAAGCTCTTTAATTCCGTCCTCCATGGTGGCACTATTCCGAAGGCGTGGCGCAGAAGTGCGATGGTCTTGTTCTTCAAGAAAAGCGACAACGCTCTCTTGAAGAACTACAGACCGATTTCCGTTCTGAGCCACGTCTACGAGCTGTTTTCGAGATTCATTACGAATCGTCTAGCACGCAGACTTGACGACTTCCAGCCTCCCGAACAAGCCGGTTCCCGAAAAGGCTTTAGTACCATAGACCATATGCACACCCTTCGGCAAATTGTATAGAAGACAGAAAAGTGTAATCTGCCACTTTGCCTTGCGCATGTGGACTATGAGAAAGCCTTTGATTCCATCGAAATTTGGGCGGAGCTGCAGTCCCTTCAGCGGTGCCAAGTTAACTGTCAGTATATCGAAGTGCTGAAGTGTTTGTGCAGTAGGGCTACGATGGCTATCCGAATACAGAATCAGAGTACGAAACCTATCCAATTGCAGAGAGGTGTAAGACAGGGTGACGTTGTATCCCCGAAACTCTTCACCGCTGCATTGGAAGACGTTTTCAAGTTACTGGACTAGAAAGGATGCGGTATTAACATCAATGGCGAGTACATCGCTGTCAGGAATCACTGGGGGACCTAAGCACTATGCTCACTGACCTCAATAGTGTCGGATAGGTCTTAAGGTGACACTAGTCGACATTATTTCCATAGAAATTTCGGAGGGGTTTTACTCCGCTGTTTGACAGTGTACATCCAAAATCAAACATGATATCGTTTTGTCTCATTATTAAATTTGTCTGTACGGAAACAGAATAGTAAAATAAAATGTTATTAAAAAGTTACGAGCTACCAAAGATTCGTTTTTATTGCCAATTTTAACACAACTTTGGGCGTAAATTAGTAATAAAAGAAGTGAAAAATTTCCAAAACAAAGTCGGTACCGACACAACTCAATTATCGAAGAACTCAATAAATTTTATTTGTAATTGATTAATGCAGTGGTTTTTTCATAAAACCCCTTCTTCCAAAGGCCTTTTCGTATTTTTTTACGCGCGCATGTTACTATGAATTATCGTGCATCTCACTGAATAATGTCTCCCCCGGTGCGGTGCGGGAGGACGATGCTTACACACACATGCACAGGCGGTGACGTACGCTTATATTCGAGTTTTATTCAAAACGAAAAGTTTAGCTATTTTGTAATTTGGACGCCAAAGACAAAAGACGGCATGGAAATTGATATAATTGAAAGAGATGATGCGTTTTGGACGACAGACAATATTTTAAAATTTTCGTCTGTAATACAACATAATTATAAAAGTAAAAAAAGTAAAGTGCCGACGGGGATCGAACCCGGGTTGCTCGCGTAATGTGATACTTACACCGAGCGCTAACCATCTGAGCTACCACGGCTCTCAATGCAAGTGTTATAAATAAATAAAGAATTACAAAACAGTTTAATTATTTATTAGACGACTTTTGCGGCGGTCAAACAAAGTATATTATGTGGGATTTTCATAGGTACCTAATGTTATTACCTAGATACCTACAATCTACAGTACAACAAAATGTCACAAAACCTCGCCGCGTCGTGGCCACAAAATTGTAAACTTTAGGCAGGTACGTCAGTACTAAGAAAACAATCTTGATGGGTCACTTGTCTTGATAAAAACCTGTGCTTACGTTTAGTGATATTGAGTATATATTATAAAAAAAGCCAGGTAAGTAAGTATTTTTGAAAACAATTTATAGGTAGGCAGACCAATTACGATTATTATCTAAATATTATAAATGCGAAAGTTTGGATATTTGGATGGACGGATGAATGGATGTATGTTACTCAATCACGCCAGAACGGCTGAAGGGATCTGGATGATATCGTTCACCCGCGTTATCACGTGTCCGAGATGCGTGGCATGACATGACACCTAGTTCAAGCATTTTATAATTGCAATCAAATATTTTATTTGATTGTAATGTATGGAAAAATTGTCATGATTAATGGAGTACTTTTATTTTATCTGTCGGCATATTATGCGCGGTTTTTTCCAGTTTTAAAGAAAAACGTACTTACACGATACATGAAAAGTGTGTAGGCAAGAAATGATTCTTGATAAATTTGCTATCAACCTCTTATACTTATTAATCAATTAAATTTAAACTTTCAAAATACCATAGCAACGTGAAATGAAAGAGTTCAGAAATAAAGATGTAACTAATCATTGCTACGCTCACCCGGGAGATAGATAAAAGTACTCAATTAATTTTGAATTTATTTTAGCTACTAGCTGTACCCCGCGACTTCGTCCGCGTTTAGTTTAGGGCGTTAATTTTGTTGCAAAGACACCTAATAATTTTTCTAAAATTTAAGCAGGCTAAGTTACTTCTTATAACATGAGCTATCTACTAGTGAAAGTCCCGTCAAAGTCGGTCCAGCCGTTTTGGAAATTAACCGCAACAAACAGACTGACAGACATACAAAAATGTTAAAAATTGTGTTAATGTTATAAGTACCGTATACAGTTTCATACGCAATTAGTAAAAAGCTGTTATTTTGACATTACAAACAGACACTTCAATTATATTTATTTGTGTAGATATAGATAACGATTGAACTAACGACTAAAAGGCTTATTACATTACACGATTTCTCGGGCCCTGCTCGCAGGGACAGGGTAGTGTAATAAGAAACAGGGAGTCAGGGTCCCTAAACAGGGCGACCGAGTGGTTCCGACCGCCCTGCTTCCCTGCCGCGCTGTGTATCGTGTAGTGTAATAAGAGACAGGGAGGCAGGGAGCTCAGTTGCGTGGCCGCATGCGCAGAGTCTACATGTTTGTTTATTTAAAGTTCTACTATGTCGGTTTACTCTCTCTCTCTCTCTCTAAATCATTACTAGTATTTATGTCATGCGCTAAAGAAAAAGATCCTTCTCAATGTCATCGACACCTACAAAGAAATGCCTTATCAAATCTTGATAGGAGTTTCCAGTGGCCAAAATCGTAAAGTGACAACCAATCTCACATAAAAAAGTATTCTTTTGAATAAAACTTCTTTTACGGATTCTATCGCGTTTAATATTTTTTTTATTAATTCCCGACGTTTCGGATGCTTTACCACCCATGGTCACGGGGGATTGGTTGCTGTAAAGAATCCGAAACGTCGGGAATTAATAAAAAAAATTAAACGCGATAGAATCCATACAAGTAGTTTTATTCAATGTGTAGTGTTCGCGTAAATATAAGAAATCATTAAAGTATTTTTTTCTATTAAAGGCGTTACTAAGCTTAATTACTCGTCGAATTGGTTTTCACCTACTCTTTAAAATAGTTTCGTAGGTCTGTTGGGTCCAAAACGCTGACTATTTGCATATTCGATAGTTTTTCTCTGAGGAGAAAATATTTTTTCATCCACATTTAACTTTCCTTCCTTTTTTTAGCTTGGCCTTGCACGTTACCGCCAGCCAAAGTTTTTTTTTATAGGATAGGGTGACAAACGAGCACACAGTCCACCCGATGGTAAGTGGTTGCTGTGGCCCATAGACACCTACATTTATCCTCGTATGCGAATCAAAATGCAGATGTGTTGTCACCCGTGAGAACTGAGATGGAATGCCTCTTTTCCAGTAAAAAGGGTCTCCGGTTCTCTACACTCACCATACGAAACACAGCAGTGTAAAGCTGCTATTTTACGCTGGTATTGTGAGAGCGTGGTCCTTCCCCGGTCGAGCCGACCCATTCGTGCTACAACTATACTACTAGTATAGCTATAGCATGGCTCTACCACGTAAAAAAAAACAATAAAGCAATTTTTTGACGTTTAGATAAAGTCTGCGCCATAATGCTATACGTGCAATCATTTCCACGTTCGAGTAACAACTGAAGCAGGAAGCGATTTCTAGCGTAGTGTAATAAGCAGCGCCCTGTCTGGTAGGCAGGGCACACGATGGACGATAAATCGTGTAATGTAATAAGCCTTTTAACCTAACCTCGCTCATAGAAGCTTTCAATACTGGCTTCTCAGTTCGCATCGGGCTAGGGGTTATGCGTTGTTTGCGCGTCAAGCCAAGTAGGTATTGAATTATTTTAATTTTACATTATCTCTTTAACTATGTACTATATAAACATGGTATAAAGAACGAAGTTTATCTTCATAAAATTGTCTTGATAATGAAGTAACTTTGGTTCGTAAGGTGCCTAATAATTAAATTTTCATTTTTTTTTGTCACAAAATGCCTAATTGTGGCTTATATATAAGAAATAGACATATGTTATCGCGGACTTTTTTTAGACGGAGTAAAGATCTATATTTTTCTAGAACATTGTATTTACGTATCCCGAACCATAACAGCGCTTTTTCTTCTGACTTCCTTAACAAATATAGGCTAGCTGAGATATATAGCCTAATGCTGTATAGCCTATATTATTCAACATGAATCTGGCTATAATATCCAAAAAAAGATTTTTCAAATCTGACTGGTAGTTCCAGAGATTAGCACGTTTAAACAAACAAAAACCCTCTTCTGCTTTATTATATTAGTATAGATGTTGCATCGTGTTCGTGTAACTTCGTTTTCATTCTAACGGTTCGGAACACCGTACGAACAAGACATGCGTGAATACTAGTGTCGATATGCTCATCACTGATACTATCTCTGTCGGGCACGATGCCAGGTGAGACAGCGTGCTTTTTGCCGCGCCCACCAGCGAGTTCAAGCCCGCGACTTGTGCCACCTTAAGATGAACATGGACAAAACAAAGATCATGTTTAATGTCCATGTCACACCTATGCCGGTAGTTGTTGGGAGCACTAAGCTCGAAGTTGTTGACGAGTATGTTTACCTGGGACAAATAGTCCGACTAGGTAAGTCCAACTTCGACCGAGATGTCAATCGACGGATTCAACTCGGCTGGGCAGCGTTCGGGAAACTACGACACATCTTCCCGTCAGATATACCTCAAAACCTGAAAATGAAATTGTACAACCAGTGCGTGTTGCCAGTGATGACTTATGGATCTGAGACGTGCTCCTTCACTGCTGGCCATATGAGGAAGCTCAAGGTCACTTTGCCAAAGGTTGCTTGGTCCCACTTGATGGAGCGATGACCTGATAAGACATGCAGGAAGTCGATGGAAGCAGGTGGCTCAGGACCGTGCTTTGAGGCATTCCTTGAGTGACGCCTACGTTCAGCAGTGGACTTGTGAAGGGCTTCAGTGATGATGATGATGATGAAATACAAATGAAACAATGTTGAAATTTAATATTTTTTTATTATTTATTAATTTTTACTTTACAATAATTTTGTTTACAAATTGAATAATTAGCTTATTAATACCTGTACATTATTAAAAAACTATAATAAAAAAACTAAAACTAATCGCTTAATTATTATACAGTCCTCATTTTAACTTCACAATATATTTTTTTTTTAAATTTAATAATTAATTTATTACTATATACAATATCAAAAAACTATAATTAAAAAACTAAAACTAATAACTTAATTATCATACAGTCCTCATTTTATCTTTATAATAATTTTGTTAACAAATTTAGAAATAATATATGTATATGTATCAATATAAGATTCACCAGTTTCACCACTTTCGTTACTCACTTTCCTTTCACGTCCTTTAAACAGGCTCTTTATTTTTAATAATTGTGCAGTTGTGTATCGCTAGCAACGCAAAGTCGGGAATTTGCATTTGGAAATATCCAAAATTAGGGGCCATGTAAGTGCTAATTAGGTGCCAAGTTTAAAAATTAGGTGCTTTAAAATTTTCACCGCAACGAACTGTTGAAATTTGCGTTGCTAGCAAAACGTCTCGCTAGCAACGCAATGAAGTTATGAAGGTAGAAAAGTATTCATGTGTGGTTGTTGTTTTTTTCGTCGTCCAACCGGCGGTAATATACTGTCGTGGGGGCTATACTATACTATATATAAAAGAAAAAACAGATGAAAGTGTATTCTTGAAAAAAATTTGGCCAAGTGGAATTACATTTAGGCGTTTTGTGAACTTTGTGCATAAGACAGAGTCGGTAGTTAAATCTAGTCAACGCATTTCGTAATGAGTATAAGTATGTCTGAAAAATTAACCTTAGCTAGTTTTAATTGCTTTTTTGTCACGCGGTCAATTGATAACATACGGAACATTTGTGGAATGTCAGATGTAGTCGCGCTTCAGGAGATATGACGTTCCACTGTTAGGTTATATCTCCAGTAACTTTGAATATACAGGTAAATCGGTTGTGGATACGTCTGTTGGCTTATTAAAGGGAAGACCATACGGGGGAGTTGCCATTCTCTGGCGGAAGGGCATTTTTGACAGCGTTACTGTGTTAGATTGCAGTAGTGCCCGCTTGATAGGTATAAGAGCTACTATAGGGGAGCGCACTGTTGTCTTTTTCTCAGTGTATATGCTTACTGACTCGTTGGACAACCTATCTATCTTCACGAGGTGTTAGGTGAACACAGTGCTATTGTTGAAAGCGAAAATGTTGAGAGCATATTTATACTGGGTGATTTTAATGCGCACCCACATGAACTGTTTTATAATGAATTAATTGATTTTTGTTCTGATCACAGTTGGATGTACGCTGACATACTGGGGCCCTTAGTATCTGTGAATAGTGCTAAGGCCAGATGTCAGGGGGACGTGCCACTGATGCGTGTTACTGCAAAGCAGGTTAGAGAGGCGCTAAGAAGAATGAGCGCTGGCAAGTCCCCCGGTCATGACGGTATTAGTGTAGAACATCTGAGGCATGCGGGGCCTCATCTGCCGAAAGTGCTGGCCCTGTTCTTCTCAATGAGCATAAATCACTCTTATTTACCACGTGACCTTATAAAGACCATCGTAGTGCCCATTGTTAAGAACAGGACCGGTGACATCTGGAGCAGGGGGAACTACCGCCCTATATCACTTGCAACAACAATTGCTAAGGTGTTGGACAGTGTGTTTGATTCGGAATTAGATAAGTATATAAACATACATGACGCGCAGTTTGGGTCCCGACCTGGACTTTCTACTGATAGCGCAATCCTGAGCCTAAAGCTGTCGTGAAGCGACAATTAAATACAAAAGAATCTAACCTAGTAACAGCAAAACAACAAAAATAGAACAAAAACAAATAATATATTTAAGATTTAAAAGATATTTACAATTTTATATAACAAAATGGAGTATGAAAATGAGGATGGATGTCGTGATTTACAAATTATTAAAAAAAAGGTAATAAAAAAAAGGAGATTAGTGTCGAAGCTGAGCCTGAAGATCCAAGGTGTATAGCAAGTGCTCTCAGCGCCTGGAACGAGCACGCACGGCGTAGGTGAGAAGGCGTGGGCGTCTCTAGGCGACGACCTCAGGTGAATGCGGTGGTTTGCAAGATCCGGCGATTTCAGGCAAGACAGGGGCTTGCAGGATCCTCAGCGACTTCAGACAGGACAGAGGCCTGCAGGATCCGGTGACTTTAGGCGGGATAGAGGTTTGCAGGATCCGGCGACTTCAGGCAGAGCAGAGACTTGTAGGATCCCGGCGACTTCAGGCAGAGCAAATGCTTGTAGGATCCGGCGACTTCAGGCAGAGAAGAGGCTTGTAGGATCCGGCGACTTCAGGCAGAGCAGAGGTTTGCAGGGTCCAGCGGCTTCAGGCAGGACAGAGGCTTGCAGGATCCCGGGGCAGTGCGGCCCCGGGATAAGGCCTTTAGGAGATGCTTCGAATTCGAGAACTGAAGCGAGACTGAATTTCTTCACCGATTGTTCGGCTTTTATACCTTTCTAGAGAGAACGGAAAAATTATTTAAATTAAACGCAAATTTTTTGAAAATGGCCAAGAGGAAGAGTATTTATGTGGAATTATCGAAGTAGAAACAACAGACCGGTAGCAAATTTGAATATAATTGTCATGACAACCAGATAAACAACGATGTCAAAACATGTCAAATTTTGGTTTTAGGCTCGTAATAGAAAAACGGCAAGATTTAAGTGAAAAATGAGATATTATTGATATAGGAAAAAAGGTAGCGCACCTCCGCGCACAAAGTCCGAAATTGCAGAGTTACGGAAAACTAAATAAAAAATCGAAAAAGGTAGACTCCATTGACACCAATTTAAAAGTGCTGATAATGTGAAAATACGAAGTAGAAATGATTTGTTATTGTGTTCTTATGGTTTAAAATCGTTACAGGATCCTATGGAAATAAAGGTGATGTAAAATATCCAGTTTTGAGGTGAATGCAGAAAATCGAAACATAATGGAAAAATGAATTTAAAATAATGTAAAATGATATGTAAGTAGCATAACACTACAAAGCACACTGTCCAATACTACACAGATCGCCAGACGCCGGTGTACGCCTGTTTTCTTGACCTTTCCAAGGCCTTTGACCTTGTGTCCTATGAGATACTTTGGAGAAAGTTGGCGGAAAGGGGTGTATCGGCTGAGTTGCTGGAAATGTTTAGGTTTTGTCATGCCAACCAAACCAACTTTGTAATGTGGGCTGATTCTCTCGGAAGGATACGTGTTGGAGTGCGGGGTGAAACAGGGGGGGAGTGAGTTGACTTCTCCCAAGCTCTTCAACATGTATGTGAATGATCTTATTGTGGAGTTGAGCAGCATGCGCGTCGGATGTCGCATAGATGGCGTTAGTATTAATAATATAAGTTACGCTGACGATATGGTGCTGCTCAGCCCAACGGTGGGAGGCCTAAGAGAAATGTTAAGGGTATGTGAGATGTATGCTACTGAGCGTGAACTCACATACAATGTCAAAATAACAGAGTACATGGTCTTTGAGGCCGCTGGTAAATGTCACAATATTGCAAATAATATTACCCTTAATGGCATGAACATGAAACGAGTCACTGAATTTAAATATCTGGGGCATATTATTACTGGTGACCTCAAAGATGATGCTGACATTGAAAGGGAGCGCAGGGCTCTAGTGGTTAGAGGAAATATGTTGGCTCGTAGGTGTTCCCGTTGTAGAAAACAAGTTAAGATTACGCTTTTTAAAGCATACTGCCAGAGCGTATACACGGGGAGCCTGTGGGTCAAATACACCAAAAGATTGCTTGAAGCCCTGTGCATCCAATATAATAATATATTCAGGATGGTTGTAGTGCAGCAGGCATGTTTGCGGCATAACAAACAGATGGTTTTAATGCCATCATACGCAACAAAACCGCATACCTTATTAGCAGGGTACGAGCCAGTCACAACAGCATTCTCAGGACCGTAGCGGACAGATATACATCGCCGCTGTGGAAATGTCTTGTGCAAAGACTGTCACTGGGCCCTATCCACCTCCATGATGGTTTGCCTCGGCACAGGGTATTACTTTATTTCACTAGATTTTAAGCAAACTATTGTTTTACTAACCCTTGTTAATAACAATTCTATGTTAGTATTCTGTGAGATCGTGGTACCACCCCGGTTCGAGCCGGCCCATCCGTGCGACAGCAAAAGCCGCCGCGTTGCTCTCCCACTGTTAAAATTGATATATCCACAATTATTTCTTTAGTGGCTGCAATACTATAGGTACCAGCTAATCTTTTCGTTGCTTGACACAGTAAAATAAAATGGAATATTGATATTTGGTTAGCTTGTATTTGACTATTTGCCTAATTGATATTAAGCACTTAACCTGATTCAGGCAAAGTGTGGTAGTCATTTTTGTTTAGATTTTTTGACATATATTTGGAATTAAAAAAATATTATAGTGAGTTAGGTACTCTATTATATATTATTTTTATTGTATTACTAACCCACATATGGATTTTAATTATCTGAAATAAAGAATTTATTTATTTATATTTATTTATACTACACAACATATTGTGAAGCAGATTACAGGATTTATCACTTGATACTGATATAAATTGAGACATTAAACGTAGTGATTATTTTATCTTTGGAAGACATGGCTTAAAAGATAAGCATCCAAGCCAAATATCATAATAAAAACCAATAAAAACAGGGAGTATCCATGTATAAAACGAAAATAAAAAAAATACAAATTTAATTTTTAGGTTAAATGCAATGTTTTATCTTCATTATTAATTCATTTTTCTAAATTAAACATTTTTTTGTTAACGATCGAAAATTTAATTTCTTTTTATTAATTTATACGCTGTATTTTAAATTATGCCAAAACTTGAAGAAAAACCGAGGATTTTCTTGGAAGAATATCGCTTGAAGGTTATGTTTATGTTCTAGTAAAATACATCATACCATCATATTTTGATATCAAATTAAACATTTTGATTCATTTTTACAGAATGCTGCGAATGATTATGGCATGGCTGATGAAAAATGGAATTTTAAAAAATTCGCCAAAAACTTCCGTATTGTTATTGTAAGACTAGATAAATTTGAGATGGAATTTGATTTGATTGGTATTCAACCTGCTTTTGCAAATGCTTTTCGAAGACTGATGTTAAGTGAAGTTCCCAGTATGGCGATTGAAAAAGTAATGATTACAAACAACACGTCTATTATACAAGATGAAGTGTTAGCCCATAGGCTAGGACTAATTCCCCTCAAAGCTGATCCAAGACTCTTTGAATACCGCCCAGAAGGTAAATTATAATTCTTAAATACAACTAGTTTTTACGGATTTTATCGCTTATGTTAGCTTATTTTATATTCCCGAAGTTTCGAGCATTTTACAGCACTCATAGTTACGGGGGGGACTGAAGTGTTTGACGTCCCAATGTCATACTCGTAGTTAACCACGGCTACCTCCAGATATAAAATATTAATTTTTGTTCCGATTTATGCAGTATGAACTAATAGTATCCTGAAGTCTTGCAGTTGTAAGCTTGGGTTGGAATTTAATTTTATTAATTATAGGATCCCAAGTAGATGGTAGCTCCCAGCCATCTTCTCTATTGAAATTAGGATGAGTTTTGATTGTAATAACCACGTGAATCATCCTTGGAAGGAATTGGTGTTCTTTTGCAAGGATTTGTGGTCCATCAAATCTGTAGTGGTGGGGGAGATCCTGTATGTGTTAACTATGTGTTCTTTAACATGGGCTTTTACTTACCTTTAAGTGTGTCCTATGTAAGAGAGACCGCATTCACAATCAAGCTTGTACACTCCTGCATCTTGTAGAAGGACATACACTTGACCGATGGTAAAAACTGACTAATCTTCTTTGGCGGCTTATAATTTTTGCTCACATATTTTTACTACTCATAACGGGTTAACACATCTATACAAATAAATAACATTGAACTGTCTGTTTGTAATGTCAAAATAACAGCTTTTTACTAAATGCATAATATCCTTTCGACTGCGGAGACTAACCTACTGCTACTACTACTCCGTTGACTGCGGAGCTGTTTAATAAAATGGATGGCTGATTGGGCGCAGTCCATCTTAACGCAAATTTCTCGTTTCTGGTATATCAAATACTATAACATGTATACATTTCTGAATTCTATGTAAAATTTCCTAGAAATGTGTATATAAATTTAATAAAGTCCCAGAATAATTAGTGTAAGTAAATGTCGAGTAAAGTCAAAATTGTCATATTTCTCAATGAAACAAAGTTTTTTATAAGTTCAATTTTATGTGCAAAATCATAGGCTACAATACAATATTTTATCATAAAACACCTTAAAATAAGCTTACAAGTACCCAACAATCAACTTATATGGATGTAGAATGTACTCGTTGTTCGGACTGGATGTGGCATTAGTGCATTAGTCAATAAAACATGGAGGGTTTTTTATTTTTTTAATTACTTTTTAGACATACAGTAATAAATTTTGAAATAAAATTTACTTTTTATAATGCTTTTTGATTTACGAATTTCGCAAAGTACATACAAATAAAATGTACATTAGAAAAAACATAAAATACCACAAACTGTTTATATTAAAATAAAAAATAAATAAATATTTTAACTATTATATTAAATATAAAAATATATTAAAATAAAAATATTTAAAAAATATATTAATACTTTCTACTTTTCTTTTTTAATAAATTGTTTTAAAAAAAATCCGAAGTCTTGTGTTAACACATATGGCACATTCAAATGCCACATCTAGTTTTTCCTAAAACATTGAATGATCATGGAGTCAAAGAAAGCTCTGTTTGTCTGCTCGAGGGTGCTAGTTTCTTTACCAATCTAACAATTCAACCGAATTTGAACTTTATGCAGTATGGCAAACTTTAGTTCCTTATTTCGCCACCGGCAAAACAGATAACTAGAATCCACAACTGCGGCGTCTCAGAAATGGACACCATTGCACCTATTGCGTGTTTACATTGAAATATTGAAAATATTGCACTTAATCCTCATTTTGATATATTAAAACTGTGAATGATGAACTATTACACATATTTTAACACAAAACTGACAGTAAACACTAAAATTTTACATACATTTCAAGCCAACTTTCCGCAACCTGCATGTTAGTTCTAAGATAGCAGTTTGCTTCATACAAATTAAAAAAACATTTCACACTTACAAAATGAGATGAAACACAAAATGAGGTTACAAATAGGAAGGTTAGTTACCCAGGCGTTGTTTTAACATAATTAACCACACAATCAATCAAGATTTGTATGAAATAAATGCAAACAACATCGATGTTAGCGTGCGTCAATCACACTGATGGCTGACTCAAGGGACATATGAAATCAAAACATGATATAGATATAAAATTCTACTAAAGTGTGTAAGCTGTGGGGTTTTTATGCTATCCTTTTTTATCCTGTATACATCGACATATAGTAGAATGAGTTGGAAATAGTGCTTAATGCTTTGTTTCGTCATTAAAAAAGCGAGTAAAAAATGTCTAACTCTTGGACACCCGCAGTCAACGGAGATATTTTCTTGTCCAAGTGTTAGACATCAGCAGTTGAGAGGTTAGGAAATTATATACAGTACTTATAATAAAAAAAAATTGTTTCTCTGTTTGTTTGTTCCGGCTAATTTCCTAAATGTCTAAACCAATTTTTACAGGACTTTCACTAGCAGATAGCTGTTGTTATAAGGAGTAATTAACGCTACTTTTATTTTATAAAAAGAATTAGGGTACCGCCCAAAAAAAATAAATTCCATGAAATCCGATTGTAATAAATTCCACACTGGCGAAGTTGCGGGGAACAGCTAGTTTAAAAATAGAAATCTTATATTTAGCATGCAGGTAAAAAGTTTTACAAACAGTGTTCTTAATCCTACCTTTCAGATGCTACTGAAGGAACAGAATTTGATACTTTGGAGTTTTCTCTAAAAGTCAAATGCACCACAAATAAATCACAACCCAAGGATTCATATAGAACGGAGGATTTATATGAAAATCATAGTGGTAGGTATTATTTTTTATAATTATAAGCTTGTTTATTTTTGTGGTTAACATTTCTGCTTATTTTTTTATGTAACAATATATAACAATACAAATAGAGAACCTAGTGTCATCTATCTCCATGGGCAGGCATCCGTCACTCTTGCTATCTGCGTGACGTAAATACCAACAATCGTATGGAACCTCAGGTTACATACACACCCAGGGCCAGCGTGTTTAAGGAGAGCGACTTACTAGAGAATTTCAAAGTTTTTCAACACTATTTATTATGTTATATATTATGATTATTTGTAAATACTTGTATAAATATTTTTGTTTATTGTTTAGTATATTTAGTTATAGGATAAAATAGTTGTAAAAGTTTTAGTGTAATTTGTATGTATATTATTGAACATACATTCATTAAAAATTTGAAAACATAATAGTGAAAAACCAGCAATTAATTTACTGAAATTATTAGTTAGTTACAACCTATATACATCGTCACTGTTGTGCACAGGCCTCCTCTCATCTCAGAGGGTTTTTGGGCACGGAAATGTCCACTGTGCTGCCCAAGTTAGTGAACTTCACATGTCTTTGAAATATTTTTTTACTTATTTCTCAAACATGCATGGTTCAGCACGATGATTTCCTTCACCACCGAGCACATGGTAAATCAGCACTTAAAATTGCAATTAACAATTTCATTGGTGCTGGCGGGGATCAAACCCATGTTGCTTGCATACTGTGAAAGAGCAATGGCAGACTTTCATACATAAAATTAGTTGAGAAGAAATGGTAGCGTCTATATACCAAAAATATCTTAAAATGTTAAGCGTCAGTCCCTTAATAACTTTGTCAAAGAATTTTGTACTGAGAAGGCGTCAAAAAAAAGATATTTGCATTTGAACCTTTTTAGGTTATGTCCTATGTCGCTTGGAAAAAGTCATGCTTCCTGTGGTTGTTTGATGTTAGCTTAATACATAATACATAAATGAAAGTTTTTAGATTATTGTATCTCTATTATATATTTGCATACTATAAATGTACATTTCTG
This sequence comes from Parnassius mnemosyne, assembly GCA_963668995.1. Classification (NCBI taxonomy): domain Eukaryota; kingdom Metazoa; phylum Arthropoda; class Insecta; order Lepidoptera; family Papilionidae; genus Parnassius; species Parnassius mnemosyne. The sequence goes on along the minus strand of CAVLGL010000057.1, from coordinate 30,161,277 downwards.
GCATGGCTCCAGGGCTTTTGTACCATAGTGACATTCTCAGAAGGGCTAGAACCCAGAGCCGTAAATCCAGTAAAAATAAACAGTGACATTTTATTTTAGCTAGTGTTGGCATAACATTAAATGGAATTGTTACATAGTACTATGATTGAGATAATGTATTACCGTAGGAAATTCTTTGTAAGAGACTTATTCTCAGCCATATTACTTTTATTTTTGTTATTACCGATAGTACAGTTATTACTAATAATAACTTAATATAAAAATATTTTGTGTGTTGTGTTGGTAGTGTTACAAAGTGTACATACGAAAATAGTAGGAATATACTAAATGGCAACATTTGAATAGAGTAAAATGATTTCAGTCATTTGATATTCCCAAAAATGTTTGTTTTTTGCTGTGGCTTTGATTAAAATACATTTTTATTTGAAAAATCATATAAAAATAATAAAACTCATTTTATATATAACTTATTTCTAGACGCTATAATTTTTGTCAACTATTTTTCTGCCATTGCTCTTTACAGTGGGCGCTGAACTATCACGGCGCTTGAAATTATTAACCAATATTAGTTTAATCACACCGCGTCCCTCCCAGTATTCACTTAAATTTTACGTCAGATTTAGAGATTTTTCCACACTTAAATTTAATAACCATTATATTAGAGATAGTAAGAAACATTGAATATTATATTACAGTAAAACAGTTGTAAAAGTTACTTACATATACTGTTTTTTTTTTCATTTTATTGAAAACCAGCTGTGCTCCGCGGTTTCACCCGCGTCATTACGTGTCCGAGGTGCGCGACATGACATGACACCTAGTTCAAGCATTTTATAATGGCAATTAAATATTTTATTTGATAGCAATGTATGGATAAATTGGCATAATTAATGGAGTACTTTTATCTGTCGGCATATGTATGATGTAGAGCGAAGTTAAGTTTTATCCACTTTCCTTCCCCCTCCCGGTTGAGCGTCCTCCACCTCTCCCCCTCACGTCCCAGAAAGTGACCCGAAGCGCGGTTTTTTTCAGTTTTAAAGAAAACTGTACACATGATATATGATACATGAAAAGTGTGTAGGCATGGAATGATTCTTGATAAATTTGCTATCAAACTCTTATACTTATTAATCAGTTAAATTTTCAAAACATCATAGCAACGTGAAATGAAAGAGTTCAGAAATAAAGATGTAACTAATCATTGTCATAAAAGTACTCAATTAATTTTGAATTTATTTTAGCTATAATGATTGAACTAACCTCGCTCATAGAAGTTTTCAAATTTCAATACTGGCTTTTCGCAGTTCTCACCGGGCGGCTAGGGTTTATGCGTCGTTCGAACGCCCAGCCAAGTATTGAATTATTTTAATTTTACATTATCTCTTAAACTATGCGTCCAACTAACATGGTATAAAGAACAAAGTTTATCTTCATAAAATTGTCTTGATGATGAAGTAACATTCGTTCGTAAGGATAAATAGGCCATGCCTAATAATAACGCTTATATATCACTTTTTAATTCTCAATATTTTTTGTCACTAAATACCTAATTATGGCTTATGTATAAGATAAAGACATATGGTATCGCGGATTTTTTTTTTAGACGGAGTAAAGATCTATATTTTTCTAGAACATTGTATTTGCGTATAATAACACCAGCGTACGCGGATAAATCATTTCGAGAGCGCTTTTTCTTCTGACTTGCTTAACAAATATCCATATTTAAGGCTAGCTGAGTGATGTAGCTTAATGCTAGATAGGCTATACTATTCCACATGAATCTGGCTATAATATACAAAAAGATTTTTTCAAATCGGACTGGTAGTTCCAGAGATTAGTGCATTTAAACAAACAAACTCTTCCGTTTTATTATATTATAATATATAGTATAGATTAGCTATACAAAATGTAATGTATATGCACACACATACCTTAACATAAAAGCTTATCACACAAGTACTATTTTATGTATGTGTATGATGTATTATCTTATATAAATTCAAATGTGAGATATAATAGTTACATATATTACAAACCGACTGCAACCAGTAAGCCATTATTGTAACACCTGCTTTGGAATCACTATTTAAGATTGCAGGAGAGATAATCTCTTTACTTATGTAATTGGTTCTTATTACTTCAAGTCTAGAAGCATAATATACTCATTTATGTAATTAAGCATGTATAAAGTTTTGTATAGTTATAATATGTATTTCTGTGCTTATATAAGTGGTTATGTATGTAATGTGTTCTATAGTAAAATTCCTGTGTCTAGCACTCCATTATTATTTAAATAATTTCTAAAACATTTACAACCTATTTATATTTTCCACCTGGAGGTAGACTAGACACCTGTGTTTGGTACACATTGAGATGGCCACTGTGAATGGTATTATGTAGCAAATATTATGCCTTTTTCTGGCTTCAGTATTAGGAATCTATCTATTATATTATTTTAGTCTAACTAAAATAGCAAATTTCAAAGAAAACATTGATGAACTTGAATTTACTGAATTCATTATCTTTTAGAACCGGTTTATGCTTAACCAAATAATTATTATTTCAAAATATTATATATTTTTTACAATTTTCAGTATATTCTTCGCAAATTAAATGGCACCCAATTGGAAACCAGACATCTGTTTATAAGGAGACTGATATAGGACCTGTACACGGTGACATTCTGATATCTAAAATGAGGCCAGGGCATGAATTAGATCTTCACCTCATTGCTGTAAAGGGTATTGGAAAGGATCATGCTAAGTTTTCTCCTGTTGGTTTGTATTTTATATATTTTACGATAGGTCTTAAGTAATTATTATTTTACACTTACTATGTACAATGTTTAAATAAAGTAAAGTTTTATATAATTTAAACTAAAAATAAATTGTTATGTAAATTGTATTGTAAAGTCACGTCACATTATTAAATTTATTAATAATGTGACCACAGCATCACCGGATTTCTTTTTTGGCACTAAAGTGACACATGTTGTACATATGAGTCATTTTGGTACATAAATATACATAGAATCGGATCCTAGCTCAGCTATGAACCACAATCTAATCTAAACAAACAAATATATCTTGTGAATACAACATCCAATGGCCAAGTGTTCAGAAGTTAGACAATAACAAACAAATGCACCAACAACATAAATAGTTTAGCTTAGTTTAGTTTGCAACGGGCTATTTTTCACAACTCAACATCTAAACCACGTTTGTAGTTTGCGTGTGGGCAGGAATAATGTAGTTATTTAAGTCATGATATTTCCTCGAAGTAGTTCAGTAAACCTTTTATGTTAGTGACGACCTCAGTGAGAGATCTCGGCATGTAAAGATATTTAGCCCTGTTAGTGACATACTGGTAGCACGTGAGCCGCCATTTCTCCTTCCCTCATGTAAACCCTGCATAAGCGACTGCCTTGTAACACCTATGATTAACAGAGGATTATTATAAGGGCAGTGTCCTGTAAGAGCACTAGATACTATCCAGATTAAGGGTTTATATAGTAGTTTTAATGCTTTGGAAATGTGACCATTAATTACAGACATGCCTTCTTTAGCCTGTCTGCAATCTTTATGGTTAGTCCAATGCATGTTGATTAATATAATGTTTATGAACCAATGAACAAACACGTCTAAAAGGAATCGGTATAATCGCTCCTGGCCTTATGGCACCTAGTGCCGATCTATCTCTGGTTAGCTCGTCAGCCGCGTCATTGTATCTAGAGCAAGTGTCACCTGTGATCCTATAGTGAGGTCACTCAGATTCAATGTATCATTAGTCCTTAGTTCTTCACGTTGTTGTTCAGAGCGTGTAGTACCTCTATGTTATTACAAATTCTGAGCAACTCTGGTACACAGTATTGGTGAGTATTTGGATAGAATTGTCCTTTACTTTTGTAGCGGTTATGTTTGTCGCCGCCTGAATTATGACCATACACTTTTTTATTCTTTGAATATTCTCAGTTGTCTGGGTTTCAAACTTTCTAGCTGGTCTGTTTCATATAATTGTATTTTATATTTATATTACTATATTCTTATTATATACACATGTAAAAACTAGCTTTTCCCCCAGCTTTCATCGTACACAGAGCATACATAGCATACATAGAGCGGGACAATATTAAATACTGGCACACCTCTTGTACCTTTACAAGGCGCAGGTTCGGCCTCGTATGGTATCCTGTTTTCATCTCTGGGCCAGGTCACCCCAGTGCCATCTCCTTCCACTTGACAGCACCTAGCGAAGAGCGGCTCTAATTGTCGACGACCAAGATTTTTCTGGGCTTGATTCAATGGCGCTGCGAAGAAATGTTGCATCACTTAGCATTTTCTGTCCCATTTACCACGGGGAGTGCACAGAGGAATTATTCAGCTACAAAATTCCCGATACCGTCCATGTCATCTGGACGCTAGGCGGTCCACCACTGTGCGATTTACTAAGAGTTTTCTTACTCTCACGATGACTTCTTTATGGAATCGTTTACCACCGGCGATTTTTCCGGACCGTTACTTCTTAGGGACGTTTGAAGGAATGATCTTACTCTTTTTTAAAACGCCGGTGTTACAGTTGTTTGTGGACGGCGGTCGGCACATTCTATTAGGTTGAGCTGCATGCTCTTTTACCCCCACTTCTACAAAAAAAAGTTCAAATAACACAGTTGTATATTGTAAATGCCTAGCCTAGCCACTCAACCGTCCATCGAAGGTGACTACAGTCCCCAAAAACCATTATTGCCTCACCTGTCTAGGCACCAAACGACATCTTTCGGTTTAAACGCGTACAGCTCAAAAGATAGCTGTTATTAATACAGTACTACTACTATTAATACTGTATTACAGTAAAAAATTATAGATGGTGCTATATGAAATTTGTCGTCTGTGAAAGTGAATTTTATCTGTATAATAGTAACAAAATATTTAGAAAAAAAAAAGTTAAAATTAAATTTCGACATTTTTGTTTGTGGAATGTTAACGTGTGAGAAATTCGATCAAAAATGTGATAACTGTTCTGTTTTTATACGTTATTTCTAATGTTATTGTACATCAAACTAATTGTGAAGATATTTTCTTTAGTAAATATGTATCATTACGACATTTCCAAAACGTTTACATATAATAATTTAGCTCTATAATCACTATACGCGATTATCGTTTATTGATTATATGTTGTATAAATGTATTCTAATCAGTTTTTTGTGTTAAATGAATGCAAAATATAAAATGATGATTCATTATTAACACGTTGATAGCAATTTATAAACGAAATATCTGTTGAGATGTGTCTAGAAATTATTAAAACCTATTTTTTTCACTTATATACTTATTTATTCAAATTTATATTGGGTAAACATTATAACTTATGTATATTGAGTATATAAGATGTTATTGATATTGGTGTCATTTTAAAGGGAATATCATGTACTATTATAATATAAAATAATTGTCTCCAGTAAGTATTATACTTTTCTCGTAAAACTCGAAATAAAAAATAAATACGATTTTTATGATATTCCCATTATTTTAAGCTTTATTTTCAGGCTATATTTTTAATTTGACTAATTTTCTTTTAACAAAATAAAATTTTGAATTCTTTGAGTCTTTTGAGAATATTTTTTATTTGAATGTAGCTATAGTAGTTTTTCAGTAGTAATTATTTTAGTTAAGACTGTCTCGCGCGGTCGTAAAAAATAGTGACATTTAATTCACGAACAGGTCAGGCGAGTAACACTCGCGCTGGGCGGACGGTTGAGTGGCTAGCGAGTTGTGCAATTCCCTTTAATATGTAAGAGTAAACAATGAGATGGTCTACCCCTGTTTGTGTATGAATATGTATATTTTATTGTTACGACGGCCAGTTAAGACTTAATTATGTTTACGCGAGAATATTCGCAAAATTAGACATTGCAATACAAATATATGTGAAATCAAAGCATGTCTCCCGGGAGAATAAAATGCAATCAAGACAATTACGATACAAATAAGACTCAGCTTTATGTCTTTTGTATAAACCTTTTCTTCTTTAGGTATATTAGCAATCGAGATTGTTTTAGTTTTATCTCATTGAAAGAGAGGGTTGAATGTTTGAATGAACTGGATTGATATATTATATATTCTACTTTAATTATATTGGGTATATATATATATAATAATATAATAGATATGTAATTGTAAATTCAACTCCAACGGTTGACACTGAGAAGCGAATTTTAAGAAAGCGTCCTACGAGATGTTCGAGTATTAAATACCTCGAAAAAGAAGCAGGAAAGCTTAGCCTTTTGGATGACATTGTGCATTGTGCAGTATACATTTGCTTTGTGTGTGGAAAAAATACATCTATTTCTTATCCTTATCGGTATGATATTCACCCGTATGTAACACTATCATGACATGTCTTTAACTACCTATAGGCTTAGTATGGACAAATCTTTCAAACAATTCTTGTCAGCACATTATTTGAAAGAACATCATCAGTAGATAGAACGCAACTAAAAAGGTTGTTGATGATAATGACGACTAAGCGCCTTTAGTAACTAACTATGGAGGATGTCACTAAAATATTTTACAGTTCCTCTTATTTGCGTAGTAGGTAATACTACGAGGAGGGTAACTTCTAATAATTACAGTTACACAATCAGAGTAGGTACATACAAACATCTAAGTACAGATTTGTTACCTACTCGTTCCAACCTGCCCGTTCTTGTATCCGATGTAACTGAATAGACAACAAATAATATTTCGATAGGCTGTTCGATTGGCTGAGTTACTGATTACCGCACGGAATGGACGGAAAGTGCACTAATATTGTACTAGGTTTGAGCTTATTATATATTGAGAGTATGTATGTAAAGCTCGTCAATAGCTCATGAATAATTTCTTCTGTGGTGTGATAGAAAAGGTTACTATCATCAAAACAACCATAATATAATGTGACTTCAATACTAACAATAATTACTGTTTAGGCGAATACTCTGACCCCCATGGTTAGAGTATACGCCTTCATAATCGTTCTATATAACTTGTTACATATCGAACTTTAGTTTTATCGATATCGGTAACATGTCACTGAATTCAATGATATTAATAGCTTTAAGATAATAAGGGCGTGAACCAATTTGAATTTGGTAATTTTTTTACAGCCACAGCGTCATATCGTTTACTACCAGAGGTAACATTGACGCGTGAAATCCGAGGGGGTCAAGCTTCAATACTTCAGAGCTGTTTTTCACCAGGAGTTATAGGAATTGATTCCGACGGCAAAGCATTTGTTAAAGACGCGCGTTACGATACCTGCAGCCGGAATGTCTACAGATACGAAGACATAAAAGATGCCGTTATACTCAGTAGAGTACGCAATCATTTTATTTGTAAGTAAACATCAAGTTTCGATAATAATTTGTGTTCAGGTTAAAAATGAAGTGATGAATAATTTAAACGCTTCGGCTTACTTGATGCTACTTTTCTAGATATTAGATACTACTCAGCTGAAGTATATAAATTTGTATAAAACCAAGTACGCATGGAAGTTTATAAAATTACCTCAATTAAGTACCCATTTTGGGAACTTTTAAACAAAAAGTTTCTAATATTTAAAAAAAAATGTGACGTTTATACATTCAAAACCAAATAAATTATATTTACCGATTAACGCTACGGACCCCTGGTTATTTCTAACACTTTTTTATAGAAATGTACTTCTTTATCTTTTAATTTATGGCTTCTCTTGGTAGAATTCAAATAATAATAATATTTAATTAGACAATTAAATATTAATTATATTAAGAGATCTCAATTTTACGACATGTTTCACAATCTACAACGCTGCCTGCACGCCACGTTTTCAAATACCGTCATCAATTTTTTTTTTAGTTTTTTTTTACCGTTTAATATTACATATTAGTAGGAATAAAATCACACAAGATATTTACAAAGGTAGAATAATAGAATAGAATAGAATAGAATAGAATGCGAATATTGCGAAAAACGAGATGTGAGTGCGCATATTGTGATTAGATGTTATTTTATATTTTTTAATGAATCATTGATGTGTTTTTCTAACATGTCGCTTTAAATGCAGTAATTATGATGATGTGCATTAAAAAATATTGAAAAATTTAAAGTTATATTATTTTGGGGTTACTGAAAGAATATCTTCCCCACTAATATCAAGTATTTATTATATATTCAAACATTTTTATCGTAATTGTTTATTAGATACAGAAGATAAAAATATATTTTCATTATAATAATAATTTTCAATTTATTATTTAATTGATTTAGACGAAACAAACTGTATCACTAAGCGATCTTAGGAGCAAATATTAAGTGGCACATATCTCTCGTCTAGCGTTTGCACATGCGTAAACGTCGAGACGTTTCCGAGGAAAGCGAACTTCAGTCCGGCCAAGATAGAACGCGCGGACTTTAATAAGGATCAATAAGATGTAATCAGAAAACCTAATGTTTGCGGCTGGGCGGTTCTATCGTAGTAACTGTTTAAGGCGAGGTGAATAGACGACTTTTATGTATTTGAGGGGGTGAAGCAGACGAAGTAAGGGACGAGTAGTCCAGCCCACTGCGGGGTGCACCGCGTGAATCTTGCCGACGCTCGACGTAAAATGTACAATTGGTCCAGCGCGTCGCTGTCCGCCTTCGCACCGCGTTTCCGCGATGACTGGTGGTCGAATCCCATCCGACATATAATAATAAATAATAAAATATTTATTTGCATAAAACATGGTACATTTTGAGGTCTTATAATATAGTGTGAACATGCATGTTTTACCGATTTATCAGTATGCAAATATTAAGTTGACATGCAATAATTGAAGAATTAAAATTACAAAATTACAAAATCACAAAATTACAATAACGTTTCATATCAAAATTTAATAAAACAGTATAATGTCAATAAATTTATGATGTAAAAAGAGAATAAAATAAAAAATATACAGGTATGGTCATATCATAATGCATAATGTCAAACTAGTATAATGTCAATTTTACAAATTCTAATTCATTTGTCAATTTAAAATTTCAATTAACAACAATTCGCTTGAGATGACCGTCACGGCAGAATTTAATAAATTAATTTACGTAATAAAAACAGTTTTCAATGAGAGTCCCGAAAATAACTTTTTTAAACTGAATTTTTAGACTGGCCTGTTGGTCTAGTGGTTAGTGACCCTGACTGCTACGCCGGAGGTCGTGGGTTCGATTCCCACCCAGGACAAATGTTTGTGTGATGAGCACGATCATTTGTTCTGTGTCTGGGTGTAATTTATCTATAATATTTATGTATTTAGAAATATATAAGTATGTTTATCAGTTGTCTAGTACCCATAACACAAGCTCTGCTTAGCTTGGGACTAGATGGCGTTGTTTGATAGTTGTGGAATATTATTATTATTATTAAACAGATTAAATGTCAAGTTTTGAATATGGTTCGGATGTAAATTAAATAATCGAACGCACATGTATAACTATTTCTAGCAAAACAAGTTGTGGCTGCCTGGGGCACAGCTAACTTCCACGGGTACCTTCTTGTACTACCACGATCATTATCTTGTTTTGTGAAGTGGTTAGCATTTTTTTTGGTCAATATTAAAATTTCATATAATGTATAAATAAATATATATTATATATATATAATACATAAATTTCATATTTTGTATTCGTATTTTTTAAATGTTTCTACATTTACTTTCGTATCTAAAATATGTACATATATTTGTTTTGTTATTCTAAAAATATTATGTAAAAAATAAATAAAAAAATTAATAAAATTGAATTATAATTATTTCAAAAATACGAAATCAAAAAATAAATAATTACTGAAATTTTTTTTCAAACAAGAAAAATAATAAAGAAAACAATTACTTCAAATAAGAAATCACCAAAAAGTATACCCGTGTTATGTGGGGTTAGAAACCGAGGATAGACATTGATGCAAAAAAAAACTAATTCAATGTACGGTACCGCTAGACTAAACGAGCTACTGTATAGATAATCTATATAAACAAAATAAAGTGTGCACTAAAAGTGGGTGTACTTACTTTACAACTTCCATCATGTGTTTTTGTTTCATTGAACAAGATCGCTTTTTTTGTCCTCCGTATATTTTTATTGTTGCCCATTTTTTATAACGTACTGACACTGATTGTTTATTATTACAATTGATGACTAAAACCGAAATCGAACAAAAGTTTACACCAACTTACAATAAAATATACGCAGCTTTTAGGACGCGTTTACAAATCGGGCAAAATTATGCTGTTTTTCGGTACATTTTGTGACATAACTAAACCAAATCAAATATAACTAATAACTACCACGTAAAGACTGGTTCTTCATCTTCAAATAGTAGTGACATATTTGTTCAAAATATTAGTTTTTTTATATTGTAAAAACAATCTTCCTTAGCCATTTTCTACAAAATTGACGAGCTCGAAATAAATGGCTCGAGTTTAGGTACATTTTTTATTCTATTATCAATATATATTAAGATTTCTAAAATTACTACAAGTAGGGTGACATATTCAATAAAAAGTAATAGTATTTACTTTTTATCAAAATCTCACCAATAGTCGTAAAAAAACAGATGCTTATTTTTTCACATATTTTACTAATACGGATGAATCATAATCGATTGCAATAAGGGTTATTTTTTGGTTACTGAAGTACATCATCAGGTCTCTCTCTATCAAGTCAGGAGGTAAGGTCTCATCATAACTAACAAAACGAGTCCAAGCTCGGCACACCTAGTTCTATTCATCCAGCAGTTCCAGTACTAGTCACCGAAGTACACCATCAGGTCTCTCCATCAAGTCCGGAAGTAAGGTCGCATCATAACTAACAAAACGAGCCCAAGCTCGGCACACCTAGTTCTACTCGTCGAGAAGTTTCAGTAGCAGTCACTGAAGTACACCATCAGGTCTCTATCAAGTCAGGAGGTAAGGTCTCATCATAACTAACAAAACGAGCCCAAGCTCGGCACACCTAGTTCTACTCGTCGAGAAGTTCCAGTAGCAGTCACTGAAGTACACCATCAGGTCTCTCCATCAAGTCGGTAGGTAAGGTCTCATCATAACTAATTGAACTAGCCCAAACCCGGTACACCTAGTTCTACTCGTCCAGTAGTTCTAGTAGCAGTCACTGAAGTACACCATCAGGTCTCCATCAGGTCCGGAGGTAAGGTCTCATCATAACTAACAAAACGATCACAAACTCTGCACACTTAGTTCTACTCGTCGAGGAGTTCCAGTAGCAGTCAGCGAAGTACACCGTCAGGTCTCTCCAGGAAGCCTGGAGGTAAGGTCTCATCATAACTAACAAAACGAGCCTAACCTCGGCACACCTTATTCGACTCGTCCAGGCGTTCCAGCAGCACTCACCGAAGTACACTTTCAAGTCATACAGGTAGGTATTCGAATTTCCTATCTAAGTATATTTTTGTAGGTATAAGAAATGAGAAAAAAAAATCAATCTTTCATAGTATCTAAATGTTTTACTTGATTACGATTCCCGCAGCTAACCGTGCGTATACTTGTGTGTGTGACCCGTGTCAATGTAATACTTCTATTCTATACCTATTATTTTTGCAAACGCGTCCTTAAGATCGAACAGATACGTAAATGATTTTTGAACGGCGAGCGAAGCAAATTGGTACAGGCCCGTCTAGCAGCGTGCCTCAACGATCACTGTTTGATTACTGTCGCTCCTCACTCTCACTCCGCGTAGAAATGAAAGAGAAGCGAAAAGACGCCACGATGGCGCGATGTGAAACATTGATTCGTTCGAGTTATTTTTCATTAAATATATTAATACTTACAAATATTTTATTTCAATCGATAAATAAAAACAACAGTTCCTCTTATTATTATATACTACATCACTGTTATTCAATTTATTAACATTTGCTTATAAATAATACAGTTACAATTGCTAGAAATTCAATTTCAATTGCTATTTTATGATTTTTTTTAATCGAGAAAATTTACCGAAAAGGTGTTTTGAAAACAATGGTCCACCCATTAATATGATCAAGATTAACATTTTTTTTGCAGCTCTAAAATGTATATATTTTGTTAAAAAACTGTTTTGTAAAGCCTAGTTTGACTGTGTACATCGCCTTAAGTTAATGTATACAAATTTAATTATTATAATTTATTTTTTTACAGTTAATGTGGAGTCTGTTGGAGCAATGCCACCGAATGTTATATTTGTTGAAGCTGTTAAAATACTAAGAGATAAATGTAAATCGCTTTTGGATGAATTAAACAACTTTTAAATATATTGATATGGTATATTATTTATTTTATTATGTTCATTACAAACGTGCTAACGGTTCACCTGATTGTAAGCATTTTCTACAGCGCATGAGACATTCGCAATTTCGACGAAAGAAGGCCATACTTGTTCAAAGTTAACATACCAATGAGCTTTAAAGCAATGCATAATTGGACGTGGTTATGCAAAAAGGACCCAACCCTAAATAGAAAGCTAATTTGAGGTTATGAAATTTGAAGAATGGATCTCTATGACTTGTGTTTGTGTTTCTAATTTTTCTTCTTATTTGTGTTACTTTCCCTAAAATTGTTGCATCACATAATAGTATAGACCACAAACATTATTTATAACTGAACATTTTTGACACAAATTACATTGGATCCTTTTTGCGTAACTATGTCCAATTAGTTTTGACAACATACTAATTTCTTTATAGAATAGGGGTGACAAACGACCACACAGTCCACCTGATATAAGTGGATGCTGTGGCCTAAACTATTCATCTATATTTAATTAAGAATCAAAGTCATTTTCAGTAAAAAAGGTCTTCAGTTCTCTACACTCGTTATACAAAACACGGCAGCATTAAGCTGCTATTTTATGTTGGTATTTTGTAAGAAGGTGGTCCTTCTCCGGTCAAGCCAACCCATACGTGCTATAACTATAATATAGCTGCAACGTGGCCCTATCACACCACTGTATTAAATTTTAAGGCTCAATACCACTAGCTACTAGCATATATACTATAACTTTAACTAGCTTTTATACTACTGGCGGGCTCCCATATGAAACTTTTTTCGCGGGAATTTCAAACCTTTGTATTCTTTAACTTTTAGACTTTATATTTATTTATAGCAAATTCGAGTAATTTCGGCTCAAGCCTGATAAACTATTGGATGAATTCCAATTCATTTAAGATGATTCAGATACATCAGCATGTGGGATAAAATAAAACTATAAATAGGTTTAAATAGTTAGGTACTTACGTAATTTTATTTTAAAATAAAAATACTTAAATAATTAAAATAAAATATTTCATCGCATTTTAGTTTTGTAGTTATTGTCAGAGGGTTATTTTTCACAGAACATCAATGTAAATTTAAATCAGTAAATTCTAAGGTAAAAATTTAGCTCAAATACGTCATTTGAAACAGATAACAAATGAAAGAGTCAATATAATAATAATCCCTACAAATAACGGCCAATAAATTCAAAATGTTTATAGACTCACTATAATACTGTCCATAATCCATACGTTTTCCCTTTCATACTTTCGGATACCTGCGGAACGTGATAAGATGCTATTGTGCTTTTTGTTCGTACAACACTTAACTTACTTTCGATTCTGATCACACATTGAACATAAAAGTTTAAAATAATAAATTATTTTAGATTCAATATCTTATACATAGTCAACATCTCACAAAAAATCTTTACATCCACATTCGTGAGGAGACGAACGATAATAACTGCATTTAAGCAAAGAGCAATAATAAATATTAAAATTTAAACCAATGAAATAAATTTGAATTTTTTTCCTAGTTTGGCAACTACCAATGGATTCTGCCAGCGTCAAATATTTCATGAAAGCCCTTGAAAGCCATACAGTCTATTAATTTGAAATGGAGAAAATCTTACAGTAATTACTAATTACATACATATAGTGAGGCCACAGAATAAATAATAGTACTACGTAAAGAAGTTGCACTCTTTTGATGTTGACTGCTTGCCGACGTTTTAATAGCCTACATAATTATTATTAATCAGATAAATCGCGCACACAAGCTAAATAAAACTATCGCTGCGCGCCAGTGTCCGTATTACTTTGCATCTTTTCTCCTTCCTACGTACAACGGACTTTCCGTGGTTATTAAGTGTCTAAAAACATTTCAGTTCTAATAGTTCTACTCTAACCTTAGTATTTAGTACTGAAAAATGTCAAGAGAGGTCGCTAGCGTCGAATTACAACTATCTTTTCGTTCACGGCAAACCGTATAGGGTCTGAGAATTATTGTGCAATAAAGTTGTTTTACTACTGGAAATAGATTTCCGTAGCTCTCATATACATTGTAACGTTGGCGACTAGCGCCGGTAGGATTTTCGTCGAAATTCATTCTAACGAACGTATCGATTCGTCGGGAATGGAATCAGCACCCCTAAAAATCGAAACGTTCGTAGTTAAACAACTTTATTGCACAATAATTCTCAGCCCCTATACGGTTTGCCGTGAACGAAAAGATAGCGAGTTGTAATTCGACGCTAGCGACCTCTCTTGACATTTTTCAGTACTAAATACTAAGGTTAGAGTAGAACTATTAGAACTGAAATGTTTTTAGACATCCCGCCCACCAAAGGACTCCGTTCTTTCACAAAATAAATTTATACAAACCAAAATAAGGTCTATAAAGGAACGCAACAGTATAGAAACTCTTAATAGAAACTATAGAAATAATTAGGCTCTGGGCTTACATACACCGCCCACCATGAGATCACACTCAAAGTAAAGGAATAAATTAAATTACTAAAAAAAAAAAGATACACATAAATTTGTACACAACCTTAAGAAAAAACCCAAAACTAACATCAAACTAACCCTGTAGTTACAACTTAAACAAAATTTTAAGCTTAGTCTACAGACTTAGGTAGCAAATATAATTTGTTACAAGGCCGTTTACAGTATCCGTTCTTAGTTTTAAGCGTTACAACACGTGCAATCTGATCTTTACCGACATGTTTTTCAACAACTCTACCTAACAACCATTTTGCAGGAGGTACGTTATGACCTTTAATTATAACAACATCATTAATCTCTGGCTCAGTTATTTTCATTGTCCATTTATAGCGTTGATTTAAAGTTACTAAATATTCTTTAGACCACTTTTTCCAAAAATCGTTAACCATTTTTTGAGTATATTTCCATCTCTGAAGACCAGTTACATTTTTACTGGTACAATATTCATCGGGTATTACAATAAGTGGCTCCCCAACTAAAAAATGACCAGGCGTTAATGGCAAGGGATCATCAGGATTATCACTGAGATAAGAAAGTGGACGAGAATTGAGACATGCCTCAATTTGAGTTAAGACAGTCGAAAGCTCTTCATATGTGAGCGTAGAATCTCCTATCACTCGCTTTGCTCAAATGCGTTTTAGTGGATCGAACTCTGGCCTCCCACAAGCCTCCGAAGTTGGGAGCATGTGGAGGTATGAAATTCCATGTCGTACCTTCGTTAGCAAGTAAGTGGCTAATTTCGTCCGGCAGCTGTGATACAGCGCGATTAAAACTCTCCCTCAACTCTTTATCGGCGCCGACGAAATTAGTACCATTGTCGCTGAACAAGGTCTTACAATGTCCTCTCCGTGAAACAAATCTGCGGAAGGCTGCGATAAAGCCTTTAGCAGTCATATCGGTCACTGCTTCTAAATGTACCGCCTTTGAAAACATGCAGATAAAAACGCAGATATAGCCTTTGTAAGACTTTGCTCCTCGTCCAGGTGAAAAACGAATATTAATATGACCCGTAAAATCAACTCCTGAGATCTTGAAGGGTCTCGTTGGTTTTAAACGATCCTCGGGAATTTGGCCCATCAGCTGATTGTTGTTTTGTTTCGAATACCTTATGCACTTCACACAGGTTCTATACTGCTTCTTCACCAGGTCACGCGCTCGAATGATCCAGTATTTTGATCTTAAGAAATTAAGCATCAACTGTGGCCCGCCATGAAGCGTTGTAAGGTGAGCATCCGCAACTATGAGTCTTGTAAGATGACTCTCACTAGGCATAATTATTGGATGACGAGTGTCATAGCCAACCTTGGCTTCATTAATGCGTCCACCTACTCGTAACACACCATTCTCATCGAGAATCGGGTTCAGAGTATGTAAACGGCTCCTCTTGGGGACCCAGTTGTGGGCCTTTAAGTGCTTGATCTCTTCCTCAAAATATAAACTCTGTGTCTCCTTTATACAATGTCTCATCACCGTGCTCATTTCGTCGGCTGTTACGTTCTTCGATAAGGTGAGTCTTTGTTTCTTTGGTAGTTTTAAATTCAAAAATCTTTTGCAGTAGGACATCAAGCGTAACAACCTTGGTAATGAAGAAAATCTCGTCCAAAGGAAAACGTCCTTTGGTTGTATCGTAGTCACCAAAGACTTGACAGCCTTTTCTTCTTCTGCAATCTCAGGTTCTTGACAGCCATGACTCTCATACATTTTGTTGTCCCTTAGCCATGTGGGTCCGTGCCACCACAACTCGTGATCAACCAACTCTTCACTGCTTATGCCTCGGCATGCACAATCGGCCGGATTATGCTTTGTGTTTACATGTCTCCATTGACTTCTATCCAGTATCGTAAGTATCTCTGATACTCTGTTGCTCACAAAAGTCACCCAACGGTGAGGTTCTCCTGCAATCCATGCCAGCACCACGGTGCTATCCGACCAGGCGTATAATTTTTCCTTTGGTATTTTCATAACTTGGGAAACTTCATGTATTAACTTTGCGGCAAGAAGTGCAGCACACAACTCTAAGCGCGGTATGGATATCTCTTTTTGAACTGGCGCCACCTTAGTTTTGGATGTAATCAGGTTAACAGCAACTTTACCGTCCTTGTCTTCAGTTTTCAGGTAAACAACTGCAGCATATCCAGCTTGGGAAGCATCTGCAAAGGTGTGTAGCTCAACATGATCCTCTCTTTTTGTTTGCAGCCATCTTGGAACAATAAGCCTAGGAACATTTACCAGATCGTCTCTAAATTTACACCATTCACGGAGGAGTTCCGACGGCAAGTTTTCATCCCAATCAAGACCAGACTTCCAAAGTTTTTGGATGAAGACTTTACCCACAAATATCACAGGTGCGATCCACCCGATTGGATCGTAAAGTCTTGCAATTTCAGATAACACAGATCTTTTAGTCACTGTTTCATTTTTCATAGGAAGTTGTAAATTGTATTCGAAGTTGTCAGTGCTTTTGTTCCAAGATATACCCAATACTTTGACCACGTGATTAAATTTGAAACCAATAGTTTTATCTGTACGCAAATTCTTAGTTTTAATGTGCTCAAGTAACTGATCATTGTTGCTACACTACTTTTGCATTTCGAAACCTCCGGCTCTCATCAGGTTCGTCATTTGCTCATAAATCTCTATGGATTCCTCATAAGTCTCGCATCCCGATAGCAAATCGTCCATGTAATAGTCCTCAAGTGTCATCTGAGATGCTACAGGATACTTTGTAAACTCGTCCATTGCCAGCGTTTGCAAAGACTTAACCGCTAAATACGGCGCTGACGCCGTACCGAACGCCAATCACTTCATTCGAAAATGCTGTATTGGCTCTTTGGGATCTGATCTCCATAGAATGCGCTGTAAGTCAGTATCTGGCTCCTGGACTATTACCTGGCGATACATCTGCTTAATATCCGCCACAATGCAGATCGGGTGTCGTCTCCATCTCATTAAGATATGGCGTAATTCCTGCTGTATCTTGGGACCGACGAGCAGTTCTTCATTTAAGGAAACATTGTTCTTCCCTTTGCATGAAAAATCAAAGACCAATCTCGTTTTGGTCGTCTCTTTATCTTCTCGCACAACTGCATGGTGAGGAGCATACACTACTGTCGGATTTTTCACTTGCTCTTCCTCAACGATAGGAGCCATATGGTCCTGAATCAAATAGTCATCGATAGCTTTTGTATACTCTTCACGTAAAGATGGATTTCTTAAAAGCTTCTTCTCTAAGTATGTAAATCTCTTCAGCGCTATCTCTCTCGTATTGCCATGTAAACACTCTGGGTTTGCACTTTTGAAGGGTAGTCTCACCATGTAACGTCCGTTCATATCTCTCATTGTGGTCCTCTTATAAATTTCTTCGCACCTCATTTCTTCTTCTGTCATCTTTTTCTTGATTTTGTCTGGCTCTCTCTCTATCTCCCAGAACTTTTTCAGAAGCTCATCTTCATTAACTCGGATATGAAGACTGATGGGAAAAGAACATGCTCCAGGGAACTCGTGGTCGACTTTACCAGACAAAATCCAACCAAGTTCAGTATTTTGAGCAAGTGGACCACCTGGCTCTGCAGACGGATGTTTAATAAGACCCTCTTTAATTATCCCACTATGAACATCGACTCCTAAAATGACATCTATTTTACCAGGAGATCTATATTGTGGATTAGCTAGTGAAAGATTATCAAGCTCAGGCCAATATAGATTTGCAGGTTTGCGCGAAGGCAGTAATGAAGTCAAACTCTTCAACACATAGGCGTCTCTAACTGGAAATGAAAACTCAGGATTAAGCAAAGACTCAATATTAAAGGATACCATGCACCTGGTTCTTGTTTCACCTTCACCTACACCGGAAACTATACCATTAACAGGAGTTCGATCAAGACCTAATGACTGAACGGTTGCCTCAGTGATCAAAGACACCTCAGAACCCTGATCAATTAACGCTCGGGCTAATTGGGAGTAGCCATTTGACAAAACAATTTTTATCAGGGCGGTTGCTAACAATTTACTCTGATTGCTCTGACAGCTCTCTTTGGCAAAATGAGCTACTACTCTCGACTCGGTATGATTATTAGGCTGTTGACTCCAAGTTTGTGGATTCTTCTTCTCAGACGGTTGCTGATTCTCTGACAGAACCGTAGACGAAGTAGCTAGCGGTAGGATCGGAACCGCAGCAGCCACTTGTTGATGTCTCTCGTAATGTAGTGTAATGTGATGACGTCCTCCACACCGGCGACAACTCATAGACTGATAACATCCTCTCACAGAATGACTCGATGATAAGCAGTTGAAGCACAAGCGGTTTGCTTGCACATACTCAGTCCTCTTCTCTAGGGACAGCCTCTCATATTGCTTACATTGGTATAGTGAGTGTCCTCCTGAACACATCACGCAAGTATTGATTGACACTTTCTTCTCATTGTTGTTAACAGTGGAGTGAAATGACTTGTGTTTAATTATTTGTTTCGAAGTATTGTTCTGTGTGGCCTTTGATATATTTTTTTGGCATTCCAGCATCTCTAATGTACGAAATCTAGTTTCCAAAAAACTCGCAAGTTGATTCCAAGATGGCAAGGTGTTAAGCTGAACATTCTGACTCACATACATTTCCCATTGCTTGCGTGATTCGGTATCAAGCTTAGATACTACCAGATAGTTCATGATAGGATCCCAAGTGTCAGTGTTGATATCAAGATTCTGTAGTGACTTGAGACACGCAGATGTATTATCGAGAAGTTGCTTCGTAGAGGTCGCTGACTCAGCAGTAATAGCCTTTTGGGAAAACAGACGCTTCATTACCTCGTTGCAATTGTATCTCTTGTTTGTGTAACGTTGGGTCAGTTTTGTCCAAGCATCTTGATAATTTGCATCAGTCACTGCTAGGTTTCTCAGAAGCAGCTCAAGTTCTCCAGACAGGCTACTTTTCAGGTAGTGGAGCTTTTGAACATCTTTTAAACTGGAATTGTTGTGAACGATCGAAGTGAACATATCGTAGAAGCTCTGCCATTCGTCGTAGTTCCCGGTAAACTTTGGCAACTCTATTCTCGGCAACGGTTGCGGCTTTCCAGTGTTTCCTGAACTTGTCTCCGAATTATTACCAGAGTGGCTCGATTCAGTAGCTGGGCTGGTTGGAACAAGCTTCTCTAACTGCTCTAGCAGCATAGTCTTGAATGTCAAATATGTATCTTCACAACAGTCATACGCATCCTCGAGGAAGTACGCCAACAGCTTCTGATCGTCTCGTGAGGTGGCAGCAACAATCTCATAATGGTTGGTGTTGAATAGGTCCCAATTTGCCTTTAAGGTCTCTTCTCTAATTCGGATGTAGGGCACCGTAATTCTATCTTTCGGGGACTTTTTAAAGTTCTTAAATGCCTTTGAAATACGCTGACTAATCTCAGTTTGTTTTAGAATAATTGAGTTTATCTCCTCCATGTTGACGCAAATAAATGTCCAAATAACTTTAAAATTCACTGATAAATATTCTACTAATGTTCACCAAACACTCCAGCAACTATGTCCAAAACACTTTAAAATACTAAAGAAAGTTCCACTGATCGAAAATTTTCTAAGTCCTATAATCAGTAAAAGTTAAAGTCCTATAATCAGTAAATTTTCTAAGTTCCAACACGAGTTAACGAAATATTCTAAGTTCTAAACACTGCCAATTCTTACAGTTCACTCACAATTATTTTAAGTCTTTAACACTTGTAATTTTTTTCGTCACTTTACTCACTGTTATACTTATGTCCTTCTCGCTCCCTGGTTTCGGCACCACTTTATGTCTAAACTTGCGGATGTTGAAATTAAACTCCAGATGTCACCAGTAGAAAAACAACTTTTTATCAGGGCAATCAGAGTAAATTGTTAGCAACCGCCCTGATAAAAAGTTGTTTTTCTACTGGTGACATCTGGAGTTTAATTTCAACATCCGCAAGTTTAGACACTAAGGGTTGTTAATAAAGAGTAAAAAAATACATTGTGAAGTTGTAAGTAAGTTATGATCGACCATATTTCCGCTACTATGTGAGTTCTGTGTTACCCAACGCATGCAACTTGCAAGGCCATTTGTCGGGAATCGCGATGCTTGGCTCGGAAGAAATAGGTAGATAGTATAAAAAATAAATAAACCCGAAATACGATTCCTAACAGAAATGTGATCGTATTCTACTTAGTTAAAAAGCTTGTAAACAGAGTTTTAATTTCAGTATTTTGTGTTATTATAACTTAAAATATTAGGTATGTAAGTGTGTACTTGGGTAGTGAAGTAAATTTCAACTAAGTTTTCTAATAAAGTACTTAGGTATTACCTGTAGTAAAATTATTACTTAATTCTTTTTTCGCTATAAGTACCTATTAACAAAAAAATTAAATAAATTCATCTTTCTTTATCCTTTGGTAACTTAAAAAACGATACAGACATAAACAGAGTATAACAGTAGTTACTTATTATGCGTAAGCACCATAATTAGGCTGTGACTATACTCTAAAAAGATTACAAAATATCTAGGAGCTTATTTCTAGCGTGCCGACTTGTGCCGATCTGTCATTCGAAATCAGTTACAGAGTCATGCGATTTGCTATCCTTTTCTATTTTGTAATATTGTCTTAAGCATAAACTAATAAGAAGTGGTCTTAAGGCGCATGGTTAAGCAAAATGTCACGCTAGTCGTTATTTGTGCAGTTTTTAGGAGCTATCTACTTTTTATTAAAAATATATATTAACTAATAAAAAACACATTATATTTCTACATAATCTTAATTCCATAAGAGTCATATCCAATTTTTTTCAATAGGAATAAATATTAAAATAATTTCCTTACAACGAAACCATATAAATGTGAAATAATTATTGATAACATGCATCTCCTCGTAAAGAAAGCATTATTTTATTTTGCGATTGACACTAATGGATAGGCTATTTATTAATGAACATTTCTATCATAATTTTTTTTTCAAAAGACCAAAATTTTATTTTATTAAGAAATTATTTTAAAAACTGGGCGTATTCACTGCCCACAGGGTTGCTGGAGTCAGTGAGCGCTAAGCTCTTGAAGGTGAAACCCGTGTCGTTAGTCACAGCGTCGGCCATCGCACACGCTCACGTCATCTTATCAGTCGATAATATTATTATTACTTATTGGGTTATTTATATGTAGTATTATTTGTTTGTTTTAGGTATAATTTTCGTATTAGATATACATATATTTGTTGTGTTTTTACTGCGCGATGAAGCTTTTTGCGTGTATTTTCTTTGAAGTAAATGTAAATATAAAAATTAAGCACCATTAGCATGTAAGGTTTGAATCCATAACTAACATTTCGACAAATATTATAATTTACACTATAAAAAGCTATGTTATCAGTATAGTATACAGTTAAAAATAATCCTAATACCTAACCACAATATCTTAGTAGGTATAGTAATTCGGTAAAAAGTATCTAAGTAGGTATTAATATACCTACCCGGGCATCATTTAATTACAACGCAAAAAACCCCTATTTAACTAAACTAATTTTTTTTTAAACTTTTAACTAAAAAAAACTAAACTGACCATTTATTTTTTCTCTCAAAACAGGACATGGGTTTATTTATACTCTAAAAACTATAACTTTATACAATTAGTGTTCACTATAAAATTATATTCGGTATAGACGGTAATTATTAAACGCAACATATTTTTTTAATTATTAATTACATTTGTCAGTGGATTAAATTTGCTTTAATAAAGTTGGTGATGATTTTAAATAAGAATAAAATTTTGGGCAAGTTTTTTTTTATTGTTACCTTTGTTAACAACATCACCTTTAGAAATGGAACGGTAAGTGTTTTTTTCAGACGTCCACAATTTATTCAAAATAGAAAAATACTCTTTCTACTGGAGCATTTGTACCAGGTAGACATAAAATATATTCGATTAAAAATTATGTTGAAGATTGTTGGCTTTGAATACTTCGATCCAACGAGCTACGGGACAATTTTTTGTCCCGGAGCTTTGTTTGGGGACAATGGGACAGGTGACCGAGAAAAGGGACAGTCCCGTTCAGTCCCCCTTCCCCCCGGACCGCGAAAGCGAACAGACGTGTCCTCCGTGATTGTTGTTTTTATAACTAAAATAATTGGTCAAAAAGTTTCTCAAAAATAAACTAAAATATTCGCGCGTGTACCAGGGCAACATATTCTTAATGTAGTAGCATCCTGCTTCATCGAAGAGGTAAGCCACGCCCTTTGTATACTGTCAGCGTGAATACATTTGTTGCATAATTTTTGGCTCCACCCACCGCTTTTGCTCATAAAGCGCCTGCTGTTATAAAATAGCTAATCTTCAGAAAATTATTGCTTTGCTCGACATATTTAAAAATCAACATGCTTCGTTCACCTAATAAAGCTGGATCAGACTCCGATATCTCCAAACAACCGAAAACCCCTTCTTCGTTTGCGGTTTCAAGACAAAAAAGACGTCACGATGAACTCTCAAGGGATGACTTTATTTCGTTCAAGGAAGAAGTTATGCAAATGCTGAAATCATGGAAAACTGATCACGACAACACACTATCTAAAATGGAAAATAGTCTTACAAATATCAAGAAGATAAATACGGACATAGAAAAGTCACTTGAATTTATATCCCTGAAATATGAGGATCTGCAAAAGAAAATAATAACGCTTGAAAAACAGTGTAAAGATAACCATAAATATATTACGTCTCTGGAAGAAAAAGTTGAGGAACTCTATCGAAACAGCAGAAGAAATGGCATAGAGATACGTAATATTCCTCAAGAAGAAAATGAAAACAAAGATGATTTAACACAATTAGTGATGCACCTCTCGAAAACATTAAATATTAATTTGCAATCGTGTGATGTTAAGGATATGTTTCGTGGCCCAGGAAAAAAGGGTTCCATTAGGCCTCTGATTGTTGAATTAGCAAACATCTCACAAAAGCAGACAATACTTAGCTCTGTGAAATCCTTTAATAAGAATAACCCCAGTAAAAAACTCAATGTGTCACATTTTGGTATAAATACTAGTGCTGCTCCAGTGTACGTATCCGAATATCTAACCCCTAGTACGAAGAAAATATACTACTTGGCACGCCAGTATTCAAAAGAAAAAATGTACAAGTTTTGCTGGACTGCAAACGGAAAAGTTTTCGTACGAAAATCAGACGGATCACCTGCGATATTAATTAGAAATGAAGCCCAATTTGAGGATCTAAAATGTGAATGACTAGATATTGCTTCTTTTTGCCTTAAAACTCTTTTTGATTATTCATTATGTTACTGCATGTTAATTTTAAGGTTTATTTCTTCGTTTTTCATAACGATAATTATAAGATTAGTTTTAAAATTTAGTTTCTCAACACAAACACTACGCAAACTTACAAACCAACAAATAAAACATACTACACACAAATACTTACACTCACTCATCAGACTTGTGATTATTCCCACACAATTCACAATTAAACATTCCATTAAAACTTCATTATTCCTGATAATCATTCATCATAATCAACATAATATGCATAATTGCGCTATGAGATCTTGCTTTAAATTATATACGCTATTGCACGTCAACCGCTGTACTAACCATTATAAAACGTATGCCCGTAAACTAGAACTTAAAAATACCTCAAGTATTACATTTTTTGTTTATGTAATTAACTACACCCATTCAATACATTCTATTGTTCAACTAAACAGTGCAATCTTATTCTCTTACATACACAAATTATACGTCTCAAACATTTATAATAAAAATGGCAAATAATATTAACTCATACATCGACAATATAGACCAGTGCACTATAAGTGAAACCTATTACTGTACTCCGGAAGAGGCTAAAGATTACATTAAACAACCAAACAAATTCCTAAAGATACTAAATCAAAATATAAGATCGATAAATTGCAACTTTCTTAGTCTACAGACCTTACTTGACCGAATCTCATTTGATTGCGATGTGTTGGTTTTGACAGAGTGTTGGTTGCTCAAGTAATCAAAATATTCCTTATATACAGCACTACACTATGTACAAAACTTGTAAACATCAAAATCAAAGTGATGGGGTAATTATTTACATTAAATCATGTTTCTTAGTAAATATTGAAGAAATAAATTTTAACAATGCGGCGTCTGGACTAATCGCTACGATTGACTCGGATACAGTGCTTATTTGCATTTATCGATCACCATCAAATGACAACATAAATGAGTTTCTTTCGATACTCAACGCTACACTTACACCGCTTACCAAATGTAAGACAGTCATAATAACTGGAGATATAAATCTAGATATAAAATCTTCTTCTTTAGATATACGCAGCCATGAATATCTTAATTGTCTCGCATATCATAGCCTTCTTCCTGCTCACACCCTCCCAACCAGAGGAGAAAACTGCATTGATCACTTTATCTTGCGCACCAAATACATGGCTGTAGCTTTGGTTTTCGACACCACTATCACTGATCATTATGCCTCTGTTTTGGGTATCAAGAATGAAAGACAAAATAATGTAATTTCCACTATTTCAAAAGTTGACTTTGTCAAACTTGATAAAACAGTCGAAAAACTTCACTTAACACCTATTTATTCCATGTTAGATCCTAATACCGCAACTGAAACTCTTATTAAACTTTTTTCGGACGCAATAACTGAAAACTCATCACTTAAAAAAATATCGTCCAGAAATAGAATACTTAAACCGTGGATGACACCAGGCTTATTAAGGTGTATAAGAAATAGAGATTCAATGCATAGAAAATTAAAAAAGTCTCCTAATAACTTAACGCTGTCTATCACTTATAAGCGGTATAGAAACTTCTGCACTAAAATTTTAAAGAAAGCAAAAAGATATTATGATGCTCGAGAAATAAGGAAAGCAGGTAAAAACCCTAAAGCACTATGGGATACTATCAAAAAAATAACAAATACATACCACAATAAACAATCATCATGTCAGTTAGTTGCACAAGCAATGTCTCTAAAGCAATCATGTAATAATGTTAACAAATTTTTTGTTGACGTTGGAAAGGAACTTGCGGACAATATAATCAAATCTAATAATTTACCTCAGTTTACTTCTTCACAATCTTTTACATGTATTTCTTCTTTTGTTCTTGAAAAACCTAGTACGGATGAAATAATAATATAGAATAATCTCAATAATAAAAAGTTTAAAGACTAATGTTGCTACCGGTTGGGATGGCATATCTCCCGCCATACTAAAAAGATATTCTGCTACACTAGCACCCGTGCTAAGCCATATATTTAATCTCTGTTTTGAAAATGCTATTCTTCCAAATTCTTTAAAAAAGTCTATAATACATCCTATCTTCAAGGGTGGTGACGGGACTGCCTGCCTTATCTAAAGTCCTAGAACGCCTAGTGAACAATAGACTAGTCCATTATCTTGAACATTTTAAATTAATTTCACCTCAACAATTCGGATTTCGTAAAAATAAATCAACTTGCACACGTAAAAATAAATCAAATTCATGAACTGATGCAGTTCATGAATTAATAAATTTTATAATCAGTAATCTAAATAATCATAAAAAGGTCCTAACAATATTTTTAGATCTAGCAAAAGCCTTTGACACAATTCCTGTTTCCACTCTTTTATCCAAGTTAGAAAAAATGGGTGTCAGAGGTTTACAGTTAGACTTTTTCAGAAGTTATCTTACAAATCGCACCCAAATGGCCAAAATATCTGACTGCGTCGGTGACGAACTTCCTGTATACTATGGTGTCCCCCAGGGAAGTATTCTAGGCCCGACTCTATTTCTTGTCTTCATCAATGACTTGTGCAATATTCACATTGATAACGCAAAAATCGTCTCTTTTGCAGACGATACAGCTATTACTTTATATGCATCATCTTGGAAAGATCTTGAAAGTAAATCCCAACGCAGTTTCAATCACATATATAACACACAAACACACTCTTACTCTTAATACTACCAAAACAAAATTTATAACTTTCTCTATCAGTCCCACCTCGCAATCAAATATTCCCATCAAGTTGAAAGCTCATTCTTGTACTCTTCAGTCTTCCTCTTGTCTGTGTCCTCACATAAATTCTGTAGATAATATAAAGTATCTCGGTATTATACTAGATAAACACCTTAATTTTAAAATGCATATAAATCTCTTAACATGTAAGGTTCGCAAATTAATATATGTTTTTAAAACACTCCGATATGTCGCCAACTCCGTAATTATGCGCAACGTTTATTACGCTTTATGTCAGTCTATAATCACGTATTGCATTTCTTGCTGGGGTGGTGTTGCAAGAACAATATTAAAACCACTTGAAGTTGCGCAAAGAGCTATCTTCAAGGTTGCTACTTTTAAACCAATGTTATTTCCAACTATTCAACTATATCAAAATTGCGCTGTTCTTAGTGTGAGGCAGCTGTTTATACTGCACACAGTATTACTTCAGCATATTAAGACTCCTTTCATTGAAATTACAAAACGTCGTAAAGACAAAGTATGCACACTTCCACTAGTCAATTTTTCATTTATAAAAAGATTTTTTTATTACTTAGGTCCTTTACTTTATAACAAAATGAATGCGAAAATAGAGATTTATGAAATGTCGACATTTAATTGTAAAACTGCTGTCCGCTCTTTCCTGCTAAATAAGTCATATGATGATACGGAACAATACTTGTTAACATTGTTATAAAAAAATATTACGTCGCATTGTGGTATATTTATTTTATATAATTTTCTACTTAATTCACGCACGAGCACACACACAAACACACACACACACACACACACACACACACACACACACACACAACACACACACACACACACACACACACACACTCAGAGATCAGTTTATTGTCTTTTTAAAATTTTATTTCTTATCATGCTAAAATTTTAACAATACAACTATGTATTCCTAATCAAAAGGAATAGGTCTGTATCTCCTAAATACAGGTTACTAAGTAACCTAGCTAGGAGACTCAGGATTCTACCCATTTTCAAATTAGTCCTTTTGATGTATTGCATATATTTGTAAAAAGTATGTAAACTATAAAAATGTCAATAAAGATTTATTATTATTATTAAAACGGGACATATGGTTACTTTACCTATAACCCGGCGACGGCTCCGTGGCGCAGTGGCTTAGCAAGCAGCGCTGGGGGCCGCGGGTTCGAATCCAGCACGGAACAAGTATTTGTATGGCCTACAAATAATTGTTCCAAGTCTGGATGTTTGTCCTTGTACAATTTATGTTTGTAAACTGCCTCCACGACACAGGGGAAAATCCTAGTGTGGGGGTAACGTTTTATTGAAATTGAAAGATTGAACCCTTATACTTCTTGTTGATTTTTGTATTACCTTTATTAAAGTTACCCTTATGTATAAATAAATATAATTACGTAGGGTAAACCACCCAATTGTTGGCACTTTAAGAGTGAGCTTCGTGTCAGTCGGAAATTAAATTACCATAAAATGTCATTTACAAGAGCTAGTAGACAATACATGTGACAGATTAAAAGATAATACTTTACTCTTTGCTTTTATAATCATTTTTATGTGATTGAATAGTATTAAATAAACATTTTACACTAAAATCCTAAAGACTACAGAAAATCCTATTATTGGCATAGAAATTCTCAATATTGGCATCTATTCGTCTAATTATTGGCATGTAGTTAAAGTAGGAGATGGTGCCTACCTATCAATAAAATAAAATAATTACCTACCTATACCTAGGGTATAATTAAAACACTATTTTACTAGGTAACATCTGCTTTTATTTAAGTATGTTTTCTACCGTAAAGTATTAAAAGTTTTCATAAAAATACCTAAACTCAAATCTTATAACATAAACACTTTCTCTTATTCTAAGTACTCGTTTTGGCAGTCTCACTTTATCAGTACTTAAATGGCTATCCTTGAGACCTTTTAATACCTACCGATAAAATGTTCATCAGTCTGATTAAGAACTTACTCAACTTAATACTCTCCTTTTTTAGTATTTTATGTAGGTAGATCGTATTCTTACTGGAACCAATTAAAAAGTAACATTTCAATCTTAATTATCAGTCAAAAGCTTCTCAGTTTCAGTTATGCTTATGTTTTTGTTAGCTCTGATATGACTATCATCATCAGATTTCTCGTCTTCATCCGTATTGCACAATGCTCCCTCAGAATATAAAATATTCTTCAAAATGCTTTTGGTATCCTGTTTCTTCGGTTTATTTAGCACTTGCTTAGTTATTTTATTCTTGATATCATATTTTTCTTTTTCTTTTTTAATACTGTTAAAATTTAGTTTTGGTTTCAGACTATTGTAATTTTATTTTTTAGTTTCCCTTTTCTCTGTATTAATTTGTTCTTGTTTCAATACTACTTTATTTTTATCTTCTGCGTGTATTCATTCTATTTTATTTTTATCTTTTTCTTGTATCAATTCTACTTCATTTTGATCTTAATTTTTTTTCGTGTTTATTCTTTAGCGCAATGTTTAAATTGTAAAAATATTTCGAAAATAATATTCTTTTTGCAGATTCCGTAGTTTCATGTTTTTTGATAACTAGTTTTTTGACACATTTTTCTTTTTTAGCATTTGTTCAGTTTGTCTAATTTTTTTGTTGTCGTAGTTCCTTGGCAAGCACTTGTAAGGGAATATCACCATAGATGGTGTGATTTTGCCATTGGCAGCAAAATTAAACATCACTGTTAGTGAACTTTTATCTGGAGCGTGGTCGATTTCGTAAACATTCTTTGCACCCTTTGGTGCCAAGACCACACCTGTTTTTGCACAAAGAACAAAATTTTGTCACCATTCAAGACTCTTTTCGGGTCTGATAGAATTTCAAACAAACCGTGATCTTTTAGATATATTTCAATTGCTTGAAACCATTCTTTTATATCATTTTCTGATACGGCAGCACTTGCCACTGTTACAACTTCAGGAGTTCTTACAAAAATTTCCGGGTGTCGCTGTGAGAAGAGTTTAAACCATTTATCTCCGGGAATGTTGTCCCTGAACAGGTTAGATCGGCTGCTTTTTTATATAAATTCTGATACGCTATTCAAAAGATCTTCTTTCCGTTTAGGGAAACCCTTTGCAAGGCTAACATTTAACCAATTCTTTAATTTATTCTCTTCGTCTGAGTTAAGTAATGACTTCGGACCAGGCTGAGGATTATGATCGGGTTTCTTAATGCGAAATTGTAACGTAGCTCGAGGGACCTGATATTGTTTTGCTGCTTGATTTCAGCCATGTCATTTTTAATCGCGTCTAAAGCTTTTTTTATATTTTCCTGACTATAATGTTTTCGTTTATTTTTTTCTATTTTTCCTCTTCACTTCTTTTTATTGGTGTCCTTTTGATTTGGTTCCTTCATTGTTTACGACATACTCTAAATGAATAAAAAACCTATTATTAGCAGTCAATATTCTATTATGGGCACTAGTGCCAATAATTAGCTTTTGCTATTGGCACTGTGGGCCAACATTTGGAAATTGCTATTAAGGAAAAAATATATGATGGGCAAACAATTATTTAACTTAAAACCTTTACAAATATATCATAAACTCGGTTGTTGATAACATTTGAAAAATTCCTATTATTGGCATTAGTGCCAATAAAGGAATTTTGATGAAATTATTGTTCCATATGTTGGCACAGGTAATAAATAAAATGTGATAAAAATATTCAAGAAATAATCTTTAAATCTAATGCCTAAAGGTGTAATTAAGTATATCAAATTATTTCGAAAGCAACAATTAGCCGAATAGCTGCGAAATACTATGATTAATAAAGCCCTCACCTTAAGAAAAAATCAAAATAACTACACCTAATCACTAGCACAAAATGTCAACTGTTGTTTCTAAATTGCCATATTGGTTATTGCAACAGTGCTGCCAATTTTTAACAGAATAATAATACTATTTTACTTTTTAATGCATATCGAACTTGAATAATCTATGATTTCCTTGTTTTTTCGAACTAAACACTAAAGTGCCAATAATTGGACGAGTGCCAACGATTGGGTAGTTTGCCCTATGTAGAAATAAAATTGAATAAAAATAAAAACAAACATGTTTTTTTTTCAGCCAGTATAAGTAATAAGCAGGCTCAGTTCAAAAATTAGTAGGTAGTAATATTACTTTTCAATATGTGACACGTAAAAATTAACAATAATCAAAAACACATCTGCGAAATATCCTATTTATTTATTTATTCTTTATTGCACCAAATATTTGTACAAAAGGCGAGATATCTATCTATTTACCTATAGTGAGTAGGTATCTTTTAAACTCACGATTTTCAATGCTTCATTTTTAATATATGAGAATACATAATTCTAATATAATGCAACTAATATACCGAATAAAAAAATTAAAATACATTTATCGTTGTACGCCGTATTTCCATAAAATAGTTTATTGATGTTGAAAAAATAATACTACGTTTGTACAGTAGGTGGCGTCTTGCATATTTCTTACGCGATATACTGTAGCGAGTCGGCGCGGCGGACGGAATGCTCAAGGTCGTTCACATGGAGTAGCCCCTTAAGGAATTTTCTTGTCCGTTACACACTATCCACTGACCTCTATATATACAAGTACGTTGGACTGGCTATACCATAGAGGTTAGAGAGAGGCTATACCGTACAAAACGCTTCTGCCGATTTGAAGCGCCCTCATTGTCTGTACCGGGAACTAAAATTGACATAACATGCCAAAGCCTGTTGTGTCATTGAAATCGTATCTCTATATTTTGAACTTTTAAATTAAAAAATGAAAGTATTTTATGTGGTTTGAATAGGTTTGATTTTAGTTAGGTGCACAAAGGTTACATTATGTTAATCACACACGCAAGTTTCAACATGCGGAAACACATACTTTTTGAAAAAAAATTATTCAATAAGAGATCATTTATTATCGTATCTTTCTTGTTTTTCATAAAATGGATTTATATTTACATTATAAATGCAAACATGAAAAAATATAGATATTTTAGAAATCGATTTTTTGGGAATCGATACATCAGCTTACAATTCGAATCTATTTAAAAAATCGATATTTTTCGGAAAGAATCGACATCCCTACTGACAATAAGAATTCAAATCAAACCTTAAATGCTAATGGTGCTTAATTTTTATATTTGCATTTACTTCAAAGAAAATACACACAAAAAGCTTCATCGCGCAGTAAAAAACACAACAAATATATGTATAACTAATACGAAAAATTATACCCAAAACAAATAAATAATACTACCTATAAATAACCTAATAAGTAATACTTTTAAGATGACGTGAGCGGGTGCGCTGGCCGGCGCTCTGACTAATAACACGGGTTTCACGTTCAAGAGCTCAGCGCTCACTGACTCCAGGTCCAGCAAGCCCGTGGGCAGTGAATACGCCCAGATTTTAAAATAATTTCTTAATAAAATCAAATTTTGGTCTTTTGAAAAAAAAATTATAATAGAAATGTTCATTAATAAATTGCCTATCCATTGGTGTAAATCCCAAAATAAAATAATACTTACTTTACGGGGAGATGCATGTTATCAATAATTATTTCACATTTATGTGGTTTCGTTGTAAGGAGATTATATTAATATTTATTCCTTTAAAAAATATTGGATATAGCTCTTATGGAATCAAGATTATGTAGAAATATAATGTGTTTTTTATTTGTTGATATATCTTTTAAATAAAAAGTAGATAGCTCCTAAAAACCGCACAAATAACGACTAGCGCGACATTTTGCTCAACCTGCGCCTTAATGAATTATTGTCTCTTGTTACTGAGATAAAATATGAAGACATGACTTAAAAGGCAAGTAACCAAGCCAAAAATCTTATTTAAAAATATCTGTGGTTATTGGTTATGGTTATTTATTATTGTTTTTGAGATATACCTACCTAGTATCGTGTCTAATTTTTTTTTAGAGTATAAAATATTTTCCAATATTTTCATTACAAACAATAGTCAACGACTACTTAGAAACACAAATATAGTTAGTAATAAATATAAGTGCAATTTAAAACTGTAATTACTTTCAAGATGGGTAGCTTAGATCGAGGTGTGTTAACAGGATTTATATGTCGATTATGCTCTGAAATGCATCGTGTAGTTTTACATATCTACGGACAGGAAGGCATTCGTCTATGTATATCTGAAAAAATCAATAAATATCTTTCAATAAATGTAAGTTTTAATTCATATTAATTAATATTTAAAGCAAAAAGTAAATGCTCTTAATAAACTGATTGCATTAAAATTCTAGGTGTCCCCTTCAGACCCTTTACCTAAAACAATCTGCAATAATTGCTTGGAACGATTAGAAAATCAACACAGATTGGTAATGCGTATTGAACAAGCTGCTAATATGCTGAAAGGACATCGAAGGCATGTTGGTCATGGCTGCCATGTCGGCCTTTGTGTACCTTGTAATGTAAATCAAAACAAATAGTCTAAGTACCTAAACAAGAAGTGTTTAAAATTATTATAGCAGTGCATTTTGAAAAATCATTATTGATTTTAATTTCTATGAAGATAAACTTTGTAACACAATAACTTGATGTGCTTAAATTGTTGTCAACACTGAATAAAACATGTCATGCAGTGCTAAGCTGAAAAGGAGGAAGTAGATACTACTAATTGTGTAATATTACGAAGAATTAATTTAATTTGGCACAAAATATATTGGTGCAGTTTATTATTAACAAATATGTGTATAATTTGATGCATTAAGATATAATGCTCTTTGCATAATATAATAAAAAGGTAATAGTTTATTACTATTCCTTAAAATGACTTTAGATTTAAGGAATAGAGGCTTTTTCTAAGAAACTTCATTTTATTATTACAAACACTTTAATTAATGATGAGATCTGGTATAAATTTAGGAGAACACTATTACAGTTTCATCTTATTTAAATCATAGAATTACTTAAGAACATGAGGAACGTCACTTTGTGAAAACTATAAATC
Organism: Parnassius mnemosyne; assembly: GCA_963668995.1. Taxonomy (NCBI): domain Eukaryota; kingdom Metazoa; phylum Arthropoda; class Insecta; order Lepidoptera; family Papilionidae; genus Parnassius; species Parnassius mnemosyne. The sequence continues at coordinate 30,127,484 of CAVLGL010000057.1, read as the reverse complement.
TACAAAAATTTGTAAAAAATCTAGTTTGACTTTTGATATACTAACACCTATATTCAAATATTATAATTTGATTAAAAAAACATTTGAAATAATGTATAACATAATAAACCAACATTCAAAACTCTGTAAGTAACTCTCTACCACACACAATAATCATTATTGCTTATTTTTAGCAATAATCAACTATAACTATAAAAAATATATATATTATTACTTATTTATCCTCATTGGTGATCAGGAGTAATCTTACAGAAGAGTGGACAATAATAGTTTAACCCTTTGATTGGTAAAGAGAGACATTTTTCAGTGTTATTGAAATAATAAATCGAGTTTTCGGTTCATTGCACCTCACTTTATTTATAAAAAATATTTAAAAAAAATTATTTGTAATTTTAGAAAAAAACATGGTGGCAACAGGATTGCCACTGCAGGTACAGGGGATAGCAGTATTGATCATCTTGATAAAACAATTTGAAACAGGGTGTTACTTTACACCGATCACACTGTATTTAAGACCTTTTATAGTTTACTTTGGTGCTGCAGTAGCAACAGCGTTTATATCCATCTGTTTCTTCAGGCCAGTCCTCTCCAAGTCTTCCAAATCTTACTTCATGTGGAACTCCAAACTTCTGTTTTTGTCTTTCTCCATTTCCATTGACTTTTTTCTTTTAAGTTCCAAAATTGGCCAATGATTTAAATAGCCGTTTTCTAAAAGTTGTATTATCCACCAACTCCCTTGAAAGAGCCAGTCTAAAGTCTTTTTGTTTCATTCTGTTGTGCACTTGTGTATTAGTTTTGTACAAAATATTAGCATTAGTAATTGCAACATCAACTAAAAAATAAAAAATCCTCTTCCACCACTTGTGACTTTTTCTACCAACATTGTACTGTCCTCTTTGTTTTTGATCAAAATGATCCACCCCTCCCATACATGCTGTATATTCTGCTATTAGTACACGGCACTTGATAGATTTTTTAGACCCATCTTTTTGAGTCCTCTTACATTACATTTTTAATTTTGGGTGGAAAGCCATGCTCACCACAGTAACTGGCTTTGTGTCTTTCCAAACAGCAAAACCAACATTGCCTTTGACCCTCCATTTCCACCTTTTCTCATCTTCTTGACTTTTGTGCTTTCCCTTCTTGCTACTTCTGAAAGTCTTTGATCTTTTTCTTTGTCACCTGTATCTTTTCTTTCTAAAAGGTTTCTTTACTAAAAGAGGTAAACCAACATGCTCAGTTTTAATTGTATCTGTACTGTAGACAACTGTAGATACCATTTTCATAGAGGTATTGTAAAAGGCCAACACTAGAAAAATAATTATCAAATGCAATATGACCTAAATAAGCTTTTGTAAGAAGAGATTCACAAGGATTTTACTGCTTTCTCCCCCAGTCCGGTTTAGCTTGTATAATAATAATAATAATAATAAAGAGTTTTATTTGTCTCAATTCACACATGATAGTTAAAATTGTACAAAAAAATTATCACAAACTTATCTAGCAACATACTTAAGTGAAAACATACATTAAAAAAATGAGACAAACTGGCCTGTGACTCAGCTATGTGGTGATTTGAGGTCACCGCTGGTATTCTGCCACAGCCAACTTTTAAAAAACACAGTATCTTAACCTTATCTTGGCATTGACGTGAAACAACGTAAAGAAAAGACAAAAATGTATAAACATATGTGCTATGTAAATCGGCAAATTTATTTAATCTGTTTTGCCAGTATATATTTCATATTGGTATAAGTATCCGGTACTGCTGCTGTCAGCTCTGCACCATACCTTGAAACCTCTCTTTATGGGTTTCATTGGCATGTATTGTTTACTTTTAAATTTGATCATGCATTCATCAATACTTTGTGAATTGGTTTTTACTGCATTTCTTTTACAAAGAATGTTCAAATGATCGACAAGTTGTCTCACTTTATATATTGTCGAAATTTGGATTAGTTCTAAGTGGCTTTAAGTTTCTCTGATAAGAAATTTATGAGTAATACTATTAATGTTATATGTGGTAGAGCCATGCTGCAGCATAGTATAGTTGTAGCGCGAATGGGTCGGTTCGACCGGGGAAGGACCACGCTCTCACAGAATACCAGCGTTAAATAGCACCTTAAAGCTGTTGTGTTTCATATGGTGAGTGTAGAGAACCGGAGACCGTGTTTACTGGAAACAAGTCATTACATCTTAGTCCTCACGGGTGACAACACATCTGCAGTTTGATTCGCAAACGTGGATAGATTTAGATGTCTATAGGCCATAGCAACCATTTACCATCTAAGATGTTTTTAAAAGTATAGATACGTCATACTCGCTCTAAAATGGCAACATAAAAGTCAGGTAATTGCCCGACTCGCATTCAGTCGGGCACGCTCTCACGTTACCTTCGCTACAGCGCGTAATTCTTCTAGTTATTCGTGGCTAAAATGCCTTCCTGTGTTTTTAGGTGGTGCACAAATTACACGGCAACTGTTAGAGACTAGAAAAATGTCTCATTAATATTTTGAATATAGATGTTTTGTTCATAATTGGTTTTATTATTTCAACACTAGCTGCTGGTGTAAACTTTGACGCTAGCTAGCATAGATAAGAGTGCTAGCTAGTGTGTTCATTTTCCATGTCGGTACGTCACGAGTTCGCGCCAATGAGCGCTCGGCGGCAATCGACACGCAACTAATAATGTATATTCATCTTTTTCTAACGATAGGTATGCCATTATATCATTTGTCTCTTTTTTAGCGCAACGTGTCATAATAAATAACTGTACGTAGATATAGTACTACCTGCGCCACTTTAAAATACAATAATGTTAGTGTGTAACCTGTCTATCTTTTTTAATACGTCTTTGTTTACTATCAGGTGGACTGTGTGCTCGTTTGTCACACTTATACTATAAAAAAATGTTTAATTTTTGTACAGCATATAAATACAATGTTGCTATAAATTTGTTTTTATTCTGACCGCAACAATTATCGGAATAGAAAATTATGCTGTCCCTTCTTCACTACTAACTTTTCTTTAAATAATCCCACACACATGATCCGATTTCTTTTGCCCCCCGTGTTCCGTCTACCTCTGTCCAAAAATAACAGTAAACATTACTATAAGCATTTCTGTTATCTTTGTTGTTCTGTTAGTGTCAGATTGTAGCTATTGATCTTTTTTAGGGCGAAAGAAACTTATATTATTGGCTTAAAAGATCTTGTAGTAGGTAATGTAATTACTGGGTTCTTTATTATTATTATCATTTTGGGCCCTTACAAATTCTTTGTAAAGATTTTTAATCGTTTTACCCCCTTCTATGTATTTTCTATTGGTGTTTGACTTAATATAGTGCGATTCCATCCGAGGAATAGATACAATGCTTTTTAATGCCTGGCCATGTTTCCCACGCCCCTCCTCCATCAAAAATCCATTTTCGTTCGTATTTATTCTAATAGTACGAGGGGCACACTGAAATGATCGGGAATAAGAAAAACCACATGCACGGTATAGCTAAATTTTATTTTATTGTTTTTCTAAGTATTCTCCGTTAAACTTAATGCACTTTTCAATTCGTGCAAACCAATCATTAAAACATTAATTCCAGTTTGAAGTTGAAGTTGACAAAATGGCTGATTTGTACACTTCCACAGCTGCTTCGGGGTCTTCAAACCGTTGACCGCGTAATAAATCTTTCATTCTAGGGAATGTAAAGAAATCGTTTGGGCTCAGGTCAGGACTGTACAGAGGATAGCTCATCAGCTCAACGTTTTCCTGCTTCAAAAAATCATTTGTCTTCCGAGCTTTATGGGAGCTCGCATTATCGTATTGTAAGATGATGCGACATTTCGGGTAATTTTTTCGGAGTTCGGCTATCATTTCTAGCAAACCAACCGTGATATACCACTCAGCGGTAACCGTTCTGTGTTCTTGTAAAGGAATTGTAGCAACATGCCCCTTTCTCGAGACAAACGTAGCGACCATTTTCTTTGACACGCTGCGGGAGCGAACCACTTTCGTTGGTTTGACCTCGTCTTCGAAGACCCAAACTGCTGACTGATGTTTTCTTTCAGGTTCGTATGAATAAATCCATGATTCGTCACCTGAGATGATATTATAAACGGCATTTGACTTCCCTCCGTTGAAGCGTTGCAGGCTATTCTGGCACCAATCTACACGAGTCGCCTTTTGTTCTTCGGACAAATTGTGGGGAACCCAGCGGGAAACTAGCTTTCTTACACACAGCTCATTATGTAATATCGACTGAATTGCAGTCACTCCGATACTTACCTGCATACCGGCGATATATTGTCGTTTGACTCGGTGCTTCAACATCATAAATCGAAACAAGTTTGCTGAGACATTTATCTTGAGATGCGAAAAGCCGCGACGAAAATTGTGATAAATTACGGCACGGAAATGTTCACACGTGAGCTTCATTTCTGTTAACGACGTGTCAACTTTAAACCAACATAGTTTTTGTTTTTAAATATTTTTTTTAATTGTTTGAATGTCATTAAGATTCTAAGAGGCCAGTATTCAAATTCAAAAAAAGGTTTTATTGTAACTCAATCCGAAATATTCTATTCCTGATCATTTCAGTGTGCCCCTCGTATGTATTATGCGATCCGTTATATGTAATGTATTTTTGAAAAATGTTTTACATACTCTTACCATATTGCCATTGACGATAAAGAAAAAGCCTTGTTAGGACGACGTGGATCTTCTGCATTTGTGTATTTGTATTTTCGTTGAATATCAACCATACATGAACTGATAAATGATCTCTGTTGGCTTAGGTCTCCTAGTTTCCAAAAGTTATCAAAAATAACGTACCTTACTCAGTTATTAATTTTTTGGCTACAATTCAGTCTACAATTTGACCATGGCAGTTTCAAACATCGAGCTGGAAAGATTTTCTGAGTCTTAGACATAGGTTTGTAGGATTGACCCTTGTTTCGCTTTATCTTTATACGGTTTTATCTCCAGTTTTCTGGCCGTTTCAGTCACTTGCGACCTATTTTGACGTGCTCGTCCGTACAGTCAATATCTGAGTTCGAACTCGAGGGTAATAAATAATTCTTATTTCTGTGAGAAGAAAAGTTAGCAAATTTGTCCTCAAAATTATAAGTTGGGTCACCTACATCGTCATCACTTTGGGACGCGTTAGGCGCCGTCCTATTGCCCTCACTTGCGCGATGATGCAATGCGATTTCATCGTCCAATGAATCCGCTGGTACGATTAGAAATCGTGTGTCCTATTTTGGAGCGATGCGATCACTCTCGAAATGGCTCTTAACAGAGATAAACAGTTTTTGATGTCGAGCAATATTTCTTTAATAGTGAACAGCATTTAAAAGAAAACGTACACCACATAATATACTGTACTTACGAATTATTACGCATAGAATACTAGTACGCGCACGGAAAGTGAAGCACACTTGTATTCGCTTCAGCACGGCTAGCATGGGCGGGGGACAAAAAAATTATCCCCCGATTATATCCACTGACAAGAGATAAAATTATCTTGTCCCTATGTCAAAGTACGGCAACGGGGAGAAGTGTATTCCCGTTTGACATAACGAGTAGACATATCCCCAGTCCGTAGCATGGAGCCAAATAAAAGATAAAAAATATGCTTTTTTTGACATTTGAAAGGGACAATTTTATCCTAGTTCATTGGACGTGGGTTTAAGTTTATATTCATACAAATAATCTATCTAAGTTTCCCATTTTATCTACTGTGGATATTATATCCACCGGTGTGCCCATGCTCGTAGGGTGGATAAAACTAAGCGAGGATATAAACATTTTCTCCTTTCCCCGGGGATAAAATTATCTCCTGCCCATGCTAGCCCTGCAGGAAATCTTTCCTGTTTGTTTTCATGTGCAGTAGAGGAGATTGGATGGACATCCTGGTTGTCTGCATATCCATAGCAATTTCTATGGGTCGTCTCAGCAGACCACCATAATCACTCCTACTGAGTCCATATGATCCATCAGGACATTGGATAGCGTGGTCTCTTTTGTATAGATACCAACTGTCCATCTCTCTATCTTTAACCAGCTGGAATACATAGCTTGCGATTAGGGTCCACTTCCCATCTCTTGGATGTCCTCCCTTACTTACAATCAAAATCCAATCTATAAATGGGCTCTCCAATATAGGGACTGATTCTGCTGTATCTGAAGGCACACATTATATCTCCCTCCTTTGGCTCCATAAGTCTAAGAGGCTCCTGCTGGCCCAGGTTGGCTAGAAACTCTGTATCAGAATACTCAATGTAGCATGCTTTCCCCGATACAACCTTGGGTCCTATTTCCAACGTCAATACTGATTCTCTATCAGTCATATTCCATGTAGGAAACACACTTTCTATCATATTAGCCATGACATGATTTACCACCGAGTAAAGCTTCCCCTTTTTGTCCGAGGTTGTAATGAGAATATACATCTTGGTGGTCCTAGCAGGGCTTACCAGTGGTACGAGATAATTCTATATTTGGTTTGCCTACCCCCTTCAAGGCATATCAATTCTTCATAATCAGCAGAAACCGTGCATTTTAGATCTGCTCTGGGCAGTGTGGCTGAGGATACGGTATTTTTGAGAGACGATATGACAAGGGTTTTTCAAATCCGAAGAGGATAGCCACTAGGCTATGCTCTCCTCTTCGGATTTTGTCAGCTTAAGCGGAGGACATGGGATTCCTCTGAACTCTAACTTGTTTTAATATATTTAATGATCGTGTCATCCTCCTTTGACTTGATATACCAATTGATATATGAGTCCTACATAGTCTTGCAATAGTTAACACCCATCATCTAATTAAGAAGCTCACATCCTCGGGAATCACCACAAACCATTTGACAACATGGAAAAGCGCAGATTTTTTTTATAGGAGAGGGTGACAAACGAGCACACGGTCCACCTGACGGAAAGTGGTTACTGTGAACCATAGACATCTACATCTATCCTCAATAAAGACACAAGATGCAGATGCGTTGTCACTCGTGAGGACTACGATGGAATGCTTCTTTGCCGGTAAAAAGGGTCTCCGGTTCTCTACACTCACCATACGAAACACAGCAGCGTTAAGCTGCTATTTTACGCTGGTTTTCTGTGAGAGCGTGGTCCTTCCGCGGTCGAGCCGACCCATTCGTGCTACAACTATACTACTAATATAGCTGCAGCATGGCTCTACCACGTGTAAAAAGATGTTTCAACATAGGAAAGAAGAGTGTCACATAGGACAACACTCCATCAGAAACCTTGCAAAATGAGTTAGTGAGCCCACTCAGTAAAATTGTGTCTATCAGGTCGTCAAATCCTGTTTGTCTATGCTCTTCTTATTTCACCAATTCGTATCAATTCCATGTTTTGAATCCTTGAAATACTCAGGGATTCTCTTAAAAAAATATTTTAAGGATGGCTCTGAAGTTCCTTAGCCTTATGTTTAATTTTTTCTAGTAATTGAGCCAAAAGTTTTAGAAAGTGTTTTTTATTCAAGGTGGTTTATCCTGGATTCTTCCATTTGTAATCCAACTTGATATTTTTCTATTCTCTCTTTAGTGGGTTAAAGTATGCTGCGTCCAGTGGTTGTGTGTGAAGTTTTGTGGTAAAAAATACCAACCTGATATTGTGTTTTTGACACAACTCCACAACTTTAATATATATGTGGGAAGATAAATTGTCATCAATGACTGCTTTTGGCCCGGGAATTTTTTTCGCCCACTCAACCACTAATAGTTCTGAAATAATCTTTGAATGAAGCCGTACCAACCAAGTTTGGAACAATTGTATCTAGTTCCAGCTGGGTCTCCATCAAGCCACTAGGAATATAAATTTGAAGATTCATAAACCACATATTATGCTGGTAAACATTTCCCAGCTGCGCTTGCAGTGAGTATGATGGAAATGTTACTCTTTGTGCTATTTAGAATTCTTTTGGGATTTTTGACTATCCTTTTAAAGTGCCTGAATTGTTTGACTAGTTATTCTTGTCGTAGTTTTACACATTATTTAACGCTTCAATTAAATTAGCTCAATATTGCTCCATATCTTCATATCCTTTCTTAACCCGTACCCCTTTTACATATTTTGAGTCATTCTGATGGTCAATTTCGAACGATATCTGTTTTAAAATCCTACCACCCACCCATGTATCACTGGGTAATTTGCTGTCGAACAAATCAGCCCATGAATATTTTTCTAGATATTTATAGACTAAAATTTTTACATCCATTTTCATCATGGGATTCCCATAATCTGCTGAAGCTAACGACACGTTTGCTAGTTTTTCTTCCTCTTCGTCGGTAAGTTACTTTTGTCCACCACCTGGTTTAAAGTTTTTAACTTTGTTCAATATGATCTGTCGAGGGATACCGAATCTCTTTTCTGCCTCTCGAATCCTCTTATTTTCTACCATGTCAAACGCTAATTCTAACATTTCCTCTGAATAATTTCTGTATGCTCTCGATCCTAATATTCTTAATTTCCCTCATCATAGTCTACTGAATTAGTATAAGACATAACCGTACCTCTTTCAGCATCCGTTTCTAGTACAGTAGATTCGCAGTCACTGATTTGAGAAATAATTAACTCTCGAAAATTTCTCCCAATACTTTTGACGCAAGCGATTTGAATTTCTTTTTCCAATCACTTAGCGTTTTACTTTTTATAGCATTTTGGGCTAAGTTTATATATCTTTTTCAGATTGGTCTGGTCATTAAATTTCAGACGTACTCAATCGCGTTTAAATCGTAGTGATACGATGGTAACCGGAGCATTTCATGACTTTTTAACAATTCGTTACCAAATTTGTTGTAGGTGGCATTGTTATTTTCATGAAATGGTATAGTTCTTTTGTGGTAATTTTTTCATCATAGGTGGTATTATGATCACGCAACCAAGTCTGCATATGTTCTTTGAGTGATGAGGAAGTCGGCCGCTTTTGTATCTTCTTGCGTTGCTCATTTTGGAATGAGCTTTTCGTTTAACCATTTAAAAAAAATTATCATTATTAATTTCAGCATGATAGTCTCCCGTGGAACTCTTACATTTGTAAATTAGTTCTGCGTTTTCTATGAAGCCAATCTCACCTCCAGCGTGAATTATAATTTTCCTTTGACCTGGATTAAATATATTTTTTAAACTAGCGTCTAGAGAATTTTGCCAGCATTTGGCGACGGTGTAATGCCTATGAATCCAGGTTTCATCGACGTATGTAACAGGTTTCTTATCAGCAAGCAAAATCTCTAATATGAATGATGTTTTTTATCAGGAAAGTGCAATTAGGTTTTCGCAACTGCTAATATTTTTGTAATAGTTGGTATTTGTTTTTTACGCTATGGAAACTTCACAATATTTCGTGAAATCGTCAATGTCTAGCTTCTTTCCACTTGGCTTCTTTTTCTTCGACGTTCTAAGTTTCACTTCTTGTGTATCAGCCGATGTGTCTGGTGTGGGTGAGTGCTCCTAAGCTTCGTCGGTTCATTCTTTATGTTTCGTAGGGTTCAAATACTCACCCCTGTGGCCTCACTAGCGCGATCTAACGTATATTCAAAGAGAATTATAGACGAAGACGATTGATAATTTATCTGACAGTAATGAACTATGGAAATCCATTTGTTTGAATATTTTCAAAGAAAAGGAACGAAACAAAACGTATGGTGGGTAATGGTATATGGATTATTAAATAATAAACGGTACTAAAAAATGTTGCCGGTTTTTAAAATATTTGTGGAATAGGTACCTTGCTGAGCAAACTCAGATTAGCTGTGCAATCTTGTAAGGTTTTACGGTAACAGGAAAAAGGCATTGTAAGTATTTACTCTGCCCTTTTGTAACCCTTTAAAAAAAGTAATAATAATAGAGCATAATTAAAAATGGTTTCCCATTTTTTGAAAACGAATTGTTTTCTTTTTTAAATAGCTTTAGAATATGTACATATAGAATCGATTTAACGAGAACTAAATTAGATAATATTCATTATGCTTTATGTAAGCATTGTTGCAATAATTGGTTTAGATAGTATATTCAGTTCCTCACAAAATATGTGAGACGAAAAAGTTCCCAACTAAGTATTCAAACTCTATGGGCCTTACAACGTGGAGAGTGGAGAGGGTGAAATTTTTGACTTTACAACAACTTCCAATTAGTAAGTCAATAAATAAAATAATTTTATTACACTGGAGAGGCAAAATTAAAATTTTTGTTTAACTAAATATCTAGCAGTTAATCAAAAGTTTAATATTTTTAATGTATCTTTTCAATTATGAGAATATTTTTTTATACAAGTATATAATATAAGTGAGTAGCATTAATTTCAGATAATTTGAACATTTACTGCAGGCACTTCAATATTTTGTTTTATATAAACTCGCAAAATGTATGAAATCTTTAAATATGAAATAAATAAACAAAAATGATGCTAAAATACTAAAAACTTGTACTTGTCTAATTACAGCTCCTCACAAATTAAGGGCTGATATTTCAATCGGATATAGGATACCTACAACTTAAACAAATTAATAATTAAAAATTAAAAATTTTGTACAACTGACTTCAATATAAATTATTAAGAATAACTCAAAAACTATTGGTCAGACCTTGATCAAATTTATATGGGACCACATGTGAAGCACCAGTTTTCCTATAAAAAAAAATCATCGAAGTCGGTTCAGCCAGAAAAAAGTTTTAAGGTAACACACATAAAAAAACATACAGTCGAATTGAGTACCTCCTCCTGTTTGAAGATGGTAAAAAATTATAGTTGTATGAAAATAGTTCAATTGTTCACTTTGTTAGAGGTACGAGTATATATTCAGCTAGGTTATAAATAAATTTATGGATATCTTTTATCTGATCATGATTAAAAAATGAGCCACTTCGTGTTATTTTATTTATACTTAGGATAGATACCTAAATTTGGATTATATAAAATAAGTTATTTAAAGTTATTGAATTAAAAATTATTTTATGAATTTAATAATTTTTATTATAAATCCTATAAATATTATTATTTATTTTGGATGACCTTAAATTTTAGTGACAGTAATAAGAGGGTCTGGATATGGAATACGAACTAAAAAGGCATCGTTTTGTCGTGAACCACTCCTAGAATAAGTTTAAGTATCGGAATTTTTTATATCAAGCTTATAGCTGCACTAGGTATTCTATAAAAATTGTTGTAGGTAGGGTTGCCATCCGTGAGGATTTCTCTAGAATTGTACTATTTTTTTTATAGGAGAGGGGGCAAACAAGCTTGCGGCTCACCTGATGGTAAGTGACTACCGCCGCCCATGAACAACTGCAACACCAGGGGAATTGCAGATGCGTTCCCGGCCTTTTAAAAAGGAGTAGGATTTTTTCTTGAAGGTCTGGTCTGAGAAGTCTCCATTACAGCACATCATACCGTTGTCTGGGTTTTATAAAAGGCGGCAGAGGAAAATTGAAACAGGAGATGAGCAGCAACATTCTTTTGTGGCCCATAGACATCTACATCTATCCTCGATTAAGAATCAAAATGCAGATACGTTGTCACCCGTGAAGACTAAGATGGAATGCCTCGTTTCGAGTAAAACAGGTTGCCGGTTCTCTACACTCACCATACGAAACACAGCAGTATTAAGCTGCTATTATATGCTGGTATTCTGTGAGAGCGTGTTCCTTCCCCGGTTGAGCCGACATTCGTGTTACAACCATAATATAGCTGCAGCGTAGCTCTACCACGTTGACAAAAAATTAAGTCACGCAGGTAGCAAGAGTGACAGAGGCCTGCCCGCAGCCTATATACAATATAGTCTGTGCCACAGCCCGCACAACGTAGCATTCTGGAGTTTTGGCGGGAACTTGCCCGGCGTGGCGGCGAATTGTTGCTCCTATAAGTGTGAATTAAAAAGAAGACAAAATTGACACTTGTTTGTCAACGTCTTTCTTATAGAAAATTTTTTCTGAAATTTATACAAATTTATTGCATATGTTTAGATTTAAGGCTTTAACTAGCCTGAATGACCTTGACGAAACGGCGATCGCAGAGATTTTAGGCGACGTCAACACCGTCTAGCAACAGCTACGTACTGTATTACTTATAAAAGTGCAAAGATTAATAGACTGCAGAGATGACAATTATATAAGTGACATTTATGCTTGCGCATCACTCAGAATTATGTCGCGGTTACGCATCTTCAATTACATTGTGCTGTAGCTTTGTCCGGTAGGCGTCACGAGCTATCAAGTGTTCAAGTTTCAAGTACCTACGTAAGAGTTTTTTTATTATATATATGTTAAATCGTATTTATTTGTATCGTATTAGTAGATCTGGGTCAAAGCGTTCGCTGTAAATTTTTTCCGGGTTTGATCCCCGACAGCACGAATGAAATTTGTAATTTCAATTTTCGTCAACACGCATTGGGGCAGCGCGGCGGGCATTTCCTTGCCCTAAAACCCTCTCAGAAATAAAAAAAGAGTCCTGTGTCCAGTAGAGGGACTTGTATAGCCTTTTACTTTACTTTGTAGCAATATTTATATTCGTTTCAGATACAGAAGGATAAACATCATGCTGACAAAAATATCATCTGGAGGCGACGAAAACGTAAAACATCTTTGTACCTAGATAAAACGTTCGAAAGATTGTCAGTCATGTCATACGCCACATTTTCTATAGAGCGTAGAACATTGCAGATAGGGCAAAATAAAAAATAATTCAAAATATTATGGAAACTATTTATTAATAATATATACATTTATAGGTATTTATAATAAAAATAATGAACAAGCTGCAAGGTTCAACTAATAATGTTTCTTGTAAACACAATTGTAAAATTCCTGTTTTAATTTTAACCAATGGTTAATTGATGAAACGTAGTCAAGATCACTTTACTCACTTAAAATTGACACATGACCTATTTGGCCTTCTACTTACAACTCGGCGGAAATTTGAAAAGAAGATTTTGCCTTTTCACACAAGCATTGTTTACAACTGGCGTGGTTTCGAAAAGCGTGATTAAGTGTCAGCGGTATATAATCAATTAAATACTGAACTTTTTTCAATTTATTTTTTTGTTTATTTTTGTTATATTTTCTTAAAAACTGACGCCATCTCACTATTTTATTATTTGTTTTTTTTTGTAACACAAGGATAAGTTAGACTAAGTTAGATTAACTTGGATAAGTTTGTAATTTTTTTAATTTTATCAGAAAATTTCCGCAATAAATTATTACCTTTTCTACAGTGATTCTCTCCTCTTAGTTTCGGCGTGACTGTAGGATGTTATAGTGAGTCACCGTCAGTTACTAAGCGGCCATAAATCATTATATGTATGTATAGACATACATATATACATTTTTTGATTTTAATATTTATGTTTTTTTTAATTTTGATTGATTTTTTGAAACCTGGTAAAATTATTTTTTTTCCATACCAATTGATGGGCCTGAGTATAATGCCAGTTATGCTCTTTGGCTGAAGTTATTTTTTATTTTATGCTCAATTTCAGACAAAATATTGATTGCGCATTTCTAAAACAAAATTTTACCTCTTCTCCTTCTAATAATAGCTCCTGCAAACAGTTTTTGTTAACAGTTATGAGTGTAACATTTTATCAGCTGCTTTATTTATAGTGCCTTGAGCAACACTTTGCCGGTTTCTGTACAGAAAATGATGCTGGCTTTGCAAATATGGATGGCCGCTACCATTGAATATAATACCCGCTATGTTACACTTATTTACATAGAAACTTTAATTATCATTTGCATAAAATTCTAAATAGCACTTTTTACACAAGAAAGTAAACTTTTAGATCAGTCCATCTTGTTTTTCACTAATTAAGTGAAAAGTAAAACAAACCAATAGGTCCGTGATTTAAAATTTCTTGCAACTTTTTATATAAAAGCATGACCTTATCATAATATAATAGTCAATCATTTAGCCATGTGATAAAACTTTTGAGTGTGCCAGTCAAACATTAATGATGATATTCGGGTCATTATACTGGAAATAGTCTTTTAAATATTTTGTAGTACAATTGATAATCTTCAGTATGATTGACCGTGTATATGACTTTTATAAGTCTATGTTATTTTTGATGAAAATTATTATTGCAGATAAAAGCCCTTTCACATTTATTTTAGTCTCGAATTAAATTAATCAAAATTAAAATAAGAACTTTGGCTCTTTATAACTGATCTTTAAATGTAAAACACCGACTTGAAATTATATAATTCTCGGCATTTTTTAATTATATATATATATATATATATATATATATATATATATATATATATATATACAGGGTGTTTTTGGAACGCTCCCGAAAACTAAGACAGGCGACAACACCAAGTATACCTTTGATCATGGGTCACAAATAAATTCGATCCTGATGAAAAAAAAATCATCTTTTTACAAGGTTTTATTAGCTTTATTCACGCGCCATCATGTTAGTACAGCTAAATGAAACGATAATTTCATAAAAAATATCATGAAAATACTGAAACATAAAACCAGCAGTGGAATGACTGAATTGATATCACCTGACCTGAGCTAGATAAAGGTCAATGTACGCGCGAACACAAATGCGCGCGGCCCGCAACTAGCGGGCCATCCCACAATATAATAATTTACAACACGTGTCTAAATACCTAACTTATCTACTTAACCTACTATTTTGCCACTGTGCTTATCTCCACGTAGCCACTTTAATCCGAATTTACAGGTTAAATAACCCAAATAACTGGTTCGATTCCCCGCTAATGAAGAAATACTTAAATGAAATGTAACCAAGGTTGGAGTCATGCGTTTTTATTCATCGTGTAGGTATGTTTATTATTCTCATGTATTAAGTTATGTACCTATTCAGATTAGTCTAGTACTAAGTTATTTAAAAAAAAATAGTTATGAAACAGCTTACTGCTCTAAATCCTCCGTGGTCTTATGAGATGCGGCTCAAATTGTGCTCCATTCATTTCAAGGCAGATTTGGGTGCAGGCGGGGCATCATTGTGTGGTCTTCGACACAGTCCGTACGTAGTTTCTCGAAAGCATCCACGATCCTTTGGCGCATTTCTTCAGCACTATCACATTCACGATTAAAAACCCTTTCTTTCACATACCCCACAAAAAGAAGTCTAACGGAGTCAGATCTGGTGAGCGAGGTGGGCAAGCGTGTGGTCCTAGTCTGCCGATCCAGCGATCATCAAATAGTTCATTGAGGCGCTCACGGATGAACCTCACGAAATGTGGAGGGGCACCATCATGTTGGAACTATGTGCGGCGATATTCAGCCAACGATAGGTCGTTTAAAATGTCAACCAACTGTTCATTTATAAAGTTTAGGTATCGCTGTCCGTTCAGTCGCTCTGGCAGAAACACTGGTCCCAGTATGCGATCCTTAAATAAACCTGCCCATACGTTAACCGACCATCGGGTTTGGTGCCCGGTTTGTCGAACAGCGTGCGGGTTAACCTCTGAATACACGTGTGTATTTCTTCGGTTCCACAGGCCGTTTCTGGTAAATGTCGACTCATCCGTCCAGATAATGTGCTCAATGGAACCAGGCACACGTTGTTGCTGGTATAATAACCAACGGCAGAAAACTCGTCGGCGGTCGTGATCGCCGGGAACTAAAGCTTGCACTTTGTGCAATTTGTATGGGCGCATTGGTTACGCTTCAACACTGTGCACTGCACAGTATGACACACTTGTACCATCCCGACGTCTTAACAATTTATTTAGCGATACTTCGTGTACCTAGGTTCGGATACCTAACATGTTGACCACTATAAACGTACGCGTTAGGCATTATTAAAACAAAAAAGAATCCAAAAACGTAACAAAAACTTTAATATCAACACGTAATCACAAGTAAATTTATTAAACAAAACGATTGAACTGTCGCTCGCGCACGCGTGTACAAAATCAACACGGAACTGTCTCAAAAACTAAAACGAACGAACCCCGTCAAGGCTGAAACCTACTGCGTCACAAGCGTGAGGCGACAGGGTTAGGCATTCTGCCGTCATAATAAAAAAGGAAGTAACTAACAAAAACGTAAAATGGAAATAAAAAATAAATTGATGAATTTTTCTTTCAGACCCCGTGTCTAAAGTATATTAAAAGGTATCTATATTGAAATATATACGTAGAGACATGAAGATTTTAAGGACGAACTTATTTTTTTTTAAATTTGTTTATTTCTTTAAATAAAACGAATTTTCCTTTTCATCTTAGATTAAAAAAGTACACCTGGCAACACAAAAACATCGAAGGAAAGACGCATATAACTATTTGGGTCTTCCCAACCTAATAAATAAAACAAAACTACCATTCATTTAACATTTTTACATATTTTGGAAAGGTCATTTGAAGTTGAAAGGACGCTAATAGTAATTTACTACTTTTTTCTTAGTAAATATTAGAAAAGCATTGGTAGTGAGACACAAAAAATAACAACCCGCAACTCTTGAGTAATGATTTTAAAGGGGATATCATACAAGACTTACTACGATAATAATTAAAAATTAAAACATTTGTACAACCGACTTTAATATAAATAATTAAGGATAACTCAAAACTATTGGTCTGACCTCGATCAAATTTATATGGGACCACATGTGAAACACCAGCTCTTAATAATAAGATATGAGCTCTTAATAATAAGATATAAAATAATAAGACAAGAATAATTTTAATTTAAGTAATCGATGCAAATATTGTTAAAGATGACGTAGCAACTGGTTAAATAAGTCTTTTCTTTTATGTTGAATTTGTATGTCTTTTCTACTAATAAAATGTCATCTGTGATCAACAGCTACGTCTAAAATTCTGACGATAATTTCTAAAATATTGATATTAGTGAATATTAAAAAAATTTAGTAGATGCGTCTTCTTATCATGAGTCGAATGGTAATTTATTCGAAAATTGTTAGATGCGCCTTTTTTTCTTATGACCGCAGCATTGTTTCATACCGAGCTAGATAGAAAGGTCGACAGCGGAGTGAGTGTGGGTACAGTCGCGTTCTAAAGTACTACATGGTATTGGGCTATTGTTTTATAATATTATAGTAATTAATTGTTTTATTGTAGAATCATAATAGGTGTTTTACTAGCTACTTAGAACTTTGGAAGAGGTGGGAATTAAAAATAGATAATGTTTACTTGAGCATTGTTTGTTATTTCTATCGTAAAATATAAAGTAGTTTGTAACAAAAAAACTTAAGCTAAGGGTGACACGCCGTCCATTATGACGTCTTGGGTCACATGGAAGCCAGATGTTGATGGTGTGTTGGTGTTACTGGATGCTACTTCATCATCACTTTCATCTTCGCTTGAGCTTCCGTCATCAGGTCGATCACATGGTAATTTTTTCAGTATTCTTCCTCAACAATTTTAACTTTACTGCACAATTTTCCCCATTCACCTTCTCCTATCATATTTACCTTTTCGTTCACTAGTTTAGTCATATAACAATAGATATAAATAATTTTTTTTCCTTCCTTTTTAAAACATCGTCGCGAGTCGCAAAGTAAGCTGTGTATGCGACTGTATTTTTGGAGCGAACAAAGCGCGGGAACCAATAGCATGCAGGCACAGTAATACTGGCCAATATGTGATAAATCGCTCAGTGCCCAAGTTCAAGGCCAGCGTTCTTTTTTCACCGTTCGCGCGTACATTAACCTCCATTAGTCAGGTGATATCAATTCAGTTTCCACTGCTGGTTTTATGTTTCAGTATTTTCATGATTTTTTTATGAAATTATCGTTTCATATAGCTGTACTAACACGATGGCGCGTGAATAAAGCTAATAAAACGTTGTAAAAATATGTTTTTTTTTTCATCAGGATCAAATTTATTTATGACCCATGATCAAAGGTATACTTGGTGCTGTCGCCTGTCTTAGTTTTCGGGAGCGTTCCAAAAATACCCTGTATATATATATATATATTATGATTCTGATCCATCTAAAGATGCTAAATTTCAGCAAGCACTGTCAAATTCAATAGGAGTGACAGAAAAACGGTTCTTGATATAGAAGGGTAAATAAATTATTTAACCTATAAAGTAAAATCACTTTATTAAATATCAAAATAGCCCAATAGCTTTATTAACATGAGACACATAATTGTACGAGTGCTTACAATACTTAACATTATTTTACTGAAATCTCAGAAAGTTTTTTTTTAATAGAATAAGGGTGAAAAACGAGCACACAGTCCACCTAATGGTAAGTGGTTGCTACGGCCCATAGACATCTACATCTATTCTCGATTATGTATCAAAATGTAGATGCGTTGTCACCCGTGAGGACTAAGATGTAATGCCTCGTTTCCAGTAAAAAGGTTCTCCGGTTCTCTACACTCACCATACGAAACACAGCAGGGTTAAACTGCTATTTTACATGGTATCCCGTGAGAGCGTGGCCCTTCCCCGGTCAAGCCGACCCATTAATGCTACAACTATACCTACTACTAATATAGTTGCAGCATGGCTCTACCACGTAAGAAAAAATTGACGTTGAAAATTTGAGTATTTTCAGAAGCAACTTTGCAATTATTTTCTATTGAGTGAATTTTTGTGGAATCGTGTTTTGCAAACCGCCACCTGAAATACGTACAATTTTTTTTCGATAACGACGTGAAATTTCAAAACAATCCCCATGCATATCAATGTGGCTCTATTCAGCCTCTTAATATGAACATACCTCGGGATTCAGAAATTTTAAAGGTTTTCATACGTAGATAATGGAAGATATAATATTTTATTATTACTGTCCTTTATACTTATATACATATTTTCATCATATTTTTATGGTTGGTTAGAAAAATTATATCTAAATGCAAACTTCCACAGGGCAAATTTTTTTTTTACTATTTTTACCCAGCAAGTAGTAAAGCAACTACAATCTCACCGGTAAGTGGTTATGTAGCCTAAGATGGTGAATTGCACTGACTTAACAAAAACCTATTCACTCTTGCCTAATAGTACTAGGTAAGTATTATTTGCGACCTATTTGTGTGTGTGTGCGTGCGCGCGTGCGCGCGTGCGCGTGTGTGTGTAGAAAAGCGTATGAGAATTCGTGAAGAGGAATAAAGGTTGAGTACTACTTCGCTTACCTGTACGAGGTTGCCACTCGAGAACCTTTCTTCCTATTTTTTATCTGTTTTCCAAGTTATATAGCCAGCCCATTGCCATTTCACTGTAATATTCCGTTGGGCTATGTCAGTTACTCTGGTTCTACTGCGAATATCTTCATTTCTAACTTTATCACGTAGAGAAACCCCTCTCCAATTTAAAATTTTTACATTTTTTAGATGATAGTTTGTCTAACATAAAAAAAAAAAACCATAAACTCAAGAATGTCTTTATATAGTTATTTATACTTAGGGAAGCACCATTTTCTTTTTTATTTAAATTGTTTGATTTAATTTGATTTGACAGTGTACCTAAATGTAAGTATCTGTATCTATATTTCCCTCCCCAATAATATTTTATAAAGTCATTCTCATAAATTAGCGTTTTATTGTAACACATAATTATAAAATTTATTATCAACTAATTAATAAAAATATGCAACAATAAAATTACATAGGTACGAGTAAAAACTATCGAAATCTAAGTAACGAGAGCATATTTTTAAATAAAACTAATTTTACGGATTTTATCGCGTATATTAATCTATTTTTATATTCCCGACGTTTCGGGTGCTTTCCAGCACCCGTGGTCACGGGGGCTGAGGTGTTTGACGTCCTGCTGTCACAGTTAGCTACCGTGGGAAAATCTTTGTTTCAGAGAGCACGAGGGATCTGTGACAGAAAACATCTGGCCGCCGAGCTTCAGCACGTCGAGCAAGTACTGCAAGACAACAAGCTTCGGGTCCCGCGCCTACGTCACAGTGACCGAGTGAAGCCAGCCACAGTCGAGCGTGTGCCTGCTCTACTACCCTATGTCAGAGGACTCACAGACAAGGTTGGCTACATCTTGAAGCGAGCTTCCATTAAAACATACTTCAAGCCGCTGAAGAAGATTGGTCAATTTTTACCATCCGTCAAGTGTCATATCCCTCTACAAGATACAGGAGTGTACAAGCTGGATTGTGAATGTGGTCTCTCGTACATAGGACAAACAAAAAGATCTATTAAAACCCGCGTTAAAGAACGTATCGGGAAGTCTGCAGTTTGTGAACATGTTCAAGATCGTCCCCGCCATTACATTAGATTTGATAGACCACAAATCCTCGCAAAAGAACACCGATTCCTCCCAAGGATAATTCGCGAGGCTATTGAAATTAAAAAACATCCTAATTTCAATAGAGAAGATGGATGGGTGCTGCCATCTGCTTGGGATCCCATAATTAATAAAATCAAATCCAAACCCAAGTATACCACTGCTAGACTTCAAGATACTGTAAGCTCATTCTGCGTAAATCGGACCAAAAATTAATATTAAAAAAAAACTGAAGGTAGCCGGGCTAACTATGACAGCAGGACGTCAAACACCTCAGTCCCCCGTGACCACGGGTGCTTTCCAGCATATAAGCGCGGGACCCGAAGCGTTGTCTTGCAGTACTTGCTCGACGTGCTGAAGCTCGGCGGCCAGATGTTTTCAGTCACAGATCCCTCGTGCTCTCTGAAACAAAGATTTTCTCACGGTAGCTAACTGTGACAGCAGGACGTCAAACACCTCAGTCCCCCGTGACCACGGGTGCTGGAAAGCACCCGAAACGTAGGGAATATAAAAATAGATTAATATACGCGATAAAATCCGTAAAATTAGTTTTATTTAAAAATGTGTAGTGTTCGCGTAAATATAAGAAATCATAACGAGAGCATGTTCGTCGTTCCACACTAATCAACGTCGCCGCGAAAATTTCTTCTTCTTTGGGCACTTTAAAAATTAATTTAATTAGAAAACAATATTTACAGTTACCACTGTACAGATATTAACTAAATTAAGTATTTCTAGTCATAAAAATATTTATAATTGAGTATAAACTTTTAAAAAACTAATATATATTTGAACGAAGTCGCTCCAACACCGACGCGCAGTCCACCCTCGACGATTTCCGAAAACCACAGAACACAATTACTCCTACGGAGCCGAAAACGGACTGCGATAGGCGTGTGTATCTCTTTACGGAAACGACTCACTGATCCGAATCACTGAAGTGATACAAAATATTGGTTCAGTAACAACGTTTCAAATGTATCATTTGGATCTGGAACAGTGAAACATTACTTTGCTGTTTGCTCATTTCGCGCGACGCGTCGCTTGGGAGGCGACTGAGCCACGAGCGAGAGAGACAGACTGAGACAATGATTAACTTAACTATTGACTCACGAGTGGAGAGTGAGCGGGCGAAATAATTATAATCCACACAAGTCAGATAGAGATAACAAATAATAAGTGTATCACTCAACACCTACGGATTTTTGCTGACGTTATTCATGCACGTAAAAATTACCACAAAGGCGCTTACGTGTCAAATACTATACGGTCGTTTTTTGTATGTAATGTTTGCTAACAAGTTGTCATTTTACGTTGATGCGGCACTTGTCAATAGTGATTATTGTGACTTTACTTTCTTCCTTTTCATCATAAAGTTAAGTTAAGGTCATTCACCCTAAATTGCACTACCTATTACGATCTCTGATACTGATAATTAGTAGCAAGCGTGGAAATATTATGTACAAAAGCAATAAAAAACATCAATAATAATGTATAGTTTATTAAACGATCTGTCTTCTAGAAAATAAAATTACATAAAAATACTTATTTATAGTTTTATTTTATCCCACATTTTTTTTTATAGGATAAGGATGACAAACGAGCACACAGTCTCCACCTGATGGTAAGTGGTTGTTGTGGCTCATAGACATCTATATCTATTCTCGTTTGCGAATTCAAATGCAGTTGCGTTGTCAGCCGTGAGGACTAAGATGGAATGCCTCTTTTCCAATAAAAAAGTTCTCCAGTCCTCTACACTCACCATACGAAACAGAAGCATTAAGCTGCTATTTTACGCTGGTATTCTGTGAGAACGTGGTTTTTCCCAGGTCGAACCGATCCATTCATGCTAAAACTGTACAATTAATATAGCTGCAGCATTGCTCTACCACGTAAAAAAAATACATACTAATCTACTAAAGTACTCGTATATTCCAGTAATTTTGGTGCAACCTCTCAAATGTATGAGAATTTGCCCAATAGGTTTGTGAGGCTTGAGTCAAAATTACTCGAATATGCCTTAAAAAGTTTAGTTACATGATACAAAGGCTTGAAATTCCCGCGAAAAAAGTTTCATATGGGCGCACACTGTAGCGCTAGAAGTATAAACGTATTGACGCGTGTTTTAGGTTGGAGATAGCGTTCTTCTCTCGGTAGAGAGTTATTGTGTTCTGTAGTATTGTGTGGGATACAAGCTACCAGTGAAATTTTCAAGTAATCAGTTGCAAAAAAAATGGTGGCCACGTTTGTCTCCAAAACCGGCCATGTTACGACTATTCCTCTTGAGGGACAAAGAACGGTTAATGCAGAATGGTATGCTAGCATTTGTTTGCCACAGGTCGTTTCTGAACTCCGTAAAGAGAACTGCAACCGCCGCATCATCCTCCATCACGACAATGCGAGTTCCCACACCGCACACAGAACAAAAGAGTTTATAGAGCAAGAAAACATAGAATTATTAGACCATACGCCGTACAGCCCCGACCTAAGCCCTAATGATTTCTATACTTTCCCTAAAATAAAGAATAAATTGCGTGGACAGAGATTTTCATCAACTGAAGAAGCTGTGGACGCCTACAAAACGGCCATTTTGGAGACCCCAACTTCCGAATGGAATGGTTGCTTCAATGATTGGTTCCATCGTATGGAAAAATGTGTCAAATTTCGCGGAGAATACTTCGAAAGGCAATAAATACATTTTTAAATAGTAATGTTGTGTCACTTCCTTGATTCCCGAAATTTTCCTCGTACCTATATTATAGGCTATATGCATATGTATACTATCATTGGATAACCTCGTTAGTCTAAGGTACGAGTATATAAACCCCGAATGGGTTCCCGCCTTTTCGTGGCCTATCTGCTCACCCACGGTAAATAAAGAGGAACCCACTTGACTGACCCAAGGTGTAGAGACAGCCCGAGGTAGCAACGAGTGAACGCATTGGTGGAATGCGGGGAGGGGGGGGGGGCGACTTTTTAGAGGAAAGGAGTGTCGGTATTTGCGGCCGGACCTCGTCCGAACTCGTCTAGTGTTCTGGTGCATTTTACCTGAAAAGGAGAAGTGGGAGGGATGTCGGCCCCCGAGGAGTGTTTCCCTATGGGGTGGTCGACGCTGGTGGGGCTGCGGATTTGTGCGAAGAAGTTCCCGTGGCCATCGTGACCGAAATTTGATCTGGTGGTCATTATTCATATACTAGGATAGACGGGAGACACTAGTCAAAAATGAAAACAAAAATAATCCCGTGTATAATATAAACGATTTAATCCGTATTTAAAACAAATATACAACTAATGATTTATTGCACGCTCCCACTAGAGAGAAGTTTTTCAATTCTATAAAAATTCTTAAACACTACAATCCTGAGATCGTTTATTTTCTCACGCTTCTCCTCAATTTCTGCATCCAATTGCTTGATTTTTGCTTGGAGCGGCTGTAAGGATTCCGTGTTGGCTCTGAAACATAATAGGCACCTATTTATTCTTGTTTAAAAGACAAAAATATATCTCATAAGATGAACAATATTATCTATGTACACACAAGAGCAGAACACTCCGCGAAGCCGCATACAATCGGTACATGTACGGTAAAAGAGCCGCAAGCCTACTCGTGCTCGTGGCGTCCTATACAAAATTATTTTTTAATGTTGAACACGCACCCCACTCAAATTTACAAATAATATAAATATTATGATCATGCCATATACCAAATGCGATTGCAAAGTTTCGCCAACTAAACATATTAATTTTAATGGTATTATTACTTGTAAAATTAATAATACTTTCAGTATCCTTATAGCATCAAAGAAACAAATAATTTAAAATTAAAAATTTTGTACTGCCGACTTCAATATAAGTTATTAAGAATAACTCAATAACTATTGGTTTGACCTTGATCAATTTCATATGGAACTACATGAGAAGTATCAGCTTTTTAATAAAAAAAGAATCATCGAAATCGGTTCACCCAGTAAAAAGTTATGAGGTAACACACATAAAAAAAACATACAGTCGGATTAAGTACCGTCTCCTTTTTGGAAGTTGGCAGATAAAATATAGCGGAAAATTATTTCAATGTGAGCATGTGTAAGTCAGCTTGCAATTCTAATATCTAAATTCAAGCACGTCAAAAATGTAACTACGTCCTTAAATGAATTAATAATTCAGAACACCAAGTATCTGCATATTAATTTGAAAATGTATCCCGTAAAACTATTTTGAGTAAACGAAGCAATACACAAAATAGTTTTAAAATTATCGTCTCTTACTTTCTCAAATGTATACGAAAAAAATAACTTGCAATAGGCGTTTAACGAATTTTATGATTTATTTAAACTATTTTTTGATCTTTGCTTCCCAATAAATACAATAAAAAGGGCAAACTAATAAAGGGAACCATCAATGGTTGACGAAGGGCTTTACAAAATCCTGTATAAGAAAAAGGTCTATCTTAGTCAACAACATAATAAATGAAACAGGAAAACGCTCAATAAAACATATAAATCATACAATTACAACAAACAACAAACAAAAACAACAAGACGACCAAAACATGAAAACGCAAATTGACAGAATAATTAAAAATAATCGAATATATGACGACCCAAAAAAAAATTAGTGAAATATTTAATTAATTTTATATACAATTGACAAATAAAAATAATTTTAAATATAATATTGACGATATAAATAAGACTATGAATACTAATAATGAATATACAATATTCCTTAAACCAATGGATATATTTCGGATAATTAAAAGTCTTAATAACACAAACGCAGTAGGGTTTGATAACATAACAACCACTGCAATTAAATTATCCGCACCATACATATGTCAACCGCTATGTTATTTAATTAATATGTCTTTTGAAGAAGGTACTTTCCCAAATATATTGAAAAATTCAATCGTTAGGCCACTTTTTAAGAAAGGCGACCACATCTGAAATTAATAACTATAGGTCAGTGACGCTGATACTCATTTTGTCAAAAATCTTCGAGAAGACTATGCTGAAAAGACTTCAAGAATTTACGACAAGTCATCGTATACTTAAAGATGAGCAATTTGGGTTTAAACAAAATAGTACAACTTCATTAGCATGTTATAATTTGATAAAAATAGTCACCCAGGCTATAAGTGATGGCTTACCATTGCGGCAGTCTTCCTGGACAAGAGCAAGGCGTTTGATTTCGTGGACCACAAATTGCTCTTATACAAATTAGAAAAATATGGAATAAGAGGTAAAGCTACTAACTGGTTGAGAACTTACTTATGTGACAGACAACAATGCGTGGAAATATCTAAAATCCATAAAAACAAAAAAGTATGATATAGAAGTGACTATTAGTCAAACAATTTTGGCGTGCCACAAGGGAGTATATTGGGACCATTCTTATTCCTCATGTATATTAACGATGTCCCTAATATCACTCGCCACAATACAATCTTGTTTGCTGATGACACAACCCTTATCGTGAAATATGAAAATGCAGATACATATGAACTAGAGGTAAATATGGCTATTAAAAACATAATAGACTGGCTTTATTGTAATAATTTACAAATTAATATTGACAATACTAAAATGATCCAATTTCAGACATCTAAAAGACAACCATTGAATATTAATGTTAAATATAATGATACAATCATCGAACAAGTAGCAAGTACTAAATTTCTAGGTATAATGTTGGATCAAAATTGCGACTGGAAAACTCATGTCGATTACATTTGTGACAAACTCGACAGATTTGTCTATGCAATAAAAAGATTACGAGTCACGGTATCAACTCAAGCTGCTCTATGTGCATATCACGGATATGTTTCGTCCGTACTCTCATATGGTCTTTTATTGTGTGGCAATTCGGTGGATATAATAAAAGTGTTTAGAGTACAAAAGAAATGTGTGCATGCAATCTATGGAGCCTGGTGTACGGATAGCTGTAAACCCTTGTTTAAAAAGTACAATATCTTGACATTACCATGCTTGTACATTAAAGAAGTATGGCTATTTGTAAAACAACATCCGGAACACTTTGAAAAGCATATAGATGCATGTAAACGAAATGTAGCTCCTAGAAATAAACATAAGCTCTATTTACCTCAATGCAGGCTCGAATTGTATAAAAGGAATTCTTATGTTAATGCTATAAGGGTATATAACAAATTGCCCAACTCATTTAAAGAGTTACCTTTAACCATGTTTAAAAAAAGTTGACACAATGGTTAAAGGAAAAATGTTTTTACGACTTCAAGGAATTTATATCTTACTAGCTTCTGCCCGCGACTTGGTACGCGGATCCTGTTGCTTATGCCAGCGACAACGGGGTCGTCAAAATCGAAGATCTGAAACGTCTGATGTTGAATTCTAAGAGCCCGGGGATGGGAAAACAACGTAATTCGCGAGACGATTCGAGACTTTCTAGATCTTTCATTTTTGTAAGTCAACAGGAAATGCCCATCAGACTAAACAACTATTGCTACGACGTCATTCCTATATGATTGAGGCTCACAAAAAATGTACCTTGCCCATATTTTTCGTGAGCCGAATTTTGATTAAAGAAAAAAATATTTCGGAAGTTCTGAACAAATAAATGTTTTGGTTTCCTGGAGGAGATATTATTCAGTTGTTAATATCAGGCCATTTAAATTGTTATTTTATTTGAATTTAACCAAAAATAAGCAACAACAACAAAATGCTTACTGCTTGTTTCATAGGAAAATAAAATATGTCCACCCAAAATAAAATCTTTTTTTTTTCACCGTGTGTGTGCTCTTTATAGTGACATCTTAGTAATTACTCAAATGTATAGGAATAAAACTACTATCCCAATAGTAGACATAATAAGTTATCCAAAAAATGACAAAAGTATGATTAAAAAAACAAATGTTCCAATAATAATATTATTAAAATCGTGTGAACTAATCTTAACAATGATTCCAGTATGTTATCTATTTCCAGTGTGTTATTGTGCGTTACAAGTTCCCGTGTGTGATGGTACATTTTCTGTGAGCCTTACCCATATATGTTATAGTGCAGGCGTGTCACTTTGTAAAAATCTGAGGTATGGAAAATCGCTGTGATAAAGTTAAACGCGAAATCTCAATCCCCAATACCTACAATATATAGAATAATTCAAATTTGTTCGCATTACTCGTGGGGTATTAAGGTTTAAGAGTTTGCAGTGTATATACTCAACTTATTTATTGAACTATAAGATGTGGGGTATTGAGGTTTAAGGGCTTGCGATTTATTTATATGGGGTATTTAGTTTTCCTAATTTCAGCTATGGAATTCCATACCTTGAAAAACTTGAGGTATGGAGTGCTCCATACCTTCCATAGTGGAAGTGACACCCCTGTTATAGTGTCGCTGGGCTTTGGATGGAGTGTAACTCCTTGTGTGTTATTAAGTTAATATATTGGTAATATTGTTTAAATCACGTTCACGTGAGGCTTAAGTACTTATAGAACAAAAATACTTCAGCGCAAAGCTTCCGGGTAAACTATGTTGAAAGTTGACCCGTCCGGCACGTGAACATAAAGATTTCTAGAACTGCTAACCCGGGAAAGAGCGACGTACAACTGACCATACGAGAAACAACTGACACCGAGATCTACTCCAGCAACACGAAAAGTCTGCCCTTGAGCCTTATTAATTGTCATTGCATAACACAATGATACTGGGAATTGCGTTCTTTTAAATTGGAATGGAAAATTATTTGGTATTATGGGAATTCTGGGAATAAAGACGGTTTCTCCTGCACCGCAACCTATTAAAATTTGAGCCTCGATTATATTTTGTTGCAACTGGGTTACTTTTAGCCGAGTTCCATTGCAAAGTTTTGGTGGTCTTAAACAGAATAATCGGAATGCCAATTTTTAAACAAATTTCATGAAAAGGAAGTCCGGGCATAATATTTAAAGAATTTAAAAATTCTATCGGGTAATTAGTGGCTTCTTGTTCATCGACCATTCTATTTATTGAACTATAAACTTTGCTTTCCCCCTGTATATTCGACAGTATTTTGTTATTAATCTCAGATGCCTGGTCATTGCGAGGAGTTAAAATGGATCTTTCGCATAGCCAAAAATTAATATAATTGTTACGTCACCTTAAACCGACGATATAAGATGTGGTTGGGATTGCACTATACAACATAACTCAGGCATCAGAATAAGTTTTCCTTGGTGTAGTTGTGGATAGGTACCTTCCCCAATCTTTAATAATATATCAGAGAATTGACGGTCATCATTGGGACACCGTTTTCTAAAGTTGCCAGCAGTTCCATTGAATTGTAACCAATCTCTGCAGAATATTCCCTATTGGTAATCTCTCCGATTGAGGTTGGTGTTGGCAAACCATATTTACAGAGTGATTTACCGCCTACTGTTGTTAAGTCTTCCTGAAGAGCTAATAAGCACAGATTTATGGCAAGATCACGGAAATTATCATTAGTTGCGCCTTCATCATTGTGAGATATATTCCGAAGAAAGTCTTCTGCAAATTTTTCTTTATATTTTTCCCATAATTGTACAGCATCTGACAAATTACAAAATGTGAGTAATGTTACAAATAAATGGCGTAACCGTCGTGGATTATCACTAAGACAGGATTCTGCTAAAGCGTCATCCCAATGCTGATCATTTTCAAACAAACGACGCGCTTGGCAAGCTGCATGATAAGTTGGATAAACAACATTGTCTACTTTTCTCAAATCTATAAATGATGTTGGTCCTCGCACTGTATGTAATAATAATCGCAAATAGAAACACTCAGCGTTGTTAGGATGAACGGTATACACTCTACCAAGAACATGTTCTTTGAAAATAACTGACTCGCCATCTACAGGCCTGCCACGGCGTCTACGATTAAAGACACCTCGTTGCTTATCGTAGGTATAATACGATGGAACTTCCTCATACAAAAGACATTTTGCAAAATCATCAGTTTGGCAAAGTCGAAAGAATGCTAATAAAGTTGTTTGTCTAGGGTTCTCTAATCGTTCTGTAACATTTTCGGCGTTGAAATATATACGTTGACCGCCTTCAAGATGAATATCCAGATGAGTCACAGGTGGATATCTTTCGTGAATGTTGAAACTTAAGATCCGCCACACAGCTTCTGAAGAGCTGATATATCTGCCTGATTGAAATCTAGTAACTTCATCATGTTCATTTCTCAACTCAAATGTAGCTTGGTCACTGCCCTTGTTAATATACTTACAAATATATTTTATTGACTCTACACTATTACACATTTCAACATTTATGTGAGCTTGAAATGCTCTAGACATCACAGGCGAATACGGAACGACCCACCTATTATCTAAAGAAACCTGTTGTCCAGACACTCGCTTTTCAACAGTAAAACCACTATTGTCTCTTGAACGGCGACGATATAATGGGTATCCATCATGTCCTGTTACAGTTTCATCCACTAATGCTTTTGGATATCTTTTAGTGCAACGACCGTCTTGCATGCAAGGAGCATTTCCATTAAATGCACCACATGGACCATTTATCATATGAGTTTTAACAATGACGTATAACACGGGATCTGCAATCGGATCTGGAATTTCAGCACTGATTGAACTGTCTACATCATTAGGTCGAACCTTATCTTTTAACCAACGCAGGATATGTGCGTGAGGTAAGCCGCATTTTTGCCACTCAACACCATACATATAACACAATACATCTCCAAAAATGTTATCTTTGGTAAGTTTTCTTTCTTTCTTTGAAAGCTTGGGAGCTTATTGACCCTCAATAAGCTCCCGAGTGATTTCATCCCACTTGGGATTGGTAGTTACAGTAATAAATAAGTCGGGACGTCCATATTTTCTTACGTAACAAAGCATCTTGAGTACGTTCGTGCATGTAGCGTGGACCACCAGTAAAAGAAGAGGGTAAAATAACTAAACGGCATATTCACCGTATCATTATCTTGCTGCATGGCGTCGCGAAGGTGCACGTATTCTTCAGCGCACAGCTGCCTTTGATTAGATCGTATATAAACTAATCTTTCGGTTTCAATTTTTGCGTACATGTCAACAATAAATTGATTGAATAAGCCACGAAAACGTTCAAAGTATACAAATCTATTCCGTCTCACTTGCAAGTGGTAACAATAAAATTGAAGGCATGACATCTTTTTATTATAATTAGGTGCGCCTGTACGCGGATCAGTTTGGTATAAAGCGAAATTATAACCATCTTCCCCTCGAGAGTATATCAAAGGATATTGCAAACTGTCGTAAGCCCTGTGGGTTTCGTAAATACGTTGCAAACGATTGTCTCTGGAACGGATAACGATATCACGCCTACCACATTCCTGGTCGACCAATACTACAGCAACTTCATTCGTGGATGAAACGTTATAACACCCAGGGTGTTCCTGAGTTGGACACCTATCGGCATTTATAACAATTTTATAATTGTTATCACCATCTTGAGGAAGAGCTTCTAATGCCGATTTAAAACTGCATACATACGAATTAACCTGATGCAACATGTTCTGAAGTTGTGAAATAAGTTCAGTATTTAAATTCGGGAAATATTGATTTCTTATATTCGACTGTTCGTTGTAGTCGGATACAAAATATATTTGAAGAAACTTAGGTTGGTCTTCAGGCAAAGGGGATCCTA
The DNA here is from genome assembly GCA_963668995.1 of Parnassius mnemosyne. NCBI lineage: Eukaryota > Metazoa > Arthropoda > Insecta > Lepidoptera > Papilionidae > Parnassius > Parnassius mnemosyne. Next base: position 30,096,629 of record CAVLGL010000057.1, on the reverse strand, counting down.
TCAAATGGTAAACCTGACCTTGTATCTTAAAAGTAGGCATGAAAGGACCTTCTGAGATTTGTTGAGCACCAAAGGATGTCATTTGAAAAGCACTGTTATAAGTGCGAATATTGTCTAAGAACTGTTTAGATTGCACATGTTCCCCTAAAAGTAGTGACTTCAGAGGTTCCGGTGGATCTTCGAACGAAGGCAAATTTATTTTACCTCCAGAACAACAGAAACCAGCCGACTCCTTACTCCACTTTGAAGCATTACAAGAAGAACACACTACGTTCATATCGCCTATTACAGAAGATGATCTGTAATCAATTGTGCGGTTATAAGCAAACCCACTTTTATATTTGTCGGACCACGCCACCGAATTTGTAGATTGATCTTCTATGTGTACATCTAAGTCATTAAGACTATGTCGAAATCTGTCTGCAGTAAGACGGGCCTCTCGCTGTTCGTCCGTTTCAAGAGACCGAATATTTTCAATTCTTAATCTTTCATTAGACAAACTTATAAATCGTTCTTGTCTCAAAGAATTGTATGTAATATTCGCGTCCCGACTCTAGTCGTTGTTAATGCTCATGTTCATCTTCAAGACATCGAATAATATTATGGTGCACCCTATCATTTGTCAAACGGTCTTCATATTGAGTAAAAGTTTCAGAATCTCGAGATAAAATATGACGTTCGCGATCAGCTGTGAGACGTAATTCCCTCTCAGTGTAGGTTTCAGACTCGCGAGATAATGTATGCCGTTCGCGGTCAGCTGTGAGCCGTAATTCCCTCTCAGTGTAGGTTAACTAAAAGGTTAGGTAGACTAAAAGTCGCGCTGATAAGCACGGTTTGTTAAAATGAATTATTGTCTGTCAATAAGGTCGAACACTCTGAACGTCTATTCGCATCAACAGCCAAATATTGTATGAAGCTCGCACTCGGACCCCCCGCCTTTTTATACCTACCGCCGCGAGCAGCGTCGAGCGCGGCGACCGTTACACAAAAATAATCCTTATAGCATGATTCAGTATTCACGCGCGATTGCTTATTAGCGTATTTCATGTATAACTTTGGTGTTTCTTTACCAATTTCTATGATTCTTTTTTATTGAATAGATAATAATGTTAACTTTTTTTAATTAGGGATGAGTGAGAGTGTTATAAACGGAGTTACACGTGTTATTGTGAGTCAACCATAAAAGATAGACATATGCTGTCGTGGGATATTTTTTATATAATTTTAAGGAGAACATTTCCGTTATACACGATTTCTGTGTAGCTTTAACCATTAAGGCTGCAAACGCGACGGAAGCTTAAAAAATGGAGTAATTTCTCCCGTTTCCCCAACATTTACCTTCACTGCTCTGCTCCTTTTTTTTTTAATAGGATAAGGGTGACAAACGAGCACACAGTCCACCTGATGGTAAGTGGTTGCTGCGGCCCATAGACATCTACATCTATCCTCTGTTACAAATCAAAACGTAGATGCGTTGTCACCCGTGAGGACTAAGATGGAATGCCTCATTTCCAGTAAAAAGGGCCTCCGGCCACCTGCACTCACCAAGCGAAACGCAGAGGTAAACCTTTACTTCACGCTGGTTTTCTGTGAGGTCATGGTACTACCCCGGTTCGAGCCGGCCCATCCGTGCGACAGCAAAAGCTGCCGCGTGGCTCTACCACTCCTATTGATCGTAGCGTGATGAAAAGTATACTATAACCTGCCCAGGAGTACGAAGAATGATTGTATCAAGTTTCGTTAAAATCCGTCGAGTAGTTTTTGTTTCTATAACGAACATACAGACAGACAGACAGACAAAATTTTTACTGTTTCCTTTTTTGGCATCAGTATCGATCACTAATCACTCCCTGATAGTTATTTTGGAAATATATTTCATGTACAGAATTGACCTCTCTACAGATTTATTATAAGTATAGATTGCGAAAAATAAATCTGACATCAGTAATATTAATACATATATAGGTAACTAACTTTACTAATATTTTCAAATTTATCATTTAAATTGACATTATAATTATGACTGCAATTAATTAATTTGTTTTTAATAATCATAAATATGTATATACAATTGAGTTTCTATTTGTTGTTTAAAAAAATTTTGCATGTATATCTTACTAAATAATCTGACATTTTAAAATTTATCATTTGAATTGACATTATAATTTTGACTCCAGTTAATTAATTTGTTTTTAATAATCATAAATGTACATAATTGAATTTGTATTTGCTGTTTAAATAATTTTTTGCATGTATATCTGTAAAATATTTGCACACGCACACCATATGTAGTGGTAGAATGTAAATGGGCCATTAGATATAATTTAAGATCATACTTTGAATTTGAAATATTAGTATCACAAGCAGTAGAACGTTTTCTACCATTGAGGTACAGCCCATTTTTATTAAAAAAAATTATTTAAATCGTTTCAGCCGTTTCTGAAAAATCGGTGAACATATTTATGCATTGAATATAAAACTTCCCCTCCCCTGAAGTCGTGTAAAATAATGTTTATGTCGGCTGACATTTACCTTGTCGATGCAGTGTAATAATAAGCAATCTTATTAGTCTTTTAGATAGTCTAAAATCTAAATACCGTGTACTGAATATTAACTCGTGCAATAGGCCTTCATTGTAAACCCGTGCGGTTAAAGAATGGGATTGAAAATGGCGACGCCTCTATTCACCACTCCGAACGAGCACACTATCGCTAACTTTACTAACATCATTCATCATCATCATTACAGCCCTTCACAAGTCCACTGCTGAACATAGGCCTCCCCCAAAGAATGCCACAAAGCACGGTCCTGAGCCACCTGCATCCATCGACTTCCTGCATGTCTTACCAGGTCGTCACTCCATCTCGTGGGGGGACGCCCTACACTTCGCCTACCGGTACGAGGCTGCCACTCGAGAAAGTAAAAGTTGCCAAAGTCGAGTGGCAACTTTACTAACAACCGCTGGTAAATACTGCAAAAAATACATTGTACTAGTTATAAATGTTATTTTAAAGTTAATGTACCTACTTGGGTATAAAATTATTTTCAAATATTTTCCCATTAATAGAAAATTTCCAATTTACCGAATAATATGACATTATAACGATATACCGTTATTTATGAGTTTTCGTTATTGGTATGTTAACTGTGTATGTTAACGGTACGGGTTCGATTAGCCGCCATTTCTAATCCCATTCTTTATCCGCACGGAATATACATGCATACATTTGTTTCTCTCTGTTACAGGAATTACACCTATTGTAAACCTAAGAAATCATTTAAAGTAATGACTTCATAATAATTTTGAATATAATATTCATATTTAAAAAAAAATCATGCGTAAGTGTCGTGGAACACTCGGTTGGAAGGCTTTCGTAGTATATTATTAATGATAAACGTATTATATTATTGATTAACAAAGACAAATAAATTAATTACTAGCGTCTAAAATGAAACGTCATTTAAAATAAAATAATATTTCTTCCGTGACAAGGTAAGAAAAAGTGCGAGGGAGATGAATATTATTCCATCTCGCTTCCTTATAGCCGCCAAGGCCGTCTACATTACGTCAGAAGGGGTCGTGACGGAAAAATCTTACACTTTTACTCGCCTAGCCCCCATTCGCCAAATTCGTACCGTCCGATAAGGAACTTTGTTCCAACATAATATTTATAATCCGTAATATATATCTTTATATATAAAAATTACGTGTCACATTGTTTGTCCGCGACGAACTCCTAAAATACTGAACTGATTTCAATGAAATGTTTTACAATGTGTGTAGTTTGGTCCAACTTGAAAGATAGGTAGTTTTTATCCCGATAAGTGACCCTCAATTTTTTTATTGCGAATTTAATGATTTTTTTGGGACACATGGTTGTGGGAAAGGGCAGAACAACGTCTGCCTGGTCAGCTAGTATAGATATATATATATATATGGACCGTATAGTGGCTTTGTAAGAATAAATCTAAATTAATAGAATAGAATAGAAATTTTTTTTATTCAATATAAATGACATGTGTAATTCTTATTGAAAGTCATTTTTTACTTTACCACTGGTTCGAAAAAAAACCTCTGTCCTGGGAAGAACCAGCAAGAAACCCAGCGGGACTTCTTTTAAAGCATATTTTACATTAATGGTTGGTACAAAATTTATTTTAGAAACAGCTTGGAAGCGACCACCTCATTCCCACGGGTTATTATCAACCATATATTCATTTATATTATAATAACCCTTTTTATACAGTTTCAACTTAACAAAACATTTAAACTTGGTAATAGAGAGAGCCTGTACACTTTCCGGGACCCTGTTGTAATAGCGTATACATTGCCCCAAGAATGAATTACTGACTTTGTGGAGTCGAGGAACTGGTATCACTAACTTGTGTTTATTCCTAGTGTTTACAGAATGTATATCACTTTTTTTTACTAAAACTACCTTTGTTTTTGTGAACATACATTCATCATCATCATTACAGCCCTTCACAAGTCCACTGCTGAACCTAGGCCTCCCCCAAAAAATGCCACAAAGCACGGTCCTGCTCCACTTCCATCATCATGAACATACATTAAATTTTCGTAAATATACTGAGAGGCCAAAGTTAATATATTTATTTCTTTAAATTTATCTCTAAGAGACTCTTTCGGTTTTAGGCTGTAAATAGCTCTAATGTTCCTTTTCTGTAAAACAAAAATATCTGAATCAGCCGCATTTCCCCATAGCAAAATCCCATAAGACATTATGCTATGGAAATAACTGAAATAAACTAATCTGTCTAGACACTAGTGAGATCTCTAATCTTTTTTACAGCATAGGCTTTAGAACTTAGTCTACTTGCTAGTTTGGACATATGGGGGCCCCACTGAAGCTTATACTAAACGTCTTTCTAATAACAACTAAAAATAAAAAAGCTGCGGTTGCCAACTCGCTTGCTAAGCGTGGCAACTGTGGCAAATAAGGCAATCTGTGGTCGAGGTCGTTCGCGCTTTTAATAGGCTGTAACAGTAATGGTAATATGCTTAAAAGGACTTATTTATAATATATAGATATATAGAAAAATAAATTGCAACCAGTATGAAATCTAAATAAATCATTAAATATATTTTTAAAACGATTAACGTTTGAACTTACACCTTTTGCTTTGTCAGTTCTTTAGATGTTTCTTCATATTTCTTTATCCATTCTTGAAGCTCTTGACGCATCACTTCCACATCCTCTTGAACGTGATCTATCAATTTACCCAAGGGATTACTAACACGTGATAAAGCCTGGACATTAAATCGTATTTGTTCAATTTCTTGGTTAATTACATCTCTAGCCTTTTGTGCCCCAAACTGCCATTCCTACAAAGAAAAAGAAAACAGGTTAAGTGCTAAAACAATGTTTTTATTTTTTTAGAAATGATTGTTTTTATTTTCTATATATTCATTACCATAATCATCATAACATCCCTCACAAGCTGACAGCTGATTATATGGATCCTCTCTCAAGATTTTCCACAATATACACGCGGTATTAAGGTATCCATCGCATTTCTACATGCTTTACCATCGGTCAGCAGTCCTTTATAGCGGGGAAAAGGTAGCTCCACGCTTCCTTTACCGGTACCCTTAGATAATATCCGGTACGAGACTCCACTAGAGAACCTTTCCCGCCGGTTATCGTCATTATACATGTGGTCCAAACAGTGACGTCCAAAAGAAAACTTGGAAATTCCTCACACCCAGGGGTATCCGAAAATATCCAATGTAACATACATTAGATTTTTATTCAATTTTTTGTAGTTTTTGAGTTATAATTATTTTTGTATTTTTTAGTGTTTTCTGCCGGTGGGGCTTCTAAAAATTCATACCTTTTTGTAGTAGTTATTTTTCAGAATTTTTGACATGATCGTCTTGATTTATACTTTCAAACAGAATAATAAACTTTCTAATATTCCTGCAAGTTACTCAAAAAGTTATCGAAAGTAAGAATTTTAGTTTTTAGTGGTTCCTTTTCCACAGGTTCTAGTTGACTTCAAAAACTTTGCAGGTCCCTAAGCTATCCGAAACATAAAAAAATGGTACTTAACGGGCTATTATTCGCTGTAATCGGCCTTCGAAGGTGGATAGGCTAAAAATCCACAAAAAATTTTAAGGTTTAAAAAATTATTATTTTTTATTCTTATCTACAGCAAATTTTAGTGGGAAATTCTCAATTGCATTCAAAATTATAGCTCGAAAACTACAAGAAATCGAAAAACATACATGGCGTATTTTCGGATACCCCTGTGTGTGAGTAATTTATTTTTTTTGAACGTCGCAAATTGTTTGGACCATTCTATATATTCGTTTGTATTAATGTTTTTTTTAAATTTATTACATAAAATATCGTTATTCGAACGTTTATTGAACTAAAGATGCGTATATTGCGTCCACTATGTCAGTAAAGGGATATACATATATTATTATCTTTTTAAATGGTTATAAATCTTTCTCACCTGAACGCGGTTCTCCCGGCTAAGTAATGAAAATGGTTTCAGCCATTAGTAACCGATTAATGGCTTAAAAGTTATGCAAGTATGCCGAACTTAAATACCACAGGCTGGTATATTGCATTGCATTACCAGTAGATCTCAGAAAAACATGGCCTCCAGTTCTTGGTCGTGCCATTATTTCCCACAGTGGTGACTGCCATGGATACGATGGGAGTTGTCCACGAGAGAGGGCAGACAGATTCTGAATTAAGGTGAAAAGATCTATGAACTCAACGTTGAGTTGGAGAACATTGATTGCCTCTTATTAAGTAAAGTTCAGAGAAGGGGAAGATACACCATGTGATCGGACCATCTGCTCTGCTTTTGGGAGCACATCAGCTTTTCCTAAAACAAAGTACTCGTAGATCTACTTACCCATGGAGACCACACCGACAAAATTATGAAAATCTCAAGTGTGGCACATGGGTTACATTACTTAAACGAAAGCTGTCATAGATGTTTTCCAAAGATTGCACAGGTTTATGCACCGACTTCCGAACAATCAAAAGAAGTTGAAATCACGGTCTTGCATAACACCTCCAAGGCCCGCTATATTGTTTTCAAGGGAGACTTTTAATCATATTTATTGCATAGCGAATGTATTTATTTTTGGAACACATAATTTTTAACTGGAAATCACACACTTACGAAAGGTTTACAATACTGTCTTGTAAACCTTTCGTAAGTTCACCTTGTAACTGTCTTTCAAAAGTGGAGCTATATTTCATGTATTTGTATTTCTAGAATACTTCTAAATGTGTAAAGAAGGCTACAATCTTCCGAGACCTGGGTCGCTCTAATGCAACTGTTATACAAGAGGCAATAGAACAGGTACCCAATCTTTGGTCAGAAAATAAGTAGGAGTCGCAAATCATCATCAACAGACGCAAGATGGCAAAATCGTTAAGAGTAATTCCGATATTCTCGCCGAGTACAAAAATTAACGATATAGTTTAAATTTGACGGTTCTAGAGCTGTGGAATGTACTACCGAGATGCCAGACAATTGTCTTTAGGGCATTGAACTGGTCCTCCGTCAACCTTAAAATGAAAATTGCATGCATGCAAACGAAAAACCTCCAGGTAACGAAGATCATGAAATCTGTTTGCTAAGATATCCTTGCCTCTATTTTCTAAACAACGTCCTACGAATATGAATAATTCCAAGAGATAATTAAATATTAGAGATTAATTTAATATTGATTTCGAAAAGAGCAGTTAAGAGGATTCAGTTAAAATGGGCAAAACTCCATTAGTTTTTCTCGTCGTATATGCTGCAAAGTCTGAAGACAAGTCTAATGCGTTCTACCGTGTTACTCGCCTATGTTGTCGCCACCAGGTAGAAGTCGAAGTGACAACGAACCTGTCAAATTTTCACAGAAGTAACAATCGTGCATGGTAGCAACTAAGCTTGTAAAGCCGAAAACAGGCAGGGTTGCGCGTCTATGTAGAATTTGGTCGAAAAATGGTAATAAGGTCGGATTATCCCAAATCCAAGCAAATAAAGCATAGACCACCAGTATCATAGGGTTGTAGGTCCAGTTTCCCACTCGTACTCACAATCCCACAAAAAATCGTTCACGAACAAATTCACGTAAGAGTTCTTGATAGTGTAAAGACAAGTCTACAATTAAATCTGAGTTGTTATTAAAACAAACATGTCGAAGTAGCATAAGTTTTCATTTTTTTAACAGCTTAATAGCTAAGCTGTAATGGCGTAGTATATTGAGGCTTATGAAAAATCACCATAGTCTTGTAAACCTTTCGTAAGTTCACTTTGTTGATTTTAACCATGGATTTTTAGTCGAAATCACAAACCACCTTAGTTACACGAAAAGTAAGAATTAGTGCTGCCATACCAAAAATAAATTTGGTACGTAACGAAATTTTTTAAAGTAATAGGAAAGGATCGTACTTTGATTGATTGACCAGCTTCTGTTAACTTCATTTCGACTCACGTACCTACGGCTTTCGATACTAACTAAACACATTACATGTCACTTTTTTTTTCTACCGACTTCCAAAAAGGAGACGGTACTCAATTCGATGCGTATGTTTCTTTTTATGTGTGTTACCTCATAACTTTTTACTGGGTGGACCGATTTCGATGATTCTTTTTTTATATGAAAGCTGATACTTCTCGAATTTGATCAAGGTCAGACCAATAGTTTTTGAGTTATTTGAGTTAATCTTAATAACTTATATTGAAGTCGGCTGTACAAAATTTTAAATTTTAAATTATTCACTAATGCAAAAGCCTACGGAGTTATTGAATGAAGAATTGTAACATTTTTAAACTAAACACATAATTTCACTGTGTGTTTTAATATATAATCCAAAATAGGTTAGAACTTCTTAGTTTACAATTTCTTAGACTTACAATTTCTGTCTTCCCAGATATCTGTGAAAACTCCTTTTGAGAATCTAATATCTGCTGTACTAAGTGACCATGCTGATTTGACGATAATTGCATTTGTTCCTCATTTTGTGATGTTGAAAATGAGCCTGCTTGATTGTCAAGAATAATAATACTTCCATCTTCTTCCTAAAATAAAAAGGGTATTTAATTTAATTATTGCTTCATGACAGTTTTTTTTTTATTAATGTTGTAAACGATGCTACAAACCTCCTCCGGCACTGTGTTTTCCTCTATAATATTCACTTTATGCACAATAGGATTTTCATTTCCTATTAGTGCAGCGTCGTATTTATCTTTTACTCTAGGAGCTCCCGGTCTAGATGATGACGGTCTTACATTTTGTGCCCTTTTTTCATACATATTAACCACATTTGAATCCAGGGAAATCATGCGTGATTCTGATTTATGATTTTCCATTTCATTATTTTCCTCATGTTTAGTGTCACTTAAAAGTGTTTTTGTTTCTTCAATTATTATTTTATTTGATTCTTCCTTAACAGTGACAATATCAAGCTCTTTCTGATTATTGACATCATCGTCATGTTTAAGATGAATTGTTTGATCCTCTTCGGTATTTTTTGATACTGTTGTTTCAGATTTATATTTTGAAACATTGTTATCTTCAAAGTCAGTTTGCGCTTTTTCACTGTCTTGAAACAATGTTTCTTTTTCATTTTGTATAACATTTACAACGCTTTCATGACTTTTATTTGTTTGGGGATCACCTTCGCTGCTCTTTTTTTCAGCACTTTTTATGTGTTCTTCACTTTGATTAATATTATTCAACTTTTCTTGCTTCTTTTTTTCATTTAATAATGATGTTTTTTGTTCTTTTGGGCTTTTAACCCGATTTTTTCTTACATTTGTCGTACTCTGTGACTTTTTAGGTGGAGAATCCTTCTTAGTTATGCTATTATCTCTTTGTCGCGATTTCGAAATCGTTTTACTATCTTTCTCTGTATTAGCAATTTTATCACTACCCTTTGACGAAACTTTTTTAGTATCATTATTTTTCTTTAGCCCTTTTACAGCATCTTTATTCTTTTTATCATTTGACACAGTAATTTTTGTTGTCTCATTGTATTTTTTTACAGCTTCTTGAGACGACAGTTTTTTTTCTAATGCTTCCCCAAGACATTGAAGTAACTCATTAGTGTTTGCTGGTTCTTGGCCAGCGATTATTTTAGACGGTTTAGCTTTCAATGATTTTCCTGTGATGAGACCTATAACACAATATAAATAAGCAATACTACAATAATGCTGTACAAAATAAAAGAATGAAAATTTTTGATACTATAATATTCCTTGCTTAGTTGATAGAGTTCCAATTATTTGGAAGGGTTCACCATAGTCAAGCAGGAAGACATCGACATTATCATCAGTTTAACACAACCATATTAGTTAAGCTGCCACGTCGTAAGCACTTTAACAATAATCAGCATCCTGTACATTTCTACTGCTGATTATGAGCCTCTCTTAATGTAGGGAGAATTCGCCGTAACCCCCACGCTTGGCAAGGATTGGTGATCGCAGTACCAGATGTCTCGCACTTTTGACGCTGCTTGTCGCCGGTCGTGGTGATTATTTTCGTCTGTCGCAAACAAAATTATACAGCAAATCTATCAAAAAATAAAGTCTAAGTTTTGTTGCTTACTATTAGTGCTCAAAACTCCGAATCAAAGGTAATCATTGCTCAACCAGCAAGTGAAAATGCAGGGTTTTCACGCTCGACAGCTTAATAATAGAAATGTTAAAAGAGTGACTGACCGACTCGAGATCAGGAATCAGAATTTTCGAGGCTATATGTCTGGTCCTATCACTCTAGGGTAAACGGGTGGTACGGGTCATTAACCTTCCGTCAGGTGCTGGTGCGTTCTGCTTGTTTGACAAGTACTTGTGCCATATACCCAGAAGAGAACCGAAAACTGAGTGCCATCACTGTGGTAAAGGTTTGCCGGTTTGTGCCGACTTACGCCGTAACCTGCTCCCAGACATGATTAAGGCTATTGTTGGAAGTGATGGGTTGTAGGAACCGGTGTTACATTCTGCGAGCAGGTGATGTCGCAGAAGGAGGCTGTGGAGAGTGAGAGGGAAAGGACCTCCAATCGGAGAGTCCAGCGCACGACAATATCGCAAATGTAGGTTTACAGCATATTCGGCCCTCCCTACCCCCATAATGGAAGCCTGAGCGGTGGAGTCGGGGGTTGTCCATCACTCGTATCCTCTAATCGTAGGGTCTCAATGTGGTGCGTGCGGGGTTCCTGCGCGCCCCATATGAAGAAGGGCTGGAGAAAACTAATAGAATCAGGCGTTACTTTGTGGAATTCCATTACATTAAAGATGCTAATAATTAATTAGCTAAGATCCGCGTAATAAAATAAACTTATTTATCTTACCTAGTTAAATGCTTAAATTTATTCATATTATTTTTTGCAAAAATTTGTGTACACCCTTGTCGGAAGAAATAAAATAGTCAATTCCGCTGTGATTTGGATTGATGATTATTAATACTATGTCCTATTTGAGTCAAATTAGATCTACAATAACGTTTGTCTATTAGAATGATTCATGTATGAAGTTTTGTCACATCATCAGTTTTTTGAAACGTATTTTACACTATCGTTGGCTATTTTTACTTTATTTTGTATTGAATTTATACATTTCATTTCCAATTTGATATAGATTTCTTTTATACGAAGCTTAGAATCCCACCGAAGTCTTCGCCTGTTTATGTAAATATTTAGTTTTATTACACTAGTTATAGCGTTATAGCCATGTAGTGGCGGTTAGGATTATCCACTACCCCATATCTTCCCGTGGGTGTCGTAAAAGGCGACACAGGGAAACAGGCAGGAAATGGGCAGCAGCATCTTCCTGATAAAAGCAAAAATACAATAAAAAAGCTGCGGTTGCCAACCCGCTCGCCAAGCGTGGCAACTATGGCAAATACCCCCCAAATGGATAAAGTTACTAAGAGACGGCCCCAGTCCCCGGCGGCCCCGCTATTCCTGGCTACGGTGGCGACCATAGTAACGGCGGGGCAGGGGGTGCTAAGAATCTCCGGTGGAGGTTCGGTTGCCACCTACGACGACTCGACCTGGCAACATACAACGCACGCACCCTGAGGACCGACGAGAAGATTGTGGAGCTGGAAGAAGAGATAGACAAGTAACGCTGGCATATTATAGGATTATCCGAATTCCAAAGAGAGGGGGAGGACACGGTAATCCTCGAATCCGGCAACTTGCTCTATTACCGGGAGGGCGACCATCTGTCCCAAGGAGGTGTCAAGGATTTATCGTCCACAAGTCTCTCGTTAACAACGTTGTAAAGATTGAGAGTGTGTCGACGAGGGTTGCGTACCTTATACTCAGAATCACCAAACGGTATTCGCTGAAGGTCATACAGGTTTACGCACCTTCCTCGGCACACCCCGATGAGGAGGTGGAGGAAATGTATGAGGATAACTCTAGAGATATGCATTCCTCCAAAACCCAATATACGGTGTTAATGGGAGACTTCAATGCAAAACTAGGCACAAGCGAGAATGTTGAGCTGAAAGTAGGGAAATTTGGAGTAGGGCAACGGAACCCAAGGGGCCAGCAGCTGGCCGACTTCATGGAGAAAGAGGGACTCTTTATGATGAACTCTTTCTTCCAGAAGCGGCCCCACAGGAAGTGGACCTGGTTGAGCCCCGACGGTTCGACAAAAAATTAGATTGACTTCATTATGACGACCAGACGACAACTGTTCAGTGATGTCTCAGTGATCGCGAGGGTGAAAACCGGCAGCGATCACCGAATGGTTAGAGGCACACTGAACCTAAACGTTAAGTTGGAGAGGTCTCGTCTAATGAAGTCAACGCTCCGTCCCGCTCGTGCTCTAATACAAAGTCCCGAAACCTTTCAGCTCGAGTTACAAAACCGTTTACAGTGCCTAGAAGACTGCAATGAAGTAGACGATATGAATGACAAGCTCGTGGAAACTGTCCATGCGGTCGGAGCTATGTTCTGCAAGACTCGCCGCAGAAGAACACAAAAACTCTCCGATCATACTCTTAATCTCATGGCTGTTAGACGGGAGATGAAGCTACATTCTTCAACAGATTTGACAGCATACAGGCAACTGAACAGACAGATCTCCAAATGCATGCGGCGGGACTTACGCAACTTCAATACAGCTCGTATTGAAGAAGCAATCAAGCGGAACCAAGGCTCCAAAGACTTTGCCAGAGATCTGTCTACCAGAAAGAGCCAACTGTCAAAGCTGAAGACCGAATGTAGCAGCATCGTTTCCGGGGCACCTGAGATTTTGAGTGAGATTGAGAGGTTCTATGGGCAGCTGTACACGTCATCGTTGGAGCCACACGCAAGTGTGAGTAATGATCCAAGAGCGAGTCTTATCCGACATTATTCCGATGAGATCCCGGACTTCAGTCTGAGCGAGATTAGAATGGCTCTCCAGCACCTTAAAAACGGCAAGGCCCCAGGCGCGGATGGAATTACAGCGGAGCTTCTGAAAGCGGGTGGAATATCGGTACTACAAGTCCTACAGAAGCTCTTTAACTCCGTCCTCCATGGTGGCATTACACCGGAGGCGTGGAGCAGAAGTGCGGTGGTCTTGTTCTTCAAGAAAGGCGACAACGCTTTCTTGAAGAACTACAGACCGATTTCCCTTCTGAGCCGCGTCTACGTGCTGTTTCCGAGATTCATTACGAATCGTCTCGCACGCAGACTTGACGACTTTCAGCCTCCCGAACAAGCCGGTTTCCGAAAAGGCTTTAGCACCATAGACCACATACATACCCTTCGGCAAATTGTACAAAAGTCAGAGGAGTACAATTTGCCACTATGTCTGGCGTATGTGGACTTTGCGAAAGCCTTTGATTCCGTCGAAATTTGGGTGGTGCTGCAGTCCCTTCAGCGGTGCCAAGTGCTTGTACAGTAGGGCTACGATAGCTATCCGAGTACAGAACCAGAGTACGAAACCTATCCAATTGCAGAGAGGTGTAAGACAGGGTGACATCATATCCCCGAAACTCTTCAGCGCTGCATTGAAAAACGTTTTCTAGCTTCTGGTCTGGAAAGGATACGGTATCAACATCAATGGCGAGTACATCACTTACCTTAGATTTGCCGACGATATAGTCCTTATGGCAGAATCGCTGGAGGACCTAAGCACTATGCTCAATGACCTCAATAGTGCTTCCCAACGGATAGGTCTTAAGATGAACATGGACAAAACAAAGATCATGTTTAATGTCCATGTCACACCTATGCCGGTAGTTGTTGGGAACACTAAGCTCGAAGTTGTTGACGAGTATGTTTACCTGGGACAAATAGTCCGACTAGGTAAGTCCAACTTCGACCGAGAGGTCAATCGACGGATTCAACTCGGTTGGGCAGCGTTCGGGAAATAACGGCACATCTTCTCGTCAGGTATACCTCAAAACTTGAAAACGAGACTGTACAACCAGTGCGTGTTGCCAGTGATGACATACGGACCTGAGACGTGGTCCTTCACTGCTGGCCGGACGAGGAAGCTCAAGGTCACTCAGCGAGCTATGGAAAGGGCTATGCTCGGAGTTTCTCTGCGTGATAAACTCAGAAATGAGGATATCCGCAGTAGAACCAGAGTGACCGACATAGCCCAACGGATTAGTAAGCTGAAGTGGCAATGGGCCGGCCATATAGCTTGAAGAACCGACAACCGATGGGGAAGAAAGATTCTCGAGTGGCAGCCTCGTACCGGCAGGGGAAGTGTTGGGCGTCCCCCCACTAGATGGAGTGACGACCTGGTAAGATATGCAGGAAGTCGATGAATGCAGGTGGCCCAGGACCGTGTTTTGTGGCATTCCTTGGGGGAGGCCTATGTTTAGCAGTGGACTTGTGATAGGCTGTAATGATGATGATGATGATCTTACCTAGTTAGAAGAGCACCTCCTGCCCTTCCTCAATTGCGTGCACTATCCCCGTCACTAATCCCAGCACCACTACACTAGGAAGGACAAACCACCGTCGATAATGCGACATGTGTCTCGCTTGTAAACGAGGCATCCTTAGGTCTAGTAGACTGCGGTGGCCCACCGCTAAATGAGCGGCGAGCCAAAACTGTTGCTATTTTATCGTATTTAACTCGCTGACGCAACCGCTTCCCACTTAAGTCGCGGGCGACTATGTCATGCGATAAAACACGGCCAATTATTACCTGACGTACGCAGCCGTTTACTGTAAAATCAACAACAAACCGTTTCGAAACGCCCGCCTAACATCCACCCACGCAACCTACCGCTGGCCAGCGTGAGGGTTACAAACGACCATATTGCGGGGCTTATTAGGAATCAGGCTTAAAGATGCTTAAGATTAAGTTAGAAACATTTGATTGTTCATTCAGCAGTGCACCGTTACTATTATTATTTTTAATATCTTTAACTGTTCCAGCACACACATTCGTAGCCCTTTATTACAAGTATGTAAGACTTTAAAGTAGTGATCATTGGCTAAGTTGTGTGCAGTGTCCAATAGATTTTCGAAATGGGATTTATCGGACTAAAAGCTCTTTATAACGTGTATCGAAATGGCGACCAGTCTGACCCACGTAAACGGCGTGGCATTCGTCACAAGCAAATTTGTAAACACCAGACTTTAGATGAATATCCAACTTATCTTTATAATTACAGATATTCTTAAAAGGATTGTTTCTCAACGGTTATGTCATAATATGTACAGTACAGACTGCTCGCAAATCGCAATCACGACGCTCAAGTTTTTGACGAGTTTGTGTACCCATTTATTTATTACTTGGAAAAATCCTCATGGACAGCTTAATTACGGACTCCTGCCGACTAAAACCCTACAGTATTCATCTCTTTACCCTTTGCCAGGGCTGCAGCCCATTTTGAAATACAGGCTCCTTCACGTAGAGGAAGTGGTGCTGGAATTCCCCATGCCTAATTAAAGATGTTAAAAATTAATTAGCTAGGATCCGCGTAATAAAATAAGATGATGGGTCTTACCTAGTTTGAAGAGCACCTCCCGCTCTCTCTTAATAAGGGCTAATAATCTTCCACTCACCAGATGTCGCTAGTTGTGACTGAGGTAAAGTTTTTTGTTACACAATGTCAGTTAATTGAGAAATTAGTTTTAAATAATAGTTTATCATTATCTAGAGTATTATATTAATACACAACACAATGCGTCTGTGGTTTGATTTTAAACTTTATAACTATTTTAAAAAAAATCGGCTATTAGTTATATTTATAATTCTGTTGATTCATTTCTAATTTAATTAATTTAATTAATATAAAATATAACTAATGATACAGAAAGAAACCTTAAAGATTAGATTTTCCTAAAAATTATCGTCCTCGCTATGAAATCTGTCAAATATTTTACCCCCCTATATATAATGTACTCTGTGTATTTAACCTCACTGTAAAGTGGCGGGTGAGAGGGGTTTTAGCGGGAACTTGACCGGCGGCGGTTTGCTGCTCCTGTATTATTGTTTAAATAATGGTTTGAAGTGGACTTTGATAAGTAAAAGTGGTGTGATTTTGTGTATTAAGTGTCTGCGCATGTGAACTATTAGTGGAAACTGTGAAACCAGTGCTCTGATGGTGATGTGATTCTCAAAATAAGGTGTCTGTCTGCTTAGGCGCCTTGAGATACCATCGCCAACCGTCAGCTGTCTGCTGGCTCAAGTTCCTGTCAAAATATCCCAAGGGCTGCATAATGTAACGCATCGACATATTGTGAAGCAGTATACTATGAAGGATAATTATAATATATTGTAACTTCAGGCTCAGAAGGGCTAGATCCCGGAGCCGTAAAGCCAGTTATTAAAAAAAAATGTAAAGTGGCGCCGCCCTAGTGGCAGAAAAGTCGTGGATGCCCTCATTACTTACACTATCCCCGTTACAATTAATCACAGCTAGGGTTGTCATCTCCTAAAACGAAGAAGCCGGTCTCGGCGCTCCAAAAAGCCGGACTTTTGGCCCTAAAAGCCGGAACAGCAAAGTTTCAAGTGTATACGTTACTTATTTATTTATTCTGCAAGCGATGCGTGCAAAGCGTTACACTAACAAAAAGCCTAACAAAAGCCGGCCAGGCCCGAAAAAGCCAAACATGTCCGGCTAAAGCCGGAGAGATGGCAACCCTAATCACAGTACTACTATTTCAAATACCACTACACTTGGAAAGTCACACCACTGTTGATAATACAGCACGTTTTTTGACCTCTACACGGCATTTTATTTTATTACGCGGATCTAAGTTAATTGATTTTTTTAACATCTTTAATGAATGTTGATTGGCATTGTTATAAAAATTACCTATTGCCAATCTATACAAATAAATAAAATTGAAGTGTCTGTTTGTAATGTCAAAATTACAGTTTTTTACTAAATGCATATGAAAGTAAATACGATACCTATAACTAAAATACAATTTTTAAAATTTTTGTCTGTCTGTCTGTCTGTCTGTCTGTTTGTTCCGGGTAATCTCCGAAACGGCTGGACCGATTTTGACGGGACTTTCACTGGCAGATAGCTGATTTCATAAGGAGTAACTTAGACTACTTTTATTTTAGAAAAAGAATCAGGGTTCCGCGCAGAAACATAAAAACCCTAACACGCGAACGAAGTCGCGGGGAACAGCTAGTTTTTAATAAATTAGTTTTACTCACCTAAAACTGTTATGACCTTATTAAGGAAATGTATTTTACTTTCTCTATCTTTTACATTATCCGATATTAATTCCTCTTCTTCGAAAAGACCTTCAAAAAATCCAGTAGTGCTTAGTACCTAGAAAAATATTATTTAAAAAATCCTTACGTGTTTGGCATCGATTAATAATGTCTGTGATTTTTATTAAATCTATATACTTACATTTGTGATGATGTCGTGCAAAAATCTAAATGGAGGCTTCTTTAATAACTTCTCAGTGAGTGGAGGTTTTTTCACAAATTTTCCTAACGATAATTGCGTCGCTCTTATAACAGCGGAATCCAATTCTTCTTCCATTGCACATTCTCTAAAAATAGTATTTAACCGATATTGTAAAATCAAGCCATAATTCAAATGTTAGAACACTGCAACACCTCAGTATTATTACTTCTAGCGAAGATCCAAATGTAGGAACCGCGAATAACCAAGGCATATAGGTACTTACTTAAAATGTAATGATTATATTCTCTTTAATAATACTCTCTACCGAAAGTAGCAGACATAATACATACTACATACTATATTAGACATATTATTTTATGTAGGTATAGAAAATTACAGCGGCTTTGTTGTATACAATTATCACTATGGTAACCAACATAGATTACTGTGTGTATACGTAACCAATCATAGATTTATTACTATCATACGCCATTATATTTCAAATCTATGGGTAACTACGTAACAAAAGAGTATATAATCACTATGTTTTACTGGTTCTACACGTAACTACTAGACGTGAGGCTGGGCCGCATATCTATACATATAATAAAACTGTAAATAGCAGATGTCTGTACATTTTATATTTTTGTAATAAAAGTGATTGAGGGGTACTAAAAATAAGTAATTAAATACATTTCTACCATTTTTAGAATTTTCTGTCTGTCTGTCTGTCTGTCTGTTTGTTTGTTAACGTATCACGTATAAAGTACTAATTTATATCATAAGAATTGTTAAGGAAATTATAAAGTGTATCTTCGGGTTACATTTAGTCTTTATTTCATTAAAATCAGTTCATTCCATCAAAAGTTATGATAAATATTCTGAAGTATGGGTAGGAAAGTATAGGTACGAATTTGCTCAACGGTGGCTTTGTTTGAGTCATCAAGTGCATTTTAAACTAATATCATATCATAAATCATAGTTAAATTATGTAAAATAATGATATAATTATGTATATCTAAAACGCAGTAAACAAAAGTAATAAAGAACGTATTAAATATATTATACAAAAATATATTAACGTTATTAACTAAATCTGAAGCACAATAGTTAACCCATTTCTTCGATAGATGGTGGTGTTGTGAAAATGTAATGCAATTGCAAATGTCGTTTTTACCTGTAGATGAGTTTTCATATTTACTGCTAATCTTTATTATATTACTCGCTGCCCTACTGCGTGTTGACAAACTCAATTTGTTCTTTACCGCCGAGTACTCTATGTGGTAAATCAAATTTTAAAAGAACTATTAACCATTGCATTGGTTTTGGCGAGAGTCAAACTTTATTTTTTGCTTACTGTGCAGGCACTGATTTATAAGTTCTCTTACGTTTTATATAATGTATCAATCGCGTTAATTAATCTCTTTTATTTTTAGAATTGATGATGTTAGCAGCGCCATCTCTCTTTAAATATATACATATAATAAAAATGATGATAACATGATGTGTCTCTTTCTGTACATTGTATATATATTTTGGTGGCTAAAATCATTATGATGAACTGAAAATAATTAAATAAGAACATTTTATAATTTTTAGAATTGTCTGTCTGTCTATTTGTCTGTTATTATATGAACGCATCACGTCTAAAGTAAACATCTTTTATTTTCAAAGAAATCGTTAAGAATATCATAAAGCGTATCTTCGAGTTACATTTAATCTTTGTTTTATTAAAATTGGTTAATTATATCGAAAGTAATGATTATTATTTTGAAATGTAGGTTCGAATTTGTTCAATGGCGCCATAAAATCTCAGAAATAGTAATAAAAAGATTTCTGTGTAAAAGAAAACGTTCCATAATAATTAATATATTTATACTTAAAACACAAAAAGAGATAGGATGTTTTCTCACACAAAGGACGTAATAGATGGAGTTGTACAAATTACAAACTTTTCTGAATTGCAGTGTTGAGATTTTTCGCCGATGAATCGTATTGAGACTTACTGAAGAAATTTGTATCCAACGAAACCATACAACAGAACCAGACCAAAAATAAAAATTTCGCAACTAAATGTCGCGATATTGTATTTATAATATACGCAAAATCAGAACTGCCATTTTAGCGCTTTGGGAACTAGATTTAGCACTTTTTTAGAATGTATAGCGCGCATTTCGAAATTTTAGCACCTAGCGCTTAATCCAGCGCTTTTTGGTGTATTTAGCACACATTTCAATATTTTAGCGACTAGCGGGTTATTAACTCTTTTATAGCAGCACTGTTAGTCCACATTACCGATAATAATAATAATGACCTTTATTATTTTTTCCCACAAATAGTACATTGTAGTTTATCTTTTTCAAACATATTTTTTCCACAAAACAAAGAGCATGGGAGACGAGTCCAAACTAGGATACCCTGTGCTATGGATCTCCTGGCTTCCCCTTTAGAATGATCAACTTGATTTTTTTACCGACAACTATAAGCGGGGAAATCCCCTTTATTAAAGTTTTCGTTCATGGTTTTGGCAACGCATTTATTATGCTTTATTCAGTTTCAGTCAGTTGCTTAGAGCACAGCTAAGTTAAAAGTTACTTAGAAGTTATAACACAAAGAAACTGTGTAGCAACCGCAATCAGATGCTGACATCTGAAACTAAGTTGCGAAATACATTGCACTTTAAAACAATTAATGACATTTTTATTGTTCGTACAGTACTAACTACTGTTGACAGCAATTGCCATAATTATAAGTCGATGTCCTGCGAAGTATTGATACATCAAAAAAATATTGCCAGAAAAAAAACTTAATGTTGTTTTCTTTATTATGATTATATAAAAAAACACAAACTTTGTTTGTAGTTAATTTAGCGCGAAATCTAGGGCTTTTTTAAAGCGCTGTTTTCATGAAATCTAGCGCTTTTTGTGTTGTCCTAGAGCTGAATGAGTTTTTTTTATCTGGCAGCACTGCCCAAAAACCCTCTATTAAGATGTAACTTTCCTTTCAGTTTTAAGCGCGTTCAGTTCCCAGTTACAGTGAATGTGTGTTATGCGATGACCGTAAATAAAGCGCAAGGTCAAACTTTACGCGTTGTAGGAGTGTACCTCAGTACTGACTGTTTTGCACATGGCCAACTCTATGTTGCTTTTTCCCGCGTTAGTAGCCCCCGTAACCTTTTTGTGTATACCCCGGCTAAGCCTACTTCTAACGTCGTTTACACAGAAGCTCTATCATAAACGACTTAGAACTTTGATGATAATGATTTATTTTTTTACCACTTATTGATACAGTAATGAAATAAATCGTTTAATATTCTCTTACCTAAACGACAAATTCTTTATGTAAAACCTGTATACGCGAGCTACGCCGCGGGCACAGCTAGTATTAGAATACGTGCGCACACTAGGTATACATTTAATAGTAATAGGTCACACCAACTACATGAGATTGAGTATTAAGTACATGAAATGTTTCGTGAGTTAAAGAGTGGTTCCACCACACTTGTGAAGCGCAATCCCACTTAAACCTGGCATGTGTTATTTGAAAGTTATCACCATCAGCATCATCAGAGCCCGTCACAAGCCTGCCACTGCTGAACAAAGACCTTCTCCAAAGATTTTCACAAAGCACAGTCTTGAGCCACCTGCATCCATCGACTTCCTACATCTCTCTTACCAGGACGTAACTCTTGGGGAGAGGGGGGCGGGGGCAACCGACGAGGCTGCCACTCGCGAACCTTTCTTTCTTATCGGTTCTTGGAGCTATATGGCCGGCGCATTACCATTTCAGCTTACTAATCTGTTGCGTTATGTCGGTTTGGATTGAAATGCCGGTCGCAGTTGGACTTACCTAGTTGGACAAATTGTGCTAGATAAATATATACTCGTCAACAACTTCGAGCGTAGTGCTTCTAACAACTACCGACATAGGTTAGAAAATTATACCCGCATTTACAGTGGCGTAATAATAGGGTGGAGAGCCGGGTAAAATGCCACGGGGCCTCAGCCGGTAGGAACCCCCGACCCGAGAGGGCCGTGAGCATAAGAAGATCTTAACATTTATTATTACAACATTTAGTAAAATGTATTAGTTTTATCTTTAATTCATTTAAGGTAGGTAACGTGCATACCCAAGTTAACGATGCTGTAACGTTCGTTCTTCAGCTTTAACAGTTGGCTCTTCCTGAGAAACAGATCCCTGGCGAAGACTTTGGAGCCCTGGTTCGTAGTTATGCTGTCAAATCTGCTGAATACTGCAGCTTCATTTTCAGTCACGGACAACGGACGAATAACGGACATGAAATTAGGAGTGTAATCGGAAAGTTTGTGTGTTCTTCTGCGATGAGTCTTGCAGCACTTAGCTCCGACCACATGGACAGTTTCCTTGAGCATTTGTCATTCATATCGTCCACTACATTGGAGTCTTTTAGACATTAAAAACGGTTTCGAAACTTCAGCTAAAAGTTTTCGGAGCTTTGGATTAGAGCACAAGGGGGACGGAGTGTTGACTTCATTAGACGTGACCTTTCCAACTTAACGTTTAGGTTCAGTGTGCCTAGCACCATTCGGTGATCGTTGCCAGTTTTCACCCTCCCGAACACCGACACATCAGACTGTCTAGTCGTCATAATGAAGTAAAAATCTTATTTTTTGGAGAACCATCTGGTCTCGACCAGGTCATAACGAGTCTCTCTTTCGCCATGAAGTCAGCTATCTACTGGCCCTTGGTTACTGTTACCTTATCCCGAATTTCCCTACCTTCAGCTCACCGTTTTCTCGTGTGCCTAGTTGAAGTCTCCCATTAACACCGATAGTGGGTTTTGGAGGAATACATGGCTCTAGAGATTTCCTCATACATTTCCTCTACCTCGGGACGTGTCGAGGTTAGTGCGTAAACCTGTGTGACCTCATTTCCATATAATCATCTCATTTCCATATAATTTTAAGTTACTGTATCAATCAATGAAATGGTATGCAATCCATGGACACCTACAACAAACGTCAAACAAAGATGACCACAGATGCGTTGTCTACTCTTAGGACTAAGATGGAATGCCTCACAGCCTGTAAATATACTGGCTTTCTGCACCCTTCAGTACGGAACACAGAGCTGCAAGCACTTCTAGAGACGATATCTCCCCAGATGGAATCCTAGGTAGAAAAGGAGGCATTCCATCTTAGTCATCAAGGGTGACAGCACACCTGCATTTTGATTCTTATCTGAGTAGATGATTGTGGGCCACAGAAACCACTTATCATCAGGTGGGCTGTGCTCGTTTGTCATTCTTATTATTTAAAAAAAAATCTTACTTTTTATCTTGTTCTGTTAACTACAAATAAAAATTCCTTCATTCTTTTTTTTGTCATAATTATATTTCAAATGACTTATTTAATAACTTAACTTGCACCATATTTTAATTGAAATTAATTCCCATGTCAACCAGCCTCATGACTAAGGTAAAAGTGTCGTCATCGCAGATAGGAGCCCACCGCTCTTCTGTGTCATGAAAAAGCCCCATACAGTAATCTGTCATTCTGTCCGCCGCAATATTTAATTATTTAAGTATTTTCCATTACCTCAAGGACAAATACAAATCTTTCGCAAGTTTTCACATTAATAAAATAAAACAAGACAAGTATAGACCTAGCATTCAGATTCCGGCAGTTGCGACCCGACCGCAACCGCAACCTATGCTATGGTGACCGTGGTCGCGGCACACTGAATTCTAAACTCTACATCGTGACTCTACCAAATTATTTTAGTGCAAACATTCAATAAACATAGTGCATTCTTCCGTTGTTAGGTCTTTGTTCGCGGACATTTTCTGGAATATTCTAAGAATTTTTGCTCGCTTGATGTAAATGGCGGAACAGTTACCTAGAGCGTTCGTTCGTGTTCAGGCGCCCTCGCTCTTGCTACTTGATTGAAAAATTATGGATTCGTCATGAAACAGAGCAAACTTCTTGACTCCGGCCTGGTACTGAGATTTTCTTAACAGGAAACTCCAATAACTAACCAACCCATAGTTACGACGACCCGGCTTACGACCAATAGTTCACGACGACGAAGCAGTCATATCGTTCATCATTATCATTACGGCCCTTCACAAGTCCACTGCTGAACATAGGCCTCCCCCAAGGAGTGCCACAAAGCACGGTCCTGCTCCACTTCCATCCATCGACTTCCTGCATATCTTACCAGGTCGTCAGTCCATCTAGTGGGGGGTCGCCCTACACTTTGCCTACCGATACTAGGCTGCCACTCAAGAATCTCTTTTCACCGTCCGTGGTCGGTTCTTCGAGCTTCGACGGCTATATTGTATTGTACGTGGTAGAGCCATGCTGCAACTATATTAGTAGTGTAGTTGTAGCACGAATGGGTCGGCTCGACCGGGGAAGGACCACGCTCTCACAGAATACCAGCGTAAAATAGCAGCTTAACGCTGCTGTGTTTCGTATGGTGAGTGTAGAGAACCGGAGACCCTTTTTACTGCAAAAGAGGCATTTCATCTTAGTCCTCAAGGCTGACAACGCATCTGAATTTTGATAAATGTAGATGTCTATGGGCCACAGCAACCACTTACCATCAGGTGGACTGTGTGCTCGTTTGTCACCCTATTTCTATTTAAAAAAAAAATTATCGGTTACTATGGTTCTACTGCGGATATCCTCATTTCTAAGTTTATTATTCAGAGAAACCCCGAGCATAACCCTCTCCATAGCTCGCTGAGCGATCTTGAGCTTCCTCATACGGTCAGCAGTGAAGGACCACACTTCAGATCCATAAGTCATCACTGGCAATACGCACTGATTGTACACTCTCGTCTTCAAGTTTGAGGTATACCTGACGAGAAGATGTGTCGTAATTTTCCTAACGCTGCCCAGCCAAGTTGAATCCGTCGATTGACCTCTCGATCGATGTTGGACTTACCTAGTCGTACTATTTGTGCCAGGTAAACATACTCGTCAACAACTTCAAGCTTGGTGCTCCCAACAACTACCTGCATAGGTGTGACATGGACATTGCACATGACTTTTGTTTTGTCCATGTTCATCTTAAGACCCATCCGTTGGGAGACACTATACCAAATTTCGAGGGAATCAAAGGCTTTCTCATAGTCCACATGCGCAAGACAAAGTGGCAGATTGTACTAATTGGTCTATGGTGCTGTAGCCTTTTCGGAAACCGACTTGTTCGGGAGGCTGGAAGTCATTGAGTCTGCGTGCATTGATTCGTAATGACTCTCAAAAACAGCAGGTAGACGCCACTCAGATAGGAAATCGGTCTGTAGTTCTTCCAGAGAGCTTTGTCGCGTTTCTTGAAGAACTATACCACCGCACTTCTGCTCCAAGCCTCCGTCGTAGTGCCACCATGGAGGACTGAATTAAAGAGCTTCTGAACGACTTCCAATACCGGTTTTCCACAAGCTTTCAGAAGCTCTGCTGTAACTCCATCCTAACTCGGGGACTTGCCGTTTTAACAAATAAACTCATTTTATTGTAAAAAAGCGTAGGGTGCTCTTTTAGATATTTTTACACTAATTTTACAAACATCCACAAAAATATTTACAAAAAATGATATCAAGCAGTCCACGCTTTTTTAAAGTACTTAAAATTAATTTTTATGTTAATCACTATTTTCTTATTTTAAGCTTATTGAAAATTATTTTTTACTTTTCAGTTCGGTTATCTACAAAAGCGTATTTTTTTAGTTTTTTTAAACTATTATTTATTTTTAAAACAAAATATCCGGCGCATAGTTAAATCCGCTCACGAATTTAGTTTTTTATTTTGCCACGCATGGCACTTAGATCCGCAACAAAGTCATGGTGTGTTATGGTCCCCACTGGTCCCCACACACGGTCAGTTAAACTGACATCAGTTCAACTGATTATTTCAAACGGATTTAATCCAAAACAATTTCGACACACACGATCAGTTCAACTGATCATTCCAACTGATCAGTTCAAACTAGGACTGTAGATATTTTTAAAATGTCGGATTTTCAATACATCGATAATAAATATACCTATCAATATCGGAGTTTTATATATCAAAAACATAAGCGATATATCGATGCTTATTGCTTAAAAATGATTTGCACAGTTTATAATTTAGTATATTTATTAAACAAATTAAATTATAAATGTATGAAAATGTTAGGTTATAGTTCTTAGTAATTATTAATGAGCCGTAGTAGCTCAGATGGTTAGCGCTCGCTGTAAATTTCACAGTACGCGAGCAACCCAGGTTCGATCCCCGCCTGCACCAATGAAATTGTTAATGGCAATTTTAAGTGCTGATTTACCACGTGCTCGGCGATGAAGGAAAACATCGTGAGGAAACCTGCATGTCTGAGAAATAAAATAAAAATTTCAAAAAACGTGAACTTCACCAACACCCATTGAGGCAGCGCGGCGAACGTTGCCCTAAAACCCTATCAGAAATTAGGAGAGGCCTGCCCAGCTGAGGAGTGCCCAGCATAGGGACGTATATAAGCTGTAACTTTAACTTTAATTATTGTTTAATTTAAATAAGACAATTATGTTTACCAATATTTTTCAGTAAATGTTTTCAAATATACTCGTTCTTTTAATATGTTCAGCTGTTTCAATACTGCGATTATTGGGCACTAAAAGATAGTTTGTAGAAGTAATTTGAACAGATGCTGCAGATGCAGCTGAAGAAATCAAATATTTAACAGCTATTTCTGATAGCACGGAAGTAAATAATAATACGCCTAAGCGATTAAAATAACATAAGGCTTATACCAACATCGAAGCGCTTATTTCGTCGTTTTCAGACACTTAATACACATAATCGCATCACTTTGATAAAAATCCACTTCAAACGATTATTTAAACGATAAAACAGGAGCAACCATCCGTCGATGGTCAAGGTCCTGCCAAAACTCACAGTAAGTAAAGTAGTACGAAGTTTCATAAATTATAGTGATTTTAATACCACAGAGATATACTTTACAAAATTACATTTCTTTTTAAGATAATAAGCAAATAAATAAACTGGGGAAAAATTAAAAACATAAATAAAGTATAGTAGATTGGGTCCATCAAGGATTAGAATTTAAGTTTACGATGGTGTTGTAGATTAAATGATTTACGTGAAAAAATAAAATATTCAATTATTTTAAAAAATATATCGACTGTCGTATATCTATATTTCAATATCAAACTTATGTTTCAATATATGTCGTCCAAAAATATTAAAAATAAATATCGATATTTCTAAATAATAACATAGATTTTTCGATTTATCGATATTTTATCAACAGTCCCAGTTCAAACGTGGAGCGTGGCCATGGGCGTTTGGTTTGCGTGACTCCTACAAAATATCATATATATATAGATAAATTAAATGATATTTAATAATATCTAAATCTTATTTAATATCATTTCCTGTCTATTAATATATATCTATACAAATACATTTTGTTTGAAGTGAAGTGTCTATTTGTAATGTCAAAATAACAGTTTTTTTACTAAATACATATGAAAGTACATACGGTACTTATAACAAAAACACAATTTTTAAAATCTTTGTCTATCTTTCTGTCTGTCTGTTTGTTCCGGCTAATCTCCGAATCCGCTGAGCCGATTTTGACGAGACTTTCAGTGGCAAATAACTGATATATGGAGGAACGTAGGCAACTTTTAATTTAGAAAAAGAATTAGGGTTCCGTGCAAAAAATTTAAAACCCATGAAATCCAATCGTAATAAATTACACGCGGGCGAAGTCGCGGGGAACAGCTAGTTAATAGATAGGAAATGATATTTTTAATTTATAGGAGTCACGCTAACTAAACGCGCACGGCTGCGGCTACAGCGATCGAGAAATGAAATCCATTCCGTATATAAGTGTGTATATATATATATATATATATATATATATATATATAACGTTTCCTATATATTAACACTTCAAAAGATATTTTTATTATATATTATATATTCTCACTTCAAAAGATACATTATTATTTAAATTTTTATTCATGATAAGGTCAGTATTAAGACACTTAAGAAATGGGTCAGATATTATGATAATTTTATTTATTATGGTGAATTTTATGTATTTAATAAATGTGTAATTTATTTTTATCTGTTTTTTTAAATTACCTATCTGTAGAGCGGGCGGCTCCCCACTGATACTAACTTGCACTCCGGTTACGGTGACCCCAAAAAAATCCGTGGGCATGGGCACATTCTAATGGTCTTATGATGACCAGATAATGCTTATCGGTTTTCAGTAACGGAAATAGTTAGGATGACCTAGCTTTTTACGTTTATCTAATTGAGCTCTCGACGTGTTACATACTAAAATAAAGTTGAAGCACCCAAACGTCACGAATTTAAATAAGTTAAACAAAATAAAATCCGTAAAGTTTGTTTTATTTAATGTGTAGTATTATGAGCCCTTTCAAATGAGCTCAAACACGATCGTTCTATCTAGTGCCGCCACTGAGAACCTATATCCACCTTCGAATTGCACCATCAAAAAGGTGAGGTCATAACAGCCACCTAGGTCTTTATGAGCCCTTTCAAATGAGTTCTAACACGATCCTTCTATCTAGTGCCGTCACTGAGATCCTATACCCACCTTCGAAATGCACCAACATAAAGGTAATATCATAACAGTCATCTAGGTCTCCATTTACCTATTTGAAAATGAGGTCAAACACGATGGTTCTACGTAGTAGCATCGCTGAGACCCTTTACCCACCTTCTGAGTCCACCATAAGGAAGGTGACATCATTACAATCACCTTGGTCTCCATCCTGTGTCAAACCAACTTCTCTAAATATATAAAATAATATAAAATCTAAACAGCATACAAATAATGTTATAAAAAAATATAAAATATAAATAAAAGCTACTAAGAAAGTATGTACTTACCAATAATGGAAACGAACTGAAGCCAGCGGATTACGGTGCGCCCGGAAAAATACGTGGGTTGCCGTCAGTTAAAAATTTCAACTTAAGATTTCACATTCACGATCAGTTTTGGATGTACGTCAGTTCAATTGAGCAGTTTAACAGACAGCACGCTCGAAAAAATCCGTGTGTTGTCTTCAGTTAAAAATTTCAACTTAATATTTCACATTCACGGTCAGTTTTTTGGATGTACGTCAGTTAAACTGATCAGTTTAACTGACCGTGAGTGGCCACCATAACTGACCGTGAGTGGCCACCATTACAGTGAATACCCGAACCGAAGGTATAGAAACTGTACAAAGGCAAAGCTTCTATGGAGCTATCAAAATTTTTACTTATTTTGGTAGGGTTGGCACAGGCAATGAAAATGTTTTTTCCAGGTCAAAATATGCGCGAAATTTTTGCTCCAGCAATTCAATAAACTTCAACAAACGCGATAAAATTGTCAGGAGGTATTATATGAAAACCCGATTGAACACTATCTTTATGAAATTCCTTGTAAAGACTGAAAAAAGAAACTTTTCCAATATTTATAAGTTGTTCAGATCTATTAACGTACAGTTTTATTTTCTCACAGTTGCCGACACACAGACTAAACCTTTTTTTTAGTAAAGATTATCGAAAAGATTATCATTTGTTCCTACTGTTAATACACGGGCAGTTTGCGCTGATGTTGTATTAAAGTACGGCAATCATCTGGTTTCATAAGTACATATCGAAATCGTATTAATATTTAGTATTAGGTCCTTACATATAAAATTAGCGTTTTGTCGTACTGACCACTTTGATCTGAAATATCTCCTGTTTGGTTAAGAATTCCAAATTCAAATTTATAAATTGATTTAGCTGGTACATTTAAGTTTTGAAAACAGTCATTTAAATTTGTTTTTTTGTCATTATTTTTTGCTTTGGCGTCGCTTATTACTGCACAATGGAAACCATGAAATATCGGTATATTTAAGAGTACGAGTTCTACTGTGGCACCAGTGCTGCAAAAACAGCTCGAAGGATTAATGATGTGTACGGCGCTGGTGTCGCAAAAGAAATCACGGTACGTTTTTGGTTTCAACGTTTTCGTTCTGGAAATTTCGACCTTCAGAACCAACCCCGTGGACGGCCGGAGACCAAAGTGGAAAATGAAGAATTAAAGGCTATATTGGAAACGGATTCATCACAAAGCACTTCAGAGATAGCTGCAGCCTGCGGGGTAAGTGATAAAACTGAATTAATCCACTTGAAGCAAATCGGGAAAGTAAAAAAACTTGAACGATGGGTACCTCATGAATTGAGTGAATCGAACTTGCAAACACGCGTCGACTTATGTGTTACTTTGCTCAACCGACACAATAATGAAGGGATTTTAAATCGAATTATTACTTGTGATGAAAAGTGGATACTGTACGATAATCGGAAGCGCTCGTCGCAATGGCTGAACCCAGGAGACCCAGCCAAATCCTGCCCTAAATGAAAATTGACTCAGAAAAAGTTACTGTGAGTGTTTGGTGGACTAGCGCCGGTGTCGTTCACTACAGCTTTCTAAAATCTGGCTAAATGATTACGGCAGATATCTATTGTCAGTAACTGCAAACCATGAAGGAAGAACTAGCTGCTAAACAACCGAGATTGGTCAATCGCTCTAGGCCACTGCTGCTTCACGACAACGCAAAACCACACACTGTACAACAAACAACCACTAAGTTAGACGAGCTACAATTGGAATGTCTGCGACATCCACCGTACTCCCCGGACTTTGCTCCAACAGATTACCATATTTTCCGGAATTTGGACAACTTCTTACAAGTCGGTCATTTGTATCCATGACAGGGGGATACATTCAAAGATATATCTTTATCTTTGTGTCTCCGCAGCTTTGGTGGCTTTGGTGCTGGGGCAGCACCTAAACCTACAAAATAGTTATATCTAACATACTATTACGCACAGTCCTGAGTTACCTGTATCCATCGACTTCCTGTATGTCTTACCAGGTCGTCACTCCATCCAGTGAGTGGCCGCCTTACACTTCGTCTACCGATACAAGGCTGCCACTCGAGAACCTTTCTTCCCTAACGGTTGTCGGTTCTTCGTGCTATATGACCGGCCCTTTGCCACTTCAGCTTACTAATGCATTGGGCTATGTCGGTTACTGTGGTTCTACTGTTTTTTTTTTTTTTAATTTAAACTCAATATCGTTTTATGACTTCAAAATGCTAAATCTCTTTCTTTTTTTATTAATTAATAACAGCACCAATGTAAGCAATTATTTTACATGTCTTACGTAAGAAGAAATAAATGAAACATGTAAACATTCAATAATATGTTACCTAAATCTAAATCAGGACACATATTTTAACGATGTTTTGGATTTTCCCTCTGCTGTGGTATTAGCATGACACACTACATCATGACCTATGTAAAATTTGAACTACCTATCATTAATTTAAATATTATTAGATGCACATACATATGAGGAAAGAGAATCACGTTTAAGATTAATTATTTTCCTCGGTATAAAAGGAGTTCCAAGGAAACCTTTATATCACAGTTGCAAAGTAGCTAAGTTTGAAGCCAGAACAAACAAAATTAAAGGTATTTTACCTTAAATTAAAATGTTTACAAAATTCGCTCTGTGTGTGTTTCTTGTCGTGAGCCTTGAATTGAGTGTAGCACTTCGTAAGAAGAACGTTGCAACAAAACTTACAACGGTTAAACATAGGCCAATATTACCTGTAGATTCAGAAGAAAATGGCCTAAATAACAGATTTTTAATAAAGGATGGATCCTGTCCATTGGGCTACATTAGAAGAGGCAGTATGTGTTTTCCGAAGGACTGATCCAGCGTGTCGACTGTCGTTGTGCTTAGTGACTAGTGCGAATAAAAATTGTAAATGTAAATAAAAATTATGTACATATTATAACAAAAACTTTTTTTTATAATATGTACATCATTTTGTACTTACGAAATAAATACGTTAAAATAATACTTGTTAATACTTCTTTGAAAATCCTTACCTTACACTTTAAGTTTTTCCTTATACTTTAATCGTTTAAATAATAGTGGCTTACCAATCAATGTTTTAGTGATTTCTTCTTTTCTAAGGTTGTATTTAAAAAGAAAAGAAAATCCTTTATATTAGATTTATGCAATGTTTTAAAAATAAAATCAATGCAATTGCCAAATATCTTACTAAAGTAAGAGAAATATTAAAATAAAATAAATAGGTGTAAAGAGAATGATTAAGTAAGTATACTTTTTACCACAAAGAATATTCATAGCAAAGTTAGCTTCATTTTATAAAACTGAAGTGACAAACGAACTTACAGTTCACCTTTTTTTTTATAGGAGAGGGGGCAAACGAGCATGCGGCTCACCTGATGGTAAGTGACTACCGCCGCCCATGAACAACTGCAACACCAGGGGAACCTGATGGTAAGTGGCTACTGCGGCCCGCGTACAGCTGCAACCAACGTCAAACTAAGAAGCCTGCCTTGTCATCCCTGAAGACTAGCACCGTCTATCTAACTATACCGTCTAGCATAGTTCACAAACTCAATAAACTCTACCAGATCAGACAGTTTACCTTATTATAAAATAACTAACGCGACATCAATAGTGAAAATATCAATATTAACCTCAAACGTAAATCTCAAATCAATCAAAGGTTTTACTGGTCTTAACTTTAATAGTCATTAAGCAACGTTAATGAACCGTTAAGAGTGAAACTTTTTAAATCTATACTAAGGAGCGCCTTAAGTAACCGTTAAACGTCTCTGAGTGCGGCAGTAAGACAATGCTTCACAGTGTGTAATCATACTGGCTCTCTACACCAGTCGAGAACACAACAATCCGGCCATTGTTATTTGGCAGCAGTAATAGGTAAGGGGCTGGTACCTACCCTGACGGAATCCTAGTCAGAAAAAAGAGTCCTACCCAAAAGTAGTTTGGTTTAAAGATAGTTGGCCTTTAGTGAGGGAAGTAGAAAAAAGACGGAAAGAACTATTTAGTGGGAGAGGTCCATGTACACCAGAACTGTTGTCAACTGTTATGACATTTCTTTAACGTTGAACGATCTCGTAAGTAAAATTGTCACTTTTAATATTTTGCTAGGTATATTATTACATCTATATATATATATATATATATATATATATATATATATATATATATATATATATATATATATATATATATATATCTATACAAATAAATAAAATTGAAGTGTCTGTTTGTAATATCAAAATAACAGCTTTTTACTAAATAGATATGAAAGTGTATACGGTACTTAAAACAAAAACACAATTTTTAAAATTTTTGTCTGTCTGTCTGTTTGTTCCGGCTAATCTCCGAAGTGGCTGGACCGATTTGACGGGAATTTCACTGGCAGATAGCTGATGTTATAAGGAATAACTTAGGCTACTTTTATTTTAGAAAAAGAATTAGGGTTCCGCGCAAAAAAATTCAAACCCTAAATTAAACGCGGGCGAAGTCGCGGCGAACAGCTAGTATATATAAAATCGAAGTGTGTGTTTCTAATATTGGAAAAACTGGCTACTATTAAGCTCAGTGGCTTATTTGAATGCTGTTAAGACAAAAATAACCATTTTTAAAATGTTTGTCCGTCAGTCTGACCGGGTTAATCTTCGGAATGGCCGAACTGATTGAGAACACTGTGAACATAATGCCAAGAGGGCCAAATGCCAATCTATATAGTCTATACTTTATACAAAAGACTTGAAGGTTCTTTTAAAAAAAAACGAAAAATTTATAAAATTAGTGGTCTTTCACTATCTTAAGTCTAAATAACGCTACGTTGATATCCAGGCAAAGTCGGGGCTGGTCTTGAATAATTGAAGTGTCAGCATGTAGTCAAAAAATGACTGTCTGCTATTAATTGTGACGTGACGTGATGTTGACATCGTAGAGCCATGCTACAACTGTATATTGTGGTTGTAACTCGAATGGGTCGGCTCGACCGGGGAAGTTCCACGCTCTCACAAAATACCAGCGTAAAATAGCAGCTTAACACTGCTGTGTTTCGTATGGTGAATGTAGAGAACCGGAGACCCTTTTTACTGGAAATGAGGTATTCCATATTAGTTCTCAGGGGCGGCAACGCATTTGCATTTTGATTCTTAATCGAGGATAAATGCAGATGTCTATTGGTCCACGAATGAACTGTGTGCTCGTTTATAATTTTTGTTCTATAAAAAAATATATATGTGGTAGAGCCACGCTGTAGCTATATTATGGTGCAGCATGAATGGTTACCACGGTCCCTCAGAATATCAACGTAAAATAACAGCCTAATGCTGCTGTGATTCGTATAGTGAGTGTAGAGAACTAGATACCCTTTTACTGGAAAAGAGGCAAGCCATCTTAGTTCTCAGGGGTGACAACGCATCTGCATTTTGATACTTAATCGAGGATAGCTGTAGATGTCTATGGGCCACAACATACACTTACCATCAGGTTGGCCGTATACTCGTTTGTCACACTTATGCTATTAAAAATCCTCAGGGGGTTATTTCGACCTTTTCGAAATTTTTGTCTGTTTGACTGTCCGATATCTTCCGTAATATCTTCGGAATGGCTAAACCAATTGTGATGAAACTTCACGAACAGATTAAGAGCGATGCCAGGAGTGATCTAGCCTTTATTTTTATCCGAAAAACTTGGCGATTTTATTTAAATCGAAAAATAGATAAAGAAATGGCATTAATGGACACCGCCCAGCGGAAGCGGGTCGTACATAGAAAATGTCAAAGCCCTGCGATCGGTCACCATACGATTCATTCATTTATTCAATACAGCCTATCAAAGTCCACGCTTAAACATAGCTCCCCATTGTGTATTCTTATTGAAAGCCATTTTTTACTTTTACTACTGGTTCAAAAGGACCAACAAGAAACACAGCGGGACTTTTTTTAAGTCTGATTACTAAGTTGTTGGTACTGGATGTTTCAACACGTGGGACAAAATCCGTAAGAAAATTTTTATTTACATTTCAGTATAGATTATAAATAATACTTATTGAAAGTCACTTTTTATTTTAATTACCACTGGTTCGAAAAAAAACCTCTGTTCTGGGAAGAACCAGCAAGAAACCCACATGTTACACAATTAACCACACAAAACAAATTAGAAATAGCTTAGTAGCGATCACCTCATTCCCAGGAGTTATTATCATCCATAATTTCTTTAATATTATAATACCTAACCCTTTTTATACAGACTTTGTTTAATAAAGTTTTTGAACTTTGAGCAGGTCAAAATTTGAACTGAATGGTGATAAAATAAATGTAATAATTTTCATAGATTAAACGTTTATAATTCATGACAGTCGATATTGGTGACGAGGTGACTACTATAGCGACAGGGAAGCAGCATGAACTGGGTGAGAGTATCGGAACTGCACTCAACGCGACCATCGTAATCAGAAGAAACATACAACAACATTAAATTGACTGTTGTTTTTCCTCATATAGGGTAAGCAGTATAATGATTGGCCCTTTAAGCGGATTTCTACTTGTAAGTGGTTAATTCTCGTAAATAAACAAATTTGTTATATTTTTTATTGTTTTGTTGGATTTTAGTTTAGATAGCCATAAATAAAATAACGCATTACGTTTAAAAAGAAATGTTTAATTAAGTTAAAAACCTAATTAAATTTTTTTCTAGGGAATGTTACAATCATTGGCACTTTAGCATAGTGAATGGCACTGTAAATTAAGTATAATCATTGGCACCATTGGTAGTCTTAAAAAGTTATACCCAGATCTTTCTAAGCTCCATCTTATTGTTATAACACTTATTTTGAACAGATCTTCTTCAAAAATTCTCCTTAGATCTTCATCTGAAAGCGGTTTCGTTTGTCTACCATGTTTTTTTCTTTCTTCGTATACATTTTTGATGTGACTTTTTTAGTAAACCTTTCGTATTTTCTTGATATTTTGTAGAAATAGAACTTTATTTCGGTATTTTGGATTAAGCATTTAGAGAGTATTATAATGTCAGAGTTTTTGGCTTCGTTCTTCTTGTTTTGTTTGTCAGTTTGTTTCTATATTTCGCTGACTAATTCAAATCTGCATTTTCCATTTGTGCCCCATTTTCCATTATTTTTTTAGCTCCGCTGCTTCACTTGTTAGCACAAAATAACGGCGTTGTTTACCTGCTTTTTGCTTTTTGATACGTATTTGGCAATGGAATATACTCTATAAATATTTTAGGGCTTTCTAAAAGATTTTAATTTATTTCGACATCCACAATCACCCATTCACCTCCAACAAATTCTAAATTTGCTGCCTAGTTGATGAAAAACCTAAGGGTTAGTTTTCTTTCTGATACTCACCAATAATCTCTGCAGGTTGTATACGCTCTGGTACTGATAATACCATTATTAAGTGAAAGGATACAAGGCAAATTTGATACAGGTATTTCTGATTCAGTAGTTATTCTTAAAATATTAGGTAATTCGGCGTAATGGCAAGGAACGGTGATCATCTAAAATGGCTTGCTGTGGTTTCGAGGGCACCGGACACTTTGTTTAATCCACTTTCTCTGGACTAAATGGGCACAACCCACATGTCTCAAAACCATTTCATAATGTAGATTTATTTCAATATGGTAAAAGTCTTGCTAATATAGGCCCGCATCTCTTTTAGTAACCTTTTTGTCAAATTGTTTGTCCGTCATTCGAAGACAGGTTTACGCCACATATCTTTGGTGGGCCGAAATGCAGTGATATCAGCTGATTGCAATAGTCGCGTTGCATTCAGGTTAAGGGCTATAAGTATTATGGCGAGACTTGGGCAAAGTTGCGCCGTATTTAAGATAGTAAATAACCATCTACTACTATCAGGCACTAACTTTTGAACGTCTGATCACATTTTCTATAGGGGGAAAGTAATAGGTTTTACCGTCTACTCCAAAGAACAGTGATGCAAGATTTCGATTAGGCATGATCCACCTCATAGACGTTTTATTCTCCCTCTATAAAACGGTTTAGTAGGTATGGGGTATTTATTCAAAAACCTCACATCACTGACATTTTTAGGACATCGAAAAATGTGCCAGTACCAGGTCGGCTTTTCAGCTTGTTAGTTTTTTTTTACTTTACTTATTTAGTGGGAACTGTAAATTCGCGCGTGAAATATTAAATGTTAGTGCGGCAGTTATTTTTCTAAAACGCCCTCTCTTAATAGCAGTATTCTTCATCAATTCAATATATGAAAAAGTTCAGTCATAATCATTGGCACTTCTCAAAGGATATAGTCATTGGCAGTGTCAAGAATAGATTTTGGACAAAAGAAAGAAAGTATAGTGATTGACATATATGCCAATGATTATGTAGTCAAACAAAGTAAAGTATAGTCATTGGCACAATTAAAAAACCGATGCTTCTATTTCACAACGATAAAATAACGTTTAATATGCTTTAATGAAGTAAATTGATTAAAATAGACAGAAACTTGCATATAAACTTACCTAAAAATCACATTTTTGTCTCTAAATCTAGCCTCATAACCTTAACTTTTTGTTAAATTTTAACGGATTTGTCCGCACACATTTTTAAAACAGCCCTTATAGAAAAATAGTTGATGCTTTAAATATAAATGTGTATTGTTAGTATAAGTAATTATATATCTTAGCAATATCTGTGTAGCTGTGATATAGAAAAAGGAAAACATTCTTAATATTTAGATTAAAATAGCAAAGTGCCAATCATTGTAGGAGTGCCAACATTAGTACTGTTTCCTATTTAGGTTTTCCTGTAAAATTGTGCGTATTTTTCAACCGACTTCAAAAAAAAGGAGGAGGTTCTCAATTTTTTTATGTGTGTTACCTCAGAACTTTTTTCTACTTGAACATCCATCGACTTCTCTTACTAGGAGTTGAGGACCGACCTACACTTCGCTTACTGGTACGAGGCTGCCACTCGTAAACTTTCTTGCCCTTCGCACATCGGTTCTTCGAGCTATATCGCCGGCCACTTCACAGCTTACTGATAAATTACTTATTAATAATAATCTTTATTTCCATATTTTCCATATATATATCAGTTAACAATATGTCTATTTATAAACTACATAGGAATATTTCATCTTATAACATGAAAAATAGCATCCATTGCCGAACTAGGCCAAAACCTGTATTTCAGCATATGGCGCCACTCCCCAGACATAATAAACATAAATTATTTATTTAAATTATAGAAAATTTACAAAACTTTGTTCTTTATATTACAGATGTGGTATAAAACAAAAAGTAAAATTGAAATTAAAAATATATATGGGTAAGGCTCAAATTTTTCGCGCACTATCTAAAAATGCGCTGTCCGAGAAATTGAAGAGAAGAAATAAAATATCAAAAATAATAAATACTTTATTTTTATTATTAACTCAAGGAAATTAGCTATTTTTCATCGTGTTTGTTTTTTTTATTTAAATGTTATTCCATAATATCCCTATTTTATAATTAAAAATAATAATGTTCATAATTTTCCTCCCATACAATTTGTTGATGTCCGTGTACGTACACTTTTCAAAAACTATTCGAAATTTTTGAGAAACCGCTGTTGTTTTAGTCTGTGTATTTTATGCCCTACAGAATATGAAAGGTTTAATTTTACTAAAACAAGCTAATTATATTATCAACGCGTTTTGATTATATATTTATTAATTTCGAAATGTCCTAAATTTCAATCCAGTGTGACACTTCAGTTGTGCAACGCTGATTTGGGATTTATTTATATTCTACCATGGAACTGCGCATATAGTTAAAGTGGCAACACAGGCCCATGAAATTGGACTAACTTCTGGATGCTTCCGCCATTTTGTTTTTGCGTGAGATGGATGAACGTGTCGGACCTTGCTACGTGTCATTAAGAAATTGTAAGTTTACTTTGTTATATTTTCGAAATTGAAATGGTTTTCCTGATTTAAGAGAGTAAATCATATCTATCATGTATTTAATTGTCAAAATATAACAATTAGAATGAGCAATATAGTAAATTTCATGAATTATGATGTTTTTTAGGCTAAGTTGTGTAGAATATTTGATCCGTTGTGCGACGTATGACACGAAATTGTGTGACGTGTCACAATGGAAATCGTAAAGCTGTGTACCTATAAACTTTCTACTCAATTTATGAAATCATATTAAAATGCTTGAGAATTTTTTTTTAATCTATTGATAATCAATATTTTTCAGATGCCTTTGTCCGTGGCTGAAAGATGCCGAAGGTACCGCGAAAACCTTAGACAATCTCCATTCAGAAAAAGAAGTATGCTGAGAGAACAAAGCATAAAACAATTAAAAATTAGCGAATATGAGTAAACATGAAAAAATATCGCAATGAGAAAGCAATGGCGGGTAGCTAAAAAAGACGAAAAGATGGAAAAGCTAGTCGTACCCAATATTGATAATAGGCAACGTCGCAAATATCGTAGTAAATTACTACGTGAAAACACAGCAAACACAAACACAACAACCCAGACGTGCCTGAACTATATAAAATAAGAGAAATATTAGTAATTTACGTAATAAGAGACATATTAGTATAAAATAAGAGATATATTAGTAAGATACTACCAAAGAAAGAGCTGGAAATATTGCGTAGGCTTTATTGATAAGACTGAAATCAAATATGTGAAATCAAACACTTTTTATGAAGTTCATTTTGTAAAGACAATTAAAGAACAAGATCGTAATATAAAATTCACAAAAATACCGAAAAATAAAGATATTGAAATTGTTACCAACGTATATAATAGTTAAAAAAGTTAAATTAACTGCACTTGAGAAATCAGGAGAGTACAGTTTAACTGAAGATTGTGACGAAATATTTAAGAGTATACAACTCTCAATATATTACATTTTTCGATACTGTTAACATCTTGTATCATCTCATCTAGACTCTTTTTTTAATAAATATTTTTGAATTTTGCATATTATATTAGTTTTATTTAATAGTATACCCCAATAATTATGTAGGTAATTAAGTACTTACGTCCACGGTATACCCGGATCACAGGATCAGGTCCGCCATCTCGCACTATGCAATCGTAATGAGCTAAGACCATGTAATTGACCTCCCTCACTATTTCAAGGGGTATATTCTAGGCAGCCGTTTCCCGTTAGTAGTGACGTAAGTATACTTAATTATTATTATTGATTTATAAATAAAATTAAAACAAACAGTTTATGTACAAAAATATTTTACAACCCATGTGCACTACACTTTACAAATTCCGTTGTACAACTTTTTTTCTTTTTGACACATTCCGTTGTAATTTCCATTGTGTAACTGCGCAAAAAATTTGAGCCTTACCCATATATATATATATATATATATATATATATATATATATATATATATATATATATATATATATATATATATGTAAAATGTACCTCTTTTGTATATGGTGCTAGTGTACGTGTGTATGTGGATGTGTGTGAGTGTGAGTGTGGTGTGTGTGTGTGTGTGTGTGTGTGTGTGTGTGTGTGTGTGTGTGTGTGTGTGTGTGTGTGAGTGTGTGTGTGTGTGTGTGTGTGTGTGTGTATGTGTGAGCGCGTGTAAGAGGGTGTGTACAAGGTGAAGAATACAGTTTAATGAATACCTTAAGTTACCTAACAATAGAAATTCGAGCACTGTCCATAATAACTTAGCTCTGCACTGTCAAGAGATCTTCCGTTTCATCATATCCTAGAGTCAGTAACCAAGATGTTATTTTCTTTTTGCATTGCTTTATATGTAGGGAGTAAACTGGAATAATTTTATTAACTTTGTTATACACAAAAGGACCTAAAGCACAGTAAAATCTCCGAACAAATGAAGTATGAAACTGTTTTAGTTCACAAGGTCTGACTATTCTGGAGTTTATACATTTTTGAGGATCAAAAATCACTTCACTGTGTTGTTTCAAGATTATACCTAAGATAAACAGTTGTCTGACGGTAAGGACTTCACAATTTTCAAAGAGAAGTTTGGTTGGGAATAAGAAAGGTCGAAAAGTGCTTACTTTGAGTACTGCACGCTGGGCAATTTCTAAGCAGATATTAGAATTATTATTTAAATAACTTATTATGCGGAATTATTTTTAAGCCTAAGTATGTAAATTAAGATAGAACTTCTGGTCTAAGAGCCAGTAAAAGCGGCAGACTTACGGTATTTCAATAAGTTTCACGTTTTTTTCAGTTAATCTAGCTTCTATAACTGGTAGTGGGTTTCCTTTGTTATACCGTAAAATATGTACAAGGCTGTCTCGACATTTAGTTGCTAAAAATGTGGAAGGGTTGTCACAAAAATATTTCCTTAAATAATAATATCATAACATTATAGTTTTATCAGTATTCCTCATAATAATATGTTTTTCTATACAAAGATACCAACTAATTACTACTTTACAGAACTAGTTGCGTTCCGTAGCTTCACCTGATTCGTCGTGATGGAAACAAAGGCTTGTGCTGGTAGGTACCTACCTAATTATACTATATTTTACCTATATAGAATCTCAGGTATTCCGCTTCAAATATTGGGTAGGGGTTTGAACAGAATAAATAAAACAGTTTAAAATTATACGTTGTTTCTGTTTATTCAACCGCTTCGTTACAGATGTGCAACCAACAAATATTTACGACAGTTACTATTGGGTTTTTAATTGGCTTTTGTTGAATTTAATGATATAATGAATTCTCATCCTTACATATAATTCAATTAAAAATCGTAATGGAAAGCAATCACATGGTTATTAGAATTCAATTATATTTAAGGCGTCATACAATCTTTTCCCAATATTTCAAAATAATGCCGAGTAATATTGTGTTGTTGAGTGACACTGAACGCGTGCAACTGATTCCGTGTAAGTGACTACTCTTATCTACGTACGTGGCACTCCTAAACAGGCGTACCGGTACGCAAGGGAAGCCGACCGGTACTACCGTCAGTGCTACCAGATGAAAATTGCAAGCTTCCGCGTAAGCAGACTAAAATTACCGTGTTTTAAGTATAATTACCTTAGATTCATTTTGAAATTACAGTGTATATTACCGTGTCAATGTAAAACAAAACACAACTTTTGATGATATTTTTTTATTAGAAACAAAATTTTCTTCTAAAAGTTCCACTCCTTGGTCATAAATTGACGAAGTCATTTTTGTAATGATGTCTTTCGATGGTGTAATATCAACACAATTTCCATTTCCGTGAATAGATTGTTTAGCCAAAGTGTTTCCATTTAATAGTCTTCGTAATTAGTATATTTCTTTTCTTCGTTTTGATATCATTGGATACAGCATTGGAGTGGGACAAGAAGAGAATGTCCACCATAAATTAAAATATAAATATATTTTTTCCACTTTGGCCCTCCAGCTAAGCTATATGTGAACAATAAAAAAATTACTTAACTGTTTGTACCAAGAAAGAGGCGATCAAAATAATTTAAAATTAATAAAATAACATAAGCCAATCATATTTAAACTTTTGTAATGCTCACCTTTTTTCCAAGCTTTTATTATTTTGGAGGATGTTGGTCCAGTTTCGGTATTAGTCTCGTAACTATCACTATCACGTTCTTCGCTGCCCATTATGATCTCGTATTGTACGATTTTGTTAAGAAAAATTTTATGCACTGTAAACAGCAAAAAATTATTTAAATAAATGTAATTCCATTCATTCGTTATTATACATAGGCTGCACTAAAAGTATCGGGAATGGAATATTTCCACTGTTCCTGTTATATTAAAATCTTTTTAATTGAAAAGTCCTTGGTTTTTTAAAATTGAATACCATTTATTTATTTAAAAAAAGATTCTCGGTCTTGTCACAAGGTTTTGTCAAACTTGTTTAGTCGTTGAGAAAATGGAATTGACTCGAGAAAATTCAAGAGCGATGATTTATTATGACTTTCGAAGTGGTTTAACACAAAAACAGTGTGTGGACCGGATGATTTCTGCATTTGGTCCCATCCAAAACCACAATTTATCGCTGGTTTGCTGAATTTCAACGTGGACGTGTCAAGCTCAGTGAGGATCCCCGTCAAGGTCGTCCAAAAACTGCAGTCACCCAAGAAAACGTTGATGCTGTGCGTAAGCTGATTGAGGAAGATCGACATGTGACATACCGCGAAATTCAGGCAACTTTAGACATTGGCATGAGTCAAATACAAATAATCTTGCATGAAAAATTATGTGTAAAAAAGTTGTTTTTCCGATGGATACCGCATTCGCTCTGTGAAGAGCAAAAAGCGGCTCGCGTTACTTGGTGCGTCAGAATTCTCGAAAGATTCCACGCAGGATCCTCAAATACTCGTCAGGTGACGAATCCTGGATATACGCGTAAGAACCCGAAACAAAAAACCAGTCACGAGTTTGGGTGTTCGAAAATGAGCTAAAGCCAACAAAAATTGTTCGTTCACGGAGTGTTGCAAAAAAATGATGGCCACGTTTGTCTCCAAAACCGGCCATGTTACGACTATTCCTCTTGAGGGACAAAGAACGATTAATGCGGAATGGTATGCTAGCATTTGTTTGCCACAGGTCGTTTCTGAACTCCGTAAAGAGAACTGCAACCGCTCTATAATTTTCTTATATATATAAGTCTTATATATATATTTCAAGAATCTAAATTGAAGAAAATTGACGGCTCCGTGGCGCAGTGGCTTAGCAATCAGCTGTTGCGCTGGGGGCCGCGGGTTCGAATCCCGCACGGAACAAGTATTTGTATGGCCTACAAATATTGTTCCGGGTCTGGATGTTTGTCCTTGTGCAATTTATGTTTGTAAACTGCCTCCACGACACAGGAGAAAATCCTAGTGTGAAGGTAACGTTTTAAAAAAAAAAAAAACTGCAACCGCCGCATCATCCTTCATCACGACAATGCGAGTTCTCACACCGCACACAGAACAAAAGAGTTTTTAGAGCAAGAAAACATAGAATTATTAGACCATCCGCCGTACAGCCCCGATCTAAGCCCTAATGATTTCTACACTTTCCCTAAAATAAAGAATAAATTACGTGGACAGAGATTTTCATCACCTGAAGAAGCTGTGGACGCCTACAAAACGGCCATTTTGGAGACCCCAACTTCAGAATGGAATGGTTGCTTCAATGATTGGTTCCATCGTATGGAAAAATGGGTC
Source organism: Parnassius mnemosyne (assembly GCA_963668995.1). Taxonomy (NCBI): domain Eukaryota; kingdom Metazoa; phylum Arthropoda; class Insecta; order Lepidoptera; family Papilionidae; genus Parnassius; species Parnassius mnemosyne. The sequence continues at coordinate 30,052,724 of CAVLGL010000057.1, read as the reverse complement.
AAATTTCGCGGAGAATACTTCGAAAAACAATAAATACATTTTTAAATAGTAATGTTGTGTCACTTCCTTGATTCCCGAAAAACCACTACCAGAAAATCTTTTTCATTTTGACGGATTTTTTTACCAGACAAGCAATGAAATGTTTGGGGATTTCCCTAAAAGCGGCGGCCGGTATTAAGACTAACTAATTAAAATATGCGTTTTGTTTACGAATTTTTTATAATTTTGGATTTAAATTCGACTATTATTTATACGATAATTTATATTAAAAAAAGACTGTAGAAAATGACACGGTAATAGATCATTACCGTAGACTGTGTTTTAGTAAAAAATACCGCGCATTTACGGTAATTACCGTGTATCTGGTAACACTGACTACCGCAGATGTCACGGGCAGGAGGGGGGACTCCACTCTCCATCATACCGCGCCCCGTCATTACTCCGTCTAGTTGCCGAGTTGACACAGTATTAGTATTTATTACACTTTACACTTTAGTTTGACCGGCGGTTGATATCGAGACGCTCAGGTGTAAAGGTGTAAAAAAATGACCGAAAAAACGTAGTAATGAGTCTGCCTCTTTGACATATTGAAATATTCAATAAAAGTTACTGAAAAATAACATCGGCAGACACCTATCGCGATTCCAAAGTCATGGCAGAATGGTTGACAAGTACAATTTTTCCTTTATAATTTACGTAATTTTAATAAAGCTGCAATATATAGGTACATATATGTTGTTGATAATATTATTTGACATACATATATATTTTGCATGGCAGACATATATTGAGATTCTATCCCCCAGGCAGACAATGAACTTCAATGGTGTCCATAAGCGCGTACCATATCTCTCGCTCTAATCCAGTATTTTTTTTTCAATTTTTGTTTGGATAGAAGATCTAGATCTAGATCTAAGGCCATGTCTGAATTTTATTTTATTCATAACAAAAGAACATCTGCCCTTGGTAACGGTTATAATAAATATTTTTAGTGTACTTTTTACTTTAGTAGAGAATCATGAAGGAATCCCTGAAATTTCTCAGATTCCTGAAGTAGGCAGTTCATCGGGAGAGGTAATTCCAATAAATGTGGGTCGTTTTTGTTTTTTTTTTTTTGTAACAAAGTAAATAAGTAAGTAGTAGTAGTAAGTAACTAAGCAATTGGTTTTGCATACGAAACTTGTTTTTTATATTATATGGGGTAAACGAGCATGCGGCTCTCCTGATGGTAAGGGACTAACGCCACCCATTAACAACTGCAACACCAGGGAAATTGCAGGAACGGCCGGCCTTTTAGAAAGGAGTAACCTCTTTTCTTGTAGGTCCCTAAGTCTTATCGGTCCAGAAAATTCGCCGGTGGTAAACAATTCCATAAAGAGGTTGTTCGTGGAAGAAAACTACTAGTAAAACACACAATAGTGGACCACCGAGCATCCAGATGGTGTGCATGGTATCGTGAGTTTTGTCGCGATATGCGTTCGTGATATTTGGCGGCTGGAATTTATCCGAACAATTTCTTAGAGTACTCCCCGTGGTAGATGCGATAGAAAATGTAAAAGGATGCAAGATCCCTTCGCAGCGCCAGTGAATCGAGTCGATTAGAAAGAACTCGGTCATCGACGATTCGACTGCTGTTGAAGCTACTGGATAAGGGTACGGTATTAACATCAATGGCGAGTACATCACTCACCTTTGATTTGCCGACGATATAGTCCTTATGGCAGAATCGCTGGAATACCTAAACGCAAAGGTCAATGACCTCAATAGTGCCTCCCAACGGGTAGGTCTTAAGATGAACATGGACAAAACATAGATTATGTGTAACGTCAACACCTATGCCGGTAGTTGTTGGGAGCACTAAGCTCGAATTTGTTGAAGAGTATGTTTACCTGGGACAAATAGTCCGACTAGGTAATTCCTGATTCAACTCGGCCGCGCCGCGTCCGGTACATTACGACACATTTTCTCGTCAGGTCAAAACATGAAAACGAGATTGTACAATCAGCGCGTGTTGCCAGTGATGGCTTTGATGTGAAGTGATTGAAATACCGAAGGTCTGCCGCTCACTGTCTTTTACACCACAAATACTAGTCCATCTCTCTGCCTACGCCTATGGAAAATAGGTGTAAGGGTTTATGTTCCTACGTGAATTATTACAAAATATATAAAAAAATAATTGAATCCTTTTATCCTTTTTTTTATTATTTCTTTTTATAAAAAAATACTAGTAACGCTGTTAAACATTAGTAATATTTCCCTTTTAACCACTTCTGGTAAGCTTTAAATGCTTGTATTAGAAGTGGTTCGCGACAGTAGTCGAATGGTGGATTCGAACCCACGACCTTTCGAGTTCGCAGTCCGTGCCCTGCCATTAGGCTACTGACGCTTTATTATTATTATTTTTTTATATTCCTGTCCTGTAAGTGTTGTGTACATTAACCAGATAACCTTCAAACTACGTACATAATTACGTTTAGGTACGATCCGTTTAAGTACGAAATTTCATTAAAAGTAACTGGTATACTTTACTTATTTTGCACAGACCAACAAAGAAAGAAAGAAAGAAAGACAGTACACTACGTACATTTAACAAACGCTGAAACTATGATGGAACCGAAAACTTTGCCATCTTTGGCTTCAACACATATGTGGGATAGTCAAGCACTAGCATATATTAGTAAAAAAAACACGCACTCACGCGTACATCTTTCTTCTTTATTTATCATCATATAAAAATACACATATGCACCTAAAGCAGTTATCATCATCATCATCATTACAGCCCTTCACAAGTCCACTGCTGAACATAGGCCTGCCCCAAGGAATGAACAGTCCTGAGTTACCTGCGTCCATCGACTTTCTGCATGTCTTACCAGGTCGTTACTCCACCTAGTGAGTGGCCGCCTTACCGTCTTCGTCCACCGATACAAGGCTCCCACTCGAAAACCTTTCTTTCCTACCGGTTGTCGGTTCTTCGTGACCGACCCATTGCCACTTCAGCTTATTAATCCATTGGGCTATATCGGTTACTGTGGTTCTACTGCGGATATACTCATTTTTAAGTCTATCACACAGAGAAACCCCGAGCTTAGCCCTCTTCATAAACAGCGGAGCGACCTTGAGCTTCCTCATACAGCCAGCAGTGAAGTACCACATCCAAGATTCATAAATCATCAATGGCAACACGCACTGGTTGTACAATCTTGTTTTCAAGTTTTGAGGTATACCTGACGAGATGTCTCGCTATATCCCAAACGCAGCCCAGCCCAGTTGAATCCGTGGATTGACCTCTCGGCAGGCCTCTGTCACTCTTACTACCTGCGTGAAATAATTACCTACAATCGTGAGGCGCCCTAGGCTACATACGCCATAGAGCAAATACACTATGTAACAACGCATGACAATTTACGGGGTGAGGGGATGTTAAGCCCCGCCCACTTTACTATTTTTCATCTACCGATAAATAGTAAAACTACTCGAATCATTCCATATCGATGTTGCAATGTAGTTTAGCTACCTTGGCGATAGATGGCGGCCTGTTCACAAAATGATTATAAAATGATTTTTACGTGGTTGAGCCATGCTGCAGCTATATTAGTAGTATAGTTGTAGCACGAATGGGTCGGCTCGACCGGGGAAGGACCACGCTCTCACAGAAACAGAAAACCAGCGTAAAATAGCAGCTTAACGCTGCTGTGTTTCGTATGGTGAGTGTAGAGAACCTGAGACCCTTTTTACTGACAAAGAGGCATTCCATCTTAGTCCTCACGGGTGACAACGCATCTGCATCTTGAGTCTTTATTGAGGATAGATGTAGATGTCTATGGGTCACAGTAACCACTTCCCATCAGGTGGACTGTGTGCTCGTTTGTCGCCCTATCCTATAAAAAACACTATAAAAATAATATTTTGGCGATTAAAAATTCTTTAGGTCTGAATACAAAACAAATTTCAACACCTTCGTATGATTATTTTACCAATACTGAACTCTACGTAACTTTATATTTTTAGTTCCCATGACACAAAGTGTCGCCATCTAGTGTCGATTATATTTAATTGCATTTGAAAGCCGACGCAGATATTTTTCTAGAACCTTTTTAATAAATTAGGTATAAAATTACTTACAAATGAAAAGTGATGCCATCCATAGCATCAGAGTGTCTATTTGAGTAGTTTTTACACGATGAAACACAGGACGTCATCGTTTTCTTCTTAATACTACGAAAATACACCGATTTGCGATTTTCGACACATAAGTACACAGAACGAACCAGGACGAACGCTGACAGTATACTAAGTAAGGCTACGCCCACTGTGATGACGTCAGGATCTAGTTAGAATCACACTGCACAGTTGCTTATGCCATCTCTTTGTATTTGCCACGAAATATATTTTTTATATTCGAATACAATTTTTATATTCCGTGGTATTTGCTTCGTGACATACGCATTACTCAATCAGAGCTAGTGCGTTCTAGGGGACTGATGTTAAACACGGGCAGTAATCTTCATAGAAAAAATATTGGACATAGGAAACGTCACAGCAAAATGATACATGACAGCTAACATGCCCCCACGCCCCTCGACATCCCTTCTAAGCTCCAATCATGGAGTATAGAGTAGATCAACTTTATACTCCATGGCTCCAATGGAAGCCGTGGCAGTGGCAGCCATATTGTTTATTATATCCGTCATAGATAATATTATACTTGACGTCCGTAATCATTGTGTCACTGAGTGATATTATTACTGATTTACTGATAAATTTCCGTTTGGTTGCGTTGATTTATTTCCGCCATCTCTTTGCATTTACTTGTATCAACAATTGCCTTTCACTTTTGTAAAGGACCAATATCTACTATTGAAGTGAAAAATACTTTAAAAGAAATTGTTCTGGCTGTTTATTGGACATTAGTCTCAGATGAAGGGGTACTTTCAGATCTGCTCCCTAACTACTGCAAAAGGAAAGTAGAGCAGTTCAAATAAGAGAAAATAAAAATCAAGGTACAATTAAATAAAACTTCACCGTTCATGTCTACTTTTAATAGAATTGCTTTATTATTAATGTTTTATATTTTTAGATGACCTGATACATATAAGTGGTTATAATATGCTTGTCATATTTGATGCAGCACATTTGATCAAAGGAATACGAAACAATTTTTAACAAAAAAATATACAATACCAAGAAAATATTCCTACATGGACATATTATATTGTAGATACGTATAAGACAGACTGTGAACATACAGAAACACGGTTACTACACAAACTTAATAACGAAAATGTTATTCCTGATGATAAAAAAAAGGTATAAAAAAATTGTAATTTTATTTCAATTACATGTAATTTAATTTTTGTACATGTAATAAGCTTGTTCTTCATCAAATTCTTTTGGATTATTTGCAGGTTAAGAATTATGTTCGTATATTTAGTAAAACCGTGGCAGGAGCCTTAATTTATACCTCTGCATTTTGTAAGTTATTAATATTAATTATTTTATTAGATTTAGCACCATAAAACTGTAGTATTTTATATGGTGAGTGGTGAGAAACAAAAACCCTGGTAACAAGGCATTATTTTGTATTCAAGGGTGACAATGCATTTGCATTTTGATACTTAATCGAGCATTAATGTAGGTGTCTGTGGGCCACAGCATTCACTTACTATTAAGAGAAATGGGTGCTTGCCAGTCATGTTTAATTCTATGAAAAACACAAACTTCTTCTGTAACTTAAATATATTGTACAGAGTACTTAATTATATTTAAATTTTTATAATATTTCGAATATTTATTACAGCTAATAATGATTCGGATGGGCGGCCAGTGAGCAAAATACTGCAGAAATAGTATCTTTTATGGATGACTTATTCGAAAGTGTGAATGGAAGTGCGGTGATAAATAAAAAAGAAGAGAGAAAGAATTCAGAATTGCTGTTACAGAAAAATGTAGACACCATGCATTCAGGCAGCAAGCTTTGTTAAAACTAGAAAATTTATAATTTATTAATAAAAATGGTCATGGATGTACAGTGCCCAGTATAAAGAACTGGATAAGTACCATAAAAAGATTTATGAATTTGTGGCAGTTTTTGTCCAAGAAAAGATTATGAGACCCTGCTATATACATTCCGATGCAATCTAATTTTTTTCGGTCAAATAAGATCATATAATTTTAGTGACAATAATCCAACTTGCCACAATTTCATAAATACTTTTAAATCTTTATTAATTACGGGTTTCATTAAATTTCACCACTCATCTTGTAATTATGGAGATGATGTTAGTGTACAATTATTACTAAAACTAAAAAGCCTGTTTAAAGGACATGAAAGGGAAGTGAGTAACAAAAGTGGTAAAACTGGTGAATTTTATATTGATACTTATCCATTAATTCTAAATAGAGAGCTTGTTCTTATCTCGCTCAAAAACTAAGTACAGCCATTCAGCGGGGAAACGCAGCCAGCGTTCTTGGCGCGATACTTCGGGAAGTAGGACTGTATGATAATTAAGTTTTTAGTTTTAGTTTTTTTTTAAATTATAGTTTTAATAAGTTAAAATGGGATCAAAAAAACAGGTCTAATTCTAAATTTGTAAACAAAATTATTGTAAAGTTATCATACAGTCCTCATATTAAAATGAGGACTGTAGTTTTTCTTTTAATATTGTATATATTAATAAATTAATTATTGAATTTGCAATCAAAATTATTGTAAAGTTAAAATGAGGACTGTATGATAATTAAGTTACTAGTTTTAGTTTTTTAATAATGTATGTATTAATAAGTTAATTATTAAATTTGTAAACAAAATTATTGTAAAGTAAAAATTAAGAACTAATAAAAATAATATTAAATTTCCACATTGTTTCATTTGTATTTACCTCGTTTTATTTTCAATATAATAAAATTAATTTTGCAAGTGGCTATTATTTGGGACGTCCTTTGCCTGCTATAGCTGCTTCAAATAAAAAAAAGAAATGTCATATATCATTTTGCTACAACCAATCAGGATGCAGAAGCTAAGTCGAGTAAGTTTAGTTCGTGAGATGTCCGTCTGATTCGGGTAGAATCTACTAGTTAGTCTGTTAAATTAAATTAAAATTAAAAATCCATTAATTTCTTTCTCATGGCATACTAAATAATAAAGTAATTGGAGCCTCCTAGTAAGTATTAAAGAATACCTGTGTCAGGAGGCACCGCTCTTCCTAATAACATTAAATATTGAGATAAGCCGAGCAAGATTACCTATTATTTAGAGTAGTTGTGTGTTTGTGTGTGTGTGTGTGTGTGTGTGCGTGTGTGTATACGTGTGAGTGCGTGCGCGAGCGCGAGCGCGCGCGTGTGTGTGTGTATATGTGTGTGTGTGAGTGTATGTATGTGCACGTGTGAGTGTATAAGTGTATGTGTGAGTGTATAAGTGTATGTGTGATTGTAGGTGCTTAAAAGTATAAGCATATTTATTATTATTATTTTATGTAATTTTATTTAATTCTATTCTATTCTGATAAACAAATATATTATTTAATTCCGTGATGTAGAATGTTTTCTATGGTGTGATAAGATAATTTTTTAAGATGATCGGTAAGTATTTTTTTACATTCGCGGTAATTAAGCCGGTGAAAGTTTATTTTTTTATTTAAATAATTGTACATTTATCTTGATTGGGCACAGTACTGTCTTTCAGCAAATTTAGATTTTACATAAATTTGTTTAATGACGTTATGATTCCCCCGTGTATATGGTTTTTTTGGATCATATGGCGAGTTAGTATGTGTTTTTAAAATTGACTGTAAGATATATAGTTGCCTAACCGTAAGAACATCACTAATATTATACAGTTGTTCGGTATTAAATCTAATAGGCTTAAAATACATAACTTGAAGAAGGTATCGTTGTCCTCTTTCTATGTTCAGTAAGTTAGTTTTTGCCGCTCCTCCCCATACCGTAATGCAATATCCTAGAACTGACTAAGCTTAAGATGTGTAAATTTGATTTATCAATTTAGTTGTTGTAATGTAACGCAGTTTTTTAAATATCCATATAAGTTTACGAATTCTGGCGTTTACGTATTCTATTTGATTAATCCACGAAAGATCTTGGTCAAAAATTATTCCAATGTATTTTGTGTTATGTACTCGCTCAAGTTTTTCACAATTACAATTTAAAAAATCCGTATCATCACATTGATGAATTTTTAGTGAAGTTTCACTAGAGGGCTGTGTTCGTTTATCTATACTGAAGCACATATAGTTGGTTTTATTAACATTTAGTGTTAGTAGATTATGTCTAAGCCATCTAGAGACCTTAGAAAGACCTTTTTCAGTCTTCTCAAATACACCTTTCCAAGTACTATCAGTAAACACAATAGCAGTGTCATCAGCATACGAAAAGACTTGGCCACCCTCAATATTTAATTCTGTGAGCTGATTAATATATATTAAGAATAGAGTAGGTCCCAAGACACTCCCCTGTGGTACGCCGTAAGTAATGTCGAAGTCTTGGCTTTGGTAGTATCCAATTTTCACCCTCTGGGTACGTCCCTGTAAATAGTCAAGTGCTTTTTCTCGAATGCCGATATGTTCTAGTTTAGCAACTAGAGTGGGAAGAGAGACGGTGTCAAATGCCTTTTTTAAATCAAGAAAAACTATAATACATTTTTTTCCGTGATCAACATTTTCAATTATTGAAAGAAGTAAGTGCTAAAACCGCGTCTTCAGTAGAAATTTTTTGTCTAAATCCAAATTGATTTTTTGATAATTTGTTATATTTAGTTAAATACTTAATTATTCGAATGTTTCTTATTTTTTCTAAAATTTTTGAAATAGATGTAAGGACTGAGGTAGGCCTATAGTTGTTGACATCGTCTCTCTTACCACTTTTATAAACCGGAGTAATTAAAGATTTTTTAAGTGAGACCGGGAATAATCCTGTACGAAAACAAAGATTAGCCAAGTGACTAGTTACAGGGGCGATGAGAAACTTACACCATTTAAGAAATTTAGTAGGAATATTGTCCCAACCAGCAGCACTATCAGTTTTGAGACTATCAATAGTAAGGACAACTTCCTGTAGATCAGTGTCAAAAAGAACGAATGATGTAAAGTGAGGACTTGTATTTTGTATAGGATTTTCAAGTGTATTGATGTCATTAGATAGTTTTTTTCCAATGTTAGCAAAAAATTCACCAACAAAATTAATTGATTCATTAGGAGATGATTTTATTGTAAGTAGTTCATTGCTATGTGTCTTAGAGGGTTTGTATTGAGTAATAGTATTTATAGTTTTCCAAAGATTTTTTGAATTTTTAGAAGTATTAGTAAGTTGTTCCCGTTCGTATTTTCTCTTTAGTTTTTTAATCAAATTGTTGCAATGATTACGATATCTTTTAAATGTTATTTTTAGAATATTATTATCTGGGTCAGATCTTAGTTTAAGCTGCATTTGGTTTCTGTTCCTTATTCATCGCAAAATACCTGTACTGATCCAAGGCTTTATAGTTCGCTGAGTTTTTGGAAGATACTTAGTAATTTTAGCCTCATCCACTGATTCTTTTAAATTTTGAGTAAGCTGTTCAATAAGTAAGTTAGGGTCTTCACACAAGAGTAGACTCTCTAAGTTTCTTTCAAGCAAAACATTGTAGGCTTTCTCGTAATCTATTATTAATTTAGTTTTAGTCTGTATAGATTTATGTTTACTTTTTGATAGGATTAGTAATAGATTTAGATGATCAGTAATTGTTGTGTTAATAATTGCTATAAAGGCTGACATTAAAGTTATAGATTATGTCTAAGCCATCTAGAGACCTTAGAAATACCTTTTTCAGCCTTCTCAAATACACCTTTCCAAGTACTATCAGTAAACACAATAGCAGTGGCATCAGCATACGAAAAGACTTGGCCACCCTCAATATTTAATTACCTAATTTATTTAAAATTACATTATGCTGATGTTAAAGTTTTTAACGCTGTTTACGTAAATAGTTTTTTTGTAAAAACTTGTTGAAATAGTTTTTGTTTAGTATATTTAATTGTTAGATCAAATAGTTGTCAAAGTTTTAATGTAATTAAAAAATAGTTTATTACTAATATATATTATATTATTATAAATTATAAATATATTTCCTATGTATTTGACAAACTTTAATGGCAAAACGTCGTTCCTACTATCATTGTTGCGAGGATGGATGCTTAATGAACAAACAAAAGGATTCAGTTACTAATATCACTGTTTAAGTTACCGAAGGATAATTAATTTCATTTTTTTGTTAGATAGGTACTTATAGCAAAAAAAGAATCAAGTAATAATTTAACCACAGAAGTAATACCTATGTACTTTATTACAAAACTTAAAAATCCAAGTACCTACTTACATACCTATACTTGTGTTTTGTAATTAAAATATTTTAAGTTATAATAACACAAAATACTCTTTGTTTACAAGATTTTTAAGTAAGTAGAATACGATCAAATTTCTGTTAATCGTATTTCGGGTTTATTTGTTCTTTACACTATCTATCTATTTCTTCCGAGCCAAGCATCGCGATTCCCGACGAATGGCCTTGCAAGTTGCATGCGTTGGGCATGATAGAATTCACGTAGGTACGTTACCTAAGTAACTTACTTACCATTTCGCAATGTATATTTTTACTCTTTATTGATAGCCCTTAGTAACCACGGCAAGTCCTCTGTGACGTAGGAAGGGGAAAAATGCAAATTTAATACGGGCACTTAGGCGCAGCGATACTTTATTTAGCTTGCGTGCGCAATTTATCTAATTAATAATTATTATGTAGGCTATTAAAACGTCGGCAAGCAATCAACAACAAAGGAGTACAACTTCTGTACGTAGTAATATTATTTTATTCTCTGCTTTCGGTCTGAGTTGGACTTACCAATCATAATACTGAATCATAGAGCAACATGGACCACCGGCGGATCGGAGGACAGTAGCCACACTTTCCTCTCTGTCGAAGTCCACTCGGTCCTTTGCGAACAATAAAAATAAAGTAGCAGCCGCACTGTTCACCAGACTAAATCTAGTTGCGCGGCTGAATCAATGTCCTACAAAAATGCCGAATTGTTAAGGTTTTTGCTACAAAAAGAGATATGCCACGTCAAATTTACAAAAAGATGGCCTAACCCCTCATACCTATATAAATGATTTTTAATCACATTATTGCTATTTACTTCTTTTTAACTTGAAAATTAAAATGATAACGATCGTGTTATTTCGTACCTATTTGTTTACCAACACTGGCCGCTTGCTCTCATACAATATGCAGATTGGTCGTGCAACTGATCCGAGTCTGTATCCAAGTTATCGTTGTCACCGAGAGATACTGTTGTAATGTATCTATGCGTTTTGGTTATTGTTTTAATTGTTATTTTATTTAGTTTTCTTTAAAAAACGTTACCTCCACACTAGGATTTTCTCCTGTATCGCAGGGGCAGTTCACATACATAGATTTCACAAGGACAAATATCCAGACCCAGAACAACTATTCGTAGGCCATACAAATACTTGTTCCGTGTTGGATTCGAACCCGCGTACCTTAGCGCTGCAACTCATTGCAAAGCCACTGCGCCAAGGAGCCGTATGTTATGTGTGAGTTTCGTAGTGACAGATGATTGATTTTATGTGCGCAGAGTTCTCCCTACAAAAAATGATAAATAGATCTGTATCGAGTTAAAACGTTATGGCTACTCCCCTCCGGCCGCCTGTGGCCCGTTTTACACAAAAGTAACAGTACAAAAATTTTAATTTGGGTGCCCCACAGCCGACATCCAAATTATATAATTAATATTTTTGAGATATGCTATTTAAAATCTGTCATTATTTTTTATTTTATATATACTCCAAATTCGTAGACTGGGGTAGGGCGGCTGCATTCGTCACTAATCAAATTTGATTTTATTAACTTTTGTGCTTAACATTCATTTTATAAATTTTTAACAATAGTGCAATTATATTCAAGCAAGGCGCAGTTTTTTTATATTACAAAAAGTATACAATTCTAATTATTTGAAGTAATATCGACGTTATAAGGTGAGTGATCTTTAACTATTTTTTATTTCTAAACTACATAGGTGCAGCGTAAATAATTAATTTTTTTGAGACGAGCTATTTGAAATGCGTCTGTCAGTATTTTTTTAATATATATTGTAGCTGATGCCAGGAAAAGGGGAGATCTCCCGCCGGGCAAGGTGTTCTGCCCGGGGAGCGGCCAACGCTCCAAGTGGTAGTTCGGAGCTATTCTATATATACTGCTTTTAACTTCGCAACTTTGTTAGCGCGATTTAGGCTTTGATGTGTTTCGCTTGTGGCGCGACGACAGCGCCGCCACAATATACTCAAAATTCGTAGGCAGGGGTAAGGGGTGTGTTCTTGCATAGTGTTCTTGCTTCTTGCCAAGAATAATCTTCTTAGTTCTCGCCATGCGTAAGCATCATGTTAGTCTGTGGTTCTCGCTCTGATTTTTAAGTTCATTTACAATGAGGGCTAATATTATTCCACTCACCAGATGTTGATACTTGACACTGACGTAATTTTTTTTGTTACACAATGTAATCATTATGAGCAGTAAGTTTTAAATAAAAGTTTATCAGTTTCTATAGTATTATATTAATACACAAAGCAATGCCTCGGTGGTTTGCTTTTTAATTTCTTGCACATGTTTAACTTTTTTTAAGTTTTCTACTTTTATAAATATCTGTGGATTGGTTTATTTATTTTTAATTATATTAATATAAAATATAATAATAGTACCGAAAGATACAATTAAACGTAGTGATTATATTCTCTTTGGATACAATAACCTTTACATTTTCCGAACAAATTAACTTCCCCGCTATGAAATCTGTCAAACAATATACCTCATTTTCTAATGACGCTGGTGTAAAATTTATAGTAAGTCACATAAGGATGAAATTTGTTTACTTAATTATAAATAATTAAAAGACGAACAAACAATTTTTATGTTCGAACAATAATAAACAATTTATTAAAAATAAAAAATAAACTCAAAAGTCAAAAATTAAAAATCCAAGTGGGGCTAGGTTCATGTACCTTGCGTGGGGGCCTTTATAATGTACTCTGTGGTCACTACACTAAGTCTATGTCTATGTCTACTTGGCATAGACTTTGTATCTTATAGACTAAACATTCCGTGACGTCATCAGCGTGTGAAAGGAATGCACGTATATAGTTAGACATAAGAGTAAGGGAGAAGCAAATCAGTATTTCTTGTCTTTTTCTAGGTATGCGTTTTTGATTGTTTTCCCTCCTTTATTTGACATTAACGATGTCAAGCTCTTGTGAATAATATTGATATTATAAGCAAACAGGTAATTGAATTTAGTGTTGTTTGTGGGTTTTAGTTATTAGGTAAGGTTAAAAAGATGGTAAGTTGTAGCATTTTAGGATGCAACTGCATCAGTCAACGAAAAATTGATAATATTATTACCTTTCATCGGTAAATTTGTTTTGTGCTTACATTTGCTACTTGTACTGATTAATATCTATTGTTTTGAATATAAAGTGTAACATTTCATGTGTTTAATGAACTTTGTGATGTATTTTGTCAAATATTTGGACTCCCAAATTGTAAATTCTTCATGATAATGCTCCTTAATTTGAACGGTCATTCGAAAGCTTAAAGTCATAACAAACGTGTACTTTTTGATTTGGTAGGATTATAGAAACTTTCGGGATATCAGCGAGTACAATAATGTTTTCGCACTGTTCAATAATAATTGTTATTGTGATTAGTAGTTATGTCCATAAATATGAATCACATAATGTTATACATATACATACACTTTTATGTTCAGCTTTAAAGGAAACTCCTTATTGCCCTACAACTCTTCAATCATTTTCCATATTACATAGACTTCACAAATAATATGTAAGTATCAACCTGAAAACATGTTTGGATTAAAGTACATAAATATTGGGCAAAGTTAAATATTTAATTTCACAAAATATGTATTGCCTGAAATCAGATGCACAAAACTTTATTGCATTCCATTAATTCTATTATACATTAGCAACAATTACTTTACAATATTTATTATAAAAATAAATAAATATGTCATACTAATATAAAAATAAATATAAACATAGATAAAATAATAAATAAATAAATAAGTCTTAATCTTAAGGTACACAATAACACAACAAGATAAGATAATATTCTCAATTAATGATGTAGAAAAAATTTGATGATAATATACTTACCGTTACCATTAGTCAGTATCAAAAGTCAAAAGTTATAGTTTTTGTGATAGTTGCCTAGCTTGGCAGAAGAATTGGCAACTGCAGTTATTTGGAGACAAACTGTGTGGGAGGCCTATGTTCAGCTGTGGAGGACATAACTATGTTAGGCTGTAAATGTATTAATTAACAATATCTAAAGCTTAATATGTACATAATTTTTTTAAATGTTTGGTATGAGTAATATTATCATTACATTTACATATACTTGCTATTTAAATAAATCAATTGATATTGTATTAATTGTTATAGGTATTGTATTTATGCACAGATACCAATACTTGATTTTTTTTTGTTAAATGCCTTGATATAAAAGTGTACTATATATTTAATATATTAATTTCTTTTAAATATATTATTTCACAGCTTTTCTAAGGAATCAGCTATCCGTAACTGTTGGATAATCGCTACTGGTAGTAATTATAGATAACCAACAAAACTTAGCAGTATATGCTCAAAACATTATGAGTCTCATTATTTTAGGTGGACTAAATATACTTATGTAATTTATAATATAATTAAGATATTTTTTTAAATGTTATAATTTCTTGTTGTATCTTGTTGTTTCTCCATAAGTGATATAAATTTGACCTTGTTAGTTGTTATGATTTTTGACATTGTTCTGTATGTATTAAAAATTGACTAGCATTGCTTATTTTATTTTCAAATGCTGACATTCTGTATTATTAAGAGTTGTAATAATTTGGTTGAATGACAATGACAAAATATTTACTTATAGATGGATTGATTAAACATGAGTTTCATCTACAAATGTTGGAACATTATCTTTATTTGCATAAAACATGGTAGATGTTTTATGCAAATAAAGATTTAAATAAAAGAAATAAATAAATAATTTAAAGTCCTGACCTAAATATACAAATGAATAATTTATTATGCAATAATAATTGTAAAACTGACTGGGAATGCCTACCAATGGGACATTTAGTCCACCCTTCATCCCTTTTATAAAGGTGTTGTAAACAATAATGTGTAAATAAATTAAGAAATAAATGTAATAATTATGATAATTTCAACTTAATTGTCATAAATAATGTAATAAAGATCTTTTTCACAAGAGATAAGTATTACCTGTCTAAGTATAATTTAGGAGTTGTACCTTATTATTTATACTATTAAAATGTATTATATACAAGGCATAATATATATATATATACTTACCCTTCTAATCCGATTCTAACAACCAGCACCCAAGAATTTCTGCCATGCAAAATATAAATCAAGTTTACAAATGCATATTTTTGAGAAATTCTAAAGCTACTCAAACCAAGAATTACAAGGAATGCTCTAGAAAGAAGACAAAAATTTTGTTAAATTTATTTATTAATGTTATGAAAAATTAATAAATAATCGTATGTTTCTTTTAATGTCATTTAATTATATTTAATATATAATTGTGTTTTCATTTGTTTTAATTAATGTAACATTGTTAATATTTCTAAATGTTGTGTAAGTACACAAAATTTAGTTCTTTTTCCTTTTTAAATTTCAATATATTTTCATTTAAACAGAATATATATCTTTACAGTCTATCAAAAGTCCACTGTTAAACATGATTATAGTTATTTGGCATAGTTTCAACGCTTGGAAAGCGGGTTGTCAACCACTGTTTTTTTTTATTTAGCTGTTATCAGGACGATGCTGCTGTTTATCTTCTTTGATGTTTCCCTATGTCGCCTCATACACCACCCATGGAATGATATGAGGTAGCAGATAATCTTACACTGCATGGTAAATTAAAATAGAATATTATAAAACATTCGTTTTTATTTTATATACCAACATATTACAAAAACAAACCCTTTGTTGATGCTTTACAACGTATACTAACTAAAATATTTTACCACCTTAACCATTAGGTAACATGATGAAGCCACCTAACCATAAGTAAGTCACCTAAAAAAGGCCTTCCCTAGATATCCTCATAGGATGACTTTTACCATAGTTGCCATGCCTGCGTGAAAATATGCGTTATGCTGGTTGGCCACCGCAGTTATTTATTATTTCAAGTTTTCATCGGGAAAGTGCTGCTGCCCCATCCCCATCTTGTATTATTGCTTACGACGCGGGGTAATATCATTCCGTGTACAGACAAATTATCTTGTACGCCACAACTTGTCGCACACAAGACAGTAACTTAACAAAACATGCAGGAAATCGCGGGAGCAGCCTCTTTACCGTATTTTGTACTACAAAACCTAAGTGGAAAGCCTTTCCTTTTGGTGGTCTGTGTTCAGCACTGAACTTGTGATGGAATGGTATGTTAAAACATTATTGTTTTTTTTTTTGTAGAAACAAAACTCGACATGAGGAAATTTTTGTTTATTATTAAATATTTTTATTCTTAATTAATATTTGAGTACATACATAACATATTGTTATTTATTAGCAATATCACACTTTGTGATAGTAGCGTCTTCACTTAGTGCCGTCGTAATCCAAAGAGTTTATTGAATGTCCAGTAAAATCGTCGTTTCGCCGTTGAATACAGAATGATGATTCTGTTTTTACGCCGTTTTCGCCTGTAGTTTTTAGTCACAGAATGTATTTTCAAGAGAAATGAATTAATCATCTGAATTATAAAAGAACATTTTTTTATGGTAACAATTAAGTTTTTTGTATGAATGTAAGTGCTGTGAATATAAATAAACCCATAACGGGGAAAATGGAACAATATCTGGTAACCCAGTGAAAGTACCTCCCGCCTATTTCTATCTCAAAAGCATACGCGAATGCTTTATCTAGTCAATCCTCAATCTACGCTCTCCAGTATTATATATTAGTCTATGATCTACGCTACTTGGTCTACGCCAAGGAGATTGTAATATATTATAACTTCCTTTTTTTTTTGCAGTTTATGGCCTGGTATCTAGACCTTTAGGCCAAGTCTTAAATATTTTTATTCGGTTTATTGTAATTTCCCCACTCCTTCATAGTATACTGCTTCACAATATGTTGATGCGTCACATTGTGCAGTTCTTGGGAGATTTTGGCGGCAACTTGATCCAGCAGACAGCTGATAGTTGGTGATGGTATCTAAAGGTGCCTATGCAAACAAACAGCTTATCTTGAGAATCCATCACCATCAGAGCACTTGTTTCACTGTTTCCACTAATAGTTCACATGCGTAGACACTTAATACACAAAATCGCAACACTTTTACATATAAAGGTCCACTTCAAACCATTATTTAATCAATAATACAGGAGCAGCAAACCGCCGCCGGTCAATTTCCCGCCAAAACTCCTATAACTTCCTTGGTCTACGCGTAGTGTTTCTATATAGTTTGTGGTCTATGTCACTACATGGCGGAACGAGTTCCCATGTTTTGGGTGTTGAGGCTTAGTGAGGTTTAGTGACTTTAACGTGACAGTTCAATTTAATTGAACTGTCACGTTAAAGTATACTATAAAAATATATAGTTAAGAAATTATGGTTTATCATATTATCAAGCTATTTAGAATTTTATGTACATAGTACTCAGAGGTGCCTTTACATAATAATTTTGTGTTGAAGAAGCAGATAATTTATATAGATTAATAATCTATGGCAATTAAAATTTAAGACCGGTCACATACATACGGAATTCCATTTTGGGAGTCCGTTTTGGAATTCCGTTTCGGGATTCCGAGAATACATCACACACATACGTATATTTCCCTTCAGAATCACAAGGGCCAGTTGAGAGACGTTAGCCATTGAGTCTGAACATTCTGCCAGCTAATAATGACGACGATTTTCTGATTGCGATTCCATTGTTGCTATATCATTCTTACTAGGTACATCCCCTTATTACCATAAGGTTGCAATATAGTCAATATTATCTAAAAAGATCTATCTATCCAGAGATATTTTTTTAAATATGGATGTCTGTAAACTCTTTCGACGAATTATTATATAAAATAAGATAAAAGGTTACGAAATGCTATACACATATAATATTAAATATAAAAACATACATAAACGCGCCTACTCGCTTCGGTTGTGCGACGAACACTGAACGCATTCCGTACGGAATTTGCGAATGTGTGGTGCGACACATACAAAATCTATGAATGACATGCGTTTGGAACGGCTTTTTTCAGGATTCCGAATGCACAGGGGGTCATACGGAATCTTGAATCGGAGAAAATTCCGTACGGAAAATTACCGTACGTGTGTGGCGGGTCTTAGATTTTATATGGACTTGCTGCGTTCGGAATTCCAAAGCGGAATATCGAAACGGAAACACGGCTAAAAGGACAAGCATCCAAGCCAAAAAAGAATGAGAAGCATATTAGGAATGACGATACTTTCCGAAAAAGATCGATTTTTAAATCGATTCAAATCGTAAGCTGATGTATCGATTCACAAAAATCGAGGTCTAAAAGATCGATTTCAAAAAAATCGATTTTCTCCATGATTACATTTATAATGTAAACATAAATCTATTTAATGAACAACAAGAAAAATATCATAATAAATGATATCTTATCAGTAAAATCATTTCTTTTTTTAGTACCGAGAATTCGATAATAACAATTATTTTTTATTACAATATCAAAGTCAGATCAGGTATGAAAGAAGACATTTATTAAGATCCAAGCGGTTTCCCTCATCGCTTGCGATGTTGTCGGCAACTGAAAAAAGGTGCTCACAAGGAACAGATGATTCCACAATACCCATACACATCATGGCTATTGAGCGAAGGTCATGATAAATAGGGTTTTTTTGTTCTTGCCAGTACAGTATAGGATCATACTTCAGACGCACAACTGCCTGCGATAAATAGTGCTTAAATTCTTCGTTTAAGCCCTTAGTTTCCAGAGGAAGTGCATTACTGTGCTGTGTATACACCACAAAATGTATACGCAAAAATAAGTATTTATTTCGCTAATCATAGTATAATATTGCGACATAGTTTGCTTATATAAACAAATGAATGACGCAATATCAATCAACAAATACAAAAAGATATAGACTACAAACCAGGGATGTTACGGATATGATATTTCGGATATGGATACGGATACGGATATGGGAATAATATTATATCGGTTTCGGTTTCGGTTACGGATATAAAATTATTTCGGATTATCCGTTAGTTTCGGATCGGATAAGATTTTTGAGGTATTTAAGTAAAATACAAATAAGTAGGTAATCATTTGGCTTTATATCTTGGTTATCATTTGGTTACAATCAGTCATTTATTCAAGTAATTAACAATTTTATAAGAATAGTATACTAATTAATGTAGCTACCTACATATTTTTAAGTTATCTACTTAAAAATGCTATTACAAAATTATTATAATCAAAAACAATGCTATTAGTTTTTTTTTCTATTATATTCTTCAATATATTTCTAGGAACTATTACAACGCATAAATCAGTCTTCTTAAGTCTTTGCATATTGAAGAATAAAAACTAAAATCTGAACATAACATAACAAAATATTTACTTGTCTTTCACTTAATGATTTCTTTTAATAGTCGAAACTAAGCAAAGGTAAATTATACTTAACAAAAAGCAATTTCGCAGCCTTATCACCAGAAAGTCGATTTCTTAAGGGGTCATAAATTAACCCAGCTGCACTGAAAAGCTGCTCACTTGGTACACTTCCAGGAGGTGGAGAAAGGTACTGTCTTACTAAATCACTTAAGCAATGGTACTTGGTATGCATTTTCCACCATAAAAGTGGATCTTCATTGAGTGTCAATCGTTTCTCCCTGTTGTATTCATTTAGTAATGTCTTTTTAACAATAAATTGATTGTGCACATCATCACCACAATCTATGTTTTGCTCTTCCTCGTCACTTAAGCTTAATATTTCAGCTAGACAAGATTGAATGTGTGAATAGTTGCTTGAGCTTGTTGTCGGAATCTCATTCCGTGATCTCTTAGGTGAAGAAGGACCTTCATCACGAGAAGCTTTTGAACACCCAAGAATCCCCAGAATCTCAGACTGTACCTGTTCCTTCGTAATTTCAGTAAAAAACTTGAGTTTAAACCGTGGATCTAGATAAGTAGCTATTGTATATATTTTATTATTTTCAATATCCTGAAATCTGACATTGATGTCTTGGATCATTTTCGTAATCATTAATTTGAAGTTCTCAGAAGTCTCTTCTTTACTCTTCTCTGTTTCTAGTGTGTTTTTAAGAGTATATATTAATGGAATCACTGATGCTATTGTTGCAGTAGCACTACTTAACTCCTTTGTAATTTCTTCGAACGGCTTTAGTATTGCAACACACTTTTTCAAGTCGAGCCATTCATCAGCATTAAGAATTGGTATATCATGCGCGCCCGAATACAGTACTAAGGAGTCTTTTAATGTCAATATTCTTTTCATCATATAATACGTCGCGTTCCATCTGTGAAAAAAGAAAAAACAATGTCAAATCAAATAAAAAAAAATTACATAATAGATAGGTGTATAAAATAGAATAAAAAAATCTCACCGTGTGGAACATTCCTGAATTATACTTAGTCCTGATTGGTTCAGTCTTTCTGTTTGAATTTGTTTCAATTCATTTTGCGCGATTAGGGAGTGATTGAAGTGAGTTGCAATTTTCTTGCACTTCGTAATTACTGACGAGAGAAATTCTTCGATTTCCATCGTTGATCGCACACATAATTGTAGTTGATGAATAGTACAGTTTGCATCAGTGAAATTGGCCATATTCATAGCTTTTATCATATTAGATCCTCTGTCGCGTAAAATACAATGAACTGATTCCGTGCTTAAGCCCCAATCTTTCAAAATATTGTTTAAATTATTTGCTATAATTTCACCTGTGTGCCGACCCTCTAATTGTTCACACTTGAGTATTATAGAAACTCTTTCATATTTATTGGTGATGCCATGAGCAGTAAGACTAAGTAACGATACATTTGAGCTGGGCTCTGACCACACATCTGTAGTAAATGACAACTTTTCAAATTGCTTAAGTAATCCCAGCACCTTTAATTTAATTTTATTGTATATATCAGTACACAGCAAATTAGTAAAATACTGCCGACCTCTTAGATGATAGCGTGGTAATGCTGCCTGCATTAATCTTTGGAAGCCGACACCTTCCACAAAGTTAAATGACAAGTTTTGTAATGCAATCATTTCAGCTACTAATTTATCAATTTCTTTTTGCTTGACATTACTTTCATCCCAGGCGCCTTTATTTTTTAAAGAATCTGTTATTGACAGCTGTTTTTTACACTCTTGTAATGGTGTCAGCTGTTTCGTGGTATGTGGTATTTGTTGGATATCTTTTTCTAGTAACAAAAGTTCTTCGTACTTATCACCGTGTTTTGATTTAAGATGAAGTTTAAGCGAAGTAGTGCCACCTCCTTTTCGTGAAAAGGTTTTATCACACTGTTTACATTTTGCGGAATCTGCATTAACTTGATTAAAAAATCTCCAAATTAAACTAGACTTAGGTCGCATTTGGTCCAGATTAGGTAAACAATTTAATAACACAACACTTTTCTTTCACTTCGTCGAACTAAACTAATTACTCGTACCTAAATATAAAACTGACTGACGGGACTTATGTATGACTGCAACATAAATAATAAACAAACAATGCAAGAGTAAGAGACACGCGCCGCTAATGTAAAAAAGAAACCTGTTATAACAAGTCTCATTTAGACTCAGCCCCTACCCTTATCCGAAATTATCCGAAACTTTTATATCGGATTCGGTTACGGTTACGAATAGTTTTTTATTTCGGATATCCGATAGTTTCGGTTACGGTTACGGAGCTCCATAACATCCCTGCTAGAAACGTAATTGTTTTTTATTATATGGAAGCGAAGGAAACTAAGCATACAGCCATCTCGCGAGGTTTTGAGTAATTAACCCTCTAAACGGCAACACCGTAATATTACGTATACATAAAACTAAATAATTTTATGGTTTTTACCAATTTTAATGTCAATTTTCAATGGTGAAATATCGATTCACTGGATCGATATAGTACTGCAAATCGATTTAAAAAATGATGTTTTGGGCCTGAAAAATCGATTCTTTAATTAATCGATATCAGATCGGCATCACTAAATCAGTGCTACCATTTTAGTGCTTTGGGAGCTAGATCTAACGCTTTTTTGGAATGTTTAGCGCGCATTTCAAAATTTTAGCACCTAGCGCTTAATCTAGAGCTGCTTGGTGTATTTAGCACACATTTCAAAATTGTAATGTCTAGAGGGTTATCTCTTTTATACTTTTTCGTCTACATTACTGATAATAATAATAACCTTTATTATTTTCTCCCACAAATACATAGTACATTGCAATTTATCTTATACAAACAAGCTTTTATACAAACATATTTTTTTCTTATAAATAAAATACATAAATTTGTGGGAGACTGGAGTCCAAGCTAGGACACCTTTTGCTATGGATCTCTCGGCTCCTCCTTTAGGATGATCAACTTGATTTTTTTTACCCATAGACTATAAGCGGGGAAATCCCCTCTATTAAAGTGTTCCTTCATGGTTTTGGCAACACGTTTGTTTTGCTTTATTCAGTTTCAGTCAGTTGTTTAGAGTTAGAGAACAGCTAATAGGCCTATTACACTACGCAGTATCAAGACAGTCTTATTAAGACTGTCTTAAAGTCTAATTAGACAAGCTCGCTATTACACCGTCCTGAATACAGCATGTTAAATCATTTGCAAGGCCTACGTAGCCGGTGACGGTTGTCGCGGTGTCATGGGAAGGCTTTCAAAGCACCAGAAAATCGCCATAGCTCTTGTCGCGTCTATTACTTGGAGTACAAAAAAGAAAAGAAAAATATGGATGGGTGTAAAGTATGGAGTTTGAATATTAGTTACTCCATATATTCAAAAGGATGATTTCATACGTGGTAGAACCATGCTGCAGCTATATTAGTAGTATAGTTGTAGCACGAATGGGTCGGCTCGATCGGGGAAGGACCACGCTCTCACAGAATACCAGCGTAAAATAACAACTTAACGCTGCTGTGTTTCGTATAGTGAGTGTAGAGAACCGGAGACCCTTTTTACTGGAAAGGAGGGATTCCATCTTAGTCCTCACGGGTGATAACGCATTTGCATTTTCATTTGTAATCGAGGAAAGATGTAGATGTCTATAGGCCACATCAACTACTTACCATCAGGTGGATGGACTGTGTGCTCGTTTGTCACCCTTATCATATAAAAAAAGGAAGATACACTTCTTTTTGTTTTCTCTGTAGCCTTTTCATCGAAGTTTTTATAAATTGCTAACAACATCCGGAATCCTTCTGCACGAAGTGATTGGTTTAAATAATCTTTGTGATTTTTCTGCCATAAATATGGCATGTCACGGTACACATCAATAAGATTAAAATCACTTCCTTTTCTTTTGAGCAAGCCATTGTGCACGCCACAGCAAACAAAAACGTGACTTCACTCTGCTGCTGCCGCGCGCTCACTAAACGGTCTAAGCGTGCTAAGTGTTATTACTTATTACACCACGCGATATTCAGCAAGAAAGCAAGCAAGCACGGCCGAACCCACTCGGTCCGTCTAATTAGACAGACTAACTTGCTTACTCTTATTACATTACGCTAAATCTTAGTAAGACTGTCTTGATACTGCATAGTGTAATAGGCCTTTAAGTTAAAAGTTACTTAGAAGCTGTAACTTACAACACAAAGAAAGTGTGTAGCAATACCATACCGCATTTAAATGCTGACATCGAACGTATGTTCAGTTTAATGAATGTTGTTAAAACTCATTTGCGAAATAATATGCACTTTAAAACAGTTAATGTTATTTTGATTGTTATTTTAATTGTTCGTACTAACTTTTCGGAGTTCGGACTAACTGCTGTTGACAGAAATTGCTATAATTATAAGTCGATGTCCTGCGAAGTATTGGTACATCGGAACAGCATAGTCAGAAAAAAAAACTTAATGTTGTTTTCTTTATCATGATGATAACGAAATTAAACGATTTGGTTGAACTTTGTTTATGTTTTTTTATTATAATTTATAATTCAAGAAAAAATGTAGTTAATTTAGCACGAAATCTAGCACTTTTTTAAAGCACTATTTTCATGAAATCTAGCGCTTTTTGTGTCGTTCTAGCGCTGACTGACTTTTTTTTTGATCTGGCAGCACTGCCTTTAAGCATATGTGGCCACTAAGGGTATTAGTGTTCTGTGGCCATAATTGTTTTCGTAATTAAATAAGCGCCTGGGTGAAAGTAATACCAAATTTTATGTGAGTTAACTTGTTAACAACATATTTCCAAGGAGTGTTTTATATCCTGGGTTTTTCATGTTTCAGAATGCCCCCTAAGCGTAAAAAAGTTGGACGACCTCCTGGTTCAAAAACCAAAAAAACTCGTTCAGCAAAACATGGGAAAAAAGAGACGAAAAAATTAGTGATCTCAGATATTGTTATTAAGGTAAAATGAAAGATTTGTTACAGTTTCTTGCTTATCTACTGGCTTACTTGGTAAACAATAACTTATAATCAATAAAAGATAAATTGAGTTGTAAAATATCTATCTTAACAACCCTCAAACTTCACATCAATAATTGCTCTAAAATATACTTTGAAAGAATGAAGGTTGAAGTTACTTATGTATTTTTGCATTTTTATAAGAGCAGTATTCTATTGATACCTAAGCAATGCTTTCAAAAAATTATATATCAGACACTACATGCAAACAGTGTTGGATTTCGTAGTACGATTATTTGTACATTTTCATATTATTATATAGTATCGAAATGCCAGAATTAGAGTAGGCACACAAAAATACTATCTCTATTTATCATATGGTTTAAGAATTTATTTCTCAAAAAAATGACATTATATTAGAGTTGAAGAGAAATAACTATTTAAAACAGTAAGTATAAACACACAAGGATGGTAGAATTCCAAATTTAAATGATTCACTTCTAGTTCCCAAATACAAAAAAAAAAACTAAATGAAGGTATAACTGTACAATGGAATTAGAACAGTTAGCCTGGAAGTGACAAAGTGAGCATACAATTAAGCTATAATTTAATGCTAAGTAACATATTTACAACAACTTCTGTTTTTTTTTTTTATTGAAAACTGTTTAATATTAATATAACTTACATATTTATGATTTATTTAATTATGTATGTAGGTCTTATGATATGTAATTTGAATGGCTTTTTAAATGTAGACATTTTTAGAATTTTTTACATCCCGTGGTAATTTATTATATATATTAACACTTTCAAATTCTATATTCTTGATTCTGTAACTGGTTCTTCGTTTTCTCTTGGTGACTAAATCATTTGCATTTCTTAATTTTTTACTTGTATTTCATGTTTTTTTGTAATTGTTTGTATTAATATTTTTGTTTAGTATTTTATGTATTAATATTTTTTTTTTAAAAACGTTACCCCCACTAGGATTTTCTCCTGTATCGTGGAGGCAGTTTACAAACACAAATTTCACAAGGACAAACATCCAGACACGGAACAATCATTTGTAGGCCATACAAATACTTGTTCCGCGCGGGATTCGAACTCGCGCCCCCCAGCGCAGCAACTCATTGCTAAGCCATTGCGCCACGGAGCCGTCATGCATGTTTTGTACATATATGACTGCTTAATGTTCATAATTTTAGTATCCTCATATATTTTATGATTCGGAATTAGAAATTTAAGAATTTTTAACACTTTTATTAGTTTGATATGTATCTTTATTACATGGTGAAACCATGCTGCAGTTATATTAGTAGTATAGTTGTAGCACGAATGGGGAAGGACCACGCTCTCACAGAATACCAGTGTAAAATGGCAGATTAATGCTGCCGTGTTTCATATGGTGAGTGTAGAGAACCGGATACCCTTTTTACTGGAAACGAGGCATTCTATCTTAGTCCTCACCGGTGACAACGCATCTGCGTTTTGATTCGAAAAAAATCGATGTATCGTAATTTTTGAATGTGTTTTTCATCCCCTTCGAAACGTCAGATTGATTTGAAACTTCACACACTTATCAAGGACCGATGACAATGCAATAATTTAAATAGTTTTACCCATTATCCTTGCCAGGATCCTCAGGATTTGCGAATAATTCATAAAACAACTATGATTTCTGCCAGTTCAATCTAATGTAAGCCGCGTAAAAGAACTTTGTTGAAAAAAACACACTTTTGTAGTTAATTTTGTAGACAACCGAACTAAAAAGTAGAAAATAATTTTCAATAAGATTAAATTTAATATAATAGTGATTAACATAAAAAAAATCATTTAATTGTAAAAAAACGTGGGATGCTTGATGTCATTTGTTGTAAATATTTTTGTGGGTATTTGTAAAATTAGCGTCATCATAAAAATATCTGAAAAAACACCCCACGCTTCTTTACAATAAAATGAATTTTTTATGTTAAGTAATCAATATTTTCTTATTTTTAACTTATTGAAAATTATTTTCTACTTTTTAGTTTGGTTATCTACAAAAGCGTATCTTTTTAGTTTTTTTAAACTATTATTTATTTTATTAGTATATTTTGAGCTCTTTCTAATGGTTCTCAGTTTTCACTGCCATACCCCAGATTGCTATTAAATAGTCGATGTGTGGTTTAACTAAGGCATTGTATATAATATACCGAACTTTACATGGAATATTTTTTTTAATATTGTGTATGGTCCCCATTAATGGCAACAGCCTATGTTTCATTTTTTCTATGTGAGATTTCCAGTCAAAATATTAATCTAATATATGGCCAAGGTATTTTTCTTGTGGTTTTCTTTCTATTAATTCATTATTCATTTTAAATTGTACATTATTAGATATTATTTTTTGCTGCAAAAATTACAAACTTAGTTTTATTGACATTAATAATAAGCAACTTAGACTGGAAGCATTAATTTAATATATTGAAATCATTTTGAACACGAGGTAATATAGCTTCCGTAGAATGCCTGAATTAAAAAAGGCTAGAATCATCTGCTTATAGTGATATGTCTCCTTGAAGCCCTAGGTGGCTGATTTTATTTATGTGTATAAGCAATAGAAGTGGAATCCTATCATATTATTGATGATATATTGATGATGATGGAAGAAAAGTAAAAGAAAGATACAGACAATGAAAATGGAATATTGAATTTTTTTTTTTTAAGTAAGCGGCTTACTCTTCATCCTCGAAATAATTTTAAAGCTCTATGCAGTCTGTATTATTTATATGATGGCCATAAAGCCTATTTTATAAAAAAAAAATCAAAGAAAAACAATACGAAATATGTATCTCGAATCCATGCAGTACAACCATTCACATTCTTTTTAGGGTTCCGTACCCAAAGGGTAACCAACGGGATGTTATTACTAAGCCTCCGCCTTCCATTTGTCTCTCTGTCAGTGGACTGTAGTAATAGGTAGACAGTTGAAATTTTCACAGAATGTGTATTTTTGTTGCCGCTATAACAACAAATAGTAAAAATAAATTAAAAATTAAAGGGGTTCCCCTTCTAGAAACGTGTTTTACGATGATACAGAATAATGCAGGTGCGAGTCCGACTCGCACTTAGCCGGTTATTTCATCTTGATCTACATTTCAAGAAAATACTACCATTAAGCTTGCTATTAAATTTCTAGAACATGATATTGCTTTACCTGGTCACCTGATTACTGAGAATTGATATTTTTTCACTTATAAATTATTTGATTTGTAAACAATGCAGTACTATGGTAAAAATTAAACTTAGTATAATTTTTGGTAAATAGTATCATTATAATTTCCATAGATAATAATTATCCAAGAGCCTGATTTTAACACTACATGCAAATGAGCGTGGACTTAAAATACCAAACAGTCACATATCTTTATAGTTATTTACTCCTTAAAGTGTATTTCTTTGTTATGATATTTATTTAATTTAATTGTATATGAAATTTTGAACTACAATTGAAAGTCAAATTTTGACAATACCATAAACTGTCATCAAGCATTAATTACATATAGAGGAGCCATATTAACTGGAATAATAGAACATCACAAGACAGACTTAATCTCGTACTGAAGTTTTGTATTAACCACACATTTTACTTTTGCATGTCTACTTCAAAAATATACCTTTGAAAGTATTTAAAAAATATCCAAAGAATGGATTTTAAACGACTGCTATTACAGTATCAAGGAATATTTAGAATTTAAAAATAATTTATTTGAGTTACCTTTGTTAGCTAATAGTTTTAATTCATATGCAAGTACACCCGTAAGGGTAGAAATTTATGATACTTTTAAAATGTCAAATTCATAATGCTATAAAATTTAATCTCATTAAAAAAAATTTTTTACAATGTGTAACATAAAAATTGCTATTTTCACGGTGGATAGTCCATAGTATTCCCATCAGTACTATTAGCCAAGCAAACATTCCACTTTTATTATTGCTAATAGAAAACTGAAGAAATGAATGCCAACCATATAGCTTATAGAAAGACTGGTTGAGAAGAAATTGTCTTGATACCAAGGAGTGGAGTGTAATGCAGATATTACTAGATAACGTGATGACCTAGTAAGACATGCAGGGATTTCGATGGATGCAGTTTACTCAGGACTGTGCTATGTGACATTCTTTGAAAGAAGACCTTTAATCAGCGGTAGACTTGCAGATGATGATGATGATGGTGAATTTTCATTTCATGAAGGTTAATTTATATTACAAAACAGTGATGAATTTCATGAATTTCATTCATATGAACATTATGAACTTCATTCATATTATTCTATTGCTTTACAAGTTGTTTTAGAGTTATTGTAATGGCTTATAATAATATTTTATATTGTAATTATATTTTAATTATATTTTTAGTCTGCATTCAGTTGTAAAGAATGTAAGAAGAAGTTCAGATTTGAAGAAAGCTATAAAGCACATTTACAAAATGAACATTCCAAAACTCCTGGTAGTATTACATGTGATCTCTGTCCTGTAAGCTGTCCAGACAAAGAAACTTTAATGAAACATATTGATAATTATCACGAGAGGGAAAGATATATATGTCCCCATTGCAACAAGGAATTCACCCGTCGATCTCATGTCATAAGACACATGAGTCAAAGGGGATGTGGTGCAAAAATTGCTATTCATATGTGCGAAGTATGTATTATATTAATTAACACTCAATTATAATAATGATTAAATGTTACTACTAATGCACAGGAAAATTAACCAATTTTTTATTTGCAGATCTGTGATGCCACTTTTACAAGAAAAGACAACTTAATGGTACATTTACGATTGGTACATATTGCTAGAGAAGAATTCACATGTAAACACTGCATGTACTTTACTAAAAATTTCTCAAAATTAATCAATCATGTGCTGAAAAATCATTCAGGTATCATTTCCATCCAATAATGAAATAAATATACAAACATTAAGTAATAGTAAGCTTATTTCACCATATTTGTAAAAAGTTATAAATATCTTCTATTTATTATTTTTTTAAAAACGTAACCACCACACTACGATTTTCTCCTGTATCGTGGGGGCAGTTTACAAACATAAATTGCACAAGGACAAATATCCAGACCTGGAACAATTATTTGTAGGCCATACAAATACTTGCTCCATGGGGGATTCGAACCTGCAGCCCTTAGCGCTGCAACTCATTGCTAAGCCGCAGCGCCACGGAGCCGTCAAACCAGTCGCATTTCGAATGACAAAGCTCAATTGTTATGCCACTGCGCCCCGGAGTCGCGGATCTATGAAGTCACTGACTCTTAATGTTAAGGGAACCTTATCTCGTGGGTCAGTGTCTTCCCCCAAATTAAATATACAAAGAAAGTAGATGTAGGCAAAATTAAAAATTCTTCAGATAGGTAGTTAGTTAATCTCATGACTGACACAAATTTTATGTGTAAGTGTGTGTACATGTGTTAGTGCGTGCGTGAGGTGGCACCCCTGTGAGGTGATTTGTTGAGTTATATGAGAAATGTGGCAATTTAATCTCATCAAGAAACACCGAACGGCATACTGTTTATAAGCTAAGCTGGTAATGATGACTCTTAAAATTTTGCAGTTTGTGAAGCTAATGATCATCATCATACATCACTAAATGTTCACCACGTCGATTTTGACCAAGGCAACATTTTCCGATTGTACAATACTGAACTCTTGAGCAGAACAGTGTCAATTGTAGTATATTGGAACGAAGTTCCTTATCGGATGGTACGAATTTGGCGAATGGGGGCTAGGCGAGAAAAAGTGTAAGATTTTTCCGTCACGACCCCCTTTCTATAGTGCGAGCGAGATGGAATAATATCCATCTCCCTCGCACTTTTTCTTATCTTACTATGAAAGAAATATTTTAAATGACGCTTCATTTTAATAGACGCTAGTAATTCATTTATTTGTATTTGTTAATCGATAATATAAAACGTTTATCGATAATAATATACTACGAAAGGAACTTCGTTCCAACCGAGTGTTCCACGACACACACGCATGCTTTTTTTTTTTGGGAAGTGTCCTTATTCCAAACTTACAGTTGGATATATGTATATGGGGTTCCTATAGTTATGATACTGGGCTGCCAAGGTAGAGTAACTACACTCATGAATTAAATATACATTTTTTATTTGTGACATTAATTTTTTTTTTAGAAAAACCACTTAAATATGAATGTGATCACTGTGGAAGAGTAACAGGCTCTAGAGCGGCAATAACAAAGCATTTAGAAATACATGGAGAGAAGAAATTTCGATGTGATGTGGTAAATATATTACAATATGCACATACTACATGGGGGTAGGGCCCCAGCGTACTTTTGGCTTTAATTACCGTTTGAATTAATGAATATTTTGATACATAGATACTTAATTTTAGATAAAACAAAAGAAAAGAGTAAATTGCTCTTAAGCAACTTGTATAAAATTTTAGCTTTTTTAACATAATAAATAATTTTTGAACATATTTCTTATGTTAAAAGATTTTCTGTTAGTCTGTATGTACGAATTTAACACATGTAAAGTAATGCTTCACTTGCCATGAAATTAAAATAGGTTGTAGCCCCATCAAATATTTAATTTGATATCTCAAACAGCTACATAGATATAAAGAAGGATGCCCATTTTTCACCTGACTATGTATAGAAATGAAATAAATTTTAAAATTCAGGTAATTTAATTCAAAATTAAAACCGCGTATCACAATGTAAAAAGAAACGCAGGAGAAAAATATCTTTAATATTTATTTATGCTTATTCTACTTCAAGGGTAAACTTATTACCACCATATTTCGAATGCATCTCAACTACACTTTTTGTAGGACGTTCCATTTCACATACTTCGCATTTCGCTACTTGACTTAATTGAACTCTGTTTCTGAGTTTTAAGCATTTATTTTATTTAATCAGTAAGTATTTCTTTATATTCTTATATATATTCCTTTTCATATATATTTCTTTATTACTTTTTGTATAGTACAGATTAATTAAAAATAATATAATAATTAAATAAATTAATAATGCAGTATCACATTGAGTGCACACGTGTGAAACA
This sequence comes from Parnassius mnemosyne, assembly GCA_963668995.1. Taxonomy (NCBI): domain Eukaryota; kingdom Metazoa; phylum Arthropoda; class Insecta; order Lepidoptera; family Papilionidae; genus Parnassius; species Parnassius mnemosyne. Next base: position 30,020,952 of record CAVLGL010000057.1, on the reverse strand, counting down.
GATTTTTTTGACATTTAACAGTTCTACGATTGGCATTGGCGCAGTCCTTCGTTGTTGCCAAAGAGAATATAATCACTTGTTGTGTTTGCATCTGGTTGTGTATTGTGCTGTTTTGTGTGTTTTTCATTGATCATATAGAATAGAAATATGTAGGGATACACAAGATTTTTCTCAGTATAATCTCAGAGGAAGTGGTGATAGAACATTAATAAGAGATTTTAATATTCTATCAAACAAAAATTAAGTACGAGGGGTGATCCAAAAGTAATGATAATCGGTTACTTCAGGTCCGCATAAAAATCCAAAAAAAAATATTTTTTGCTTGCTTATATACTCACTACGTCAGCCTAAAAAAATCCTATAAATAGATCACGATTTTCGGGAGATACATTCATTTGAATACGAACTGTCAAAGAGATAACATCAACATGGAGAAAAACGAAATTAGAGCTGTCATCAAGTACCTCTGTTTGAAAAAAATGTCTTCAAAAGACATACACAGTGACTTAGTGGAAACATTGGCGGACTCTGCTCCTCCATATTCTACAGTTGCACGCTGGGCCAAGGAGTTTAAACTGGGCAGAACATCCACTGAAGATGAACATCGCGAAGGACGCCCATCCACGTCCCTCACTGAAGATAACGTGAAAAAAGTCGAAGATGTTGTGTTGGCAGATCGAAGAGTGACCATCAGGCATGTAGCTGAGGTCACAGGGATCTCATATGGCAGCGTTTAAAGAATCCTTGCGAACGAGTTGCATATGAAAAAGGTCTCTGCGCGTTGGGTACCCAGAATGTTAACCGACGAGCAAAAGAAAAATAGAGTTGACATTTCGAGGGTCAATCTCGAAAAGTTCCAAGCAGATCAAGAAAATTTTTTGTTCCGTTTTGTGACTATGGACGAGACCTGGATCCACCATTTTGATCCTGAAACGAAACAACAATCGATGACTTGGAAGCGAGCCTCCTCATCGACGCCAAAGAAATTCAAAGTTTCAAGTTCGGCGGGAAAGGTTATGGCATCTGTTTTTTGGGACGCTCAAGGCATAATTATGGTGGAATATTTGGAAAAGGGAGCCACTATTACGGACTCTTACTACGCAGACCAAATAAGAAGATTACGGGAGGCCATTAAGGAAAAAAGACGCGGCAAACTGCGAGCTGGAGTGCTGTTTCACCAAGACAACGCACCGGCTCACAAAGCCGCAGTTGCGATGGCTGCCATTCAAGAAACGGGATTCGAACTGCTCGAACACCCTCCCTATTCGCCAGATCTAGCTCCTAGTGACTTCTACCTCTTTCCTCGGCTCAAGGAACACCTCCGAGGCAAGAAATTGGAAGACGATAGCGAAGTAATGGCCGCTGTTGAAGCGTTTTGGGAGGATCAAGACAAATAATTTTTTTTAAAGGGAATATTGGGTTTAGAAAAAAGATGGACTAAATGTATTGATTTGTTAAGAGACTATGTAGAAAAATAAATTATTATTTTAACTTTAATTACCGTGTTTTATTTTCATTATCATTACTTTTGGATCACCCCTCGTATTTGGTAATTGCAAATCCTAACCTAAAGAGTATCATTAATATTTTTGGGCTTCGTAGCGTTTAAATCGTAAAATAACTACATGGCATTATTTTCTAAACTTACAGGAAGTTTTTCTATTATACCTTATAACTATACATAAACTTTTACTATCAGGTTTTTAAATGTATGAAAAGTGGGCATGGTTCTTTTGCAGTTGTTTTTCAATTAATTTTATTTTGGCAGAGAACGCTTTTAACATTAAGTCCGCCATTTGAATCTATTCTGTACTTTTAAGATGTCTAGAATATTAATCAAATAGAAACTTTATTTACTAAAATAAATTAAAAAACGTTTATTGATGTACCTGTTATAATTTATGTTAATGCTATCTTGGAATAACATAAGGGGTAAGTAGAGAGATATTTTTTCTGTGGCTAATATTTTTCAAACTCTTTTATTACTAATGAGGAAATATCGTAGATAGTGTAAAACTATCCTTTAATTTATGTAATATAATAAAATGTATAAAAAATATGAAACTCTCAACACTCAAGTGTAACTTGTACAAACAAGACATTAAAAAAATCTGTTGACCCTATAGGCCATCCATGGAACTTCCCGCTATGTTCTCAAACCTCATAACTTTTGAATGGCTTGACCAATTTGAATGCACTTGGTGGCGTTGGAAAGAGTTTCACCAAACTTAGATTTTCAATACTGTTTCTACCGATTTAGATCGGTAGATTTTGAAACAATTCAAAAAAAAATTTAAAAAAATGTTTTTTTTTTTTAAAAACATTAATAGTCGAATCGTTTTTTTCATAATAGATTTTATTATTGTTCTTGAAATACATCGTCGATTGCCACCAATTAAATCAACATCAGTTGTTCCGTTCGAAAGTTATCGTTGTAAAAAAAAAGTGTTTTTTTTTTAATAACGTAGAAATTTCTGCTCGGATCGTTTTTGATGTAATGACTTAATTATTAGTTCGTAAAAATATTTGTCGAGCGTTTTGAGATCGAACATAGCAGGAAGTTCCGCAGATGGCCTGCAGGGTCAAGTCAGATTTTTTTACATGGGGAAATGGCCTACGCATACCTGCCAGAGGGGGCAAGGACGAGATATGTCGTACTCGCACCGCCTAAAACCCCATGGTGTTCTCTACCATTGCCGCATATTGGCTGGGTCACGGGAACGCTTACGCACACAACCGCGGTCCCACCAGCGCCGGCCGTCCCATAGCAACCCTTTCTCGGGAGAGGACTACTCGTCCGCCTTTTCCTTCTTAGGGATTTTATTAGCAGATAATAACTTATTTTTGCCACTAGCTTAGTTTTATACGTAGTAATGCTGCAGCTATATTATAGTTGTAGCACAGACGAGTCGGGAAGAATCGCGCTCTCACAGAATGCCAGCGTAAAATAGAAGCTTAATGCTGTTGTTTTTCGTATGGTGAGTGTAGAGAACCGCAGACTCCTTTTAAATGGAAACTAGGCATTCCATCTTAGTCCTCGGAGGTGACAACGCATCTGCAGCTTAATTCTCAAACGAGGATAGATGTCTTTAGATGGCCACAGCAATCACTTACCATCAGATGGACTGTGTGCTCGTTTGTTACCCTTATTCTATAAAAGAAAGAGGCTTTCTTTTATAGAGGAGGTCGTTATTTCGGGTTAATCAGTAACAGGTGAAATGTAGTATATATAATTTAAAATTTTGTACAGCCGACTTCAATATAAGTTATTTAAGAATAACTCAATAACCATTGGTCTGACCTTGATGAAATTCATATGGGACCACACGAGAACTATCAGCTTTCATATAAAAAAAGAATCATCGAAATCGGTTCCCCCGGTACAAAGTTATGAGGTAACACACATAAAAAAAAAACATATACTCGAATTGAGTACCGTCTCCTTTTTGGAAGTCGGCAGAAAATATAAAGAGATTTTTGAGGTGAAAACTTTAGAATTGTTGTAATTTGAAACTCGATGAAACAAAAAGCGACACTAAATAGAGAAAAACATAAACATAAACAGTGATAGAAGCAGAAATCAGTTTCCTATTATCTGCCGACTTCCAAAAAGGAGACGGTACTCAATTCGACTGTATGTTTTTTTATGTGTGTTACCTCATAACTTTTTACTGGGTGAACCGATTTCGACGAGTCTTTTTTTATTTGAAAGCTGGTACTTCTCGTGTGGTCCCATATGAATTTTATCAAGGTCGGACCAATAGTTTTTGAGTTATTCTTAATAACTTATATTGAAGTCGGCTGTACAAAATTTTAACGTCCTATTTTTTGTGGCGGTGCTTTGAAGATGGTTAATATAAATTTTAACTGCTAAAATAAACAAATTGACCATATTGAATAAAATTATCATAACAATCCACGATTTCAAAATTCACCGATTTATATTAAATTAGTCATGCATCTTTATTTTACTAAAGTGTATACCTTGAGAGTCAATCAATTTTTGTTCGTAAAAATAGCTTTGCCTATAGAATGAACTAGATGGCGCTATTACAAAGCCCTTTTACTCAAAAGCAAATATTCTTTTGATTTACGCCAAAATTTAATCTAAAAATAATGATTGTTACTTTTATTTTCTATAAAATTAAACTGTTATCTTATTTTTCTACGCTCTTTATTAAATAAGTAATTTACCGTGAAATATTTTTACTTAATATTTCATTTCACATGAAGGTTTCATTTCTACCGCGTGTGAACTGCACACATTTTTTTTTGTTTATAGTGTGGTTACGCATCGTTCACTCTGGAAGTATTGCGCCGTCATATATTGACTCACGTGCAGGAGAAGCCGCACAAGTGCTTCATTTGCGGACGTTCCTATATCCAGCGGATACAACTAAATCGTCACATGGAAAAGCACACTGGACACTTGTGCTTAGAGTGCGGCAAGGCCTTCCCGAGCAAAGCTGGGTAATGTTTACAATTATATCATGCAGAATATGCAACTGCCACTCGTAGGTCTTATACATTAAAACTTCATGCAGTGGCGCAACTTAATATTATTAATCATCCCACCTAATTCACTAGCCGGATAATGTAGTGGAAGGCTATCCATTTACTCTAATGAAGAAATTCAAGTCATGCCTAAGTCTTAGCTTAGCTGAATTGCTTAGTGTTTAAAAAAGTAGCTAACCAATTTTTTGCCATCTGCTTAAAGACAAAGTATCACAGCTTGTAACTATTGCAATGTAGTTGCGGTGTAAGAAAATACACTACCCGGTTTAGTAAGAGGTGATACGAGGGAAATGTAACGAGATGAGCGGCAGCATTTTTATGATAACAAGTCAAAATAATAGAAAACTGTGGTTGCCAACCTTAACCTCACAGGTCTCGACATTGTATTGGGCCAACTGAGTCAGACATTAGTAAAAAAATAACAGTAGTTTAAGATCAATAGATAAATATAATAATAACAGTGGTAGAGCCACGCGGCAGCTTTTGCTGTCGCACGGATGGGCCGACTCGAACCGGGGTGGTACCACGACCTCACAGAAAACTAGCGTGAAGTAGAGGTTTACCTCTGCGTTTCGCTTGGTGAGTGCAGGTGGCCGGAGGCCCTTTTACTGGAAATGAGGCATTCCAATTTAGTCCTCACGGGTGACAACGCATCTACATTTTTATTTGTAATAGAGGATAGATGTATATGTCTATGGGCCGCAGCAACCACTTACCATCAGGTGGACTGTGTGCTCGTTTGTCACCCTTATCCTATAAAAAAAAACATTTATTTCGGTAATCTTGTTAAACAACATAATACTGAGTCTTCCCAGTGAGTAATCAGAGAATACTCGTGTTGGGAATGACCATCTTCTTCCCTTAAGGATTACAAAAAAGTAAGATTACAAAACGTTTAACCTCTAGAAAATTTGTAAATTGTATGTGTATATTAAGGAGTGTGTGAATGTGAGTGTAGGAGTGTTGTTGTATGTATGATGTGGGGGTGTGTGTGTATGTGCTGGTGGATGAATAAATTATAAGTAAGAACACTAGTTGCCTGTAACTGTATAAGATGTTGGTTAGATAGATTTAATACAATTCTATAGATGGATACAAAAATGAAATAATTCTGTAACAGCACCATCTACACGGTCTCTCAAGTACTACATCGATCTGCGAAGACGACGTTGGGAAAGTAGCATTATGGCGTAAAAGAGCACATTTTGAAATAAATTCTCTTAATTTATTTCTCGTATAGTCTTAAGTCTCGTAATTTAGTAACGAGTCTAATTATAATAAAATTTGTCGAATTTTAGTTGTATGATTCTTATAAATAACATTTAAAAAATACTTGTTCTGAGGGGTATACAAAGGTGACATTTGATTATCTTGTGTATTGCCTTTGGTACCTGACAGAATAAGCGTGGCAACTATGACAATATAAGGCAATCTATGTGGGAAGCGTATGTTTAGCAGTGGACGATATGCTGTAATGGATGGATCGATGGATGGATGAGGGTTTGTAGACCAAATAATGAAAGTTTCATCAAATTCCTTCTACTGCATAAGAGGCCCATGCTCAGCTATGTACTGATTACGGAGCGATAAAGATAACGTAGAAGGAATGATACTCATTAAAATATAGACTATAGTTGTTAATTTTTACAAGCATTGTTTTTTTTTTTTTTAACAAAATAATATTACATTAACCAAACTATTACTCTAATAATCATCTCTTAATTAAATCAAATTATATTCTTTGTTGCAGATTACTAATTCACGTAAGAGATCACAAGGGACTCCAGAAACTATTTTGTCCGTTTGAGCACTGTTCGTACTCAAAAAAAGAATTTGTTAATTCCACCAGTCTTCAAAATCACGTTGAAACACATTTAAAAGAAAAACGTTAGTAAAGTTATGAAATAACATTAAAATTACTACATAATTATTTTTATATTTATATTTTAGATTTATAGAATCGTTAATATATCTCATAGTGATTGTAAGCAACTTGACTGATAGAAGTCTTATTCACATATTTGTTTGGTCGAGACAATATTTCATATCTATGCTTGGATTGCTGTAGTAATGTGTTTAACTAGTTATTTTTATTTTGTAGAATAAGGGTGACAATTGACTGTGTACTCGCACACAATCAATCTGATGGTAACTGGATGCCTTACTAATGGACATCTACATCCTCGATTTAGAATCTAAATGTATATGCGAACTTTTTTTACTAGATACGAGGCATTCCGTCGTAGTCCTCAGGGGTGACAACGCATCTTCATATCGCTTTAAAGAATTTTATTTATCATAAGAACATACAATGGTTCACTTATAATGAAATACAAAGTAATTATTATAATTTGATAATATTATCACATCTACCTCTAGTGCTGGAAGCGATATAGTCTTAGGTTATTTACTTATACATATTAGGTACCATGTATTAAAAAAGATTACTACTACTACTAAAGATTACACTGTGCGTACGTATTTCCTAAATTTACTTTTAATCAATTTCATGTTATTGCAGTTGACATTAAAATCTGGTAATTTATTGAACAGATCTGCTCCCTCAAACAATAGTTTTTTTTGCCATATTTAGTTCGTGCAGTCATTACTTGGAGTTTATTTTTAGTTCTTAAGTTGTGTGTTGTTGTTTCTTCATGTAACTGTATGATTGATTAGAATTAATGGTTATATTTTTTTATTACATTGCAAGTGCAATAAGTATATAGTTGTGTCAGATTTAGTAAGTTAGTTTTTTCGTGTTGTACTTTTGTCGGAGTTTAGATAATGGTAATGAAATAATGCTTTGATAATTTTATTTTGGGTTCTTTGAAGTGGATTTAGATTAGTTTTAGCGGCTGATCCCCCATATCGCAATTAGATATTCGATATATGATTTAACTAAAGAGTTGTATATAATTGGACGTGCCTTTTTCGGAATACAGTTTGCGACTTTACGTAATGCAATTAGTAATGACATCAGTTTTGATTTGACATGATTAATATGCAGTCTCCAAGTGAGTTTGTCATCTACCAACAGGCCTAGATATTTTTCCTGACTTGAACGTTTTATTATTTTATTATCAATAGTAAGATGTGCAAACTCTGGTAAAGGTTTATTCTTTGTGGAAAAATCATAAATGATGTTTTTGAGGTATTAATAATTAACACCTCAAAAACATCATTTATGATTTTGATTGTTTTGATTTGTTAGTAGGTTATATTTTAACCATTCTCCGAGTAGGTCAAGATCTTTTTGAGCTTAAGTTATAATGTGAGTAGATTTATCGAAATATAAAAGACATGTGTCCGCGTACAAGGTTAGGTGTCCTGTCGGCCCTATTTTGGTTAAATTATTTATATGAATGAAAAAAAAAGTAATGGACCGATAATTGCGTCTTGAGGACAGCCGTACGATACATTTTTAATCGAATTAGTAAAATTATCTATGTGAACAGCTTGTTGCCTATTTTGTAGATATGATGTGAACATTTCGAGGGCCTTGCCTGTAACGTCTATGCTGTTTAGTTTCTGCAGTAGCTTATGATGGCTTACTATGTCAAATGCTTTTTTTTTTATCTCAATGAAAATCCCCAAAGCAAAATTCCTTTGATCGATACGAGTTTTCATATTTGTGGTTAAGTCTACTGCAGCTGTAAGAGTACTCGATTTCGAACAAAAGCCATATTGTTGGTCAATTAAAAAGTTTTTTATTAAGTAATCGTTTAGGCGGCTATACATGACTCATTCAAATATTGTTGATACAACAGGCAAGACAGACACTGGCCTGTAGTTACTTGGGTCAGTCTTATTTCCGGATGTGAAGATAGGACTAACCCTAGTAACCTTAAGCGTGTCGGGAAAAACACCGCGTGCTAAACACATATTTGTATTATACAGTTTGTTAACCTTTCTACAATTATACTTTTTAGGCATTTAATCGCTTTGGTGCTTATGCCATCTAGACCAGTACTAATGTTGCTATCGAGATCATCGATTATTTTTGATATTTCATTAGTAGTACAAGGTATAAGTTCACTTAGTGTAGTTTCGTGTGTACAGTCATGTTCGTACTTAAGGGTGTTACCAGTATTTATGTGGTACATATTAGGAATTTTGTTGGCCAAATCCAAGCCTATTGAGGAGAAAATAAGTAAAATAATTCACATATTGAGTTACCTTCTGTTTAAATAAAACTAATTTTACGGATTTTATCGCGTATATTAACTTATTTTTTATATTCCCGACGTTTCGAGTGCTTTCCAGCACCCGTGGTCACGGGGGACTGAGGTGTTTGACGTCCTGCTGTCATAGTTAGCCCGACTACCTTCAGTTTTTTAAGTTTATTTTCGTTTATTTGTTCTAACATAAATCTCTCTAGGTAGTAAAAGTTATTATTTTCATTATTATATTGGGCCATTATATTAGTATTGTATAATTTTTCATAATCAATTGCTTTATATTGAATTGTTTTGTGTGTTCTTGTTGCTAAGTTGCCTATTTCTTGTGATCAGATAGACATGATTCAATTATTGAGAGGCTAAATGAGTGATCACTTGGTCCAGTATAGTGCTTGTGGTACTGGTTTCACGAGTAATGTATAGTCTATGAATTTTATTCAATACTTCATATCCACTTTCTTTTCAGTTCGGTATTTTGTGACGTTGCTATCTGTACTAAGTAGATCAATATTAAAATCTCCAAACACAATCGCCCTTCTTCTCCGTTCCAAATGTGAGGAATATGTATTTAAAAAGTTGTTTACATTAGAACTTCCAGGTTTGTGTATTGCGCCGATGTTCAAAGATAGTTTATTTATGTATATCCATAAGTAGTGATTCCCATTCTCACATAAATCTTCCATTATATCGTATTTAATGCTATTATGTACGTAAATTAAAAATTGCAAACCTAACCAGGTTTGCAATTTTGTCTATAGTTGTAAATATGTTTATAGTTTGGTATCTTATATAATTATGCGTCGGCTTCCGAAGAAATCCATGCCTCAGTAAAAATTAATAAGTGCGTAGACATCGGTATTGCTTTTAATATTCATTTTATTTCATCGAGTTTACCAGCTTTGCGAATACTACGTAAATTAGTATAGAAAAATCTTAATGAGGACAGGTGCAATGGAATGTTTTCGTAATTGTTTATTAATTGATAGCTTAGTCTATCCGTGCATTTTTCGGTTTGTGGTGAAGCCGTTATTGGTTTTTTGGTAGGTTTTGTTTACAACAATTGAAGGTATGCCTTTTATATATTTAATAACGAGATCCTTTTCGCCGTTTTCTATTCGTTTGCTTAATTCCTCTTTCAATTTTATAAAATACTGCTTTTGCGCTGGCGTTTGATCTGAGTAAATACTTATATTATCGGTTACGTTCTTTTTATTTCGTAACAGGTATTTCGGAGTATCTATATTGTTAAAGTAAGCTTTGATAGGCCGGCTCTTGTTTGAAACATATTTCCCCAGTCTCACACATTTAATTGGCTTAGGGCAGTCAGTCATTATGCAATGATATCAACAACTTCATCACTTCTTCATTATCCTAATTGAAGCATTGGGTGCAACAAGGGCATATCTCGTAAAAATAAATTTTGAGAAAATTGTAAATAAAAGTTTTAATGTCTTAAACTTTTTAATGTTTATAGTATGACTCCTATATACTTGATTATTCATTAGTGCTGTGATTTAATTTAATGATTCAGATAATATTATCATTTTAAAATACTTAGATGCTATTGAAAAAAAAATTGTTTTTACATGTGTTATCCGCCCTTGTTGCACCCAACCCGTAAATAAATGGGGCGTTTAGTTTATTACTGGTTTTTAAGACTATAAATAACAACTATTTTAGATTCTTATATGAATTAGTTTTATTTGAAAGTAAATAACAATAACATAGTTAATAGAAACAGGTGTTACTTTGTGGAAATCCATTATATTAAAGTTGGTAAAAATTACTTTGCGTACATCCGCTCGATAAAATAAAATGATATGTCTTACCTAGTTTGAAGAGCACCTCCCGCCCTCCCTCAATTGCGTGCACTATCCCCGTCACCACTAATCCCAGCACCACTACTCCCAACACCACTACACTACCATCACACACTTTATAACTCGGTAGAGCCATGCTGCAGCTATATTAGTAGTATAGTCGTAGCACGAATGGGTCGGCTCGACCGGGGAAGAACCACGCTCTCACAGAATACCAACGTAAAATATCAGCTTAATGCTGTTGTGTTTCGTATGGTGACTGTAGAGAACGGGAGACCCTTTTTACTCTAGAAGAGGCATTCCATCTTAGTCCTCATGGGTGACAACGGATCTGCATTTTGATTCGCAAACGAGGATAGATGTAGATGTCTATGGGCCACAGCAACCACTTACCATCAGGTGGACTGTGTGCTCGTTTGTCACCCTATTCTATAAAAAAAAAACTAGGAAAGACACACCACTTATGACAAAACGACAAGTGTTTCGCCTCTACACGAGACATCTTCAGGTGACATAGACAGTGCGATGGCTGACCGCTAAGCTAAGCTTATTATCGATAATCGAGGATATCACAACGCTTTTTGAAACAACACTTGGTGATATATTTAAAAACCTTTTTAGGTATCTTTTTACTCCGAGATGATGTGTACTCTTCACCCAAATTTCTCTTCACCTTTCGCACATTTTTTCCCATGAATTTTCATTCAACTTCTTTTTTTCTTTCTTTTTCGGGGGAACATATTCACTCTGGTCATAATTTGCATCATACTCAATAAAATTACTAATTTCAGACATTTTTTAACTTTAAATAAGTTTTTAAAAACTGCAGGACGTAAAGTGTTTGAAATTTAAAACACGCATTTGTAATCTATGCAACAAGGGCGGAGCGCCTCCTTCAAAATAAATGATTCCAACGCCGCCTAGAAGCGATAGATCGAAATGGGTTTTTATCACCAAATACTAAATGACGCATTACATATTTTAATGCAATAACATCAAAACGGGCTTTGGGTACCGAACGCCCTTGTTGCTCCCAATGCTTTAATTTCGTCTCGTTTTAGTATTTTTTTCATTTATTTCTGGTATACCCGCAATAATAATGTTTTTCTCACGATCGCATCGGTCTTTGACTTAGAAGATGTTTTCGTGGCGAAAGTCGGGCGATTTATCCGAAAAACTTTCAATGAGTTGTTTATCTTTTATCAGGGATATTTCAATTTCTATGTCTTTTATTTTGTTTTGAGTACGACACGTGTTTCGCCTCTACACGAGGTATCCTCAGGTGAAGTAGACTCTGCGGAGGCTGGCCGCATTTTGAGAGTGGTGTGTCGTGCCTAGTGTGGTGGTGCTGGGGGTGGTAGTACTGTGATTAACGGCGACGGGTATAGTGCGCGCGATTGAGGGAGGGTGGGAGGTCTCCTTAAGACTGGGCAGGACACATGATTTTCTTTCTTTACGCGGAATTAAGCAAATTAGTTTATAACAATCTCATTATAATAGATTTCCGCAAAGTAACGCCTGATTCTATCAAAATTACGATATTTTATGCTGATTGACAAATATGTCTGCTTTCAACGAACACTAGAGGAGATTTTTTTTCTATGATATTGCCTATAGGCCAGCATCAACTTACGATTAGGTGGACTGTGTGCTAGTTTGTCACACCATTCTATAGAAAAAACTTGATATTGTTGAAAAGGTTTTGTTCGTGTACAGTAGTATTGTATATGATTGTTTTGTTGGTGTTGTCCGTAGGGTACGAGTGCGAGGTGTGCATGAAGCGGTTCCACAGCGAGACGTACATGCGCAAGCACGTGCTGACACACACGCTGGAGCGGCCGCGGCGCTGCATGTACTGCGTGGCGGCGCGCGCCTACGTGCGCGGCGAGCAGCTGCTGCGCCACGTGCGCCAGCACCACCCCACCGTGTTCCGCGACCACCTCACGCACGTGCGCCAAGTGCTCGTATGTACTCTCCTTTGTATTGTAACACGTCTATGTCCCGCCACGTGCGCCAGCACCACCCCACCGTGTTCCGCGACCACCTCACGCACGTGCGCCAAGTGCTCGTATGTACTCTCCTTTGTATTGTTACACGTCTATGTCGTAGAAAACCAGTTTGTAACCGACCAAAAGCGCTGTCGAATTTAAAATATGTTTATTCATTATCATTACACCACTTCACAAATCCACTGCTGAACATAGGCGTCGTATAATCTCTTCACTGAGTTCTTCTTCAACTCAGGGAAGAGATTCATTCTCTGATGGCTACGTGTGACTTTAATTTGGATATAATTAATTGTAGCAACTATACATACAACTATTATTATTTTATATTTAACGCCGTTTAAAAGTCTTTAAAAAAAATTAGCCCTTTTGAGTCTGAATCGAAAATGAAGCCGTTTAGTATTCTACACTGGAGATTGTGTGCAGAAATCACATGATATGATTCCGTCCCCCACTTTACAACACTGGATAACCAGATGCTTAATGGGTTTGTTTTGCTTTCGCTTTGTTGTCGATACACAATGCAAAAAAAGAGCTTTGTCGTTCGAAATGCATACAATGAATGGTTTGACGAACCCGTGGCGCAGTGACTTAGCAATGAGTTGCTGCGCTAAGGGCCACGGGTTCGAATCCCGAACGGAACAAGTATTTGTATGGGCTACAAATAATTGTTCCGGGTCTGGATGTTTGTCCTTGTGAAATTTATGTATGTAAACTGCCCCCACGATACAGAAGAATATCCCAGTGTGGAGGTAACGTTTTTAAAATAATATAAAAGTAAAAAAAAAAAAACAAATAAATAAAATAATGTGGAAGTGTATCAATTTTTTTTATTTTATATAATTTCTGCTTCCTCATATCTACGTTGTTATGACCGATAGAGGTAAATATCATACTACCAAATAACTCTTAGAGTATAATAGCTTCTGACCCTATACAAAGCGCAAGTCTAGTCGTTAATGGAGTATGTGAAATCATCATCATCATCATCATTACAGCCCTTCACAAGTCCACTGCTGAACATAGGGCTTCCCCAAGGAATGCCACAAAGCACGGTCCTGAGCCACCTGCATCCATCGACTCCCTGCATATCTTACCAGATCGTCACTCCATCTAGTGAGGTGACGCCCAACACTTCGCCTGCCGGTACGAGGTTGCCACTCGAGAACCTTTTTTCCCCATCGGTTGTCGGTTCTTCGAGCTATATGGCCGGCCCATTGCCACTTCAGCTTACTAATCCGTTGGACTATGTCGGTCACTCTGGTTCTACTGCGGATATCCTCATTTCTGAGTTTATCACGCAGAGAAACTCCGAGCATAGCCCTCTCCATAGCTTGCTGAGCGACCTTGAGCTTCCTCATACGGCCAGCAGTGAAGGACCACGTCTCAGTTCCGTATGTCATCACTGGCAACACGCACTGGTTGTACAGTCTCGTTTTCAAGTTTTGAGGTATACCTGACGAGAAGATGTGCCGTAATTTCCCGAACGCTGCCCAACCGTGTTGAATCCGTCGATTGACCTCTCGGTCGAAGTTGGACTTACCTAGTCGGACTATTTGTCCCAGGTAAACATACTCGTCAACAACTTCGAGCTTAGTGCTCCCAACAACTACCGGCATAGGTGTGACATGGACATTAAACATGATCTTTGTTTTGTCCATGTTCATCTTAAGACCCATCCGTTGAGAAGCACTATTGAGGTCATTGAGCATAGTGCTTAGGTCCTCCAGCGATTCTGCCATAAGGACTATATCGTCGGCAAATCGAAGGTGAGTGATGTACTCGCCATTGATGTTGATACCGTATCCTTTCCAGTCCAGAAGCTTGAAAACGTCTTCCAATGCAGCGGTGAAGAGTTTCGGGGATATGACGTCACCCCGTCTTACACCCTCTGCAATTGGATAGGTTTCGTACTCTGGTTCTGTACTCGGATAGCCATCCCATCGTAACTGTACAAACACTTCAGCACTTCGATATACCGACAGTCAACTTGGCACCGCTGAAGGGACTGCAGCACCGCCCAAATTTCGACGGAATCAAAGGCTTTCTGATAGTCCACATACGCCAGACATAGTGGCAAATTGTACTCCTCTGACTTCTGTACAATTTGCCGAAGGGTATGTATGTGGTCTATGGTGCTAAAGCCTTTTCGGAAACCGGCTTGTTCGGGAGGCTGGAAGTCGTCAAGTCTGCGCGCGAGACGATTCGTAATGACTCGAAAACAGCACGTAGACGCGGCTCAGAAGGAAAATCGGTCTGTAGTTCTTCAAGAGAGCATTGTCGCCTTTCTTGAAGAACAAGACCACCGCACTTCTGCTCCACGCCTCCGGTGTAATGCCACCATGGAGGACTGAATTAAGGAGCTTCTGAAGGACTTCAAGTACCGGTTTTCCACCCGCTTTCAGAAGCTCCGCTGTAATTCCATCCTCGCCTGGGGCCTTGCCGTTTTTAAGGTGCTGGAGAGCCATTCTAATCTCGCTCAGACTGACGTCCGGGATATCTTCGGAATAGTGTCGGATGAGACTCGCTCTTGTATCGTTACTCACACTTGCGTGTGGCATCCAACGATGACGTAGCCCATAGAACCTCTCAATCTCACTCAAAATCTCAGATGTCCCGGAAACGATTGCCACGTTCTGTCTTCAGCTTTGACAGTTGGCTCTTTCTGGCAGACAGATCTCTGGCAAAGACTTTGGAGCCTTGGTTCCGCTCGATCGCTTCTTCAATACAAGCTGTATTGAAGTTACGTAAATCCCGCCGCATGCATTTGGAGATCTGTCTGTTCAATTGTATGTATGCTGTCAAATCTGTTGAAGAATGTAGCTTCATTTCCCGTCTAACAGCCATGAGATTAAGAGTGTGATCGGAGAGTTTTTGTGTTCTTCTGCGGCGGGTCTTGCAGAACTTATCTCCGACCGCATGGACAGTTTCCACGAGCTTGTCATTCATATCGTCCACTTCATTGCAGTCTTCTAGGCACTGAAAACGGTTTTGTAACTCGAGCTGAAAGATTTCGGGACTTTGGAACAGAGCACGAGGGGGACGGAGCGTTGACTTCATTAGACACAACCTCTCCAACTTAACGTTTAGGTTCAGTGTGCCTCTAACCATTCGGTGATCGCTGCCGGTTTTCACCCTCGCTATCACTGTGACATCACTGAACAGTTGTCGTCTGGTCGTCATAATGAAATCAATCTCATTTTTTGTCGAACCGTCGGGGCTCGACCAGGTCCACTTCCTGTGGGGCCGCTTCTGGAAGAAAGAGTTCATCATAAAGAGTCCCTATTTCTCCATGAAGTCGGCCAGCTGCTGGCCCCTTGGGTTCCGTTGCCTTATTCCAAATTTCCCTACTTTCAGCTCACCGTTCTCTCTTGTGCCTAGTTTTGCATTGAAGTCTCCCATTAACACCGTATATTGGGTTTTGGAGGAATACATGGCTCTAGAGATATCCTGATACATTTCCTCCACCTCCTCATCGGAGTGTGCCGAGGTTGGTGCGTAAAGTTGTATGACCTTCAGCGAATACCGTTTGGTGATTCTGAGTATAAGGTACGCAACCCTCGTCGACACACTCTCAATCTTTACAACATTGTTAACGAGAGACTTGTGGACGATAAATCCGACACCTCCTTGGGACAGATGGTCGCCCTACCGGTAATAGAGCAAGTTGCCGGATTCGAGGATTACCGTTTCCTCCCCCTCTCTTCGGACTTCGGATAATCCTATAATATGCCAGCGTAACTTGTCTATCTCTTCTTCCAGCTCCACAATTTTCTCGTCAGTCCTCAGGGTGCGTGCGTTGTATGTTGCCAGGTCGAGTCGTCGTAGGTGGCAACCGAACTTTCACCGGAGATTCTTAGCACCCCCTGCCCCGCCGTTACCATGATCGCCACCGTAGCCAGGAATAGCGGGGCCGCCGGGGACTGGGGGCCGTCTTTTTGTTACATTCATAGGGGGGGTATTTGCCATAGTTGCCACGCTTGGCGAGCGTGTTGGCAACCGCAGTTTTTTTATTGTATTTTTGCTGTTATCAGGAAGATGGTGGTGCAAAATGTCATCTAACAACGTTGTACTCAGTAAAGATAAGTGCTTACAGGCTCATTAGTGACCTTGATTGAAACCGATTTTGTCAGCCTCAAAGATGCGTTGTCACTTTAGAGGACTAGGTAATTGTACCGGCACAGCAACAGTGCAAGCAGTGCTATGTGGTGACAGAAATAGCTACGAGGGTAGTACCTACGCATAGGGGTTCCTAGGCAATGGCGTCCTATCACCTAGTCAACTTCTGCACCTCGATAGTTAATAATCACATTGGTTTAACAGGGTTTGAACGCAGGAACAGAAAGGGTGTTAAAGTCGGAGTTAGAGGCGATTCTGAATGTGTTAGATGCAGAATCAGAGCGCATTTTGGAAGGATACGGGACGGGCGTCCTGTACGGTGGCATGATGGAACAAGATGAGTCTGTAAGTGATGAAACAGCTGTCGTTTTAAAGGTTTGTGTATTTTTAGTTTTTTTTTTTAATATGATTAATGGTAAAAATTAAAGGTATGACATTACTTCATTTGACTTAAATTTATTGAGTTAAGTTAATTGAGAATGCTCATAATTTAACTGCAAAGAATATACTGATACCTAATATTGTAATGTATTGTAATGTAGGTTTGCGTCCGTATTGTAAGCCTTTTATGTCTACTGCTGACTGAGCATAATCTATACAAATAAATAAAATTGAAGTGTCTGTTTGTAATGTTAAAATTACAGCTTTTCACTAAATGCATATGAACGTATATACGGTACTAATAACAAAATAAACATTTTTTTATTTTTGTCTGTGTGTCTGTTTATTCCGGCTAATCTCCGAAACGGCTGGACAGATTTAGACGGGACTTTCATTGGCAGATAGCTGATGTTATAAGGAGTAACTTAGGATACTTTCATTTTAGAAAAAGAGTTAGGGTTCCGCGCAAAAGATTAAAACCCATGAAATCGTAGTAAATTCCACGCGGGCAAAGTCGCGAGGGACCGCTAGTTTAAAAAAAAATTAAGATACTCTTAGATAACAAAGAAAGACAGACCGAGCGCTACGTTCATTTCAAGGGACGCCAAAACTACGAGTATACTCAAATTCATTGTGAGAACACGCATGCATATGAATATGCATTTGCAACCAGAAACGTGGTTTTACATACATATTATAGCTGTTAGTCCAGCAGTGGACTTTTACTAAGTATTAAAAAATAAATAAGCAAAATGTCTCGGAGTTTTGGCGGCAACTTAACGTATAACGTATAAGTGGTGCGCTTTTGTGTAATAAATATCTGCGCAATTGGACTGCTAGTGAAAATACATGCTCCAAGGAGAGTCTGAAAGCCTAGAATTAAACTCCTTAGACTGGTAATACTGCTCCTCAACACCAGTGTGTGTGATTTACGTTCAACATTTCACAACAATAAAAGGTTATTCAAGCCTCATTCTGCTCACCGTGTGATTAAAATTCACGTGAGTTGAGTAGCGTAGTGCAATAAAATGTCTTTATAAGATTGTAAATAACTTCCCAATACCTTTTGGTAAATATTAAACTGACCAACGCCTACCATATGTGAGATGAGTTTAGGGGTCTAAAACAGAAAATTAATATAATGTGCCACTGAGCTAATAATATTGCCCCAAATCTAATCACTATATAAATATTATCGGCCAATAGAAACGTTTTTATCAACAAAAATAATTTTTAAGTATGTTTATTGCAGAATGAAAGTAATCCATTAATGTCAGAAGAAGAACTTGCAGATAGCCTCAAAAAGTTACTTGAACAGCTTATTGATAAGAAGACTCTCGACGTCTTCGGCTGGCCAGACGAAACTGTTGACACGGTATGTTGTTTTACCTTAATTATGTTGTAGACATGTGTCATTCATTCATTTTTTCATTTGGGTAGATTATTCAAATGGATCATTTCGAATTTCAGTACTCTGTGATTTGTGAGAACCGCTCGATAATGTCGGTCGTCGAACATTACTTATACTCTGGTCGTAGGTCCCGTCAATCGTTTGATCCGGAACATTCAAAAAATGTAATTGCAATCATCAATGCTTTGATGCGACCCGGGTCAAATAAACAAATCATTCACGATTGACATATCAAGTCTATTATGTTGCAAATATGTGTTATGTATTTAATTATATACTTTTTCATCAGTCCGCAATAGTTCATAGACATGGGTCTCTCTGGTCGTAGGGATAACTTTGTCTTAATCGTCAAGCTTAGCAGGCAGGTTGACGATTACAGTTGCAGACGTGTCCAACAGTTGACGCCACTTCTCTTCGTCAGTACGGGTATTTTACGCCTGGCATAAACGAGATGGTTATGGCGCTACCTATCGCAAACCATGAGCATTACCTTTAAACTATCTGAAACTATGATGTCATTGGCTCGGATTCTCATATGATTCCTACTGTACTTTCGTTTTGACAGCCTGTAAAATATATTGCAGTAATTATCATGAGTGTCACCTATGAATAATCTATTTAGCAGATATGTCGTACTTTTGATACTTCTGTTCGTCGCAGTAAGCTTGTTTTATCTAAAGTATATACGCGATTGCTACACTGTCCTCTATGTCATCTCATAGTTGAGGTTTAATAAGGTCATGAGAATCTCTTACGTCGCAATCACCACATGATACCTCTTATATCTTAGTTATATATTAGTTTGTTTCGGAAATATTCGTCTATTGAACATGAAATATAAAAAAAAATAT
Organism: Parnassius mnemosyne; assembly: GCA_963668995.1. Taxonomy (NCBI): domain Eukaryota; kingdom Metazoa; phylum Arthropoda; class Insecta; order Lepidoptera; family Papilionidae; genus Parnassius; species Parnassius mnemosyne. The sequence goes on along the minus strand of CAVLGL010000057.1, from coordinate 30,001,671 downwards.
GTGATCGCTTTGAGATAATCATTGAATATTTATTTACAAATCTTTCATTATTATAAATATGGACACTAACTTAACATACTTGCGAATAAATTCTAGTTATTTACCGATACCGTTAATATTACTGGACTTTTTATTATATCTTTTTTGTTACAGATGTTAGAAAAAGTAATAGAACATTGCGGTGCTCGCGCCGCGGATCGTGACAAGTGGACCAGAGTGCAGCGCCTGCGAGAAAACGCCAAGCATTTATTCGTCTATGTGATTGAGGATAAAAACATCACTCGTATGCTTGACACACATACAATTGATCAAATCATAAAACATATTCTAGAGCAAGTTGCTAGTGACGGCAATGGGTCCACTTAAAAGCAAAATTACAGTGTATTCGAATCAGTCTTTTATTAACTGACTAGCTGTGCCCGCGGCGTAGCTCGCGTATATAGGTTTTACTTAAAGAATTTGACGTTTAGGTAAGAGAATATTAAAAGATTTATATCATTACTGTATGAATAAGTGGCACCAAAATAAATCGTTATGCTCAAAGTTCTGAGTCGTTTGTGATAGAACTTCTGTGTAAACGACGTTAGAAGTAGACTTAGCCGGGGTGTACAGAAAAATGTTACGGGAGCTACTAACGCGGGAAAAAGCAACATAGAGTTGGCCATGTGCAAAACAGTCAGTACTGAGGTCTACTCCTGCAACGCGTAAAGTTTGACCTTGCGCTTTATTTACGGTCATCGGTCATCGCATAACACACGCTGACTGGGAATGGGAAGTGGGAACAGAACACGCTTAGAACTGAAAGGAAAGTTATTTGATATAAGGTGGATTCTTGGTATAAAACAACATCATGACATATTGTTTTTGATGCAATTTTGCTACGTTTAGCTTGGGCGTACGTATCTTTTTTCTGATATCTGTTTTTGATGATGTTTGTGCTGTTAGCTTACACATTACACGGCTCTTTCAGCTTGAATGGACTCGTTAACGTACAACGCCATCTATTACGTTCTTCGTGGAAGACATCCTTTTTTAATTTAAGGAAAACATATTTTTTGTTTACTGTGTTTAAAGTATAAATATATTATAATAAAACGTTTTTTTATAAAAAGGAATCATTTTATTACTATTTCTGAGGTTTTATGGCGCCTTTAAACAAATCGAACCTACATTTCAAAATAATAATCAAAACTTTCGATAGAATTAACCAATTTTAATAAATAAAGTTAATCTTTGAACTGGATGATACGCTTTATGATTTTCTAAACAATTTCTTTGAAAAAAAGATGTTTACGTGAGACGTGATGCGTTCATAAACAAACAGACAGACAGACAATTCTAAAAATTATAAAAATGTACTTATTTAATGAGTTTCAGTCTCCATAATGATTTTAGTCACAAATTAATATACTATACAATGTACAGAATCAGACACAGCATGTGATTACCGCATGTATAGAGATATAAGGATAGATGGCGCTGTTAAAATCAATTCTAAAAATAAAAGAGATTAATTGACGCGATTGATACAATAAAAAAACTTAAAAGAACTTATAAATCAGGCCTACATCGTAAGTAAGAAAGAAAGTTTGATCCTCGCCGAAACCAATGAAATTGTTAATAGCTCTTTTAAAATTTGATTTACCATGTAGAGTACTCGGCGGTAAAGAATAAATGATATTGTCAATACACAGTAGGGCAGCGAGTAATTTAAAGATTAACAGCAAATATGAAAAGTCATTTACAGAAAAAAAACCACAACCTGCCTTCTTGCATGACATTTGTGCAAAACCACCATCTATCGATGAAATGGGTTAACTATTGTACTTTAGATTTACATAATAAGGTTAATATATTTTTTAATATATTTATTACGTTCTTTATGCAATACTTTTGTTTAAGTACTGCGTTTTAGATATAATTTCATCATTATAGAACATTATTTTACATCATTTAATTATGTTATGATTTATAATATGATATTAGTTTAAAATGTACTTGATGACTCAACAAACGCCACCATTGAACAAATTCGTACCTATACTTTGTAGCCATACTTCAGAATATTTATCATAACTTTTGATGGAATGAACCGATTTTAATGAAATAAAGATTAAATGTAACCCGAAGGTACACTTTAGAATTTCCTTAACGATTCTTATGATATAAATTAGTACTTTAAACGTGATACGTTAACAAACAAACAGACAGACAGACAGACAGACAGACAGACAGAAAATTCTAAAAATGGTAGAAATGTATTTAATTACTTATTTTTAGTACCCCTCAATCACTTTTATTACAAAAATATAAAATGTACAGACATCTGCTATTTACAGTTTTATTATATGTATAGATTACAGCCTATTAAACGTTCCGCTGAAAATATAAGGATGGATGGACGAGTCAGTTCAGTCAGTAGGCACGCTTGGCAGGCGGGCTGGCAATCGCAGTTTTTTATTATATAATAGTTGTTATCAGGAAATTCTGAGACACCCACTGCATGACAAGGGGTGGTGGATTCTCTTGTCATTAAATGGTAAATAGTTAGTAGTTAAAGAGCAGTAGTACTACCATATATGTAATAAATACTAATAGTAGGTCAACTCCTTTGTTATACCGCAAAACACCTACAAGGTTATCTCGACGTCGAGTTGCTAAAATACTGACCAAGTACCAAGGGTTCTCACAAAAACATTTCCTTAGATAATAATATTTTATCTATTTATTTTTTATAAATAGATACAAACTAATTACTACTTTACAAAACTAGTTGCGTTCCGCACCTTCACCCGTTTCGTCGTGATGGAAACAAAGGCTTGTGCTGTTAGGTACCTATCTAATTTTACTATATTTTATCTATATAGCAGTATTTGAGGAATTCCGGTTAAAATATTGGGTAGGGGGTTGAACAGAATAAATAAAACAGGTTAAAATTATACGTTGGTTCTACTTATTCAACCGTCTCGTTACATATGTGCAAGATGTCTGACAAATATTTACGACATTTGTTATTGGGTTTATTTAATTGTCTTTTGTTGAATTTAATGATATAATGAATTCTCATCCTTACATATAATTGAATTAAAAATCGTGACGAAAGCAATCACACGGCTGTTAGAATTCAATTTTACTTAGAGCGTCATACAATCTTACCCAATATTTCAAAATAATATCGAGTAATATCATGTTGCTGGTGAACACAAAAAGCGTGCAACTGATTCTGTGTACGCATAGATAAATATGTAGCAAGCTACGTGTACGTGACACTCCTAAACGGGCGTACCGGTACGCAAGCGAAGCCGACCGGTACTACCGCAGGCATCGCGGGCTCGGGGGGAGACTCCGTACTCCGTCATACCGCGCTCCATCGTTGCTCCGTCTAGTCGCCGAGGTGACTCGCTATTAGTTAGTATTTATTACACGTGGTACTAAAACAGTTTAAAGATAGTATACAGTTTGGAAACGCCTTTGATGTCTGCTTATGCCGCTGCCCTTGTTAAATAACTAATTTACTATTTAACCCGTCATCGCAAATATGCTAGGGGTTGTCACGGAATTGGAAATTTGGATATTATAATACTCGTAATCATTTATTAACATTATGTACATACTTATAAGTTAAATCATTTATTGAACAAGATCATTTTTATTACTATAAGAAAAAATACATTTACAAGTGTTGCACTGCCAAATAATTTCGTAACACTTTCTTTTTATAGATGTTTTCAGTTTTCGATTGTTAAATTTAATTATGTGGTGTAGGCGCATTGGGATGAATAATATTATTTAAAAAAAATGAGGGACACAAGCATGGCCGTCGTTTGAATTCAACTTAGTAACTCATATAACTATAACAGTAATTATTCATTATACAACATTTAACGTAATTAACGCACATCCTCAGACACCCCAATTAGTATATTATGTTATAATCATAATACATACACTGAATTCTTAGTTCAACATGTTTATGCATTGATTATTTATTAAATTAGTTATACTAATTCTGGAAGAATGTTGTGGTCACCGTGCAAAATAACGAACGCTAGGTATAGGTCTTGCTAGCCTTCGCTCGCGTTCGAGACGAGTTAACGCCGCCGCCGCTTGGCACTCCAAACTCTGTATTTGTAAACTTTAACTAAACTTAAACTTTAACATACTTGAAATAAGGTTCAATTTTCTTCATTTTGTATTGAATGACAGAATTTGTATTAATACAAATGAAACTCCACTTTTAAAAGTCTTATTGCCTTGAGTTACGGTCCATTTCAGTTTGTTCGACTGTACAGGTTTAGTGTGACTGTAAATTACGTAGTTTCAATTATTTTTGGGATAAAAAAATTACCTATATTAAAAATGATAGAAATCGATTCAGTAAACGATTCTGAACAAACTACTTTCTCAAAGTGCGTTAATTATGTTACGTGTTGTATATATTATATTTTTTTTAATAAGTATGTACTATAAAACACGGTTGCGTCAACCACATGTATTTGTAAAGCAGACTCACAAGGTCGCGCCGCCCTCCGCCACGCAAGGCCATTCACAAGTACATTCGTTTCCCAACTGTTAGACTCTCTTTATACTATGCTGTTTATATGTTTATATGCATGTTTCTCTTTTTCAATTTTTTCTATAAACAATAATTACTTTATGGCAACACTGTTAACCGGATGAGTAATGCTATATTCTTAATCATTGGACTAATATAATTAATTTCAATCGAAATTTTAATATGATTGATTATATTAGTGTAATTTTTATTTACTTCTTTTTTAAATATAATAAGGTATATTTGAAAAACAAATAAATAAGTGCATGTAACCTTTACGCTCGATTGAAATAAAACCTATTAATATTTATTTCTGCTATGTATTATATTTTTATAGCAGAACTTTTAGAATAGAATATTAAGCAAACGAGCATGCCGTGACTACCGCCGCCCATGAACAACTGCAACACCAGGGGAATTGCAGATGCGTTGCCGGCCTTTTAAAAAAGAGTAGGCTCTTTTCTTGAAGGTCCCTAATTCGTATCGGTCCGGAAAAATCTCTAGTGGTTCTAAATCGCACAGTGATGGACCGCCAATCATCCAGATGGTATGAATGGTATCGCAAGTTTTGTCGCGATGTGCGATGGCGAAATAGAGCGGCTAGAATTAGTCCGAACAATTCCTCAGAGCACTCCTCGTGGTAGATACGATAAAATATGCAAAGTAACATCTCTTCGTAGTGCCAGTGAGTCAAGCCGATCGGAAAGAACTCGGTTGTCGATGATTCGAGCTGCTCTGCGCTGGATGCGGTCAAGTGGAAGGAGCAGACACTGGGAAGCCTCTCAGAGATGGGAACAGTATTCCATGTGAGGCCGAACCTGCGCCTTGTGAAGCTGCAAGCGGTGTGCCGGAATGAAATATTGTCCCACTCTGCTGAGCACGCCATGCGTTTTAGAGGCCAGTTTGGCCTTCTCTTCCAAGTGACCACGAAACTGCACACTATTCGATATGTCGACGCCGAGGATTCCGATACTGGCTGAGGCAACAAGGAGTGCCTTGAAACTGAGGAGATACGACAAAGGGGTTCTTTTTAGCGGTAAACGCGTAAACTTGTGTCTACTAGAGATTGAACTGGACTAGATTTAGTCGCCCGCAATCCCAAACTTTGTTCAACAAAGACTCGACCTCAGACGCAAGTTTGTTCGGGTACTAGGCGACGGTTTCCCGAGAAATATTGGCACGGCCGGTGTACAGAGATCACCAGTGCTGTCATCCGCATAGCAATGAATGTTACCGGTTTGCAATATTATTATTAATATGCAGGACAAACAGCGTTGGCGATAACACGCTGCCTTGTGGAACAGAAGCGTTAATAGACTTATAATCGGAGCATGCACCGTCTGCAACGACCTTGATGCTCCGATCTGCAAGAATACTGGTGGTCCACTTGCACAATTTCTCGAGATTTATTTTAATCTTATAAATAAATGTTAATAAAATTAATATTATTATTGATATTGAACTATATAAAAATGCAAAAAATCAATAAATGTGTATTAATTGTTTACTCACGATAAATATATATAGTCGGTTGTTGTCTTTATAAATGCGGAAACTGCGTAAACTGAACTGAACATTGCTTACGTCCGAAAAAAGATCTGTTACACTCAAGTCGCGCTTCAACATATTTCTCAACCGATGTTGGATGTTGTTAAATTACTATATTTTCTAAAAATAAATACTTTAAAAAAATAAAATTTTAAAATTAGCGCCTCGCTAGTCGCTGCTCCGTAAAGCTCTGTTCGCTTGCTCGGCTCGCTTGCGATGTCACAGAAAGCGTGAAGTAAATATGGTCCGATGTGTAATGTTATTAATAAAATTATATGATATTATTTCTCCGGTACTCGAATTAATGGTCACTTCGTCACTACACTACATTGTAATATAGAAAAGCTACAAGAATAAAGGTATTAGGGTAAATATAACAATGATTAACGGTAAATTTGTCCGAAAATATTTCTCCATTTACTTTGAGGCATGTGCAACATTTTTTATTTAATATTAATGTTTTCCAAACAAGTTTATTTTTGCAGATAAATATTTAGTACTTTAAGTAAAGGTCCATTTAGTTAATGTTTTTTGAATGTAAGTTAAATATTTTTAAAGGTTGCATGTAGTTTACTATACAATTGATAATATTTATTAAGTTTTATACAATTGATAATATTTTGTTGTTATAGTTGTAAGTTACTTTACTGGTATTAAAATATTAATATCCCTATAGAGTTGTAACAGTAATCGTGGTAATGCTAAGATAAATTATGTATGTGCCTAGATTATGAAAGTGCCTTATCAAAAGATACTATAAAACTGTCAAAAGACAGTTTTGTTGAATTATGATGGAATGAATATATATTTTGTCCATGTGTTTGTTATGAACTATTAAATAGATTTTACAATAAAGCAAATATATTTAAATAGTATGGATTTTGTGTAATTTCGCCTTATTTGACACACATTTTTAACTAGGTATTCAAAGTTGAATATTAATGGTGGATGATAAAAATCACTAAATTTTGATAAAATATATAAATTGATTCTCAACAAACACAGGAAACAATCTCTATGAAAATTTCTTCACAACCTCTGAAAATTTTTGAGGTTAGGAAACAGAAAATAGTCACACGGGGACAATATAGTGGGTGGGGAAGTAACTCGAAGCCCAACTCGTGCACTTTTGCCTCGGCCGATGTGTAAAATGATCAGTTTAGGTATGTAAGACTTAAGTAAGGTATACGTAGCGGCACGAGTCGTGAGAACAGTCTTGACATGCCCAGTAGTCGGTTTATCAGTCTCCATGGTTATGTACAAGGGCAAGGGGGGGGGGGGGGGGTTACGGTGTACATACGAGGTTACTGGGAACTCTATAACTTCCTGGCAGGGCCAACCCCCTAATAGGGGGTCAAAATGCTAAAAATTTGACCCCCTATATGTATGGCCGAAAATGAACAGGTCTCGAGATATACAGATTTTAAATATTTTTCAATAATAACTCAGAATTTTGTAAATACTAAATAAAAATAAAACCTTTTTTTGTATTCTTTCTTTTAAGTTTATTTATCTTCTTGAAGCTTCAACCAAGCGAATACAATCATAAAAAGTACAAAAAAATTCACAATAAAAAATTATGGGTCTCTATACATAGGCTGCACTAAAAGTATCGGGAATGGAATATTTCCACTGTTCCTGTCATATTAAAATCTTTTTAATTGAAAACTTCTTGGTTTTAAAAATCGAATACCATTTATTTATTTAAAAAAAGATTCTCGATCTTGTCACAAGGTTTCGTCAAACTTGTTTAGTCGTTGAGAAAATGGAATTGACTCGAGAAAATTCAAGAGCGATGATTTATTATGACTTGCGAAGTGGTTTAACACAAAAACAGTGTGTTGACCGTATGATTTCTGCATTTGGTGATGAAGCCCCATCCAAAACGACAATTTATCGCTGGTTTGCTGAATTTCAACGTGGACGTGTCAAGCACGGTGATGATCCCCGTCAAGGTCGTCCAAAAACTGCAGTCACCCAAGAAAACGTTGGTGCTGTGCGTAAGCTGATTGAGGAAGATCGACATGTGACATACCGCGAAATTCAGGCAACTTTAGACACTGGCATGAGTCAAATACAAATAATCTTGCATGAACAATTAGGTGTAAAAAAGTTGTTTTCCCGATGGATACCGCATTCGCTCTGTGAAGAGCAAAAAGCGGCTCGCGTTACTTGGTGCGTCAGAACTCTCGAAAGATTCCACGCAGGATCCTCAAATGCTGTATACAACATCGTATCAGGTGACGAATCCTGGATATACGTGTACGAACCCGACAGAAAAAACCAGTCACGAGTTTGGATGTTCGAAAATGATTTAAAGCCAACAAAAATTGTTCGTTCACGGAGTGTTGCAAAAAAAAATGGTGGCCACGTTTGTCTCCAAAACCGGCCATGTTACGACTATTCCTCTTGAGGGACAAAGAACGGTTAATGCAGAATGGTATGCTAACATTTGTTTGCCACAGGTCGTTTCTGAACTCCGTAAAGAGAACTGCAACCGCCGCATCATACTCCATCACGACAATGCGAGTTCTCACACCGCACACAGAACAAAAGAGTTTTTAGAAAGAAAGAAAGAAAGAAAGAAACATTTATTTGCACAGAATACAGGTGGTACCAGATTTAACAGCGGTGCATAGTTCATGCTATATTCTGCCTTTAATAGGCATGCAAATATTTATAATTATATAAAACAATTAAATGACTATTATGTTACTTACAAAAATGTGAAGTTATGTTAGTATTTATCATAAATTATATACAAAATATTATTATTATTATATATTATTATTATTATATTATATATTTTTTATTATATTACATTTAATTATTATTATGTATTGCTATTATTATATTACATTTTATTCAATATTACAAATAATCATATACATTAGTTTTATGTTGCATGAACTCTTGTATCGTATAAAAACACTTATCCACTAGCCATTTTCTTAACTTAATTTTAAAATATTTTAATGGAAGTTCCCGTAGACTCTTAGGCAGTTTATTAAAAACTGATATGCACATATGATATACATTCCGTTTATTTCAAGCTGTTCTACAAGATGGAATCATTATTTTAGTTGGATCTCTTGGTCTGTATTTACTATGATCCCCCTTGAATTTAAAAAATTTGTTATACTTCCTTACAAAGACTGATACCTCAAGAACATACATGCAGGTCAATGTCAGTAAATTAAGTTTTTTAAATAAAAGTTTACAGGAGTCAAGTGGACTTGCTCCACAAATAGCTCTTAAACATTTCTTTTGTGCAATGAATGCTTGACCAACATCAGTCGAATTCCCCCATATTATTAACCCATATCTAAGGATTGATTCTACATAGCCTTTATACGCTATACCTACAGTCTTTTCATCTGATACGGTCCGAAGCTTTCTAAGGGCATAGGAAAATCTGTTAAGTTTGAGACAAGCATCGTTTACATGTTGTTTCCAATTACAAAATCTGTCCAAAGTTATACCCAAAAATTTTATGCTGTCAGCTTCTTCTATACTGTCATTTTCTATTTTTATGTTAATGTTATTATCAGGGCGTTTACTTCTATTCGTACCAAATTTTATGAATTTTGTTTTTGACAGATTTACATTTAATTTGTTTGTTGTAATTTGTTTGTTTCTTGTAGAGCAAGAAAACATAGAATTATTAGACCATCCGCCGTACAGCCCCGACCTAAGCCCTAATGATTTCTATACTTTCCCTAAAATAAAGAATAAATTGCGTGGACAGAGATTTTCATCACCTGAAGAAGCTGTGGACGCCTACAAAACGGCCATTTTAGAGACCCCAACTTCCGAATGGAATGGTTGCTTCAATGATTGGTTCCATCGTATGGAAAAATGTGTCAAATTTCGCGGAGAATACTTCGAAAAGCAATAAATACATTTTTAAATAGTAATGTTGTGTCACTTCCTTGATTCCCGAAATTTTCAGTGCCGCCCTCGTAATTTGATAGTGTAACGCTAGATGACGCTAGTCAGCCGTTAAGCCGGGTGTCCAGCCCGCCACGCCTAGCCGCTGCGTCACTTCCCACACCACGTGAGCCTTGCCCCGCCAGATTCCAAGCCGGGGGAGGTGAAGTAGCCGCCAGCCAGCCAGCGATATGAATATAATTGTAAAGGAAAACTGCCGGAATAAAAAAGTATAGATAGCAATTCCTTTTTATTTTTTTATAGATATAGGGTGACAAAAGAGCACACAGTCCACCTGATGGTAAGTGGTTGCTATCGCCCATAGACATCTACATCTCTCCTAGCTTGCCAATCAAAATGGAGATGCGTTGTCAACCTCGAGGACTTAAATGGAATGCTTATTTTCCATTAAAAAGGGTCTCTGGTTCTCTACACTCACCATACGAAACAGAGCAGCATTAAGCTACTATTTTATGTTAGTATTCAGTAAGAGCGTGGTCCTTCCCCGGTCGAGCTACATTCGTGCTACAACTATACTATAAATATAGCTGCAGCTTGGCTCAAAAATTATAAAATATAACGACAATGGCAAAATAGTATATTTCATTACGAGTGCAGAAAGCCTGTCACTGCAAAGAGTTCCGACAAATGTCTACCCGGGCCGAGGCGCAGTCGAAAGTGAGGGTTGACTGTCGAAACAAGTTGCAATGACGGTTCCGCACATGTAGTGAACAACTATTTTTAATACAGTTGCGAAAAGAAGAACGTTTTTGGAAAATGGCGCCAACCGTAAAAGAATATAAGCAGAGATTTTTTTGTTTTCTTCACCCATTCTGGGTATGCAAAGGGAACTATGCCCATACAGCCAAGTCTTCAGTAGAATTTTTTTATTGATATGAAATGAAAATGAAACCTAACCTAACTCATTGTTTCAAATCATTAAATCTGATATTGAAACAAATTAGTAGCTTCTTTTTAGAAATATTTGCATGAATCATAAAATATTCTATGAATTTTTTTTAGTAAATACTGCGTGGTTGGTTTTTTCTTTTTAATAGAGATTATTTTGACAGTTGGGAAAGAGAACGCAAGAGGTCGGAAAAGGTAAAGAAAAAGCACGAGTATGCAATAGCCCACATCCCGAACCATAGATTACTGCATATATTCCGAACGCTATACGACCCTGCAATACGCCACTTTTTGAGCAACTGTATTAAAAAAATATTTTTTACCACTGTCCTTATATTTTCTTTTTGTACACTTAAATGTTACGTACTTCAAAAAATTACTATGACATGAGACATAAAAAATATTTTTAAAAACATGCCTTTAATCAGCTATCCAAAAAGGTAATAATATCCCGGTGAAGATATTTATTCATAACGTACAGTCAATTAAACTAATGTGGTGATTTCTTATGTTTACGCGAACACTACACATTGAATAAAACTATTTTTACGGATTTTATCGCGTTTAATTTACTGTTAGGAATGCGGGTAAAATAATAAAAGAAAACAAGAAATATTGAAGGTGAAACTATAATCCCCCACTTGCTTTAGCAGTATAAAGTATCACGCAGTCGACTAAGAGGGATCAGTCAGTCTGTAATTCTAAGAGTACCACCATCTTTACTATGCCCGTTGAGAGGAAGGTCGTATTGCTGAGAGGCTGCCCTGTGTTACATTGAGATTGGTAGTGATGCTGTTGGTTTGCATACTTTGGTGTTATCATGTAATTGGGTCCTGATGGTAAGCAGGGTTTGTTACTGGGTAGTGTTCTTTTATTTAAATAATTTTGAGAATAATTTTTAACATCAGAAGTGGAATAATTTCTAATACCAGAAGTGGGATAAAGTCCCTATTACAGTCCACGTATACACTTTGAATATTGTGAGGGTTGACGAATCATTAAAGTGTAGAGTGAGAGTATACAAGTGAAATGTTTTAAGCCAAAAGTTAAATCCTTTTGTTTAATTTTTATTACGTTCGTGAAAAACAATAATGCGCTTCGCATTGATACCTTTGTTTTTATGTTTAATGTCGTAATTAAAGTTTGCTGTCCTATTTACTACATAGATGTACCACAAAAGTGTAAAGTAAAAGCTTAAAGTCGAATGTTTTGAGCAAGAAGTTAAATCTTTTTGTTTGATTTATATAGAGGTACCCGCAAATACTTTTGTTACTCCTTAGTGTAACCAAATATGTTAATAAATGTTGAAAGAAATATTGGCAAGAGGTGTTAAATAAGTGAGATAGTTGCATCCAGTGAAAACTTAACTTGTTTGAGTTTTGTTCATGCGAAATACGATATGCGTAATGTGGAGTGATATGAAAGAAAATAGGTAGCCCACGAAATAATTTAGCTCATAATTTTTAAAGTTCAAATTGTTTAAGCGATGTATCAAATAAACGATTAACTATAACGTGCTATGAATTGAAAAAATAAATAGCCTGTTTGTATTCTAATATGTTGATAAGTGTTACAGTTTACTCCAAATGGTAGACGGCTAATTGGACATGGACATGGACTAATTTCTGTTTCTTGGCCGATCTTACAGCGAGACGGTCGCGCGCCGCCGAGCGCTTGGGAAACTTGATCCTGGGATGAGTAACATTTATTTAAAAACTTCTGTATTTTAAATTTATGTAAAGGCAAGTCAAGGATTGAATCAGGTATTTTCTTGGAAAATCGAATGAGTGTTCCTGAGCAACCTTTTGAATCAACAGGGGATGCAAAAGGGTCCATACCGAGTAACCAAAGTGTTATCAAGTGATCAGTACGAGCTGAAGTTATTATCTGAAGCTAGACGCAAGACTAGACAGGCCGCAGCTCAGTATATGGTGCCCTGAAGAGGCAAATGGTGTCCAGAGAATTGTGTTGCATTTTTTTTTGAAAGTATGTTCCGACTGAAACTTTTTAATAAGTTTTCCTTTGTGTGTTACAGTAGCACGTGTGATGTGATTACATGTGCGCGAGTGGGAGGCGTGTGTACCTTACTCGTTGGAGCTGGACTGCTGGGTCCAGCTGCAACATGGCCTGGTTTCGGCGGACGCGTGTGCTGCACGCGTGGGAGGTGCCGTCTCGGAGTGCGCGTATGCTGTACATGGCGGTGCTGCGGAAGTCGTATTTTTTTGAACATGCATCAGGCGCTGTCCTGGCAGGCGCTGTCCTGGGGCGCTGTGTGCGCTGAAGTCGTGTTATCTGAACATGCATCAGGCGCTGACCTGAGGCGCTGTGTGCGCGGTGCTGTGTGCGCGGAAGTCTTGTTTTTTGAACATGCATCAGGCGCTGTCCTGGCAGTCGCTATCCTGGGGCACTGTGTGCGCTGAAGTCGTGTTATCTGAACATGCATCAGGCGCTGACTTGAGGTGCTGTGTGCGCGGAAGTCGTGTTTTTTGAACATGCATCAGGCGCTGTCCTGGGTCGCTGTGTGCGCGGTGCTGTGTGCGCGGAAGTCTTGTTTTTTGAACATGCATCAGGCGCTGTCCTGGCAGTCGCTATCCTGGGGCACTGTGTGCGCTGAAGTCGTGTTATCTGAACATGCATCAGGCGCTGACTTGAGGTGCTGTGTGCGCGGAAGTCGTGTTTTTTGAACATGCATCAGGCGCTGTCCTGGCAGGCGCTGTCCTGGGGCGCTGTGTGCGCTGAAGTCGTGTTATCTGAACATGCATCAGGCGCTGACCTGAGGCGCTGTGTGCGCGGAAGTCGTGTTATTGAACATGCATCAGGCGCTGTCCTGGGTCGCTGTGTGCGATGCGCTGAGTGCGCGGCGCTGTGTGCGCGGAAGTCGTGTTTTTTGAACATGCATCAGGCGCTGTCCTGGGTCGCTGTGTGCGATGCGCTGAGTGCGCGGCGCTGTGTGCGCGGAAGTCGTGTTTTCTGAACATGCATCAGGCGCTGTCCTGGTTCACGTCTTTAACGTGGAACTTGCAAGTTCAAGTAAGAGTATGTACGAGATACTTCGTATGGAGATGTATGCATACTTGTGAAAGCGAAGTTCTTTATTGTAGACTGGGGTATGAGAGCGTATTTCTGTTTGAGGGCCTTGTATGCGTGAAGGATGAGAGAATAGGCAACGGTGTATGTTGTCTTGATAATTAACAACTTGTTTTTCACGCAGATCACGATGACTACCACCCCGACGATGCCTGTGAGATCTCAGGTGCTGCTCCCGTTGACGCTTCGAGTACGTGACTTGGCGCAGCGTCTCGCTGGCGCTGGTGCGGCGCGACAGCTCGCTGTGCGAGTGGGGCACGTCCTGTGCTGTTGTTTTGGCCACGTGCGCTTGCCTTATGGCGGCTACCTATGGAATGTGCTGTGTCCATTGTGTCGTGTGGCGCTTGCCGTTCTACGTGCGGCAGCGCGCGCGCGGCAACGCCGCGCAGCTGCCACGCTGGGTGCGTCGCCGTTTGTTACTGGCGCACAGCCTGGCCTCTACGCCTTTACATGCAGCTTCCTTTTTGCAATGTGTATAGTGGTTTGTGAGTGCCATGCACACAGTTACCGTTTAGCGTTTCTCATGAGAATGTGCGGTGAATCTTAGAAGTCTGGAATTCTATGGTTCGCAATACATTTATCTTCATTTCTTTTAATTTTTAATTTTGCAAAGCAGATTATTTATTTTTTTCATGCACCTGGAGGTTTTTACATCTATTCCAATTTTATATTACTTTAGTCATCTATTTTGTGAAATCAGTGTTGGATGTACTTGAGTGCACGCTTGTGCATCTAACGTAATTGTTTCCATGTCTTTGCTTGGGCTGTTGTGTACTTAAAATTTTACATAAAAACTACTTGTAGTAAAATCCAATATGAAAAAGGTTTCAGGTACTAATTAACGCCAATTTTGTATGTCAACAGTCACCGAGAGGTATGCAAACTTGGTGCCTATGCCTACAGTATTGAAGCCGATACAGCTCGCTAGTGCGAGTGCGCCGAGACAGCTCGCTAGTGCGAGTGCGCCGAGACAGCTCGCTAGTGCGAGTGCGCCGAGACAGCTCGCTAGTGCGAGTGCGCCGAGACAGCTCGCTAGTGCGAGTGCGCCGAGACAGCTCGCTAGTGCGAGTGCGCCGGGACAGCTCGCTAGTGCGAGTGCGCCGGGACAGCTCGCTAGTGCGAGTGCGCCGGGACAGCTCGCTAGTGCGAGTGCGCCGGGACAGCTCGCTAGTGCGAGTGCGCCGGGACAGCTCGCTAGTGCGAGTGCGCCGAGACAGCTCGCTAGTGTGAGTGCGCCGAGACAGCTCGCTAGTGCGAGTGCGCCGAGACAGCTCGCTAGTGCGAGTGCGCCGAGACAGCTCGCTAGTGCGAGTGCGCCGAGACAGCTCGCTAGTGCGAGTGCGCCGAGACAGCTCGCTAGTGCGAGTGCGCCGAGACAGCTCGCTAGTGCGAGTGCGCCGAGACAGCTCGCTAGTGCGAGTGCGCCGAGACAGCTCGCTAGTGCGAGTGCGCCGAGACAGCTCGCTAGTGCGAGTGCGCCGAGACAGCTCGCTAGTGCGAGTGCGCCGAGACAGCTCGCTAGTGCGAGTGCGCCGAGACAGCTCGCTAGTGCGAGTGCGCCGAGACAGCTCGCTAGTGCGAGTGCGCCGAGACAGCTCGCTAGTGCGAGTGCGCCGAGACAGCTCGCTAGTGCGAGTGCGCCGAGACAGCTCGCTAGTGCGAGTGCGCCGAGACAGCTCGCTAGTGCGAGTGCGCCGAGACAGCTCGCTAGTGCGAGTGCGCCGAGACAGCTCGCTGGCGCGCGTGCTTCGTGAGTGCTGAACGCAGCGGAATCGCTTGCTGGAGTGCGTTTAGCTGTGTGCCCTGTGTCTTCAGTGTATAGTACGATCTGTGCAGTGTGCGTGTGTTAGCTCTAGTTTGAAGTTGTATACTAAAATCTGATTTGAACGATGTTTTCAATTCTGCAAAAACTTACATAGGCTGCACTAAAAGTATCGGGAATGGAATATTTCCACTGTTCCTGTCATATTGAAATCTTTTTAATTGAAAAGTCCTTGATTTTAAAAATCGAATACCATTTATTTATTTAAAAAAAGATTCTCGGTCTTGTCACAAGGTTTTGTCAAACTTGTTTAGTCGTTGAGAAAATGGAATTGTCTCGAGAAAATTCAAGAGCGATGATTTATTATATATAGTAAGCTGATTCAGGAAGATCGACATGTGACATACCGCGAAATTCAGGCAACTTTAGACATTGGCATGAGTCAAATACAAATAATCTTGCATGAAAAATTAGGTGTAAAAAAGTTGTTTTCCCGATGGATACCGCATTCGCTCTGTGAAGAGCAAAAAGCGGCTCGCGTTACTTGGTGCGTCAGAACTCTCGAAAGATTCCACGCAGGATCCTCAAATGCTGTATACAACATCGTATCAGGTGACGAATCCTGGATATACGCGTACGAACCCGAAACAAAAAACCAGTCACGAGTTTGGGTGTTCGAAAATGAGTTAAAGCCAACAAAAATTGTTCGTTCACGGAGTCTTGTAAAAAAAATGGTGGCCACGTTTGTCTACAAAACCGGCCATGTTACGACTATTCCTCTTGAGGGACAAAGAACGGTTAATGCAGAATGGTATGCTAACATTTGTTTGCCTCAGGTCGTTTCTGAATTCCGTAAAGAGAACTGCAACCGCCGCATCATCCTCCATCACGACAATGCGAGTTCTCACATCGCACACAGAACAAAAGAGTTTTTAGAGCAAGAAAACATAGAATTATTAGACCATCCGCCGTACAGCCCCTACCTAAGCCCTAATGATTTCTATACTTTCCCTAAAATAAAGAATAAATTGCGGGGACAGAGATTTTCATCACCTAAAGAAGCTGTGTACGCCTACAAAACGGCCATTTTGGAGACCCCAACTTCCGAATGGAATGGTTGCTTCAATGATTGGTTCCATCGTATGGAAAAATGTGTCCAATTTCGCGGAGAATACTTCGAAAAGCAATAAATACATTTTTAAATAGTAATGTTGTGTCACTTCCTTGATTCCCGAAATTTTCAGTGCCGCCCTCGTAGTATGTATTTCATGGTCAGAAAAGGCCGAGACGGTAAAGTTACATTAAAACCGGTAAAGTTACTCTAGGCTTCACACGGGGACGTGTGAATTGTCAGGAAAGGCCGTGTTAGGAATGCGGGTAAAATAATAAAAGAAAATAAGAAATGTTGTAGGTGGAACTATAATCTCCCACTTGTTTTAGCAGTATAAAGTATCACGCAGTCGATTAAGAGGGATCAGTCAGTCTGTAATTCTAAGAGTACCACTGTCGTTACTATGCCCGTTGGGGTATTCTACTAGTGTAGGCAAGGAAGGTCGTATTGCTGAAAGGCTGCCCTGTGTTACATTGAGATTGGTAGTGATGCTGTTGGTTTGCATACTTTGGTGTTATCATGTAATTGGATCCTGATAGTAAGCAGGATTTGTTACTGGGTAGTGTTCTTTTATTTAAATAATTTCTAATATTACTTATTTTAATTTCCGACGTTTCGGGTGCTCTACAGCAAGCCATGGTCACGGGGGGACTGAGATGTTTGACGTCCCGACCTCACAGTTAGCCCGGCTACCTTCAGTTTTTGAATATTAATTTTTAGTCCGATCTACGCCGAATGAGCTTACAGTATCTTGAAGTCTTGCAGTGGTATGCTTGGGTTTGATTTTAATTTTGTTAATTATAGGATCCGAAGCAGATGGCATCTTCTCTATTGAATTTGAGTTTTTTTTAATTTCAATAGCCTGGCGTATCATCCTTGGTAGGAATCGGTGTTCTTTTGCGAGGATTTGTAGTCTATCAAATCTAATGTAATGGCGGGGACGATCTTGAACATGTTCACATACTGTAGACTTCCCAGAGCCTCTGTCTGTGCCTCACGTCAGCTATATGTTCTTTCACGCGGGTTTTAATGGATCTTTTTTGTCCGGCTTCACTCGGTCACTGTGACGTAGGCGCGGGACCCGAAGTTTATTGTCTTGCAGGACGTGCTTGACGGCCAGATGTTTTCTGTCATAAATCCCTCGTGCTCTCTGAAACAAAGATTCTGCCGCATTTAAGATACGCCTTCGGAGTTCTTCAAGAGAATTCACTGGGGTCACGTAGACTAAGTCCTTCATGTGATTCCAAACGTAGAAGTCTAGTGGCGTCAGATCAGGACTTCGTGCAGGCTACAGAATTGGCCCTCCCCTCCCAATCCACCTGTTTGGGTATTGGCTATTTACCCACTCTCGTACAGTTAACCGGAAGTGAGCTGGACAGCCATCATACTGATAAATCAAATAACTTTTAATTTCTTCTGAAACATCTACAAATAAGTTTTTTTTTATCAAGAAAACCAATATCTTTACAAATTATATATCTTATAAGTATGTGTAATGTAGTATTGCCAATAACAGGTTTCCCTTAAATTAACAAATGGCACTGTAACAATCAAACTTTGTTAGTGCTAAAGTTAACTCTATAAATATACTAAGGAATTCAAGGATGCCATCCGCTTAAACCTATCAATATTATATATAGTTAAGTAGATACTTTAAACTGTACACCACACAAAACAATTCAAGTAAAGAAATACATTGTACATGTTTGCGAAAGTAATATATAAGTACCACCCATTATAGACTTAGAGAGAGATAATGACAGAAGGCAAAGACAAAGAAGAAAAGAAATGGTTAAAGTACAACTTTTGTTTTTAGCGCTTAAAATTTGTGAGTTTTTGATGATTTCTGTCACCTTCTTTTTGAAAGTTAACTTGCTTGAGCGAAATAAGTTAACCTGGCTAAACTTTGCATTATATGTTCGGGGTAACTTAACTATGACAGTATTAGAACCGTAGTTAATGCGACATTGAGGCACATTTAATAGCGGTGTGTGATGTGTTCGACGTTTAGGAGCGCAGAATGCTACCTTATGCAACAGATCTGAACAGTCTACTCTGTCCCGAACAATATTTATTTTATTTTATTTTTTATTTTTATGTTATGGAAAACCAACAGCTTACAAATCTTAAGTAAATAACATGTTAAATTTACAAAAAAACCAATAACAGGTTCTCACTAATAGAAAATATCATATAGTAAGCAGACAACTAGTGTTCACGTCCCGTCTTTCTTCCAAAGTTAATAGACTATTTACGTGACAGGCTCGGGTATATGATTCGTGCGACCGACGACACCGGTACGAAATGTGTTTTTTTTTTATAGGATAAGGGTGACAAACGAGCACACAGTCCACCTGATGGTAAGTGGTTGCTGCAGCCCATAGACATCTACATCTATCCTCTATTACGAATCAAAATGCAGATGCGTTGTCACCCGTGAGGACCAAGATGTAATGCCTCATTTCCAGTAAAAAGGGCCTACGGCCACCTGCACTCACCAAGCGAAACGCAGAAGTAGACCTCTACTTCACGCTGGTATTCTGTGAGGTCGTGGTACCACCCCGGTTCGAGCCGGCCCATCCGTGCGACAGCAAAAGCTGCCGCGTGGCTCTACCACTGTTAAAAAGATTTTTTCTATGCGCTTGAGGCGTTCTTTATAGACCTTGTATTAAGGGGAACAAATCTGACTAGCGTGAATCTAGCAGACTACGTACATATGCACAGTATACAACCTTCAGTGAGCCTATATTCTTAAATGTCTTGCAGGCCCGCAAGACGAATCCCAAGTTTTTATATGACTTTTTTGTGACTAAGTCAATATCATCAGTAAATGACATTTTGCCATCGAGTGAAACTCCTAAGTCACGAACCAAATTGACTTTTTCAATGTGAACACCATTAAATTATATGTGTGTAAGATGGGGTTCGCTTTGCGAGTGAAAGATATGCTGTTTTGGCCAAATATAGGCATTTGATACGCCATCCAATCGCCTTCGACTTGGCGAATCACCCGATGGTGTCCAGGTGAGGTAACGCCGACGGCGGGGGGAGGCGGCCGCGTGCCGCTGGCAGTCGCTCAACGCGGGCTGAAAACGGTAGCTTTAGTGCAGCGACGCCGTCGCAACGTAATTTTGTGGTGATCGTGGCAGCGATTTCGTGCGACCAGTTTTGGTTTTACCAGGTCTAGATTTTCAGTATTTGTGCGCGTTACTTCGCTACTTAAATTGTGTTTCGTGAAGACCGTTTCGGATTCGGTTGTCTAAGTGTTGCAGCGAGTCTACTCGAGCCGCGTGATAACCTCTAGTTAGTGTCGGTTTTGTTAACAAATTTATGCAACGACGAGAAATTGTGTAGTCAAGAACATTAGACGCCGGGTGACTAATCGTTGGGAAGTTAATGTTTAATTGTACCGTCGCGTTAAGTGCTTAAAAAGGTCGCGTTCGGTTCTCGAAATAATTTGTTGCTGAGTGAACGGAAGTGAACTTTGACCCACCGCTCATCAGTCGTGCCGCGTGTTACGTTTTTGATTACAATTAACGGGATTTAGTTGAGTTGTGAACGTCAAGTGATATTTTCCTGTGTCGGTTAAAACAGCTAAACCTTGTGACCCGCGAGAACCAGCGTTCGTATTAGATTATAGATTTGTGATAATGGACGCTAGACTTTGAGTGACGCCGAGTGACATCGCTGGAGTGATACCACATAGGGTGGCGGTGCTGGAGTCAGGGTTGCTGCTGATTAAAAAGGGCTAATTCAGGTTAAAGATATATACACCTCTCACATACTACTTACATGCACCCACTTAACGCCTGAACGAGCCTTGGGACAGTCTTCGCCTCAGAATCAAGTACTTACTATTTATTTACCTAGCTTTATCACTGTCGTGTAGGTCAACTCTCCATAAGGCCATTTGGGCCCCGTCCTTTGTTATCCGTCGAACCTAACAGCTGTATGGGCCCCAGTATGGTAGACCTTAGTCTGGGCAACTAGGTGCGTGTACAAATTGGTAGTAAGAGCGTGGTTGATTGGTTCTCCAATTCCCCGGCCGTAATATAGATAAAAATAGTACGTAATAAAAATTGCATATAAATTTTTTTGGAAGTGCCACGCCCGTAGTGTTGTTAGGGCTAGGTACGCGTCAGGTATTTTGACTAGGTAGATAAGGTTATCACGTAATCGGATAATTATCATTGGCGTATAATTATAGTAGATTAATTGTCGAAGGGTCAGTTGTTTGAGCGAGGCATTTTGCTGATTGACTGTAGTGTGTACCTTTCATTGTAGTGTAATTTGTATTTAATTTAATAAATAGTAATTGTATTTTGTGTAATTCGTATTTAACTTGATTTGATCGTACTTGTATTTGTTATTTATTAATTTGATTTGTGTTTGAGCCGCGTATTAGTTTGTATTTAGTAGTGATACCCTCGCACAAGCTACCGATTCGTTGCCTGAGGGCGAAACTGCGCTGCGCCGCTAGTGCCCATGCTTTGATAGGTAGACCGGATAGGGTCTATAGTTTGGAGAAGCGGCTCGAGCAGGTCGATGCTCGAAGGGCCTCAGTGGAGGAGGCTTACGCTGAGCTCGAGGACTCGGATGTCGAAAAGGGAGTCCTGGACTCCTGCCTCGCGGATTACGAGCAGTTCTTTTCGCTCACGGACAAGTTGATCGAGGCTGAGGCCAGGTATGCTGAGGAGGCGGGTGAAGCTCGGATTAGTGGCCTGCCCGAGTCCCCTCGGAAGCAGCCTACTCAGCCGGAGCTGTTGGGACGACTCCCAACTCTGGTCCTGCCAAGGTTCTCCGGGGTCCTCTCCGACTGGATGACCTTTGTAGGGCTTTTTGATAGCCTAGTGGACACCCGGAGCGATTTGACACCAAGCCAGAAGATGGCGTACCTCCTAGCGTCACTGGAGGGGGAGGCCCTGGGCGTCGTCGGCCATTTGAGATTGTCGGACGACGCCTACCAGACTGCTCGGGATCTCCTCGCCGAAAGATACGCCAACGTCCGGCGAATTGCGGACGAATACGTCAGGCAGCTTCTAGGCCTCCCACTACTTAGGGACCGGGCCAGGCTACGTCCGGACCTCTTGAATCCAGTCTTGGTGGCCTGTAATGCGTTGAGGCGGCTGGATTTGCCGGTGGATGAATGGTCCTTCTTGTTGCTCCACATCGTGCTGTCCCGCCTGCCTCTCGAACTTAGGATACATTTTGAGGAGAGGTATGGCGGGGACGGCGCCTCCTATATTCCGCCCTTTAGTGATCTGCTGCGGTTCGTGGAGGAGCAGTGCCAGCAGATTGAGAACGCGGCGGGCACCGTTGACGACTTACAAGCCGTGCCCAGTGAGAGGCGGGATCCGCCGGGCAAGTCGTCATCAACCCCCTAAAGCCGATCGGAGCTTCCGTGGGGGGGCGCCGCTCCCAACCATCTTAACAGTGGCCTAGCGGCCAGGGAGGCGCCCCCCTGCTCCTGTTGTCGAGCATCCGATCACCGGGTGACGTCGTGCCCGAAGTTGTTAGGTAAGCCGGTTCCGGCTAGGCGAACTATCGCCAAGGAGCGCCGCTGGTGCTACTCTTGTTTGGAAGGGCACCTCCAGCGAGACTGCCCGCACCAGCGGCCCTGTCCGCATTGCCAGGGCAAGCACCATGCCGTTTTGTGCCTGGATGCGAATGGCGCTTCCTCTCTGGTCTCTGCCGCGCCCTCGACTCCCACTGGCGGGGGCGCTCAGCCGCGCCCCTGTCTGTGGGCGACGCTCGGCGCTCGCTACCGGCCACCGTGCCCCTGGGTTTGAAAGGGGTCCCTTCCTGAACCAGTCGGGGGGTTGTTCCCCCAGGGGCGAGGGTGTCGTCGCCTCCCTTCAGCGTGTGGAGAGGAACTTCACGGCCACTCAGCAGTCAGCTAGACACTTCTCATCCTCGTTAGCTGAGTGGCCGCGGCTGGGGTACCGCCGTCCCCCCTTTGATGGAGGCAGCCCTAGCTAGCTGCCGCCCTAGCTCCCACCACGGCCGCCTCCACTGAGCCTTTGAGCCGTCAACAGTCCACTTTTCAAACTGTTCTGTTGCCGACGGCCTCAGTGAAGGCCGACCCGAGTGGCGACTGTTAGCTGCTCGCGCTCTATTGGATTCGGGTTCACAATGCTGTGTGGCCTCCACTTGGTTGGTGAAAAGATTAGGGCTCCTCGGGAGCGCTGAATTACGCTGTTAAGGACTATTAGATTTGGTTTGGTCGAGCACTTAATTAATGATGCTTTAAATTAAAAATAAAAATGCTTTGGGTTTTCCGCGAAATGTTTCATAGTTGTAGCGGTTGTTAGTAGAAAATAAGTAATAATGAGGTGCTCTTTGAATGCGTGTGCTTATAGCTTTGTAAATGTATTTGATCATTGTGTTTGCTTTGTTGAAAAGAAAGTTGAAATTGAATAACCCTATTTGTGCCGAAGGAAATAAAAATCAGTCCTCTCTTTGTTTTCACATTTTTGTTGGCACTGTCGAAGATATTTATTTGGAAAGAGGAATAGGGCTGTCTCTTACGTTTATCGTTTTGTTTAATTTGTCTGTTTGATCTATGCGCATCGGTAAATTAATTTGTTTGAATTAATTCCGTACTTGAACATTGATGCTTTTGAAATTGGGTTGAAATATGAGCATAGGACTACATGTCTGAAAGGTTGAAAGCTAGTTGTGAGATTATCAGATTGAAATCAGCTGCCGCACGATTGAGTAGATGATTATATGTAGATGGCTTGGTTATGCCTACTTGCTTGAAAAATCATACTAAGGACTATCTATGCGTTTTGTTTGGCTCTCCATAGACGCCGTTCATGTGGAACTGGTGGGTGCTCTCTGCACTGAAGGTTAGCTGACCACGCTGGGCCGCTTTGTATCGCGTCGCTGTTTGCAGACCTGATCCGGTCGGATTGCGGAACGAATCATAGGGGCACATATAGGTGTTTGAAGGAGGTCGTCGGACTTCTGTACAGTAACAGGACTTATTTAGGTGCTGCGATGTCCAGGAAGGGCATCCAGTGGAGGTTCGACCCTCCGGCTTGCCCACATTGGGGTGGTAATTTTGAGGCGGTGGTTAAGGTTGCAAGATCTGATGGGGTGCCAAGGTTTTGGTTGTAGATTCGGTCTTGCAACATGCCGTCGTGACCCTGTCCTGCTTTCCGGTTTGCTCGCGGACATAAGTCCTTATGTCCGGGACGGGGGTTTGTTTTGGCCAAATATAGGCATTTGATACGCCTTCCAATCGCCTTCGACTTGGCAAATCACCCAATGGTGTCCAGGTGAGGTAACGCCGACGGCGGGGGGAGGCGATCGCGTGCCGTTGGCAGTCGCTCAACGCGCGGGCTGAAAACAGTAGCTTTAGTGCAGCGACGCCGTCGCAACGTAATTTTGTGGTGACCGTGGGAGCTATTTCGTGCGACCAGTTTTGGTTTTACCAGGTCTAGATTTTCAGTATTTGTGCGCGTTACTTCGCTACTTAAATTGTGTTTCGTGAAGACCGTTTCGGATTCGGTTGTCTAAGTGTTGCAGCGAGTCTACTCGAGCCGCGTGATAACCTCTAGTTAGTGTCGGTTTTGTTAGCAAATTTATGCTACGACGAGGAATTGTGTAGTCAAGAACATTAGACGCCGGGTGACTAATCGTTGGAAAGTTAATGTTTAATTGTACCGTCGCGTTAAGTGCCTAAAAAGGTCGCGTTCGGTTCTCGAAATAATTTGTTGCTGAGTGAACGGAAGTGAACTTTGACCCACCGCTCATCATTCGTGCCGCGTGTTACGTTTTTGATTATAATTAACGGGATTTAGTTGAGTTGTAACGTCAAGTGATATTTTCCTGTGTCGGTTAAAACAGCTAAACCTTGTGACCCGCGAGAACCAGCGTTCATATTAGAGTATAGATTTGTGATAATGGACGCTAGACTTTGAGTGACACCGAGTGACGCCGCTGGAGTTATACCACATAGGGTGGCGGTGCTGGAGTCAGGGTTGCTGCTGATTAAAAAGGGCTAATTCAGGTTAAAGATATATACACCTCTCACACACTACTTACATGCACCCACTTAACGCCTGAACGAGCCTTGGGACAGTCTTCGCCTCAGAATCAGGTACTTACTATTTATTTACCTAGCTTTATCACTGTCGTGTAGGTCAACTCTCCATAAGGCCATTTGGGCCCCGTCCTTTGTTATCCGTCGAAACTAACAGCTGTATGGGCCCCTGTATGGTAGACCTTAGTCTGGGCAACTAGGTGCGTGTACATATGCACTGGCATTTTTCGGCATTCACTGTTATCTTATTAGTCATATAATAATTATACAATACGTCCAGTTCCGCCTGTATCGTTTAACAATCATTGATGTTATTTAATCTCAAAAATATCTTTTTATCGTCCACGTACATCAGATGTTTAGAACGCATGAGACAATTAGGCAAGTCGTAATTGTACGCATTGTATAAGAGAGGTATCAAGTGCGACCCTTGGGGGACGCCTGTGTAATCTGATCTGAATCCACCCACCACAACTGCCTGAGAACATTTACTTAGGTAAGATTCTGTCCATCTTAGAAGATCCCCGTATATGCCAAGTTTCCCTAGTATTTTTAAAAGTATGGAGTGATCTACCCGGTCAAACGCCTTCTCAAAGTCCGTGTATATCACATCCACCTGCCTATCATTTTCCATATTACTAATCACGTGTTCTGAGAAACAAGCCAGGTTAGTGACAGTCGGTCGCTTTTTAAGGAAACCGTGTTGATTCTCGGGTATTTGTTGGACTATTATGGGGTAAATATTGCTATAGATAATTTTTTCAAAAACCTTACTTAAAATATAAAGTATCGAGATACCTCTATAGTTTTCTACTTGGGTTCTAGAGCCTTTTTTATGAATGGGTACGATGAGAGCATTTTTCCATATATCAGAAAAGACACCTTCCTTAAAAGAACTTTTGAACATTTCACCCAGAATATTGGTGGGATTCCGTCGCAACCAGCACCTTTATTAATGTCTAAGAATTTTAGGACGATTTTCCACTAAACTTTGAGATATGGTGATATGAGATATTGAGTTTAAAAAGGTGATTGTAACCATCATGAGAAAAATCAGAAAAAAAATCTATCCCATGCAGTTTGGAAATTATGGGCATTTAAGAAAAACCTAGAAATTTGGTCAAACTGTAACCATTTTTCGGTTATTGTGGTTAATTTTTATTATTTTTGTTCATTTAAACTTTGAAATCGTAACCCTAAATAACATTACTAGAACCACAGTCAAAAATAATGACACAACTGCCCTAAGTTTTCTAGAATTAAGACTATTTGTTAAACTATGAATTTAAAATTTTCCTAATTTGTCGACTGAAAGGCCCTCCTATAAAAAAATTGTACTAAAGTGCCTTGGCAAGTGGCATTAAAAGTTTACGCATTTAATCAGGATTATAAATGGTACAATACTTGTTAGTTTCATACTAAAAAAAACTAGTAAGAAAATAAAAACCTCGAGTAACCCGATTTTTGCTAACCCATTTTACTCAGTTTAAATGTTTTTTATTGAAATGTTTTTTATTGATGTGAGAGATGGATAGTGGACATGTTTATCATGAGCGACCGAGACAAATAGTGAAGCCACTTTTACCAAAGTCAACAAAAGTAAGTAAAATTAATAAAATAATGAAAAATCTAGTTATGCATCCCGGTATTCCCGGAACTGCACCGGAGACCATGACAATTCATAAGCGTGGGCGTAGATTGCTGAATTGCGTCTGGAAGACGGGTGGTCTTTCGTGTGAATACTGATAACTACTATTTAGCTTAAAGATCTAGAATAAGAACTAGCATAGTCATAGTTAGGCTCTCACATGTATCGGACGTCATCGTTGGAGCCACACGCAAGTGTGAGTAACGATCCAAGAGCGAGTCTCATCCGACATTATTCCGAAGATATCCCGGACGTCAGTTTGAGCGAGATTAGAATGGCTCTCCAGCACCTTAAAAACGGTAAGGCCCCAGGCGAGGATGGAATTACAGCGGAGCTTCTGAAAGCGGGTGGAAGACCGGTACTTGAAGTCCTTCAGAAGCTCTTTAATTCCGTCCTCCATGGTGGCATTACACCGGAGGCGTGGAGCAGAAGTGCGGTGGTCTTGTTCTTCAAGAAAGGTGACAACGCTCTCTTGAAGAACTACAGACCGATTTCCCTTCTGAGCCGCGTCTACGTGCTGTTTTCGAGAGTCATTACGAATCGTCTCGCGCGCAGACTTGACGACTTCCAGCCTCCCGAACAAGCCGGTTTCCGAAAGGGCTTTAGCACCATAGACCACATACATACCCTTCGGCAAATTGTACAGAAGTCCGAAGAGTACAATTTGCCACTATGTCTGGCGTATGTGGACTATGAGAAAGCCTTTGATTCCGTCGAAATTTGGGCGGTGCTGCAGTCCCTTCAGCGGTGCCAAGTTGACTGCCGGTATATCGAAGTGTTGAAGTGCTTGTACAGTAGGGCTACGATGGCTATCCGAGTACAGAACCAGAGTACGAAACCTATCCAATTGCAGAGAGGTGTAAGACAGGGTGACGTCATATCCCCGAAACTCTTCACCGCTGCATTGGAAGACGTTTTCAAGCTTCTGGACTGGAAAGGATACGGTATCAACATCAATGGCGAGTACATCACTCACCTTCGATTTGCCGACGATATAGTCCTTATGGCAGAATCGCTGGAGGACCTAAGCACTATGCTCAATGACCTCGATAGTGTTTCCCAACGGATAGGTCTTAAGATGAACATGGACAAAACAAAGATCATGTTTAATGTCCATGTCACACCTATGCCGGTAGTTGTTGGGAACACTAAGCTCGAAGTTGTTGACGAGTATGTTTACCTGGGACAAATAGTCCGACTAGGTAAGTCCAACTTCGACCGAGAGGTCAATCGACGGATTCAACTCGGCTGGGCAGCGTTCGGGAAGCTACGACACATCTTCTCGTCAGACATACCTCAAAACCTGAAAACGAAATTGTACAACCAGTGCGTGTTGCCAGTAATGACTTATGGTACTGAGACGTGGTCCTTCACTGCTGGCCATATGAGGAAGCTCAAGGTCGCTCAGCGAGCTATGGAGAGGGCTATGCTCGGAGTTTCTCTGCGTGATAAACTTAGGAATGAGGATATCCGCAGTAGAACCAGAGTAACCGACATAGCCCAACGGATTAGTAAGCTGAAGTGGCAGTGGGCCGGACATATAGCTCGAAGAACCGACAACCGATGGGGAAGAAAGGTTCTCGAGTGGCAGCCTCGTACCGGTAGGCAAAGTGTAGGGCGTCCCCCCACGAGATGGAGTGACGACCTGGTAAGACATGCAGGAATTCGATGGATGCAGGTGGCTCAGGACCGTGCTTTGTGGCATTCTTTGGGGGAGGCCTATGTTCAGCAGTGGACTTGTGAAGGGCTGTAATGATGATGATGATGATGATGTATCGGACATGTAGCTTTAAGTTAGAATCCATCGCAGATTAATTAAGTAGTATATAAGTAATGTATCGCACATTAATAGTAATAAGTTTAAAATAAAGTCTTTTTAAAAACGTCCTGAGTAAATTTCGAATCTTGACTATCTTGACCTAGTTTAGTTTAGGTTTATTGGAATAAAAGTCAGATAGGGAAATAACATTTTTTATTACAATAAATGGTCAAATTGTTTACCATCAGCATCAATACACGCCCTACATCTTATTAAAAAAAGATCTAGTTATTAGTCGGGTATATCCTCGAGAGTTGATGTCCTCAGCAGCTTGAGAAATTCGTTCATGCAGCTCGGCTACGCTGTTAATGGGCTTTGAATAAAGTTTTTGTTTGAGAACGCCCCAATAAAAAAAAATCCAGGGGATTTGAATATGGGAAACGGGCTGGCCACGAGATAGTGCCTGAAGGTTCAATCCACCTTCCCGGATATTCCTGGTCAAGGAAATCTCGTACTTGCACAGCGTAATGCGCTGGGCAGCCATCTTGTTGATATCACATCTGGCGACGATCTGTTAGTGGTACGTCCTCTAACAAAGTTGGTAAATTTTCTCGTAGAAATGTAGGTAATTCGTGCCATTCAAGTTCTCCAGGCAGCTCAATTGTATTGTTGTACAAAATGAAATTCTTTCAGGATAGGTTAATCTCGAGGAAGAAGACTTTGAATTCGTTGTACGTGAAACGGATGCATTACGGCTCTTTGTATAATACGATGTGATGTGCTTTTAGGTATTCCCGTTCTTTCTTCAATTCCACGAACGGAAATACTTAGGTCATCTGCGACCTCTTGCAACACTTCTTCCTCATAAGGAAAGCGAGCTCTACCTCCAGCCCATATTTGATTCGGGAAATGGCCGCCCTCCGTGAGCAAACGGTGCACATTAATTCCAGACCTCTCATAATTTTGCCGTAAAATTAAGACCTACCAAGAGCTTGTGCGAATAAAATACATTTGAACTGAGTAAAATGGGTTAGCGAAAATCGGGTTACTCGAGGTTTTTATTTTTTTACTATTTTTTTTAGTTTGAAACTAACAAGTATTGTACCATTTTACAATCCTGATTAAATGCGCGAACTTTTAATGGCACTTGCCAAGGCACTTTAGTAATTTTTTTTAAATGAGGGCCTTTCAATGTCGACAAATTTTGAAAATTTTAGATTCATAGTTTAACAAATAGTCTTAATTCTAGAAAACTTGGGGCAGTTGTGTCATTATTTTTGAACGAAGTTCTAGAAATGTTATTTAGTGTTACGGTTCCAAAGTTTAAATGAACAAAAATAATTAAAATTAACCACAATAACCGAAAAATGGTTACAGTTTGACCAAATTTCTAGATTTTTTTTCTGATTTTTCTCATGATGGTTACAATCAATTCTGTCACCCGTTTCGGCTTGACGTTTAGTTCTGGGATAGTCTGTATAATAGATAGCAAGATGACCGCGCCTTATTCGCATCTATGACTATTGTGTCATTCACGTAGATGACATTTGATTTGACAATCGTCTCAATTTCAAACTCGGTTGTCACCATTGATATTTCTTATATCTATGGTTGTCACTTGCACTTGTCAGTTGAATGGATTGAATTGACCATATGGGACTCATAATTTCTATTTCTAAGCATATAAAATATTTCGCAAGCTGCTAGTGTCAATTGTAACTGTTTAATTGTAAAACAAATATATAAACTAAGTGATAAAATGGCATCAACAGTTCCACTTATTGTCAGATTATTAGCTTCGTCCGTGTCAGTTGCGAACAGAGCTGGGAAAATAATCAGAGATGTTATGAGTAAAGGAGAACTTGGTATTGTTGAAAAGGTTTGTTTGTTTAGAGTTGTAAATTATTTAATTCTTTATCGATATAAATGCGAAAAATTAGATAGAAAATATAATGATTATTACTGAGTTCAAATCATTATTTTACTTAATTTCAGGGAAAAGACGACCTTCAAACAGAGGCAGATAGATCTGCGCAGCGATGTATTATTGCATCACTGTCTGCACAGTTTCCTAAATTGAATATTATTGGTGAAGAAGATAATCCTGATACTGAAGTAAGACAACACGGGTCATTATCAATTAGATAAAATAATTTGATGTACTTATCTAAGTGTTTTGAATCTATTCCAAAGATTGTATTGCAGTAATATGGGCTAAACTACAAACCTGCAATCAATTTAAAGGTTTAAATTATTAATAGGGGTAGATCTTATTTTTTTTTGTGAAATGTATGACCTTTTAGAGCTAAAACATACTTATGGTATTTTAATTTTATAATTTAAAAAATTTGCAAAATGATTTCTTTTTTATAGAACTAAAGTGACAAATGAATGTACAGTCCACCCTGACGTTAAGTGAGCTTTAAGATCTCCTCCGAGGACTAAGGTGGTATGCCTCACAGTCGGTAACTAGCTCTCTATACCATTTGTTTCATTTATCCATTCTTTTTTAATTTTTTGTGTTAACAAATATGGCAACAAAATAAAACATAATAATGATGACTAATATCCTGTGCAATTGATAGCCCCTAACACTATTCTTAGAATACTTACTGTGGTTGAATCTGTTAGATGGACATTAATACACTCGTATGACTAGTTTACCATAAAATCACAGTATAAGAATTACACTATGATGTTATTGCATGCTTAAACAAGAAATCCAGTAGCTGAACATCAGGCACTCTAAGCCGAAAGCTTTGATAAAATATATACAGTATCTGGAATTCTATTGTTTGAAATTGGTTATAAATTCCCATTTTATTTTAAAGGATGAGATTCCCAGTGATTGGATTGTTATAGACACAGATAAGGATATATTGACTATACAGTGCCCTTCCAATCTTCAAGGTGTAAAGGAGGAGGATATTGTGGTGTGGGTGGACCCCCTAGATGGAACCTCTGAATATACCCAAGGTATTTTTTTTTAACAAACTTGTGACAGACCGAAGATTCGGTTTCGGTAATATTTTCGGTTTCGGCAAAAAATCTGTGCAGAAACTCAGTATTTGTGTATTATTGTGCGTCGTTCAGATGAGTTTGTGACTTGTGTGTTACTTGCTCGTAAAAAGTATTCTAATCTTTGTTGAGACATAATTACCTAGTCAGGTCATAAGTATTATCACACAGTAAAAACTTTTCTTTTAGAATGCTGGCCACAAAAAAGTTTATTGAATTTGAATTTCGAATTGTTCATGAAAATAAAACTGTATACGTTTTAGAATTTTACTCATTTTTAAATATGGAGTGGACGCTTAAAGAAGACCGTGTTGCAGTTATTGCGTTTGCATCGTTGCGGTTACGCGCCTATTAAAATTTTTGACATACTGAAAAATTTTAATATAACCAAAAGATTCGTTTATCGTACCATCATACGATACAATGAAGACTCTAGTGTAGATGACAGGTCAAGAAGTGGTCCCCCTCGGTCTGTTAGGACTCCAGCAGTGATAAAAGCTGTGAAGGCGCGAATTCAAAGAAATCCCAAACGTAAGCAGAAACTGTTGGCCCTTCAGATGGGGTTAAGCAGAACCACGGTGAAAAGGGTGTTAAATGAAGACTTAGGGTTTCGGGCATATCGAAGAAAAACAGGACATCGTTTGAATGCTCGTCTAATGGACCTGACACTGAAGAGATGCCACGCTTTGTTGAAGCGGTACGCGGGAAAAAATATCGGGAAAATCTTTTTTCGGATGAAAAAATTTTTACCGTAGAAGAGAGCTACAACAAACAAAATGATAAGGTGTACGCACACAGTAGTGAAGAAGCGAGCAACCGTATTCCGCCTGTCCAACGAGGTCATTTTCCATCCTCGTTCCAGCTCATGGTATGGTTGGGAGTTTCTTATAGGGCCTTAACAGAGGTACATTTTTGTGAGAAAGGTGTAAAAACGAATGCAGTTGTGTATCAAAATACAGTCCTGACGAACCTTGTGGAACCTGTTTCTCATACCATGTTCAATAACAGGCACTGGGTATTCCAATAAGATTCGGCGCCAGCTCATAGAGCGAAGAGCACACAAGACTGGCTGGCGGCGCATGAAATCGACTTCATCCGGCACGAAGACTTGCCCTCCTCCAGTCCAGATTTGAATATGTTAGATTACAAGATATGGTAAGACTTGGAGGAAAAGGCGTGCTCAAAGCCTCATCCCAATTTGGAGTCACTCAAGACATCCTTGATTAAGGCAGCCGCCGATATTGACATGGACCTCGTTCGTGCTGCGATAGACGACTGGCCGCGCAGATTGAAGGCCTGTATTCAAAATCACGGATGTCATTTTGAATAAACTTTAGTGTCATAAGAATCTATGTTTTGTTAAGTTCATTTTGGTATATAAATGGTTACATAATGAATAAACTTGTTTCAATTATTTTATATTAAACATGTCACAGAATTTATGACCTGACTAGGTATATTAAGTTAATGCTTAACAAGAGATCTCATTAAATAATATATTAGTTTATTATTTTACTTTATATTTATTAGTTTTAACAATATTGTGAACACAGTAAAATATGTTCTCAATTAGCAAGTAACTTTTATATTTTTGACAAAATTTACTTAAAAAAGTATTTCTTAATATTGAATTGTTGAAGTTTTACTTTAAAATAAATAAATATATTGCTCCATGACTACTACAAATACTGTTTTTCATTAAAATGAATTACCTATCTGTATATGTCTCAAAAATATACCAATTTCAGTATAAAAAAAATAACATGTCTAAATAAGTTTCGGTTTCGGCCGAAACTGATATCCAGACCGAAAAACAAAGAAATCAGAAGGAAAATCTACCCCTCCTCGGGATCATAAATATAAAAAACTGGGTTGTTTATATCATTGATGCACCCATACTTAAAAGTGAAAATATGTCTAGTATAAAAAAAAACCAATTCACATTTAATCACAATGCTGTACAGTATGTTTTTCTTTAATTCTTGATAAATATTTTTGGACATTGTCCTTAAAAATAGTAACAATCAGTGGCGGATTTACCAGCAGGCTGAGTAGGCTGAAGCCTAGGGCGGCAGTTTTTGGGAGCGGCAAATTTGGGATCAAATTTTTTTGTGTTTTACAGAAATTAAAAGATTCATATTTATATACCTAAATGATATTCGGTCCACAAAAAATTTAACATGTAATATGTTTCACCACTTACATAAATATTACTACATTTTGCGTGATCAGGCTTAATTGTGGCCCAGGAACGAGTGACATGACTATTCGCTAAGTGTCTGACCGAAATGCCGAATTGACTACATGAGCGCGGCCCTCCCGAGAGGAAATATAATCTATTTTATTTTAGTTGTTAAAAAAAATAATGATGGGACAAAGCGACAGTGGAGCTGAGTACAAAAAGAAGGCCAAAATGAAAAAAGAACAAGAATAGGTTATCCGTAAAGCGATAAAATCGCTAGCTTTTTTAAAGTGGAAGTAGAAGTAGTGTTGAATGACCAAGAAATTCAATAACATGCACTACCACATTACAATCAGGAAAAGATGAAACAGATTTGCACTCTACGGCTCAACAACAACAGTCATCTGTTGAACAATCTACATTAGACAAAAAGAAGCGGCAGTAGAGGAATCATCAATAAGTATAACAATTGAAGATGCGTCTCAGAATCAGAAGTTAAGTAATAACCGAGTGCAAACAGCAGTAAATCTAAACAAAGATTCAGCTTTATGGAAAATCAACTATACCGTAAGGGAGATTATCGCAAGGTACGGCTGCGATCTAAACAAGTCTTGTGACTTCGTCGTTTCTTGCCAGTAAATATCTTTTAAAGAAAAATGAAAAACGATGTAAACGCCCGAAATTGACTGGTTTATTCTGCAGTGAAAAATCTGTATATTACGCCCTGTTTGGCATTTGGTCCATCGGAGAATAAGACTCAGTTTGAGAACGAATTAAATGACTTGAAAAATGCCTAATATCGAGTAGCTCAGCATGAAAACTCTGCGCGTCATAAATCTAGTATCCTTAGTCTCAAAGTTAGAAGTGAGATTGATGGTCGACACGATAATTTACTGCATGTCCCGATTGATGAAGAAATTACTTTTTGGAGAAATGTTCTGAATAGTTCGTTGTCGTAGTGAAACAACTGTGTTCAAGAGGCCTCACTTTCAGGGGAAAAAATGAAAAGTTCGGTGATTTGGACAATGAAAATTATTGTATAATTTTGGAACTGTTAGCTGAATTCGATCTTTTCCAGTCAGTTTTCTTAGCCAGTCATATTGAACGATTTGGTTGATTCCCAAATCGACTCTGAAAGTACTAATTACTTATCAAAAACCGTTTGCGATAAGTGTATTCTCATGATGGGTCATAAAGTTTTACAACAGATTGCAGACGAGATAAAAAGGGCGAAATATTTTTCCTTATCATCGATTCAACACCAGATATACACATGTGGACCAACTTACATTTTAGAACTTACGTTTTGGAAACAGACGAAACCAGTGAAAGATTTCTCAAGTTTTGCTCTTCAGAGGGGCATAAAGCAGAAGAAATGTTTTCTGCCATTATTTCGGAACTCAAAACACTGGTCATGAAGACTGTCGTGGACAATCATATGATAATGTCGCGAACATGTCTGGTCTGTACAATGGCTTACTACTCGCTAAATTTCAAAGCCAAGCACCTTTTGCTTTCTTCATTCCTTGCTCTGCCCATTATTTAAATTTAGTGGCAACTGTGCCTGCTGAATCTTGCACAGAAGCTTGTCGCTTCTTCATGTTGCTGCAAAAAATCTATGTATTTTTTGTAAGTTCAACACAACACTAGCAAAAATTATTGTCTGAAATAGGGAAAGGCAAAATGCTAAGGAGAATAAATCTGACACGTTGGTCAGCTAAAGACGATGCGGCTAGAAGTTTCAAGAAATTATTGACTTTGGAATCAATCGAGAATGATTGTACCAAAAAGCCTGTAACGCAAAACGAAGCGACGGGAATACTTTTGAATTTATAAAAACTTGAAACATTGGTAATGATGTGTGGATTGTTCTTTTGGAAAGAATAAACAAAGTGAATGTATGTATTCAGGCTTCTACCGTAGGTTTGATTACTCTTCTTGCAGGTTTTTCGTAACTGAACGAGACAATTTAAAGTATTTCGACAATTTCGGAATTAAGCGTACTGCTTCGAAGCAGTATACAAAAGATGGGGGTAAAAGAACAACCGAAAAGGAAAAAAATTATGAAACACCCAATAAAGAAATGAAAATAACTATGAATGATACTTTCAGGGTTAACACATATTATCTCATCCTCATTGATAGACTGGTATCCGAATTTAAAACAAAACAGCAGGAGGCTTACAATAGGTTTAATGAAAAGTTTTAATTTCTGACTAAAATGAGTGGATTGTCATCATTGACCCTTACAGGAAAAGCCTTTTTCTTGAAAGAAATGTATTATAAACAGACTTATTTCAAGAATGCAACCATCCATTCATTTTCAATGCTACCTTTCTTCTGAATGAATTTTGAAAAAACCATATTCTGGATTACTGAAGTCTATATTAGTTCCTGCGACAATTTGCAAAACGTTTATCCAAAATTTATATAATTAATAGCAGTTCACATAGTTCTACCTCTACACCAGATTGTTCGGATAAGGAGGCTTTTCTTGCTTAAATCTGGTGAAAAATTATCTAACATTTACCCAAGAAAAACTAAACGCCTTAGCCCTTTTGTGCATAGAGTCAGAACTAATGAACAAGATTTCATACGACGATATAATTTAATGGACAAAAAATTATTATAATGAATATGATTGTGAACTAGGATATCGAATTGTAGAGGTTGGTAGGGGCGGCAAAATTTCAATAGCTTACTGGCGGCAAATGTGTAAATCCGCCACTGGTAACAATTAATACAATAAATACATCATAAAGCTTGTATGTATCACTTATAAACGTAAGGTTAGTTTGTATATCCCACTAATCTCCTCAGATATGTAGATTCCCCCACAATATTCCACCGAGCATGTGTTAGAGAACATTTCAAATTTTAAATTAACAATTCCATTGACACTACAGGATCCAACCATGAGTTCACATACTGTGATTTATTAAGTGCACTAAGGCATTGAGCAACCTGGCTAATGGTCCTGAGTTATACTATAAATTATAAGTGATAGTAAGCCATGGCCAGCTAAATTTGGGGACATGTCAAATACTCGTACCTTTATCATTATCTAGGCACATTAAGTTAGGCAGTATGGCAGACACAATATTTTCAATTATCATATCAGAATTAGGAGTAGACCTGTACATATATTTATGGACAGCAGTTTTATTTTGATTTGTTTATGCAAGGTTACTTTTTGTGTGTGAAGGAAGTTTTATATTTACAAACCATTACTTCCTTAATTCAATCAGTTTGTTCAAGGTAAAGTTAAGGTCTTTAACTTTGCATATATCATTATTGAAAGTGATTATTTAAAACATTTTATTTTGCAAAAAATTTAAATTACAAACAATATTGTCTCAGTATATGTAGTGTTTTACATTTAGTTGTACTTATTTCTATTAAACATGATAAAGTTTCAAAATATTTTTACAAAATGCAAAAACGTATTACATGTTACGTGAGAAACTTTATCTATAAGTGATATAACTTGGCAAAAATTCTAGCATATATGAAGATTTTGTATTATAATACTTCAAGTTACTTCAAAATCTTCTAGGTGCGCTAATGTTGAAGAGAGATCCTTGGGAAAGATGGAAAATGTACTTGACACATCCCTTTATTAGTATCAAATGGTATTTAAGTTTACTGCAATCAAACTATGGTAAATGGAAAATTTGCAAGTAATAGGTAGTAATGCTTTTATGTTTATCATTCCTATTTAATAAGGGTCATTGATAATGTCAGGAAAATAAGTTAAACTAAATTATTGAAACAGAATTATGAACTAAAATTTGTAATTATACATATTAAATACTTATATAATATTATTTGGTATTAACTAATATTTGTCAATGACCTTGTTTCCGATTGGTTCTATTATAATTAATAATACAATCAAAAACACTAAGGATGTTTCCGTATTACTAATAGGCTTTTTGACCTTCCACACATTGCATGGTGCATGTAATAAAGTGGCGCCTGTTTACAATAATAAAATAATAATTACTTTCTCATTCTTTGTTACAGGTTTTCTGGAACATGTGACTGTTCTAATTGGTATTGCTGTAAATGAGAAGCCAGTAGCTGGAGTCATACACCAACCTTATTATAAAACTCTTATTGGCGGACAAAAAAACATTGGCCGAACCATTTGGGGCTTACAAGAAGTGGGTGTTGGTGGATTCACGCCAGCACCTCCACCTGATTCTTTGGTTATAACCACTACAAGGAGTCATTCTAATCCAATGGTAGAGAAAGCATTGCAAGTTATGAATGCAAATCAAATATTAAGGGTTGGTGGTGCTGGTTACAAGGTAAATATTTGTTTTAAACAGGATTGAGTTTTATTATTTGTTCTTCTATCTTTTTTTACTGCAAAACTAATGGCTTTGTGGTCGGAGTACTTGAATAGTGACATGGAGACGAGGTGGAATCTCAAACTAACAGAATAGGGATTAATAGTATTTGTGCAAAAATAGATGATTTAAAAATGTATTTACCTGTTGCAAATAATTTAACCAAGTCTACCACTAATGATATGGAGCTATTTGGCACAGATGCAATTTCTGTGTAGTATAGCTATGCTGCACATATATTATGATTTGGTTGTCAGTTCGACTGGGGAATGCTTACATTATCGCCAAATATCAGTGTGAAATATCTTAATGCAGCTGTGTTCGTATGGTGAGTGTAGAGAACTGGACTCTTTTTACTGGAAATAAGGCATTCCATCTTAGTCCACAGGGGTGATAATGCATGTGCATTTGCATTTGCTCTTAATTGAGGATAGATGTAGATGTATATGGGCCACAGTGTGCACTTATTATCAGGTGGACTGTGTGCTTGTTTTAGTCACTCTTATTTTATAAAAAAAGAATTTTTTTTTTGAATCTATTATAATGACTTGGGCTAAGCTACTTAGGTTTTGAGTCAAACCAAGACGCAGAGAGCGCCATTGAGAATAGCGACCCGCCAACCAACGATCGCAGAGACGCAATGCTGCACATTGATTACTATATGAACAACAATTCATTTGGCTAGCGAGATAAGTGCCGCCATTCCTGAGGCTCTACAAAACTCATACCTAAATATTTTTACCGGGCAAGAGTAGACCAATGCCTTAAGTACCTTAGCCTAATTAAAAAATATATGTCCTGGACACAGTAATTAACGACTGGTAATGTTATATGTATAACAATATTGCAGCAAATCATGCTATGACGTCAGTTGTTTACCACGTTAAGTACCAATAAATTTAATAACTGATAATAAAATTTTACATATCAGATAGCATATTTATTCTACTATATTATAGATAAAAGGAGATAGAATTACTAGTGTATATTAAGTTGCAATTAAACATGATAATTGCTATATATTTGCATTGTGTAACTCATATTCTAGTAAAGTTTAAATGTAACCAATGACCAGTAAACAGTAACGTTAGAAAATAAGTTTAAAAACATCAACATTAATTTTGTAAAATGATGCCCCTTGTTACAGGTTTTACAATTACTTGAAGGAGTTGCATCAATATATGTATTTGCAAGTGGCGGTTGTAAAAAGTGGGACACTTGTGCACCTGAGGCCGTACTTTCGGCTGCAGGAGGAAAATTAACCGACATTTTCGGTAACTACTACAAGTACGGGCCTTCAGAATCACGCCCGAACAAAACCGGAGTGCTTGCTGCAGTTAATAATGACCTTCATAGTTACGCACTGAGCAGAATACCCGAAGAACTGAAAAATACTCTGTCAAAAAAGTAAATTAATACAATTTTTGTATATATGGATTTTATGGGATATTATATAAATATACAGTAAAGTTTCATTCTTTTTATTTACATAACTAAATAAATAATTCACAGGTATTGTAACAAAAATCTGCTATTCTTACACAAATCTAAGATTCGTGAAATGTGGAATGTTATAAATTAAGGGTATGAAAGTTGTTAAAAATTAATTTGGTTATAGAAATAAAATGATATGTGTCTCACCTAGTTGAAGAACACCTTCCGCCCGCCCTCAATTGCTTGCCCTATTCCCGTAACCACTAATCCCAGCACCAATACTCCCAACACCATTACTCTAGGAAAGACACCACTGTCGATAATACACGAGTTCCGCCACAGGGGAAGTACACTGCAGTCGGTGGCTGACTGTAGAGTGTCAGCCACCAACTGCTAAGTTCATAATAGTTTTGTTTCAGCAGATATAAGCAAATTAATTTTTAACAACTTTAATATAATGAATAGTATGAAAACAAACCCAAGTCCTGTATAACAGCCAACTTATTTGATAAATAAATAGAATATTTTTCAATATTATCAATAACTTCACAATATATAACTACAGCTTGCTCTTAGCAAGTTTATTTGGTAACATAGCTTTCAGTTCTCGGCGCAATATTTTTCCGGAAGCATTCTTTGGTATTTCTTTTAGGAATATAACACCGCCACGTAAATGTTTTGCTGGTGATACCTGTAAATGAGGAAAACATAAAATCAATAAAATATGGTATGATAAACACCACCTTCATTGTTTTTGGCGGAATGGTACCCTAACATAAAAGTTTGTCAAACTCATATCAACCTATCATTACATATACACATTAAGTGTCTTACCTTGCGAGCAATATACTGAATGATATCAGTTTCTGTGACGGTGGAGTTGGGTTGGCGCACGACGAAGGCTGTGGGGAGCTCGCCGGCGGCCTCATCGGGCATACCAACCACACCGCAGTCGGCCACCCCGGGGTGTTGTAACAACAGCGCTTCCAGCTCCGCTGGTGCGACCTACAACAACAGATTATGAGTTATGTAGACAAGGTTGCAGAATAGACATGTGTCATTCATTCATTTCTAGTGT
Source organism: Parnassius mnemosyne (assembly GCA_963668995.1). Lineage (NCBI taxonomy): Eukaryota > Metazoa > Arthropoda > Insecta > Lepidoptera > Papilionidae > Parnassius > Parnassius mnemosyne. The sequence continues at coordinate 29,961,245 of CAVLGL010000057.1, read as the reverse complement.
CCCGATCATTCAAGTATTGATTCGTCTTACGAACCGGGTCATTCGGGTCTATCATTCAAATGGATTATTTCGAGTTTTGGTACTCTGTGATCTGTGAGACCCGTTCGATAATGTCGGTCGATAATAAAATTTGATCGCGTTGGTCCTGTCAATCGTTTGATCGGGAACTTTCAAATAATGTAATTGCAATCATCAGTACTTTGTTGCGACCAGAGTCAAATAAACGAATTATTCACCATTGACACATGTCTTATTGCAGAAATAAATACAATCTGAGTATGTGTAAAGCTACGCGCTTACGATTACACACACACACACACACACACACACATCAGCTTAGTTACATGACATGCAAACATGTTAAATAGTGTAGTGCACTTTCTTTTTAACTGTATAGTTAAACTTCTGCTGGTAGGGCTCATATTCTGCCTAAAAGTTTGGGTTGATACAATTATTGCAGACGTTTCTGCCATCAAGCAGCAAGACGCAAACTGCTGTGTTCCAGCGAGCTTCCACCTTAGTCCCCAGAAGAGATCATACATCTGTAACCTTTTGTTTAAAATTGGTTTTAGGTGTTATTGCATACAGCATGCAAGTTAAATTTTTATTATAAAATCTGCTGAATTGAATTGAAAGACATAAGTTTTCATTTTAACAGGTGTTTACTGTTCATTGTGCAATTGCGTGGCGCAATTCGAAACCAATTAAAAAAGGCGCACGACAAAACAATTTCACTGACATAGGTACATATTTGCTGTCTGCAGGCGTACATATGTATTATATTTTTTCTAAAGTAGTAGAATTCCTTGAAATCTTACAATATAGAGATATTAAATTTGAGAGCTAGGTTGTCTTTGGCTGTTTTTCGTTGTAGGACTGCAGGGCCTCGGGTTCGAATCCAGCAAGGAACAAATGTTTGTATGGTCTCCAATTTTGTTGCGGGTCTAGATATTATTCCATATGCAGTTTATGTATTTAAATCACTTCCACAATACAGGGGAAAGTCATAATGTATAATTTAAAAATAACATACCGACTTCCAAATATTGGATACCCATTTTAAAAACAAATATAAAATAGGAAGTAAATAAAGAACTAACAACGTCAAATGTGAAAAGCAAAAAAACAATTAGCCCTTACTAATTTTTGTTACATACAGAAGTTACAAGTTGAAATAATAAATAAACTTGTGTCCGCCATTTTACTCACTTGAAATCCTTTGTATTTAATCAGTTCTTTCAGACGATCAACAATATAAAAATATCCATCTTCGTCGTAATAACCAATATCTCCTGTTCGCACGTAACCCTCAGAGTCGATCAAAGCATTGCTTGCTTCCTGATCATGCATATAGCCTTTCATACGCAAAGGAGATTTAATCCAAAGCTCCCCCTTTTCTCCAATGGATAATAATTTTCCACTATCAATGTCTAATACCTAATGAAATAAAATAATAACGATTGTTATAGTGTTTTCATCTTATAATTATTTTTATTAGTGATATATAGCCCCAATGTCAGTAATGTTTTTCTTAGCGTGTAGTGGCGGTGTAAGAATATCCACTACCCCATATCGTCACGTGGGTGTCGTACGAGGCGACGGAGGGAAATTGAAACAGGTGATGTGCAGCAACATCTTCCTGCAAAAAAACTGCTGCCTTTGACAACCTTCTCGCAAAGCATGTCAACTATGGCAAAACCCCCCGTGAGGCAATCTACAGGGGCGGCCTACGTAAGCAACGGACTTTTATATGCTGTAATGGAATGGTCAGTAATGTTTTTTTATCTCCGTGTTGAAAATGTATGTTACCTTACCATCTAAAATACAGTAAGTAAAAATAAGAAAATTATAATATAAATTGGACATTAGAGAAAATTGTTCCCCAGTCAATATGCAAAATATTTAGAAAAAATATTTTAGAAGAGATGTTTGTTCATTTTAATTTGTCTTCAAAAATGGATCATTTATGACGAATACGGGTGTGAAACCAGCACCATGACATTGTTTTCCTTCTATGATCTGTCGAAAGTATTTGAGTGTATGAATATACAAGTGGTAAAATTAAAGGTTTTCCTATAACCGACTTCAATATAAATTATTAAGGATAACTCAAAAACTACTGGTCAGACCTTGATCAAAAAGCATCAAGAAGCATCAGCTTGCAAATAAAAAAAGAACCATCAAAATCGGTTCTGCTAGGAAAAAAGTTATGAGGTTAACACAAATAAAATATACAGTCGATTTGAGTACCTCCTCCTTTTTTGAAGTCTGTTAAAATTATCATAAACAAACATAAATAATGAATTGATCTCTTATCAACATATCCTTCAAACCAAGAACAAAAGGTTGATATTAACAGTGTAGTGTTATTGTGATGTGTGATAAAAGTGGGTGTCCCACTGGGATTAATTCTTGGCTTTATTTTGTTTGACTAAGAACAAAATAAGTCTACTTAAATTATCTTCCTTGTATGGCACAAAAAATGTCTAAGATAGTTCTGTTTGCTGATGTTTTTTATGTTAACCCATTCACTGCCTTCTTAAGAAATTACAACATTACCCCCATGCCGCCTTATACAGGTATTCAGTCCGCCCATCGGCGGGCCCGGCATCTCGATAAAGTATCTTGGCTCGCCCATCAGCGGTATCGGCATGAGGCCTTCGATTTTGACGTAAGATATTTTTAATGTCTAATTTACATGTCATGTGCGTTGCGTAGATCGTGTTTGCGTATATTTTTGTGTTATTTGTGAAAAAATTGTGCCAGTTTCATTTGCTATTGTTGTCATGCGTAGTCAACCTTTTTGTATGTTAATTTTTTTTTCTCGTCTTACCTCTTTTGCATAAATTCTCTGCTTGATTCCTACCTGTGAACGAATATTACGTTCACAGGTAGGAATTAAGCAGAGGAGATAGTCTCAACTCGATGCACTAAGTCAAACAGCAAACGAACTCCCAAAACACTCAGCAAAACTCAAGTTGTGACAACCACGTACGTCAAGATGCGAGTGAAAGCTTTTTTCCGTAGACTATTTTTTTTCTGTAATATGCTACTTACTTACGTCAAATCATAAATCATGCAAGTTGTAAAATTATTGGTTTCTATAACAAAAGGTATCTGCAACATTTTTGTTTTCAAAGTGACTATTACCGACCGGCCCCTTTTGTTCAGATCACTATCTGCATTCTTATTTCCTATTTACCGACAGTTTATGATCTTATCTCTATTAAACCACAATTCGAAATAGGTCATTAGCCAAAATTAAATCATAAATCATACCGAAAAATTGCATATGGTGACAAAAACAAAGGTGTGGGCACTTTGTCCGTTTTCACAGTGACGAATACCGATCGGTTCCTTTTATGTAGATCATCATCTGCATTCTTATGTTGCTTCCTAGTTACCGACAGTATATTGCCTTATCTAGAAGGTGTTACAAAAAGCGGGTAAAATCCTCTTAGGAAGTGATTCTGTTGCTCAAAAACAATAACTTCTTCCATGGGACCTATATCGAAATCTCAAAAAAAAGTACTTCGCCACACAAACTCGTCTCAGCGGATCGGCGGTTTAGTATGTGGAAGACATTAATTTTTAGATTGGGATGTAGGTTCCATAGAAGAAGTTGTTGTATTTAAGCAATAAAATCAATCCCTGAAAGGATTACCCGCTTTTTTGTAACATCTTGTATATTGTTACGGTTTTATAGTTTTAATGATAAGGTGCAAGGAACAATAAAGTTTATATTTTATTATCACTACATGTAAATATCCTTTATTTTATAGTTTTTGATTAAAATTTTAATAAAAGTTTTGTTAATTCTGAATACGCGTACTGCCCGCCCATGGGCGGGGTCGGCATGACAAGTAAGAATTGTCCTTTTCTAAAAAAATCTTAGATATCCGCAGGCCGTTTTGGTAAAGAATCAATCATAATAAAACGAGTTATTAGACAAAATCTTATAATTTTTTCATGTTATTTGGCATACTTATTAAGGTTTGAAATCTGCCCGTCTATGGGCGGGCTCAGCATGTGAATAAAAAGTGTTTCCCGCCCATGGGCGGGCAAGGCACTGAATGGGTTAAAATAAAATATTTCGCACTGAAATAGCCCAATAAAACACTGGATGTTGTTTCCAAATGATTTGCAGCACACAATTGGCTTTTAAATGCAGAAATAACAATATTTAGTATATGACGGCTTCGTGGCGCAGTGGCTTAGCATTGAGTTGCGGCGCTGGGGGGCCGCGGGTTTGAATCCTGCAAGGAACAAGTATTTGTATGGCCTGCAAATAATTGTTCCGGGTCTGAATGTTTGTCCTTGTGCAATTTATGTTTGTAAACTGCCTCCACGATAGAGGAGTAAATCCTAGTGTCGAGATTACGTTTCTTAAAAAATAAGAGTAAGAGAATTTAGTTTATATTTTCTCATTGTAATAATATAGAATTAATTTATAAGATACTAACATAATATCTTAAAAGATCAACCGTAATTCTCAGAATTTCACGCGAATCGCTACACGACCTTTTTATGAAAACTACATAGTCTAAATATTAGACATTCAAACATTTATATTTCAGATGATATTTGAGAAATTAGTAAGCACTAGCCCCTGGCTACTGATAAATACATTTGATATTTTATTGATTTTATTGTAAGTTGTAATAAATTAAGTTGTAACATGCCATAAAATATATAGAAGACCCCAAAGGTACTGGCCAGTTTTTCTCTGAGATTTAAACAGGCACAAATAAATAAGCTATGCAAGTCATGTAGCTTAGTTTAGCATTGAACTTGATTGACACCATTCTATGCTCCTTTGTTATCAAAATATTTATATTCATATGTTTAAGAGTACCTATTAAATACTTTTTAATGTGTTTCTCATGGAAAAAAGAAATAAACTTAATATATCATAAGGAACATTTTGGCACATTGCCCCATAAATGACTTATTTATCTTAGGTAATATAGATTACCAACTATCAATTTTGTTACTATTAAATTATGATTATTATAGAATATATATATAGTAATTAATGAACATGTGGATTATCTCTATCTTATCTCTCATGTGATAGAGGTTGCTATCCAGCAGTGCTGCCAGTGGGTATTACTGAGGAATATTTGTTTACATAATATTTACAATTTTATTCTTGTATCCTAGTTATAGTACAATTTTGTGGTCATAACAAATTACCTTTATTTTCATACCAGGTGCAGGAGTTCCACAAGATCCTATTTTTGATCCACCTGTTAAATCAACACAACATGCCATAGTGACCTCTGTCAATCCATATCCTTGCTTAATAAAGTCTATTCCAGTTCTGTAAATGTAATAAAAGATATAACTTTGCTTAAAATTAGAAGAAAAACAAAATGTATATATGATTACTACCTCTGTGAAACCATTTTCTGTATTTCACTAGACAGCGGAGCAGCTCCACACCAGATTTCATTTAGAGAACTTAAATCATATTTTGCAACAAGAGGATGTTTAGCGAGAAAAACTGCTAATGGAGGGACTATAGTTGTCATATTCACCTGTAATAAATACTTGTTATATTTAATAAAAATATGGCTTGTATTTATATCATACAAATCTAAATTGCAAAAATACAAAGCACCAAAAACATTCATAAATAGTTGAATTTAACCAATATTTTGCTTAGTTTTACTATTTTGATGTTTATTTTAATTACATGACATTGAATAAATCTATTTTCACGGATTTTATCACGTTTGATTTACTTATTTTTATTTCCTGACATTTTTGTGTTCTTTGCATCACCTATGGTCACAGGGGGTGTGAGGTGACTGATGTCCCGATGTCAAAGCTAACCTGGAGTACCTTCAGCTCCTTTCTCACCATCCATCAAGTGTAATATCCTTTACAATATGTAGGGTTGTACAAGCTTGTATGGGAATGTGGTCTCTCTTATATAGGGCAAACAAAAAGATCAATAAAATCCAGCGTAAAAGAACATATAGCTGATGTGAAACATCCAACACTCCGGGAAGTCTGCTACAGAAATTAAAAGGCATCTTAATTTCAATAAAGGAGGTTGGGTACTACCACCTACTTGGGATCCTGTAATTAATAAAATCAAAACTAAACCCAAGCATCTGCTGTAAGACAGTAAGCTCATTCGGCATAGATCAAATCAATAAACATATTCAATGTATTCTGGGTTAGCTCTGACATCCAGATGTCAAGCACCTCAGTCCCTTGTTTTTTTAATAGGAATAGGGTGACAAACGAGCACACAGTCCACCTGATGGTAAGTGGTTCCTGTGACCCATAGACATCTACATTTATCCTCGTTTGCGAATCAAAATGCAAATGCGTTTGTCACCCGTGAGAACTAAGTTGGAATACCTCTTTTCCAGTAAAAAGGGTCTCCGGTTCTCTACACTCGCCATACGAAACACAGCAGTGTTAAACTGCTATTTTACGTTGGTATTCTGTGAAAGCGTGGTCCTTCCCCGGTCGAGCCGACCCATTCGTGCTACAACTATACTACTAATATAGCTGCAGCGTGGCTCTACCACGTTGAAAGCCTGAAAACACCTATGGTTACCCTTGTGACCATAGGTGATGCAAAGCACCCGAAACATCAGAAATTAAAAACAAGTAAATTAAACACAATAAAATCTGTAAAATATTCAATGTGTAGTGTTAATGTACATATGAAAAAATCATTATGCATGAGACATATGGTCAGTTGGCAGAACTTTGTGAAAGAGAGACTACATGTTTGTGAAGTATCAATTTGGAAATTAGTACACCTTTTGTTTCATGTTTAATATAGAAAATTAGAAAGTATACCTTATACTTTTGTATAGCTTCTAAAAACTGCTGCTCATCAAACCGGACAAGGAATACCACGTTAATATGCATACACATGACTGCCATTGTTGTTATGAACCCATAGGCATGGAACCATGGAATAAGGGACAAGCCAGTTTTTATTTTATGTTTTCTCTTCTCTTGAGACATACTTAAGTAGTACCTCAAATAAAATAATAAATATTATAAATATATGTACTTTAGTTAGTTAGTTAAAGTTAATGATGGGCTGTTTTCTACAACTCCATATCTAAGCGTGTATTTTGCGTTTGCAATATATAGACTTATAAAAGAACTAAAATATAAACTTCAACTTACTTCATATGAGCACTTAATGTGAGGAAATTAACGTGAGTAAGCATTACGCCTTTAGGTAAGCCAGTAGTGCCTGATGAGCACATAACTGCTACAGCATCTTCTGCACCATTTACATCAGCCACCATAAAGTCATCAATACTCATATGATGTTTCTTGACAAGTTCATTATAAAAGAGAGCAGGTACAACATCATATTCCCCAAATAATATTATATTTTTAACACATGGCAAGTCTTTGCTACAATCATATATATTCTGAGCAATAATTGGAGAAGAGAATATAAATTTAGGTTTTATTATCTGTAGAATGTGAGCTAGCTCTCCTGTAAATTAAAATAAATAAGTAGACATGTCTTTTACAAATATATAGTAAGTTATTTTATTTTAGTGCATACCTGGTGAATATGTGACATTAAGTGTTGATAATATTGCTCCACAAAAAATTATAGCCTGTGATGCTATAGTAAATTCAAAGCGGTTCTCACTGCTAAGTGCTACTACATCACCTTTCTTCAAACCAAGTTCTTTAAGAGATGTAGCAAGATTTATACTACTTTGCAAGATGTACTTAAATGTTACATTCTCTCCAGTTTCTGCATTTATCTTTAAAATAAATATTATTATTTATTTATCACCAATTGGGTTGGGTTTAGAATCAAGTCGCCTGAATTTGAGGAGTCTGTCACTGTGGGGGGTCAAGGGGGCTTATCTCAAGCACCCCCATGCAATTTTAGCCGGAGCTGCATCAAAATATTTAATATAATTTTCTAAAAATATTCATAAATCACTAATTAATACCTGAAATGGAACTTTTGACATTGACAGTAATCAGTAACAGATTTACTCGTCCAAAGAGAATATAATCACTATGTTTATACTCAACTTCGCGACTTGCGTCATAAGCATCATTCCATTGCTTCCGAGTTTACGTGAATGTGCTCGTTATTGTTATGATCTGCCTCCTGTTTTTGGACGACTTCGTTACTCCTCTGGAGACCGATTGCTTGCTATTTTACAACGTTTTTGGAAATGGTGGAAGTTATAAAATATGTTTACTTAAATGGGCTACCCTTTTTTTTTTCGTGGGGAAATCCTCGTGGATACTTCCGGCTGCGGGGGCAACCGGATGGTTATGCTGGACTCCTACCGGCTAAAACCACACGGTGTCTTCTCGCACGTGCGCACGGGGCCGCGGGAATCCAAATTCTTCCGGAGCCCCACACTAGTGCTGGCCCGGTCTGTCCGGGCCTCGTCTCCTGCACGGGGTAGCGAGGTGTTCAGCTACCCCCCTCCACAGCCTCCAACTCCACCTGCGCAGCGGACCCCCCGAGTCCGATACGCGGAGGCCAGGAAAATCGAGCGCTTAGTAGCGCCCGCTTTCCCGACCCCAGCGGCAGATCTGGTCTCAGCGGCGCCTCGCAATACCGACACTCCTCACCCCCGGGGCCCCACCACCACCACATCAACGGTGCAGCCCCGTCTGAGTCGCGGAGGATAGGGCGAGTGGCGCATCGCCATACCAGCATTCCTCTTCCTCCGCGACTCCACCTCGGCTGCAGCGGAAGAGGGAGCGGACACCCCTCTCACCGCAGCCCACCAACACACATCCGAAGTGGGCTCGTCAAGCCCACTCGGAGTGGCCACCTCGGGCCGGCCCTACACCTGGGGCCAGCCAAGGGTTCCTCTTTGTTCACCGCGGTTGACCAAGCCACGGCTACTAAGCCCCCAGCCACGACAAGGCGGGAACCCGTTCGGGGGGGGCTACCCTCCCCCAACTCTCTGCCCACACAAATCAGGTTTTTATTGTCAAAAACATTACGGACACATAACCTCAAATTGAGATTTTTAAAATTTTATAAAAAAAAACTAAGCACGTCTGGCAGGAAATGGAAGTGGGGGGTGACTCTACCTCCCCTTCCCCTCCCCCCACCTTTCCCCACCCCCAAATTCAGGCGACATGATTCTAAACCTTACCCCACCAATTATTTTTGCGATATAAAATTAAAAGTTGTCGTAAAACGTTATACTTACCAGAGCAATTCTGTCGCCACCCTGTCTAAACTTATCATATAAGAATTGTCCATACGATAAGTGAGCGGGGATAAGTTCTTCCTCAGGACCATGTACAATTTTATTGTGTACAGTAGCCGGCATTTTTCTTAATACTTTAATAATATTAGTGTTAAGTAGGTATTTATCTTTGATTATTAATACAGTAATATTTTTTGCACCACTGATCAACCGATCAACCAGTCTTTGAGAACAAATTGATTAAAGTTATTCCTTGATTTGGGTTTTGGAGTCGCGTATATCAAATAAAATTATTATCGTTAACAAGTTGTAGCAAAATGCAATTAAATTATTATAATAATAAAATAAATCGCTAATTATTAATAGGCTATAAAAGGTGTTATAAATATAAAAATAACACCTTTTGAGTTTTGAGTTTTTGACAGCTGTCACATTTATTGAACTAGGCATTCCAACAGAAAGATCGGTAGAAGAAGACCTACAATATTCGATTCTTAAGAGATATCGATTACAAATGTTTAGCGTTGGTAATCATTTACAGTCTATATTAATGCCAGAATAAATTAGAAACAGAACTCAAAACACAAATTTTATATTTATTATCTTAAATTTATTTAGAGCCGTGGTAGAGCGATGGCTAGCACTCGCTTTAAATTTCACAATACACGAGGAACCCGGGTTCTGTGCCCGCCGGCACCAATGAAATTGTTAATAGCAATTTTCTGCCGACTTCCAAAAAGGAGCCGGTACTCAATTCGACTGTATGTTTTTTTTTTTTTCGTTTTTTTTTTATGTGTGTTACCTCAGAACTTTTTTCTGGGTGAACCGATTTCGATGATTATTTTTTTATTTGAAAGCTGGTACTTCTCGTGTGGTCCCATATGAATTTGATCAAGGTCAGACCAATAGTTTTTAAGTTATTCTTAAATAACTTATATTGAAGTCGGCTGTACAAAATTTTTAATTTTAAATTATAAGTGATCATGTGCACGGCAGTGAAGGAAAACATCGTGAGGAAATTTGCATGACAGAAATAAGAAAAAAATTATTTCGAAGGCATGTGAAGTTCGCTAACAAGCATTGGGGCACCGCGGCGGACACTTTCTTGCCTTAAAAATTCTCTCAGAAATGAGAGGAGGCCTGTGCCCAGCAGTGGGACGCACATAGGCTTTAACTTTAACTTTTTTAACTTTAACAAAATTTATCTGCTTTTTCATATTTATTGCTTACTGCTAGTTTCTAGATATAAAGTTATATAAACTAGAGACTGCACTAGATTAAAAACAAATTTATGTAATCACTTTTGCTACAATTACAACTAGTTGAGCTGTCGCCGTTATCATCGTTGTTTAAATTAATTATTATTTGATTTTCTATAATGCATTCAAAATTATTGCTTTGTTGCATTCCTTGGGGGAGGCCTATGTTCAGCAGTGGACTAGTCGTCCCGTGTAGTGGCGGGAAAGAATACTCACTACCCTATATCTTCCCGTGTGTGTCGTAAGAAGCGACAGAGGGAAACTGAGGCAGAGGATGGGCAGCAGCATCTTTCTGATAATATCAAAACAATAAAAGACTGCGGTTGCCAACCCGCTCAACAAGCGTGGCAACTATGGCGATATACCCCCATGAGAGTAACGAAGAGACGGCCCCCAGTCTCCGGCGGCCCCGCTATTCCTGGCTACGGTGGCGACCATGGTAATGGCGGGGTAGGGGGCGCTAAGAATCTCCAGTGGAGGTTCGGTTGCCACCTACGACGACCCGACCTGGCAACTTATAACGCGCGCACCCTTAGGACTGACGAGAAAATCCTGGAGCTGGAAGAAGAGATAGACAAGTTGCGCTGGAATATCATAGAATTATCCGAGGTCCGAAGAAAGAGGGAGGACACGGTAATCCTCGAATCCGGCAACTTGTTCTATCACCGGGAGGGCGACCATCTGTCCCAAGGAGGTGCTGGATTTATCGTCCACAAGTCTCTCGTTAACAACGTTGTAAAGATTGGGAGTGTGTCGACGAGGGCTGCGTACCTTATACTCAGAATCACCAAACGGTATTCGATGAAGGTCATACAGGTTTACGCACCAACTTCAGCACACGCCGATGAGGAGGTGGAGGAAATGTATGAGAATATCTCTAGAGCCATGCATTCCTCCAAAACCCACTATACGGTGTTAATGGGAGACTTCAATGCAAAACAAGGCACAAGAGAGAACGGTGAGCTGAAAGTAGGGAAATTCGGAATAGGGCAACGGAACCCAAGGGGCCAGCAGCTGGCCGACTTTATGGAGAAAGAGGGACTCTTTATGATGAACTCTTTCTTCCAGAAGCGGCCCCACAGGAAGTGGACATGGTGGAGCCCCGACGGTTCGACAAAAAATGAGATTGACTTCATATCGACAAAAAATGAGACAACTGTTCAGTAATGTCTCCGTGATCGCGATGGTGAAAACCGGCAGCGATCACCGAATGGTGAGAGAAATACATCACTCACCTTCGATTTGCCGACGATATAGTCCTTATGGCAGAATCGCTGGAGGACCTAAGCACTATGCTCAATGACCTCAATAGTGTTTCCCAACGGATAGGTCTTAAGATGAACATGGACAAAACAAAGATCATGTTTAATGTCCATATCATACCTATGCCGGTAGTTGTTGGGAGCAGTAAGCTCGAAGTTGTTGTACTACTCTATATAAATATTATATTGAGGATTCCATACTGTTGAGCAATATTCTAATATCGAGCGGACCAATGGGTTATACAAAATAATTAGAGTTGAGGGTTTTTTAAAGTCTTTAGTAATTCGTAAGACAAATCCAAGCATCTTATAGGACTTGTTAACTATTTTATCAATATGAGATTTAAATATTAATTTTTGATCCAAATATACACCCAGGTCCCGGAACTCGGTTACTCGACATATCGACTCATTATTTATTTTATAATCAAATTCTATAGGATTGTTTTTCCTGCTGAATGCTATAACATTACATTTTTTAATATTTAAGAACAATATATTATTTGAACAATATGAGTATAATCTATTAATATCTTCTTGTAGTAGCTCAGTCATGTTCGTTTTTAATAATTTAAAAAAATTCTTATCATTAGAAAAAGGAGTATGTTAGAATGTTGGAGTTGCAAAAGAACGTCATTTATATGAATATTGAACAAAAGAGGACCGAGATGTGAGCCCTGGGGGACACCCGAAGATATTGGTAAAAACGAAGAACAGTACCCCTTAACTGCTACCGTTTGAGTACGATTACGCAAGTAAGATGTTAGCCAGCGCAGGTCACCGTGCACACCGATTTGGTCTAGTTTTTGGTAAGGATTTCGTTAGATATTTTATCAAAAGCTTTGGAATAATCGGTGTACACGGCATCCACCTGTAGCCCTGCATTCATTGCAGCATTGTGTTTAGCCATGTTTCATCAATGAATATAACAAGATGTTAACAAATTGTCCCAAATGATTATATTTTAACTTCTCGTAAAAATGTTAGTCTTTGCATTCATGCCTCTAAATAATTATTTTGCTTTCGTCAACTTTTTTTTTGTATCGGAAACCAATTCCTTTTCAAATGGTTCTCAATGACAATAATACTACTACTACCATAATGTACAAGCCGGCATCTTCTAAGCTTACTCTCAACTTCGCCACAGTGGGATTCACAGAAATTATAAAAATAATAGACTTGTTTAGTGCATGATTTATATGATTTATGAAAGTTTTAAAATAAAAATTTAAATAAGCAAATAATACATCAAAATGTAAATGTATACCGATAATTCGCATTAGCATGAATTTGAATCATCCAAACACTACGGTAAGTTGCATAACGATATAATATCATTAAAACAAGGTCAAGCATAAAAGTATACAGTAATCTAAGCAAATAATACATCAAAATGTAAATGTATACCGATAATTCGCATTAGCATGAATTTGAATCATCCAAACACTACGGTAAGTTGCATAACGATATAATATCATTAAAACAAGGTCAAGCATAAAAGTATACAGTAATCTATGCATAAAGGTTTATTCTAGCTAATATTTTTTTATTTTGCTTTGTTTCAAAGATTCAAATTTAAATTAGCGATAAAAAACTATACCTACATGATGTAATGAAATATAGATAACTTCATAATTCATTGGATTTACGTAAAAGGTTATTTTAAATCGTGCGAGTATTCCCTTGCACAAAGTTATTGCGGAATGATTAATGTGAAACGTCAAAAGGTATTTCATTTACAAAAGGTATTTCGGTTGAGTATAGGCATCTCGATCTGAAATCGATTAAATGAAAAATTGGTTATTTAGAGCAAAACAATCAGCACGACTATGGTTCTTAAAGCGCCACGATTTGAAGGTGTATTCGCATTGGAGGTGGGCAAAGTGTATAATTTTTGCGATTGGAATATTTGCATCTTGGTCACTGAAATGTTCCGAAACACTGATATGTTTCATTTGGCTCATTTGGATCATCGACTCAAAAGATATAAAAGAAAGAATGTTCCGAATACATTAAGTTGTGTTGCGGGCGTTTATTACTGATTGATCCGTGAAATGTTATGTGGCAACAATGCTGAATAATATAAGTGCTTAGATTATTTATTGTGTACCGTAATAAGATTGTATATAAAATCGATTCTCCTTCATACTTTAACAAAAATGTCACTATTTCAATTCATTATTTACAAAAATGTTCATTTACACAAAACAGCAATGTCTATGTACACAGATTTTACTCGTAAAGTATCATAACTCTAAACTTTATGATGAAAAGGAATAAAGTAAAGTCACAATAATCACTACGCAAAGAAATCCTAAACATAACTCAGTATGTTTTCGTAAACAGGCGCTAATGAATATAAACAATTTGACAAGTGCCGCATCAACGTAAAATGACAACTTGTTAGTGCAAACATTACATACAAAAAACGACCGTATAGTATTTGATACGTAAGCGCCTTAGTGATAATTTTTACGTACATGAATAACGACTGAGAAAATTGTACGTCCGTTGTTATCTCTATCTGACTTGTGTGGATTATAATTATTTCGCCCGCTCACTCGCCACTCGTGAGTCAATAGTTAAGTTAATCATTGTCTCAGTCTGTCTCGTCGTGGCTCAGTCGCCTCGCAAGCGACGCGTCGCGCGAAATGAGCAAAGGGCAAAGTAATGTTTCACTGTTCCAGATCCAAATGATACATTTGAAACGTTGTTACTGAACCAATCTTTTGTGTCACTTCAGTGATAATATCAGTGAGTCGTTTCCGTAAAGAGATACACACGCCTAATTCGCATAGAATTCGGCGAGATACGCCAAAGAGTAAGAATAAAATTTTTCGATATCTCCCTTACTTTCCGAAATATGGTCTTCAATAATGTTCTGTGTCTATACCAAAGATATTTTATTCTATACGAAGTATATTATAATATCTTTGGTCTATACATATTTTGAAATTCGATCTTTTAATGCTCGATTTAATCAAGAATCGATTCTAATATGCACGATTTGATCGAACTAGACATCTTTTTTTGCGTACTTTGTAGTAATGGTCAACTCGACTTACTAACTTTACTACTACTTTAGTCGACTTAAATAGATTTAAGCGCAACTGCCCCTAATTCGAGTGTGATTCTCACTGACTTGAGTTTAGGCTGATGGTAGTGGTACGAAACAAGCGAGCAAGCGAGGGCAAAATTCGTTCATTGTGCATATTATATATTCTGGAGGAGGATTCAACCCGGCTGGGCAGCGTTCGGGAGATTACGACACAAATACCAGTGAGGGTTGCCAGTGATGACCTATGGATCTGAGACGTGTTCCTTTACTGCTGGCCGTATGAGGAAGCTCAAGGTCGCTCAGTGAGCTATGGAGAAGGCTATGCTTGAGGTTTTTCTGCATGATAGACTTTAAAACGAGGATATCCGCAGTAGAACCAGAGTAACCAACATAGCCCAACGGCTTAGTAAGCTGAAGTAGCAATGGGCCGGCCATATAGCTCGAAGAACTGATAACCGATGGGGAAGAAAAGTTCTCAATTGGCAGCATCGTACCGGCAGGCGAAGTATAGGGCGACCCCCCACTAGATCGAGTGACGACCTGGTAAGACATGCAGGAAGTCAATGAATGCAGGTGGCTCGGGACCATGCTTTGTGGGCTTCCTTAGAGGAGGCCTATGTTCAGCAGTGGACTTGTGAATGGCTGTGATGATGATGATGATGATAATTAACTTCACTCATATGAGTTACTAAGTAAAGTTGATTTCAAATGACGGCAATGCTTATGTTTCCGCTCAATTTCTTTTTGATGAAATTTTTCATGCGAATGCGAATACACTACATAATTAAAATTTTACAATCGAACAAATTCCGATTCGATTAAATTCGAAGAAAGTATTGCGAAAATATTTAGCATTGCAACACTTGTAAATCGTGAAAATGTATTTTTTTGCTTGTAACAATAAAAAATTTCCTTGTTCAATAAATGTTTTTAACTTATGCGTATTTACAATATGTTCATAAATGATAATGAGTATAATAATATCCAAAACAATATTATTTTATTCCCAATTACGTGACAACCATATTTGCGATGACGGCGTAAAATACACGGGCGATGACATCAGCTGACATCAAAGGTGTTTCCAAAATCCAAGCCGTATGTCTCTTTAACCCATAGACTTTAAACTGTGGTGAAATGATAATCTGTGCCCGACACTCGTAACTTGAGTTTAATTAGTTAGAGTTACGTGAATTTCAACTCGAGTTAACTCGAGTCGAGTTTCTTTCGAGCTGGCATATTTTTAAAACGTAGTGACTAACAAAGAGTAATTCACTAGTTAACACGTTCATTGCTAAAGCTAAAATTGAAGTTTTCTGCTGGTGGCCCAAAACTTTTTTTTTATGAAATAACTCTTAAGTACAGCAAATACTATTTGCGGGTGTGTTTATGGTTTTAGTATATATATTTAATATTTTATATAATATAGTTATATATCACTCGACGTCGCGTGATGGGCCATGTGGAGTGTACATTTATCCTTAGGGGCCCCATCACGCGACGTCTAGTTTTGGGATACCTTAGCACTTTTGTGCAATTATGAGTTCAAATGTATAAAATTAAATATTTTTAGTGTCAATAATTTTTATTTGAATTATATAACACAAAAAATAACAAAATATCAAAGAAACATGCAACTACTACTATCATTCTAAATATTTTAGACACCGAAGTCTACAATTATAATGAACAGCAACTTTAGGAAAGACTGGCAAACGCGTGGAAATTTAAAATCAAGCCATCCGGTTCTGCGAGCACGTATAGTTTGATGCCATACTTGTGTCGTTTTCCTTTGATGTATTGTCGGAAAAATAGGCGGCCACGCCATAAATCCATCGACTCGTCTAAAGATATGTTCTGGCCTGGATAATATATATTATTCATTGTATTATTGAAATTGTCGACTATTTTTTGACATTTATTTAGACGCCTAGCAGTGGCGTCTTCTTCTTCATCAGGGAGAGTAAAATGTATACAACGTAAAATAATAAAAAATCTGTTTCTTGACATGTATTTCGAAAAGCATGATTTATATAACCAGTGACCCTTCCAATAATCTGTCAATCGGTTCATTTTTGCAGTGCCAGTATGTAACAGAAGGCCCAGAAATGTTTTGAACTCTTCAACGGTCAACTCTTTCCATCTTGAAATATGTGAATGACGATGTTCACTGCAGCTTTTCATACGTTCGGCGTATCTGTTTGTGCACTCCACGATCATTCTCAAATATTCTTCATTGAAAAATAAACAAATATAATCTATTGGATGTGATGGCGGTTCTACATGCAGCTTTGACTCTCGAACGAATAGTATTTGTTTCATAGACGAGCAAGAAGTACTCCAGTGTGAGGTTGATCCTTCGGTGGCAGGTTCAGGAGACTCATGTGGCATAGCTGACTCTTCAATCGTTTCATTCAACTCCTCCCTTTCTGCAGATGAAAATCGAATTTCACTAGGTGGTAGCGGTGATATAACTCCTTCTTCATCTTCTTCCGACTCCAGGGTTGAGCTGTCACCATCATCATCACCCAAAAAAAATCTTCGTCTTCATCACTTCCCACAAAATCATCCTCATCAGAGTTTCCTAAAGCGTCAAGAATATCCGATTCGTGCAACAAAACACATTTTGATTGCGCTCGCAAAGGTATCTCGTTTGATCGTTTCGTACACCTAGAGGTACCAGGTTGATGATCACTCATTATAAATTTTGTTTTATTATAATTATTATCACTTTATACTACAAAAAAATACGCATTATTTGTTCACAACTAACTAAAAACAAACAAGAAAGACGTCCGGCTCGAGTGGCGACGCTAAGCGAAATAACCAATTACGTAGCACTAAAACTATCGCATGATTCGGATGGCCACGCCCACTTTACAATAGCTCAGTCCTTACTCTAGAGGCCCATAAAAAACACCGTTGTGATAACGCTCCGGCCCAGGCGATACGCTTCATACAAAACTCGTCGGACACTTCACGCGACGTCGCGTGAAGGGCCAAATTGAAGAGTACTGGGAACACGCGACGTCGCGTGATTGGCAATTAACGTGTTAATCGCTACGTTTTACTAGGATATATTTAGGTCATACAGATCACACAATTAGTGATTTGTATACCCACTCCACACTTAGTCCGAGAATCGCGCGTGAAGGAACGAAGAGGCGCGAACATTGTGCGGACGTGTAATGAGGAACCAATTCGCAACTTCGCGTTTCCTTCGCGTATTATTGCGCGGCGATATTGTACCTTTCAGCTTAGTATCGGCAAATTTTATTTTGTATATAGTAGTTTTTTTTTAAGAATAAGGGTGACAAACGAACATTAATTCTGATGGTAAGTAGATGCTTTGCCATCTACATTTACTCTTGATTAAGAATCAAAAAGCAGATACGTAGTCGCCCCTTTTTTTTTTGCGGATGGAAAATCATCAAATGACGCCTTTCGCTCTGGGTGGAGCGGAAGGGAGTGTCAGACTTTTACTGACTAAAAACCATCCGTGTTCCTTCAGTGCCCTTACGTTCCGGAGCCGCGGTATCTCTTTCGAACAGCCCGCAGCCCCGGCAGGCGTCGGCCCTTGCGGGCTCCTTCACGCTGCTGACAGCTCTTTGAGGCGCGCGTGGAACAAAACGCGCCGTCGACACGGCCTGTCGTCGTTAGACGGACGGACGGCGAGCTACCCATTGCTCGCCGTCCACAGGCGGGCCTGCCTACGGTGGCCGGGGGCCACGACGTAGCCCCCGACGCCCGGGGCGTCTCCCGCGGCGGCCGGGAAGGAAAGCTGCTGCTCTCTCCTTCTCCCGCTCCGCCACCTCCTTCGCTAGCATCACTGCTTCGCAGAAGGTGGTGACGGCATCCCATTCCGTCTCGCTCCGGACCATGGCTTCGACCAGGGCCGGACGCGAGAGGTCGCCGCCGCCTATCGCCGCTACGAGGACACGGCGGTGCTCCGCCCAGGCAGGGCACACCTCCACGGTGTGCTCCACCGTGTCCTCCGGTCGATCCTCGCAGTGGGAGCACCCGGGCGTTTCCTCCCGCCCGATTCGGTGCAGGAACCTCCCGAACACACCGTGTCCGGTGAGGACCTGCATCAGGCGGAAGGTGAGGACGCCGTGGCGTCTCTCAAGCCACTCCTCAAAGAGGGGTCTTATCGCCGCTATAGTGGCGTGCCCAGCACGGGGTTCCGACAGTCGCTCTCTCCATGTCGCCATGAGATCATGCCGGAAGTCTGTCCGCTGCACGACAACTTGGCGCGGCAGCGGGGTTTCTCCCCGGCATAGTGCCTCCGCGCGCCATTCGTGCGGGCGCGCGAGGACTATCGCCTCCAGATCCCATGGCGGCAATCCGGCAAGGAGGCACACGTAGTCGCCCCTGAGGACATGAAATAAATAATGCCTTGTTTCCTATTGGAAGGATAAAAGATATCCAGTTCTCTACACGCACTTTACAAAACAGCAAAATTAAACTGCTATTTTACGCTGGTATTCTGTAAGAGCGTGGTCCTAGTCCGTTCGATTCGACCCATACGTGCTACAACCATAATATAGCTGCAGCCTGCAGCATGGCTCTACAATGTTTAATAGAATTAGTTGCCCACAGTTACTGAAATCATTAGATTTTAGCGCACCTTCAGGATATCAAAAAATTAGTTATCTAAAGTTTCTTTAAGAAATTGGTTTTACTAGGTGGTTGGACTCCTTTTTCGCCTAGAAGTCCGTTTGGGTAGGTACCACCTTCTAACCTATTTATGCCATCAAATAGCAGTGCTTGTACTATGTGTTCTGATACGAACGAACGAGCGGGCGACAAGACTAGTTCTTTGTTTTTTAAGGCACGTTTTATAATTGTTTTCGACAATCGAACACTGAAAACGCTGTCATAATTTTATGTGCGCACTTTGTCAACATGATCTGAAGTTTATTTCAAATAAGTGTGTGACTTTATTTAGTATTTGCCTAAAAACATTTACCGTTACAGTTACCGTAACAGCATATTAAAGTTCACTGCTGAACACAAGCGTCCGCCATAGATTGCCTTATAGAGGGGATATTTGCCATAGTTGCCACACTTGGCAAGTGGGTTGGCAACCACAGTTTTTTTACTTTTGGTCGTTATTAGGAAGACGCTGCTGCCCATCTCCTGATTTGTTTGCCTCTGTTGCCTCTTACAACAGCCACGGGATTATATGGGGTAGTGAATATTCTTCGACCGCCTGATCACATCGAGCCGCCATTGATTCTAACCTTTCGACCTGGAGAAGTAATCCTTTATATATCCATTTCTTTATAATTAAAAAATTATATTATATTATTAAATTATATTAATGATAGTTATAATTATTGTATTACATCGATATATCTGTACTACGTACTAGATTTCGCATTCCGAACATACACTATGATCAACTGAACTGTACTGCAAATCGTACATTGTGTCATTTAGTGTGGTTTCAATCTACTAGTTAGTCTGTGGTTTCAATATTCAAGCAGTGTGGAGCGTCGCTAATAATACACAATTTCAAATTAAAGTTACTCAACGCGCTTAAATCAACAGCTGCGTATGCGCGACTCTACTATCTCCCGCGCATGCGCGAAGACATAGAGTAGTGCACATTTTTTGTTTAGAATGGCTTCTCTTGTACGTAATACATATAACTCAATGATTAAATATAATTTACATTTCTCTCGCACCCTTTTTTACACGTATATAATTTCCTTTGTAACGCATACTAAACCACATCATTAGAACTTGAATGATTTTTCTTGTATTATAGTATTCCAGATAAATTAAAACACTCTATTATTAAACCATTGTACAAGAAAGGTGATAGAAAGGAACCTAATAACTATCGTCCTATTTCACTTGTACCTATTATATCAAAAAATTTTGAAAGGGTTTTTTTTACAACAGGTTAATTAAATTCCTTAATAAACATAATATTATTAAAAAAGAACAGAATGGTTTTCAACACAAGAAATCAACTTCTTTAGCAGCATTCTTTCTTATAAAAAATATAACTGGATACATTGATGAGAAAATTCCGGTGGTATCAATCGTAAACAACATGTTGAAATCACTACTTTAAATGACAGTCATGAATGCAGTGTACACAGATCTCCATCCAGGATCAATAAACATGGAGTTCCACAAGGGAGCGTATTAGGCCCTTATTATTCTTATTGTACATTAATGACTTACCAGATTCAATAAATTGTCAAAGTATTCTATTCGCAGACGACATATCTATAATAGTGCCATATAAGGATCAAGATACATCTCACGAAATTAAAATAAGTAGAGGTACAATCTGTATTAAGATGGCTAAAAGCAAACAAATTAAAAGTAAATCTGTCAAAAACAAAATTCATAAAATTTGGTACGAATAAAAGTAGACGCCCTGATAATAACATTAACATAAAAATAGAAAATGACAGTATAGAAGAAGCTGACAGCATAAAATTTTTGGGTATAACTTTGGACAGATTTTGTAATTGGAAACAACATGTAAATGATGCTTGTCTCAAACTTAACAGATTTTCCTATGCCCTTAGAAAGCTTCGGACCGTATCAGATGAAAAGACTGCAGGTATAGCGTATAAAGGCTATGTAGAATCAATCCTTAGATATGGGTTAATAATATGGGGGAATTCGACTGATGTTGGTCAAGCATTCATTGCACAAAAGAAATGTTTAAGAGCTATTTGTGGAGCAAGTCCACTTGACTCCTGTAAACCTCTATTTAAAAAACTTAATTTACTGACATTGACCTGCATGTATGTTCTTGAGGTATCAGTCTTTGTAAGGAAGTATAACAACTTTTTTAAATTCAAGGGGGATCATAGTAAATACAGACCAAGACATCCAACTAAAATAATGATTCCATCTTGTAGAACATCTTAAAATAAACGGAATGTATATCATATGTGCATATCAGTTTTTAATAAACTGCCTAAGAGTCTACGGGAACTTCCATTAAAATATTTTAAAATTAAGTTAAGAAAATGGCTAGTGGATAAGTGTTTTTATACGATACAAGTGTTCATGCAACATAAAACTAATGTATATGATTATTTGTAATATTAAATAAAATGTAATATAATAATAATAATAATATATAATAATAATAATATTTTGTATATAATTTATGATAAATAATAACATAACTTGACATTTTTGTAAGTAACATAATAGTATTTTAATTGTTTTATACAATTATAAATATTTGCATGCCTATTAAAGGCAGAATATAGCTAGAACCATGCACCACTGTTAAATCTGGTACCACATGTATTCTGTGCAAATAAATGTTTCTTTCTTTCTTTCTGTTTCATTAACCGCCGTTACGCGAGATAGCTTCATTTAGCAGTATAGCTAATTCTATCGCCACTCATCTCAATAATTTTAGTCCGCATTTTGTTTGTTGAAAGTGATGACGAGAAGCAAAGGATCTAGGCTGGTTTCGGATGAAGTCGTTAGTTTAAAAATTATTATCATATAAAATATTTATATTATAATATAAAATTATATACAGGGTATTTTTGGAACGCTCCCGAAAACTAAGACAGGCGACAGCACCAAGTATACCTTTGATCATGGGTCACAAATAAATTCGATCCTGATGAAAAAAAAATCATCTTTTAACAACGTTTTATTAGCTTTATTCACGCGCCATCATGTTAGTACAGCTAAATGAAACGATAATTTCATAAAAAATATCATGAAAATACTGAAACATAAAACCAGCAGTGGAATGACTGAATTGTATCACCTGACTAAAGGTCAATGTACTCGCGAACGCAAATTCGCGCGACCCGCAACTAGCGGGCCATACCACTACATACGCTAATGAAAAAATACTTAAATGAAATGTAACCAAGGTTGGAGTCATGCGTTTTTATTCATCGTGTAGGTATGTTTATTATTCTCATGTATTCAGTTATGTACCTATTCAGATTAGTTCAGTACTAAGTTATTTAAAAAAAATAGTTATGAAACAGCTTACCGCTCTAAATCCTCCGTGGTCTTATGAGATGCAGCTCAAATTGTGCTCCATTCATTTCAAGGTAGATTTGGGTGCAGGCGGGGCATCATCGTGTGGTCTTCGACACAGTCCGTACATAGTTTCTCGAAAGCATCCACGATCCTTTGGCGCATTTTGTCAGCACTATCACACTCACGATTAAAAACCCTTTCTTTCACATACCAAAAAGAAGTCTAACGGGTTCAGATCTGGTGAGCGAGGTGGCCAAGCGCGTGGTCCTAGTCTGCCGATCCAGCGACCATCAAATAGCTCATTGAGGCGCTCACGGACGAACCTCACGACATGGTATCGCTGTCTGTTCAGTCGCTGTGGCAGAAACACTGGTCCCAATATGCGATCCTTAAATAAACCTGCCCATACGTTAACCGACCATCGGGTTTGGTGCCCGGTTTGTCGAACAGCGTGCAGGTTAACCTCTGAATACACGTGTGTATTTCTTCGGTTCCACAGGCCGTTTCTGGTAAATGTCGACTCATCCGTCCAGATAATGTGCTCAATGGAACCAGGCACACGTTGTCGCTGGTATAATAACCAACGGCAGAAAACTCGTCGGCGGTCGTGATCGCCGGGAACTAAAGCTTGCACTTTGTGCAATTTGTATGGGCGCATTCGGTTACGCTTCAACACTTTGTGCACTGCACAGTATGACACACTTGTTCCATCCCGACGTCTTAACAATTTATTTGGCGATACTTCGTGTACCTGGGTTCGGATAACATGTTGCTGTATTCACAATCACTATAAAAGTACGCGTTAAGCATTATTAAAACAAAAAACGTAACAACAAGAATAATACCAACACGTAATCACAAGTAATAACAATACGATTGAGCTGTCGCTCGCGCACGCGTGTACAAAATCAACACGGAACTGTTTCAAAAACTACAATTAATAACGAACCCCAACAAAACTGAAACCTACTGCTAGGACAGTTATTATACTCTTTTGGTGGTCAGTTAAACTGAACAGTTTAACTGATGTACATCCAAAAACTGACCGTGAATGCGAAATCTTAAGTTGACATTTTTAACTGAAGGCAACACACGGATTTTTTCGGGCGTGCTGTCAGTTAAACTGCTAAGTCGAACTGACGTACATCCAAAAACTGATCGTGAATGTGAAATCATAAGTTAAAATTTTCAACTGACGGCAACCCACGTATTTTTCCGGGCGCACCGTAATCCGCTGGCTTCAGTTCGTTTCCATTATTGGTAAGTACATACTTTCTTAGTAGCTACTTACATTATTTGTATGCTGTTTAGATTTTATATTATTTTACATATTTAGAGAAGTTATTTTGACGGAGAATGGAGACCAAGGTAATTGTAATGATGTCACCTTCCTTATGATGGACTCAGAAGGTGGGTAAAGGATCTCAGTGATGCTACTACGTAGAACTATCGTGTTTGGACTCATTTTCAAATAAGTAAATGGAGACCTAGATGATTGTGATGATATCACCTTTATGTTGGTGCAATCCGAAGGTGGTATAGGATCTCAGTGACGACACTAGATAGAATGACCGCGATTGAACTCATTTGAATGGGCTCATAAAGACCTAGGTGACTTTTATAACCTCACCTCTCTGATGGTGCAATCCGAAGGTGGGTATAGGATCTCAGTGACGGCACTAAATAGAACGATCGTGTTTGAACTCATTTGAAAGGGCTTATAAAGACCTAGGTGACTTTTATAACCTCACCTCTCTGATGGTGCAATCCGAAGGTGGGTATAGGATCTCAGTGACGGCACTAGATAGAACGATCGTGTTTGAACTCATTTGAAAGGGCTTATAAAGACCTAGGTGACTTTTATAACCTCACCTCTCTGATGGTGCAATCCGAAGGTGAACGGCACTAAGTAGAATGATCGTGTTTAAACTCATTTGAAAAGGGTTTATAAAGACCTAGTTCAATGTGATTATAATACCTTCATTATGGTGAACTAAGAAGGTGGGGCAAAAGATAAAAATAAATAATACATTTATTAAATAAATAAAATTTACCATAATGAATAAAATTATCATAATATCTGACCCATTTCTTAAAAGTGTCTTAATACTGACCTTATCATGAAGAAAAATATCTTTTGAAGTGTTAATATATAGGAAACGATATTTATATATATATATATACGGGACGGATTTCATTTCTCGATCGATGGGGCCGCTGCCGTGCGCGTTTAGTTGGTGTGACTCCTATAAAATAAAAAATATCATTTCCTATCTATTAACTAGCTGTTCCCCGCAACTTCACCCGCGTGTAATTTATTACGATTGGATTTCATGGGTTTTAATGTTTTTGCGCGGAACCCTAATTCTTTTTCTAAATTAAAAGTAGCCTAAGTTCCTCCCTATAATATCAGCTATCTGCTTCTGAACGTCTCGTCAAAATTGGTTTAGCCGATTCGGAGATTAGCCGGAACATATAGACAGACAGACAGAAAGACAGACAAAAATTTTAAAAATTGTGTTTTTGTTATAAGTACCGTATGTACTTTCATATGTATTTAGTAAAAACTGTTATTTTCACAATACAAAGAGACACTTCAATTTTATTTATTTGTATAGATATATATTAATATACAGGAAATGATATAAAATAAGATTTAGATATTATTAAATATCATTTAATTTATCTATATATATGATATTTTATAGGAGTCACGCAAACCAAACGCCCACGGCCACGCCCCACGTTTGAACTAGGGCTGTTGACAAAATATCGATATATCGAAAAAATATTTTATTATTTAGAAATATCGATATTTATTTCTAATATTTTTGAACGACATATATTGAAATATAAGTTTGATATTGAAATATACATATACGACAGTCGATATATTTTTTTAAATAATTTAATATTTTATTTTTTCACGTAAATAATTTAATCTACAACACCATCGTATACTTAAATCCTAATCCTTGATGGACCCAATCTACTATACTTTATTTACACTATATTATGTTTTTAATTTTTCCCCAGTTTATTTATTTGCTTATTATCTTAAAAAGAAATGTAATCTTGTACAGTATATCTCTGTGATATTAAAATCACTATAATCTATTAAACTTAGTACTACTTTACTTACTGTGAGTTTTGGCAGGAGCTTGACCATCGACGGATGGTTGCTCCTGTTTTATTGTTTGAATAATCGTTTGAAGTGGATTTTTATCAAAGTGATGCGATTATGTGTATTAAGTGTCTGTGCATGTAAGCTATTAGAGAAAACGACGAAATAAGTGCTTCGATGTAGGTATAAGCCTCAAGTTATTTTAATCGCTTAGGCGTCTTATGATTTACTTCCGTGCTATCAGAAATAGCTGTTAAATATTTAATTTCTTCAGCTGCATCCGTAGCATCTGAACGAATTACTTCTACAATCAATCTTTTAGTGCCTATTAATCGCAGTATTGAAACAGCTGAACATATAAAACAACGATTATTTTTGAAAACTCTTACTGAAAAATATTGGTAAACATAATTGTCTTATTTAAATTAAACAATAATTAAAGTTAAAGTTACAGATGTCCCAATGCTGGGCACTCCTCAGCTGGGCAGGCCTCTCCTAATTTCTGAGAGGGTTTTAGGGCAACGTCCGCCGCGCTGCCCAATGCGTGTTGGCGAACTTCACGTTTTTTGAAATTTTTATTTTATTTCTCAGACATGCAGGTTTCCTCACGATGTTTTTCTTCATCGTCGAACACGTGGTAAATCAGCACTTAAAATTGCAATTAACAATTTCATTGGTGCCGGCTGGGATTGAACCCGGTTTGCTCGCGTACTGTGAAATTTACAGCGAGCGCTAACCATCTGAGCTCCCACGGCTCATTAATAATTACTAAGAATTATAACCTAACATTTTCATTCATTTATAATTTAATTTGTTTAATAAATATACTAAATTATAAACTGTCTAAATCATTTTTAAGCAATAAGCATCGATATATCGCTTATGTTTTCGATTTATAAAACTCCGATATTGATATATTTATAATTATCGATATATTGAAAATCCGATATTTTAAAAATATTAACGGCCCTAGTTTGAACTGATCAGTTGGAATGATCAGTTGAACTGACCGTGTGTGTCGAAGTTTTTTTGGATTAAATCCGTTTGAAGTCATCAGTTGAACTGATGCCAGTTTAACTGACCGTGAGTGGGGACCATTTGTCTACTGCGTCACAGCGTGAGGCGACACGAGCCGGCCGGGTTACATTCTGCCGTCGTCGGGTTACATAAAGAAGGACGCAACTAACAAAAACGTAAAATGGAAATAAAAAATAAATTGATGAATTTTTCTTTCAGACCCTGTGTCTAAAGTATATTAAAAGGTATCTATATGAAAATTGAAATATATACGTAGAGACATGAAGATTTTAAGGACGAACAAATTTTTTGATAATTTGTTTATTTATTTAAATAAAACGAATTTTCCTTTTCATCTTAGCTTAAAAAATACACCTGGCAACACAAAAACATCGAAGGAAAGACGCATATAACTATTTGCGTCTTTCCAACCTAATAAATTTAAAAAAAAACTGCCATTCATTTAACAATTTTACATATTTTGGAAAGGTCATTTGAAGTTGAAAGGACGCTAATAGTAATTTACTACTTTTTTTTTTAATAAATATTAGAAAAGCATTGGTAGTGAGACACAAAAAATAACAACCCGCAACTCTTGAGTAATGATTTTAAAGGGGATATCATACAAGACTTACTACGATAATAATTAAAAATTAAAAATTTTGTACAACCGACTTTAATATAAATAATTAAGGATAACTCAAAAACTATTGGTCTGACCTCGATCAAATTTATATGGGACCACATGTGAAACACCAGCTCTTAACAATAAGATATAAGCTCTTAATAATAAGATATAGAATAATAAGACAAGACCAAGAATAATTGAAATTTAAGTAATCGATGCAAATATTGTTAAAGATGACGTAGCAACTGGTTAAATAAGTCTTTTTTTTTATGTTCAATTTGTATAAGTCTTTTCTACTAAAAAAAGTCATCTGTGATCAACAGTTACGTCTAAAATTCTTACGATAATTTCTAAAATATTGATATTTGTGAATATTAAAAAAATTTAGTAGATGCGCCTTCTTATCATGAATCGAATGGTATATTTAACTCATTTATTCATAAATTGTTAGATGCGCCCTTTTTTCTTACGACCGCAGCATTGTTTCGTACCGAGCTAGATACAGGTCGATAGCGGAGGGGGTGTGGGTACAGTCGCGTTCTAAAGTACTACATGGTATTGGGCTATTGTTTTATAATATTATAGTAATTAATTGTTTTAATGTAGAATCATAATAGGTGTTTTACTAGCTACTTAGAACTTTGGAAGAGGTGGGAATTAAAAATGGATAATGTTTACATGAGCATTATTTGTTATTTCTATCGTAAAATATAAAGTAGTTTGTAACAAGAAAACTTTAGCTAAGGGTAACACGCCGTCCATTATGACGTCTTGGGTCACATGGAAGCCAGATGTTAATGGTGTGTTGGTGTTACTGGATGCTACTTCATCATCACTTTCATCTTCGCTTGAGCTTCCGTCATCAGGTCGATCACATGGTAATTTTTTCGGTATTCTTCCTCCACACTTTTAACTTTACTGCACAATTTTCCCCATTCACCTTCTCCTATCATATTTACCTTTTCGATCACTAGTTTAGTCATAAAACAATAGATATAAATAATTTTTCTTTCCTTCCTTTTTAAAACATCGTCGCGAGTCGCAAAGTAAGCTGTGTATGCGACTGTATTTTTGGAGCGAACAAAGCGCGGGAACCAATAGCATGCAGGCACACTAATACTGGCGGATTGTTCCCCCGTCGCGCGCCTTTCGTACCAATATGTGATAAATCGCTCAGTGCCCAAGTTCAAGGCCAGCGTTTGTTTTTCACCGTTCGCGCGTACATTAACCTCCATTAGTCAGGTGATATCAATTCAGTTTCCACTGCTGGTTTTATGTTTCAGTATTTTCATGATATTTTTTATGAAATTATCGTTTCATTTAGCTGTACTAACATGATGGCGCGTGAATAAAGCTAATAAAACGTTGTTAAAAGATGATTTTTTTCATCAGGATCGACTTTATTTGTAACCCATGATCAAAGGTATACTTGGTGCTGTCGCCTGTCTTAGTTTTCGGGAGCGTTCCAAAAATACCCTGTATAAGATTTGTGAATTCCATAAAATAATTATTATTACATTTTATTTAGAAATATGTTGGTTTAGATTAAAATAAGAGTCTTTTATATTAAATTCTTATATATATTTTATAGTAGTATTTTATATTAAAGTCTGCGCTTGCGCGACTCTACTATCTCACGCTTTTCTTAATAACTGGCTTTACGGCTATGGGATCGAGCCCTTCTGAGCCTGAAGTTACAATATATTATAATATCCTTCATAGTATACTGCTTCGCAATATGTTGATGCGTCACATTGTGCATCCGTGCGTCACATTGACGGCGACTTGAGCCAGCAGACAGCTGACGGTTTGCGATGGTATCTCAAGGCACTAAGCAGACAGACACCTTATTTTGAGAATCACCATCACAGTTTCCACTAATAGTTCACATGCGCAGACACTTAATACAAAAATTGCACCACTTTTACATATCAAAGTCCACTTCAAACCATTATTTAAACAATAACACAGGATCAGCAAACCGCCGCCGGTCAAGTTCCCGCCAAAACTCACTATCTCCCGCGCATACGCGAAGACATGTTAGCGCACAATTTTTGTTTGGAATAGCTTCTCTAGCACGTAGTACATATAACTCAATGTTTGGAATGCGCTTATACGTAGACGTAGATATACAAACACAACAACCCTGTTACCATAATTTTATGTTAACCAGTAAGACCAATTTGATGCTTCAATTAATGCTCTAAATCTAAAACAATTAAATATTGATGACTAAGCTGGTTGTTTATTTTTAAATACAGTAATACCCCGGACTTACGCGATAGGTGGGACCAAGCGATAGCCGTGTAAGTCAAATTCGCGTAAGTCGGGGTTCAATTTAGCATATAAATACGTATAAAATTTGTGAAATCGGGACCAGAGTCAAAAGAAAACAATAATTTAGAAGAATCATGTTTAATAAAATGTTAGATAATAAAAACGATTTACATTAATATGAATAAAACAACATAATCCAAAGTTATTTTGATGTCGAAGGCTTCATATATTCTAACAATGTCGCCTGACGAGTTAAGATTTTCTTCTTTTCACGTAAAATTTCCTCGTAGCATAGCAGTAGATTTTTTATTTCCCGTTTTGTAATAGAAACGAGCTTTGGCAATATCGACCATTTCTTCAATTATACCATCAATTTGTTCAGGATTAGAGGTTGATTCTCCTTGGGTTTCTTTGGTAAAAAAAGGACAATTCCACGCGTAACACATTCGAACTTGTCGTAAACCGAACATTGACAGAGCGAAGTGTGCAAATGAAAAACCGCGTATCTCCGAATTCGCGTAAAACGGGGTATCGTAAGTCGAGGTATGACTGTATTGCATTTAGAAAATTAGATCCCGAGACTGGTAAGTAATTTGAAATGTCTTGTCGCAATAATAATATATATAATCTACCTCTTTACTACAACTAACTAAAAATAGTGTTATAATATATTATACATTTAATAATTCGGATACTTTGTCTACAAACATTAATAATCGAAACAAGTCGCTTTTAAATAAAATTAGTAAAATCTTTATCAATACAGATCGTTTGTATTCACGTATCTTTTGTAAATCAAATGATCATAAACTTGTATATTTGCAAAGACGTTTTAAAAAAGATAGACAGGTTACACACTAACATTATTGCATTTTAAAGTGGCGCAGGTAGTACTATATCTACGTACAGTTTTATTATGACACGTTGCGCTAAGAAAAAGAGACAAATGATAGGGCATACCTATTGTTATAAAAAGATGAATATACATCATTAGTTGCGTATTGATTGCTGCCGAGCGCTCATTGGCGCGAGCGCGTGACATACCGATATGGAAAATGAACACACTATAATATAGCTAGCGTCAAAGTTTACACTAGCGGTTAGTGTTGAAATAATAAAACCAATTATGAACAAAACATCTATATTCAAAATATTAATGAGACGTTTTTCTAGTCTCTAACAGTTGCCGTGTAATTTGTGCACCACCTAAAAACACAGGAAGGCATTTTTGCCACGAATAACTAGAAGATTTACGCACTGCGGCAAAGGTATAGCCGTGACGCGAGAGCGTGCCCGACTGAATGCGAGTAGGCAATTACCTCACTTTAGGGGTGTCCACTTTGAAAATACATCGATGTTTTTTTTCGATGTGATGCATCGAGACTGTGCATCGATATATTTCGATGTATCGGTTAGAAACATCTATGTTTTTGCAACATCGAGTACTTTTTATGACTACCTACATAATAAATCTGTAGTCAACTTCCTGACAACCCATTCAAACAACCGACAATTTTCAATGATCTACTCTTACATCGGCACTGTCTTTGTGCGCACGCCTTTTGTGTGCGTGTGTGTGTGTGTGTTCAAAGATGTTAGACAGTTAGATAGATATTCTTTATTGCACGAAACATAAAGTATCTTAATCTTTATGTTTCGTGCAATAAAGAATGTTATTGTTAACAGACGTATATATTCACAGTTATTTATATTTTTTTGTTTATTTTTTTAAACTTTTATGCACAAGAAAAATCGTACATATGGCGGACTTAATGCCTTAAGGCATTCCTTCCCAGTCAATTATATGTACTATTTATATTTGTATGTTGATGTGTATATATGTATGTATATGTCTGTTTGTATTTATTTATTTTATATATTAGTAAATTTTATATACATCTTACTTATTTATTTTGTTTTTATTCTATACTGCTACACCTACGTCAAATTCTCACCTGCCCGGCTAGCATGGGCGGGGGACAAAATTTTTTTCCCCCGATTATATCCACTGACAAGAGATAAAATTATCTTGTTATGTCAAATGGGGAGAAGTTTATCCCCGTTTGACATAACGAGTAGACATATATCCCCCGTCCGTAGCATGGAGCCAAATGAAAGATAAAAATTATGTTTTTTTGACATTTGAAAGGGACAATTTTATACTAGTTCATTGAACGTGGGTTGAAGTTTATATTCATACAAAAAAATCTATCGAAATCTAAATATTTTCTCCTTTCCCCGGGGATAAAATTGTCCCCCGCCCATGCTAGCCGGGCTGGTAGAGAATGTCTCAAGTCAATAAGTTCGCCCTTTGTATTCTTTTATATTAAGGAATGCAATAAAAAATAATTATAGGTATAGAACAAAATACACGAAAAATGTCTCCCAAGTCAACCTATATAAACGTCTTATATCTATACAAATCTATACAAATAAATAAAATTGAAGTGTCTGTTTGTAATGTCAAAATTACAGTTTTTTACTAAATGCATATGAAAGTAAATACGATACCTATAACTGAAATACAATTTTTAAAATTTTTGTCTGTCTGTCTGTCTGTCTGTTTGCTCCGGGTAATCTCCGAAACGGCTGGACCGATTTTGACGGGACTTTCACTGGCAGATAGCTGATTTCATAAGGAGTAACTTAGGCTACTTTTATTTTAGAAAAAGAATCAGGGTTTCGCGCAGAAACATAAAAACCCTAACACGCGAACGAAGTCGCGGGGAACAGCTAGTATTATATAATTTTACTTGCGACAATTTAGCAGCCTTTCAACTTCAACCAGAAGTTGTTTCATCTTATGCAGCTTCTAGCAAAAATTATCAGTCCCCCGTGACCACGGGTGCTGGAAAGCACCCGAAACGTCGGGAATATAAAAATAAGTTAATATACGCGATAAAATCCGTAAAATTAGTTTTATTTAAAAAAATTATCAGTATGATTTTTTGTTTTTACAATTAATGTGAATTTAATTTAAATACTACGTATCTTGTATCTAAGCAAAACATTACTTTTAAATTATTAAATACTAGCTCTTCCTCGCGACTTCGCCCGCGTTTAATTTAGGGTTTTAATTTTGTTGCACGGAACCCCAATTATTTTCTAAAATATAAGTAGCCTAAGTTACTCCTTATATCATCAGCTATCTGCCAGTGAAAGTCCCGTCAAAATCGGCCAGCCGTTTCGGAGATTAGCCGGAACAAACAGACAGACAGACAAAACTTTTAAAAGTTGTGTTTTTGTTATAGGTACCGTATATACTTTTATATTCAACTAGCTGTTCCCCGCGACTTCGCTCGCGTGTTAGGGTTTTTATGTTTTTGCGCGGAACCATAATTCATTTTCTAAATTAAAAGTAGCCTAAGTTACTCCTTATGAAATCAGCTACCTGCCAGTGAAAGTCCCGTCAAAATCGGTCCAACCGTTTCGGAGATTAGTCGGAACAAACAGACAGACCGACAAAATTTTTATAAATTGTGTTTTTGTTAAAAGTACCGTATATACTTTCATATGCAATTAGTAAAAAGCTGTAATTTTGATATTACAAACAGACACTTCAATTTTTTTTAATAATTTATATTTATTT
Organism: Parnassius mnemosyne; assembly: GCA_963668995.1. Lineage (NCBI taxonomy): Eukaryota > Metazoa > Arthropoda > Insecta > Lepidoptera > Papilionidae > Parnassius > Parnassius mnemosyne. The sequence continues at coordinate 29,927,845 of CAVLGL010000057.1, read as the reverse complement.
CTATAGAGTATAGATTAATAGTCCTTATCGAAAATATATTATATAAATACTAGCTGACCAGGCAGACGTTGTTCTGCCCTTACCGACGACCCTGTGTCCTAAAAAAATCATTAAAATCACAATAAAAAATTGAGGATCACTTATCGGGATAAAACTATCCTATCTCTCAAGTTGGACCAAACTGCACACATTGTGAAACATATTATTGAAATCAGTTCAGTAGTTTAGGAGTTCATCGCGGACAAACAACGTGATAAGTAATTTTTATATATAGATAAATAGTTTTGCTCGTTTTGTGATACAGTACGGTATTTTGGAGTGTATTATCGGTCGACAAAACGAAGACTGGTACGCAATTGGAACTCTTTAGACTCGGACACTTGAGCGCAAAGCCGAGGTCCATTTAGTAGTAGGTCAATGTTTATGATATTATTTTAAATGATTTTAATAGAAAAAAAGCCAAAGAAAAATACTTACATATGGAAAATAACTCCATCTTTTTCTAAACTTTAAGTATTTTGACTGCTTTATGTACACGTTAACTGCACCAATCAGCATTTTTTAAAGAGCACCTACTTCGGCGGAAACGATTCTTGTAATGATAAAATCGATTTCGTAAACAGTTTTTATAAACGCACAAGCTTTTAAATGGCAGAGGGGAATAATTATGCGAGATGAGTCCACTGGGTACACTGGGTAAAATGGTCTAAAGACGGCTACTCACTTGCCTGCCGCAGAGGCAATCTAGTGTGTAGATGTAGGGAAAAACTGAGCCCTGTTGAATCCTCTGTTTTTCTTGGCATCACTCTCGACGTAAAGCTTCAGTGAGGCCTCCATATATCCAAACTAGCAAGGAGACTAAACTCTGGACCTAATGCTGTAAAAATTAGAGATCTCACTAGTATTGAGATAGAGATTAGTTTATTTCAGTTATTACCTATTATTTTCTTTTCTGATCTCTCCGCCACCGGTCACATGTACCAAACGCGCTGTACTCTCTACCGCCGCTCGATTGTACGATGGTTTAAGACTTGTCGGTTCAATAATATTTTACGCTAAATTATTTATTAATTAAAACCTTGTGGGTTCTTAAACTTAACTGGGATGAGACTCCACTCGCTAATATTGTCAATATCTGGCAGCAATATAAAGGGTTATTCAATAAAGGGAAATTAAGGGTAGATGTTGAAATGAAATAAAACAAGCTGTGTGTGAGGTATTAACATGTGCCATTAAGTGTGGAATATGACATCGTTTAAATGCCTGCCTTAGCTTCTTACGGTGGCACGGATCCGAGTGGTCCAATTTTCAATGACTCTTCTGCATAAACCCGGATGAATTTGAGCGTTGGCCTGTGTTACGTTTACCTTTAGGGAATCGGTCGATTGTGGTTTGCTTGCATAGACTTGCGACTTCAAGAAACTCTACAAGTAAAAGTCTAACAGGGTAACAAATCACATGACCTTGGTGGCCAATTTACATCACCCCTGCGAATGATAAGCTTACCCTCAAATCGCTCATAGAGAATGCCAATCGTGGCGTCCGCTGTGTGGCACGTAGTGTCATCCTGCTGAAACCACATGTCGTCTAGGTCTATATGGCTAAGTTTGGGACATAAAAAATTGGTTATCACCGTTCTGTGGCGCTCGCCGTTGACGGTGACCGCATCAACAGCGTCGTTTTCGAAAAAGTAAGCTAAAAAGTAAGTAAGGTAAAAAGTAGCTTTTTGAGGATGCATTATCACCTGGTAAACTTGGCGTGGGTTGGTGTCGTCCCATATACGGCAATTTTACTTGTTAACAGAGCCATTCATCCAAAAATGCGCCTCGTCGCTAAAGATGAATTTTCGGCCAAAATTGGGATCCTCGTCCAGACGATTCGAAGCCCAGTCAGCGAACAAACGGTGTTGTCTATGGTCATGAACTTTGAGCTCCTGGGCCAGTTGGATGTTGTACAGGTGTAGGCCTAAGTTCCGATGTGAAATTCGCCAAGTTGAAGTCTGCGAAAGGCCGAGTTTTTGTGCACGGCGAGGAATCGACTGCCTCGGGTTCTGCTGTACACTTTCACGAACCGCGTATTGGCAGATTGTTTACCAAACAGGTCGTTTCAAGTTTGGCTACCAAACGTTGAAGAGTCAACTGTGAAGGGCCACCACGTAAAATGGGCGCAATGCGCGCAACGTGCAAACACTCATTTTGATAATAAAGTTTTATCATTTGAACGTGCTGTTCAATCGTGTAACTTGCCATGGTAATTTAGCATAAGTAATTGAATAATAGATCAGTAAAGAAATCATAATGAAAATTAAAAAAGAGGAATCAATTGTCGTGTAAATCAAATAAAAAACCGATATTTTAAAAATATCTACAGTCTTAGTTTGAACTTATCAGTTGGAATGATCAGTTGAACTGATCGTGTGTGTGGAAATTGTTTTGGATTAAATCCGTTTGAAATGATCAGTTGATCTGATGTCAGTTTAACTGACCGTGTGTGGGGACCATTACAGGTTCTACATACGGTATGGCTCGATGTATACTACTAAGAGCTCGCCCTTTGATCTATAACGCATTGGTTAAACCATACTTACTTTACTTAATAGAGATATGGGGTACAGCAGGCAAAACTTATCTCCAAAATTACAAATACTGCAAAATAAATAAATTAAAATTTTATACCATTACGACTGTACACGCCCCTAGCTGCCCCTACACAGGTCAAATATCCCGGGGCCCATCAGCGGTAGATTCGACAGACAACTAAGGGTGGGGCCCAACGGCCTATGGACAGTTGACCTACACGATAGTGATAAAGCTAGGTAAATAAATAGTACGTACCTGGATCCGAAGCTAAGACAGAACCAAGTCTGCCCGGGGTACAAATTGGAGCACTCCTTTGTGTCTCGGGCTGGAGTTTACCTCCTGCTGACCTCTCATCCGGACGGATATCAGGTTTCCGTCGATGCCTCTCTTGACTCTTCGGACCATTGTCTGATCCGGAGTGTGGTGCCACTCACGCTCCCCTCGCGGTTGCGTTCTGCAGGTTGCCGCCGTGTTTGGCATTACAGGTCAGCGGATTGGGACGGAATGCGGTCTTTCTTTGCTTCTTACCCATGGGGGCGGGTTTGCTTCTCGCCGGATGATCCCAGCGCTGTTGCTGACTCTGTCACTGATGTGGTGCTAAAGGGAATGGAACTATTTATTCCATCATCTGTGGTACCCATCGGAGGCAGATCTCAGCCTTGGTTTGGTCGCTCCTGTAAGACTGCTTTACGCAGTAAACAGGAGTGTTATCAAGCCTGGGCTGCGGCTTCGGCGACTCGGGATGTAAACACCAGCATACTTAAAAAGAAGTATAACTTCGCCTCCAGGTCCTTCAAAAGAGTTATTGCCAAGGCAAAGTCAGAGCACATAGGCAGAATTAGTGAGAAACTAGTTCGCCTTCCTTCGGGAACACGTGCATTCTGGTCTCTCGCCAAGGCTGTCCAAGGGAATTTCTGTAAGCCATCACTACCATCTCTGCACAGGGAGAACGACTCACTGACCCACGACGCAAAAGAGAAGGCCGACCTTTTAGGCTCCCTTTTTGCGTCCAACTCGACTGTTGATGACGGGGGGAACACACCGCCGACCATCCCGCGATGTGAGTGCTCCATGCCGGATGTGCGATTTACACTCCTCTCCCTTGACATCCACAAGTCGAGTGGGTCTGACGGAATCCCCCCAATTGTGCTGAGGACGTGTGCTCCGGAGTTGGCACCGGTTCTAACGCGTCTTTTCCGGTACTCCTACTCCCTAGGCGTAGTCCCAAAATCATGGAAGACAGCTTTTGTCCACCCGATCCCTAAAAAAGGCGACCGCTCAGACCCGTCCAACTACAGGCGTATCGCCATCACCCCCTTGTTCTCCAAAATAATGGAATCCGTTATAAACTGCCACCTCATGCGGTACCTTGAGGATCACCAGCTGATTAGTGACCACCAGTACGGTTTTCATCGGGGTCGATCAGCTGGTGATCTTCTGGTCTACTTAACTCATAGATGGGCGGAGGCAGTAGAGTCCCAGTGGGAGGCATTGGCCGTTAGTTTGGACATTGCGAAGGCCTTCGATCGGGTTTGGCACAAAGCGATTCTTTCGAAGCTCCCTTCCTATGGGCTTCCCGAGAAATTATGCAATTGGATCACCAGCTTTCTTACAGATCGGAGCATCAAGGTCGTTGTAGACGGTGCATGCTCCGACTACAAGCCTATTAACGCTGGTGTTCCACAAGGCTGCGTGCTATCATCAACGCTGTTTCTTCTGCATATCAATGATATGTTGCTAACTGGTAACATTCATTGCTATGCGGATGACAGCACTGGTGATGCTCTATACACCGGCCGTGCCAATATTTCTCGGGAAAACGTCACCGAGTACCGGAACAAACTTGTGTCTGAAGTCGAGTCTTTGCTGGACAAAGTCTCGGATTGGGGGCGACTAAATCTAGTCCAGTTTAATTCTCAGAAGACACAAGTTTGCGCGTTTACCGCTAAAAAGAACCCCTTTGTCGTATCTCCTCAGTTTCACTCACCTCGACACCATCGGGTGATACACTAAGTCGAACGCGACTGGATGACGTATCAAATGCCTATATTTGGCCAAAACAACGACTTTTTAACATCGACTAAAAATATACCATGAAACGAAATTCTTAAACATTAAGCAATTACACATCTTTAACACTTGTATGTATAAAATCACACATAATATGATCTATTCAAACATAACGTTCACCACACAAGGAAACAAACACTAAAAACTCATCATGCCGCCCAAATCATGTTGTATTACCAAATATTCTCACGAACTATGGAAGAAATGCCGTAACATTTGCAGGGGCATAGACATATAATAAATTCCCTTCAAATATAAAAAATGCAAATTCGCTCAATATTTACAAAAAATTATTAGACCACATTAAAAAACCAAGATATTTTATAACTTGCACCACCGCCTTATATAGTCAGTACTTGAAACATTCCTCTTAAGCTAGGGTCCCACGGCCTGCTTTCTCACAGGTCAGACTGCGCTAGGCCAGACCAACAGGCCGTGGGAACCATCGCATCCGATGAGGCCTGCGGTGGCCTGTTGTCGCCCGTCCGATCCATCGGGAGTCGGTAAGTTCAAAGACGCGGCGCGGCGCGACAGTGCCTGTCGCGGCCTGTACTAGCGCTTCTGCGTCGGTTGCAATCGTTCATTTCAACTGCGGTGGCGTCTGCGCGTACACGCTCATGATGGAGTGGACGAACGAGCTCATATTCGAGTTTTTAACTCTTTATGAAAATGAACCAGCGCATTGGAATAGTTCGTTGCTTCAACATAAAAACAAGAACAACCTTGATCGGCTTTTGTTGAATGACGACACCCACCAGCGTCGTTTCTTCTGCTTTCATTTTGCTTGCTTTATCAAATGTTCACCACTAAATAAAATAACAGCGCTGCACATGCAGCCATGCGCTCCGTATCACTTAACATGTTAGAATGTCAGTCGACAAGTCGCATTAGGCCGGCACACGCCGTGGGAATGATCAGTACGGGCCGCGACAGGCCTATTCAGGCGGGGCAACGCCTGGCACGGTCTGTCGCCTAGCAGGCCGTGGGACCCCACCTTTACGGGTGTGTCATTTATTCGCACGTTGGTAACGGAAATAATCCTCCTATTTTAATCATCTGTTTTAAATCTCGGTTTTCCCCATTAAAAACCATAATTCTAACTAGGCTTGAGTTATGTGCCTTGGTTTTGCTCGCTAAGTTAGTACGCAACGTTTACATTTGTTATCGTTGAAGCATCCGATTGACAACATTTACGCATTTTCAGGTTCGGAAGTTGCACTCTGTTGGTCGTGTTCTTCTCCGCATAAGTTCAACACCTTTGTTGCTCACCGTATTTCGCTAATACAGTCCTATTCATTACCTGATAATTTTTATCACATCGCTGGGTCGGAAAATTCTGCAGACCATATTTCTAGCGGACTGTTACCATCGCAAATTTTTGGAACCATGACGGACGGTGGTTTGTTACATTATTCATCTTTATCGGATTCCCAAAAGCACCCAATATTGTTACCAAAAAAGGGACATATTGTTGAACTTATAATTGATTATTATCACTATAAGAATTTTCACGCCGGTCCTCAGTACTTACTTGCTGCATTACGGGAGAAATATTGGATATTATCAGCTCGCCACGTAGTTAGATACCGCATTCATAGGAGTAACATCTGTTTTAGATATAAACCTAAACCTACTTACCCTATGATGTCTGCTTTGCCTGCTTGCCGCTTAGAGCAGCGCAATGCATATTACCCACACAGGTGTGGATTTTTCTGGTTCACTTTATATTACATTGACGCGTAAGCGTGGTATACGCAGCCACAAGGTTTATTTATGTTTATTCGTATGCCTTGTTACTAAGGTAATACATTTAGAACTAGATTTATCTCTCGGAAATGTCCGTGTAATAAATTTATTTTGGATTCGCTCTAACATAACTTTGTATTTGGCTTCGTGAGGAGCCTAAATGACGGCGTTACACTCTAAGTGGCTCCTTACGTGTGCATCATATAGCGCTCTCAGAGCCCCGAGATGGTTGAAATTATTTGCAAGACGTATTATCAATCCGAGGTTACGGTATGCCTTTATACTGACATTACTTATATTATGTAATCTAAAATTTAAGTCTGCAGTAAAATGTACATCTAGATCTATTACCTCTGTAACTCTATGAAGCAGCTTCCCGTTCATCAAGTATTGGTGATGAATTGGTGCGCATGAGCGGCTAAAGGACAGCACTGAGCATTTAGAGACATTAAAAAAGTTTATTGTAAAACTTTATCAATATAATGCTGTAAATGATCACGATCAGATTTATCTCTAATTTCTAAAACTAATTTTAGATCATCGGAAAACAGTAATGAAGTAGAAGAATTTACTACTTTGGGCATATCATTTATCATTAAATTGAAAAGCAAAGGACCTAGAATGCTGCCCTGACTAACACCACATTTAGTAGGGTAGGGTCTAGAAAAGTGCCCATTCCAATCAACGAACTGCTGCCGGTCTCGCAGATAACAGGCGGAAAATGATAGTGTGCGAGGTGTGCAGCCCACACAAGCCAACTTACAGAGTAGAACATCGTTGTCGACCGCATCGGAAGCCTTTCTCAAGTAGAAGTAGCCTACGTCCACCTGCAGGCCAGCTTCAATCTCGGGTACTAGATGCGTCATCAGCTCCAGTAAGTTCCCAGTTGTCCCCCGCCTAAGGCAGAAGCCGTGCTGTGCGTCGGAAAACTGTGCACTGATCTTTGGCTACAGGCAGTTGTGAATGGCCGTTTCGAACACTTTCACTGGAGTGCCTAGGACTGCCACGGGTCTGTAGTCACTAGGCGTCGATCCCTCCCTACCTTTCGGTACAGGCACAACTCTAGTGACTTTCCATTGATCACGAAACGTAGTGTTTCAATACGTATGTAATGTATATTGAAAATGCGTAACAATGGTTTCACTAGTACAGTCCTACAATCCTTAAATACGAAGGCCAGTATGCCATCTGGTCCGACCGAACGCTTCGGGGGGAGGTCCGCCAGTGCACGAACGGGTCGCAGCGCCTCGTCGGCTGCCGTCACGCGTACGTACATCGTTGTGCGCGCTCAACACCAGCAGGGCTATTCACAATCGTCTCGGAAAGCGAAATCGACTCGGATTCGATAACTTCTCGCACCGAAACCAATAAACGCTATTAACATTTAACGTTCGGATAAAGGTCACTCAGATATATCCCATAACAATTGTATCGTCATTTAGTTACATGCATTTACGAATTTTGTAGATAAATAGGCTTTTGTATTTTTTTAGAGTAACGCCTGAATAAAAACATAATGCAATATTTTGGAGTTAGCCATTGATATCGAATATAAAAAATATATAATTTAACTATATAATAAATAACAAAAAAACTGAGATATGTCTCGTTTCTGTCGGGTCTGGGATTTTTTCTATGGGGCATGACCGTACTTCTTTGACATTTGTTTTCGATAATTGTGACAGTTTGCATCGGAAACTTTACGAGAGCTCTGAGGCTGGCGAAAACTTTTCGAATATTGATGATTAGAAGAGATAAATAAACCCTTTTAATTATAAGGTAGGTAACAAAAATTAACTACAATTATCTATAAGACGTATTTTCATATAATTACTTCAATATTTGCACTTAATCGTAAAGCTGAATTTTTGTGAAAGGTGTGTTTTTATAAGTTTTCTATCACAAAGCAGCATATATATATATATGCTGCTTTGTAAGACGAGACATATCTCAGTTTGTTTGTTATTTATTATATAGTTAAATTATATATTTTTTATATTCGATATCAATGGCTAACACCAAAATATTGCATTATGTTTTTGTTTAGGCGTTACTCTAAAAAAATACAAAAGCCTATTTATCTACAAAATTCGTAAATGCATGTAACTAAATGACGATACAATTGTTATGGGATATATCTAAGTGACCTTTATCCGAACGTTAAATGTGAATAGCGTTTATTGGTTTCGGTGCGCGAAGTTATCGAATCCGAGTCGAATTCGCTTTCCGAGACGATTGTGAATAGCCCGGCAGGTCCAGCTGTCTGCCCATACAGTTCAGTATCGAGTTGAACTTAAGAATACTACTATAAAACGCCCTCTTGTCAAACTGTGTCTTTTACCAACACAGTGATTAGGCACACTATATGGATTTAGTTTAAATTTCTAGGTAATAATATCGCTTCGTTTCGCTGCTATATAAGTTTTTATCCGTTATATATATTATTTTATAGTTTCTTTTGCTATCTGAGGATACCTCAAGGCCGGGGGAATGTTTTCTTTCGTGATGTTGATTATCTAATGAGAGTACTGCAGAGCCCATTTTCGAGTTTCATATATACCGCCTTTTATGCATAGCATGTGCACTTTTATGTTAAACGGGGTGCGCACGCAAGTCACGCAACCAACCGTACCGCCTATATCTCGCGTAGTCGCGCCCGCCTTTGTGTGTTTTAGATATTGAACTATACAATAACATAATAAAATATGTAGACATTTGCTTTAACGCTATATTTCGCGATAATCTGTGAATCATCCAACCAACGTACAGCCCCTGAAGACACGAGACAGATTAGCAGAAGTCCAGGTGAGTGCAAAAGCATTCCTTCACAACCTTCATGTAGTTTATATAGTGTAGTGTATAATTTAGGGACATTTGCAGTATCGTGAAATAGTAAATTCGCATACAGTTCACAATCTACGTAAAATCATCCTTTTAATAACTCTGAACCAGCAGTTTGTCATTTAAACGAACATGCCATTATTTTCCCTTCGCTAGCTTAATTTCATCCACCAGCTGATTACTCCGGCTGCCACTACATGGTAGCTGTCATGAAAATACTGAGATTCGGCATATTCAGTTGATTACCTTGGCGAAATTTATTTAAACAGATTTTTTATAAGTAACAATGTAACATAAAATTTAACTTAATTATAAACACATTTCACGAACAGGCATCACTTTTGGCCAGATGGTTCCCAAAATATAGCATTAATTTTTTTTTTGGCCAGGGGAATCAATTAACGACGAAAGGGAATCAAAATTAAAACAAGATATAGTATAAGAAAACCGAGTTTTATTATAATTTTACCTCTATATAGTACTAATCAGTCTTTTGGTTGCAGAAATTGGTACTTTTATCCTTAACCACTTATCAATTAATAGGAAAATGTACTTAAAAAACTAAAACTATTCCTTTTTTAAAGTCAACTCAAAAAATTCCTTGTAAAACACTTAGATACTTTATAAGAAAACGATATTAGCAAAAATTATAAAAAATTAACGATCTATATTTTTGGTAACATAATTCTTAACAATTTGAAAAAGAAATATCTCAAAACAAATCTTTTGGGGACGCCCTACACTTCGTCCGCCGGTACGAAGCCGGCACTCGAGAACCTTTTTTCCCCATCGGTTGTCTATTTTTCGGGCTATATGGCCGGCCCATTGCCACTTCAGCTTATTAATCCGTTAGGCTATGTCAGTCACTCTGGTTCTACTGCGAATATTCTCATTTCTAAGTTTATCACGCAGAGAAACCGCGAGCATAGCCCTCTCCATAGCTCGCTGAGCGACCTTGAGCTTTCTCGTACAGCTAGCAGTGAAGTACCACGTCTCAGTTCCATAAGTAATCACTGGTAACACGCACTGGTTATACAGTCTCGTTTTCAAGTTTTGAGGTAGGTATACCTGACGAGAAGATGTGCCGCAATTTCCCGAACGCTGCCCAGCCGAGTTGAATCCGTCGATTGATCTCTCGGTTGAAGTTGGACTTACTAAATCGGACTATTTGTCCCAGGTAAACATACATCGTAAATAAACTTCGAGCTTTGTGCTCCCAACAAATACCGGCATGTCGATGATTACTAGTTGCAAATTAACTATTTTAAAAATTAGCTTATCATAGACGATAAACACGACATTGAATGTAAAAACGTCAACGACCCACCACAATTGCACAGATTGAGTGTAGGATATTTTTCAGTACCTATATATGAAAAGTACTCTGCCCTGTGACCAACGCCGTCTTAGGCTATACCGGGGCCCTTGGGCACACAAGAATTTGGGGCCATGTTGGAAAGTAAAAAAAAGTGAATGACAAAAACATTTTTCTGCTACTTATATTTATTATAATTAATTGGTATTAATTACTTAAGTGTGTTGGTGTTTTGAATTGGTTACCATTACGACAGTGGTTTCTTTCGGGATTTCTGTTGTGCAAAATCTTCTATTATATCTTCAAAGTTTATTTTTTGAAGGATATCACTTTATATACACATAATTATTGACTAATTTGTTAGTCGTTCTTGTAACATAGTTGTTCGTAATTATTTTTTTATTCTCTTTAGGTGTGAATATGCGCGCTCTCCACTATAATTGGTAACCATTAAGCAAAGGAACAGTTTCTTCTAATTTATCAGCCTTTATTAGTTTATGTAACTAAGCCTTACATATTCAAATCCACAGATTCCTTTGCTATGTTCTTTAAATATTGCCTTAAATAAAAACATTCTGATTTGAGCTCATATGCATTAACGTCTTCATGATAGAGTTCTTCAAATTCATTGCATTTTTTGTCAACTCATCAGAATCGATTATTATTAATTGTTAAATAAAACTAAAAAGTTCATAAATTTAATGTATCGATTACAAGGAGTAAACGTATCTACACGAAATTTTTCTTTGCCATTTAACTCTACAGTCTCAGAGAATCATTTAAGTAACGCGTGTGCTGCGAATTCTTTTTCTTACAGACTTATCTTTATAGTCACTACTCAGTATTTGGATTTTTTTCTTCGATCGATTCGTACTGATTGAAATTATAGCGTGTGTTATTGACATAATCGAACAGAGATGCGTAAGGTTTTGTTGCAACGTCCATGGTCATAGTGCTATTCTATAAACTTAAGCTGGTTTTGTTCAAAATTCCCAAAAAAATATTCCATATCTCCGTTAAAAGTAGGTATAGTATTCAATTTATCCATTTATTTTGCTCGGCTTTGAGCGTCGTTTCTTGTTTCTCTTGGTTAATTGATGTCACTTGCAATTGAGGGCAAAGCTTCAGAAAAAAATATCATGGCTTTCAAAAAAGTTTAAAATGATATCTGCTATACATTCTGAACAAGGGTTATCCATAGGCAAAAATCTCTCAATAGGCTCTCCGTCTTTTACGTATCTAACGATAAAGGTTAGTTGACAATTGTTTTCATAACTCACTGTCCCATTAAATTAATAAATTCATTGCAAATATTTGCAGACAAATATGATGTAGGTTCGTATATGATCAGCAAGAAAAGGATCAAATCACTAATCAATTATAGGCATCCTAAATAATCCCCGTTATTTTGAAACCCCAATATCTCATTATCACCATGAAATGCAAGGTCTCTAGAAGCTAAACATTTCCCTGCTGCAACAATTCTTCTAAGTACCTACATTCTTCCAATAATTGACTTCTATATTATATGGAGACAGTAACTAACTGTCTACTCCTCCAGTATTTTTGCTTCTTGTTGCGACATTATTCATCATTTATTGCCTGTGCTGTAAACTGCTCTCGTGCTCAATTAATAAGTTACTTATATGCTTCCAATCTTTATATTCATTCGGAGAACTCAAATTATGCTCAGTATCAGTAGTAGCATTAAATAGAGGGCAGCAATAATAATTCTTCTGTTAAAATTTCATCACAATACGTACCAGGATCAGGAGATACATTTTCATTATCTTAAATAATTTCTATGAAACAAAACAAAATCACACCACAAACTTCACCGTACAAGTTTGACCTTTCGGGAAATCCCCAAATCAAACACAATGTCAACTTCTATGTACCTAGTGCATTGTATAGATTCTGCGAACTCGAATTTGCAATGTAGGTACTTTTTAGATATTTTTTTATAATTATTAAAATATTAACTGTTTAGTAAAAGATTAAAAAAAACTTCAATATAAATTAAGGATAACTCAAAAACTACTGGTCAGACCTAGATCGAATTTCTATGGGACCACATGAAAAGCACCAGCTTTCAAATAAAAAAAGAAAAATTTAAATCGGTTCACTAGAAAAAAGTTATGAGGTAAAACACATAAAAAACATACAGTCGAATTGAGTACCTCCTCTTTTTGAAGTCGGTTAGTGTCAGTAAATCTTTTTGGCGATGAAGTAAAAAATTTACTAAAATTAAAACCTACCTACTACTCAATATCGAATAAATAAATAATGCTATTGGTGCAATCCGGTAGCAATCGACTGGTTCATCGATACATGTTTTCACTTGCTCAGTACGATTGAGTGTCGAAAGAGTTAACAAGAGTTTGTGCGTGTTTGTGCTGTCGGTGCGTGCTGTATTTAAATCCTATATAAAAGCTCGTAATAATTTTTATATTTTCATTAATGGTATCGCGCGTTTCGTTAATCTTTAAATAAGTATTTAAGTTCAACACTTTATTTACATATTTGTAGAAACAAAGCTATGTCGGAAGCAAAAAAGAAGAGACGGCAATCGAGTGCAGAATATATTAAATAAGGATTTATAGAAAATTTGACGATTCCATCTATGCCTTTGTGCCTTCTTTGTTCAAAAACATCACTTCTTTCTGGCTTCAAGATTATTTGAATAAAATGCATCCATCTGGATTGAAACATATTTGTCCTTCTTATCTAAGAAGGACAAAAATGTAGCCTCTTTTCAAGACCTATAAAAGAAGCATAATGCTCAGCCTAATATAAATATACTTGATATCAAAACTTTTTTCGGTGGCTGCTAAGCAAGACGATGACGGACTTCGAGCTTCATACAATATCTCTTTGTTAATTCCTCAAACAGATAAACCACACACCATCGGAGAAACGTTAATTTTGTCGGCAATAAAAGAAGTTATAACTACTGTGCTCCATAAACCGGCGGCAGACATAATTTGAAAAATTCCTTTGAGCAATAGACTCATCTGAAGACTAGTCAATTTTCAATTCAGTTGGATGAGTCCACTTTATGGCATTGTTGCTGTCTTACGTGAGGTTTATTAAAGATGAAAAAATATGTCAAGAATTATTATTTGTTAGAAATTTAAAGACAGGCACAAAAACAGTGGTAGAGCCACGCGGCAGCTTTTGCTGTCGCACGGATGGGCCGGCTCGAACCGGGGTGGTACCACGACCTCACAGAAAACCAGCGTGAAGTAGAGGCTTACCTCTGCGTTTCGCTTGGTGAGTGCAGGTGGCCGGAGGCCCTTTTTACTGGAAATGAGGCATTCCATCTTAGTCCTCACGGGTGACAACGCATCTACATTTTGATTTGTAATAGAGGATAGATGTAGATGTCTATGGGCCGCAGCAACCACTTACCATCAGGTGGACTGTGTACTCGTTTGTCACCCCAATCCTATAAAAAAAAAACAAAAGGAGAAACCATATTTAAAACAGTGGAAAAGTTTTGTGATGAAAAAGGAATTCCCTTGTAGAATATTATATCAGCTGCTACAGATGGTGCTCAAGCTATGACCGGCTGTCAAAAAGGCTTCATAGCGTACTTAAAAAACAAAATTCCAGATGTGCTTGCTCATGTACATTGTATAAACATACACATTATTTAATCAGCTTTGTGTTACTAATGATGGATATTTCAACCGATTGATCTTTCACACAGAAGTGCGTTGGCTATCGAAAGGAAATTGTCTGACTCGATTTTACAATCTGTTTGACTCTGTTGTAGAGTACTTGGAAAACAAAGACACAGAATTGCGCGATAACCTCATCACATGAAAGAATGATATCGTATACCTGAGAGAACTTTATAAATTGCTTAATGATATGAATCTCCAACTTCAAGCGACGACTTGCTTGTCTACTGCCAACATTTGGAAAATTTCCACAGTTATTTCATTGAAAGATTCCAGGACATTTTGAAATTGAAATTTGAAATACCAGACTAGGTGTTAGATCCTTCTTCAAATGTGAACATCAGTAGTTAGTCAGCAGTATCACTCTGGAAGAAGAACTTATAGAACTGACAACGAACGAAGAAATAAAAAAAATTAAAAATGGCTACCAAGAATTTTGACTACAAAACTCAATCCAGCAGTTGTACACTGGATTGTGGTCGATGGTTCAACGATTTTTGATAGTATTCCCATTGACATATTTGTGTGAACGTAGATTTAGCGCTGTGACGACGCTGCTTACTAAAAAAAGAAATCGTTTGATTATCCCGTCGACCTCTCAATGCCCGTAAACCAAATAAAATTAAAACTTTACACCAGTCTTGCAATATCGGCAATATTAGGTTGAGCTACGGCTGGGAAGGCCCTGTACATTGTATTGATATAATAGTTAACCATAAATAAATTAAAATAGCATTGAGAGGTCGACGGGATAATCCCAAAGTATCTTCTAATAAAATTTTGGAAATACGTTTATTTTGTTGACGTAATTTATATTTTTCTAAATACGTTACAGCATTAGATGTACTTTTTTGGCTAAAAACCCTATAGCCACGGCCACAATAAAAGAAGAACAAATCTTAGCTTAGTGATAACCAGTTCTCACAAACTATATAGAAACACTACGCGTTCCAGTTCTCTAATATTTATTTAATTATCTATGAAGCCAGTCATAACAGACATGTTAATTTATTTTGATCAAATACTGCTAAAGAACATATTATTATAAATACTAATATTACCTTGTGAGCCCTCGAGCAACTTGATTTTCGTACTTAAGCCAATGTATGGTGTGTACCTTAGGTAAGTACTATTTAAGATGTTATTTTGAACCAAAATACCTCTTTTTAAGCCACGCCTCTTACACCGCTTGCGATGACTTAACATAATCTAAGACTTAAGAGATACAGGAAAGTTGTTAGATGCAGGTGATTCAGGACCGTGCTTTATGGCAGTCCTTGGGGCAGACTGTGTTTAGCTGTGGACTTGTGAATGGTAATAATGAATGACTAGTGAATGAATTAATGAATGAAACATTTTATTTCACCACAGTACCTCATACAGAATACTACATCTTGACACCACCTAATTTAGCGAAAACATATTATAGTTTGGCCATGTCCGTCCGTCCGTCCGTCCGCGGTTTTACTATAGTTCGTCTACACAACGGTGAAATAAAATCTTAAGAATATTTTTATTTTGTGTACCTTCCATATCGATGATATTTTTTACCCATCGTGTGGGGTCGTTGGATAAGTCTTTGAAAAATATTGCGGGTATGTAACAACATTTTCTCTATTAGGGGTCCGTTTGCGAAATATTTAGCTTTAAAGTTGTATTTTTAATGTTATTGTAAACTGCGGGATAGGTAAGCGGATCGATAGGCATCAAGAGACCGATCCTAACATACCACTTTCGTTTATCTTTTATTTAAAAAAAGGAGGAGGTACTCAATTCGACTGTTTTTACTCATAAAGTGTGTACATTTGAACTTTTTTCTAGGTGAACCGCTAATCTATATGATGCAGATGATGATGATTTTTATTATTTGAAAGTTGATGCTTCTCATGTGATATCATATAAATTTGATCAAGTTCTGACCAGTAGTTTTAGAGTTATCTTTAATAACGCGTAGTTAATTGACTTCGACTTCATTAATGATGTTTTCGTTTTATTTATATTGAAGTCGGTTGTACAAAATGTTTAATTTTAGTTTACCACTTGTTTAGTTAGCAGTTATTGTAGGCGTACAATTTCATTCGTGGTACTAATGGTTACGCGGGCGTCCCTCAGGATTGTTTAGGGCAGTAGTGGTTTACGGGAAGGTTCGTTACGATCATGTAATTATATCTTAGGGTTGCATTCCCGAGAGGTAATCGATGGATAGAGAACTATGACCATTTGTACGGACTTGGTATGTAAATGGTTTAATGTAGATCGTTTTATTTTCAAAATTATTTTTTTTTAAATTGAAAATAAGTTCTTCAGTTACCATCGTCTTATTTGGGCTATTTTAGTCTTTATTGTGGTCAAACCGTGAACTCAGTTAATATGATCATATAATCAAAATTTAATGGTGGTAGAGCCACACGGCAGTTTTTGCTGCCCCCCATCAACATGGTAGAGGAATTACATCATAGACTACCCCAGGAGGGTACCAGCACGCCTAGAGAATCCCTTGCTGAGCATCCACGACCATGCTATTCCACCCCTGAGCGTGGGTGGCTCAGGCTGCCCCGCGTATTCTGGGGGGGGGGGGGGGGCAAAATTCCTCTCAACACAATAACTGCTCGGGGCAAACTGAGCAACAAGACCAAGGCGACCCCTGTCACGCTATCCGTGAATTTCTGCAACATCAGGGGACTTCACTCGAACCTAAACGCCGTCCACTACCATCTCGAGACGGCGAAGCCGACCTTGCTCTTTCTGACTGAGAGGCAGGTGTCCTCTCCGGCTGATACTTCGTATCTCTCCTACCCGGGGTACAAATTGGAGCACTCGTTTGTGCCTCAGGCTGGAGTTTGCGTATACGTCAGAGAGGACATCTGTTCTCGACGCCTCGGCAGTCTTGAAGGTTCGGACCTGTCCACCCTTTGGCTACGCGTAGACAGCGACGACCATTCGCGCACCTACGGGTGCCTCTATAGGTCCCATAGCGGAAATGCCGAAACAGACCGACTCATCGACCACGTCCAAATGGCTACAGATTCCTTGCTACAACAGGTCCCATCCGCAGAGATCGTGATCCTTGGCGATTTTAACGCCCACCACGCCGAATGGCTCGGTTCACGTTTAACCAATCCTGCGGGGAGATCTGTTTAAGACTTTGCCTTGGCATATGGTCTGACACAACTGGTTACATCGCCTACGCGGATTCCAGATGTTGAGGATCATACACCTTCCCTGTTGGACCTTCTGCTGACCTCTCATCCGGACGGATATCAGGTTTCCGTCGATGCCCCTCTTGGCTCTTCGGACCATTGTCTGATCCGGAGTGTGGTGCCACTCAAGCTCCCCTCGCGGTTGCGTTCTGCAGATTGCCGACGTGTTTGGCATTACAGGTCGGCGGATTTGGACGGAATGCGGTCTTTCTTTGCTTCCTACCCATGGGGGCGGGTTTGCTTCTCGCCTGATGATCCCAGCGCTGTTGCTGACTCTGTCACTGATGTGGTGCTACAGGGAATGGAACTATTTATTCCATCATCTGTGGTACCCATCGGAGGCAGATCTCAGCCTTGGTTTGGTCGCTCCTGTAAGACTGCATTACGCAGTAAGCAGGAGTGTTATCAAGCCTGGGCTGCGGCTTCGGCGACTCGGGATGTCAACACCAGCATACTTAAAAAGAAGTATAACTTCGCCTCCAGGTCCTTCAAAAGAGTTATTGCCAAGGCAAAGTCAGAGCACCTAGGCAGAATTGGCGAGAAACTAGTGCGCCTTCCTTTGGGAACCCGTGCATTCTGGTCTCTCGCCAAGGCTGTCCAAGGGAATTTCTGTAAGCCATCACTACCATCTCTGCACAGGGACGACGACTCACTGGCCCACGACGCAAAAGAGAAAACTGACCTTTTAGGCACCCTTTTTGCGTCCAACTCGACTGTTGATGACGGGGGGAACACATCGCCGACAATCCCGCGGTGTGAGTGCTCCATGCCGGATGTGCGTATCTCACAGCGCTCGGTTCGTAGAGCACTCCTCTCCTTGGACATCCACAAGTTGAGTGGGCCTGACGGAAACGTCCCAATTGTGATGAGGACGTGTGCTCCGGAGTTGGCACCGGTTCTAACCCATATTTTCCGGTACTCCTACTCCCTAGGCGTAGTCCCGAAATCATGGAAGACAGCTTTTGTCTACCCGATCCCTAAAAAAGGCGACCGCTCAGACCCGTCCAACTACAGGCCTATCGCCATCACACCCTTGTTCTCCAAAATAATGGAATCCGTTATAAACTGCCACCTCATGCGGTACCTTGAGGATCACCAGCTGATTAGTGACCGCCAATACGGTTTTCGTCGGGATCGATCAGCTGGTGATCTTCTGGTCTACTTAACTCATAGATGGGCGGAGGCAGTAGAGTCCAAGTGGGAGGCATTGGCCGTTAGTTCGGACATTGCGAAGGCCTTCAATCGGGTTTGGCACAAAGCGCTTCTTTCCAAGTTCCCTTCCTATGTGCTTCCCGAGAAATTATGCAATTGGATCACAGGCTTTCTTGCAGATCGGAGCATTAAGGTCATTATAGACAGTGCATGCTCCGACTACAAGCCTATTAACGCTGGTGTTCCACAAGGCTGCGTGCTATCACCAACGCTGTTTCTTCTGCATATCAATGATATGTTGCAAACCGGTAGCATTCATTGCTATGCGGATGACAGCACTGGTGATGCTCTATACACCGGCCGTGCCAATATTTCTCGGGAAAACGTCGCCGAGTACCGGAACAAACTTGTGTCTGAAGTCGAGTCTTTGCTGGACAAAGTCTCGGATTGGGGGCGACTAAATCTAGTCCAGTTTAATCCTCAGAAGACACAAGTTTGCGCGTTTATCGCTAAAAAGAACCCCTTTGTCGTATCTCCTCGGTTTAAAGGTACTCCCCTTGTTGCCTTAGCCAGTATCGGAATCCTCGGCGTCGACATATCCGAGTGAGGTGCAGTTTCGTGGTCATTTGGAAGAGAAGGCCAAATTGGCCTCTAAAAAGCATGGCGTGCTCAGCAGAGCGGGACAGTATTTCATGCCGGCACACCGCCTTCAACTTTACAAGGCGCAGGTTCGGCCTCACATGGAATACTGTTCCCATCTCTGGGCGGGACTCCCCAGTGCCAGCTCCTTCCACTTGATCGCATCCAGCGCAGAGCGGCTCGAATCGTCGACGACCGAGTCCTTTCCGATCGGCTCGACTCATTGGCGCTGCGAAGATATGTTGCATCTCTTTGCATTTTCTTTCGCATTTACCACGGGGAGTGATCTGAGGAATTGTTCGGATTAATCCCAGCCGCCAAATTTCACGAAAGCACATCGCGGCAGAACTCCCGATACCATCCACACCATCTGGATGATTGGCGGTCCACCACAAAATAGTTTACCACCAGCGATTTTTCCGGACCGATACGACTTAGGGACCTTCAAGAAAAGAGCCTACTCCTTTTTAAAAGGCCGGCAACGCATCTGCAATTCCCTGGTGTTGCGGTTGTTCATGGGCGGCGGTAGTCACTTACCATCAGGTGAGCCGCATACTTGTTTGCCCCCTCTCCTATAAAAAAGGTCAAGAAGGTCCCGTTTACCCTACTTCTACATTGTGCGTGGTCCGACATGTACTTGGTCAGTTTTATCACAAAATAACTGGAGACTTAGGTATATCAACACCGCACCGCTTGTTACGTTGTTTTCACAGATAGATCAACACGTGCCACCGGCGGACCGGAGAGGAGTAGCGTTTATAGCGTTTTTCCCCGCTACAGAACTATCTGTCAATTTTTTGTGGTGGGAAATCAGCCCACACTAAGGCCCGTATTAGTAAACGTTACTCAGCTCAAGTACACACACTTGAGTACAATCTTGAGGTTATGATCTTATTAATAAACATATCTCAAGATGCGGTTTAGGTTTGCGATATCAGCTGAGTGCCACACTGATTAATAAACGAAACTTGATTCTCAAGTGTGTGTACTTGAGTGCAAGTCACAGAACAGTATTGCTAAGTACAGCGTTATGAGATACTGTTTTTATGTGTTTATTAATTAGCAACGATCTTGAGATGCTGATATCGTAATGAGGGCGTATCAAATAATTACGCACTTGAGTTCGTCGTTGAGTAACGTTTATTATTACGAGATTAATACGGGCCTTAAACAATCCTTTGTCACTACGAAACACACATAACCGTTAAAATAATAAACTAACAATTTCACATTTAGCATTATTTTTGGAGTTTTCAACAATGGAGAATAAACGAAAAAAAAGCCGACCAAGTACGAGTCGGACTCGCGCATAAAGGGTTCCGTACCATCGTAAAACACGTTTCTAGTAGGGAAGCCCCCTTTGTTTTTAATTTATTTTTATTATTTTTTGTTATAGCGGCAACAGAAATACACATTCTGTGAAAATTTTAACTGTCTACCTATTTCGGATCGTGATACAGCCCGCAGACAGACAGACGCACGGACGGACAGACAGCGGAGGCTTAGTAATTAGGTCCCGTTGGCTACCCTCCGGGTACAGAACCTTAAAAATCATTTTCCTTAAATCATTAGAAACTTACTAATTTTAATTAAAGCTGTATCTGTTTTATTTTAGGCTTTTTATTCAAATAATCTTACTATTATAAGCAATATAATTAACAAAAATGATTATCAAAAACAATGTGGTGCACGGTGGGCCGACGTTGAGTATTCCTGCACATCTTTCGTATGGGAAATTTGTTATTGACAAGCTGATAGAACATAACGCTGATGAAAATAAAATTGCTTTGGTAAGTATGCTCAATATTGTCTATTATAATTTTATTTTCATCGTGCACTAAGCACACGTATCACCTTAGGTAAATGCTAGAATAACTGCTCTGACTTTCTCTAAAAATAACTTGGTTGTAGTATTACCTGAATTCGTCAATCGCAAGATTTATTAATTATACTGATAAATATCGAGACCGCGAATTCTTATCGATTCCAGCATTTCTTTAAACTTGACAGAACCCAATGCTTATCTTTCGTATTGCGTATAAAATACCGGCGTCTGCCTTTCTTTCCCTGGGTGTCGTCAAGGCAAGAGTGAATAAGTTACATGTATAGATATAACCATGCTGCAGCTATATTTAATACTATAGTTATAGCACGATTGGGTCACTCTCACAGAATGCCAGCGTAAAATAGCAGCTTAACACTGTTGTGTTTCGTATGGCGAGTGTAAAACCGGAGACCCTTTTTACTGGAAAAGAGGCATTCCATCTTAGTCCTCACGGGTGACAACGCATCTGTATTTTGATTCGTACTCGTAATCGAAGATAGATGTAGATATCTATGGGCCACAGCAACCATTTACCATCAGGTGGACTGTGTGCTCGTTTGTCACCCTTATCCTATAAAAAACCATACAATTTACAAGTATTATTTTATTTAAATTTAATTTCATCATTTTTATGTTGATTTTTCTAAAGTAAAATTATATATACGTTTGAATACTGAGATGGAATCTTAGTTCTCACGGGTGACAACGCATCTGCATTTTGATTATTTATTGAGGATAGATGTAGATGTCTATGGGTCACAGCAACCACTTACCATAAGGTGGACTGTGTGCTCGTTTGTCATCTTATCCTATATAAAAAAAAGCTTTTGTTGACTGCACAAAGATAGTGCTATCAAGGCTTCATCACCACTTACTACCAGGTGAGATTGCAGTCAAGCACTATAGCTTGTAATATGTATAAAAAAAAGCTGTAGTATAAGTTCCACTGTTAGGCACAGTCTTCTCATTATTGAGACGCCGGAAACGACCGCCGAGCTGGCTTGATGAGATTCATATGCTCTTAAAATAAATTTTACTGGACATTCAGGATCCTTCACGATGTTTTTATTAATTGCCGATCCCCTACTGCTATATAAGAATTTATGTCATTATGCAATTACACGTATTATAGTGTAGATTATAACATATAGTGTACTTGACTGTACAGTAGATATCCTTTTTTAAAGGTTCACGGGGATGTTGGTGAAAAAACAACGTATAGGGAAATTCTTAAATATGTGGTACATACTGCGAGTGGATTAAAGAAACTCGGCGTGAAGCGTGGTGATATAGTAGCGCTCTGCAGTGAGAACAGACTGGAGTTTATAGTGACTGCTTTGGCAGCTATCTGTTGTGGTGCTACGATCACAACGCTCAGCACACAGTATACAAAAGGTAAGTAACGAAACTGTACAGAATCTTATCAATAAGCTTATTGTTTGTGGGGACTTCATTAGTCCTTAAAACTACATTTTCTTTATTTCCGCAGCAATTTGAAATTCATATACATACCATATGTATATGAATTTCAAATCTATACAAATAAATAAAATTGAAGTGTTTCATTATAATGTCAAAATAACAGCTTTTTACTAAAAGCATATGAAAGTATATATGACGGTACTTATAACAAAAACACAATTTTTAAATTTTTGTCTGTCTGTTTGTTCCGGCTAACTCCGAAACGGCTGGACCGATTTTGATGGGACTTTCATTAGCAGATAGCTGATGTCATAAGGAGTAACTTAGGCTACTTTTATTTTAGAAAAGGATTTAGGGGTTCCATGCAAAAAAATTAAAACCAAATTAAACGCGGGCAAAGTCGCGGGGTACAGCTAGTTGCAACTAAAAATTAAACTGCGAGATTTGACCTCAGCCGAGATTTAGATAGTTAAAATGGTGACCAAAACCTATTAATTTTCTTTGTGCGGTAATATTTTTAGGTGTTAGGGGCACGATGCAGCTGTATTGTGTCTGCACCCTGCAGCAAGAGTGGGTCGGCTCGAACGAAAAAGAATCATGCTCGCAATGAAGAATTATAAGAATAATTTAGGTGGGGAGGGGAGGGTTGGAAAGTGAATTGTGTTACCTTGCACTTGATCGATTTTTACTGAATTTTTAGATGAAAACAAACATGTCTTAACTATATCAAAGCCAAGTCTATTAATAGCATCAGAAGAGGTGTTAAAACAAAACTTTTCCATATACAAAGAAGTAACCTATATAAAGAAATTTATTCAAATGAATGGAAAACCCATAGACAATGGAATAATCGCATATAAAAATGTTTGTGCTCAAGTAGATGCTTTTGATTTTGAACCGGAAGAAGTGCAGGGCGCCACCGACACATTATTTTTGTTGTATTCTTCTGGCACAACTGGTCTTCCGAAAGGAGTTATGTTGACACACGTCAACGCGTTGTATGCTGCAGCTAATTCACTGTGAGTAAATATTTACGGTTTTAGAGGTAGCACATTATAAAACAAATACACTACATAATTCGCTATTACTATCACTATTTACTAACCTCTCTCATAGATCTCTTCCTTGTGGAATAGTTTACCACCAGCGATTTTTCCGGACCGATACGACTTAGGGACCTTCAAGAAAAGAGCCTACTCCTTTTTAAAAGGCCGGCAACGCACCTGCAATTCCCCTGGTGTTGCGGTTGTTCATGGGCGGCGGTAGTCACTTACCATCAGGTGAGCCGCATGCTCGTTTGCCCCCTCTCCTATAAAAAAAAAAAAAATAGATTGCCACAATCCATTGACTAATATTTCAAAATGTGATGATGGGCATAAAGAACCGTGATTGTTGTAAGAATATGGTCTGTGTGGTGGTGTGGTAGCAAATTCTTCAATTAGGCGTGCATTACTAACATAGTTAGTGCATTTTTTTAAATGTATTTTTTTCAGCAGTTACTTAAAATGACTGGTGATAAAACTTTTTCTTACTAATCCGTTTTTTTTAATATATTGTTAGGAATGATGGTAAAAAAATAAAAGGAAACACGCCCAAGTGAGTGTAGAACTGTAATCTCCCACCCGTTCTAGCAGTATAAATTAGCAGGCGACTAAGAGGCATCAGTCGGTAATTCTACGAGTCTTACTGTCGTTACTTTGCCCCTTGGGGTATTCTACTAGTGTCGGCAAGGAGGATCTTGTTGCTGAGAACCTGCCCTGCCCTGTGTTACATTGAGATGGGTGGTGTTGCTGTTCGTTTGCATACTCTGGAGTTCACATTACACCGGTATGTGTTTGTGACAGGAACACGTTACGCTTGGTCAAACTGTATTGCTCTTTACTCAATGTGCAGTGCGCTGTATTGTAGCTGACAATGATTGGTTGTGTAACCTTTGTTATTTTTAACAATTCACCTCCAGAATGGTTTCTGATAGTAAGGAGGGTTTGTTACCGAGTAGTGTTTATTTAAATAATTTTGAGAATAATTTCTAACATCAGATGTGGAACAATTTCTTACACTACACTGTTTGCTTTTCTTTTACCTATTCCATTTTACAATGAAACATCATTGAGAATGAGAGAAAATAATGATTGAGGAAGGTCGTATTATACAGGGGCCGTGTAGGTGTAGGCGGTAATTCTCATTTCAGGTATAAACTCTTCGTAGTTATAATCATGATAGAAATATAAGTATCAATTTAAAAACTTACACATTTTAAAGATAAAATACTTAATTATTTTTCTACTTAACATCTACTTTCAATAAATTATGATATACAATAGGTACTTCATTTAATGAGTTTTTAATTACACGAAGTAGGTAGTATTATTAAATGAATATATTAAAAATATAATATACAATGTTATTAAATACAATGTATTATCATCATCATTACAGCCCTTCACAAGTCCACTGCTGAACATAGGCCTCCCCCAAGGAATGCTACAAAGCACGGTCCTGAGCCACCTACATCCATCAACTTCTTGCATATCTTACGAGGTCGTCACTCCATTTAGTAGGGTAGGGGTCGCCCTGCACTTCGCCTACCGGTGCGAGGCTGCAATTCGAGAACCTTTTTTCCCCATGGGTTGTCGGTTCCTTGAGCTATATTAAATACAATGTATTAATTGATAAGAAATACAAATTCTTAAAAATTCATGGTAGTATTCACAGATATTCCACGGTTGCCCTTGCATTACAGTACCCAGGACTGAGCACTGAGCGCTCACCGCCCTCTATTGCAAAACCGTTTGCCCATGAAAAAATGTTTCAAATAAAATTTTCCGCAAATTTTATAATCTACAATTTTTATAATAAATATTATCATCATTGGAGCAATAGAAACAGTTTTTTTTTTACTTTTGACCTTGAATAACTTACGACGCTAACACGAGATTTTATGAGACTTGAACTTTTAGAACGCCAAAATGAAGGTATGTACTAAAATTCAGCTTATTATCTCTCATGGTTGGCGGGTGCAGGGTTATCAGCGCTTGCCTTCAGCACAACATCCATTGCTGTTGACGAAGAAGTCGATTCAGAAGCACCGGAGTCCGAGTGACTAGCATTGGTCGTTTGATAGTTGCGAGAGATCCCCGCCCGGATATTCATCTGGCTCCGTAAGCCGGGAACTAGGAACATATTATTTTTATTTTTACTCATATTTGTTTTTGTTTTGGACAAAATTAACCCACCACGTTTATCAAATAGTAATGATTCGCAGTAGACTTCCTGACTGATCCTATGGGCGCTGCCGTTGGTATACGAGATACTCCTCTGCTGCCACCCTAAAACTGACATCTCACGCTAATGCCAATTGCACTACCTAAGCCTCGATAAGGCAATCGTGCCTGAGAGCCACCCACACCTAGCCTCTTATATGGGTATACCGCCATCGGTCGGTTCGCCATGGCCTCGTTAGTTGTAGCCTCGTCAGCAGGGTGCACCACGTGCAGGTGAGGTTGGCTAGGAGCGTGGCAAAGGTAAGAGGCAATCTATGTGGAAGGCAATGGTAACGGATGTAACATTTTTTTTCATAGAATAATGGTGGCCACTCACGGTCAGTTAAACTGATCAGTTTAACTGACGTGCATCCAAAAACTGACCGTGAATGTGAAATCTTAAGTTAAAATGTTTTCCGGGCGCACCGTAATCCGCTGGCTTCAGTTCGTTTCCATTATTGGTAAGTACATACTTTCTTAGTAGCTTTTATATATATTTTATAATTTTTTATAACATTATTTGTATGCTGTTTAGATTTTATATTATTTTATATATTTTTTTTACTAAAAAAAAAACGTTACCCCCACACTAGGATTTTCTCCTGTATCGTGGAGGCAGTTTACAAACACAAATTGCACAAAGACAAACATCTAGACCCGCAACAATTATTTGTAGGCCATACAAATACTTGTTCCGTGCGGAATTCGAACCCGCGCCCCCAGCGCAGCAATTCATTGCTAAGCCACTGCGCCACGAAGCCGTCATATATATTTAGAGAAGTTGGTTTGACAGAGGATGGAGACCAATGTGATTGTAATGATGTCACCTTCCTTATGGTGGACTCAGAAGGTGGGTAAAGGATCTCAGTGATGTTACTACGTAGAACCATCGTGTTTGGACTCATTTTCAAATAGGTAAATGGATACCTAGATGACTGTAATGATATCACCTTTATGTTGGTGCAATCAGAAGGTGGGTATAGGATCTCAGTAACGACACTAGATAGAAAGACCGCGTTTGAACTCATTTGAAAGGGCTCATAAAGACCTAGGTGGCTGTTATGACCTCACCTTTCTGATGGTGCAATCCGAAGGTGGATATAGGATCTCAGTGGCGGCACTAGATAGAACGATCGTGTTTGAGGTTTGAGCTCATTTGAAAGGGCTCATAAAGACCTAGGTGACTGTTATGACCTCACCTTTCTGATGGTGCAAACCTACAAGCACCATCAACATCAATTCCTATAAATGACCAAGTTGCCTGTACGCAGTATTTAACATTCAATGATTTTTTACTGATTTATTATACGAATACTACACATTTAATAAAACAAAGTTTACAGATTTTATTTTGTTTAACTTATTTTCATTCGTGACGTTTGGGTGCTTCAACTTTATTTTAGTAAGTAACACGTCGAGAGCTCAATTAGATAAACATAGAAAGCTAGGCCATCCTAATTATTTCCGTTACTGAAAACCGATAAGCATTATCTGGTCATCATAAGACCTTCAGAATGTGCCCATGCCCACGGATTTTTTTGGACTCACCGTAAGCAAGTTAGTATCAGGGGGGTGTCGCCCGCTCTACAGATGGGTAATTTAATAAAAGGATAAAAATAAATAACACATTTATTAAATAAATAAAATTTACCATAATAAATAAAAATATCATAATATCTGACCCATTTCTTAAAAGTGTAAGTTAATACTGACCTTATCATGAATAAAAATATAAATAATAATGCATCTTTTGAAGTGTTACTATATAATATTAACACTTCAAAAGATACATTGTTAATATATATATATATATATATATATATATATATATATATATATATATATATATATATATATATATACATATATACGGAAAGAATTTCATTTCTCGATCGATGTAGCCGCAGCCGTACGCGTTTAGTCGGCGTGACTCCTATAAATTAAAAATATCATTTCCTATCTATTAACTAGCTGTTCCCCGCGACTTCCCCGCATGTAATTTATTACGATTGGATTTTATGGGTTTAAACTTTTTGCATGGAACCCTAATTCTTTTTCTAAATTAAAAAAAGTTAAAAAAATAGCCTAAGTTCCTCCATATATCAGTTATCTGCCACTGAAAGTCTCGTCAAAATCGGTTCAGCCGATTCGGAGATTAGCCGGAACAAACAGTCAGACAGAAAGAGAGATAGACAAAGATTTTAAAAATTGTGTTTTTGTTATAAGTACCGTATGTACTTTCATATGAATTTAGTAAAAAAAACTGTTATTTTGACATTACAAGTAGACACTTCACTTCAAACAAAATTTATTTGTATAGATATATATTAATAGACAGGAAATGATATTAAATAAGATTTAGATATTATTAAATATCATTTAATTTATCTATATATATGATATTTTATAGGAGTCACGCAAACGAAACGCCCATGGCCACGCCCCACGTTTGAACTAGGGCTGTTGATAAAATATCGATATATCGAAAAATCTATTTTATTATTTAGAAATATCGATATTTATTTTTAATATTTTTGGACCACATATATTGAAATATAAGTTTGATATTGAAATATAGATGTATGACAGTCAATATATTTTTTAAAATAATTAAATTTTTTATTTTTTCACGTAAATCATTTAATCTACAACACCATCGTAAACTTAAATCCTAATCCTTGATGGACCCAATCTACTATACTTTATTTACACTATATTAGTTTTTTTAATTTTTCCCCAGTTTATTTATTTGCTTATTATCTTAAAAAGAAATGTATATCTCTGTGATATTAAAATCACTATAATCTATGAAACTTGGTACTACTTTACTTACTGTGAGTTTTGGCAGGAGCTTGACCATCGACGGATGGTTGCTCCTGTTTTATCGTTTAAATAATCGTTTGAAGTGGATTTTTATCAAAGTGATGCGATTATGTGTATTAAGTGTCTGCGCATGTGAGCTATTAGAGAAAACGACGAATTAAGTGCTTCGATGTTGGTATAAGCCTCAAGTTATTTTAATCGCTTAGGCGTTTTATGATTTACTTCCATGCTATCAGAAATAGCTGTTAAATATTTGATTTCTTCAGCTGCATCCGTAGCATCTGAACGAATTACTTCTACAAACAAGTTGGTTTCCTCATGATGTTGTCCTTCATCGCCGAGCACGTGGTAAATTAGCACTTAAAATTGCCATTAACAATTTCATTGGTGCCGGCGGGGATCGAACCCGGGTTGCTCGCGTACTGTGAAATTTACATCGCGCGCTAACCATCTGAGCTACCACGGCTCATTAATAATTACTAAGAACTATAAGCTAACATTTTTATACATTCATAATTTAATTTGTTTAATAAATATACTAAATTATAAACTGTGTAAATCATTTTTCAGCAATAAGCATCGATATATCGCTTATGTTTTCGATATATAAAACTCCGATATTGATAGGTATATTTATAATTATCGATATATTGAAAATCCGACATTTAAAATTAAAATATCTACAGTCCTAGTTTGAACTGATCAGTTGGAAGGATCAGTTGAACTGACCGTGTGTGTGGAAATTGTTTTGGATTAAATTTTTTTTATATGATAGGGTGACAAACGAGCACACAGTCCACCTGATGGTAAGTGGTTGCTGCGACCCATAGACATCTACATCTATCCTCAATAAAGAATCAAAATGCAGATGCGTTGTTACCCGTGAGGACTAAGATAGAATGCCCCTTTTCCAGTAAAAAGGGTCTCCGGTTCTCTACACTTACCATAAGGAACACAGCAGTGTTAAGCTGCTATTTTACGCTGGTATTCTGTGAGAGCGTGGTCCTTCCCTGGTCAAGCCGACCCATTCGTGCTGCAATCATAATGTAGCTGCGTCCGATATGTATCCAAATCGCAAGCTGTGATTGTATCCATTCCATGTACTTACATAGTGTTAAAATAAAATACTGAATAAAGACCTCGCATATTTGCAACATATATAGGTCCCAAAAAATATCTAATACAAAATAAAACTTACAATTAATCGAGTTTTAGTAAAATACAACCGGAAAAATATTCTAGTTTCAAACTGAATAATATTTTACCCATCAACATGCAAACAATAAATTACTAACATCCCTAAATTTAACTGTCATGGGAGCGGGGGAGGGATTTTTCTGCACCAATTCACAGAATTCCTTTACTTTCAGAATAATTTCTCGGGCATCATTTTGTACAACTTTACGCGTCTTAACCTCTCTGAATTCATGAAAAAAACATACAAATCCACACAACAATCGCAACGTACACTCCTGACTTTCTACAAGATGGCAGAGATATCATTAATAATAAATTAGTTCCAGTTTTCGTCGTAGAACTGAAGGAGAGATGGGGCGGACTTCTTTCTCGGAGATTTTTTAAATATTTCAAAAATCACTTTTAAGAGTGTTAATCATAATATCATTAGGCAATAAAAACTAAAAACCAAGATTTTGATGTTTTTTTTATTACAGACGGGAATCGCTTGCTCCGGAAAGTCAGTCTCGGTCATGTCATTTGACAGTCGTACCGTGGTACCACGCCTATGGTCTGATGACGACCATAAACAATTTTATAATTGGCAGGATGACTGTATATTTTCCAGGATTTTATCCAGAAAAGTATCTCAAAGCGATAGAGAAGTATAAGGTAAATTTTCGTCTATTTGTTTAATTATTGTAGAAAATAATGTTAATGTTGATTTTTCTGTTTGCTTACTACTAAGGGCACACTTTTTTGTCTAAGCTGGAGGGATATGCTATAGTACAAAAAGAGTTTGTGAAAATTGAATATGAATGATATATTAATCACGATAGCAGAGACTTATTATAATAAAAATATGTACCAAATGATTTAAAAATCCATTTAATATGGCTCAACAGTTTCAGCGCTTATATTTTTGCCCAGGTAAATGTCCTGCTTACGGTCCCGCCTATGATCGTATTCCTGACGAAGTCTTCTCTAATCGAGAAATACGACATGTCCTCTGTCACGTTGGTGTGGTGCGGTGCAGCGCCGCTTTCTGCCGACACTATTAGGGACGTTATGAAACGGTAATTACACTATTATAAATTCATGAATATATTATGCACGGTGCTATAAAATCACTCATTTCAATAAACTATACAAATGAATATTAGAATAACAGCTTTTTACTAAATACATATGAATGTATGTAAGGTACTTATAACAAAACCACAATTTTTAAAAATTTTATCTGTCTGTCTGTCGGTCTGTCTGTCTCTCCGTCTGTTTGTTCCGGCTTATCTCCGAAACGGCTGGACCGACTTCGACGGGACTTTCACTGGTAGATAGCTGATGTTCTAAGGAGTAACTTAGGCTACTTATATTTGAGAAAAAGAATTAGGGTTCTGAGCAATATAATTAAAACCCTAAATTGCACGCGGGCGAAGTCGCGGGGAACAGCTAGTATTTTAATATGTTTTTTTTTTATTGGATAAGGGTGACAAACGAGCACACAGTCCACCTGATGGTAAGTGGTTGCTGCGGCCCATAGACATCTACATCTATCCTCTATTACAAATCAAAATGTAGATGCGTTGTCACCCGTGAGGACTAAGATGGAATGCCTCATTTCCAGTAAAAAGGGCCTCCGGCCACCTGCACTCACCAAGCGAAACGCAGAGGTAAACCTCTACTTCACGCTGGTTTTCTGTGAGGTCGTGGTACCACCCCGATTCGAGCCGGCCCATCCGTGCGACAGCAACAGCTGCCGCGTGGCTCTACCACTATAAGAATATGTCTACATAGTTTCCACACTTAGCGGGCGGGTTGGCAACCGCAGTTTTTTTAGGGTTTTTTGTTATCAGGAAGACGCTGCTGATATCATCTTTTAGTTTGTTTTCCACTGTCGCCTTTTACGACAAACACACGGGACCATATGTGGTAGTGGATATTCTTAAACCGTGACTGCACGGTTACAATTAAACAGATTTATTTCCTTTAAAAGTGCTCACTGATTTAACTGAATTTTATTTATCGATAAAGAACCTAATCGTTTAAATATATAAAAGAAGATGTCCTGCGTGACTGACTCATCTATCAACGCACAGCTGGAATTACCAGACGTAGAAATCTGAAATTTGTACATTAGCTGCCTTTTATGGCGTAGGTATCTACTAAAAAGGGATTTTGAAAAATTCAACACCCAAGAGCGTGAAAAAGAGTTTTACAGTTTATATGAAACCTATTATTTTACCGGGCTTTGAGTTACTGCAAGTACTCTTCAAATAAATAAAAAATCGTATTTGGCGATTTTTCAAAACAACCCAGGGGGACCAGTGGGTGTTTAAGTTTTTATGAAAAAAAAATGATTAATGATCTTTTTTAATTTATATACTGGGGCAAATACTCTTTATTAAGACGCCAAAACCATTTGGACGTAGAAGCGTGAAATAGTTCTGTTACGGCCTACGGCTGCTCCCACAAAGGTTCAATCCTCCGGGGCCCATCAGCGGAGTTTCAACGAACAGACGTAGGTCGGGCCTCAATATGGCCGCGTGGAAATTCCTAATTGCAATAAACAATAAGGGGGAACGGTCTATCCTACTGCCATTCAACAGGGAGAATATTAAAACCGAGCTTACTTACCTATATCCAAGGCGACTGGTCCCTCAGGGTTCGGTCAGGTCGCATGTGGTTGTATGGTGCATGGGAAGTAAGGTTCAGTGATGTGTAACTGTGTGTGACTGAGTGTGGTAGACCTTATGAGACCGTTGCCATCGGCAGCAGCTCGGACTTCAACACCGCTCCAAATTGTGGTAATCTTCCGCGGTGTCGTCCACAATCACTTTCTTCGTTCGTCACGAGGACAGTCCTTAACTTTATCGTACAATTATCTAACTTCCAGAAGCCACTAACTCTAATTTGTTATAAAGCGTAACACCTAACACAAATACAGAATGTCGGTCTATACGAAATCCCGTTACTATAAGCAAAAACGTAACACACCGCACGAACACGAATGTCCGGATCAAAGTTCACTACCGTTTCGCGTGGCAACAATTATTTCTAGAATATCAAATGCCGCAGTAGTAGCTAATATTGTTGAATACCCTTATACAGATTCTGAGTTAGACACAAGAAGTCCCGGGAAAAGCTCTCAAACAAGGAATGCGCGATACGAATGCTAGACAATATATTGATTAGACGCGCCTAAACTATTCCGCGTTCCCGCACAAAAAAAATGACAGCGTGCTGTCACAAGCACAGCTGGCAACCGACTTCTGCACTCGCGCGCCCTCGCCACACCGCTCGACCGAACGTCAAAACCGGTATGGCGCCGAGCCGAGCGCCCTCTGGCGTCAAATTCCGAAACTAGCGTTCGGGCGTGAATAAGTTCAATAAGTTCCTTTCATTGAATTGGACAAAAGGTTCATTTTATTACGAAGGCATGCGCTGAGAAAGAATTTTGGGAAATTCATCCCCTAAGAGGGTGAAATAGGGTGTTTTCATTTTAGGCGATAATTAACTCGATCGACTCTTTATTTTCTGATTAACTCGACGAACTTACTGAAATTACTTTGTAAATAAAATAACTGAAAACTTATTTTGCAATTTTTGAACACTACTACTCACGAAGAAGCAGAGGGTGTTCAATTGTGTTTGTATGGAGACACATGTATTACTGACAATTCTACCCTTAAGGGGATAAAATCAAGGATTTTCCTTTTGATTAGCTTTCGATTAAAATCTGGATTTTTGTATACTCCGCCATTGAGGATAAAAATAAGGGATGAAAGCTATTATAACACAGTAAGCTATTTTCAAGCAGCTTTTAATCAATCAATAAATATATTTTTTACTAAACACTAATACAAATTGAGACGAAAATAATTTAAAATTATAAAAATTGTACAGCCGACTTCAATATAAATTATTAAGAATAACTCAAAAAAGATTGGTCTAACCTTGATCAAATTCATATGGGACCACACGAAAAGTACCAGCTTTCAAATAAAAAAAGAATCATCGAAATCGGTTCACCCAGTAAAAAGTTATGAGGTAACGCACATAAAAAAACATACAGTCGAATCCAGTACAGTCTCCTTTGTGAAGTCGACAGAATAGGATCGAGTTTTACAGTAGTTGCATAATATGATGTATATCATCTGACATATCTGAAAAAACCTGTTTGTTTTTTAATCCAAATTAATAGAAATAAAAAATAATTATTCATTATTACTCACTTGCATTTATTATCAATGATATGCACTATTTTCAGACACATACTATCAACAGTAAATACATTGATTAATATAGTTTACACATATAATTAGTTTATCAAACGGCAAACTTTAAGACTACCACCGCGCGCGCACATTGGTCTAATCAAATAGCGCGTGCTTCCCCAGCTTCCTGTTACATACTTCCCGCCCTTTTTACGAAATCACTCCTGCAGATTGCAGGAAAGCGAGAAGAAAAATGTTACACATCAAAAACAAAATGAAATAAATAAAGAAGGTACAATAGGTGGTCTGGAAGCGATTTCTTCCAGATAACCTTATTACATAAATAACTGTTCACAGCGAATGGCTTTGAGGGAGGTGTACATGCATAGGTAATAGAAATAAATAAAAATAAATTCACATCAAGATAATGACAGTTGTGGAATGTAGGATAGATACAAAAGAGGACGGGAAGTATGATAGGGAAATTTTAGAGTTCCAAGTAAGCTTTGAGTAGAATTCTGAAGAAAAGAAG
This sequence comes from Parnassius mnemosyne, assembly GCA_963668995.1. Taxonomy (NCBI): domain Eukaryota; kingdom Metazoa; phylum Arthropoda; class Insecta; order Lepidoptera; family Papilionidae; genus Parnassius; species Parnassius mnemosyne. The sequence continues at coordinate 29,893,362 of CAVLGL010000057.1, read as the reverse complement.
GGACTGAGCACGGTGAATTTGTAGAGGAAAGGAGTTTCACGTACTCTGTAATAGAATATTATTTATTGAAGAAGGTGGATTAATGTAGAGGAATATGAAGAGAAACAATGTAAGAGCGGCTTTCACTAATCGAAACGCCTGAGACGTAACTTAAAATCTGTGACCAAGGTCATTCCGAAATGTACAGGGTTATTATTCAAAGAGTAGTCAAATTTCAATTTCAGAAATAAAGATGTAACTAATCATTGCTACGGTCACCCGGGAGATAGATAAAAGTACTCAATTAATTTTGAATTTATTTTAGCTACTAGCTGTACCCCGCGACTTCGTCCGCGTTTAGTTTAGGGCGTTAATATTGTTGCAAAGACACCTAATAATTTTTCTAAAATTTAAGCAGGCTAAGTTACTTCTTATAACATGAGCTATCTACTAGTGAAAGTCCCGCCAAAGTCGGTCCAGCCGTTTTGGAAATTAACCGCAACAAACAGACTGACAGACATACAAAAATGTTAAATATTGTGTTAATGTTATAAGTACCGTATACAGTTTCATACGCAATTAGTAAAAAGCTGTTATTTTGACATTAAAAACAGACACTTCAATTTTATTTATTTGTGTAGATATAGATAACGATTGAACTAACGGCTAACCTAACCTCGCTCATAGAAGCTTTCAATACTGGCTTCTCAGTTCGCACCGGGCTACGGGTTATGCGTTGTTTGCGCGTCAAGCCAAGTAGGTATTGAATTATTTTAATTTTACATTATCTCTTAAACTATGTACTATATAAACATGGTATAAAGAACGAAGTTTATCTTCATAAAATTGTCTTGATAATGAAGTAACTTTGGTTCGTAAGGTGCCTAATAATTAAATTTTCATTTTTTTTTGTCACAAAATGCCTAATTGTGGCTTAAGTATATATAAGAAATAGACATAATTATGGTATCGCGGACTTTTTTTAGACGGAGTAAAGATCTATATTTTTCTAGAACATTGTATTTACGGATCCCGAACCATAACAGCGCTTTTTCTTCTGACTTCCTTAACAAATATAGGCTAGCTGAGATATATAGCCTAATGCTGTATAGCCTATACTATTCAACATGAATCTGGCTATAATATCCAAAAAAAGATTTTTCAAATCGGACTGGTAGTTCCAGAGATTAGCACGTTTAAACAAACAAAAACCCTCTACTGCTTTATTATATTAGTATAGATCATAGATAAATATATATGTAGCAAGCTAGTATAGATGTTGCATCGTGTTCGTGTAACTTCGTTTTTATTCTAACGGTTCGGAACACCGTACGAACAAGACATGCGTGAATACTAGTGTCGATATGCTCATCACTGATACTATCTCTGTCGGGCACGATGCCAGGTGAGACAGCGTGCTTTTTGGCCGCGCCCACCAGCGAGTTCGAGCCCGCGACTTGTGCCACCTTAAGTTCAAATATAGTATAACAGTGTGTCCTTCTGTAAAGTGCAACCCCGAAGGGGGGTGAAACTAGACCATAAATTATCGACAAAAATAGACAAAAAATAGAATAGAATTTAATATTTACAAAAAATTGAATATAAATTATAGGTATATTATACTTTACATTTTATTGACGAATTACGATTTTTATATCTTATGTAGACTCTATGTACCTACAAAAACTAACGATTTCTTCCAAAGTAGTAGGTCGATTACTTTAAAATAAAAAAAATATTATGCCACGTGCTTGGCGGTAAGGATAAAATAACAATTAGCTCGCAAAAAAGTGACATCATTACTAAAATTAAAATGACGTACCATGAAACCATGATATACATATAATATACAAAATGTTTACATAGGTATAGTGTATGTGTAAATATATAAACAAAAAATGTATGATACATAGTATATATACGTTACATATTATGATAGTAAAATAGGTATAAATATTAAAATTGCAAATAATAAAACATCTAAATATATAAAAATATCATATCATCATCATTCTTAACGTCGCAACTAATTAAATAATAATTCTACCCCTAGTTTGAAAAAACAGTTAATCATATTTTTGGTTTCACATCGACGACATTTGTTACCTTGAGGTTGTGATAAAGCTTAGTCCAGTCAAAGCTCAAATAATTTGACTTAAAATAAAATGTAAAGAAAAAAAAACTGGAAAGAATTAAACAATTTCAAAATAATTTACTAGCTTCTGTAGTCGGCGCTAAGCGTCGGCGGTTCGTGTTGCTTTATGACGCTAAACATATCGTATAAAACTTATAACTAATCTTTTTAGTTTTTAAGCCGGTTTTTACATAATTTTTTAAGTTAAATTATTAAAATGGAAGTAAAGTGAATTTCTACTTTTAATGAATTTATATGTTTACGATTTCTATACATCTTAGCTTACCTAATTGCAAAGGAGTTTTGCAAGCATACGGAATGACAGAGACGTCCACATCGGCAACAAGAGATCCTGAGCGTGACACTACAAAACACAAACCCGGTAGCGGTGGCACTCCTTTACCCGGCGTAAGAGTAAAGGTATGGATAAATATATAAATAAGTATATAAAATGTTATATAAATAAAATGTCAAAGAATGAAGTATCGTTTTTATGCACATTCATATTATTAGGTATATTGCAAAAAACGTTTAGTAACTAGATAACTTTTTTAAATGGTGGTGGCTAGATAGCTAATGTCGTTCGCTTAAATAAAAATATACCTTTTTTTTTTGAACAGGGGTTTCCAAAGTTATATGAGTCAAGCTGCAAAAAAATATTTCGCCACCCCGCCCTGCCGCATTTCTCTTTCATAGGTACTATTGGGTTGGTTGTTTCATATGATGGTTGAGGGACGGGACGATCAGATGGCCCACCTTAGTTAACCTAGTAGTAAGCGCTATCCTCTGCGTATAACAACAGCAATACGGCTATTGACGGCTCCGTGGCGCAGTGGATTAGACATGATTCGTTGCGCTGGGGGCCGCGGGTTCTAATCCTGCACGGAGCAAGTATTTGTAAGGCCTACAAATAATTGTTCCGGGTCTAGATGTTTGTCCTCGTGTAATTTAGGTTTGTAAACTGCCTCCACGATACAGGCGAAAATCCTAGTGTGGGGGTAACGTTTTAAAAATAATAATAATAAAAATAATAATACAACAACAGCAATAGGTCTTCCCCTATGTAAGTGACGGAAGACCCAAGTCATATCGCATTGTACCCGTTACCCTGAGACAAAAATTAGAACGTCTCATGTAACTATAATTTCACCGGCATATGCAATGCGAGTGTACTATTGCTTGGTTGACGATCTCGACGTGAGTAGTTTGTAAGTTTACGTATATTGATTCAAATTAATTTTATTTCAAATGACAAAATGATTTATCGTAAGGGTAATAATCTAAAAGATACCTACGTAATATGTCTGCGCTCGTCCCGGAGGTATGAAACCAATTATAAAATCTTATATTTGTCCCATGTACCTTACACGATACGGATGTCTCGCGCTTCCCTTTGCCAGTCTCTGCACACCCATGAGAGAGACACACCATTTTGTAACTTTCTGTTTTTAGATAATATACATAAAGCGAAAGCATCTCTATGTGAATATTTAATATTTCACAGTTATTAAAAGTATATTGGAATACATCTGTAGTGAGTTAATACTGCGTATTGGCTGACTTCAGATGTCCATAAAATGTTTTTCAATTTTAAACATGCAGGTTTTCTATGATGTTTTCCTGAGCCACTTAGTGAGCTTGCCGTTAACAATTTTATTGGTGCAGGCAAAGTCGCACTACATTATGTTCGATAGCGAGCGCGTCTATCATCAGCTACCCATGAACACCCCGCGGTTAATTTATAAAGATGAAAAGAGCAATTTACGGAAAATTGAAAAAAAAAACAGTACCTAAGCCTATTGGATTATTAAGTTACGTTTAAGATTATGTAATATATTGTTTTATTGTTTGTAATAGGTGGTTGACGTTGAAACACGAAAAAAACTAGGACCTTTTGAAACAGGAGAAATTTGTATCAAGGGGCCAGTAGTAATGAAGGGCTACATTGGCGATAAAGCAGCTGATCGCGATATTATGGACGAGGAAGGATTTCTTAAGACTGGCGACGTCGGGTATTATGACCACGATGGATACTTCTTTATTGTGGAGAGGATCAAGGAACTGATAAAGTATAAAGGACACCAGGTGAGGTGCAATGCAAATTACTCTGCTGCAATGGAAAAAACTTTTATCCTTTTCTTTCTGCCCGTCTATACTTTTCTATCGAAACATAATAATTCTAATTTCAGTTTTGGCCGAATTGGATGAGCATATAGAGATTATATAAAGTTGTCAATTTGAGAAAAAGTTATTAATACAAAAATAAATCTTAATATATGGTTATTTTTCAAAGAGTAGTTACATTTTAAACTTAAGTTCAAACATATAAATGATGATATACCGTTATTGCAATTTTGAAAAATACGAGTAAACAAGACTACTAATTTTATTTGAAATCATCCAAAATTGAATGCGACTTATGGGCAACAACGGTTTTGCCTACCGATCGACCCTTACGAATGTGTATGCGCAGTACAATCAGTTAAAATAATGCATCTACCACACATTTTGAATTTAAAAGAGAAAAAGGATAGAATGCTTGAGATTTTTTTTAATTAATGTTTCTTCACCATTTGCCGATATTACTTATTCTGAACCTTCCGGCCGGTTATTGCAAAATAACCCTTTTTTCCTTATCTCTTATCCTTTTGTTCTGCCTGTCTATACTTTTCTATCACGACATAATAATTCTAATTTCAGTTTTCGCCAAATTGGATGAGCATAGAGGTATGATATTTATATAAAGGTGTGAATTTGAGAATATGTTAATATTACAATATATAGCGAGATTATAATAGTCCTCCAGCACTTCAAAAACGACAAGGGCACATGTTTACTCCTTACTCTGTGACAAGGGGATCGCGACAGGTCGTAATTACAGAAGAGGGTTTGACAGTGGATGAAAGAAAATCAGAGACACTACACTCTACCATGCGCGGAGGTTACGGCAAATTATAATGGAAGAGACTCAAAAAAGAAGTATAACTTCGCCTCCAGGTCCTTCAAAAGAGTTATTGCCAAGGCAAAGTCAGAGCACATAGGCAGAATTGGCGAGAAACTAGTTCGCCTTCCTTCGGGAACCCGTGCATTCTGGTCTCTCGCCAAGGCTGTCCAAGGGAATTTCTGTAAGCCATCATTACCATCTCTGCACAGGGAGGACGACTCACTGGCCCACGACGCAAAAGAGAAAGCCGACCTTTTAGGCTCCCTTTTTGCGTCCAACTCGACTGTTGATGACGGGGGTACACACCGCCGACCATCCCGTGGTGTCAGTGCTCCATGCCGGATGTGCGGTTCTCACAGCGCTCGGTTCGCAGAGCACTCCTCTCCCTTGACATCCACAAGTCGAGTGGGCCTGACGGAATCCCCTCAATTGTGCTGAGGACGTGTGCTCCGGAGTTGGCACCGGTTTTAACGCGTCTTTTCCGGTACTCCTACTCCCTAGGCGTAGTCTCGAAATCATGGAAGATAGCTTTTGTCCACCCGATCCCTAAAAAAGGCGACCGCTCAGACCCGTCCAACTACAGGCCTATCGCCATCACCCCCTTGGTCTCCAAAATAATGGAATCCATTATTAACTGCCAGCTCATGTGGTACCTTGAGGATCACCAGCTGATTAGTGACCGCCAATACGGTTTTCGTCGGGGTCGATCAGCTGGTGATCTTCTCGTCTACCTGACCCATAGATGGGCGGAGGCAGTAGAGTCCAAGGGGGAGGCCTTGGCCGTTAGTTTGGACATTGCGAAGGCCTTCGATCGGGTTTGGCACAAAGCGCTTCTTTCGAAGCTCCCTTCCTATGGGCTTCCCGAGAAATTTTGCAATTGGATCACCAGCTTTCTTGCAGATCGGAGCATCAAGGTCGTTGTAGACGGTGCATGCTCCGACTACAAGCCTATTAACGCTGGTGTTCCACAAGGCTGCGTGCTATCACCAACGCTGTTTCTTCTGCATATCAATGATATGTTGCAAGCCGGCAGCATTCGTTGCTATGCGGATGACAGCACTGGTGATGCTCTATACACCGGCCGTGCCAATATTTCTCGGGAAAACGTCACCGAGTACCGGAACAAACTTGTGTCTGAAGTCTCGGATTGGGGGCGACTAAATCTAGTCCAGTTTAATCCTCAGAAGACACAAGTTTATATGTATAATACATGCATGTTATCTTTATATATAAAAAATACGTGTCACGTTGTTTGTCCGCGATGAACTCCTAAGCTATTGGACTGATTTCAATAAAATTTTGCACAGCCTGTGTAGTTTGGTCCAACTTGAGAGATAGGATATTTTTTATCCTGATACGTGACACTCAATATTTTTTTACTACGAATTTAAGGATTTTTTATATGAAGGGTCGTCGAAAAGTGCAGAACAACGTCTGCCTGGTCAGCTAGTTTTTATATATAAAAATTACGTGTCACATTGTTTGTCAGCGATGAACTCCTAAACTACTGACCTGATTTCAATAAAATTTTGCACACTGTGTGCAGTTTGGTCCAACTTGAGAGATAGGATAGTTTTTATCCCGATAAGTGACCCTCAATTTTTTATTGCTAATTTCAGGAGTTTTTTTTTGGGAAAGCAAATGGTCATTCGGAAAGGGCAGGACAACGTCTGCCTGGTCAGCCGGTATATTATATAATTCTTCTGTCCGTGTGTATGTGACTGAACTCCTTCTAAACGGCTGGACCGATTTTAATAAAATTTTGTGAGTTGATTTGCCGTGTAGTGGCGGTCAAGAATATCTACTACCCCATATCCTCCCGTGGGTGTCGTAAAAGGCGACAAAGGGAAACAGGCAGGAGATGGGCAGCAGCATCTTCCTGTTAATAGCCAAAATTACAATAAAAAAACTGCGGTTGCCAACCCGCTCGCCAAGCGTGGCAACTATGGCAAATACCCCCCAATGATTAAAGCAACAAACAGACGGCCCCCAGTCCTCGGCGGCCCCGCTATTCCTGGCTACGGTGGCGACCATGGTAACGGCGGGACAGGGGGTGCTAAGAATCTCCGGTGGAGGTTCGGTTGCCACCTTAGACGACTCGACCTGGCAACGTACAACGCACGCACCCTGAGGACTGACGAGAAGATCGTGGAGCTGGAAGAAGAGATAGACAAGTTGCGCTGGTATATTATAGGATTATCCGAAGTCCGAAGAGAGGGGGAGGACACGGTAATCCTCGAATCCGGCAACTTGCTCTATCACCGGGAGGGCGACCATCTGTCCCAAGGAGGTGTCGGATTTATCGTCCACAAGTCTCTCGTTAACAACGTTGTAAAGATCGGAAGTGTGTCGACGAGGGTTGCGTACCTTATACTCAGAATCACCAAACGGTATTCGCTGAAGGTCATACAGGTTTACGCACCAACCTCGGCACACCCCGATGCGGAGGTGGAGGAAATGTATGAGGATATCTCTAGAGCCATGCATTCCTCCAAAACCCAATATACGGTGTTAATGGGAAACTTCAATGCAAAACTAGGCACAAGAGAGGACGGTGAGCCGAAAGTAGGGAAATTTGGAATAGGCCAACGGAACCCAAGGGGCCAGCAGCTGGTCGACTTCATGGGGAAAGAGGGACTCTTTATGATGAACTCTTTCTTCCAGAAGCGGCCCCACAGGAAGTGAACCTGGTCGAGCCCCGACGGTTCGACAAAAAATGAGATCGACTTCATTATGACGACCAGACGACAACTGTTCAGTGATGTCTCCGTGATCGCGCGGGTGAAAACTAGTAGCGACCACCGAATAGTTAGAGGCACACTGAACCTAAACGTTAAGTTGGAGAGGTCTCGTTTTCAGTGCCTAGAAGACTGCAATGAAGTGGACGATTTGAATGACAAGCTCGTGGAAACTGTCCATGCGGTCGGAGCTAAGTTCTGCAAGACCCGCCGCAGAAGAACACAAAAACTCTCCGATCACACTCTTAATCTCATGGCTGTTAGACGGGAGATGAAGCTACATTCTTCAACAGATTTGACAGCATACAGGCAACTGAACAGGCAGATCTCCAAATGCATGCGGCGGGACTTACGCAACTTCAATACAGCTTGTATTGAAGAAGCGATCGAGCGGAACCAAGGCTCCAAAGTCTTTGCCAGAGATCTGTGTGCCAGAAACAGCCAACTGTCAAAGCTGAAGACCGAATGTGGCAGCATCGTTTCCGGGACACCTGAGATTTTGAGTGAGATTGAGAGGTTCTATGGGCAGCTGTACACGTCATCGTTGGAGCCACACGCAAGTGTGAGTAACGATCCAAGAGCGAGTCTTATCCGACACTATTCCGAAGATGTCCCGGACGTCAGTCTGAGCGAGATTAGAATTCTCTCCAGCACCTTAAAAACGGCAAGGCCCCAGGCGAGGATGGAATTACAGCGGAGCTTCTGAAAGCGGGTGGAAGACCGGTACTTGAAGTCCTTCAGAAGCTCTTTAATTCCGTCCTCCATGGTGGCATTACACCGGAGGCGTGGAGCAGAAGTGCGGTGGTCTTGTTCTTCAAGAAAGGTGACAACGCTCTCTTGAAGAACTACAGACCGATTTCCCTTCTGAGCCGCGTCTACGTGCTGTTTTCGAGAGTCATTACGAATCGTCTCGCGCGCAGACTTGACGATTTCCAGCCTCCCGAACAAGCCGGTTTCCGAAAGGGCTTTAGCACCATAGACCACATACATACCCTTCGGCAAGTTGTACAGAAGTCCGAAGAGTACAATTTGCCACTATGTCTGGCGTATGTGGACTATGAGAAAGCCTTTGATTCCGTCGAAATTTGGGCGGTGCTGCAGTCCCTTCAGCGGTGCCAAGTTGACTGTCGGTATATCGAAGTGTTGAAGTGCTTGTACAGTAGGGCTACGATGGCTATCCGAGTACAGAACCAGAGTACGAAACCTATCCAATTGCAGAGAGGTGTAAGACAGGGTGACGTCATATCCCCGAAACTCTTCACCGCTGCATTGGAAGACGTTTTCAAGCTTCTGGACTGGAAAGGATACGGTATCAACATCAATGGCGAGTACATCACTCACCTTCGATTTGCCGACGATATAGTCCTTATGGCAGAATCGCTGGAGGACCTAAGCACTATGCTCAATGACCTCAATAGTGTTTCCCAACGGATAGGTCTTAAGATGAACATGGACAAAACAAAGATTATGTTTAATGTCCATGTCACACCTATGCCGGTAGTTGTTGGGAGCACTAAGCTCGAAGTTGTTGATGAGTATGCTTACCTGGGACAAATAGTCCGACTAGGTAAGTCCAACTTCGACCGAGAGGTCAATCGACGGATTCAACTCGGCTGGGCAGCGTTCGAGAGGCTACGACACATCTTCTCGTCAGACATACCTCAAAACCTTAAAACGAAATTGTACAACCAGTGCGTGTTGCCAGTGATGACTTACGGAACTGAGACGTGGTCCTTCACTGCTGGCCGTATGAGGAAGCTCAAGGTCGCTCAGCGAGCTATGGAGAGGGCTATGCTCGGAGTTTCTCTGCGTGATAAACTTAGGAATCAGGATATCCGCAGTAGAACCAGAGTAACCGACATAGCCCAACGGATTAGTAAACTGAAGTGGCAGTGGGCCGGCCATACAGCTCGAAGAACCGACAACCGATGGGGAAGAATGGTTCTCGAGTGGCAGCCTCGTACCGGTAGGCGAAGTGTAGGGCGACCCCCCACGAGATGGAGTGACGACCTGGTAAGACATGCAGGAAGTCGATGGATGCAGGTGGCTCAGGACCGTGCTTTGTGGCATTCCTTGGGGGAGGCCTATGTTCAGCAGTGGACTTATGAAAGGCTATAATGATGATGATGATGTGAGTTGATTAGAGAATGGTTAAGATTCACAATTGGACGCGGTAAGTGGCGTTGTTGTCGAGGTCCACAAATCAACCGAAACCGGGGCGGATCGCTAGCTATCTCTCAATAGAAAAGTAAAAAAAAGTGGCGATAGAAGCTTCCATAATAGTTTCTTTTGTATAAAAGTAAAGTTGACAAGCGAGCACACAGATGTTGAGTGGTTGCTGTGGTCCATAGACACCTACATCTAGCCTCGATTAAGAATGAAAATGCAGATGCTTTGTCACCCCTGAGGATTAAGATGGAATCAGTAACAAGTGGTAAATTTAAACTTTTATACAACCGAATTCAATATGAATATTATTTATTGTTGATTTTTTTTAAAACCGCCCAACCGATTTCGATTAAATTTAAATATGATCACCAGGAAAGTACACATACCCTTTATGAAACAAAAAACATTTTTCAAAATTAGTTCAGGCGTGTTCGAGTAATCGGTGAACTGTATGTTCACAAAAACGATTCCGACGAATTGGAAACGTGCTCCTTTGTATGTAACTGTCTACATATATGTTATGTAATATATAACTATTATTTTATGCTGGTATTCTGTATGATTGTGACTCTTGCCCGGTTGAGCTGACTCTCACTGCATCCATAATCCACTGCATCGTGACTTTACCACGTAAAGAACCACCTTATGACAAAAGTTCGAATACATCACACGATTAATACAAATATGTATTGTATGCTAAATGTAGCGTCATTACTAAATTGAAATTTCAAATTAAACATTGTCCAATTGTGTAAAATTTCCACGAATTATCGCAATTAAATGTTAAAATGAATTATTGCAATGGGCGTTGATCATAGGTTGAACGGCAACAAAAGTCCATTTATGCGAGTACCTTTATGTTTTCACCAAACTTCAAACAGCTGTAAAGGCCAGAACACATTAAAAGCGTATGTGCGTTCTGGCAGTAGTAATTTATAAAATTAAATGGAAGATTTTACACCTCATGCTTTATATGTGCACTACGTATGCAGTACGTATGAATGGGGTCTTTTTATGGTAAAAAAATAAACTATTATAGAAAATGATATATAATACTGGCATGGGAAAACGGTTAAAAAAATAATATATAACGCGCAGAGAATTAATCTGTAAAGAAATTCGTACCTATAATTAAAAATCCAGGAACATCACTGTTACTTTGATTACCTACATGAATTTCTCTTCATAATATAAACTGATTTCTGTATTCACTTTTGCTTATGTTCCACACTTGTAACATATAGTACCAAGTGGAAGGGTAAAGCTTAATATTTCCTGAAGTACATTAATATGTACCGATTATCCACACACTTGCAAAAGTTATGTTGTAATTCTATCCTCACCAGGTACTTTGCCATTTTTAAGATGCTGGGAAGCCATTTTAATCACATTTAGATTGACGTCCAGGACTTGATAAGGATAATATCTATCTTGCCGCTAACAATGTCGCTGACGCTATTGGCCTTCAACTTATACAGTGAACAACCACTTCCTATTTATTTATAGTTTTTAAACAACTAATGGATTGCTGTCATCTTAAATAAGCGGAGCGGTTTAATTCTAATAATGTTTTGCCTCTCACGACACATACATGTTATTCTGCTTCACCAACCACTCGAACATTTTAGATGAATTGCATCATAGTACCAGAAACAAACGAGCACACAGTCCACCTGATGGTATGTGGTTGCTTTGACCCATAGACATCTACATCTATCCTCTATTACAAATCAAAATACAGATGCGTTGTCACCCGTGAGGACTAAGATGGAATGCCTCATTTCCAGTAAAAAGGGTCTCCGGTTCTCTGCACTCACCATACGAAACACAGCAGCGTTAACCTGCTATTTTATGCTGGTATTCTGTGAGAGCGTGGTCCTTCCCCGGTCGAGCCGACCTATTCGTGCTACATCTATATTATTAATATAGCTGCAGAGTGGCTCTACCACGTCTTGTTTGAACGACGTATTGTTAATTAGAGAAAACAACGAAAACAACAACAACTCCTTCATACCAACCCGCGGCAATCTAATTAACTCAGCAACTGTTGAGACTGTTTTAGCATGAAGCAAATACAATGGGAAATTCAGCTTTAGACAGTAGACACTTAATTGCCAGAAAATATTATTATACCAAATTTTAAAGTAAACTACAAATTTAGGACGTATTGCTGGATGCGTGTTAGTTGCAGAGAACATAGACAAGAGTATTATAGATGTCTTGAATTTTCATCGTTCTAGCTCAATATTTTTCTGCAATGAAAATTCTTTGATCTTCCGAGGTGCGAGGCCCTGTGAGCCACGAGGCCGTAGGCGGCCGCCCAGGTCACCCTTGCCTTGCGCCGCCTATGATCCGTTTATTCTTTTTTTAGTTTACGGTCACAGATTCGGCATTTGACTATTTACGGTCTAATGAGAAGTTAGAGAAGGAATAGTACAAAAAGATCGTCGTATTGCAATACAACATTATGCTGTTGTTATCCTCTACATTAAAATAACACAATCTTCGCGTGCTTGAAATAACCAAAGAACCTAAAACCATGGGTGCTTGAGAGTATTTTTTATTTCCGTGATATACATTTTACTTTGCATTAAAAGTTTAAGTTTGACTTTTTTACCTTTTTGGGTGAACTAAAGGATTATTACAAGCTTGCTGTAGAACTGGAATGTTGTGTAAATAGTTACATTAAAAACTTCATCCACTACTTTTCCCAGACTTAGCGAGTATAGTTATACGGACCACCCATAATTTAAACTATCTAATGTTAAAAGAATCTTTAAAATCGGTTTACAATTGACGAAGATATTGCGTACATATAGCATATATTTAAAAAAAAAGTCGAATTGAGAATATACGCCTTTTCAACCGACTTCAAACAAAGGAAAAGGATCTCAATTCGACTGTATTTTTTTAATGTTTGTTACCTCAGAACTTTTTTCTAGGTGAACCGATTTTGACGATTCTTGTTTGAAATTGATTGATTTTTATTTGAAAGCTGGTGCTTCTCATGTGATCTCATATAGATTTGATCAAGATCTGACCAGTAGTTTTTGAGTTATCCTTAATAATGCGTAGTTAATTGATTTCGACTACAATGATGATGTTTTCATTTCATTTATATTGAAGTCGACTGTACAAAATTTTTAATTTTATCGCTTGTTTGATCCGGCTAATAAAGTAATAAAAGTAATATATATGTGGTTGTAGGTGCCACCTGCAACGGTAGAAAGCGTAATTCTACAACACGGCAGTGTGGCAGAGTGCGGCGTGGTGGGCGCGCCCGACGAGTGGGCGGGCGAGCTCCCCACCGCCTTCGTTGTCATCAAGCCTGGTCACCAACTCACCGAGCGTGAACTCCTCGACTTTACTGCTAGCCGGGTGAGAATTCTCATACAATATTAAAACTTTTATGTAGTAGAATTTTTGGAGAAGAACTTGTTATATTTTCATTCATTTTTCATTACAGCCTATAGAAATTCCACTGCAGAACATAGGTCTCCCCCACTGATTGCTCCATAGGAGGGTACTTGCCATAGTTGGTATGGTTGGCACGTGGGTTGGCAACCGCAGTTTTTAATTATTTTGAATAGTGTTATTAGGAAGAATCGCTGTCTCCTGTTTCATTTATTTTTGCCGCTTCTTACTACACCCACGTAATAATCGGATAGTGGGTTTTCTTACGCCGCGCCTACACGAAAAACACATTCCCCTAATTTGTTACAATTTCCCTTTAATAGTACAATTAATTCAATTAACACACAAAATTTTAACACTTAAATTGTTAATAATGGTATAGTAAAATAACGGGAGGAGATGTTTTTTTTTATAGGACATACGAGAACACAGTCCACCTGATGGTAAGTGAATGCTGTGGCCCATAAAAATCTACAACCATCTTCGATTACGAATCAAAATGCAGATACGTTGTCACCCGTGAGTACTAAGATGGAGTGCTTCGTTTCCAGTAAAAAGGGTCTACGGTTCTCTACACTCACCACACGAAACACAGCAGCATTACTGTGAGAGCGTGGTCCTTCCCCGGTCGAGCCGACCCATTCGTGCTACAACCATATTATCACTAATATAGCTGTAAGGCTCTAACACGCTTAAATGTGCGGTGCGGTGTTGGTGAATCTGGCAAAACGAGGAGAGGAGAAGCAGTGAACTAGAGTTTACTACGTGGTAGAGCCATGCTGCAGCTATATTATGGTTGTAGCACGAATGGGTCGGCTCGACCGGGGAAGGACCACGCTCTCACAGAAAACCAGCGTAAAATAGCAGCTTAACGTTGCTGTGTTTCGTATGGTGAGTGTAGAGAACCGGAGGCCCTTTTTACTGGCAAAGAGGCATTCCATCTTAGTCCTCACGGGTGACAACGCATCTGCATCTTGAGTCTTTATTGAGGATAGATGTAGATATCTATGGGTCACAGTAACCACTTACCATCAGGTGGACTGTGTGCTCGTTTGTCACCCGATCCTATAAAAAAAAACCATTCTCCCTTCGACGGATTCACTGTACGCATGGAATAAACAACTTTATTATTCGGTCGTTAATAATGCAACGTAAAACTTCTATTTCAAATACCAAGCGACTGTAATAATTTGACAGAGTAATAGGTGCTCATGTGTAAGCAAGTGTAAGTCTCGTTTACCTTCTTTTTAAGTAACTATTAGGTAATATTTCAATAAGTAACGATAACAATATTTTACTTGTTTTATTGTTTGTAACATACAGGAAATTTGACAATTATACATTTTCAGTTGTCGCCAGCGAACCGTCTCCATGGTGGTGTGATATTCGTGAAGGAGATCCCAAAGAATCCATCTGGAAAAATTATGCGACGTATTCTTAAACAAAGGCTCCAAGATAAAAGAAAAAGTAAACTGTAATATAAATATACAAGTGAAATAATCATTAGGTATAGATAATCATTATTTTATATTATTGTTCTAAATTATTTTTTTTATATATAAGTACAGATTAAATTGAATCTGATAAGTAATTGATAATTATGGATCAATAAATATAAAGTGCAAATAGAAAAATAAATTTATTTTTAATAATACCTAACTCTTTCCTCACTACTAACTAACTCAAATACAATATCTTTAAAATTATATAATAAAGTACGTGAGGGTAATATGGTCATCCGGTTAATATGGTCACTTTCTTATAACTCAAAAACTACAGCGTTGTTTGCATAGATGGCTATGTGATACGATAGCTATTCATCAGTCATTGAAATAATGAAGGGTCAAAAGGGCGCCGCTCTGTCGACGCCATTTTGACAGTTGATATTATAGAAAATATTTTAGTCGATTTTAGTATTGGGCAGCGTAGTTAATTTTTTTTTAAGTTGAGTTTTCGTAGTGTTCTTAATAATTGCCAAAGCTTGTGTGTTATTTTTTTCTTAATATATTAGTTATACTATACGATTTTGTGTTTTGTCTTTGACTTCCTCCTAGTTTTGGTTGTATAGGGCGGCAAAGCTTAAGGTGACCATATTACCCTCACGTACCTTATTAAGTGCTCTTTTCGTCTGCTTAAGAGCGTAGACGGGCTGCATTTTTTCCATACAGATGTATTCCCCTATTCTTTTCCTGGATAATGCCTCTAGCGTAATCGTTTTTGTTTATAAAAATCTAGGTATATTGAAGGCATGTCCCTGTCATTTATGTATTTCCAAAAAAAATATTACAAAAATAAATATAACTTTCCAAATACCTAAAAAATGCCCCGTTTTTACCTCCGTAATTATACGACTACCAAAGAAATTTGAAAAGTTTTTAAGATAAAAACAAGTGATAGTAGCATAGATCTATTCTTCCTTTAAATTTTGATACCAAAAATTATTTAATCGACTTAGTTTTCGAGCAGAAAACAGGGTAATAGGAAACGTCGGTCGGTCATGGTTTTTGTATCATGGTTTCTTCAAGATTCAAGTACCTATTTCTCAATTCCCGCACAGACTCACTGCCACGGAGCAGTCAAAGCAAGTAATAGTGTTCTGTGAGTCAAAACGTTGACCGAGAATATACTATTCTTGTTACATAGTGTTATTGTTATTTATTCTGTGGTATTGTTGAATAAGCTAAATAAGTGTATTATTGTTAGCTGAGTCTCAGCATCATAAGATGTGCAGTATGCAGTTTCTACACAGTCTGATGTCTGTATGTAGATAAAAATTTAGAAGTACAATATACAATTTATATACAAATTAATTTGATCGAAGCTTATTCAATAATACCTACTATGCTCGGTCAGCGCTTCAAGAACATGATTGATTGCAATACAACGCAAAAATAAGTTTGTACCCGATCACTTTATAAGTACCGGTAATGTATTGCGGTCACCGATCCAATTATCCCTAATGGATAAATGTCGTACTCCCAGAGCTCCAGAGTGGGTGGAACTCGAACAAATTTGGAAAATTGATAAGCGATACGAGTCACCTATGTACTTACCTATAACATTTTATTAATGTTTGATGTACCATGGCTTCGCCCAAATTAGATATTTTTTTTAAATGACTGTCTAATAATAATTTACGATAAAACTTATCTATAATAAATATTCACAATGAACTAGCCAATTTAAACCATCCAATTCATTTGCAATTGCTTTGCAGAAAAACGATTTTTGAGAGATCCCATTTATTACCATTTATACAAAACTTTTATACATGATTACATTGATCTCGGACATGCAAATATATATTTTTTTATAGGAGAGGGGGCAATCGAGCATGCGGCTCACCTGATGGTAAGTGACTACCGCCGCCCATGAACAACCGCAACACCAGGGGAATTGCAGATGCGTTGCCGGCCTTTTAAAAAGGAGTAGGCTCTTTTCTTGAAGGTCCCTAAGTCGTATCGGTCCGGAAAAATCGCTGGTGGTAAACTATTCCACAAGGAAGTTGTGCGAGAAAGAAAACATCTTCTAAATCGCACAGTGGTGGACCGCCAATCATCCAGATGGTGTGGATGGTATCGGGAGTTCTGCCGCGATGTGCATTCGTGAAATTTGGCGGCTGGGATTAATCCGAACAATTCCTCAGAGCACTCCCCATGGTAAATGCGAAAGAAAATGCAAAGAGATGCAACATTTCTTCGCAGTGCCAATGAGTCGAGCCGATCGGAAAGGACTCGGTAGTCGACGATTCGAGCCGCTCTGCGCTGGATGCGGTCAAGTGGAAGGAGCTGGCACTGGGGAGCCCCAGCCCAGAGATGGGAACAGTATTCCATGTGAGGCCGAACCTGCGCCTTGTAAAGTTGCAGGCGTTGAGCTGGCATGAAATACTGTCCTGCTCTGCTGAGCACACCAAGCTTTTTAGAGGCCAATTTGGCCTTCTCTTCCAAGTGACCACGAAACTGCACGTCACTCGATATGTCGACGCCGAGGATTCCGATACTGGCAGAGGCAACAAGGGGAGTACCTTGAAACTGAGGAGATACGACAAAGGGGCACACCGCCTGCAACTTTATAAGGCACAGGTTCGGCCTCACATGGAATACTGTTCCCATCTCTGTGCAGGGGCTCCCCAGTGCCAGCTCCTTCCACTTCACAGCATCCAGCACAGAGCGGTTCGAATCGTCGACGACCGAGTTCTTTCCGATCGGCTTGAGTCACTGACACTGCGTAGAGATGTAGCATCTCTTTGCGTATTTTATCGCATGTACCCCGGGGAGTACTTTTAGAATTTGTTCGGACTAATTCCAGCCGCTCAATTTCACCATCGCACATCGCGACAAAACTCTCGATACCGTCCATACCATCTGGATGATTGGCGGTCCACCACGAATCGAAACAAGCTTACTCCTTTTTAAAAAGTCGGCAACGCACCTGCGATTCCCCTGGTGTTGCAGTTGTTCATGGGCGGCGGTCGACACTACTTACCATCAGGTGATTCGCATGCTCGTTTGCCGCCTCTCCATATAGAAAAAGTATCTACTCTCAATGGAGTTAGTCCTCTTAGATTCTTTTCATCCGCGTTTTTACACTAGTAAATATCTCTCATCGTTGACTCGGGCTATGTCGCGAAAACCTGTTTTAAACTACGTTTATTTTTGAAGGCAAATGTGATGAAATTAATAATATCATTAAAAATAGACTGGGTTTCCTTATTTTCCAATATACCATCTGAATCGGCTGTAAACACATTTTATACTTCAACCATTCAAACCCTCTGGTTCTGCTATATGGTTTTCACACCCACTAATACAAATTTACAAAAACAAAATAAAGGAAAAAGTACAATTCTTATTCTGACTACAAATCTTTTTCCATTTATCGTTCCAGATTCAAAGCTGAACGTATTCTTTGCTTGCACAAATACGTAAACACCATAGAAGATGGCCCACGAAAACATGTTACGAAATTTTAGCAATACATTCATAGTTGTAAAAACAGAAATAGTATTCCAGATACTATCAAATATAAACAGGAAGCAACCAACCTACCAGACGAAGCATGTATTCTGTTTTCAAGTTTCTATAAATCCATATTTAAACCATTTAACTTATTTCAGATAATATATTGTCTTGTCGGCAATGGGCATAAAATAAAAAATAACTTCAGCCAAAGAACATAACTGGCATTATACTCAGGCAAATCAATTGGTATGGAAAAAGAAATAATTTTACCAGGTTTACAAAATCAATCAAAAAAAAATGTAAAATAATAAAATCACAAAATGTGGATCTGTATGTTTATAGATACATATATTGATTTATGGCCGCTTAGTAACTGACGGTAACTCAGTACCTACATAACATCTTACAGCAGTCTTGCTCAAAATGGGCGATAAAGCACCCTTGTGGGCGTTGGAGACCTAGAGGAGGCGTTAAGGGGGCCAGAAAAAAATGGGGGGCGTTGGTGTGTGTTAGGGGGGCGGTGGTTGATTTGTAATTTCATTTAGATATTTTATAATTTAAAATTTACTAATATTAAAACTTACCTAATAATTTGTTTGTTTTGGGTATAATTTTTCGTATTAGTTATACATATATTTGTTGTGTTTTTTACTGCGCGATGAAGCTTTTTGCGTGTATTTTCTTTGAAGTAAATGCAAATAAAAAAATGAAGCACCATTAGCATGTAAGGTTCGAATCCATAATTAAAATTTCGACAAATATTATAATGAACACTATAAAAGGCTAATTCAATATTATCACCCAACCACAATATCTTATTAGGTATAGTATTGCCTCGTTGGTCTAGTGGTTGTAGTAGTGCGACTGCAGATCATGATGTCCCGGGTTCGAATCCTGGGTCGGGCCCTAAAGTCAGTTATGAGTTTTTCATTTATGTTCTAAGTTATAATTAGTATTACTAAGTTATAGTTTTTTGCTAAAATATAGTATATTATTTATTGCTTGTTTTTTCTTCTTTTTCAAAAAATAATTGAGTACATAAGGTGTTCTATACTTATAATTCGGTAAAAAGTATCTAAGTAGGTACTAATATACCTACTTTTTACTATTAACTAAAAATTTTTAAAACTAAATTTAACTAAAAAGACTAAACTGACCATTTATTTTTTAACTCAAAACAGGACATGGGTTTATTTATACTCTAAAAACTATAACTTTATACAATTAGTGTTCACTGTAAAATTATATTCGGTATAGACGGTAATTATTAAATGCAACATATTTTTTTTAATTATTAATTACATTTGTCAGTGGATTAAATTTTCTTTAATAAAGTTGGTGATGATTTTAAATAAAAATAAAATTCTGCTCAAGTTTTTTTATTGTATCTTTGTTAACAACATCGCCTTTAGAACTCTGGAACCGTAAGTGTTTCTTTCAGACGTCCACAATCTATTCAAAATAAAAAAAAATACTCTTTCTACCGGAGCATTCGTACCAGGTAGACATAAAATATATTCGATTAAAAAAAAATATGTTGAAGATTGTTGACTGTGAATACTTCTATCCAACGAGTTACGGGACAATTTTGTGTCCCGGAGCTTTGTTTGGGGACAATGGGACAGGTGACCGAGAAAAGGGACAGTCCCGCTCAAAACGGGACGTATGGTCACTTTAGCTATAACCCGGCGACGGCTCCGTGGCTCGCTTGTTGCGCTGGGGGCCGCGGGCTCGAATCCCGCACGGAACAAGTATTTGTATGGCCTACAAATAATTGTTCCGGGTCTGGATATTTGTCCTTGTGCAATTTATGTTTGTAAACTGCCTCTACGACACAGGAGAAAATCCTAGTGTGGGGGTAACGTTTATTTACAATTGAAATTGAAAGATTGAACTTCTTGTTGATTTTTGTATTACCTTTATTAAAGTTACCCTTATGTATAAATAAATATAATTACGTATGTAGAAATAAAATTGATTTTCATCCTCATCAATCATTGGGGTGAGGATAAAGTCTGCCAGCATAAATAATAAGCAGGCTAAGTTACAAGGTGCTCAGTTAAAAAATTAGTAGGTAGGTATATTACTTTTCAATACGTGACACGTAAAAATTACCAATAATCAAAAACACATCTGCGAAACGATGGTTAATGGTTGCGAAATGATGGTTAAAAAGTTAAAAGAATGGTTATTATCAAAATGTTTTTATAATTTGGATGAATTTTTTGGAAGTAATTATTGATTTATTGTAGTGCTTTATTTTATTTTTTATTATATTGTACGTCCGAAATGGACAAACTGTTGTAACCATACTCTGTATTTGTAAGACCTCATGTACACAGTTATGACAATAAATGATTATCTTATCTTATCTTATCTAAAAAAACATCCTATTTATTTATTTATTTTTTATTGCACCAAATATTTGTACAAAAGCCGAGTTATCTATTTATTTACCTATAGTGAATAGGTATCTTTTAAACTCACAATTTTCAATGCTTCATTTTTAATATATAATTAATAATAAAATTTCATAATTAGATAATATATGAAAATACATAATTCTAATATAATGCAACTAATATATACCGAATAAAAAAATTAAAATACATCTACAATCTTTGTACGCTGTGTGTATTTCCATAAAATAGTTTATTGATGTTGAAAAAATAATACTACGTTATATTGTAGCGAGCGGCGCGCCGGTCAAATGCTCAAGGCCGTTCGCATGGAGTAGCCTCTTAAGGGGCTACTCCATGCGAACGACCTTGAGCATTTGCCGGCGACACGCCGCTCGCTCGCTTCAATATATTGCTTATTTAAGACGCCACCTATTATGTAGTATTATTTTTTCAACATCAATAAACTAATTTATGGAAATACACACAGCGTACAACGATAAATGTATTTTAATTTTTTTATTCGGTATATTACTTGCATTATATTAGAATTATGTATTTTCATATATTATCTAATTATGAAATTTTATAATTAATTATATATTAAAAATGAAGCATTGAAAATTGTCAGTTTAAAAGATACCTATTCACTATAGGTAAATAAATAGATAGCTCGCCTTTTGTACAAATATTTGGTGCAATAAAGAATAAATAAATAAATAGGATGTTTCGTGGATGTGTTTTTGATTATTGTTAATTTTTACGTGTCACGTATTGAAAAGTAACATATCCTACCTACAAATTTTTGAACTGAGCACCTTGTAACTTAGTATTACTTTGCTGGCAGACACTATCCTCGCCCCAATGATTGATGAGGATGAAAATCAATTTTATTTCTACATACGTAATTATATTTATTTATACATAAGGGTAACTTTAATAAAGGTAATACAAAAATCAACAAGAAGTATAAGGGTTCAATCTTTCAATTTCAATTGTAAATAAACGTTACCCCCACACTAGGATTTTCTCCTGTGTCGTGGAGGCATTTTACAAACATAAATTGCACAAGGACAAACATCCAGACCCGGAACAATTATTTGTAGGCCATACAAATACTTGTTCCGTGCGAGATTCGAACCCGCGGCCCCCAGCGCAACAACTGATTACTAAGCCACTACGCCACGGAGCCGTCACCAGGTTATAGCTAAAGTGACCATACGTCCCGTTTTGAACGGGACTGTCCCTTTTCTCGGTCACCTGTCCCATTGTCCCCAAACAAAGCTCCGGGACACAAAATTTTCCCGTAACTAGTTGGATGGAAGTATTCAAAGTCAACAATCTTCAACATATTTTTTTTAATCGAATATATGTAAAGAAAATATATTTTCTTTAGTTCAAATAAAGGCCGCGCTGCTAGCGCCAGCGAATATAGTCAGCCTTTTTTTAGTTAGTCTGTGGTCGAATGAATTCCATTATGAAAACTATTGACGTTAGGAATTGATATTGTAATTAATAACATTAAATGTCGTTTCTTTTATTACAGGTAAGGTTTATAATAAATAGAATATTATACTTTGTAATTAGTACTAAACAAACATGTTAACTAACATAAATCTTTTATTACAGAGAAACTCAGTTGTGTTTTGATTTACGATATCATATCACCTAACTGTTGAACAAATATCATTATATATATTTTATGTCTACCTGGTACGAATGCTCCGGTAGAAAGAGTATGTTTTTATTTTGAATAAATTGTGGACGTCTGAAAGAAACACTTACGGTTCCAGAGTTCTAAAGGCGATGTTGTTAACAAAGATAACAATAAAAAAACTTGAGCAGAATTTTATTTTTATTTAAAATCATCACCAACTTTATTAAAGCAAATTTAATCCACTGACAAATGTAATTAATAATTAAAAAAAATATGTTGCATTTAATAATTACCGTCTATACCGAATATAATTTTATAGTGAACACTAATTGTATAAAGTTATAGTTTTTAGAGTATAAATAAACCCATGTCCTGTTTTGAGTTAAAAAATAAATGGTCAGTTTAGTCTTTTTAGTTAAATATAGTTTTAAAAATTTTTATAGTAAAAAGTAGGTATATTAGTACCTACTTAGATACTTTTTACCGAATTATAAGTATAGAACACCTTATGTACTCAATTATTTTTTGAAAAAGAAGAAAAAACAAGCAATAAATAATATACTATATTTTAGCAAAAAAACTATAACTTAGTAATACTAATTATAACTAAGAACATAAATGAAAAACTCATAACTGACTTTTTGGCCCGACCCAGGATTCGAACCCGGGACCTCATGATCAGAAGTCGCACTACTACAACCACTAGACCAACGAGGCAGTACTATACTTAATAAGATATTGTGGTTGGGTGATAATATTGAATTAGCCTTTTATAGTGTAAATTATAATATTTGTCGAAATTTTAATTATGGATTCGAACCTTACATGCTAATGGTGCTTCATTTTTTTATTTGCATTTACTTTAAAAAAAAATACACGCAAAAAGCTTCATCGCGCAGTAAAAAACACAACAAACATATGTATAAGTCATACGAAAAATTATACCCAAAACAAACAAATAATACTACCTATAAATAACCTAATAAGTAATATTATTCTCGACTGATATGACGTGAGTGTATGTGCTGATCGACGCTCTAACGACACGGGCTTCACGTCGAAGAGCTCAGGGCTCACTGACTTCAGCAAGCAAGCAAGTGAGCAGTGAATATGCCCAGATTTTAAAATAAATTCTTAATAAAATCAAATTTAGGTCTTTTGAAAAAAAAATTACTATAGAAATGTTCATTAATAAATTGCCTATCCATTGGTGTAAATCGCAAAATAAAATAATACTTACTTTACGAGGAGATGCATGTTATCAATAATAATTTCACATTTATGTGGTTTCGTTGTAAGGAGATTATATTAATATTTATTCCTTTAAAAAAAAATTGGATATAGCTTTTATGGAATCAAGATTATGTAGAAATATAATGTGTTTTTTATTTGTTGATATATCTTTTAAATAAAAAGTAGATAGCTCTTAAAAACAGCACAAATAACGACTAGCGCGACATTTTGCTCAACCTGCGCCTTATCGTAGGAAAGCCCGTACGCCGTACGCAATCAAGTTGTAACAAGTTTTTGTTATATAAAGCCGCGCCTCCACCAAAGGCCTCCCTCGGTGGAGACGCTTGTTGACAGAAACATTTGTTGGCAACACGTGTTGGCAACTGTTGTGTTGGCAACAAAACTTTGGTGAAGACGAGTCTTAACGCTATTGGTGCAATCCGGTAGCAATCTTACTTGTTAAACACTTGTCTTAACTTGCACAATACGATTGACGATCGAAAGAGATAAAAGAGTTTGTGCGTGTTCGTGCTGTCGGTGCGTGCTGTATTTAAATCCTATATAAAAGCTCGTAATAATTTTTATATTTTCATTACGGGTTACAAGCGCAATCTTTAAACAAGTATTTAAGTTCAACACTTTATTTATATATTTGTAAACGCAAAGCCATGTCGGAAGCAAAAAGAAAGGACGGCAATATAGTGCAGAATATATTAAATATGGATTGCTTGATGAAGACTTCGAGACTTCAAGGACATTTGAATTAAATGCATCCAGATAAGAAGGACAAAAATGTAGCCTCTTTTCAAGACCTGGAAAAGAAGCATAATGCTCAGCCAAGTGTATCAAAACTTTTTTCAGTGGCTGCTAAGCAAGACGATGACGGACTTCGAGCTTCATACAATATCTCTTTGTTAATTCCTCAAACAGGAAATCACACACCATCGGACAAACGTTAATTTTGTCGGCAATAAAAGAAGTTATAACTACTGTGCTCCATAAACCGGCGGCAGACATAATTCGAAAAATTCCTTTGAGCAATAGTTCTGTGCAAAGACGAATTGATGAAATGGCTAAAAACATTGAAGAGTCATTGTGCAATCATCTAAAGACTAGTCAATTTTCAATTGTTGCTGTCTTACGTGTGGTTTATTAAAGATGAAAAAATATGTCAAGAATTATTATTTGCTGGAAATTTAGAGACAGACACAAAAGGAGAAACCATATTTAAAACACTGGAAAAGTTTTGTGATGAAAAAGGAATTCCCTTGAAGAGTATTATATCAGCTACTACAGATGGTGCTCCAGCTATGATGGGGCGTCAAAAAGCTTCGTAGCGTACTTAAAGTAACAAAATTCCAGATTGCGTTATACATTGACAACATTTGGTTGCTAGAAATTTACGTGAACGACTGTTGCAATCATTGCAACATGTCATCAGAGCAGTCAATAAAATCCGAAACAACTCTTTAAATGACAGATTATTTAATTATTAGTAACACAAAATGATGGTGATTTCAATTGATTGATCTTTCACACAGAAGTGCGTTGACTATCAAAAGGAAAATGTCTGACTCGATTTTACAATCTTTTTGACTCTGTCGTAACTTCGACGTTCTTGGAAAACAAAGACACAGAATTGCCCAACAACCTTATCACATCAAAGAATGATATCGTATATCTGACAGACCTTTAAAAATTGCTTAATGATATGAATCTCCAACTTCAAGGCGATGACTTGAACTTAATAAAAACAAAAAATGTCGTCGCAGCTTTCGTAGCCAAGCTGCTCTTACACAAGAAGAATGTCGGCAGACGTGAGTTCCATAATTTTCCCAATTTGTCAGTATCCTGCACTAACGACTTGCTTGTCTACTGCCAACATTTGGAAAATCTCCTCAGTGATTTCATTGAAAGATTCCAGGACATTTTGAAATTGGAAATACCGGACTGGGTGTTAGATCCTTTTTCAAATGTCAATGTCCTGCTATGCAGTATCACCCTAACTGGAATAAGAACTTATAGAACTGACAACGAACGAAGAATTAAAAATCAAATTCAAAAATGGCTATCAAGAATTTTGGCTACAAAAGTCAATCCCGCAATTGTACCCTGGATTGTGGTCGACCGTTCAACGATTTTTGATAGCATTCCCATCGTCATATTTGTGTGAACCTGGATTTAGCGCTGTGACAACGCTGCTTATTAAAAGAAATCGTTTGCATGTAAAGCTACAATTCCGTAGCCGACTGCAGGCAGCAGCAGCAGGCAACGTGTCGTCGTGACACTACTAGTTTCTATGTAGTTCTATGAAATACCTTCCGTAGCTAGCGATACGTCGTTTGCCGCTACTAGCCGAATGGCACACGACACTGGTAGCCCGACCGCAGATCAGTAGTGCTGCCAACTGGCGAGCGACAACATGTTGAATTTTTCTCAAAAAATGAGTTTCACCGATTCCGAGGAAGTCAAACTGATAAACCAGGTGGCCCAATACCCCGCACTGTACGATTCATCTCACAATAATTATTTAAACGGTGTGATAAAACGTGATCTTGACTACGTTTCACCATTGATAAAAATGAGAACAACAATTTTACAATTGTGTTTACAAAAAACACTATCAGTTGAACCTTGCAGATTGATCATTATTTTCTTTATTATAAATACCTATAACTGTATGTATGTATTATTAATAAATCATTCTCATAATATTTCGTATTATTTTTCATTTTATCCTATCTGAAATATTCTAAGCTCTATAGAAAATGCGACACAAATAAATACAATTAAACAAATATAATAAAAACTCTTATCTTACGTACTTAAAACTTAAACACTTGTTAGCTCGTGATGCCTACCAGACAAAGCTACAGCACCATACCGTGCAATGTAATTGAAGATACTTAATCGCGACATAACTCTCAGTGGTGCGCAAGCATAATAGGTAGTATATAACTTAATACTTGTCACCTCTGCAGTCTATTAATCTTTGCACTTTTCTACAGAACGTAGTCGCTAGACGGTGTTGACGTCGGCTAAAGTCTCTGCGATCGCTGTTTCGTCAAGGTCATTCAGACTTCTTAAAGCCTTAAAAAATATGAAAACCATAAATTAGAAGTATTACAAATTTATAAGATTTATAAGATTTTGATAAGATTTCATTACGACTCTTATGGGACGATATGAGGATGGATCCTCTTACGTTTCCACCACATGTATGAAGTTAGTCACCCACATTAAAGCAGCGTAGCGAGTATAGGGCGAAAAAATGAAAACATGGGGTTTTAACTGGTAGGATCCCGGCATAACCACACTGATGAGGATTTCCCCACGTACAAAAAGGTCACCTATATTTATTGTTTTTTTTTATAGGATAAGTGGTTACTGTGACCCATAGCCCATAGACATCTACATCTATCCTCGTTTAAGAATCAAAATTCAGATGCGTTGTCAGCCGTGAGGCCTAAGATGGAATGCCTCGTTTCCAATAAAAAGGATCTACGGTTCTCCACACTCACCATACGAGACACAGCAGCGTTAAGCTGGTATTCTGTGAGAGCGTGGTCCTTCCCCGGTCGAGCCGACCCATTCGTGCTACAACCATAATATAGCAGCAACATGGCTCTACCACGTATAAAACTTCTACTTCGGAACTTCTGATTAATTTTGCACCTTCGATTCCGATTTCGGTTCTATTAAATTTTAATTGGAAGTTATATATCGGAGGTCAATGCGCAGTGGCGGTGACGGCCGCGATCAGCATGTACAAATAAGTTTATACTTGTCGCCCCGGGAACCTCCTTCCCCCGTGCCTTCTGTCGATTACTCTTCTCGGTATTCTGTGAGAGCGTGGTCCTTCTCCGGTCGAGCCGGCCCATTCGTGCTACAACTATACAATTAATATAGCTGCAGCATGGCTCTACCACGTTTAACAAGTTTGGAAGTAAGTTCACAATATGTGTTCAGATTTTCCCCGGTAACTTTGTGGAATTCCTTCTGGACGGGCCCCAGAAGTTTTAATGCTGGCCCCCTCAAATCTGGGACAAATCCGAGAAAATCCGTATGAATGGCAACCCTACTTCGATTTCGATTTAAATCGATAGGGGCCAAGTTTTCTAACAACTAATTCAATTATAGCGCACAATTACGCAATGGTTTTAGTTTTATAAAAAATTTACCAACCTACTCCTATGTAAAGCTACGAGATTGGAAGAGGGGGCCTGAGTGCAGTGTTACATGAAAACGGGAGTCACAGCACATTCTCACGAGAGCTAGACCACTAACGTAGCAAAGTAGAGGAGAGTAGGCAATATAATTTAGAGGCGACATTTTAATATTTTAGAAAGCAAAATCAGAATAAAAATATAACAAACATTATTGTAGCATTGAAAGTCCTAAAATAGAAGTGATTTCCATATGTTATGTACGTACATGCTCTAGCAGCCCTGGGCGATTTGTAGTCAGTCCGTTTGGAGTTGTAATACTCTCTTACTTATTTCTACTGCCGGGAAAGAGCCAGAAGACCTTAGCCCCCGAAAAATAGTATAATAAGCAACATTTGTTATGTAAGTAATCAGAAACAAAATCCTCAAACCGATAACGGTAAGTAGCGTCAATTATGCCAGCTTTTAAAAATATCTCAAACACTCTCATCTTAATGTAAACATTATCTAGATATACTGCTGATTCTCATAGCTACCTAAATCCAGAGGACTTATTAGTTATTACTACGAGTGGGTAACCTATAAGCTTGTTATGATATGCGGATTGACGGTCGCAGCCAAAGACTTGTGGAGTTTTTTAAGCGATGTTTGGTCTTTTAACACATTATCGAAAATCGAGACTATCCCGTCCAAAGAATACTATTTTTTTATAGGATAGGGTGACAAACGAGCACACAGTCCACCTGATGGTAAGTGGTTGCTGTGACCAATAAACATCTACATCTAGCCTCAATAAAGAATCAAAATTCAGATGTAAAGAATCGAAATGTCACCCGTGAGGACTAAGATGGAATGCCTCTTTCGACCCTTTCGTGCTACAACAACACTACTAATATAGCCGCAGTATGGCTCTATCACGTATAAAATTATTATTTATTACACTACACTATTTATTCTCTACCGAGAGATTCCCCGTTACTCAACCGGTGGCAACATTTTTTTGACATTTGCGACACACTAAGAGGTCTTAAAAAATAGGATCTTGGTTTTCGGCAATTATGGTAAAAACTACAGCTTATTAATGTCTAACAATGAAACCATTATTTATTCATTTGCAAAAAAAATAAGAGACCGATTTTTCGAAAACCTATTTATTTTAAATCTTGTAATTTCGTAAATAGATTACAAATGTAATCCTATTCTTACGTTGGTACTTTATTGACCTGTATAAAATGTGCACGGAAGTTTACCGTCTGGAAATAAGCGATGACAGCAAGCCTCGCTTTGCCCTGCTTACGGTAACTCGATAATTTTTAATTACTTAATCCTTCGTCGTGTTTCAATGGACGTCGTATCGTAACCTAATTCATGAATAGGTCGAGCAGTGATAGTTGGTTCGCGTGATATGAAGGAAAGAAAAATATCTTCGCGGCCTTGAATTTTTTTTCGATCTGTATTGATGATGCTGATATCAAGACTTCATGATACCACGTCCGCCATTATCATTGAAAGCTTGTAAAAATACTAGCGCTAAACACAGGTCACTGCTAACAAAAATCTTAACCTTTGTATTTTATTATTTACTATGTATAGATAGTTTGTATGTTTGTGTATTTGTGTGTTTGTGGCAAAACGTCAAATTCTGTAATAAAACGGACTAAGAGAGTATGAGTAAGTTTTCAACTCACTTTTATTTTGTCGTTATCGTGGAGACAGCTACACAAGAAATACTAAAGACCCATATACGACACTAAAAAATTCTTGTCTAGGAGTGTAATAAATTAGCAGAAAACAGTTCATACAACCAATATTTCCCTTTGTTTCTCTACAAAACCTAGGAGTCACGCTCACTCTGCTGTTTCTAATATTTTTTTGTAAAAAAATTTTGAACCTGGATTCAAAACGATTAATTCGATAGCCTTAGTGGAAATGAGTGCCAAGAACATTGATCCGTCCGGTTCGTAACGCTTTTATAGTATATCTATATGTGGTAGATAGTAACTTTATTATGGTTGCAGCACGAATGATCCATTTGGCTCGAACGAGGAACGACCACAGAATATTAATCGAATAAAATATTTTTTATACAATATAGATTTATAAATATTTTTAATCGAAAATCAGGTTTTACTTTTCACTGATTCGGAAAAAACCTCTGTCCTAGGGAGAACCAGCATTAACCCAGCGAGACTGACATCTCTCTTATTATCATCTATGCCTTAATTGGAATTAATTGGAAGTAAAGACTTTAGAAATGAGTTGGGGGGTGTCTCGAAGTTTAGGCCTAGTGCGTTTGTATAGCCTATCATGTAGAGGATGACGTGGGGGTCATGGTTGAATAGGGGCAAAAAGTTCTCATTACATTCCTACGGGGTAAAAATGGCCAAAAACCAAAAAAAAATTAAATTCTTATTTCGGTAAAAATATAAAATAATATATAACTCCTCCTCCTTCGGAGGTTCTTACACAGTCTTTACTTCCCGCATCCCATTTGTATCTTACCTAATATTCATTTAGTTACGTTACGCACTCTCTTCAAGTAGTGCCTAAAACCCGTCAACGTGTCTTCATAACCTCTGCGTCACAAATACTAATAAAACTTAAAATAAAAATAATTACAGATTTCTCCATTTATCGAGATTATCCTGTAGAGCCAGAGAGTTAAATATATCATTGAGGAAAATTAGGCTACAGATAGCGTAATACTGTAACGCCAATATCAAAGCATCTACAACTTACAGAACTTGGTACCGCCCCAAAGCACAGAATAAATAATAGTACTACGTACAGAAGTTGCACTCTTTTGACGTTGACTGCTTGCCGACGTTTTAATAGCCTACATAGTTATTATTAATCAGATAAATCGCGCACGCAAGCTAAATAAAACTTTATCGCTGCGCGCGAGTGTCCGTATTACTTTGCATCTTTTCTCCTTACTACGTCACAACGGACTTACCGTGGTTGCTAAGGGCTGTTAATAAAGGGTAAAAAAATACATTGTGAAATGGTAAGTTACTTAGGTAAAGTACCTATGCTGATTATAATCGACCATATTATCTACTATGTGAGTTCTGTGATGCCCAACGCATGTAACTTGCAAGGCCATTCGTCTTTCATCATTTTGTCATTCATAGAAATCGTTTCATTACAGTGATACAAGTTAAAAATACTACCCCTATGTTAATACTAAAATCGACTACTATACGTTAATATACGATAGCGCATACCGAGCTTATAAAGAAATACAGCTTAATAAAAAGTTAGCATTTATTTTCCAAAGCAAATAAGCAGTAAAATCTTTGGCGTTTGTACTCAACAATAATACAACATATCAATAATATAATTAATGTGTTTATGTTTCTGTTTTTATTTCATACCTAGCTTTTTACCCGCGGCTTCGCTCGCGTGGTCTTCAATTTAGAAACATCATTAAATGCTATTCCGTGCCAAAGGAGACGGTCTAAAATTGTATGAAGCGTAGGCCTAGTTTTGTACTAGTATGGAAATAAATTAAAATAAAATATTAAACCACTTTTGATCAGTCAAATCCACGAATTTGCCTTAATTTCAGTGTAATTAATATTTTATTCTCACCAATAAATGCAACACTAATGGCGGATTTATGTCGTTTTGATTTGACGTTAGCTGTCATCTCTGAAATATACTCTCGAGTAGAATCTACTAGTTAGTCTGTGATATACTCATATCACCTAAGGCCTATTAGGTAGATTTATTATGTAAAATAGCTAAAATGTCTCGAAACTAGTAGGAAAGTAAGGTAAAAAAGTTGTATTTTTTGATCAAAACACGAATAAAGTGTATTATAGATTGTGTATTGGCATCCTAAATATTCTGCCGTTTCCGGCGTACAAATATTTTTATATAACAGGTCCTCAGCGTATCAGAGTATGCCTTGAGCCTTGACAGACATTTGAACCCTGGATAATGTCATAACAAAGGTTAACAGTTCTATGAATTATAGAAAGTGAAACATTAGGTTCTAAATAGATATAGATACTAAACATAAATAAAACAGCTTAATTTTTTATTTTTTATTTATTTATCCTACTTCAAAATCCTCTCTTACTAAAATGCCATCCAGAATTGAGGCCGGTACGGTTATAGAATTTTGATACCGAGCCCAACACAAATACCAGACAACAGTCATTATGTGGGCACAGCAACCCACTGTCTGTTGTCCAGAAGATGCTGCAATAATAACCTGCAATCATCTCATCCCAACTTGTCCCGTGCTCGCCAACAGTATATAATATGTATAATAAGCTCTGCCCGAGTGATGGCGATATATTATATGGCCTCTTATTAAATCAGAGTCTTGTTGGGATGATATTAATTGGGTCACAACTTATCTGCTACCCAGTCTTCGTTGACAATAAACATACAATATACTGATAGTATTGGCATTAGGGCGCTGGAGCTCATTTTCAAGATTTGTGCCGACAGATAATTCTTGTAATACGTTTGCAAAACATTGTGGACATATTGGTGCATTTTCATCCATCTAGAACAAAACAATCTTATTTTAATAAACTATCTATATTGCAGAAGTGCATTTTAAATAGTGCAACATGTTTTAACAGGTGAATTGAAAGATAATTACATCATATTAAGATTTTGCAGCCCTTATGAACTTATGTAGAAATTAATAATTATTAACAGACTACAGATAGAAGCATGTCATTCCAATCCGTTTAATAGCTTAAGGAAACATCTTTCTTTCGTACATACCTGCTTACTGATTTAAAATGTGATTTTATAGAATACAGATGTCCGATATCAACGAAATCAAAATCTCACGTAAATCATTAAGTCCAAAAACAAAAGCAGAGTCAAACAAGTAGAGAGTAGAGTTCTGAACTACACAACCAAGCTCGAAATAAATAAAAATACATTTGACAGAAATGACAGTTGACAAATAACCGTGTCTTTTTTATTTTTTTATGACTGGAAGGGCACCATCTTGTAAAACCATCAGAAACTTGGGATTACATTTTTATTTTTTGCAAGTTATTTATTTTGATTTATTCTCTCATTTTATTTTTAACAAAATCCCTGAATTTTTCTCTTTTTTACGGTATATTGTACATAGACTGGGCCAGAAATGGACCGTCTCCTTTAGCAAAATTCGATCACTTTGAGAATCACTTCAGTGTCTGTGTCTCTATGTCAGTTTGTCAAAGAATTTTTTTGAGTACCCAAAGACTATTGGACCTAGATGATTGACATTTGGCGTAAATATAATATGCTACAGGAACACGTGAATAAATAAGTTTTTCATAATTGCATTAATATCATATATTCAGAAACATCTACTATTGGACTTGGCTTCCGATTATCCTTAAGAAAGATAAATTGTCTTGGAATCAAAATTTATTATTATTTACTCTTCACATTCATTCATAATTAAAGTTAATTTAGTTTTAACTTTAAAAAATCCAGCTTCGTTCGGTGAAGTTCCTAAAGGAACTCCATCCGCGGCTGATCGTTGCTGCCATTGAGTTATATGTACTACGTACTAGAGAAGCCATTCCGAATATTGACTATGTTCAACTGAACTGTAGTGCAATCCATACAAACTAAATATTGCGTAAATTGAAGATTTGTGAATTCCATAAAATAATTATTATTACATTTTATTTAGAAATATGTTTGTTTAGATTAAATTAAGATATTTTATATTAAATTCTTATATTTATTTTATATTAATATCTTATTTTATAATAAATTAAAGTCTTCCCGCATGCGCGACTACTACTCCCGCGCATGCGCGAAGACATAGAGTAGGACACAATTTTTGTTTGGAATGGCTTCTCTAGTACGTAGTACATATAACTCAATGATTACTGCCGGCTGATTCTTTTCTCGCTCAAAGGCTAAGTATAACCCCATTCAGCGGGGAAACGCAGTCAGCGTTCTTGGCACGATACCGCGGGGAGTAGGACTCTATGATAATTAAGTTACTAGTTTTAGTTTTTTTTTTAATTATAGTTTTAACAAAATAATGATGATTTCATGGTCTTATATATATTTGGTCTTATATTGAAAATATTAAATATCCAAAGTTAAATATCGACGACTATCGACGCCATTTTGGCAGTTGACATTATAGTAAATATTTTAGTTTTGTGTAGTGTTATTAGTTTTTTTAAGTTGATTTTTCGAAGTATTCCTATTTATTGCCAAAACTTTTTTTTTCTTAATATATTAGTTATAGTATGCGACTTTGTGATTTCTTATTAATGATTTCTTATATTTACGCGAAGACCACACATTAAATGAAACTAATTTTTTACGGATTCCATCGCGTTTAATTCAACTTTTTAATTCCCGACGTTTCGGGTGCTTGACAGACTGGGGACTGACGTGTTTGACGTCCCGATGTGTTACATCAATAGTGTTATCAGAATTAAAGAGGATTCTGTTGTCATGGTGATTGGTTGTCACACGGGTTTAATAAATTTTCTCAAGAAAATTTTAATTAACGACGTTATTTTCGTTTGAATTTGTATATTTTTCTAAATTTCAATCTAATTATTGTACGTAAGTGTTTATTATTATTCGTAGCTAGCTTATCTACTGAGGATGGAAGAGATTGAACAGGATTCAGATCCTCCGGATGATGCCGGAAAATCTGGATCTTCACCCGACTTGTTTATTAATTCTAATCCTACTGATACATTTTATCAGTCCGATACTGGTAATCCAATGAAACGCAAAGCCTATAATATATCATCCCTAAATTTAGAACCGAAGCAAAAGATGTCTTCTCTTCCTTCAGCAGCCGTACAGAATGTATTTGTTCACCCTTTATCTGAACAAAAGAAACGCTATAATAGTAATGACAGTGCTCCTTTTATTGTTCACATTATGAAACCGACAGTGGAGCCCTCCTCCGGAACTACAATTAAGCCAATTAAAGTGGGTCAATTTCTGTACCAAAACAATATTCAGGGAATTTTAAAAAATGGTGTTAAGAGAATAGGACGCAATCGTATTTCTATTGAGTTTTCTTCCCCCCAACTAGCTAACGATTTTATTGTAAGTCCATTACTTGCTAAAGCAAATTTTGTAGCGGTAATTCCTACCTATGCTATTACGAGAATGGGTATCATTAGAGGTGTTCCAATCGATACAGGTATGGATGAATTCGTCTCTGCATCAGAAGTTGCCTCTTCCTCAGAAATAATTCGCGCTCGTCGTCTAAACCGTAAAGTTATTAAAGCAGATAACTCTGTTGAGTGGATTCCAACACAAACGATTGTAATTACGTTCTCTGGTAAATTACTGCCCTCACATGTTTTTGCCTATTTCACGTCATATCCTGTAGAACCATACATCTTACCAACAATACAATGTTATAACTGCTGTCGTTTCGGTCATGTTAAGTCTAAATGCCGATCCAAGCCTCGTTGTTATAAATGTGGACAACCACATGATGGAGAATCATGTGAAGTTACCTCGGTCACATGTCTTCACTGTTCTGGTAATCATACAGCTATTAGTTCATCCTGTCCAGAATTTAATAGACAAAAATCTATTAAAGTAATTATGTCCCAAGAACATATCTCTTATGACGAAGCATCTGTAAGAGTCCGCCCATCCAAACGAGGCTATTCCGACATTGCAAGCAAAACTCCTTTAAATCCATCTCCTAATACGAGTAATAAGAATTCATATAAAAAAACTTTCTATATAAATAGGAAACCACGATCTCCAGCATCCGATCATGGGTATGACCATACAGCCCATGAATCCATGATCCAAACCCCAAGAAGTTCTCTTCCTAATGGAAATGCTTACCCTAAAGATAATGAGCAAAACCATACTTCTCCAAATGAAAATTTAATAGACTTACTGATATCCACACTTATGTGTATCATTTCGAAATTTGACGACCACTGTTTACCTCCAAATTTAACCCAGTCTCTTGAGAAACTATCGACGCTCTTAAATAATATAAATAAGCATGGCTACGATTCTTCAATGGAACTGTCGCAGTATTAAGCATAAAAAAGGCGATTTAATCTATCTTATCAACAAATACAACCCGTTTCTTGTAGCATTATCAGAAGTTTGGCTTCACCCGAAATCTCACTTCCGTATTCCTGGTTTTGCCTGCCTTCGCGAAGACAGGAAAGATGGTTACGCCGGTGCTGTAATCTTAATTAATAGATTACATTCATTTATCAAGGTTTCACTTCCTCAACATAGTGAGGAATTAAACGTTGTTGCTTGCAAATGTAATGATATCACATACCTGTCTTTCTATATTCCTCACCCACATCCATCACTGATCACTGAATTAAACTTAATAATTTCATCTATTACTCCTCCTTTTATATTACTAGGTGATTTTAATGCTCACCATGTCTCATGGGGCTCATGCAGAAATGATACTTTTGGCTATCTCTTAATGGAATTGTTTGATGAATTTAATATTTGCATTTTAAATGATGGATCACCAACAAGGAGAGTATATCCATCTCAAAATCCTAAAAGTGTTGTTGATCTAACTTTATGTACCCCAAATCTTACATCACGTATTAACTGGAAAGTTTTATCTCACTCTTATGGTAGTGATCATTATCCAATATTACTTTCATTAGCCAACTGCTCAATACCAATCAGAGTTTTTTCGCCGCTGTTAAAATATAATATAAAAAGAGCGGACTGGGCTAAATTCTCATCGTTATCAGATTCGGTACTCTCTAAATTTTATAACAGTGACTCTAATGATATAGAGACAAACTACAAAAACTTTGTTAAGTATCTTTTACTCACCGCAGATTCATGTTTCACACGAAAAATTTCGCCTCCTACCAAAATTTGTTCTCCCCCATGGTGGGATGAGGAATGCACACTCAGTGTTAAAAAACGAAAACAAGCTGAACGTCTATACTCCTCCAATATGTCTAATGAAAACTTTTTAAATTATAAAAAAATAGCTGCCCATACATTAAAACTGTTAGCACATAAAAAAAAGACGGGTTGGCTTAGGTTTTGTGAAAATCTTTCACCCCGCTCTCCTGCTTCTATATTATGGAAGAATATAAAGAAATTCCGCGGATCATATAACGTTGATAATTATTCACCGCAATGTGATTCCTCTATTTGGTACAATTTATTTGCCGATAAGCTTGCTCCTCCTTGGGTTCCCTCCTTTGAGGAATTATGTTATTGTGAACCATTGATAACCCAACCTGGAGTAAACATTAATAATTCACGTTTTAATGAACTTTTCTCCAATGAAGAATTTGAATTGGTTGTTCAACACCTTAAAGATTCGTCACCAGGTATAGACGGAATTCCATACTCATTTATTTCTAACGCAGGATCAAAATCTAAGCAAATTTTTCTAGACTTAATCAATGTCATATTTATTACGGGAATAGTCCCTAATGATTGGAAAATGCAAATTATTATCCCCATCTTAAAACCAGACAAAAATCCTAGTGATGGTAATAGTTACCGCCCTATAGCACTATCATCAACTTTGTGCAAAATAATGGAGCATTTAATTAAAAACCGTCTAGAATGGTTTGTTGAAAATAAAGGTCTCTTGGCCAAAACACAATTTGGATTTCGAAAGGGACTGAGCACGCTTGATAGCTTGTCTGTTTTTACCTCTGATATACGTTCGGCTTTTTCCAGAGAAGAATCGGTTGGTGCTGTTTTTCTAGATGTATCATCAGCCTATGATAACGTTGTCCTCCCTTTACTCAAAGAAAAGATGTTTCTTTTGGATATTCCCCATAGAATTACTCGCATTATTTTTAATTTACTTTCAGTTAGGTCAATATGTATAAGAGTTCAAGGAAAACTGCTCCCTCCTAGACAGATATGGCGAGGCCTCCCTCAAGGTTCTGTTTTAAGTCCTATTTTATTTAACATATACACCCATAATCTCGAACATTCTGTTAACTCCTTTTGTAAAGTCTTACAATATGCTGACGATCTAACTCTTTATTACTCTTCTAAGAACTTTACAGAATTGAGTTATCGTCTTAACTCTGCATTGTTCTACTTAAATAAATGGCTTACTAATAACGGTCTCTCCTTATCACCTACAAAGAGTAGAGTAGTAATATTCTCTAGAAAAAGATTTTGTCCCAATATTTCAATCTCAGTACAAAATCAAATAATTCCGACATGTGATAATGTTAAATTTCTAGGTGTTTTTCTGGATTCTAAGATGACAGGTATTCCTCATTTAACGTTCATTGCCCAAAAATGCGAAAAGAATGTAAATATCCTTCGTTCACTGACAGGTGTTTGGTGGGGATCTCATCCATATTGTTTAAAACTTTTATATAACGCTCTAATCCGTAGTCATTTTGACTACGGTACATTTCTTTTGGAACCTTGTAATAAACAAGCTCTTAACCTTTTCTGATAAAATCCAACTCAAGTGCTTAAGAATTATTTTAGGGGCCATGAAATCATCTCCATCAAATGCTCTACAAGTTGAATGTGGCGAACCTCCTCTTTACCTACGTAGACAGTATCTTGCCGATCGCTTTATATATCGAATATTTCAGATATCTTCACACCCACTGCTTTCTAAACTGCATTCTTTAAACTCTGGTTTGAAGAATAACAACTACTGGACTCATAAAGACGTTCCATGTATTCTTAAAAGCTACCAAAAGATACTTACCTTCAAATTTCCCATATTTCAAAGTATGTTTAATCCTCTATTCGTACATCCATTTGAAGCTTTATGTTATCACCCTCCAGTTATATTAGATTTTGGTGTGACTAAAAATTCCCCTGTAGCCCATGAAAAATTTCTAAGTATATTACGTGAAAAATGGGAAGGCTGGTTGACCCTTTTTACTGATGCATCCAAACTCTCCGAGAATAGTTATGTAGGTTCAGCTGTCTGGATACCAAAATATAAAATTATATTAAATTTTAAAAATTCAAATGTTACTTCAATTTTCACTGGTGAAGCGGTTGCTATTTTAGAAGCAATTTTATTTATAGAAGCACATAAAATTAACAAATGTATTGTTTTTACTGACTCATATACTTCATTACAAAGCATTTCATCTAACCCGTTTCGAAGTAAATCGAAATTCCCAATTATTTTTGAAATAAAAGGTGCACTGTATAGGTGTTTTTGTCAAGGTCTTAACTTGAAACTTGCTTGGCTGCCAAGTCATAGTGGCATACGTGACAACGAATTTGTTGATTCCTTAGCAAAGCAAGCATCTACTTCTGGTACCCTCATGCATCATATAACATATACTCATGACCTTATTTCTTTTGCGAAAATCCATCAGATGGCAGATTGGAACTCTCTTTGGAAAAAAACTCAGAAGTCTATCGGTAAATATTATGCAGAACTCCAACCTGACATCCCCTCCAAACCATGGTTTTTTAAATTTAGAAATGGTTCCAAACATAGCACATCTGTCATATGTAGAATTAGATTGGGACACACTTGTACACCTGTATTTTTAGCAAAACTTAGGATTAAAGATAGCTCAATTTGTGAGTGTGGATTAGACGAAGGTACGATCGATCATAAATTTTTTAACTGCCCTAACCTCTCCGTTTCATTATACGATTATCTTCCTAATAACATTCCTCGTCCTGTAAATCTTAAGTCTTTGTTAAATTTAGTTTTCACTACTTTTGTTCAAACTTTATTAGATTTCATATCCATTAATAACATTAAACTATAGTACCTTTGTCACTTACCTATATCCATATTATTATACTAGCTGTGCCCGCGGCGTAGCTCGCGTATATAGGTTTTACTTAAAGAATTTGACGTTTAGGTAAGAGAATATTAAAAGATTTATATCATTACTGTATGAATAAGTGGCACCAAAATAAATCGTTATGCTCAAAGTTCTGAGTCGTTTGTGATAGAACTTCTGTGTAAACGACGTTAGAAGTAGACTTAGCCGGGGTGTACAGAAAAATGTTACGGGAGCTACTAACGCGGGAAAAAGCAACATAGAGTTGGCCATGTGCAAAACAGTCAGTACTGAGGTCTACTCCTGCAACGCGTAAAGTTTGACCTTGCGCTTTATTTACGGTCATCGGTCATCGCATAACACACGCTGACTGGGAATGGGAAGTGGGAACAGAACACGCTTAGAACTGAAAGGAAAGTTATTTGATATAAGGTGGATTCTTGGTATAAAACAACATCATGACATATTGTTTTTGATGCAATTTTGCTACGTTTAGCTTGGGCGTACGTATCTTTTTTCTGATATCTGTTTTTGATGATGTTTGTGCTGTTAGCTTACACATTACACGGCTCTTTCAGCTTGAATGGACTCGTTAACGTACAACGCCATCTATTACGTTCTTCGTGGAAGACATCCTTTTTTAATTTAAGGAAAACATATTTTTTGTTTACTGTGTTTAAAGTATAAATATATTATAATAAAACGTTTTTTTATAAAAAGGAATCATTTTATTACTATTTCTGAGGTTTTATGGCGCCTTTAAACAAATCGAACCTACATTTCAAAATAATAATCAAAACTTTCGATAGAATTAACCAATTTTAATAA
The DNA here is from genome assembly GCA_963668995.1 of Parnassius mnemosyne. Lineage (NCBI taxonomy): Eukaryota > Metazoa > Arthropoda > Insecta > Lepidoptera > Papilionidae > Parnassius > Parnassius mnemosyne. The sequence goes on along the minus strand of CAVLGL010000057.1, from coordinate 29,853,011 downwards.
ATAAAGTTAATCTTTGAACTGGATGATACGCTTTATGATTTTCTAAACAATTTCTTTGAAAAAAAGATGTTTACGTGAGACGTGATGCGTTCATAAACAAACAGACAGACAGACAATTCTAAAAATTATAAAAATGTACTTATTTAATGAGTTTCAGTCTCCATAATGATTTTAGTCACAAATTAATATACTATACAATGTACAGAATCAGACACAGCATGTGATTACCGCATGTATAGAGATATAAGGATAGATGGCGCTGTTAAAATCAATTCTAAAAATAAAAGAGATTAATTGACGCGATTGATACAATAAAAAAACTTAAAAGAACTTATAAATCAGGCCTACATCGTAAGTAAGAAAGAAAGTTTGATCCTCGCCGAAACCAATGAAATTGTTAATAGCTCTTTTAAAATTTGATTTACCATGTAGAGTACTCGGCGGTAAAGAATAAATGATATTGTCAATACACAGTAGGGCAGCGAGTAATTTAAAGATTAACAGCAAATATGAAAAGTCATTTACAGAAAAAAAACCACAACCTGCCTTCTTGCATGACATTTGTGCAAAACCACCATCTATCGATGAAATGGGTTAACTATTGTACTTTAGATTTACATAATAAGGTTAATATATTTTTTAATATATTTATTACGTTCTTTATGCAATACTTTTGTTTAAGTACTGCGTTTTAGATATAATTTCATCATTATAGAACATTATTTTACATCATTTAATTATGTTATGATTTATAATATGATATTAGTTTAAAATGTACTTGATGACTCAACAAACGCCACCATTGAACAAATTCGTACCTATACTTTGTAGCCATACTTCAGAATATTTATCATAACTTTTGATGGAATGAACCGATTTTAATGAAATAAAGATTAAATGTAACCCGAAGGTACACTTTAGAATTTCCTTAACGATTCTTATGATATAAATTAGTACTTTAAACGTGATACGTTAACAAACAAACAGACAGACAGACAGACAGACAGACAGACAGAAAATTCTAAAAATGGTAGAAATGTATTTAATTACTTATTTTTAGTACCCCTCAATCACTTTTATTACAAAAATATAAAATGTACAGACATCTGCTATTTACAGTTTTATTATATGTATAGATTAGCAATAATTTTGTAAAAATATTATAATGTTAATTCATTCGAAAATAACTACATAGGTAAGTAAGTTCGTAACATAAAGTTAAACGGAAACTAGTAAATACACTGTGTGACTCTCATGAAATACTTGACGCTGGCAGAATCCATTGGAAGTTGCCAAACTAAGAAAAAAAAAATAGTGTTATCAGAATTTCGGATGACTAAAACATCTAGGAAAGCTAAAGAATTGTTTGCCTTTAACTCCATTGTGAATTGTATTCTAGAGTTTATGGAATTAAGGTAGTCTAAAAATGCAATTACTTTGTCAGATGGTAAAATTGTGAAAGTATCGTCTACGTACCGCTTGTAGAATCTTGGATTTACAGGAGCAGTAAGAAGGGCTTTCTCCTCGAAGTCCTCCATGAATATGTCGGCGACTAAGGGAGATACAGGCGAGCCCATCGCCACACCATCTAATTGCTTGTAGAATTCTTCCTTCCACAATAGAAAGCCAGATGTGAGGCAGTGTTTGAGTAATACTGCATATTCTGTAGGCATGTTGTTGTCTTCTAGCTTCCTAGTTACAATTGAGATGCAGTCTTCAATTGGTAAGCATGTTTGACTTTGTGTTTTGTCTCTGCCCTTCCTTTATTAGCCCTGGTTTTATAGGGCGGCAAAGCTTAAGGTCCATCTTACATTCACGTATCACGTACGTATAATAACTCTAATTAATCAATTTTTGCTTAATAAAAATTTTAAACTTTTCGAAAGGTCCTGCATATGTAGTTCCTTGGCAGAAAGGCAAATCCCTAGTGTGAATTATTCTAATGTAGACACTTTTTAGGTAGCCTTTCTTCTCAGAGGTACTTCATTTGTACTGCATTCACTGCTTCACATCGCAACACATCGCTTGTACTGCGCACTATTTAGTAAAATGTTTGAAAAAATAATTTTAGATCAGATGTTAAGTTTCTTTAATATTAATGAATTGCTACATAAAAATCAATTCGGTTTTACAAGGGGTCGCTCGACAACTGACGCTGGAGTTGAGCTTATTAAACATATTTTTTGTGCATGGAAGAATTCAGAGGATGCTTTGGGTATATTTTGTGACGTTTCCAAGGCCTTCGACTGCGTTCACCAAGAGACATTAATCAGGAAGTTACATTACTAAGGTGTCAAGAACACAGCGCTTAAACTTATTATTTCATATTTTAAGTAATAGAATGCAGAAAGTTGTTATCAATGGTAAAAATTCTTCTGGGTCACCTGTACTAATGGGTGTCCCTCAGGGCTCCATTCTCGGCCATTCCTATTTCTAGTGTTTATTAATGACCTACCTCCTCTTGTAGGGGGGGATAATCATGCCATAGTATTATTTGTTGATGATATTTCCTTGATTTTTAAACCTAAACGTCAATCATTTAAATGCGACGAAGTGAATAATGCTGTATCTAAATTAGTGCATTGGTTAAACGTTAATAATCTACATTTAAACGGAAATAAAACTAAATGTATTAAATTTACAACAACGAACGTTAAAAATCTGAGTCCCAATGTGTTTTTAAATGGGGAAGAACTGAGCTCTGTTGAATGAAATGAAAGCTTCAGTGGGGCCTCCATATGTCCAAACTATCAAGCAGACTAAGTTCTGCTGCCTATGTTGTAAAAAAGATTAGAGGTCTCACTAGTGTCGAGACAGCTAGATTAGTTTATTTCAGTTATTTCCATAGCATAATGTCTTATGAGATTTTGCTATGGGGAATTGCGGCTGATTCAGAAACTATTTTTGTTTTACAGAAGAGGACCATTAGAGCTATTTACAGCCTAAAACCGAAAGAGTCTCTTAGAGATAAATTTAAAGAAATAAATATATTAACTTTGGCCTCTCAGTATATTTACGAAAATTTAATGTATGTTCACAAAAACAAAGGTAGTTTTAGTAAAATAGTGGTATACATTCTGTAAACACTAGGAACAAACACAAGCTAGTGATACCAGTTTCTCGACTCCACAGAGTCAGTTCATTCTTGGGGCAATGTATATGATATTACAACAATTTCCCGGAAAGTGTACAGGCTCTCTCTATTACCAAGTTTAAATGTTTTGTTAAGTTGAAACTGTATAAAAAGGGTTATTATAGTATAAATGAATACGTGGTTGATAATAACCCCTGGGAAGAGGTGGTCGCTTCCAAGCTGTTTCTAAAATCAATTTTGTACTTATATAGTTTGTACAACCATTAATGTAAAATATGCTTTTAAAAAAAGTCCCGCTGGGTTTCTTGCTGGTTCTTCCCAGGACAGAGATTTTTTTCGAACCAGTGGTAAAGTATAAAATGACTTTCAATAAGAATTACACATGTGATCTATATTGAATAAAAATTATTCTATTTTATTCTATTCTACTGAGTAAAATGACGCAAATATGAGTCTCTGGGAGACGAATACATACTTGTAATTATACCATTTGCTGTAGAGACTTTCATTACGTGGCATTCACGTGCGATGAAGTCCTTAAAGAAATTATATATCCGCGACTCGTACTCGCTGGTGGTGACAGGAGGACTGGTTCTTTTCTCGCTCAAAAGCTAATTATCTATTCAGCTAGTACAAGCTATCATTCTTGGAACTATACAATGAGAAGTTAGGCTGTATGATAATTTTAATTTATTAATGTTAGTTTTTGGAACGAAGTTCCTTATCGGACGGTACAAATTTGGCGGATGGGGGCTAGGCGAGTAAAAGTGTAAGATTTTTCCGTTACGACCCCTTCTGACGTAGTGTATACGGCCTTGGCAGCTATAAAGAAGCCAGATGGTATAATATCCATTTCCCTCGCACTTTTCTTATCTTGCCATGAAAGAAATATTATTTTAAATGACGCTTCATTTTAATAGACTCTAGTAATTAATTTATTTGTATTTGTTAATTACGTTTATCAATAATAATATACTACGAAAGGAACTTCGTTCCAACCGAGTGTTCCACGTCATACGCATGTTTTTTTTTTATAATTACAACCATATGAAAAATTGTGAAACCTAAACATCTAATCCTATAACCGAGGATATTTTGGCGTAGAAACCACGCTTGACGGATTAATTTGCAATATAATATCAGACACAACTCAAGTTGAATCATGCGTACACAAAATGAAGCCATTTGTACTTGAAAAAGTTTCTTGTCTATTGACATGCTAATAAGTACACGATTTTTTTAATATCAAGTACACATTATAACGTTAAAATTTAGTTAAAAATAAAAAAATTGCAACGAAATTCTAAATAATAAAGTAAACCTGTGCTTTGCTGTGGAAGCAAGGCAGACATAGCAAACACTATGTGCCGGCGAGAATGTTCCACTGGAAGTTAACAAACAAAAACAGTAGGATATTCTGTTGGTACGGAGTATGCAGTTTTTTTTTATAGGATAAGGGTGACAAACGAGCACACAGTCCACCTGATGGTAAGTGGTTGCTGTGGTCCATAGACATCTACATTTATCCTCGATTACGAATCAAAATGCAGATGCGTTGTCACCCGTAAGGACTAAGATGGAATGCCTCTTATCAGTAAAAAGGGTCTCCAGTTCTCTACACTCACCATACGAAACACAGCTGCATCAAGCTGGTATTTTACGCTGGTATTCTGTGAGAGCGTGGTCCTTCCCCGGTTGAGCCGACCCATTCGTGCTACAACTATACCAGAAATATAGCTGCAGCATGGCTCTACCACGTACGAAGATGTAGATGGATTTATTTCAGAATTTGCATAGTGACCATTGTCAGACCCGCCTTCTTGCTGTTTGGACGAAGGAATTTAGTTACTGGTTTCACGTTTTACTATCAAATAATCTCTGCACATTTCTTGACGGGGAAACTAAAGCATAGCCATAGGAATCTCTAGCGATCTGTCAATTTCATGAGTGGCCTTGTGGTTGCGGCGTCGACGAGTTTGAGTTCCACGGACTTTCAAATAACAAAAGTGCTGGTAGGTTGCCCCGTCACGGTACTCTGAACTATGTTTAATGTTTTTTTTTATTTATTCTTAGAAAGGGTGTTACATTATTTACATTTTAAATTTTGCCAAACTGTAAGTCAGTTTGTCAGCAAAGATATTCGAAAGACTTTTGTCTCTATATATGTTCTCTCGGTTTTAAAGCCTGGAATATTTAGAGACGATCGCAGGAGGTCTCCTGGACATCTCATCCAGTCGGACCCGACGGTATGACCATGGTCCATTGAGAATGAGAAAAAGCCCTAGTGTCCCACACGCAAAATACGCGCTTAGACCTGATGTGACGGACACTAGCCCAGTTCAATCAATCGATCGAAGCCCCAAGTGTGGGATGCTACGAGCGTATACACTTTGGCAACCTCCTATCTCAGGGTACCTCCTGGTACCTCAATTATAGCCGCGGCGGCATCAGTGGCGGCTGAACTGAGTAAGTGACGCAAGTATGAGTCTCTGATTTAGACTACATATTTGTGCAATTTACTGTAGAAACTATCGGTCCGTCGGGTCCATGTGCGATGTAATTCCTAAGGGAACTGTACCCACAACTTGTCATTGCTTCTAGTGATAAGAGATCTGGTTCTTTTCTCGCTGAAAAGACAAAGTGTAGCCATATCAAAGTATACATTCAGCGAGGAAACGTTTTTAGTTTTTGTTTTTTTACAATGATAATAAATCTCAAGTTATTCTACGAGTAGAAATGTGAATAATATAAGGTTATTGCACAAAGAATGATAAAATGACCGATCTTGGTATTGTTCCATGCTTAATTACGGATAGCTCTTGGAGATTTCTTTCGTAAAATAACGAAACCGGCAGGCACAGCATCATCTAAGCAACAGCAACGTCGAAGATGCGAAATATCTGAAAATGCGATCGTTATAAGGGCTCCCTGCAACGCGACAGGGTCATGCACAGCAGTGGACTTATTTATTATCATTAACCAGAATATGTGAAAGCAATACAGGTCAATAAAAAAAAATGCGGTAAGTTTGAAGAGCAGTGTGTTTGTGTGTATTCGGGATTTACGCAAAAAAACTACTTGACTGCTTTTTTTATATTTTTATTTGTTTATAGTGGCCACAAATATGCAGTTTTATTATAGTTTTCCTTCCAGGATTTACTGCCTTCTTTGAAACATAATATTAGCTTGACCTGTATTATATATGAAGGAATATAATCGACTTTTCTAATTCGGTTTTTACTCACTTCCAGGCGTCTGAAAAATATGATATTTTGTGAGCGTATTAAGAACGGAGGATGTATAAGAACCGAAGAGTACAATCATTTTATGACTGTTACAGAAAATAGGATCATCACAGCTCGAAATCAATACGTGTTGTTTAAGTATTTTTGAAGTTATACTTCTTTTGGTGCGTTTGAGAAAAATGATGAGTGATTTTTTCTATGCGCGTGCACACCGACACCTAAAATTGACACCATGAACACAGTATAAACATGAAGTTGTTACGATGCGCGCGAACACCGAAACCTAAAAGCGACAACTTCATTTGGTAATTGTCTGTCAACTGTCAAGTTTTCGTAAGAATTGATAACTTTATTTAAGGTAGTTATTTAAATATATATGAATCTATTACACGTGTTTTATTTTAATTATTTTTGCTTTTTTACGCTAAAGAAGTATAACTTCTTACGTGCGTACATAAGGACACATGTTTTTTTTAACTTCTATAGTTAAATGTAATAAGTTGTTTATCAATCTTTCTACACGCTTTATACTAGCTCGACATGTATGCAGGTATACATATATATCTTATACATGTATGCATTAATGTAATGGAATTTAGTTATTCAGTATCCAACCAGTTACAAATGTCCGAATTATCTGAAATGTTGTAGACGTTTACAAGTTTTACAAGTTACAAGTTTCCTGCACTACCAAGCATGTGCAGCAACTTGTGCAACAGTGGTACTGACGGGAATCGAATGGAGTAGGGAGCGGTGCCTACACATCTTTGCATTTTGACTTTTAGATGGGGATATATGTAGCTGTTTAAGAGGTGATGTTCAGTGAATGCTGTGGCTGCGTTCACTGAAAGAGAATGAAAATGTGATAAGAGAATGAGGACGATGTAGGAGTAATCAAATAGACGATATTTTTTTTGCTTAAAAACCTCCGTGCTCGCCCCTTTTTAACCGTGCGTCCCTAGGCACGTGCCTAGTTTGCCTTTAGGATAATCCCTACTATCAAGTGGACTGTGCGTTCGTTTGTCACCCAAATTGCATAAAAGTATGAAAAATATACTAACTTATAAGATAACTGTACGGATTCAGCAGATGTAATTAAAGTTTTAAAAATATATATTTATAACTATTAAACTGATGTTAAAGTATTCTAAATTTAATTTACTAACCGTTAGGTAAGCATTTAACCAGACACCGTGATGCTGTGCAAACAAAATAAACATAGCCTACAGGCTAGCGGGTGCGTCATGGAAGCAAGAAAATGCAACCACGGATACCTCAATATATTTCTTAAAACTTCTTTAAAGCCATCGTTTTCAAGTTCACAAATATTAAACCTCAAATTATTATAAACAAATTAATCATTATTTTCGAACAACCAGTTTGAAATACAAGGTCGCACTCTCATCAGTAATGCACAGATCGTAAATTAGATTTATTTCAACTGATTCTGCGTAATGAATAAAATTATTTATTATTTATTATTTTTTTAAAAAACGTTACCCCCACACTAGGATTTTTCCTGTGTCGTGGAGGCAGTTTACAAACATAAATTGCACAAGGACAAACATCCAGACCCGGAACAATTATTTGTAGGCCATACACAAATACTTGTTCCGTGCGGGATTCGAACCCGCGGCCCCCAGCGCAACAACTGATTGCTAAGCCACTGCGCCACGGAGCCGTCAAAATCAAAATCATTCAATTCAAATCAGCTAACAGATTCAAAATCAGCTACGAATAAATAGATATCTTTAGTAAGGTATAAAATTGAATACGTCTTGTAGCATTCGTAAGTCCATGACGTACGTAGTTAATCCGTTTAGCGCGGGAGCAGTGCGCGCATCGGACGACGGAAAGGCGACTCGACGGCCGCACTCACTCGGTCTATCCGCGAATCGGCACACGCCGGCACTTGATATTGACTATACTTTAATTTGTTGACTCGACTATAGAAATGGTAGACGAAATCATGAACGGGTAAGATGTCGGGCAACGGTCAAAATGAGCAAGAGAGTGGGAAGGACGATGGCGGTGAGGCTGGTCGCGATATGTATCGGCCGAAGAGTGTTAGTATAGTTGTGCGTGTCCTGACCGTGATGGCCTACCTACTGTCCGTGTCGATGGCGGCTATTCTGCTTTCTGTGTATTACATATGGGTGTGGAAGTCACCCGAACTGCCGCCAATCGGTGAAGCCATGCTTAGTGCCCGTCGCGGAGAGCAACATGACTATCAACAACACTATAGCAAAGACAGACTACCTTTTGATTATTTGGGTATGTTGTACACATATAAGTTTACTGCAATAATTTTATTCCATTTCAGTTGAATTTATTGGATATTTATTGTGTTACAATAAAGATCATAAAGTTAAAATATTAGGCAATTCTGAAAAATCATTATACTGATCGTAACTAATTTCTATTTACTACATTAAAGTAACGCATATTTATAAAATCACATATATTACATACATATCTAACATATTTCTTACTTACAATTCTCATAAACAGCTTAAAAGATTTAATTATAAAAAATAATTTTAATATGAATAATAAAATGAAATTTATACATATAATAAATTAAAAAATATTTAAAATGTAAGCATTATTTAAGCTTATTTAATTTTTTTAGAAATACCTAACCGAAAGTAAAAAAAAAAAATAACTATAACATCTTAAATAAAAGATTCTACACAAGAGGTTCTAAGAGGTTCTACACAGCCAATTGCTGGACATCCCCCAAGTTGTAATAAAAATAACGTACATACCTATGTAAAATTCGTTCAACTGCTGGGCACTGGTATTCTCTCATTTCAAAGAGAAATTGGAGCAGACACAGACAAGAATCCAAAGCGCTCCACCAATATTTATTGCAAGACTTCAAATTTGACTGTTTTGTGGGTTCGTTAAGATGTTTGAAAATTGAATTGAAATTATTATTTTTAATATTCCGCATTTAAATTTGCTAATAACAATTTCATTAGTGCCGACGGGGATCGCATTGAATGTTTTTTTCATTCGCGTTCTATGAATTCAAAGGTAACCGCCCACCCCAGGCTGAGGTACCATGACCAGTTAAATTATTAATTACGTTGAACAGCCTAATTCACAACAGTAATATCAGACACCACAAAGATAGATAGGCATAGATGTCTTGCATTTTAGTGCTTCATGCCAAAACTAGCAAAACGTAATATTTATGCGTACAGACGAACGGAAGTGACTCTGAAATATAGCACAGAGATAGTCATTATAGCCGAATTGTAAACGAATAGTAAATAAAGTTGAAATTTGAATTTAGAGATCTATTTCAGGAGTTAATTTAGTGTGATAGGAGGAGGTTTACAATTCGACCGTATGTTTTATACTATAATACGTGATATCTTCGACGTTAATATATTTAATAGATATTATTTATTAATTAGGTTATACTTCAGCGGAGAGAGATAGAAATTTAGCGAAAAAATTCCATCCCTTAGGGTAAATAGGTGTAATAAAATAAACAGGTGATGAAGATTTTAATGTTTTAGACGACATTGAGATTGTGATCTTCCTAAACCACTTAAAAGGTAAAAAATTTACCTTTAATAAAAAGTAAAGGCTGACTTGAAAGAAGTAAAAGGATTAATTACAAATTCTGAAGTCGGGGCTTCAATTCGTCTATACACTATGTCTTAGTTTTAGTATCGACTTCAGAATGTTTTTTTTTATAGGATAAGAGTGACAAGCGAGCACACAGTCCACCTGATGGTAAGTGGTTGCTGTGGCCTATATCTACATCTATCCTCGTTTGCGAATCAAAATGCAGATGGGTTGTCAGCCGTGAGGACTAAGATAGATTGCCTCTTTTCCAGTAAAAAGGGTCTCCGGTTATCTACACTGCAGCATTAAGTTGCCTATGTTACGCTGGATTTCTGTGAGAGCATGGCCCTTCCCGGTCGAGCCGACCCATTCGTGTTACAACTATACAATTAATAAAGCTGCAGCATGGCTCTACCACGTATAGTATATGTAAAACTATTTTTTTAAAGGAATAAGAGTGACAAACAAGTAAACAGTCCACTCGATTACAAATGGATGCTATGGCCCATAGACACCCACATCTATCATCGATTAAGAATCAACATTAAGATGCTTGTCACCCCTGAGGATAGAATACCTCCTTACCAGTAAAAAAAGGTATCAGGGTCTCTGCACTCACCATACAAAAACAGCAGCTATTTTATGGTGGTATTCTGTGAGTAGTTCTTGGAAGTGGGCTTTTACATTTTATTAAAAAAAAAATTTCTACCTACGTCTCGCTGTTACCGTGTAGTGGCGGTGTAAGAATATGCACTACTTTGTATCATACCAGAAGTGGCAGAGGGGAAACAATACAGGAGATGGGAAGCAGCGTCTTACTTAAAACGACTAAAAATAAAAAACTGCGGTAGCTATCCCGCTTGCCAAGCGTGTTAACTATAACGAATATCCCCCTATGAGGCAATCTATGGGGGAAGCCTATGTCCAGCACTGGACTTAGGCTGTAACGGTATCAGTTAGCCAGGCAACAACTTCTTACCTGTTTCCACAGCTATGCAGTATGGCATACAGTATTGTGTTTGCAATACTGCGTAGCTTTCGAAAACTCTAACAAGCGCATGTTTTTTTTAATATATTTGTAATTTAATGGATTTTAACTAAAAAAACTTTCCAAATTTCCTACTAGGAATATGTTTTGTATTGTTGGCGTTTTACAGAGCACATGAAAAAACATCCAGATACGAAAATAAATTATATTTTTTTTTTTATGTATTCCGCCACTTTCCTTTGAATGATTGATATAAAATTGTGTTTATGTCATCAAATTTAATAATATTACATTACGTGTGTACCTTTAATTATTTTATGAACAGGCATTAAGTAAATGAGCATCGCAATTATATATTGTTTTAATTAGATCGCGGGACAAAGCGCTAACAGTCATAATATCGAATGGCTAACTGAAATTAGCAAATTGATTAAAATAAATGGTGTGTCTATATCGAAAACTACATCGTTTTGTACCGTTTAAACTTCTAGCTTAAATTACCATTAATTTAAGCTTGACCATTCAAGTCAAAGAATTTCAAGCTTGTGAATTAAATTTTGCAAATGTTTAACTATTTCTCTGCCTCCTCCCGTCATTTATACAATTATCATAGATACATAAATAGAATAGTATATTTCATTACGAATGCGGAAGCCTGTCATTGCAAAGAGTTCCGACAAATGTCTACCCGAGCCGAGGCGCAGCCGAAGGTGAGGGTTGACAGTCGGAACAAGTTGCAAAGACGGTTCCGCACATGTACTGAACAACTATTTTTAATACAGTTGCGAAAAATGAAGCAATTTAATAAAGAAAATTTTTGGAAAATGGCGCCAACCGTAAAAGAATATAAGTAAAGATTTTTTTTTCTTCACGCATTCTGGGTAGGCAAAGGGAACTATGCCCATACAGCCAAGTCTTCAGTAGATTTTTTTTATTGATATGAAATGAAAATTGAATTTAATGAGATGAAATTAAATGAAACCTAACCTAACTCATTGATTCAAATCATTAAATCTGATATTGAAACAAATTAGTAGCTTCTTTTTAGAAATGTTTGCGTGAATCATAAAAACTTCTATGAATTTTTTTTAGTAAAAACTTCTTGGTTGGTTTTTTTCTTTTTAATAGACATTATTTTGACAGTTGGGAAAGAGAACGCACGAGTTCGGAAAAGCTAAAGAAAAAGCACGAGTATGCAATAGCCCACATTCCGAACCATGGATTACTGCATATATCCCGAATGCTATACGACCCTACAATACGCCACTTTTTGAGCAACTGTATTAAAAACTTATTTAATGTAAGTACACAAAGAATTTGGTACAAAGGCTAACTTAATGCCGAAAAGGCATACTCTGCCAGCTAACCTTTGGTAATGTGGTGGAGCTATGGGTAGAGCAGCATCAGAAAAAACTAGCTTATTTACACATATTATTTAAAACACATTATAATATAATATTAATATTATACATTTTTATTTACGTGTTACTGTTGTATAAAACTTATTCCTTTTTCCTTTTCTAAGAAAAACATTACAGTACATTTCTGACTACAATAAAGACATATTATCTTTACGTGGTAGCGTCACGCTGCAGTATAATATGGCTGCATTACGTTTTGACTTTGAGAGAACCACGGTCGCACACTATAACAGTAATATATCAGCATAATACTTCTGTGTTTTGCTACAAGAAGCGGAAATACATTAAACGGGTAACGAAACATTCCATCTTAATTTCTAATTGGTTCAACTTACAACGCATCTCCATCTGCATTTTGATTCTTAATCGGAGATACATAGGTATAGGTGTCTAATATGCACAGCAATCACTTACCACCAGGTAAACTGTGTGTACGTTTGTCACCCATATCTCTTTATAGTAATGATATTAATAGTAGTAATTGCTGCCGTTAGTCACGCTAAAATTCAAAAACGGCTCGACCGATTTAGATGATTTTTTTTATGTGTGTGTTTGCATAGGTCCCTGGATAGTTTAGATTTACAATTGGACTCGGTAGGTGGCGCTGTTGTTGAGATCCAGAAATTAACCGTGCGAAATCGAGACGAATCTCTAGTATCTACTAAAAAGACAAGTATAACAAACACGTGATATCAGAATCAAGATGGAAGTATGTTCCTAATATTTTTGAAGTGAAAACTTTTGAAGTGAAAACTTCTTTAGAATCGTGGTGATTTGAAACTCGATGAAACGAAAAAGCGGCATTAAAAAGAGACAAATATATACATACATCTATAGAATTTAGCCTGCGTGAGAATGAGATAGAATACGCCGTATAAAGTGGTCCCTATTATCTCGGTCTCAATAAATTAATGATAAAAAATTAATAAATAATTTATTTTTATTAATAAAAATTTATAAGGTTTCATTTCTACCGTATGTGAACTGCTCACATATTTTTTATTTATATATATAAATGGTTCGTAAAAAAACCTCCTAGGAATAACCAGCAACAAACCCAGCGGGCATTTTTGTTCATTGTAACCTTATGTATACCTACAATACAAAGCACAGGTTGTTTAATTACTTACAAAACTTATTTAAGAAATAGCTTACTTCATTTCCGGGGCTAGTTCCGTGGTCTATTAGCCCCTTAGCCGACGAGCACGCGGATGTTTAAGGATGTAAAGAAGGCGTGAGAGGTGTCTCAGAATCACGCTAATTAGAAGTCTGTAGTCTCTGCCTACACCTCTAGGCGACAGGCGTGAGTGTTTATGATATATTATGTTATATTTATTGAAAAGAAGTTAAACATATTTTCTAGGACTTTGTTGTAAAAGCGTATTATATTATATTGCTTGCCCATCATCTGGTATCATGGCTTGTATTTATTCCCAATGTTTACAGAATGTTGAACACTTTTTTTTTATTAAAACAGTTTTTATTTTTGGTAACATACCTACATAAACTTTTCGTGAATATACTGAGAAGCTAGTTAATACATTTATTTCTTAAAATATAACGATGAGTCTCTTTTGATTTTAGGTTTTAAAACTAGACCTAGTTTCTAAATTAATCTCATTTCCTAGAAAAATCCCATAAGACATTATCTTATGAAATTAACTGCATATGCAATAGTCTGTCTCAACACTAGTGAGACTTCTAATCTTTTTTACAGCATCAGCTGCACAGCGTGGTCTACTTGCCTGAAGTTTTTCGGCGAGGGTGATACCAACAAAAACTGTAGATTCTACGAGATTCAATTCTCGTAGAATTAACTTAAATTTAATAAATAAATTTATATTACTAAAATTAAATTAAACACGTAGAAAAAAGTTTTTTAACATTTTTTAACAAACTTCAGGCGCATCAAAACGGTATTATAAATATACCGTTTTGATGTAAATTATTAACGTTAAACCAATTTGGTTATACCATTATTCACTTCGTCGTATTTTAACGATATGCTTCACAGATAGTAAAAAATTTGCTCTCTTGCCTTTCTTAAATCGGACACAACAATTTGTGTGCTTTGTACCAGTAATGGTACTAGAGACATAGAGATGGAATAAACCCAAACGGACCTTTTGGCAGAAAAGAAACAATTTTCCACTAAGATGTGTTTGATATTTTACAAAAGCAACTTTACATGTTTTACAAAATAATGAGTGAAAATCTTCGCAAACATGCATTGGGGCAACGAGCCAGACTATTTCTTTCTCTAAAAATGCCCTCAGAATAGAGAGGAAGCCTCTTTATTTGTTTTATGCAAACGAGCATGCGGCTCACCTGATGGTGACTACCGCCGCCCATGAACAACACCAATACTAGGGGAATTGCAGATGCGTTGCCGACCGTTTAAAAAGAAGTAGGCTCTTTTCTTGAAATTGCCTAAGTCGTATCGATTCGGAAAAATCGCTGGTAGTAATAGATTCCACAAGGAAGTTGTGCGAGGAAGAAAACTTCTTCTAAATCGCACAGTGGTGGACCGCCAATCATCTAGATGGTACGGATGGTATCGCGAGTTATGTCGCGATGTGCGATAGTGAAATTGAGCGGCTGGAATTAGTCCGAACAATTCCTCAGAGCACTTCCCGTGGTAAATGCGAAAGAAAATGCAAAGAGATGCAATATCTCTACGCAGTGCAAGTGAGTCAAGCCGATCGGAAAGAACTCGGTCGTCGACGATTCGAACCGCTCTGCGCTGGATGCGGTCGAGTGGAAGGAGCTGGCACTGCGGAGCCCCTGCCCAGAGATGGGAACAGTATTCCTTGTGAGACCGAACCTGCGCCTTGTAAAGTTGCAAGCGGTGTGCCAGCATGAAATACTCCCGCTCTGCTGAGCACGCCAAGCTTTTTAGGGTACCAATTTGGCATTTTCTTCCAAGTGATCACAAAACTGCACGTCACTCGATATGTTGACACCGAGAATTCCGATACTGGCTGAGGCAACAAAGGGACAAAGTTTTTAGCGGTAAACGCACAAACTTGTGTCTTCTGGGATTAAACTGAACTAGATTTAGTCACCCCAGTCTGAGACTTTGTTCAACAAAGTCTCGACTTCAGACACAAGTTTGCACTCGGCGACGTTTTCCCGAGAAATATTGGCACGGTCGGTGTATAAAGCATCACTGTTATCAATGTTACCGGTTTGCAACATATCATTGATATGCAGAAGAAACAGCGTTGGTGATAGCACGCAGCCTTGTGGAACACCAGCGTTAATAGGCTTATAGTCGGAGCATGCACCGTCTACAACGACCTTGATGCTCCGATCTGCAAGGAAGCTGGTGATCCAATTGCGCAATTTCTCGGAAAGCCCATAGGAAGGGAGCTTCGAAAGAAGCGCTTCGTGCCAAACCCTATCGAAGGCCTTCGCTACGTCCGAACTAACGGCCTTTTGTCTCTTTTTAGTGACGATTTTTCGTTTCATAAATAAAAATATCATATTGACAGGCAAAATGTGTAGACTTATATTACAGTACAACAAATCCGTGATGTACTGTTCTACAAGGATACAGTAATAAATACAATAAATACTATCTATGTGAATTGTCCCGCACGCCAGTGTCCCTAGCAAATAAGCACGCCGGGCGAGCTCCGTTTGCATCATTCGTAAAAATGCTCTCGTTTTTGGATGTTTCGTCAAACCTTCGGCTTCAGTCAAATATTCCAATGATTTTGGCTGATGTCTAATCAGCAACCGAAGGTGCTTCTTTTCGCCGAATACAAAGCTCCGGTCGATCACTACTAATTATTGAATTAATTACGTAGACCACGGAAGGTTTCATGTTATCGTATTACTCGTGCTAGTTTCACAATTGTGTCGAACTGAGCTTTACTTTTTTATTATAAACATTTATATTAACTAAGTATACCAAAATATATGAATTAATTAGCTTTGTTAAGGTTCCGTAGTTAAGAAACAAGGAATCCTTATAGTTTCGCCATGTCCGTTCGTCCGCCCGTCTGCGGTTTTACTCAGAGATCCTAGTGCTACAAGGCTGTAATTTGGCATAGTTATAATATATTAATCACGCCTACAAAGTTGTGAAATAAAATCTTGAAAAACATTTTTATTTTGGGTACCTCCCATACAGTTAAAGGGGGATGATTTTTTCCTTGTTAGAGCCATGCTGCAGCTATATTAGTAATAAATAATAATAAATAAATAATAAATAATAAATAAATTTTATTTCGTTTTTAAAAAGTAAATGCCTTAAAAACTAGTAGATTGGAACCTCCATTTAAGCAAATAATGCCTGTGTAGTAGTAATTAGTAGTATAGTTGTAGCACGAATGGGTCGTCTCGACCGAAGGAGGACCACGCTCTCACAGAATACCAGCGTAAAATAACAGCTTAATACTGCTGTGTTTCGTATGATGAGTGTAGAGAACCGAAAACTCTTTTTATTGGAAAACAGATTCCATCTTAGCCCTCACGGGTGACAACGCATCTGCATTTTGATTCTTTTTGATTCAGCAACCAGTTACCATCAGGTGCTCGTTTGTCACCCTATCCTATAATTAAAAAAAAACTATTAAATAAATGTCTATGCACTTGAATTATCGTAATTAAGAAGTGGAAAATTATGGCGCGTAAAGACTTCTTTTCTCCTTTTAGACAATCCCAGGTTCAGATAAAAGACGCTCTGAATAAACACTAGAATAGAATAGAATAGAATAGAATGATTTTTATTCAATATGGATTATTACATAATACTTATTGAAAGTCATTATTTTATTTACCACTGGTTCGGAAAATACCTCTGTCCTGGGAAGAACCAGCAAGAAACCCAGCGGGACTTTTTTTTTAAACATAATTTCACTTAACAATAATTTTGTTTATACAATTTTAAATGAATTTTCATAGAACCAGCATGGTGGCGATCACCTTATTCCCAGGGGTTATTTTCATTCATGTATTCCTTGATATTATAATAACCCTTTTTGTACAGTTTTTCTTTAATAAAACTTTTAAACTTGTTTATTGACAAACTTTGAACATGTTCTGGGATTCTGTTGTAAAAGCGTATACATTGCCCCATAAATGAATTACTAATTCTGTGGAGTCTAGTAAGTGGCATTACAAGCTTATGTTTGTTCGTAGTGTTTAAGGTATGAACATCCTTATTCTTATTAAAGCTATTTATGTTTTTATGTACATACATTACATTTTCATAAATATATTTCGATGCCAAAGTTATATGTTTATTTCTTTAAATTTCTCTCTAAGGGACTCTTTACAATTTAGATTATAAATCGCCCGTACGGCTCTCTTTTGCAAAACAAATATAGCTTCAATATCAGTCGCATTACCCCATAGCAAAATTCCATAAGACATTACGCTATGAAAGTAACTGAAATACACTAACCTAGCTGTCTCAACATCTGTGAGACTTCTAATCTTTCTTACTGCATATGCTGCAGAACTGAGTCTGCTTGCTAATTTAGATATATGGGGGCCCCATTGAAGTTTCGCGTCAATAGTAATACCGAGAAAAACAGTGGTTGGTTTTCGAATGTTTTACATTAGGTATTGTAAATTTAATACATTTTGTCTTATTGCCGTTTAAGAGCAAATTGTTGGCGTTAAACCAATGTACTAGTTTCGATAGAGCATTATTTACATCGTCATATTTAATTGACTGCCGTTTCAGTTTGAAAATTAAGGAGGTATCGTCAGCAAATAATACTATATCGTGATTGTCCCCTACAAGATAAGGTAAACTATTTCCTTAACGGCGGAATACTTTTGCCTAATATTCGGCTATTTGGCCAGGAAGCCCGCAGAATATTCGGTATTCGGCGTGTGGCCGCATATACGAATACTATTCGTTGCAATAAGTCTATATATTATTATTTTACCCGTAATTTTGACCGCGTAGCACTGTTCAATTACCAAATATACATTTAAAACTCAGATTTTGTTATTATATCGAAAACTGCGATATGGGGAAATGTTCAGATTAAAATTAAAATGTTAATTTTACGAAAAATATATCTTATCGCCATCAACTATTACATTCATAGTTTTGTTATAAAATGGTGTTGAAGTAGAAAAAGAATCGATTTGTCATCAAAACTTTCAAAAATAGAAGATAAAGTGTGAAGACCTTGTTTGTATAAAATTCCAAAACAAAAATGTTATGCCCGAAACTTTTGTGTACCTTATATAGTTTATGATATAATCATTAAAATCCATTTTTTAATAAATCCTCCATGTTTTTCAGAACTATATTCTTAGATCACTCCTGGTATTGCTTTTTACCTTTTTGTGAAGGTTTACCATAGTCGGTTCAGTCATTCCGAAGATTAGCCCGGAAAGACAGGAAGCAATCAGAAATTTTTTAAAATGTTTTCTCATGTTTAATAGCATGCAAATAACCCCCTGAGCTTAATATTTTACAGACAGACACTTCAATTTCTTTTATATCATTATCATCATCATCATCATCATTGCAGCTCTTCACAAGTCCACCGCTGAACATAGACCTCCCCTAAGGAATGCTACAAAGCACGGTACTGAGCACGATCTAGTGGGGAGCTGCCCCACACTTCGCTTTCCAGTTCGAGGCTGCCACTCGAGAACCTTTCTTATTTATCTGTATAAATGAAATCACCTCGGTCTCTCTCTCTCTCTCTCTCTCTCTCTCTCTCTCTCTCTGTCTATCACAGTAACACTTTCTTACCATGCCGCAAAAGACGTATTCTCCTTACTGTGGTACAAACTAGAGATGTTACGGAGGTTCGGTTCCGATTCCGAAAATTTTTATTTTTTTTATAGGATAAGGGTGACAAACGAACACACAGTCCACTTGATGGTAAGTGGTTGCTGTGGCCCATAAACATCTACATCTATCCTCGATTATGAATCAAAATGCAGATGCGTTGTCACCCATGAGGACTAAGATGGAATGCCTCGTTTCCAGTAAAAAGCGTCTCCGGTTCTCTACACTCACCATACGAAACACAGCAGCGTTGAGTTGCTATTTTACGTTGGTATTCTGTGAGAGCGTGGTCCTTCCCCGGCCGAGCCGACCCATTCGTGCTACAACCATAATATAGCAGCAGCATGGCTCTACCACGTATAAAACTTCGACTTCGGAACTTCCAATTAATTTTGCACCTTCGATTCCGATTTCGGTTCCGTTAAATTTTAATTGGAAGTTATCTATCGGAGGTCAATGCACAGTGGCGGTGACGGCCGCGATCAGCATGTACAAATAAGTTTATACTTGTCGCCCCGGGAACCTCCCTCCCCCGTGTCTTCTGTCGATTACTCTATAACTTGATGTTTTGTTTCGTATTCGGTAAATGGAAAATGAAGTCAAAATCAAGTGCCATTTGGAATTATTTCAATGAAGTTTCTGGGAATACGGCAAAGTGTAAACTATGTGAGAAGATATATTCACGAAAGGGAGGTACGACTACTTCCTTAAAAAGTAATTTAAAGTCTGTGCATACCACTGAATCAGAAGAATTCAAAAAGTTTGAAACTGAAAAGAAAAATATAGTGCAATAAACCTGCCCTTAACACATCTCTTCCGCCTCCACCTCCGATTCCGGTTCCGATTTCGGTTCCGGTTCCGACAAACAAAATTTTAAAACTTCGCTTCCGAATTCGGTTCCGATACAACTACTTCCGTAACATCCCTAGCTACAAACTCCTACCTTTAAATGTACCTATGTGTATTAGGTAAATTGATATAGAATTTTTTCTCAATAAATTCCCTCATCACTTAGTACATCAGCATTCAAATCTGCACTTAAATTTCATTAGTCATGGCTCGGCCCTGCCAGCCCTTGTATTAATAAACTTGTGAGAGCTTGTAGAACCACAATTTAATTTCATGATAATTCTATAACGTACGTGTTATAGACGTATGTCTGATTATTTTGTTAATTAAAAAGGTGCATCTGCACGGCAAACATTTACTCGTAATCTTAAAATATCCCTGACGAATATTTCAGGAGTTAATTTTTCAAGCAATTAAGGGTGACAAATGAGCACACATGTAAATCAAAAAAAGATTAACATACTCGTAATCTTGACAACTTTCGAGTGTAGGTCTCAAAAAAATTACCAACAAATTTGAATGCCGATGCATTTTTTATTAAAATTATATATTTTGCAAGCCCCAATACAAAAATCAGCTTGTTATTAATAAATTTTTTCAAGTCATCATTCTGACATGTTAGAGCTGGGGGCACTCGGAAGGTACCATTCACTTTGTATGCCACAAGTTTTTCTCAGTTTTCCGTCCTATTTTCTCGAAGTATTGATTTTTAAAAACTGTTATTATTTAATTTGGGACACTCATCAAATCGACGTGTTTCGCTCCCTATCGCACCTTTACCTCCCACTATCAGAATTTGGTCCAATGATAAAAGTTGGGTGTCTCGTCAAAACGAAGCTGTGTATAAACTTTCAGCCTGTTATTAATTACTGAAATCCCTTATATGTGGGCCCGTGGACTAAAAGGAAAACATCGTTAGGAAACCTGCATATATGAGAAATAAGAAAAATAAATTTCGAAGACGTGAAGTTCCCTAACACGCGTGGGGCAGCGCGGCGGACATTTCCTTGCCCTAAAACAGTCCAGCAGTGGGACGTATGTAGGTTATAACTTTTAATGAGCACACAGTCCGCCTGATATGAGATGGTAGGTGGCTGCTATGGTCCCCAGACAGTGGTGTCGCTATGTAACCAAGGGCCTCGAGGTAAAAATAAAATTGGAACCTTACTTACATTAAACTAATTACTTTAAAGGTGCAAAACTACTTAATCGCCAGCTCCTTATCGCCCACTGCAAGGCATAATAAAGCAAAGCTACTAAACTATTAAGTATTATGTGTAACGAAGCAGATAATATTTAATCGTACTTCCTAAATCCTAAATATATTATATATCTGAAAGTTTGTTTGTTCATTACGCTTTCACGTAAAAACTAATGAATAAATTTGGATGAAATTTCGCACACGGATAGAGCTCGACTTGGATTGAGCATAGAATACTTTCGTCCAGAGCCCGTGAGATAATTTTCAATATTGGTCCATAGCATAGCGAACGAAGTCGCGGGCGGAAGCTAGTAAAAAATAAACAATGACTAAGTGGGTTACAATTAACAATGTAGATAGACAATAAAACAAAGTAGACAGTTTTATTTTAACAACTAGCTGTTACCCGCGAAATCTCCCGCGTGGAATCTTTTTGCGCGAAACCCCAAAAATAAAATTAGCCTAACTTACTCCTTATAATATCAGCTATCTGCCAGTGAAAGTCCCGTCCAAATCGGTCCACAGGTTTTGCGTGATGCGTGTTCAGACAGACGTCGTGTTAGAGTTTCATTATAGTAAATAGATAGATAGATAGATGTTAGTTTCATTATTTGTTGGTAAGGAGCCAAAAAGTTAAAAGTCGAAAATTCTTTATTAAATTAGTATATTATATAACTTTTTCAAACGTCATTCGCGGAGACCGAGGTTGCCCTATGGGTGCCCCTAAGCTTGGGAGGTGGGGGGGGGGGTCCAGGCCACTGCGTCGCCTAGCCCTACGGTAACTACGATACTGTCCACAGATCTATAGACATGTAGACATACCATGAGGCAATGACTAGGGGAGATCGATGCTGAACATAGGTGAGTGGACTTTAGATAGGGTGTAATCAATTAACTTATAAATAATAATTGCGGAAATGAGGGGCAGCGTTTCTGAAAGTAGCGGCTACGGGCAGCACAGCAGTTTAATTACAGTTTCGATTTTAGTAAAATGTTTTATTAATACGACTTTACGTGGTAGAGCCATGCTGCAGCTATATTACGGTTGTAGCACGAATGGGTCGACTCGACCGAGTTGGGACCACGCTCTCACAGAATTCACATAAAATAGCAGCTTAATGCTGCTGTGTTTCGTATGGTGAGTCTAGAGAACCGGAGATCCTTTTCACTGGAAACGAGGCACTCCATCTTAGTCCTCAGGGGTGACAACGTATCTGCATTTTGATTCTTAATCGAGTATAAGTGTAGATGTCTATGGGCCACAGCATCCACTTAACATCAAATGGACTGAACGCTCGTTTGTCACACTTATTCTATAAAAAAAGGAAAAATGTTGTCGTTTTCCCAATCTGCACTGAGGAAAGTGAGAACTGTATAATATGGATGATACTTTTATGATCTTTGTTTCAATAATGTTCTTTATATGTTATTTACAATGAGTATGGGTTAAAAATGGGTTAAAGTTGGGCAGCGTTCGGGAAATTACGGCACATCTTCTCGTCAGGTATACCTCAAAACTTGAAAACGAGACTGTACACCCAGTGCGTGTTGCCAGTGATGACATACGGAACTGAGACGTGGTCCTTCACTGCTGGCCGGATGAGGAAGCTCAAGGTCGCTCAGCGAGCTATGGAGAGGGCTATGCTCGGAGTTTCTCTGCGTGATAAACTCAGAAATGAGGATATCCGCAGTAGAACCAGAGTGACCGACATAGCCCAACGGATTAGTAAGCTGAAGTGGCAATGGGCCGGCCATATAGCTCGAAGAACCGACAACCGATGGGGAAGAAAGGTTCTCGAGTGGCAGCCTCGTACCGGCAGGCGAAGTGTAGGGCGTCCCCCCACTAGATGGAGTGACGACCTGGTAAGATATGCAGGAAGTCGATGGATGCAGGTGGCTCAGGACCGTGCTTTGTGGCATTCTTTGGGGGAGGCCTATGTTCAGCAGTGGACTTGTGAAGGGCTGTAATGATGATGATGATGGGTTAAAATATTTGGTTGCGTCTACAATGGTTACATACAATATTAAAAAACTATAATAAAGAAAAACTAAAACTAAAAACTTAAATTATCATACTCGTACAGTCCTACTCCCCGCACTATTAACTAATCTGTGCTCCCCGTGGAATCGTGCCCAAAAAGGTTGGCTGTTTCAATTATTGCAATTATACCAAATTCTTATAGATGTTTTAAATATTTATCCACCTAGAGTAGGGCGTTTATAGGTGGAGAGCAGATAATATACTGTTTTCATTCAAATGGCTACTCCAGCGGCGGAGCCCACACCAGTTCGCAACATTTTCCTACGGAAATAAGATGTCCTTACCGAAACCCTATAGGTAAAATGAGTGTTGCGCAAATTTTTTGAGACAAAACTCGATAAAAATTAAGAAAATTATTTTATTTTAGCTGTAAAATAACAATAACTCGTAATTTATCTGATTAAATACAAGGATTACGAATTACATTTTGTCCGATTTTTTTATGCGTGTGAACTTAGTTACAATTTAGTTAAACTAAGTTAAAATTGTAAGTAAAATCTAAGACCAAACTATTTTTTTTTTTCATTAGCTTCACATACATATAAAAAGGATATTTGCCACAGTTACCATGTTTGGCATGCGGCATGTGAATCTCAGTATGTAATTTTAATTCAGCTGTTATCAGGAAGATGCCCATCTTCTGGTTCAGTTTCGCTCTGTAGGTTCTTACAACACCCACGGTATAATATAATGTAGTAGATATTCTTACACCACCACTACACGGTTCACATACGATATTGATTATAATTAAGGTTAAATCTTTAAGCCAATTTTAAGATTTTAGATTTTTTTTCTATACATTTATACCATGTAAACTTGTTTAATTTTGATCACAATATATGTATTTAGTAGAGATGATACTGCAGCGGGAATCGCTTCAGCATAATGAAACTTTTTAACGGCAAAATGGTCCGTCTATTAAATTTGTGTTTCTTTCTACATTAGCGTAAGTTAATCTAGAAAGAAACACTAATAAAAAACCCGCAAATCAAATTAAATGTCTGTTAATTAGTTCGCCAAAATAAATTGAATAAGTTCACCAAGTTACCTTTGGGAAGTTAATATAATTGAGATATAAAAATAAAATAAAACAAGTATATATAAGAGCCATGGTAGCTCAGATGATTAGCGCTCGCTGTAAGTTTCACAGTACGCGAGCAACCCGGGTTCGATCCTCGCCTGCACCAATGAAATTGTTAATTGCAATTTTAAGTGCTGATTTACCACGTGCTCAGCGGTAAAGGAAAACATCGTGAGGAAACCTGCATGTTTGAGAAATAGGAAAAAAAATATTTCGAAGATATGTGAACTCCGCTAACACACATTGAGGCAGCGCGGCGGACATTTCCTTGCCCTAAAACCCTCTTAGAAATGAGTGGAGGTCTGTGCCGTAACAGTGGGCCGTATATAGGCTGTAACTTTAAGTAAATATAATTCTGTGTCAAATGAAAAAAATATAACAAATAAAGAATCAAACCTAATATGTAAGTCATTGCCACCACTATAAGCCGTTAAATATTATCATATTAAGACCGAAGCCTACAATGTGAACGCAACACCGCTCACATTTTCTGTATGCATCTGACTAAGTCCCTCTTGGCCTACTTAAACTGCTTCATTGCAAATGTGGAACAGCACGTAAGTCTTGTACGAGCGTTATATAAAACACCTTTGGAACTTTAATCGTCTTACAGATAATTCAATGCACCTGTTAGCTAACAAAAGTGCTGTTTATAATTGGATCTTTGAATCAAAATCATCATTACAGGTTTTCAGTCCACTGCTAAACATATGTCATAAATTGCAGCATAGAGGAGATATCTAACATTGTGATCCCATGCTTGGCATCCGGGTAGACAACCGAATTTTTGGAACGCAGTTCCTTATGGGGGATAGTCGAGAAAAAGTGTAAGATTTTTGTTACCAGTCACGACTCCCTTTCTATAGTGCGAGCGAGATGGAATAATATCCATCTGTCTCACACTTTTTCTTATCTTTCCATGAAAGAAATGTTATTTTTTTACGTGGTAGAGCCATGCTGCAGCTATATTAGTAGTATAGTTGTAGCACGATGTATTTGTATTTGTTAATCAATAATATAATACGTTTATCAATAATAATATACTACGAAAGGAACTTCCTACCGAGTGTTCCACGGCACTCACGCATGTTTTATTATTTTGTTTCTTTTCTCTCTGTCGTCTCTTACAGAACCCACGAGATGACATGGTATAGTATTCTCTTACGCTGCCACTGCATATGCCTCGTTGGTGTAGTGGTTGTAGTACGACTGTTGATCATGAGGTCCCGGGTTCGAATCCCGGATCGGGCCAAAATACAATTATTGAGTTTTTCCATCATGAAATTCTCAGTAGCTGCCCGATGTCAGGAAGTTGGCGGTGTCTCAACCACGTGCCTCAGAAAACACATATACCCGTTGGTTCTGCATCTGATTTTTCTCCGGTCGTGTCGGCTTACCGTCCCATCGGACTATGAGAGTGAGGGAATAGAAAGTGCACCTGTGCTTGCGCATACACTTGGCCACTATAATCCTGTCCTGCACCGATGGCTAGTCTCCGTTAAGACTGGCCGTTGTGAACGAAATTCGGTCTTGAGGACATTATTATTACATGTTTCAAATCCTTCTTGCTTTAATTAAACTTCTTTATTTCAAATGTGGCACAGCTAAAAGAAATGTGGTACAATTTTAAATACTTGGGATGACACAACTTTATCCGTCTTACTGCATTTGTAAGCTAAATAAAACTGTTTAAATGAGATGGTAATTAAAATTTTATTATTATGATATTTTGATTGTATGAGTGGTCGGTGTATCAGGGTGTTACGCGAGTCCTGGGTTCGATGTAGCACTCGATATTTTAGTAATAAATATACTAAAATATTAGTACATTACTAATATTTACTATTAGTTATAACTAATAATCTTTCTAAATTCTAATAAGCACGTGTCAACCCCTACTTCTACTAACGAAATTATACCAAAACACAATTGTACTACAGATAGATTGCTTGTATCGCCAATTCAATACTGACTCGGTCGCTTTTTTTTCGCGGTCTATACCGGCCTTATATAGGGCCTCAGATAGTTTCCAGAACCTTTTCCTAAAGAAACTTCTAGAATATTCGAGTACATATCGGTCCCGACTGGCTAGGTGTCGATAGTTCTAGAAAATTCTTCCATGGAAATTTCTAGAATGTTCTTGACTCTCCTAGTTCTGCCACTCGATACTAGGTGGCGCTAGTAATAACTAGTGTCGCCATGTACCATGTATTAATCGTGGCGTGTAACATTATCATCCTGTGGGAATCAGTTCGCCCCAAAGCTCCTTTAAGAATTGAACGCGCCACGTCAAGAGCGTTAAGTCGTTCCTGTGAGAGTTTATTGTCATAGTTGAGGGTGTAGATGTATTAGCCAGTATCAGCTCGATCGCGGTGTTTGACCGACGCGTGCCCATGCTGACAGTTCCTGACGCTGAATTGTCTCGAGCATCCTCCTCTGGCCCACCGCCATCGCTTTGGCAAAGATTGCGGATACCATTATATGTGCATTCATATCCTCCAGAATATACACGTCCAGCGACGAAAAGCAAGTTAGGATTACCACCAATCCGTTTGGCCATTCTCGCTGGACGTTGTAGATCTTGTTCCTACAGTATCGAATAGCTAGCCTTGTTTTCACAGAGGCGCTTCCTATTAGGCTACGGAGCGTGTAATCCCAGCATGGAGGCAGTGCACCTCCCCCCCAGTAGTCTGTGCATCACACGCGCTACCCTTTCCATCCGGGGGACTAGGCACTCGAAGTGTTTTCGGAGCCCTGGCGACTGTCAAGGGTGAGACCGAGGTATTTCATATATCCCCTCACCCTACCCAAGGCCCACCTACTCGATCGCAAGAGTTGAGTGGCTCCCTGCTTCTTGGGATTCGTGGAACCATAACGCCTCGGTCTTATGAGGTGCCATTTCCAAATCCAACTGATGGATTTTAGCGACAAGATTTCCAACCCAAACTCGGCGTGTTTCTTAGTCCTCTAGAAGGTGACCTCAAACGGCGATTACTGCGGAACCCTACGCTGTACATCCTTCCGGATTCTTCTACCGTCTTGTCCCACGTAAGATGTAACTGTCGTGTAAGTAGTCCCAAATAACGCCATGCAGGTAGAAAGGCAATTGATGATGTGCCAGTGCCCCCTTTCTGCGTCCCAGGTCGAACTTATCGCCAATGCAACGCGACCCTGGGTCACCGATCTAGTGCCGCCCTATACTACACTTACCGGTACGAGCTGAAGTAGCAATGGGTCGGCCTTATAGCCCGAAGAACCTACAATCTTACTGCTTCAACATACAATTTTTTTTACGTGACTAATCGTCTTAAAAAATTTATGTTGAGTGTTCCCCCAGGCTAGGTTTTATTTATTACTGGCGGTCCGTCACGGCTTCGCACGGGTGATTTTTGGATCTCAACAACGGCGCCACCTACCGGGTCCAATTGTGAATCAAAACCAACCAATCACCCACTCAAGCACACACAAAATATTTAATAAAAATTTGTTGAGCCATTTTTGAGCTTTTACGAGATTACCTTTTAGATATTGTTTTTTTTATAGGAAAAGGGTGACAAACGAGCACACAGTCCACGTGATGGTAAGTGGTTGCTGTGGCCCATAGACACCGACATCTTCAATTAAGAATTAAAATGCAGATGCGTTGTCACCCGTGAGGACTAAGATGGAATGCCTCGTTTCCAGTAAAAAGGGTCTCCGGTTCTCTAAACTCACCAATCGAAACACAGCAGCGTTAAACTGCTCTTTTACGCTGGTATTTTGTGAAAGCGTGATCTTTCCCCGGTCGAGCCGACCCATTCGGACTACAACCATAATATAGTTGCAGCATGGCTCTACCACGTATTGTGGCGGCGCTTTACACACTGCATAAAAACAAACATGCAGATCCAGAACAATTTTTACATTCCTGTACATGTTCCGTGCGGGATTCGAACCCGCAGCGCTGCAGCGCCGCCACCAAACGCTTGGTCACTGCACTACCGTCAATGTCGCTGTATTCTTATCTTCTCCCAGCCTCAGCGCATAAGTACATCGGATCCGGGATTAGGTTGAATAAGATGCCTTTGTTTTTTTCGCATATTATATGCATTTCTGTGTCATTTATTATATCGGTTATTCGTCATAGATTTCTATATTACAAACGGTCATAAGTAACGGTAAACGGTGATCGGACACCGAAAAAGTGTCATAATCATCATAACTCATTTAAAGTATAAAAAGAAATTTGATAAAAATATTTTAATCAATCCCAATCTTTTTATGTTATATTGAATCTTTATATAATCTCATTTCTTGTTTACATTAACTTTCATGAATGTTTAGATTTTACCGCTTTAAAGTAAACAGTTAATATTAGTTGAATTCTGATGTCTGTCCGCAATAATATTTACCAGAAAGAATTTAAACTTTAGAAAAAATCTTTAAAGATAAGACTCGCGAAATTTCGTTGGCGAATATTGATCAATGTCGGGTGTGAGGGAGGCGGCGCGGCTGCGCCAGCCGGCGCCGCGTCGCCTGTCCCGGCACCCTGTCACCCGTAATAGCAGTCCTCTCACCACCAACCGAATGCCTCCGCCGAATTAACTTTGTTTGCGTATAGTTACGTTGGCACATCACTCGACAAAAATAACACCTGTCACCATGTGACAACTCGATCGGAACACGCGACAAGTGTGAACATACATATTCGTATTTACCTACCAGTTTAGCTGAGAATTCGTGTGGTACAAACGGTCGTTCCCTTGCAAAATTTATACGAAATCCAAAAACAATAAAGGCGCAATGAGGATTCATGACAGACGTATTGCGATCGTGCGACTACGTCAGTAACTGGAATAGATTCACATATTAGCGGGCGTGAAATTAAAGGATAAACAAATGAAGTCTGGAGCGGGCCGCATAATAATGGAACAGCAGTCGGCGTCAGGAGGTGTCATGCGGCAGACACGGGCGGCGTGACCCTTCGGAGCGGGCCGGCCACGGCGCATCGGTCTAACTGGGGCATATCGATAAGCGCGCCCTACTTACCCGGTTTTGTGGCGACTGTGACGACGGCGGCGGTGCATTTCGGGTGGTCGTTACGAAGATGTCGGGCAAGTCGTGCGCTTCGGGCAGCGTCCGCTCGTGCGCGGGTTCCGTGCGGCTGGGCACGGCCAGCGGCCACGAGGTCGTGCTAGACGCGCTCTACGAGCGAAAGCGCGACAAGAAGAGCGTCCGAGTGCTCACCGTCATCATTTACGTGTTCTCTGTGTCACTCGCAGCGATCATGCTCTCGCTGTACTACGTGTTCTTCTGGGAGCCCAAGGACGCGCAGTACGCGCAACGCAAGGTGTCTCATACTGTCACGCAGCAAACCAGCACTACACCAATGCCTACATGCTTAGTACCCGACACTGGTAGGTCACACCACCGACACGCTTCTCTCTTCTTTCAATTTAACTGTATCTTAGACTTTACAGCGATAACAATAATAATACTTACAACTTAGTAATGTTCGCATCTTTATGTTGATGGATGTACTTAGTTAAAAGCTTTTGTTTTGCATTTAGCTCACTAATAACTAACAGTAGAAACGTGCATGCAATGAGTTAAGATGAAGTACATAACATGAATGAATAACGTAAATAGTCTTAAACATCTGATTCAGTGAGAAACAATCTAGTTGCTTCATTCAATACTTTATTATATCCGATATAAATTATACTTCCACCATTTGAAGCTTTCCTAGCACATATCTATCAGCACATACTTGAACAGGTCGGGTGTCGCGCTTTGTGCAGCACACATTTATATCCAAGTACTAAATTAAAAGATAAGAAAAGAGATACCTATTGTGCATAGGTAGCACAAAACCAACTACACGCGAAGCACAGCGTCAAAATCTCAAAAATAGAATAAAATCTCATGTAATTCACAGACGACTGAACAGCCTAGTAATTAGAATATGTGGATACTATATTACCGGCCTTGGGTTGGTTTTGGTTTTCGGATTAGGTTGCTTTATGGTTCCCCGCGTGTTTCTGGCACAGCATCCAAACTTACCTTTGATTTCATGGTAGCGAATAAACTGCCTCAGTGTAAATAGTATACTAATAGTAATAATAAACAGAAATACATATGTGACACTAATATTTCCTACGTAGCTGGTAGTTTCTGTCTAAGAGTTTTAATCTGAAATGATATCTAATCACATCATCATCATCATCGGCCCATCACAAGTCCACTTCTAAACACAAGCCTCCTCTGTAGATTGCCTAATAATAAATAGATTTTGCCATAGTTGCCACACGTGTCCGTCCCCTGTTTCACTTTACCTCTGTCGCCTCTTACGACAACCATGGGACGTATAGAGAGTGTGGATGAGTGAGTGATGTGAGAGAGAGTTTACGCCACACCGCCATTACACGGTATAATTTTATATTTTCCTTTATGAATTATCGCAATATATACTTAATTATAGTGCTATCTCTACTTCTTTCATGAAGAACTTGTTTTAAGTTAGGTACGTTATATACAAAACTATTTCAAAATTCATTTTTTTATTCGTTACTTTTTACTCTCAGCTTTTAGCTAGGTTGTTTTATACTTAGTGAAACCTAGAAATAGTCATAATATATAATAGCACATACTTCCCTCCGGCCTCTATTCAGGCGAACAAAGTTCACTCGAAACACATAGAAAGTTTTCTTGTATTTACGCGAATACTACACATTGAATAAAACTACTTTTACGGATTATATCACGTTTAATTATCTTCAATGTGTAGTGTTCGCGTAAATATAAGAAATCATTATGTAAACCAGTACGGACTGGAAATAGCGACAAGATAATTAAACACGATATAATCTGTAAAAGTAGTTTTATTCAATTTCAGCGAAAGGTTAAAAAGAGTTGCCTTTTTTCGATTGCCTAATGTCAAGTATAAAACTTTTTTATGGCGGGAAGTAAAAAACCTTAGGGTAAAAAATAGGACCCACATTCGCAACGTAGCAAGCTTCTCTCAGAGGAGAGTTATGCGCGCAAACGCGTAGCTGGAGCAATCCTGCCACAATTCGAAGCCTCCCAAGTCAAGTCAAATAACCCTCAGAGTTTCTTCTCAACGTTTCAGATAAACAATTCAAACTTGTATAGATGTGTAGATTACAATAGTAATAGTAAAAATATAAAGTATTTTTCTGTGTATTTTTTTAATCGAATGAAATACGTAGGTCACTCAATAAGTTTTGAGATGCTCGAAATTTAAAAATGGAATGCACCCGTGTTACATGTTTCTAAAAAGCAAATTTATTTAAAAATAGCCAATAGCTCAATATTAAAAAAAAAACAAAGTTCTATTAATTTTCCTGCAACGCTTCCCGCGCTTTTCATTTAAAGCGATGGATCTTGACCGTGAACATTTGCGCGCTATGATATATTATGATTTTAAATTTAGTTTAACCGAACAATTAAGTTTACAACGGTTACAATCAGCATTAGGGGACTCAGCTCCATCACGCGCAACAATTTTTAGGTGGTTTGCTGAATTCAAAAAGGGTAAAATTAATCTTAAAGATGACCAAAGAACCGGGGCCCCGCAAACAGCAGTAACAGCCGAAAATGTATGGACTTCTGAAATGTTGGTGCGAGAAGACCCACGAATCGCATATATGGACATCGAAAAGATTGTAGGCATTAGTTCGGGGAGCATTCATACCATCCTACATCAACATCTTGGAGTGAGAAAACTTTGATGTGGATGGATCCCTCGTTTGCTCTTCAAAAGCGAAAAACAGACTCGTGTGGATTTCATGACACCAAGCGCCTACGTTTTGAAAACGGAGCATCTAGGCGTGTTTCAGAAATCATTACTGGTGACGAGACATGGATCTATCAATATGATCCGGAAAATAAAAGGCAATCATCGGTTTGGGTCTACTCAGAAGGACAGTTACCGACAAAACTGCAAAGACCTCGCAACTTCGGCAAAAAAATGGTGGCTAGTTTTTTTCGCGGAGCGGACATTTGTCGACTTCAATGCTGGCAAATTGTCGGTCAGTCAACTCTGAATGTTGCATTTGCGTTACCCAAAACTTTTCAAGCTGTGCGAGAGGGAATACCAAAGACCGGGCTTCAGGGAATCATGCTGCATCACGATAACGTCTCTTCACATACTTCCCTTAACATAAAAGCATTTATTGAGGAATCTGGTGTTGAAACTCTAAGTCACCCACCCTACAACCCTGACTTAGCTCCTTGTGATTTCTTTTTGTTCCCAAGAGTGAAAGTAAAAATAAAAGGCAAGTTTTTTTCAAGCGCCGAAGAAGCCGTGGCTGCCTACGAAGAAGCGATTTCCGACCTGTCAGATCAAGACTGGCAAAGGTGTTTTCAGTTTCAGAGCGGGTTCGAATCCCGCACATGTTCCGGGTCTGGATGTTTGTCCTTGTGAAATTTGTGTTTGTAAACTGCCTCCACGATACAGAAGAAAATCCCAGTGTGGGGGTAACGTTTTAAAAAAAAAGAGTTGGTTTAGGCGAATGGAACTTTGTGTAGAGCATGATGGAGAATATTTTGAAAAGATATAAAATAAAAATTAATAGTATCTAGAATACTTTTTGTATATATCAAAACTTATTGAGTGACCTACGTATCTACAAAGTATTAAAAAAAGTCGCTTCCCGCCGTCTGTACGCCTAGATCTTTTAAACTACGCATAACGGATTTTGATGCAGTTTTCATCAGTAGACAGAATGATTCAAAAGGAATTTGTTGAGATACTTGTAGAAGAAAGTTTATATGTATAATACATGCCTATTATCTATACATCTATACAAATAAATAAAATTGAAGTGTCTGTTTGTAATGTCAAAATTACAGATTTTTACTAATTGCATATGAAAGTATATACGGTACTTATAACAAAAACACAATTTTTAAAATTTTTGTCTGTCTGTCTGTCTGTCTGTTTGTTCCGGCTAATCTCCGAAACGGCTGAACCGATTTTGACGGGGCTTTCACTGGTAGATAGCCGATTTCATAAGGAGTAACTTAGGCTACTTTTATTTTAGAAAAATAATTAGGGTTCCGCGCAAAAACATAAAAACTCTAACACGCGAGCGAAGTCGCGGGGAACAGCTAGTATATTATATAATTCTTCTGTCCGTGTTTATGTCACAGAACTCCTCATAAACGGCTGGACCGATTTTGATGAAATTTTGTGCGTGTTGTCTATTAAGTTGATTAGAGAACGGTTTAGATTCACAATTGGATCCGGTAGGTGGCGTTGTTGTCGAGATCCAGAAATCAACCGAGCTTAGCCTGGGCGAATCTCTAGTATATTGATATTCTCACCAGCTTACAGCGATTTCGGTCAGTTACTGAGGAGTTTACTCAAATAAACTGTGAAACTATTTTATAAATGCATAAGTGTGCAATCTTAATATATGTCATTAAATCCCACAGACTTATAATAGAGAACAGCATTACCATTGCCTATTGTGTTAAGAATGAGCAAATCTTCCAGGGCTGCAAACCTTTTGTTTCGTTTCTGAAACGGTCTATATCCAGCTGTAGCTTTGTAGTGGCTGATAAAGAGGAAGAAGTATAGAATTGAATAGAATAGAATAATTTTTATTCAATATAAATTACATCGCGTGTGAAACACGAGTGTGAAAATAAGGAAAGAAATATAGATTACATGTAATTCTTATTGAAAGTCATTTTATACTTTACCGCTGGTTCGGAAAAAAACTTCTGCCTAGGAAGAACCAGCAAGAAACCCAGCGGGATTTAAAAAAAAAAAGTAATTTATATAAACTATATTTACAAAATTTATTTTAGAAACAGCTTGGTAGCGACTAATGAGGTGGTCGCTACCGCAGGTGTTATTATCAACCATGTGTTCATTTATTTTATAATAACCCTTTTTATTCAGTTTTTGTTTAATATTTAAACTTAGTAATAGAGAACCTTGTACATTTTCTTGGACTTGGTTGTTAAAGTGGGACTTTGTTGTAAAAAGTAAAATTTATTATGTCATATTATACACTAAACTAATTATTCGTTTTATCCATTAACAGTAGCTGCTAAACTTGCCAAGGAAAAAGAAAAAAAGGATTCGTTAAAATAATAATAAACTACACATTAAATAGATAGACAGCCTTAAATAGATAGAGGAAAAAGCTTTTCGTATATTTTACGTGCACGAAATTTTAATCGAGTCTCTTTGGTTTGGTTATATTGTTTGTACTCCTAGGTCTGGCTAGTTTTGATACCATTGTAACTAGACCTGGCTATAAATAATGTCACGATTTAAAATGCTCTTTTTTTCTTTTTATTCTAATTTCAAATTTGAAAAACGTTTATTATGTAAGTAGTGTTTTGACCTCTCGGTAGAAAGTAATATATATATATAATAAGTCGCTTCCCGCCGTATGTACGCTTAGATATTATAAACGACGCAGCGGTTCTCATCAATAGACAGAATGATTCAAGAGAAACTTTTATATGTATACGAGTAATACGCACATTATAATAGGGAAAAGGCGAGAATCTATATATAAACATCAAGTACGAGTATATAATAATCTATAGTAATAGTTTTCCGTGGTTCTGACGGAAACTTTACCGCCGGCGGCTTTGCTGCTCTTATTATTAACATTAAATACTGGTTTCATATGAATTTTGATACGTAAAAGTGATGCTATTTTGTGAAATAAATGTCTGCGCATTAAATCTATTAGTGGAAACGATGTACAAGTGTTTGGTTTGCTTAGTGCTATATACGAGTATCTCAGGTTTTCTATCAACACGATTTAAAAAAAAAATATATGGTATTGGGCGTTAAAGTAAAAAATAATTGCAATGATAGCTTTACACAAAGTGGGTACAGTAGAGCCACGCTGCAGAGTAAGACCACTCGCAAAGAATACCAGTGTAAAATAATACCATGTTCCTGCGTTTCGTTTAGTAAATAACGAGACCTATAAAGCCTTTTTACTGATAATGAGACATTTTATCTTAGTTCTCAGGGATAACAACGCATCTGCATTTTGATTCTTAGTCGAGGATAAATGTAGATGTTTATGAGCTACAGCATTCACTTGATATCACCTGGACTACTGTGGGCTTGTTAGTAACTCTTAGGTACTCCTTTAAAAAATAGAGCAGGGTAGAAAATGTTAAAGATGTGCATAAAACTAAGCATCCACCGCTTATTTGTGTATCACAATATCGACAAGTACACTAATCATTCATCTATCGAAATCCATAAAATATCAAGGCGATACTCGTAGAATTCGATTAAACCCTATAAGGAAACACAAAATAACTTCTATCGAGTGAAATGAAGATTTGCACTAGAATCCTGCTGCGAATTATAAAATATTCGCAATTACTTTGATATACATGTATGCAAAAGTTTTACTATTACACAATTTCTTTTCAAAAAATGCATTCTTCATTTTAATGTATAACAGAAGTTAAGTATGACCATACTATATAAGTGTTTCATTATTTATTATTTTAAAAAGATGTAAAAATCTATTTGCCCTTATATAAAAATTGTTATATTTAATACCTCCAGTGAAATAGATAACTTCCAGGAAATAAGAAATTGTATACCACCTAGAGACATTTCCATCGCCAGAATCTTAGAATTGATCAAAAACCAATATATACGATATACGATATAAAAATTCAAAATAGCGAGCTGTGCTTTGCACAGCCTCGGACAGTCAGTCGTATTACATCTTTATATATAAAAATTACGTGTCACATTATTTGTCCGCGATGAACTCCTAAACTACTCAACTGATTTCAATGAAATTTGCACACTCTGTGCAGTTTGGTCCAACTTGAGAGATAGGATAGTTTTTATCCTGATAAGTGACACTCAATATTTTCTTATTACGAATTTAAGGATTTTTTATATGAAGGGTCATCGAAAAGGACAGAACAATGTCTGCCTGGCCATCTAGTCTTCATATATAAAAATTACGTGTCACATTGATTGTCCGCGATGTACTCCTAAACTACTCAACTGATTTCAATGAAATTTTGCACACTCTGTGCAATTTTGCACACACTCTTTTGGTGCAACGTGAGAGATAGTATAGTTTTTATCCCGTTAAGTGACCATCATATATATATATATATATATATATATATATATATATATATGTGTGTCTACAGGCCACAGCATGTGGACATCTACACTATCTATCCTGGAATAAGAATCAAAATGCAGATGCGTTGTCACCCCTGAAGACTAACATCGAATGCTTCGTTTCCAATAAAAGGAGTCCCCAGTTCTCCACACTCGTTATACGAAATACAGCACCATTAAGCTGCTACTTCACGCTGGTATTCTGTGAGAGCGTGGTCGTTACCTGGTAGAGCTGACCCATTCGTGCTACAATCATTTTATAGCTAACGTGGTCCACCACATAAAATTTGTTGTGGTGGACCGATACCTTAAAACCGCTAAAAATTCATCAAAATTTAATATTCACTATCAAACAATTTTAACGACTGTTCCCATAAAATTTACGACAAAATAATATTCGTCATTATAAATGCATTACACGATACTAAAGTTGACTTCGCCAGTAAATTGAAAATTCAAAAGCGTTTTAATTTATTGCAGATTCATACTATTTTTAAACATCAAAAACATTATTGCTGGTACGATGTTTGAAAAACTCATTAACTATTTTTATATGTTACGATTACATTTAACTCTTAAAAGTCTTCTTTGTGTTTTGTCTGTTATTTTTATATAAAAAAGTAACGTAACGGCCTACATGTCCCAAGTACTTAACACGGGCCTCCTCTCCTTTCTTCGGTATCCGTCTTGCATAATTATACATCCAAACATGTAGTAAAACCACATGAGTAAAGAAACCGGTAAAACTGTGGTAAAACAGCACTTCAAATGGCAGTTGACATTTCATTGGCGCCGTTGGCAGCTCGAGTACGTACAATCAATTCCGAGTTACTCGTCATCATCATCATTACAGCCCTTCACAAGTCCACTGCTGAACATAAGTCTCCCCCAAAGAAGGCCATAAAGCACTGTTCTGAGCCACCTGCATCCATCGACTTCCTGCATGTCTTAACAAGTCGTCACTCCATCTAGTGGAGGGTCGCCCTACACTTCGCCTACCCGCTACGAGGCTGCCACTCGAGAACCTTTTTTCCCCATCCGTTGTCGGTTCTTCGAGCTCCATCGGCCGGTCCATTGCCACATCAGCTTATTAGTAAGTGGGCATGTGCGTTACTTTAGTTCTACTGCAAATGTCCTCATTTCTAAGTTTATCACGCAGAGAAACCCCGAGCATAGGCCTCTCCATAGCTCGCTGAGCGACCTTGAGCCATACGTCATCACTGGTAACACGCACTGGTTGTACAATCTTGTTTTCAGGTATTAAGGTATACCTGGCGAGATGATGTGTCGTAATTTCCCGAAGTAATTAACCGAGTTACTCGTGTACTGAGAATTTTATTAACAGTGAATCGAAGCTACCACAGCTTTTGTTGAGATGAAAAGCGAAATTAGCGTGAGCTTCAATAATTGTCAATATCACTCTAGCCCGACTTCTTAAAAATGCAATAATTAAAGTAATAATATGTCATTATAGAAAGAATTATCCCTGTAGTGCCGGCGTAATCCACTGCCCCATATTATCCCGTGGGAGTCGAAACTGAAACAAGAGTTGGGCAGCAGTATGTTCCTGCATCCTGATAACATATTAAAATAAGCGGTTACCAAACCGCCGGCCAAGCGTGGCAACTATGGCAAAATGTAACGATTATAATGAGACAATCTAATGGCCTATGTTCAGCAGTGGACTTTTATAGGCTGTAATGGATGGATGAGGAAAATAGTTAATGTCACAAGTAAATGTAATGCAATAAATGAAACGTCACGAGAGCAAAAATCTTACATTCTCAATCAGTAAAACTCAGCAAATGATTGTACCTACTTATGACGCTGGTTTTAGGCAGGTAATAAGCATTCAGGTTTATGTGAATGTAGAGTACGTGTTTATGCTAGTTAACTTTAAAATAGGCATGTCGTTTTGTCTAAATTAGGCATTAGAAAAAGCAATTAATATACAAAACGGCAAACATCGTGAGAATGCCTGTGGTGTTAAATATTTCGAGGACATGGAAAGTCCGCCAATAAGCACTAGAATAGCACAGCGGATTAATTGCTCTATGACCCTCTGACAAAATGAGAGGAGGCCTCTACCTAGCGTGAGACTACTAGTAGGCTAGGTATAGGTCACTTTACTAATTTTACGCTACAGAACAAAACGATTACTTGTGCACTTACGGTACGTTATTTTAGCCGTTACTCCTGGCCATTTCAAGTGATTTTTTTTTTGAGTCTCTGTATATGATCTATGTTATTGGTAGGTAATGTATTTTCGTAAATTTCTAAGTTTATAATCCGTAGATAAAAAAATCAAGTTCATTTGTAGCATTCAATCGTTTCACTTAAAAAAATAAAGAGATCCCCCTCCACCTCCGTCCTCCCACCCTTACTTGGTCGCATTTGCCTTATTGGAGGTTTTCCGTGCAAACTGTAAACACATTCAATCGTGGCTCTATTATTATAGGCACTTTTTACTTGCATTATTAGGTGCCTTGCGCAGTTGATAACTTGTATTTGGAATACTTGCAGGAGTTAATAATATCTGATATTACCAAACTTAGACTAGTCGGATGTTGTTGTTTTTTTCGAAACTAGGAACTCTAATGTTATTATTAAAAGTTAAAGTTACGGCCTATATTCGTCCCACTGCTGGGCACAGGCCTCCTCTCGTTTCAGACGGTATTAGGTCAAGGAAATGTCCGCTGCGCTGCCCTGATGGGTATTGGCGACCTTCACATGTCTTCGAATTTTTATTCTTATTTCTCAGACATACAGGTTTCCTCACACTGTTTTCCTTCACCACCGAGTACGTGGTAAATCAGCACTTAAAATTGCACTTAACAATTTCAAGATGCCGACGGGGATTGAACCCGGATTGCTCGCGTACTGTGAAATTTACAGTGAGCGCTTTGCACCTGAGATACCACAGCTCGTGTTATTATTAAACGCAAAATAATCGTAAAAATTTAAATTTAATTAAGGTAAAACTACCTTAATCCAATATGTTATATTCACACAAATACAATATTTCTTATAATCATAATGATTTCTTACATTTACACGTGATGTCATAGTAATCCCGGCTTCCTTCAGTTTTTTTTTAATATTATTTTTTGGTCCTGGTCTGATCTACCGAGAACGAGTTTATATAATTTTGAAGTCTTGCAGTAGTATGCTTGGATTTGGATTTAATTTTACTAATTATGGGATTCTGAGCAGATGGTAGCACTCATCCATCTTCTCTAAAATCGGTGTTCTTTGGCGAGGATTTGGGGTCTATCCAATCTGATGTAATGGCGGGGACGATCTTATACATGTTCACAGACAGCAAACTTCCCGGAACATCGCGTCAGTGCTTCACTATAACTGCAGTTCAACATATAATATCAACAAGAAATTAATACGCGAATTAGTATTAAATATAATATATACCTAGGTACAAGGTACATTAAAGTATCTGTCTGTAATATCGAAATAACTGCCTCCTAGTTTAGGAGGTTATTTGCAGGCAATGAAGAGATTAATGTTTATTTATTCATAAATATTTTTGTATGTCTGTCTGTCTTTCCTGCCCTAATCTTCGGATAGGCTGAATCATGAAATTTTACCAACTGATGGAAAACAATGCCAGGAGAATCATAAGGATCTAGGAAATCGAAACACTGATAAAATAAAAGATTCTTGGTGATTATCTCAAAAACTATAAGGGATATAAAAAAATTTCAAACAAAACATTTCGGTTTGCAATTTTATATTAAGCATATCGCAACATAGTTTTCGAGATAATAGCATAAAAGTGATTAAACTGCTTGCCCAAAAACTATTATTATAGATCAGTAGGTTTTTGTAAGTTCTACTCGTACGCTGACGAATTCGCAGGTTAAAACTAATTTTTAATAAAAGTATTCGCTTGATCAAGCGCGCAACATATTAACATCTATTATTGATAGTTTTAGTTTGTAACATTCTACAATATAAAATACTCGCAAATTTTCGCTTTATTTTATACTATTTAGGAAAATATTATAATCTTCGGAAAAATTCCTCTACGCCTTAAAATCTAAAGTTATAAGTACATACTAAATAAACAAACTACAAATAAACAATACAAAAAAGTCCACTATAAGTAAGAACAGAATAGAATAATTTTTATTCAATATTAATTATTACATAATTCTTATTGAAAGTCATTTTTTATTTACCGCTGGTTGGGAAAATACCTCTGTCCTGGGAAGAACCAGCAAGAAACCCAGCGGGACTTTTTTTTCAAACACATTTCACTTAATAATAATTTCGTTTATACAATTTTTCAATGATTTTACATTTTGATTTTGCATATTTGTGAATGCTAAGCATATTTAAAAAAAATCACAGACCTTGTGGTCAAGGAACTTGAAACATTTTTAAATTCAATAAGTAAACCTTACAAATGTAAGCTTGCGCGTGAAGGCGTTAATACAATACTGCAGACTTGTTCTTTGATTATGCAACGTGTTTATAAAAAAAGATACCGTGCAAGTGCTTCATTGTTTCCTGAAATGTGGCTTCACTTTCGTAAGCAAGAAGGTCTTGTTCATAAGATCAACACGCGGTGGGTGTTATAATGTACTTATCAAACTTAGGAACCATAAATAATCCCTTTAAAACATTTTACTTCTTCTCTATTCTTGGGTTCTATTATATGACTTTACAAAAATAATGGTTTATCATAAAATAATTGTACAAATTATATTGTAGGATGAACTCATGAACTGCGGTGATCATTTAGGATTAAAAGAGTTATGTGTTCTTATTGTGTACTGCGTTTACTATCTTAAAAATTATGTCATGAAATAATAATAGTTCTCTAATACTTCTAAAATCAAATATTATAAGAGAAATAGATAATAAAGGCTAATAAACTTAACATCGAATGATCTGTAATGATCATTCGATGTTAAAGTCAAGTCTCACAAGGGGGATGTTTGCCATAGTTGCCATGATTGAAATTACAATCTGAACCTGACCGGCGGCGGTTTGCTGGTCCTGTATTATTGTTTAAATAATGGTTTGAAGTGGATTTTGATATGTAAAAGTGATGCGATTTTGTGTATTAAGTGTCTGAGCATGTGAAACAAGTGATCTGATGGTGATGTAATTCTCAAGATGGGGTGTCTGTCTGCTTAGGCGCCTTGAGATACCATCGCCAACTGTCCGCTGTCTGCCGGCTCAAGTTGCTGTCAAAATCTCCCAAGGGCTGCACAATGTGACGCATCTACATATTGTGAAGCAGTGTGCTGTGAAGGATAATTATACATTGTAACTTCAGGCTCAGAAGTGCTAGAACCCAGAGCCGTAAAGCCACTTATAAAAAAAAATCTTATAAATAAATATATTATTTCATTTAAAAGCGACTATCCGAATGTTTAATAGAGCTAGAGAAATAGGTACTTGAAGAAACCATGATACAAAAATCATGACCGACCGACGTTTCGTATTCCCCTGTTTTCTCCTCGAAAACTAAGCTGATTAAATTATTTTTCGTATCAAAATTTTATGTTCAAATGTTCCTATCACTTGTTTTTATCTTAAAAATTTTTCAAATTTCTTTGATAGTCGTCCAGATTACGGAGGTAAAAACGGGGCATTTTTTTAGGTTTTTGGAAAGTCATTTATTTTTGTAATAATTTTTTGGAAAAAAAGAGTTGAATGTAAATTCAAGAAAAACAACTTCCTTCTGCGTGAATCCCATATCTCTGGTGCCCTTTGACCTACAGAACCCAAATTAACCGAGCTACTACCTCAAGGTATCCACATACCAAATTTAAAGTCAATCGGTCCAATGGAACGGAAGTTATCGTGTCGGCATACAGACTAACAGACTGCCAGCTAAAACCATTAACTTCCTTTCAATGCTACGCAGAAGGAAGTTAATAAATTACAGGGGCATGCCTTCAATAGACCTAGATTTTTATAAACAAAACGATTACTCTAGAGACATTATCCAGTAAGAGAATAGGAGAATTCATTTGTATGAAAAAGATGCAATCCGTCTACGCTCTTAATTAAGCGCGAGCGGAGTCGCGGGTAAGAGCTTGTGCCACATATTCAGTCTAAGAGGTGAGTTGCGCGTGTGCTCGTGCAAGCGGGTGCAGTAATAACTCTAAATATAGCTGTAGGTAGTTACAATAACCAGCACTCACTAGCAATTCACTGATCATGTTTATAAGATATAAATCACGCAGTGATTTCGACCGAAATGCCGAAAATAGCGCGCGCGCTTGTACTTACAGATGCCACTCCTTAAACCGATTAGGACCGTTGTAAATTTTAGTTAACTACATTGCAGAAAGGTAATTCCGTTACGCCTTAAATCTATAGCAGAATTTTGAATAGTATATTACATTTTATATTATTCTTAGACGTAGGAAAAACTATAGTTGAATGAGAGATGACTGCGACCAATAGAAAAGAAAAAAATAATATATACGCTATGTGAAATACAGAAAAAAGTTTAAAATAAAAATTGAAGATAGATTAATTTCACATAGGAAAGGTTAACACCTTATCCTCCTTTATTACATTAAAAAAAAATGCGTCTCGAACAGGGGGATAGCTGCCACGCCTGGTAAGCGAGATGACAAACGCAGTTTTTTTTATTTTTAATCGTTATTAGGAAGACGCTGAATTAGCATTGGAGCAAAGGTTCCTTTGCTCATGTGACATTAGTAGGTAATAAAAAGGAAAACCCTTTGCGGACGCACACACAACAACTCATCAAAAGTTTCATCGTAATTGAAAGAATGGTAGGTATCTATAGAAAGTAGGAACGCATACGAAACAATAAACAAAGAAACAATATTTTTTAAATATAAGATGCACCGTACATAATTGGAATACGTAACTAAGATGCAGTGTCTGAGGCAAGGAAAGATTCGAGCAAAACTAAAAAAAATTTCAAAAATCTTAAAATCGGCCAAAATTTTAATTTGTGACCATAAACAGTCAAAACATAACAGTCCAAATACTTCAGTCCAGTAACAGCTACTTCTATCCCCACTATACCCCTCCACTACACCAAGAATAATAGACACGTTTTCAATGTTATAATTAATTTTATATTTAAATTTTTATGAAGCATATTCAATTATTACGATAAAATACGAGTCCGTGCCAATATACTTAAAATTATAGCCGAAACAATAATTAACTTTATACAAAATATTAAAACTAGACTACAAAATCGCTCATATATATCAATATATCGTGCATAAACACTCAAACGGCTAATTTTATTATGCTTA
Organism: Parnassius mnemosyne; assembly: GCA_963668995.1. Lineage (NCBI taxonomy): Eukaryota > Metazoa > Arthropoda > Insecta > Lepidoptera > Papilionidae > Parnassius > Parnassius mnemosyne. Next base: position 29,809,321 of record CAVLGL010000057.1, on the reverse strand, counting down.
AAAGTTTTTATATATCGGGAATCAAGGAAGTGACACAAGATTACTATTTAAAAATGTATTTATTGCTTTTCGAAGTATTCTCCGCGAAATTTGACACATTTTTCCATACGATGGAACCAATCATTGAAGCAACCATTCCATTCGGAAGTTAGGGTCTCCAAAATGGCCGTTTTGTAGGCGTCCACAGCTTCTTCAGGTGATGAAAATCTCTGTTCACGCAATTTATTCTTTATTTTAGGGAAAGTATAGAAATCATTAGGGCTGTACGGCGGATGGCTAATAATTCTATGTTTTCTTGCACTAAAAACTCTTTTGTTTTGTGTGCGGTGTGAGAACTCGCATTGTCGTGATGGAGGATGATGCGGCGGTTGCAGTTCTCTTTACGGAGTTCAGAAACGACCTGTGGCAAACAAATGCTAGCATACCATTCTGCATTAACCGTTCTTTGTCCCTCAAGAGGAATAGTCGTAACAGGTTTTGGAGACAAACGTGGCCACCATTTTTTTTGCAACACTCCGTCAACGTACAATTTTTGTTGGCTTTAACTCATTTTCGAACACCCAAACTCGTGACTGGTTTTTTGTTTCGGGTTCGTACGCATATATCCAGGATTTGTCACCTGATACGATGTTGTATACAGCATTTGAGGATCCTGTGTGGAATCTTTCGAGAGTTCTGACGCACCAAGTAACGTGAGCCGCTTTTTGCTCTTCATAGAGCGAATGCGGTATCTATCGGGAAAACAACTTTTTTACACCTAATTGTTCATGCAAGATTATTTATATTTGTCTCATGCCAATGTCTAAAGTTGCCTGAATTTCGCGGTATGTCACATGTCGATCTTCCTCAATCAACTTACGCACAGCATCAACGTTTTCTGGGGTGACTGCAGTTTTTGGACAACCTTGACGGGGATCATCACTGAGCTTGACACGTCCACATTGAAATTCAGCAAACCAGCGATAAATTGTGGTTTTGGATGGGGCTTCATCACAAAATGCAGAAATAATCCGGTCAACACACTGTTATTGTGTTAAACCACTTCGAAAGTCATAATAAATCATCGCTCTTGAATTTTCTCGAGTCAATTCCATTTTCTCAACGACTAAACAAGTTTGGCAAAACCTTGTGACAAGACCGAGAATCTTTTTTTAAATAAATAAATGGTATTCGATTTTTAAAACCAAGGACTTTTCAATTAAAAAGATTTTAATATGACAGGAACAGTGGAAATATTCCATTCCCGATACTTTTAGTGCAGCCTATGTATCAATCCTCCTCTCAGTGGGAAACAGTTCTTTCAGATTTCAGCTCATATCTAATGAAGAAACGTATAATAAAAGCCTAAAAGCAAATATTCTAACTAAAGTCACACTCTTATAGAATAGAACTAGCTTTTCCCCGCGACTTCGCCCGCGTGCAATTTAGGGTTTTAATTTTTTTCAAGGAACCTTAATTATTTTTCTGTAGGTAATAAAAGTAGCCTAAGTTACACCTTATGACATCAGCTATATGCCAGTGAAAGTCCCGTCAAAATCGGTCAAGCCGTTTCGAAGATTAGCCGGAACAAACAGACAGACAGACAAAAAATTTTAAAAGTGTATTTTTGTTATAAGTACCGTTTATACTTTCATATGCATTGAGTAAAACGCTGTAATTTTGACATTACAAACAAACACTTTAATTTTATTTATTTATACAGATACAATGGTTCGGTGATTAAGCACCCTTTCACGTTGTCCCAAGCAAATGTACGAGTATGTACTTGTACTTCACCTTCCCCCCGTAAAAGTCCACTGTACCCAGTCCGACACCGTACACTGTTCGACAGTGTACGGTGTCGGACAGTACAGCCCATAGACATCTACATTTATCCTCGTTTGCGAATCAAAATGCAGATGCGTTGTCACCTGTGAGGACTAAGATGGAATGCCTTTTATCCAGTAAATAGGGTCTCCAGTTCTCTACAATCGTCATACGAAACACAGCAGCATTAAGCTGCTATTTTACGCTGGTATTCTGTGAGAGCGTGGTCATTCCCGGATCGAGCCGACCCATTCGTGCTACTACTATACAATTAATATAGCTGCAGCATGGCTCTACCACGTTTAGGCCCGTTGTGGACAGGGTTTGCTTTAATCGTCACGCTTGTTAGTCGGATTGACTATCGCCATAACAGACGTCTGGGTATTTTACGTCTGGCATAAACGAGATGGTTACACTGTCATCTATTTGAAGCCATGAAAAATTTCTAACTTTTCCCATATCGGCTCTTACGACCAGCAACGTTCGAAATTCCTCATTTCTTTTTTATTAATGCATCTATTCTTCAATTAATGAAAGAACTGAACATTCCATGAAAAACACTAGCATAGTAGCATGTTTTTAATAACGAGTGATTTCAAACAACGGGTAAAGTTATAAACTTAGTACAACCGACTTCAATATAAATAAAATAATTTATTGTTGATTTTTTTTTAAACCGCTAGACCGATTTCGATAAAACCACCTGGCAAGTATACCCTTTGAAACAAAAAACAATTTTCCAAATCGGTTCAGGCGTATTCGAGTAATCGGTGAACATACATAAAAAAAGATTCAAGCGAATAGCAAACCTCCTCCTTTTTGAAGTCGGTTGAAAAGGGATTTTTTAAAGGGGAACAATTTTAAAGGAACTCCATCCGCGGCTGGTCGTTGCTGCTGGTGATAAGAGGACTGGTTCTTTTCTCGCTCAAAGGCTAAGTATAGCCATTCAGCGGGGAAACGCAGCCAGCGTTCTTGGCACGATACCGCGGGGAGTAGGACTGTATGATAATTAAGTTACTAGTTTTTTTTCATTATAGTTTTTAATATTTATATTATATATTTTTATTTTTATCCATTTCTCACTCATTCATTACAGCCTATCAAAATTCCACTCTGAACAAACCTACTCCTCACCACAGAATAAATAATTGTACCACGTACTCTCATCCACAGATCTCCTAAGGAAAAAAATTCTATTCCTTGCCCTGCTTCATTTTGAGACATGTATCAGTAACTGAATTTTAAATTTTATGCAAATTATTACACCCTCACCAGTCACCACTACACGGTGAAATATCAGAAACTATGACCAGGGATAACTCTAGGTTTTTCTATAGTCGACAATATTGTGCAAAAACTAAAGTTATAGCTAATGTTAAAAGGAGTAAAGTAAGTTAGGCTACATTTATTTTAGAAAAATAATTAGGGTTCCACCCAAAAAAGTTAAAACACTATGAAATTCAAATTCCACGCGGGCGAAGTCGCGGGGAACAGCTAGTTATATTATATAATTATAAAATTGGCGCAGTTTCCGAAAAAACAATTACATGTATTTACTTAAGCATAAATTAGAAGAACTCACTAAAATATTAAGATATTATATTGAATTTTATTTCTTGTACTGTTATTTATTCTGTGATTTTATTAAAGTTACTTGCCCTGCAACTTATCGACACTAACGCAATTTTCTATCATATTTATTATGAAGTAGAGTAACGCAAACAGCGCAGGTGACCATGTTGCTCTAAGCTCATGTATAGTACTGCCAAACTCAATTATAGTTGCACCTAACCTAAGTCTTGTAACACATACGCATATTATCAGAAATGAAAACAACCTATCTGTCAAAAATATTTGTAATAAAGTCTAAATATTTTAGAAGCTTTTTTTTAATATTATAATAACAATATTTTTTTCTTTCACAGGACCAAGCAATATCACAGTAAACGCAAATTCTACCGAAACGTTTCCAGCAAATCTTCTAGAGCCTATATACGAGAGCACAAGAGAACATTCGGGGTCTGATTTGGCCACTAACTTGACGACCGAAGCAGCTTCGATGTTGGAAACTACGCACGACGACTCCAATTCCTATGACGTTGGCACCGACAATGACACAAATTCTATAACATGACGCCACAACACGAGCAATCCACTATAACGAACAGACTGTAGTTAAAATATTTTAAATACGTAAAAGTGAGAACTGTTTATAGTATGACATTCTTAGATAAAAGGTTTTGCCAAGGGAAGCATGTGTATAGTAGTGAAAAACTTTACCAAATAATGATGTTTGGTGCCAGCAAGTACCTATGAGCTGTACAATAATTGTAATGAATGCATAGTAAAACGTATGGTGTGCGATAAATGTACGCCTATAACCAGTGTATAACTATAATTCAAACCAATTTTTAGAACTAAATACCATAATTGTTCTTCTTTCCAATTTCTCTAGAGCCGTCGTAGGTCAGGCGCTAAGCACTCGATGTAATTTCACAGTACGCGAGCAACCCGAGTTCGTTCCCCGCCAGCACCAATAAAATAGTTAATTGCAATTTTAAAAGCTGATTTAACACGTGCTCGGCGGTGAATGAAAACATCGTGAGGAAACCTGCATGTCTGAGAAAAAAGAAAAAAAATTTGAAGACATGTGTAGTTCGCCATTTCCTTGCTCTAAAACCCTCTCAGAAATGAGAGGAGGCCTGTGCCCAGCAGTGGGACGTATATAAGCTGTAACTTTAACTTTCTTCATCATCAGTCTGCAAAGTGCACTACAGGACATGAGGGAGGATTTGGCTTTATCGTGACCCAGGCGGATTGCAGTACCAGGGGTCCACCGACTTTGACGCTGTCGATACCCCCGATCCTCGTCCACATGCCGTCGACGGTCTAGATCAGGGATTCCCAAACTATTTTGGGCAAAAGACCACTTTTCCAAAATGAACTGATACCTATATCTCTAAATTTTTTCCTCACGATACAAAATACTTACCAATTTAAAAAGTTTGCGGTTGGTTAAGTGAGTAAACTTGACATCATTTTCTCATCAAAATTTAACAAAGTAAATAGACATCAAGTTCAGTAAATATCAAGTGTAATTAATAATTATTAATACAAATTACGTAAAAATACTTAAGGTGAAAGCTCCAGGGTGGCCCGCGAAATTCAAATATTCTTACGTTTTTTTGCAATTTGTAGGTCAGTGTCAGGTTGTATGTTTAACAAAATAAGATTCGTGACCGTAGCGAGTAAGTATCTACAGAATTATTATCATTAAAATCACCAATACAACCCTCCAAGTTCATATAATTCCTTTGAATGAGTTTTTCTGGAAATAGCCATAAAATAATCCTATTGTATGGCTATTTCCAGGAATTTTGCCGGCCACCCTGGAGCTTCCATCTTAAGTAAATTTTCATTCCAATAAGAACTTGTCTTAATTAATAGGGGTCGATTTTTAGACCTGGGGAAACCGATTTTGACCCCAAAGGGTCGATATTGACCACTTTGGGAATCCTTGGTCTAAATATTTTACGACTGGGTAAGTGAGGTGATCAATGCAACATTTGTCGGAAGCCATGAGATCTTTCTGTAGTTTCCCATAGACGCCTTTCACGACACCCATGGGATAAAGGGTTGTCTTACGCCGCCAAAACATTTATACTATAAATACAAATTGTTTTATTGTTATATTTTGTATAAAGCGCTCTTATTTTTTGTTCGTAGATAGATAAGGTTTCCTTTCAATAAAAGTAAAGCCGTTCTACTCGGATATAATAAATAAGCTGTTTATTATGTGTTCAGTAGACATTAAAATTTTATCTGCCAAAGAGCTTTGTGTGCATATATTGTTATATTCTCACAATTTAGTTAAGATGCGGTTGTTAATCTAAGTAATTTATTAAAATGTTTTATGACAGAAAAAAATATTTAATCTTTTAATTGCAATAGACCAATATCCTTGTTTAAATTGATCGATATGAATTAATAGATACCTAAAGACCATATAAATATAAAATACTTAATGTAAATTAGCCATTCATGTATTAGAACATTACAAAAATTTTACGTAGGGTTCTTAAGAAAGTTTTAATTTTTTAATAAAGAAAAAGTTTAAATATACGAAGAAATTTAAATTCAAAATATGTTGTCGATTAAACCTTCGATCATATAAGTATACTTAACATATAATATGATCTAGGAATTAAACGTATGTCGAATTAAATTCAATCTATAAGTGTGAAGCACATCAGGTAAAATATTTAATAGATAATCCAGTCATTGTTTCTGGATGTAGGTACATAGAAACTTAACTAAACTTTTGGCAACGTGAACCAATAGGCATAGTTGAATTGGAAGCCAATGGGAAGCAAGGAACAATGCACTGTGAACTTACTACTTCCATTACGTTAATCTAGTGGTCGTAAAAGCAGTTGCTGATGATGAGGTCCCGGAATCGGATTCTGTCAAGAAATTCTCAGTAGCAGGAGCCTGGAGTCAGGAGATTGGCGGTGTTTCACCGCCGTGCCTCGGAGAGCGCGTAAAGTCGTTGGTCTTGCACATGATCTCTCTCACAGAACACTAATCCTTAGGATCTGTCTCCAGTCGCGTCGGATAACCGTCTCATCGGACTATTAAAGCGGGAAAACGGAGAGTACACTTTTGCTTGCGCATACACTCTGCTCTGGCACTATAATCTATATTTCTGTCCAGTCCAGATACCTAGTTAGTCTCCGTTGAACCTGGCCGCAGTGACCGAAATTCGGTCTGGAGGACATTATTATTAATTACCACTTCCTTATTCAATAATGATTTGATCTCAATTAATTTATTATATGTACTTATTAAATTTTTAATTAAGTAAAAACTACTAAAACATACTCTTAAGAAATAATATAAGTTAATAAAAATTGTAAACGCCATGGCTATACTGACATAAAGAAAACAAGTTATCTTGAATTCTTTTATATTTCTAAAAAATATCTTGTTTCCACTATGATAGTTTTCTTCACATATTCAAAGAAAGTAACAGACATAAAGAAAATCTAATAAAGGTTTAGTACCTACATTAATGCACCAAGCGATGTACCTACATCGAAATGTATATTATGAATTTAAACGCAAATCCAACTTTCGAAATTCAATATAATGTAAAAGAGACCCACATTAATACACAAATATTTACTTTATATTAATATTCAGTATTACTGTTTCCTTAAAAGTATAGTTTAATAACCTTATAATTATTTATTTAAAATGCCTATTCTTTGCAAAAATATCCCTTCGATAAAAATTATAATTTTCACAAAATAATGAGAAAATTTTCGTTGATTTCATCGTTGTAAAATAAAATGTACTTATGGTGTCTAAAAAAGGTGAAGCTTTTGTGTAATTTTGAATAGTACCAATTATGTTTTAGTGTTCAGTGACTACTATCGCGATTAAAAATGTACAAAATTTATTAGAATTTGAACTATATTGGAATTTTTTTGACATTATATTTATTTATTACAAAATCTAATAGCCTTACTTTATTTAGCATGGATAAGCGAAAAGCTATGAAAAAGACTTTTTCTGGATTTTGTTTCAGTAAATAAAAAGTACTTCTTCCACTTCTCTGGCATAATTGCAATATCTGAGTGTCTGAGAAGAAGTACTACTAGACGTTAGGCTAATTATAGTGGACAAACAAATATAAATACTTACCACTGCAGGCAGACTTCACTTATCCTGGCTAAATATGGAAAGGTCTGCATCAGAATATTATAAAAAATAAATATAATAAGTCAAAAATATTTAACAGACTGAGTTATACGTGTTGATCCACTGTACACCTCGGTCCAGTGTATCCCACTATCCCCTACCTATGCAGGTGATTTTGGGTACAGGTCTACTATGGATCAAACTCTGGAAATATCCTACTTTAGATATTATTATCTCACAATATTTTTTTTTCTTTTTATTTTTAAGTTAATGTTTTCTGAACATCGGTATAGAAGAATTGCTACCAAAAATATTTTACTGCAAAGTGAATTATTCACTAATCGAGTGTTGAATAAATAATAGTACCACGTACCTAGTAGGTACTATCATTATTCTGTGATTGAACGTAGTCACAGATCTAACTCAGATCAGCTCATTATCCAAACAGTGACAATTAGAGCCTAGTCGTCAAAGTACCTGGCCTCGGTTCGAATTTTGACAGGAGCCTGAATTTTTCTAATAAAAAGTATTATCTCCATATCAATTAAATACCTAAAAATTCTTCAACGAAATCTATCTAGACTAGATCTACTATTTTCTAAAATTTTAGATTTGTTAGCGATATAGACAGGATTTTTTTCCGATGACCCATTTTAACCATTTACACTAGGTAATTTTAGCCATGTGGTCATAAATACCGATTAAGACGGACACTAATGATGATCATTATTTATAATATTTAAATTTTTAAAGTATATAGTAGTATAAAGTCTATACTTTATAGACTACAGATTGATAAAACAATGACGTGCGGTTTACTACTTTCCAATAAATATTAAATAAACAGGGTTATTTTTCAAAAATTAGCCAAATTTTAAACTTAAGTTTAAATATATAATGATTTTTTAAATATATATTGTTATTGCAATTTTCGAAAATACAAGTAAATAAGGCTTCCACTTTTATTTGAAATTATCCCAAATTTAATGTGATTTATGTGCGATAACGTTTTTGACTACCGATCGACCCTTATGAATGTGTGCGTGCACAGTAAAATCAGTTAAAATAATACATTACCACGCATAATGAATTTAAAAGATAAAAAGCACAGAATTAATTATTGAGATTTATTTAATTAATTTTTCTTCACCATTTGCCTATATTACATATTCTGAACCTTCTCTGCAAATTTGGCTGGTTATTGCAAAATAACCCTGTATCTATATCTTTAAGAACATGTTATTTTATATTGGCCCATCCTTTGACTTATGTAAATATATATCACATAACATTATATAAGTATATAGTTATTGTATTACTGCAGAATAGTGTCAATAAACATAACCGTGTAAGAAAAATTTACTATAAGATCCCAGTAGAGAGCGTTTAGTTAGCGGAGCATGCAGCTTGTCATCATGAAAACTAGGTACACGCTGTTGTATGGTAGTGTTCTGAGAGCCCGCCGCTCCAGCTGTATGGGAAACGCGCCGCCAAACGCTCTCTATAAACTACTTCACAAGTCTTACTCTTATCTTACTACTACCTTATTAAATGATTTCTTATATTTACGCGAACACTGCACATTGAATAAAACACCTTTTTTACCTTATTAAAATTGAATCTGAGCCGTAAGATTCTGTATCCAGGCCATCTGTGAGCTGGTTGTTTAACATGGATTACCTACAAATTACAAAATCTTATGTTAATCTCCGTGATAATTCTTTTCGAAGAAGCCCAGATTCTCAACGTCTGAAAACCTAATACACAAGATTTTCTCTAAGTGATGCGTGACAGTAAATGACGTAGAATTGTGATGGCGTAACTTATGTGTTTTGCGTACTTACTTTAATTGTTTCTGGATAATACAAGACATTTGTATATAGATAGTTCATATTGTTAAAGTTGTAATAAAATAAATAAAATTACCACGAATGCCTTAAAGAAAGGTTTGCTTTTAATTTTGCTTAATGTTTAAATAATTTAGTTTACAATATTATATTATCATCATGTACTTAGTTAAGGGCAGGGAGGAACTGAATCATGTATATTGTGTGCACACGATACGTTGGAGTATACGTGGTAGAGTCATGCTGCAGCTATATTAGTAGTACCTACCTATAGTTTTAACACGAATGGGCCGGCTCGACCGGGGAAGGACCACGCTCTCACAGAATACCAGCGTGAAATAGCAACTTAACACTGCTGTGTATCGTATGGTGAGTGTAGAGAACCGGAGATGTAACCTCAATAAAGAATCAAAATGAAATCTGCATTTTGATTCTTTATTGAGGATAGATGTAGATGTCTATGGGTCACAGTAGCCACTTACCATGAGGTGGACTGTGCTCTCGTTTGTCAATATAATTGATATCGTCGATTAACAATCAAAAGCAGATGCGGGACCTCTGAGTACTGAAATGGAAAGCCTCGTTTTCAGTAAAAAGGTTCTCCGGTTCTCCACAATCGCCATACGAAACACAGTTAAGCTGCCATTTTACGCTGGTATTCTGTGAGAGCACGGTCCTCCCCGGTCGAGCTGATCTATTCGTGCTACAACCACAATAAAGCTGCGGCGTGGCTCTAGCAACGACGACAATCTTCCTGAAATTGTGTTTTGAAATGAAAGAATAAAAAAGCTGTATTTTTATAGAGATTACCTAGTATAAGCCCACAAACTATATATTTTATAGGTATCAGGTAGATTTATCGTTTATAGTATTAGCAATAGGTATATTCTGTGATATTAGTACCATAGATATAGATTGTGCTGTTATCTACAGGCTATAAGAGACACGGTACACGGCAGCATGAACTCTCTCTCTAGGTAGGTACTCATACTACTCATACTAAGAAATGCTAGGCCTTTTCCGAATATACAATCGATTATAGTAAAGCACAACTTCTCTTGCCTCGCGTTCGAGGCTTGCAAAAGTATTTTTCTAACAAAATTAAGATCACTTTGTTACAAAACATTTAACCTAAATATAGATTTCATTGTTTGCAAATTTTGGTAAAAAATAAAGAGGAGTTAGTTTACAAAACTTCTGGCGGACATTTCGTTAGCCAGACAGTACATAGTAACATCGCTTATAATTTAACTCAAACAGGCCTAACCGCCAATTGACAGCAGCTCCAGAGGCCCCTCTTCACCTCCACGACCTCCGTCTCCACTATGTAATGAACCTCACAAGTCCGATACACGATAGGCCAGGAAAATCAAGCACTCTGAAACACCAAACTTCTTAACCCGGCGGAACTGGTCTGTGTCCGCCGCCAACCAAGTTTCGGTCGCAGAGGATAGGAAAAGCAGCGGAATAATGCACTCCCCTCCCCCAGTTGGGATGTATTGGCTAACTAGCCTAACCAAATTATTTAATTGTTGATTTCGTTATAATAAACTTCTTAGTTTGTAGAAACAAACATTCAAAGTTACTTAGTCTAGTTAGGTAATTTGCATTTTCGTTTAATTTGATGACAAAAGGAGATAATCGAAGTGTTGAAGATCAGACGTTCCTTTAGATAATCGCACAGAAAAAAGTCAGGAGCTGTCAAATCCGGTGATCTTGAGGGCAGGGGCGAACCACTTATTAGTGGAGCCCTGGGCTAATGCTACTTGGGGGCCTACCTAATCAAACTACCTACTGGTCATTTTGTAAAAAACTATTTTCTTTTTTGATGTATACTGGTGTACCTATCTCTTTTCGAAAATTAACTTTCTTATCTTCTTTTTCACTAAAACTTATTAAATTTTCATCCATCATAATTATTTTTAAAGCTTAGATAGTCTGTCTTCAATGGCTGGGGACCCTTACATCCACGGGGCCCTGGGCTGCAGCCCAAAAATCCCATAATATATAGATCCACTCCTGCTTGAGGGCCAATCAATGTGACCATTTCTTAAAATTAAATGTCCTGAGAAAAAATAATATTGCGAAAACATCTGAAATTAGTCAACACGCATTGATGCAGCGCGGTGAACACTTTGTTGCTCTAAAACTGTTTCAGAAATTAAAGGGGGCGTGAGCCCAGTAGGGTTTATATAGGCTGTAACTATAACTTTAATTGACCTGAACATATTCTTCGCGATATTCCGATTGTATCAAATGTCGTATAATATGTGGCCCCGTCCTTTTGGAACCACATGTTTTCTAAGGCCATCTACCTAATTCATATAGGTAATGATTCAAAAATTGTTGACTATCTCACGGCAACGATCTCCATTTACTGTTACAGCAGCACCCGCAGCATCTTCAAAGAAGTAGGGTCCAACTATTCTTCTGGCACGATGAGGAACTGCCTTATTTGTTATAATGCCATGCTGCTCAGAATCTACCAAACGAGTTATTGCCAACCGCGATGGTAATTGATTTCTACCGAAAATTGGTCGCAACTTTCTATTGAAGATCGTTTAGAGTAGACCGTTTTGAGAATTGAAACATGTTCCTGAAGCAATATATTCATTTATTCATTACAGCCTATCTAAAGTTCACTGCTGGTTTTTTTATAGGATAGGGTGACAAACGAGCACACAGTCCACCTGATGGTAAGTGGTTGTTGTAGCCCATAGACATTTACATCTATCCTCAATAAAGACTCAAGATGCAGATGCGTTGTCACCCGTGAGGACTAAGATAGAAAGCCTCTTTGTCAGTAAAAAGGGTCTCCGGTTCTCTACACTTACCATACGAAACTCAGCAGCGTTAAGCTGCTATTTTACGCTGGTTTTCTGTGAGAGCGTGGTCCTTCCCCGGTCGAGCGGACCCATTCGTACTACAACTATACTACTAATATAGTTGCAGCATGGCTCTACCACGTAATAAATTTGACCTTCCACATATAATGGGTGAACTCGCCAGCAACGAAGTCAGGAATTTGCATTTAGAAAAAGCCAAAAATAGGGGCTTTTTAGGTGCTAATTAGGTGCCAAGTTTAAAAATTAGGTGCTCTAAAATTTTCACCGCACTGAACTGTTGAAATGTGCGTAGCTGGCAAATCGTATTGCTAGCAACACAGTGACGATAAAAGATATACGATAAATATTAATAGCAAGGAATTAAGTGGTAATTAAGTGCTGCACGTATGGGCAATGACATGGCGCTCCTAATAAAAAGTCGTTGTTAAGAACAAAGCAGATGCATAAATCAAGTCTTCTGAAAATCTTCTGAAAATGGTGAAACTATAGACATCCGGTACCTGGGATGTGGAGTGGGGGAGGGTCCTGGGGAAGCACTCCTACCCTTCACCCCTTGCAAAAATGTATAGTTTACGAGTAATAATACTTTTTGTAAAATCATGACCCCACTTTTTTACACAGGAATATTGACACTGCTTTGGCGCTGCGGGAAGTGCAGCTCCTACGCCCTTGCGTTGCAAATCGCGGGTATCTGTGCGAACCGAAGCTGCAGAGGTGAGCATGGGTGCCTGAGATTTGCTACAGCGAGCGGGGCTGCTCTCTCTCCGCGCCTTTGGCTTTACAAAAACACTCTAGGGCTAGGGCAGACAAGACTACAAGGGGTCGGGGCATTCTGATTCGGTTTTAGTACAGATTTGACCTATCTTATCTATAATGTATATAATTGTTAAAGACAAAAAATGCCATTCATACCTCATAGTAAGGTAATGATGGTCCTGGACCCGATAATTCCCAGAATATTACCGTCCTCTACATACGACCTCAATATTCTTTCAGCACTTAATTCCTTGCTATAAATATTTATCGTATATCTATTATCGTCACTGCCTCGTGTCTAGTGGTTGTAGTAGTGCGACTGCTGATCATGAGGTCCCGGGTTCGAATCCCGGGTCGGGCCAAAAAATCAGTTGAGTTTTACCATCAAGAAATTCTCAGTAGCTGCCCGGAGACAGGAAGTTGGCGGAGTCTCACCCCCGTGCCTCGGAAAGCACATAAAGCCGTTAGTCCCGTGCCTGATCTCTCTCCGATCATGTCAGCTTACCGTCCCATCGGACTATGAGAGTGAGGGAATAGGGAGTGCACCTGTGCTTGCGCATACACTTGGGCACATTATAATCCTGTCCTGCGCCGATGGCTAGTCTCCGTTGAGACTGGCCGTCGTGACCGAAATTCGGTCTGGAGAACATTACTATCGTCACTGTTTTGCTAGCGATAGGTTTTGCCAGAATCTAATTTTTAAACTTGGCACCTAATTAGCATCTAAAATGCCCCTAATTTTGGCTTTTTCTAAATGCGAATTCCTGACTGTATTGCTGGTGAGACACAGCTGTCATAGGGATATAGTCATTACGCAGACGGCAGGCGGTTTCTCTTGAATGGTATTTGCAAACTAGGATTTTTTCCTGTATCATAAAGGTAGACAATTTTCCTGTATGACAAAGACATACATAAATTCTATAACGGAAATTCTATAAGGGGTTTAGGCCATACAAATACTTGTACCGTGCGGTATTTGAATCTGCGGCCCTCAGCGCCACATTTCATTGCAAAGCCACTGCACCACGGAGCCGGGTTGGCGACCGCATTTTTAAATAAATTTTCATTTCTTATCAGGACAGGTTCCCATCTTCTGTTTTAGTTTCCCTCTGTCACCTCTTACAAATCCTACAGGATAATATGGGGAAGTGCTCAGAACACCATTACTGTCAGTATTCCTACGCCGCCACTAGACAACAAAAATAAGCAAAATAAATGAAAAAAAAAGTTAAACAAAAAATATATTTTTAATTTTGTGGTAAACATTTTTTCAAGGGTGTCCGGAGAAAAAATATCGAATGTAATCAAATGGTGTTTCAAAGTTTTTGTCCGGCGTCGACAAATTAGATGATGGTAGTCTTAGGTAAGCTCCACTTCCGCCCATTATTCAGTCTGACTCGACCAGAGGCGAAAGTAACAAATCTGTGCCTAAATTAATCAACAGTCTAGATGAGAAATTGCTAAGATTGTGATGGGTAGGTTTTAAAATAAAATAAAATATTTATAAGGGTCAAACATCATTTATTATTCTCCCGTAACATACATATGTACAGATTTATCAGAAGCGGCAATTCGTGCAAATCGAGCGGCACCGAGTACCGCCGCCATACGCTGCGCGTCGTATTTACAATGTAGCGTTGTCACGGTCATATTGCATTCGCTGCCGCCATATTTGTTTTGGTTACTTTCCTGCAAATAAACAAATAACCAATTTATTTACTGACGATGATGATCTTGTCCTCCGGACCACGGCGACAACTTCCGAGTTCCAGAAGATATCAACAACTCCGGAAATATTAGTGCTAGAACTCTTTCTTGATCAATGTAATGTTTAAGCGATCGGAGGTTGTGTAAGACATAGGCTTCCCACATGTTTCATGGGGGTATTTTGCCATTGTTGCCACGTTTGGCAAGCGGGTTGGCAGCCGCAGTTTTTTATTATTTGAGTTGTTATCAGAAAGACGCTGCTGCCCATCTTCTGTTTCAATTTCCCTCCGTCGCCTCGTACGACACCCACGGGACGATATGGGGTAGTGGATATTCTTACACCGCCACAACACGGTTAATAAAATATATATATTTTAGAACAATGATTGTTTCGCTTCTCCACATACCTGCATAAGATTGCACATTTCGGAATAAAAATGTGGATACGTTGGCGGTTGGTAGAATATTATATGACGTATACCCTTAATACGGAATCTCCGAAAGAAGTGTACTCTCTCCGAATACAAAAGGAAGTGTGCTTCAGTGTGGAAAAACATGTCCCTAGCTCGAGCTATTTTCGCATCCTGTTAAAGAAAAATATATAAATTTATAATGTCATATCATTTACAAATCTGAGAAAATGTTTTTGAAATTGTTTTATTATTTTGTTCAATAAATTCGTCTAATAAATACTAATTATAATAATGTCCCACAGATCGAATTTCGGTCAAGGCGGCCAGACTCAACAGAAACTAGCCAAGAACAGAACTCCTGTGAAGAACAGGATTATAGTACATATGTGGGCGAAAGCATAGATGCATTGTCTCACTCTCATGTCCGATAAAAGCGCAAACCGACACGATCGGAGAGAGGCACAGGACCAACGGCTTTACGTGCTTTCCGAGGCACGGCAGTAAAATATAACCAACTTTCTGACCCCGGGCTGTTACCGAGGATTTCTCAACAGAAAAACCCTGGACCACATGATCAACATCGCACTCACGACTAATAGACTAACGATACAATCCATCCATCCATTTCAGCGTATAAAAGTCCAGTGTTGAACATAGGCCGCTTCCACACCGTGCCTAAGACGGAGATTTCGCAGTAGTTTTCACACTTGGTTTGCGACCGCAATTTTTTAATTTTGAGTTGTTATCAGTTGTTATCAGGAAATGCTGCTGCCTATTTTCTGTTTCAGTTTCACTCTGACACGTCTTGCGACACCCTCGGGAAGATATGAGTTAGTTGATATTCTTACACCATCTCTGTACGGTCCAGTCAATCCCTATAAAGCCGCGTCTCCACCAAAGTTTTGTTGCAAACACAACAGTTGCCGACACGTGTTGGCAACAAATGTTTCTGTCAACAAGCGTATCCACCGAGGGAACAAATGTTGGCAATAAGCGTTGGCAATATTCCTTTGATGTTGACGCCGAAAATGGAAACAAATTTTGTTGGCAAATGTTGTGTTGACAACAAAACTTTGGTGGAGACGCGGCTTTAAATACCTCAGCCGGGGTAGTTCAAGAGCTAAGCGCTCACTATAGAATAGAATAGAATATTTTTTATTCAATATACATTACATGTGTAATTCTTATTGAAAGTCATTTTTTACTTTACCACTGGTTCGAAAAAAACCCTCTGTCCTGGGAAGAACCAGCTAGAAACCCAGCGGGACTTTTTTTTTAAATAAATTTTACAATATAAATGATTACGAACTATTTACACAATTTATTTTATAAAATGCTTGGAAGCGACCACCTCATTCCCAGGGGTTATTATCAACCATGTATTCATTTATACTATAATAACCCTTTTTATACAGTTTCAGCTTAATAAAACATTTAAACTTGGTAATAGAGAGAACCTGTACACTTTCCGGGACCTTGTTGTAATAGCGTATACATTGCCCCAAGAATGAATTACTGACTCTGTGGAGTCGAGAAACTGGCATCACTAGCTTGTGTTTGTTCCTAGTGTTTACAGAGTGTACATCACTTTTTTTAATAAAACTATCTTTGTTTTTGTGAACATACATTAAATTTTCGTAAATATACTGAGAGGCTAAAGTTAATATATTAATTTCTTTAAATTTATCTCTAAGAGACTCTCTCGGTTTTAGATTGTAAATAGCTCTAATGGCCCTCTTCTGTAAAACAAAAATAGTTTCTGAATCAGCCGCATTTCCCCATAGCAAAATCCCATAAGACATTATGCTATGGAAATAACTAAAATAAACTAATCTAGCTGTCTCGACACTAGTGAGACCTCTAATCTTTTTTACAGCATAGGCTGCAGAACTTAGTCTGCTTGCTAATTTGGATATATGGGTGCCCCACTGTAGCTTTGCGTCAAGAGTGATGCCAAGAAAAATAGTGGATACAACAGGGCTCAATTCCTTCCCATTTAAAAATACATTGGTATTCAGATTTTTAACATTCGTTGTTGTAAATTTAACACAATTAGTTTTATTTCCGTTCAAATGCAGATTATTAACGTTAAACCAATGCACTAATTTTGATATAGCATTATTCACTTCGTCACATTTAAATAATTGACGTTTAAGTTTAAAAATCAAGGAAGTATCATCAGCAAATAATACTATATCATGACTATCCCCTACAAGGTGAGGTAAGTCATTAATATACACCAGAAACAGGAATGGGCCGAGAATCGAGCCCTGAGGAACACCCATTAGTACAGGTGACCTGGAAGAACTTTTACCATTGATAATAACCTTCTGTTTTCTATTACTTAAATATGACATAATAAGTTTAAGCGCTGTGTTCTTGACACCATAGTACTGTAGCTTCCTGATTAATGTCTCATGGTGAACACAGTCGAAGGCCTTGGAAAGGTCACAAAATATACCCAAAGCATCCTCTGAATTCTCCCATGCACAAAAAATATGTTTAATAAGCTCAACTCCAGCGTCAGTTGTCGAGCGACCCCTTGTAAAACCGAATTGATTTTTATGTAGCAATTTATTAATATTAAAGAAACTTAACGTCTGATCTAAAATAATTTTTTCAAAAATTTTACTTAATGTTGGTAGTACAGAAATTGGTCTAAAATTGGCGGGATCTAATGTACTACCAGATTTAAATATAGGTATGACTTTACTATGTTTCATTAAATCAGGAAACACACCAGATTCGACGCTTATGTTAAATATAGTGGCTAGATAATAAATATAAATTTCACAGTACGCGAGCAACCCGGGTTCGATTAAATTGTGAATTGCAATTTTAAGTTCTGATTTACCACGTGCTCGGCGGTGAACGAAAACATCGCGAGGAAACCTGTATGTCTAAGAAATAAGAAAAAAGTTTCAGAGACGTGCGAAGTTCGCCAACACCCATTGGGGCAGCGATGGCCATTTCCTTGCCTTAAAACCCTCTCAGAAATGAGAGGAGGCCTGGGCCCAGCAGTGAGCTGTAACTTGACCAATAATACTTCATTATTGTGTTGAATTAAATACATTCCAACAAAAATTATTATGAAACCAGCAAACCGCCACGGCTTCGCCTGGATGAGATTGATGAATTGAAATAAGGAAATAAAAAAAACTTCATAATTATCTTATTTCCAAATGCTTTTACACGCTCACTGAATTTTTTGATAGTTAATTACTAAGTAGTAAATTACTAAGTATTAAATAAAATTTTATTTTCAAAATAGCCAAATATAATATAATGATGTTACATAGTTATAAGTCCATTTAATTATTTTATTGTATATTTCTTGTATATAGCAACGCCCGACAAGGTCTATAATTGTCACTGTAACTACTAATGTACTGTACATTATAGAAGCAATAAACGATTTGAAATTGAAATTGAAATGAAACTTCATGAACATGTAGAGGGCAATGTCTGAATGATCTGAGCTATATTGTATCCAAAAAAGTAAAATAATTTTTTTTTTCAACTGACTTCAATATAAATAAAATGAGAACATCTGACGATGTTCTGTAGTCGTATGTATGTAGTACGTATGTAGTCGATGTGAATTAAATACGCTAATGCGTAAAGATAACTTATCAGATCTTGATCAAACTTTATGGGATCACATGAACCACCAGCTTTCAAATAAAAAAGAATCATCAAAATCACTTCACCTAGAAAAAAGTGACAGGTCTAATATGTTTAGCAGTCCCGTGTTGGCATTATCACTATAGTTTCGACTTCAGTCATTGAGCCGTGGTAGATCAAGGGATCAGCTCCAAAAGCTTGTGAGGATTCATTGTGAACTGATTGAAGACCCGTGCTCATCAGTGAGGCAAATGAAGCCTGTTACTTGTGTTACAGGGCAATTGACAGTAATCGGTTAAGTGGGAGGGCAACACTGCGAACTTGACTCACCGAAAAATAGACCGGCCGGCTATGCTGTTCAACTTAATTGTAAATATGCTACTTAACTCACTGATTGCCGTTCGCAAATTAAGTCACTACTGTACTTGTCCAAGTGTAAACCGTCCATTACTCATAAGATGCATCAATTATGATAATGATACTCCTAAAATCTGGTGATTTATTGAACAATGGAGATTAATGGTGACAAAAAACTAAAAGAGAACAGACATATCAAACACTGACATATGTATAACATGCAGGTAAAAACCATCCGCCATCCTCCATAATCCTTACTCGTCAGATCTAGCCCGATCTTAAGTAAGATATTTTTTAATAATTAAATTACGACAGAACTACATCTATAATGTTTCAAAATTACTTTACTAACCTTCGAATATTCGCAGATTTGTACAAAACCAATATCTTCTTTCTTAAAATAATTTCTTATTCGAACAAAATCGAAGTAGCTAGGCACATATATAAGCGTGTGACTCATCAGTGTGTCACGTTGTTTGGGCAGGATCTCCTTTGTGAAGTAGTCGAACCTACCATCCACGGATGCCAACGGACTTGTGGCGTTAAATCTGTAATGCATAATATGTAATTAGATAAACATTACCCATAAGATAAACATATAGTAACCGTGTAGTGGCGGTGTAAGAATATTCACTACCCTATATCATCCCGTGGGTGTCGTAAGAGGCGACAGAGGGAAACAAATCAGGAGATGGGCAGCAGCATTTTCCTAATAACGACCAATAATAAAAAACTGCGGTTGCCAACTCGTATTCCACGCGTGGCAACTATTGCAAATACCCCACTGCTATTATAAGTTGCAGCACGAATGTGTCGGCTCAACTGGAAAAAGACGACGCTCTCAAAGAATACCAGCTCAAAATGCAGTACAATACTTTATTTAGTATGTTATAAAGATTACAGTATGATGTCTATGTGCCATAGTATCTTACGTAGGTCTAGGTAGGTAGATACGTCTAAGTAGGTTCTTCAATTTTTACCCCCACAAATGAAATTCTTAATTGTAATTTTAAGTGCTGATTTACAATATGAGACCATCTTGGCGGTGGCCTATGTTCAGCAGTGGACTTTAATAATAATAGTATAAATAATAGTTAAAAGAACAGAAGGCTCACTCTCTGATAGCAAACATACGAGTTTAAACTTAGTTACAACGTCGCTAATGTTCATAATACTTTGCACGCCTCGGAAGTGACCTTCGTGAAATTAGTCTACAGTTTAATTCGTCGAAAAAAATTTTTGTGGCGCCCGTATTAAATCAAAATGTATCTTACGTCCGCGTGCGAGTGTCTGTATCACTTAGCCCGTTACACGCCTTTGTTAAGACCACGTCTACTGTATGGTTAGGTGTAGTGAGAAAACAAATTGAATTCTATGATATTAATTGGTGTATAGTTAGAATACACAGAGGTGTTATGCAATGTATTTCTTTTTTTTTATTTTGTTAAAAAAAAACATTGCCCCCACACTAGGACTTTCTCCTGTATCGTGGAGGCAGTTGACAAACATAAATTGCACAAGGACAAACATCTAGACCCGGAACAATTATTTGTAGGCCATACAAATACTTATTCCGTACGGGATTGGAACCCACTGCGCCACGGCACCATCAATTTTGCTGATAATAAAAACTTTATTGTTTAATGTGAGGAAGGTTAATATGCAACATCGAGAAAAATTAAGATTATAACAACGTATATGTCTTTGAAACTCAGATAACTTATTACCTACTTACCATTTTAAACGACTTCATGAAAGGAGGAGGTACTTAATTCAACTGTATTTTTTATGTGTGCTACCTCAGAACTTTTTTCTATGTTTATCGAATTTGATGTTTCTATATTTATTTGAAAGCTGGTGCTTATAATTTATACATCCCATATAAATTTGATCAAGATCTGACAGTTATAGTATAGTTTTGGAGTTATCCTTAATAATGTGTATTAGTATTGAACTAACACTCGCGATTTAATCTTCGTACAAATATAAAGTCACACCGAAATAAATAGACAGAAGGAGAATGCAACGCAAGTTCTCTTAACAAGAAGGAAGAAGTACAGTGATAGGGAGACACTTAAAATGAGACAGAAACAGTCAGACAGAAATTACATTCTTATACTTGCAGCATGGTAGAGCCATGCTGCAACTATATTATGGTTGTAGCACGAATGGGTCGGCTCGACCGGGGAAGGACCACGCTCTCACAGCATACCAGCGTAAAATAGCAGCTTAACGCTGCTGTGTTTCGTATGGTGAGTGTAGAGAACCGGAGACCCTTTTTACTGGAAACGAGGCATTCCATCTTAGTCCTCACGGGTGACAACGCATCTGCATTTTAATTCGCAAATGAAGATAGATGCAGATGTCTATCGGCCACAGCAGCCACTTGACATCAGGTGGACTGTGTGCTCGTTTGTCACCCTTATCCTATAAAAAAAAATACATCCTTGGCTAATCGTAGACAAATATCCGACTTACTCTTCTTAAGCAAATTATTAAATAATAAAATTAACTGCCCTCAATTGTTGAATAAGATAAAATTTCGCGTACCTCATAGGTACCCCCGTAAGAGAATAAAGATTGACCACCAACACCAATTAATGAATGTAATGAAATGAAATGAATAATATGTGATACCCTACAGTGTTCTCTGTTACCTATGCGAAATTAAACACCAACACCAACACTATTAGACCACCTCTTCGTAAAACGGTATTTGGCGCGAATTCCCCGATCTCTAAGTTAAGTAAATTGATCAATGAACTTTCCCATGCATTTGAATTTGATATTAATTCCGACTCACCTAACAAGCTCAGAAAAGAACTACACAAACGCAAATGTGATGGTGCCTTTCCACGCTTGCCAAGCCTCGGCAAACGTCTTCAAGCTCCAAGCGTCCACAAATCTCGTTTGGCGTTTGGAAGTTGTTTACTTGCTTGTGAATGCGTCAGTGTGCTACGTATATCCAAGCATGACGGACACCGAACTTGTGTCGGCTATTGCGTTGGGTTTAACATACTTTTATTTGAAATACAAGCAAAGTAATACAAGAACAAGGAATTTTTTGGCTTTTAATTCTTTTACTGGCTTTCCCGTTAACTCGGCAAGACGACTCCAGGCATTTGCAACTTTCTTTTTATTTTTATGATTAACGTCTTTGGGGTTCCAGATAGACGATTCGTTCTGGTAATATTCCAGAAACGATAAACCAAAGATGTTTTATAGGTCCAGATACCGTGTACGCGCGTACACGGTATCTGGACCTATAAAATACCTTTGCGATAAACACTCTTCGTTCGACCAGTCACTCATTTTAAACAAAGAAATAAACATGCGCTCGTCGCGAAATCACAATTTCTACTAAACGCGCACCAACGTGTGAATGCGTTGCAAGCGCTTGCCGCAAGCGCCCTTTGATCTGTGTCCAAAAACAGACACTAGCTCGGATCGAAGACAGCTTGTGAACGACAAGCTCACGCAAGCCAAGTCAAACGCCCTCTTTACACACTTGTGTTTGTGGATGCTTGCCGAGACTTGGCAAGCGTGGAAACCTGGCATAATGGATTAAGTTTTTGGATTCTTTTAACGTTTTATTTTACTGTAACTATGTATATTATTTTTGATGTTTATTCCAGTGCATGTTGTAATCACCTATAATAGTTTGTAGCATTTAAAGTAATACCCTATGTACGTATGTATGTAAATTATAATTTTAACAATGTAAACTAATGTTGGTGATGCTTTAATAAATTAAAAAAAAATTAACAAAGATAGGCACACGTAAATAATTATTAAAGTGTCTGCAAGACAATGCGACAACGTCTCTGCGTCGAAGCACATAAGCGACTGATCGACCTATCAAGGGGACGGTGCTCTCACCCGCCGGCCCGCAACCGCTGCCTTACGATATTACCATATATGGTGTTGTATCGACGATGCCGCGCGGGATCGAATCTACGAAACATCAACCAACTGATAGTGTGTATAGTGTAAATGCGTGTGTGAGTGAGTGTATGATTGTATGTTTGTATAAAATGTATGTGATCCCCTACAGTGTTCTCTGTTACCTATGCGAAATCCAAACCCAAAAATCTCGTCTTTGTCTTTGTGTAACTATTAATTAACTTATAATTGCATAAACAAAAGCCTCAGTTATCATTAAGTAAATTCAAAACTTTCATTACATATTGTTACATCATTTCGTTAAATTTTGTTTAGTGAGAAGAATCCTGAAATGGAGCAATCTGAATAAACTCCAGTAATTTTTTTTTGCAAATATAACCGTATAACACCAACCTGTGAAAAAGCTGTGGCACTTGTAGTAACACTTGTTGAATGCTTCCTATTGCAATTGGATTTGTTATAAACACCTTGCCAGCGTAATTTTGGCATTTTCTATTCATCACCGATTTTATTTCTGGTAATGACACCGACGAGAAGATTAAAGTTTGCCTGAAAAATAATAAAAAAAGAACACATTTTTTTTCCAAAACAAAAACTATTTATTTAAGAATACAAGGGATGTGAGAGTTTATGTATTAAGCATCTCCCACACACAAGCTGCTTGCGGTGGCGGCCAGTTGTATTCGCTTGCAATTTAAGTGAGTCTGCAAACTCGTGCGGCCATGCTGGCTGCGGCGGCAAGGCCCGCCCCCCTCCGCCACCACGTGTGTGTTAGCGAGCGTGCAGCCTATCGGTAGCCGCAGCGCGGTCTGTTGCAAATTTTTATAACAAGCCGCATGTACCGCGTGAAAAATGGCACCAAATACAGAGATTTTAATAGAAACAATGCAAAATTATCCAATACTTTATGATACTTCACACTGTGAATATAAAAGCATTAGGATTAAAAACAAAATATGGGATAATATTGCTGAATATAATAAGAGTAATAAGACTTAGTCACGTTAGCCATGTTAACTCACGTCCGATTGCAACATAAATATCACAGCGAATGGCGCTTCAGGCTGCCACTGCCCACGGCGACCGTGGTGGTGTGTTGTTACAGCGGCTCGCGGTTAGCTGCCACCGCAAGCCGCTTGTGTGTGGGAGACGCTTTACGTATGTATATACAAGGAGGAAGCAAATAGTATACTCAGGATTAATTATTACAGAGAACTAAAAGTCCATATATTATTTATTACAATAATAAGTACACACACTTAAAAAAAAGTCAACATATATATGTTATAGAACAGGAAACAGTGGTGCCATTGGTTGTAGAACTGGGGTAGCTGCTTAACAAGATTTATGATGTAGTGTAAATGATTTCTAAAACCTGACAGGTACGATTAGGGTTAGGATTAGAAAACAATTAGGCGCATGACAGGAATGCTTAAATCAACGACACTATTGACAAATGGCAGTAATCCATGCAGTAGGAAATACATGCTCAAGTCCCACAGACAGTAGTGAGTATGTATGAATCTTTTAAGTATATTTATGAAATAGCGAAGAACTTACCTATAATATTTCGCCCAACCATTAACAGCCCATGATCTTACTCTAGAAAAGTCTGTATCGTGGGTCTTCTTTGGCTGCAGGTGGAAATGATCCAACACATGCAGTAAATGATCCCAGTTCTGCATGAGGAATACATCAGCTTGGTCCATGATAAGGATTTCAATGGAGGCCAAAAAGTCATAGTCCCTATCCTCCTCGCCCTCAGCTCCCACTATCATTCGAAGTCCCAGTGGAGAAGCAATTAAAATATCAGACGAATAAAAGTCTGTATACAGCTGGAAAATTTAAATTATTTATAACAATCTTTAATTAAATAAATTGTCTAATCTGGTTTTGCAACAAGTATTTATTAGCACCTTAATAGTTCAATTTATAATGTAACATAATGGGAACGTAAACATATAGACTGATAGAAACATCTCGTACAAAAAATTCATTTAATACAAAGGCAAACATAATGCCATATTGGGATTACCTACCCGCTGACCTTTTCTAGTGAGGCAAGAACAACAGTAGCAGCAATAAGACACTTCAAAATCAATTCACTAAGTTAGCCACCTTTCAGCTTTTGTTGATTGAAGATTGTTGTTGAAATCAATTCGACCTGTCTGAGCCTGTCGTAATAGCGGGTTCACACGAGTCAATTTTAGTCGATCATCTGCTAAATCGAAAGCAATGTGGACCAATCAAATTGAAGCAACAAAAATAGATTCAATAAAAGTTTGCTTCTTTTATTGATTCATGATTAAAGCGATTTGACCCGTCTGAACCTGCCTTTTCCATGTTGAATTCAAAATAGTGCCGCCATTTTTGTGTTTTCGGCGCTAGATCTAGCGCTTTAGTCAACTTACGTCAATCGAAGTATTCTTTAATAGTTTTTTTAGCAAATAAAATAAAATTAAAATAATTTCTGAAAATCTAAAATAAATCATTAACAAACAGTGTATTGACATGTTAGAACTACCTTAAGTGTTTTTTTCGTCAAAGTCATGCCCAATCTAAAGGTATCTTCAGTGTTGCCGCTGAATAATAACTCATAGTCTTCAGGCTTAGGATTTTTAGTAGGCATTAGCAGTTCTCCGCCAGTGAAATCATCTTCAAACCTATTTTTATTCACAACTTGACCAGCTTCTTTTGGAACTAATATATCTATTAATGTCTTTACAACCCTATAAGCAGCATCTTTAAATGGCACCATTATCAAAACCTGTAAGTAATAAGTAAAATAATTTCTACGTAAAAGTATGAATGTGCAAAAATAAATTGTGTAAAGAAATCATCACGCATTTAAAGTCCCCTTTTCAACATAAGTACTGAACACAATCAAAGTTATATGCATTTATTAGTTGAATCTCCAACGAGATGAAACAGAAACTTTTTTATTCAATAAAGATTATAAATAATACTTATTGAAAGTCACTCTTTTGTTTGATTACCACTGGTTCGGAAAAAACCTCTGTCCTGGGAAGAACCAGAAAGAAACCCAGCGGGACTTTTTTTTTTAAATAACAGCTTACAAACATGATGATACACAAATTAACAACACAACTAATTAGAAATAGCTTGGTAGTGATCACCTCATTTCCAGGGGTTATTATAATCTATAAATTCTTTAATATTATAATAACCCTTTTTATACAAACTTAGTTTAATAAAGTTTTTGAACTTTGAGCAGGTCAAACTTTGTATATTTTCTGGAATTTTGTTGTAAAAGCGTATACATCGCCCCAATAATGAATTACTGACTCGATGGAGTCGAGTAACTGGTACTACTAGCTTGTGTCTGTTCCTAGTATTTACAGAATGAATATCACTTATTTTTGTAAAACTACTTTTATTTTTGTGTACGTACATTACATATTCATAAATGTATTGAGAGGCCAAAGTTAATATATTAATTTCCTTAAATTTTTGTCGCAGCAACTCTTTCGGCTTTAAATCATAAATTGCTCTTATGGCCCTCTTCTGTAAAACAAATATAATTTCAGTGTCAGCTGCGTGTCCCCATAGCAAAATACCGTACGACATTATGCTATGGAAATAGCTAAAGTAAACTAGTCTAGCTGTTTCAACACTAGTTAGACTTCTAATCTTTTTTACGGCATATGCTGCAGAACTAAGTCTGCTTGATAGTTTTGATATATGGGGGCTCTATTGAAGCTTCGCGTCTAGTGTGATTCCAAGAAAAATGGTGGTATCTACAAGACTCAGTTTCTCCCCATTTAAAATTACATTATTATTTAATTGTTTGACATTTGGAGTCATGAATTTCATACATTTCGTTTTGGTGCCATTTAAATGCAAATTATTAACATTGAACCAATTTACTAATTTAGATATAGCATTATTTACTTTGTCATATTTTAGTAATTGTCGACTTAATTTGAAAATTAAAGAAGTGTCATCTGCAAATAATACTATATCATGGTTATCCCCTACTATGTAAGCTAAGTCATTACTGTATACAAGAAACAGAAAGGGGCCGAGAATTGAGCCTTGAGGCACACCCATTTGTACCATCGATCCGGAAGAGCTCATATTATTAATGACAACTTTTTGCGTTCTCTTACTTAAATATGAAATAATTAATTTAAGAGCATCACTTCTTACACCGTAGTGTTGATGTTTCCTGATTAATGTTTCATGGTGAACACAATTGAAGGCCTTGGATAGGTCACAAAATATACCCAAAGCATCCAGTATATCCCAAGTTTTAATAGCAAGAGAATCAGTGGTGACACAATTGTCGCACCACAACAGCACTATCTCATCTCATGGGTGCTATAAGTCATAAACAGGTTCTAGGAGTTAGGACTCCTTGTCTGCCAAGTAGTCAGCCTGGTTAGGTTTCACCATCTTACCTATTTCTGTTGCCAAATAGAAGCACCTGCACTGCTGTGTACTAAAGCATGTATAAAGAGCCGTTATAATAATGGGTTAAAACTAAAAAACCATACCTTTGGTCTCACCAATCCTTGATCCCTGTATTCATCAGACATATCAAACTTCTTCGATAGTTTTGCATTGTGGTGTAAAATTTTAGTACGAGTTTTCAGAACGTGATTAACAACATGCAGGCAGTACGTGTAGCGAATTTCATCGGCATTGCTAAATGTTCTCTCAGGATAATACATGTCTTGATAATTATTAATAATAGCAAATAATTCCTTTTGGAGGGGTGTGAAAATATCTGTTAGGTCCAAATCACATTTTATAAGGTTAGTTTTATTTGCTGATACAATATTGCCATGGATTTGTGATTTTATAAATAAACTATTAAAATCTACATGGTTAATATAATGTGGCACAGTGCCTTCAGGTGCGTATGTTTTTTCTTCCAGTATAGAAAATTTAGGTCTTACTATTTTTGAAGATATTTCTACTGGCTTAGGCAAACTTATCACTAAATTACCAAGAATAGGCCAGACTTTTGTCACATTGTCCACAGTAGAAATTGCATTAGAAAGAGAAACCATTAATTCATCACTAAGGTCATATTGAAAATGTTTAGTGAAGGGATCATCCACAATTTCTTCATCAGGTTCCAGGTCACATTCTTCATTATTCTGGAAAGAATATTTTAGCATTGTTAAATTAAACTAAAAGAGAATAGTAGGCGCGACTTTCCATTGACTCCCATCGAGTTGGGGGTTGATACGTATTTTTACAGAAAAGTTACACTATTATAAGCACACACACAAAGTCACAATATGCGGAAGCGCGTAATTTTTGAGAAAAAAGTTATTGAAAATCAATTATTCTTACATTATTTATGTCTAATCCTACAATAAAACTGATGCCATTTTTTTATTGTTATTGTCAGTAGGGATGTCGATTCTTCCCAAAAAATATCGATTTTTTAAATAGATTCGAATTGTAAGCTGATATATCGATTCTCGAAAAATCGATTTCTAAAATATTTATATTTTTTTCATGTTTGCATTTATAATGTAAATATAAATCCATTTTATGAGAAAAAAATCCCCTTCATCATAAAATATAGGGGGACTGATTCAGAAGGATTTCTGTACCTATTTTGAGACTGCTACGTCTCCGGCGCTGCGGGAAGAGCAGCCTCTACGCCTTAGCGTAACAAATCGCAGGCATCGGACGAGCCGGAGCGGCTGAGGCTGGTCGCCGAAGGCGACCAACAAGCCGAAGCTGCGGAGGCGAGGACAGCAGACGGAGGCTGCTCCCCCTACGCGCCTCCGGCTCTTTAAAACCACTCTAGGGGTAGGACAGACTCGTACCAGGTGGAGTCGGGGTCAATCAATTCGGTTCTTTGACATAAGTTGAACCTAACCTATTTTATTTGTTATCTGCCCTAATTGGTACTGTTAAAATAAAACAAAATTCAATAAGAGATCATTTATTATGGTATCTTTCTTGTTTTTCATAAAATGGAATTATATTTACATTATAAATGCAAACATAAAAAATATAGATATTTTAGAAATCGATTTTTTATGAATCGATACATCAGCTTACAATTTGAATCTATTTAAAAATCGACCCTTTTCGGAAAGAATCAACATCCCTACTGACGACAATGACATTACAAAATGGTGTCAGTTTTATGGTAGGATTAGATATAAACAATGCAAGAATAATTGACTTTGAACAACTTTGTTCTCAAAAATTACACGTTTCCGCATGTTCTAACTTTGTGTGTGTGCTTATAATAGTGTAACTTTTCTGTAAAAATATGTATCAACCCCCAACTCGACAGGAGTCAATGGAAAGCTAAGCCGAATAGTATACAGTGTGTCTGGTCACGTCACAAAAAATCATATCTCTCTAAGTTTTGGTCTAGCTGAGATGAAAATATGAAACATGTGAATGTTTATTGTTAAATTATCTTAAACAATTTATTAAATTGTTTAGTAAAAAATGGCAAAATATACTTGTCATATTATAGCAGCTAAAATAAGGTTTTATTTAGTTTACCTACCATTTACCTACCATCAATATCGGATCATTTCTTGTACTCTCATCTAACTGGTTACTAATATTTGAATGAGCAATATCATCAATCTCATTTTTTAAGGAATCATTTTCCGAGTCTGATACATCATTTTTTATACTCTCTGAACTTTGGTCACTATCCACAATGTGATCATTCTTACTGGGGTTGGAAAAACACGATACTAACTGACTAAGAGTATCTTCATCTTCTTCGCTCTCAGAGAAATGTTTTTGTTGAAACTTTTGTTCTAAAAGTTTTTTTTTCGCAAGTTCTTCTTCCACCTTCTGTTTATTTTTGTATCGATTGAAAATAGCTTTTTTGTTGGTAAATTCTGTTTCTTTAGATAACTTTTTTCTTTTTTTATCAACTGATTTAAAACCTTTCCTTTTCTTAACGAAGAATTTTTTGCTTTTGCCCATTATTTGATTGCTTCTTTAAACTTTATCAAATAAAATTAAATATGTGATTTTTTTGTAATGAAAATAAAAAATTACAGCATCATTGAATAAGGTACCACAAAATTGTTTTTATGATTCAATCTTCATTAAATAACTATCTTGCTACATAGATATTAATGTCTTAAATTACTTTACTATATAGTTATTTCGTTAAATAAACAAACCAATTACTATTTGTACATACAACTTTATAATTTGTGATTACTATACAATAACGTTTTTTTTCTTTTAGGTTATATTTTTTTATTTAATTTTAATGGCGTAAAAGGCAAGGGTACCCATGCCCATGCAGCCTACTCCGACATATATTTTATTTACAAAATTCTTCACAATAAGCTGATACGTCTTCACGCGTTTTTGAGGGTTTTGATGATATATTAAACAAACGAAATTGATAATGATAGTATCTTTAAGCGTCTTTACGAATATTTGAAATTTGTTTCACCATCAAAGCACTTCTTCGTTTTACTAAAATCGTTTCCAGTAGACATTTAATTCACAAAATTGAGACAAATTATTGATTTCAGCGCTTCACAAGTCTACTGATAAACATAAGCCTTCCCCACGGAATGCCACAATGCACAGTCAAGAACCACTTGCACATCTATGAAGGGTAGAGGTAAGGCTATCTCTGTATGAAAAGTGTCCGTCCAAATTCGTTAAATTACGTAGATAGAGGATTGACTAGATAAAGCATTCGCGTATTAGTGATGTGTCCTTCATAAAGATGAGACGTATTTACGCTACCAGGTTTTAAAACCAGGTATTCACTTCAAAGTACGGCGCCCTGGTACGAGCAAAAAATACTTGCAAGTATGAAAATACTTGCATAGGAAAATTATCCATATCTCAATAGTAGTAAGGAACTCAATCGTATTTGTGAACGAAAAATACTTAGAACTTCAAAGTATTTTTTTTATTTATACGACTTTGCTCCTTATTCATAGTAGGATAACATGGAATACGGGTGAAATTCCTATGCAAGTATTTTCAAATTTTGACACCACGGCTGGATACGTCCCTCGCGTCGCAATGAGACGTATTTACGCTACCAGGTTTTAACTTTAAAGTACGGCGCCCTTTTACGACCAAAAAATACTTGCAAGTATGAGAATACTTGCATAGGAAAATGATCCATATCTCAATAGTAATAAGAAACTCAATCGTATTTGTGAATGAAAAATACTTTGAACTTCAAAGTATTTTTTATTTATACGACTTTGCGCCTTAGTCATAATAGCCTAACATGGAAAGCGGGTCGAATTCCTATGCAAGTATTCTTCCTTATATATTACTATACTCTTTGCAAGTATTTTCAAACTGACACCGCGGCTGGACACGTCGCGTAAGTACCTAGTAAGTAATAAGAATTATGTTTATATTCGAGGAAGTAAAAGTTTTGTTTCGATTTCTTGTAAATTCAATTGTTATTGTGAACTGATTACGTAACCTACTGACCGTGACCTAATTTTTAAATAATTATTTCGCGTGTATATTGAATTTAGAGACAGTTTTAAAACTTTTATTTATTAAGAGTCCTAAGCCGAAAAGTAGGAAGGAAATATTTCATTTCGTTACCAAAAAAAAATTTAAAAACGTTCAGTATAAATTTTTGCCCGAATCAAATTAGGCATTCATATATATATTGACATTAACAAATACTTTCAAGTATTTTTAAAACCTGGTTTTCGACCCTGGTATTTTTCCATACTCGTACTTAGAAGCCCTGGTATTAAATTTTGCAAGTATGTCACATCTCTAGTCCCTCACTCATCAGTTGCCTCGTTTGAGGTCGTCGTGACGGCAAATTGAAAGACTTACTCGAATTTTAACATTAAAACACCTCACTCACTCGTACACGACCTCGCTTATCACTGACAATATGAATCGTGTCCCGAGTAAGTGAGCGAACAACTCGATTAAAAATAGTTTAAGTAGGTATCGAGATTATGTATTTTGCAGCAAAACTAAATGAGTGGGGTGTCGATATTGAGAAAAAAGATTAATAAACAACAAAAATAATTTTTGAGTAATGGAATTTGAAACAATCAAGTCTAAATCAATATATGAGTGTGAATATAAAATCATGCGCACTCTTTTGTGATCTCTAATTTTATTTGCGTCCACTGATAACGCCTGTAGTAACATAATAATATTATAAATATAATGAATATGGTAACAATATTTCATCCTTTTACAAACTTTTGGAAGGAAGCGACTCGCCTTGTGAGATGAATACACCGACTAGTGATTCCTCACCTCAAATGAGGGTATCTAGTGAGTACCTCGCTAGGTAAAATGAGGTACTCCCTCATAATCAAATAAAATAGATGAGTAACCCATGACTATCGCGTATGCTTTTGAGAGAGAAATAGGCGGGAGGTACTTTCCCTGGGTTCCAGATATTGTTCCATTTCCCCCGTTATGGGTTTATTTATATTCACAGCATTAAATTCATACAAAAACTTATTTGTTACCATAAAAAAATGTTCTTTTATAATTCAGATGATTAATTCATTTCTCTTGAAAATACATTCTGTGACTAAAAACTACGGGCGGAAACGACGTAAAAACAGAATCATCATTCCGTATTCTAAGGCGCATCGACGATTTTAGTGGACATTCAATAAACTCTGAATTTCGACGGCACTAAGTGAAGACGCTACTAGCACAAAGTGTGATATCGCTAATAAGTAGCAATATGTTAAGTATTACAATAACAAGTACAACGCACGCACCCTGAGGACTGACGAGAAGATCGTGGAGCTGGAAGAAGAGATGGACAAGTTGCGCTGGCATATTATAGGATTATCAGAAGTCCGAAGAGAGGGGGAGGACACGGTAATCCTCGAATCCGGCAACTTGCTCTATCACCGGGAGGGCGACCATCTGTCCCAAGGAGGTGTCGGATTTATCGTCCACAAGTCTCTCGTTAACAACGTTGTAAAGATCGGGAGTGTGTCGACGAGGGTTGCGTACCTTATACTCAGAATCACCAAACGGTATTCGCTGAAGGTCATACAGGTTTACGCACCAACCTCGGCACACCCCGATGGGGAGGTGGAGGAAATGTATGAGGATATCTCTAGAGCCATGCATTCCTCCAAAACCCAATATACGGTGTTAATGGGAGACTTCAATGCAAAACTAGGCACAAGAGAGAACGATGAGCTGAAAGTAGGGAAATTTGGAATAGGGCAACGGAACCCAAGGGGCCAGCAGCTGGCCGACTTCATGGAGAAAGAGGGACTCTTTATGATGAACTCTTTCTTCCAGAAGCGGCCCCACAGGAAGTGGACCTGGTCGAGCCCCGATGGTTCGACAAAAAATGAGATTGACTTCATTATGACGACCAGACGACAACTGTTCAGTGATGTCTCCGTGATCGCGAGGGTGAAAACTGGTAGCGATCACCGAATGGTTAGAGGCACACTGAACCTAAACGTTAAGTTGGAGAGGTCTCGTCTAATGAAGTCAACGCTCCGTCCCCCTCGTGCTCTGTTCCAAAGTCCCGAAACCTTTCAGCTCGAGTTACAAAACCGTTTTCAGTGCCTAGAAGACTGCAATGAAGTGGACGATATGAATGACAAGCTCGTGGAAACTGTCCATGCGGTCGGAGCTAAGTTCTGCAAGACCCGCCGCAGAAGAACACAAAAACTCTCCGATCACACTCTTAATCTCATGGCTGTTAGACGGGAGATGAAGCTACATTCTTCAACAGACTTGACAGCATACAGGCATCTGAACAGACAGATCTCCAAATGCATGCGGCGGGACTTACGCAACTTCAATACAGCTCGTATTGAAGAAGCGATCGAGCGGAACCAAGGCTCCAAAGTCTTTGCCAGAGATCTGTCTGCCAGAAAGAGCCACCTGTCAATGCTGAAGACAGAATGTGGCAGCATCGTTTCCGGGACACCTGAGATTTTGAGTGAGATTGAGAGGTTCTATGGGCAGCTGTACACGTCATCGTTGGAGCCACACGCAAGTGTGAGTAACGATCCAAGAGCGAGTCTCATCCGACACTATTCCGAAGATATCCCGGACGCCAGTCTGAGCGAGATTAGAATGGCTCTCCAGCACCTTAAAAACGGTAAGGCCCCAGGCGAGGATGGAATTACAGCGGAGCTTCTGAAAGCGGGTGGAAGACCGATACTTGAAGTCCTTCAGAAGCTCTTTAATTCCGTCCTCCATGATGGCATTACACCGCAGGCGTGGAGCAGAAGTGCGGTGGTCTTGTTCTTCAAGAAAGGTGACAACGCTCTCTTGAAGAACTACAGACCGATTTCCCTTCTGAGCCGCGTCTACGTGTTGTTTTCTAGAGTCATTACGAATCGTCTCGCGCGCAGACTTGACGACTTCCAGCCTCCCGAACAAGCCGGTTTCCGAAAGGGCTTTAGCACCATAGACCACATACATACCCTTCGGCAAATTGTACAGAAGTCCGAAGAGTACAATTTGCCACTATGTCTGGCGTATGTGGACTATGAGAAAGCCTTTGATTCCGTCGAAATTTGGGCGGTGCTGCAGTCCCTTCAGCGGTGCCAAGTTGACTGTCGGTATATCGAAGTGTTGAAGTGCTTGTACAGTAGGGCTACGATGGCTATCCGAGTACAGAACCAGAGTACGAAACCTATCCAATTGCAGAGAGGTGTAATACAGGGTGACGTCATATCCCCGAAACTCTTCACCGCTGCATTGGAAGACGTTTTCAAGCTTCTGGGCTGGAAAGGATACGGTATCAACATCAATGGCAAGTACATCACTCACCTTCGATTTGCCGACGATATAGTCCTTATGGCAGAATCGCTGGAGGACCTAAGCACTATGCTCAATGACCTCGATAGTGTTTCCCAACGGATAGGTCTTAAGATGAACATGGACAAAACAAAGATCATGTTCAATGTCCATGTCACACCTATGCCGGTAGTTGTTGGGAGCACTAAGCTCGAAGTTGTTGACGAGTATGTTTACCTGGGACAAATAGTCCGACTAGGTAAGTCCAACTTCGATCGAGAGGTCAATCGACGGATTCAACTCGGCTGGGCAGCGTTCGGGAAGCTACGACACATCTTCTCGTCAGACATACCTCAAAACCTGAAAACGAAATTGTACAACCAGTGCGTGTTGCCAGTGATGACATACGGAACTGAGACGTGGTCCTTCACTGCTGGCCGTATGAGGAAGCTCAAGGTCGCTCAGCGAGCTATGGAGAGGGCTATGCTCGGAGTTTCTCTGCGTGATAAACTTAGGAATGAGGATATCCGCAGTAGAACCAGAGTAACCGACATAGCCCAACGGATTAGTAAGCTGAAGTGGCAATGGGCCGGCCATATAGCTCGAAGTACCGACAACCGATGGGGAAGAAAGGTTCTCGAGTGGCAGCCTCGTACCGGTAGGCGAAGTGTAGGGCGTCCCCCCACGAGATCGAGTGACGACCTGGTAAGACATGCAGAAAGTCGATGGATGCAGGTGGCTCAGGACCGTGCTTTGTGGCATTCTTTGGGGGAGGCCTATGTTCAGCAGTGGACTTGTGAAGGGCTGTAATGATGATGATGATGATGTTAAGTATTGACTTAAATATTAATTAAGAATAAAAATATTAATAATCAAAAATTTCCTCGTGTCGAGTTTTATGTTGTTTTTACAAAAACAAGTTCAATAATGTTTGAACATACCAGTCCATCATAAGTTCATTGCTGAACACAGACCTCCGAAAGGAAAAGATTTCCACTTAGGTTTTGTAGTACAAAACACGGTTCTGATCCAACTCCCGCGATTTCCTACATGTCTTGCTAAGTTAGTGACTTGTTTGTGGCAAGTTGTGGCGTACAAGAAATTTTGTCTATACACGGGATGACACTACCCCGCGTCGTAAGCAATAATATAAGATGGGGATAGGGCAGCAGCACTTTCCTGATAAAAACTTAAAATAATAAAACACTGCGGTAACCAACCAGTATAACGCATATTTTCACGCAGGTGTGGCAACTATGGCAAAAGTCATCCTATGATGATATCTAGGCAAGGCCTTTTTTAGGTGACTTGTTATCATGTTCATATATTTCATTCAGATTATTATCATATTATATCATGTTACTTAATGGTTAAGGTGGTAAAATTAGTTAATATACGTTGTAAAGCATCAACAAATGGTTTGTTTTTGTAATATGTTGGTACCTATATAAAATAAAAACGAATGTTTTATAATATTCTATTTTAATTTACCATGCAGTGTAAGATTATATGCTACCTCATATCACTCCATGGGTGGTGTATGAGACGATATAGGGTATCAAAAAAGAAGATAAACAGCAGCAATTTCCTGATAACAACTAAATAAAAAAACAGTGGTTGCCAACCCGCTTGCCAAGCGTTGCAATTATGGCAAATAACTATGTTCATGTTTATGTTCAGCAGTGAACTTTTAATAGACTGTAAAAATATATATTCTATTTAAATGCAAATGTATTGAAATTTAAAAAGGAAAAAGAACTAAATTTTGTGTACTTATACAACATTTAGAAATATTAACAATGTTACATTAAGTAAAACAAATGAAAACACAATTATATATTAAACATAGAAATATTAAAAAGAATAGAAGTGGCAATGGGGCGTGTCTGTGTCCGCGCGCTATGATCAAAATGCTCAAGTTCTATTCTAATGGCAGTGTCCGCGTATTAGTATGCTTTCGACCGTAATCGTTAAACATTATCAAAATGCCTTGTTGTTCAGTGGTTTCTTGTAAAAACCGAAAGCAAAACAAAAACTTTGTAAATCATGTAATTACTTACCATATGTAAGTACAAGTATTTTACTATATTTATCTTTAAATTATGAAAAACAACAAATCGTAAAATATTTCTTGCTCTTAATGCGTTATTTTTGTTTTCAAATATCAACGCAACTGTATTATTTTGTAGTAAATACATTGCTCCTTAACCACTACTTACATATGTATGTCGCTAAGCGACTGAACAAGAAATGTAAACATGACAAAACGATACTTTATTTATGGGAATGCATCGCGTAGTACGGCCACTGTATCTTGCCATGAGTTAGTGATATACTTGTGCAGATCCAC
This sequence comes from Parnassius mnemosyne, assembly GCA_963668995.1. Lineage (NCBI taxonomy): Eukaryota > Metazoa > Arthropoda > Insecta > Lepidoptera > Papilionidae > Parnassius > Parnassius mnemosyne. The sequence continues at coordinate 29,772,288 of CAVLGL010000057.1, read as the reverse complement.
TAACGTATGCTATCGACAACAATGTCGATTGGCGAATTGCTGTTATAGTTTATTTTTTCAATTTGTCAACCGTTTCAACCCGGTGGGAAGACTGATATGATATAATGGCATTTAATTATTTTGATTATTTTCACCGTTTTCTACACCGAATGCGTAACCATCAATCGTAAATTAAGTTGCTCAAATAATTAGGTTAATCATCGGTGAAGTGTTTTGGGTTGAATTATAGTATATTATATATATTGAATTATAGCCTTATCTTCGTGCTAATTCCGTACTTTTATGTTTTCAAAAGCCTCAAATGCGTTATTATACCTAATTGGCATGGTTCAGAATTCAGATAATATTATAATAGCGACTTTTGCTAAAAATAAGTCAAAATAATTCATCTTGCTATTAGACAAATATGAAGAAGCACATCATTATATAAAGTATAAGGACAAAGGTGGGCTTTTGTACCCATCTCCTGGTGTCGTCGTTATTTGTAAGAGAATGGAAATAATTATAAAAACAGCGTGTCTCATCGATGATAAATTAACAGTTAAAACTAAAAATGTCAAACAGGAACTCATGACAAAGGCTTTGCCACATTTCATGGGATTAGATATTTTTGATAATGTTAAGTTTCACCGATTTGAGCAGTCCCCGATGAATAATCACATAATATTTCTTATTAAAGCAGTCATGGAAAAATACATTAATTTGAGATTGCACTATTTGACAAAAAATGCCACCACTAAAATATCAAAGCGTCAAGTTCTGCACAAATACCTCCACTTTACAGGCCATTGAGTAAACACCATAGCAGGGTTCCAAAATACCTACTTTTTCAATACGCTATGACAATCTAAAGCAACATAAGCGGATTTTTTTATTGTTTTTATTACGTTTAGCTGCATATTGTTTATTTTTATTATAATATTTAATGTGCATATCGTTTTTCAGTTATTTTATTTTCAATTTTAGTGCAATTTTAGTATAAATGAAAGAGAATCGGTAACTTCCCAATTTAGTCACTCACTAATGTATATGTAAAATAAATGGCTTTTGCACAGCACAACGATGGCGTCCGATATTTTTGTGTGAGTATGTAGTACGGTGCATGGTAAATGCACGCTGTGTTTGTAGGGATACGGTTTATAATTGATTGTGTAGTATGTTCTGATTTATAAAATGCGGGTGTGTGCGCGACTGCGTATCTATTGCTTTTACTGATCTGCAAGTGTAGTAGTAGGCGGGTGGTAGGGGCCAACTGGAGACACCGGGTTTCGATACATTTTCAACTACCGGGCATATCTCCTTTTTTATTATATCTATGATATTAAATATAATTCAATATAATTAAAATAAACAAACGATTATTTATTAATTTTTCATCACATTAACAACAAAGTTAACAAAATTTTTGTCCTTTTTCTAGAGCATTCGTTATAATTCTTGGTTTGAGTAGCTTTAGAATTTCTCAAAAATATGCATTTATAAATTTGTTTTATACGTTTGAATGGCAGAAATTCTTGGGTGCTGGTTGTTAGAATCGGATTAGAAGGGAGTATATTGTAGTGTTATGTTACTAACATATCATTTTACATTATTTTAAATTCAATTTTCCATTCTGTTTCGATTTTCTGCATTCACCTCAAAACTGGATATTTTACATCACCTTTATTTCCATAGGATCCTGTAACGATTTTAAACAAAAAAATCATTTTTACTTCGTATTTTCACACTATCAACACTTTTAAATTGGTGTCAATGGAGTCTACCTTTTTCGATCTTTTATTTACTTTTCCGTAACTCTGCAATTTCGGACTTTGTGTGCGCAGGTGCGCTACCTTTTTTCCTATATCAATAATATCTCATTTTTCACTTAAATCTTGCCGTTTTTCTATTACGAGCCTAAAACCAAAATTTGACATGTTTGACATCGTTGTTTATCTGGTTGTCATGACAATTATATTCAAATTTGCTACCGGTCTGTTGTTTCTACTTCGATAATTCCACATAAATACTCTTTCCTCTTGGCCATTTACAAAAAATTTGCGTTCAATTTAAATAATTTTTCCGTTCTCTCTAGAAAGGTATAAAAGCCGAACAATCGGTGAAGAAATTCAGTCTCGCTTCAGTTCTCGAATTCGAAGCATCTCCTAAAGGCCTTATCCCGGGGCCGCACTGCCCCGGGATAAGGCCTTTAGGATGGGATCCTGCAAGCCTCTGTCCTGCCTGAAGCCGCTGGACCCTGCAAACCTCTGCTCTGCCTGAAGTCGCCGGATCCTACAAACCTCTGCTCTGCCTGAAGTCGCCGGATCCTACAAGCCTTTGCTCTGCCTGAAGTCGCCGAGATCCTACAAGTCTCTGCTCTGCCTGAAGTCACCGGATCCTGCAGGCCTCTGTCCTGTCTGAAGTCGCTGAGGATCCTGCAAGCCCCTGTCTTGCCTGAAATCGCCGGATCTTGCAAACCACCGCATTCACCTGAGGTCGTCGCCTAGAGACGCCCACGCCTTCTCACCTACGCCGTGCGTGCTCGTTCCAGGCGCTGAGAGCACTTGCTGTACACCTTGGATCTTCGGGCTCAGCTTCGACACTAATCTCTTTTTTTATTACCTTTTTTTTAAATAATTTGTAAATCACGACATCCATCCTCATCTTCATACTCCATTTTGTTATATAAAATTGTAAATATCTTTTAAATCTTAAATATACGAGGGTGGATTGAAAAGTACTCGGCCTAACCAAGAAAATAAACACATACTAAATCAGTTATATTTTTATTTTTCTACATAATCACCATCAAGTTCAATACACTTTTGCCACCTCCCCTTCCAAGCATTTAGACCGTTGAAAAAAAATGATTCTTCCTTAGAGTCAAAATATGCGTCTACAGCTGCTTTGACCTCGTCGTTTGTCGAAAATCTTTGACCTCCCAAGTGCTTTTTTAGGTTAGGGAACAGAAAGAAGTCTGATGGTGCCAGATCAGGTGAATACGGCGGATGCGGTAACAGTTCAAAGCCACAGTTGTGAATTTCAGCCATTGACTGTACTGACGTGTGAACACGGGCGTTATCTTGATGAAACAGGACTTTTCTTCTGAGCATTCCTCGACGTTTTTCTTTTATTTCCTCTAGTAAACGACGTAGTAAGGTGCAGTAGTAATCAGAGTTTATATTCTGACCCCTTTCAAGATAATCAATCATAATCACACCTTTCGAGTCCCAGAATACTGAAGCCATCACCTTATTTGCCGACAAAATCGACTTAGCCTTTTTAGGGGGTGGTGAACCAGGTCTTCTCCACTGTTTTGATTGTTGTGTTGTTTCCGGTGTACAGTAATGAACCCATGTTTCGTCCATAGTAACAAAACGATTCAAAAAATCATCTGCATCGGCTTCAAATAACTCCAAACAGTCGCGTGAAATAGTCAATCGCGTCCTTTTTTGTTCAACTGAAAGCAGTCGTGGAACCCACCTCGCAGACACCTTGTGGAAATCCAACTCGTTGACAATGATGTTTTGAGTTCGTTCATAAGAGATGCCTATAATCTCGGCTATCTCTCTAATTTTTAATCTGCGGTCTCCCATTATTAAATCAAGTACTTTTTTAATATTTTCGTCAGTAGTTGACATCGAAGGCCTTCCAGAGCGGGGTTCATCTTTCACACTCTCTCTACCACGCTTAAATTCTGCTATCCATTTTTTGACGGATGAATATGACAGAACACAATCGCCTAATGTACTGACCATGTCATCATGGGTGGCTTTTGATGATAGCCCCTTCTTATGGAGGTACTTAATGACGGCACGCTGCTCGATTTGCTCCATTCGCGGAAATTATGTCCGATTACTTTGTTAATAAATTTATAAAATCACAACTAATTATCGCACACGTTTCGAACTTCACCCAATGAACTAGTCTGAACTGAACTAAATAATGTGGGTAGATTTGATTTTTTAGAATTGAATGGATCTGTGTTAGGCCGAGTACTTTTCAATCCACCCTCGTATTATTTGTTTTTGTTCTATTTTTGTTGTTTTGCTGTTACTAGGTTAGGTTCTTTTTTGTTCTTAATTGTCGCTTCACGACAATATACATTATATGCCTTGTATATATTTTAGTGGTATAAATAATAAGGTACAACTTCTAAACTATACTTAGATAGGCAATACCTATCTCTTGTTAAAAACATCTTTATTACATTATTTATGTCCATTTATAGGAAATTATCATAATTAGTACATTTATTTCTTAATTTATTTCCACATTATTGTTTATACTACCTTTATAAAAGGGATCAAGGGTGGACTAAATGTCTCATTGGTAGGCATTCCCAGAGTCAGTTTTAAATTATTGCATAATAAATTATTCATTTGTATATTTAGGTCAGAACTTAAAATTATTTATTTATTTTATTTAAATCTTTACTTGCATAAAACATGGTAGTACAGATAAAGTTCCTACATTTGTAAATGAGGATTCATGTTTAATCAATCTATCTATAAGTAAATATATTGTCATTGTCATGCAATCAAATTACACAATGAAAATCAAATCATCATCATCATCATTACAGCCCTTCACAAGTCCACTGCTGAACATAGGCCTCGGGACGCCCAACACTTCGCCTACCGGTACGAGGCTGCCACTCGAGAACCTTTCTTCCCCATCGGTTGTCGGTACTTCGAGCTATATGGCCGGCCCATTGCCACTTCAGCTTACTAATCCGTTGGGCTATGTCGGTTACTCTGGTTCTACTGCGGATATCCTCATTCCTAAGTTTATCACGCAGAGAAACTCCGAGCATAGCCCTCTCCATAGCTCGCTGAGCGACCTTGAGCTTCCTCATTTGGCCAGCAGTGAAGGACCACGTCTCAGTTCCGTATTTCATCACTGGCAACACGCACTGGGTGTACAGTCTTGCCGTGTAGTGGCGGTCAAGAATATCCACTACCCCATATCCTCCCGTGGGTGTCGTAAAAGGCGACAAAGGGAAACAGGCAGGAGATGGGCAGCAGCATCTTCTTGATAACAACAAACTAACAATAAAAAAAAACTGCGGTTGCCAACCCGCTCGCCAAGCGTGGCAACTAAGGCAAATACCCCCCTATGAATGACAGTAACAAAGAAACGGCCCCCAGTTCCCGGCGGCCCCGCTATTCCTGGCTACGGTGGCGACCATGGTAACGGCGGGGCAGGGGGTGCTAAGAATCTCCGGTGGAGGTTCGGTTGCCACCTTAGACGACTCGACCTGGCAACGTACAACGCACGCACCCTGAGGCCTGACGAGAAGATCGTGGAGCTGGAAGAAGAGATGGACAAGTTGCGCTGGCATATTATAGGATTATCCGAAGTCCGAAGAGAGGGGGAGGACACGGTAATCCTCGAATCCGGCAACTTGCTCTATCACCGGGAGGGCGACCATCTGTCCCAAGGAGGTGTCGGATTTATCGTCCACAAGTCTCTCGTTAACAACGTTGTAAAGATCGGAAGTGTGTCGACGAGGGTTGCGTACCTTATACTCAGAATCACCAAACGGTATTCACTGAAGGTCATACAGGTTTACGCACCAACCTCGGCACACCCCGATGAGGAGGTGGAGGAAATGTATGAGGATATCTCTAGAGCCATGCATTCCTCCAAAACCCAATATACGGTGATAATGGGAGACTTTAATGCAAAACTAGGCACAAGAGAGAACGGTGAGCTGAAAGTAGGGAAATTTGGAATAGGGCAACGGAACCCAAGGGGCCAGCAGCTGGCCGACTTCATGGAGAAAGAGGGACTCTTTATGATGAACTCTTTCTTCCAGAAGCGGCCCCACAGGAAGTGGACCTGGTGGGGCCCCGACGGTTCGACAAAAAATGAGATTGACTTCATTATGACGACCAGACGACAACTGTTCAGTGATGTCTCCGTGATCGCGAGGGTGAAAACTGGTAGCGATCACCGAATGGTTAGAGGCACACTGAACCTAAACGTTAAGTTGGAGAGGTCTCGTCTAATGAAGTCAACGCTCCGTCCCCCTCGTGCTCTAATCCAAAGTCCCGAAACCTTTCAGCTCGAGTTACAAAACCGTTTTCAGTGCCTAGAAGACTGCAATGAAGTGGACGATATGAATGACAAGCTCGTGGAAACTGTCCATGCGGTCGGAGCTAAGTTCTGCAAGACCCGCCGCAGAAGAACACAAAAACTCTCCGATCACACTCTTAATCTCATGGCTGTTAGACGGGAGATGAAGCTACATTCTTCAACAGACTTGACAGCATACAGGCATCTGAACAGACAGATCTCCAAATGCATGCGGCGGGACTTACGCAACTTCAATACAGCTCATATTGAAGAAGCGATCGAGCGGAACCAAGGCTCCAAAGTCTTTGCCAGAGATCTGTCTGCCAGAAAGAGCCAACTGTCAAAGCTGAAGACAGAATGTGGCAGCATCGTTTCCGGGACACCTGAGATTTTGAGTGAGATTGAGAGGTTCTATGGGCAGTTGTACACGTCATCGTTGGAGCCACACGCAAGTGTGAGTAACGATCCAAGAGCGAGTCTCATCCGACACTATTCCGAAGATATCCCGGACGTCAGTCTGAGCGAGATTAGAATGGCTCTCCAGCACCTTAAAAACAGTAAGGCCCCAGGCGAGGATGGAATTACAGCGGAGCTTCTGAAAGCGGGTGGAAAACCGGTACTTGAAGTCCGTCAGAGGCTCTTTAATTCCGTCCTCCATGGTGGCATTACACCGGAGGCGTGGAGCAGAAGTGCGGTGGTCTTGTTCTTCAAGAAAGGTGACAACGCTCTCTTGAAGAACTACAGACCGATTTCCCTTCTGAGCCGCGTCTACGTGCTGTTTTCGAGAGTCATTACGAATCGTCTTGCGCGCAGACTTGACGACTTCCAGCCTCCCGAACAAGCCGGTTTTCGAAAGGGCTTTAGCACCATAGACCACATACATACCCTTCGGCAAATTGTACAGAAGTCCGAAGAGTACAATTTGCCACTATGTCTGGCGTATGACTATGAGAAAGCCTTTGATTCCGTCGAAATTTGGGCGGTGCTGCAGTCCCTTCAGCGGTGCCAAGTTGTCAAGACTGTCGGTATATCGAAGTGTTGAAGTGCTTGTACAGTAGGGCTACGATGACTATCCGAGTACAGAACCAGAGTACGAAACCTATCTAATTGCAGAGAGGTGTAAGACAGGGTGACGTCATATCCCCGAAACTCTTCACCGCTGCATTGGAAGACGTTTTCAAGCTTCTGGACTGGAAAGGATACGGTATCAACATCAATGGCGAGTACATCACTCACCTTCGATTTGCCGACGATATAGTCCTTATGGCAGAATCGCTGGAGGACCTAAGCACTATGCTCAATGACCTCAATAGTGTTTCCCAACGGATAGGTCTTAAGATGAACATGGACAAAACTAAGATCATGTTTAATGTCCATGTCACACCTATGCCGGTAGTTGTTGGGAACACTAAGCTCGAAGTTGTTGACGAGTATGTTTACCTGGGACAAATAGTCCGACTAGGTAAGTCCAACTTCGATCGAGAGGTCAATCGACGGATTCAACTCGGTTGGGCAGCGTTCGAGAAATTACGGCACATCTTCTCGTCAGGTATACCTCAAACCTTGAAAATCAAATACCTAAATATAAATTACAATAAAATTATTACAAGTCATAATAATACAGAATGTCAGCATTTGAAAATAAAATGTCAAGAACCATAAATTAATTAAGCAATGCTAGTCAATTTTTAATACATACAGAACAATGTCAAAAATCATAACTATCAACAAGGTCAAACTTATATCACTTATGGAGAAACAACAAGACTTAACAAGAAATTATAACACTTTAAAAATTTTAACTTAGTTATATTATAAATTACATAAATTAAGCATATTTAGTCCGCCTAAAACAATGAGGCTCAAAATAATTTGAGCATACACTGCTAAGTTTTGTTGGTTACCTATAATCGCGCCCAGTAGCGATTATCCACCCATTACGGATAGCTGATTCCTTAGGAAAGCTGTAAAATAATATATTTAAAAAAATTAATATATTAATTAATATATAGTACACTTTTATATCAACGTATTTAACAATAAAATATTCAAGTATGAGTATCTGTGCATAAATACAATAGGTACCTAACAATTAATACAATATCAATTGATTTAATTAAAGAGCAGGTATATGTAAATGTAATGATAATATTATTCATACCAAACATTTCATAAAATATGTATCGGAAATGACAACAGGATATCCCACTTCTGATGTCGGAGAATTATTCAACAGAGTATTCCACTTGTGATCTTGGAAATACATCAGGATAGCGTTAATTGTTAAAAATAATAAAAGTGTGAGAGCGGATGTTCAACTTGCTCTCTTGCTTACGCAGTTAATCATTATCAGTATTAAGACAGCGTAACGCACTATACATCCAGTATAGTGAAATTACAGTTCGACCACACCGTAACACGTCTCCGCCACAATCACACACCAGTGTAACGTGAGGTACGTAATTACATGATAACACCAAAATATGTAAACCAACAGCAACATTACTTACCTCAATGTAACACTGGACAGCATCTCAGCAACACCAATCCTCCTTGTCTGCACTAGAAGAATTACAACAACGAACAGAACCACGACACTATCTTAGCACTAGTAGAGTGACCACGCTCGTTGAATGACTTGAGCGGAATCTCTCGCGCACGGCACCTACAGTGAACTTTATACTACAGACACAAGAGGGGGTTTCTAGATATACCCTCCATTCTACCTCGATCCAACCGGGTATTTTATAGACGCTCCGACACGGCCGTCCTGACGTACGACCGTCCTCGGGCATGTATTTTCATGCATTCCTGTAACAAACAACAATTCGTCCACTCGTCCATCCTGACATGAGTGGGTACATATTATTAGTTCGGAAAACTAATTGTTAGATGGCGCTGCTTGATGCACTACGGCGCCATCAATTCACGACACGGCCATTCCTGACTAGCATCCGTCCTCGGTTGCAGTGCCTGTAGACAAAATATGCTCAGAGATTAATCTAGCTCGGCTATTCTGCCAATAGAAACAAGGTCCATTCCAAATTGTACTTTACTTCTCCTAAGTCTAAGTACAATAGTCAACTGTCATAATTGACAATGCCTTGTCCTTAAGGCTTCATACACAGTGCTTCCTGCACAGCATGATTTATCGTGGGAGGTCCGATCAACAAGTTCCAACACAGTAATTTTAACAATTTTGTTACTCTTTACAATTCATAAGCAATGCATATACAACACGTGAAACCTTCATTGAAATCTGTGCACCAACACAGACCAGAATCGCACCAACGATTCTTTACATATCCGCCGTCACATATGCCAGAATCGCACCAACGATTCTCCACATATCTGCCATCATATATGCTACAATACACAAGGGGCTCTGTGCACCAACACAGGCCAGAATCGCACCAACGATTCTTTACATATCTGCCGTTACATATGCCAGAATCACACCAACGATTCTCCACATATCCACCGCCAAATATGCTACAACACATCTGCCGCCACATATGCCAGAATCGCACCAACGATTCCCTACATATCTGCCGCCAAACATACACCAACACATGCCAGAATTGCACCAACGATTCTTTACATATCTGCCGTCACATACGCCAGAATCGCACCAACGATTCTCCACATATCCACCGCCAAATATGCTACAACATATCTGCCGCCAAATATGCACCAACACAGACAGAAATCGCACCAATGATTTCCTACAGACCCATCGCCACATGTCACTCATGAGGTGCGGTCTAAAGTTTTGAGTATGAGTATACAAGCATTCTTAATCAAATTTGGTCTCACTACCACTGTTATCAACTATGACATCTAATTCTCTATGAACTTGGTGATCGGTGATCTTCCTCACATAATCATGGGGGTATTTGTTACTTTGCACACTAAACTTTGACAGATTTCCGTTAAATTTACAAAATTACTTACACTTTTGTCACAACACAATCTTTGATGATAGGGCCGATGATTCGGCCCAGAATCATAATAAAATGGGTACGACTCACCAGTATTCATCAGCACACCGCTGGGATTGCTCACATAGTAAACAACACGTCGCTCACTGCTCGCCTCTGCGGCAGGCGTAAGGCAAGCGCTCGTGGCTATTAAAACAAACCAGCACACGCCATAGTTAGCTGCCATGAAGCAAGCTCACGCGGTCAAAACAACCGCACAGGGCGTGCCGCACTTGCACAGCGAGCCGTCGCATCTCACTAGCACCAGCGAGATGCTGCACCGTACCACGCACTCCAAAGCGTCAACGGGAACAGCAGGAGCACCTGAGGGTTCACAGGCATCGTCGAGGTTGCAGTCATCGTGATCTGCGTGAAAAACAAGTTGTTAATTATCAGGACAACATACACAGTTGCCTATTCTCTCATCCATCACACATACGAGGCCCTCAAACAGAAATACGCTCTCATACCGTGAACTATAATAAAGCACTTCGCTTTCACAAGTATGCATACATCTCCATACGAAGTATCTCACACATACTCGTACTTGATCTTGCGAGATCCCACGTTAACCACGTGAACCACGTTGAAAACGTGAACCAGGATAGCGCTTGCCAGGACAGAGCCTGACGCATGTTCAGAGAACACGACTTCCGCGCATACAGAGTATAAGACTTCCGCGCACACAGTGTACGACTTCGGCGTACACATAGTGTAAGACTTCATGGCACGGCCGGGACGGCGCCTGCGTATACGCGTCTGCCGAAACCAGGCCATGTTATAGCTGGACCCGGTAGTCCGTTCCGACCAGCAAGGCACACACATTCACCTCAAACTCGCGCACATGTAGTCACATCACACGTGCTGCTGTAACATATAAAAGAAAACATTAAAATGATTCAGTCTGAACTTAATTAAAAAAAATGCAGCATTACTCTCGGGACACCATTCGCTTTTCCAGGGCACTATATACTGAGCTGCGGCTACACGACCTCCTCTGGTACGGTCCGATTCTCTTGTAAACTTAAATACTCTCTTCAATGTCAGAAGTAATTTGCTCTACTTCAATTTCGTTAATTATACTTTGGTTTTCCGGCATTTTTCGCAACCAATTAAAACGTTGAACACTTATTCTTACAAAATATTTTTAAGACAATGTTTAGGAAAAAATAACTTTCTCCATGTATCTAATGGTGATCGGTAGCAGCGACAAATAATGTGTCTGCTGTACGCGACACCATCACGCCTTCCACTAAACCCTCAACATCAAATCCCAATTTTATCGACTACATAATATTCGGAGGAAACTATAACACTTATCATCACATTAGAACACAAAAATACTACTTAGTGTTTTTAAGTCATAGCACGTTAAATTAAACATGTTCTTTTTTTCGGTACATCGTTACAACATTTTAAACTTTAAAATTAGCCCATGTAAATCACACCTCGTATATCAAATTATAGCATAACTTGAGCAAGTTAAACTTCCACTGAATGAAAACTATAACTCCTTTAGAATAACTCCATTTTGGGTACGTTAAGAAATAATGAAAGTACTTGCGGGTACATTTACTATAAAACGAACAAAATGATTTAACTTTTGGCTTAAAACATTTCACTGTAAACTTTCACTATACACTTTAATGATTCATCAGTGTCGTAAATATGACAACGTAATAACCCTCACACTATTCAAAGGTTATAGGTGGACAGTAACAGGGACTTTATCCCATTTCTGATATCGGAAATGACAACAGGATATCCCACTTCTGATGTCGGAGAATTATTCAACAGAGTATTCCACTTGTGATCTTGGAAATACATCAGGACAGCGTTAATTGTTAAAAATAATAAAAATGTGAGAGCGGATATTCAACTTGCTCTCTTGCTTACGCAGTTAATCATTATCAGTAATAAGACAGCGTAACGCACTATACATCCAGTATAGTGAAATTACAGTTCGACCACACCGTAACACGTCTCCGCCACAATCACACATCAGTGTAACGTGAGGTACGTAATTACATGATAACACCAAAATATGTAAACCAACAGCAACACTACTTATCTCAATGTAACACTGGACAGCATCTCAGCAACACCAATCCTCCTTGTCTGCACTAGAAGAATTACAACAACGAACAGAACCACGACACTATCTTAGCACTAGTAGAGTGACCACGCTCGTTGAATGACTTGAGCGGAATCTCTCACGCACGGCACCTACAGTGAACTTTATACTACAGACACAAGAGGGGGTTTCTCGATATACCCTCCATTCTACCTCGATCCAACCGGGTATTTTATAGATGCTCCGACATATGTATATATTATGCTTTAGATATTGTTAATTAATACATTTATAGCCTAACAAATGTCTTCCACAGCTGAACATAGACATCCCATGGTAATGAAAAAAAAAGTAATGGAATGCAATAAAGTTTTGTGTATCTGATTTCAGGCAATACATATTTTGTCAAATCAAATATATTTTGCCCAATATTTATGTACTTGAACCTAAAACTATTTTCAGGTTGATATTTACACATTATTTGTGACGTCTATGTAATGAGGAAAATTATTGAAGAGTAGTAGTATCTTTTTAACCTTACCTAATAACTCAAACCCACAAAAAACACTAAATTCAATTACCTGTTTGCTTATAATATCAATGTTATTCACAAAAGCTTGAGATGGTTTATGTCAAATAAAGGAGGGAAAACAATCAAAAACGCATACCTAGAAAAAAGAAATATAGTTTTGCTTCTCCCTTACTCTTATGTCTAACTATATACGTACACTCCTTTCGCTTTACGCAGATGACGTCACTGAATGATTAGTCTATAAGATACTAAGTATATGTTTAATTAGGGTGCCGCTACAATAGCAGCAAGGTAGTTGCATGCAACCACAAGACCATTGGGTTGTTAGGGTTTGTACCTAGAGGGGGCTGCATAAGCATTAGGCAGTATCCAGTAACTGTAGAGTCAGCGCTTTTGGTTGCATGCGATATCAGGCAGAGCTCATGGGAGCGGCCACTTCGTTTTGACATCGACTTCTGTCAAGACGTATTAATTAAGTAATTAGAATTATAATTATCGTAATTAGAAATAAATAGATTTTAAATAGTTTTTAAAAATCATTTTACGTTCCCGTAAACTTGACTGGCGCAGCCGGTAGGATCGTCATACTTCGGTAGTGTTGCGTCCTTCGCGAATTCGATATAAAACTCTGTCGGAATCGGAGGTCCGCGGCGCGAAGAAAAAACCGAGACGATCCTCGAACTAAATCAAATTCGTCCAAATCAAAAGCGGAGCTGATCCTGGACCATGAGAGCAGTTGGTGGCTGGTGAGTAGAACTTTTCACCATCCTTTCCACTACCTCGGCGTTCTGTTATCTTGAGATCGAACTTCTCTAATTTTAACGTATTCTGGTTGAATTAAAAAAAATTTGTTATATAATTTAAGTTTTACCTATTTTAATAAGTACAAGAAATCATAATTTTACAAAGAAGTATTTTTATTAATCATATACATTTTATTCCTTAATATTTTGTGTGACATTTAGTTAGATTTATTTCATATTCTTTTTATATTGTTTGTGTGTAAAAAAAATACATATTACACTTATCCCTGGTGAAATGATTAAAATCATTTCTTTGTTTGATGGTGACAAACGCCACTTAAATCTATTTTTAAGAAAGTGTGAATATGTTATAACTAAATTTAATGACTTAACGGAACAGAATTTGTACGTGATGAATACAATAACAAGCCGCCTTATCGGCAATGCAGCTGCATTAATAGGTGAGCGCGATGATATTACAACGTGGGATGAGTTTAAGCAGTTATTAATTCAGCATTTTGGAGATTCACGAAGTGAAGAGTGTTTAAATATCGAACTTGAGACCTTAAAAATTAAACCCGGAGAAAGTTATTTAGATTTTTGTTGTCGAATTCAATCTATGAGATCAATTTTAATAGGTAAAGTTAACCGGTTGTCGGACTCAAATATGCGCAATAGTAAAAAGGCTATCTATGAAAATACGTCATTAAACATTTTCCTGTATAATTTACCGGAACATTCAGTTAGAGTAGTGCGTCTCAAAGCTCCAAATTCATTAGAGGATGCGCTCTGTACTGTATTAGACCATTAGAAGAAGTTAACTTCCATAGTCAGTACCAAATGAGGAACAAAATGTCTGGATCCAATCTCACATCTCATTCGCAATCGCATAACAATTCGCCGTCATTTAAATTCGCTAATAATAACACTCTACATCAACAGTCTTTTAGTTTTAAGCCTATGCAAATGAACCAACCACCTAGATATAATTTTGGCATTCCACCGAATAAGCAGATGCAGATGCCGCTACCGACTCAAGGTCAGCAGCGACAATTTAACAGTTTAGGAAATTATTATCGACCACCACAACCTAATAACTATCAAATGCAATTCGGATATCGTCCACCCCAATTTGGCTATAGACCTGTAGGCCTTCAGCCTTCATCTTCAATGAGTCCTCAACAGTTCGGTATGCAGCAGCGATATAACAACGATAGTAATATATCTCAGCATAACCAACCGCGAATTAACACAGATGTGTCGATGCGCACAGCACCTGTAGTACGACCGCAGCAAGGTTTTAGGTTAAACGAATTACAGTTAAATGAAAATTATTATAATGATGACATATATTGCTACGAAAAGCTAGGACTCCCTACACAAAAATAAATAAATAGTAATGAACATAAATCAACTCTATTATAATATGAAAATGAATTCATACTTTGCATCATTTAGTATAATCATTTCTTACTTGATTGTTGAGTGTAAATTTGACGTAAGTGTAACGGTTTAGAAAAATAAATAAATAAACAGGTGTGATATTTCATATTTCATTAAATTAAATTACATAAAAGAATGTTAATATCTGGCTGCATTTAAAAGTTTTGGAGAGAAATAAATAATACAAATATTACTTCTACATACACATATACAAAAGTGTATTAGTATAAACATTTAGTTACATATCTATGAACATATATATATACAATTGGATTAGTACATACATATTATAATAAATTCAAAGAATAGTTAAATTGTACCGTCCATAATATATTTTGTTTATATAACTGAAAAAACCTTTAATAGGCCTTACATTTAAGATTTATACTTTAAGTGCTTAAAATTGTTAAATCGCTGTTGGTTTTTTTTAATAAAATAAAAAAAAAAAACGCAAATTATTTCGATCAATATCCTAACGACGATCCTTACTATAACCTCGAATATCAATCAGAAAAGACCGAAAGCCCGGAAACTGAAACGAAAACGGCTGATACAAATATTAAGACGACGGAAAATATTGAAAATTTTCACATAACCGCTTCAAGCAACGCTGACGCTCTATCCCGTATCAAACTGAACGCATTAGGTTCTGACGATGACACAGATTCGTTGCAAGTGAACGTAGACGATAAAGACAAAAACCGTGAAACAATAGAACTATATAATGACAAAAATTTAAAATTACCTTATATATATATCCCGGAGTTAGATTCAAAATTCATATTAGATACCGGTAGCACGCATTCATTTATAAGTCGAAGCAAGGCATACCAATATTTTCAAAACGAAATTTTTAATGAACCCTTCGAGGTTTTCAGTACACATGCTACAAGTAGCCATAATCAGGTCATAGTTATTCCGCTACCACCCACATTTAAAAGCCCTGAATATCACAAGTTCTATATATATATATATATAATATAGATTCGGATTATGATGGCCTCATAGGTAATGACCCATTAAAACAATTAGAGGCTGTCATCGATTTAAAGCGTCATATACTCTCAACAAAATGCACAAATATTCCTATTGTACATAATTTTGAAAATCACATTTTTATTTTGCCACCTAGATCGGAACTACGTGTTAAACTACCAACCGATGTGCATTCAGGCGAATCCATACTAAATTATAAGTAGTTTTGTAAAGATATCAGAAATCCGAGCGCTATAATGACTTATAACCACACAGTACACTCCAATACTAGTTTAACTCCGTTTGAAGTCTGCTTTGGGCATACGGATTCCGGAAAGGTTTTTGATAACGATTTCGATAGGGCCTATACTCAACAGCTATTAAAAGACCATCAAAAATGCACTAAATATTTATACAAGTACATTTCCGATCGAATGATTGAACAAAAAGAAAAGGCTAGGGAAAGGAAAGGAGGAGAAGCAAATGTAGTACTTAACGAAGGGTAAATAGCGTACGTAAAGGACATCAATATTAGGAAAAGTAAGGACAAAGCTAGGTACAGGAAATTTGTTGTTCAAGGCCCTGTAGAACGTAATACCGTGCCTGTTAAAATAGGTGAATGGGAGACAAAGGTCCCTATTAAAAATTTCAAACGACCTCCACAGGTGGTGCGTGGCCATCCTGACTATGGCTCATGTACTTTGGACCTGCAGTCTTCAACTTCAAAAAATTGACAGCAACCCGAGCCTGCTTCCTGTAAAAGAAGGCCAAGCTTTTAAGCAAACAAACAGGTGGCTTATAGTCAAAGTAGTAAATTTATTAGGAATTAAGGAAAATTTAGATTTAAATATTATTAAGTTTAAAGATTTTTGTAGGTTAGTTGATATAAATAAACCTTATGTTTATGAATTCCAAGCCATGAAAACCCAAGCCGATTATTCTTGCGATTTAACCATTGAAAAATTTAAACAACGTGTACCATCCCATAGGTTTAAAAGAGGTCTCATAGATCCCCTAGGATCAATCATTAAAACTATCACCGGTAATTTGGATCACGAAGATGCTCTTAGATACGATTCCGTTATATCTAAATTAAAGCGGAATCAATTGAATGTTGACAGTAAAATCACCTTTGTTTCTAAAATGCTGAATAGTTTGGCGAATAGTACAGAAACTGTACATGAAAATGAACTAATATTAGATGAACGCCTAAAAAGAATTGAACGAATAGTGAAATACATAGCTACCAAAGAAAATAATTCAATTTATAATACATATATTTTAGGCATGTATAATATGTTTATCACTAACTTTCGTAGTGTTTACCTTAAACTTAGTGAAATAGAAACCGCTTTAGCTTTTAGTAAAGTTTCAGTATTACACCAATCAATTATTAATTCATCTGATCTGTTAGTGATACTTAATGATATAGCCAAAGTTGATAACCTAGTATGTGTAACTAACTAACTAACCCTGTAAATGTAGAGAATTTAATAAAGATTGAAAGAACTATTGTTGTAAAAGCTTACATGATAGGAAACCAGATTACGTACTTGATGGAAGTTCCACTTACTGATAGTTTTAATTACAATTATTACAAATTATACCCATTACCTGTATTCGATGCACTTAGAAACAGAACGTCTCTAATAATTCCCAAGTATCCTTACATTTTGGTGAAAGGTTCACAATACTTACCGGTCTCTCGGCCATGCACCGAAATAGCAGCAGATGAGTTCCTGTGTACGAGCTCCAATATGGTATCCTATCCTAGAAACACATGTGCTGAACAACTGATGAAATTCCAAAGCAATCTTACACTATGTGAACGTCGGTTCGTTGATCTTGAGGATGTCAAAATCCAGTCTATTGGCCCTGTGAATTGGATTATATACGCCAACCATAAAATAATATTAACAAACAAATGCCAAGATGACATCACCAAACAATCACTTTTGGGCACATACATAATAAAAATTAGTGAGGATTGTGAGACCTTCATAGAAAACTACAAATTGTTGCACCGCTTATACTTCGCTAAGGAATTTGGCTATAGAGTGACCCCAGTGATAAGCTTACCAAGACTAGATCACCTGAACCTGACGGATACTGAAACAGTTAACCTGAAAGACTTAGCCTTAGACGACCTGAAACATCTAGCATATCTATCGAATCAAAACCTTAAATTCAGTGGCAGTGAACATAGTGATCAAAGTGATAACAGTGTGATAAGGGTTAAAGGTGTTAGCTTAACTACTTTATTACTGTATGTCATTTTACCTATTGTTGTAATTTTAGTGTTTTAAGAAAATGTAAAAGTAATTTAGTTAACAGATGGCGGAATCATCGGACAACAGCTGAAAACACTGAAGCCGATAATTCCGCTCTTAGAGAGGGAGGAGTTATGCAACCACAAGACCATAGGGTTGTTAGGGTTTGTACCTAGAAGGGGCTGCATAAGCATTAGGCAGTATCCAGTAACTGTAAAGTCAGCGCTTTTGGTTCATGAGATATCAGGCAGAGCTCATGGGAGCGTCGGAACGTAAAAATCATTTTACGTTCCCGTAAACTTGACTAGGTATTTTTTAAAAACAGCATAAACAAAGTGATAAATAGATCTCAAGTTTTGGATGAAAAATTATTTTTAATTTAATCATAAAAACGTTTGCAAATATTTTTATTGGTATAAAAATAATTAGTCAGTTAAAATAGACAATATACGTAAATTAATTTATAACAATAAAATATATGATTTAACAGAAACATTTTCCTAATAAATATAATATAATATAAAAATACAACCAAAATATATTAAAACAAGTATAAAAAATACTGCTAAATTGATACCATACCCTGTATCTCCGCTAGCAACATTCTGAGAGATTTTTGAACTGTCATTTACAGCATACAGCTGGACACCTTTTTATCTTGTCCCGCATATGAGATAGTCCTCATTACATCTACCTTCCATATGCAGATGAAGCTTACTAGATGAAGTAACAATCTTACCAGGTTGTCACTTCATCTAGTAAGGGGCCACCCTACACCATCTTCACCGGTTATCGCTTCCTCGAGTTGTATGGCCACCCCATTGCCATTTCAACTTTGTAATCCGTTGAGCTAAGTCAGTTACTTTGTTAACTCCGCTGTAGAGGATATCCTTATTTATAAGTCAATCACGCAGAGAAACTCAGAGTATTGCCTTTTTATATCTTCTTAAGCGACCTTGAGCTTAGTCATAAGAGTCAGCAGTGATGGACCACGACTCAGTACTCGACTGTTTATACAGTTTTAAATGAATTTTCATAGAACCAGCATGATGGCGATCACCTTATTCCCAGGGGTTATTTTCATTCATGTATTCCTTGATATTATATTAACCTTTTTGTAGTTTGGGTCTACTTTATTACTGTATGTCATTTTACCTAAGGTCCCTAAGTCGTATCGGTCCGGAAAAATCGCTGATGGTAGTCGATTCCACAAGGAAACTGTGCGAGGAAGAAAACATCTTCTAAATAGCACAGTGGTGGACCGCCAATCATCCAGATTGTGTGGATGGTATCGAGAGTTCTGCCACGATGTGCGTTCGTGAAATTTGGCGGCTGGGATTAATCCGAACAATTGGTACAAGTGGTAGATGCGAAAGAAAATGCAAAGGGATGCAACATCTCTTCGCATTGCCAATGAATCGAGCCGATCGGAAAGGACTCGGTCGTCGACAAATCGAGCCGCTCTGCGCTGGATGCGGTCAAGTGGAAGGAGCTGGCACTGGGGAGCCCCTGCCCAGAGATGGGAACAGTATTCCATGTGAGGCCGAACCTGCGCCGGAGCCGGAGTAGTAGTCGGAGCATGCACCCTCTACAACGACCTTGATGCTCCGATCTGCAAGGATGCTGGTGATCCAATCGCACAATTTCTCGGGAAGCCCATAGGAAGGGAGCTTCGAAAGAAGCGCTTTGTGCCAAACCCGATTGAAGGCCTTCGTAATGTCCAAACTAACGGCCAACGCCTCCCCCTTGGACTCTACTGCCTCCGCCCATCTATGGGTCAGGTAGACCAGAAGATCACCAGCTGATCGACCCCGACGAAAACCGTATTGGCGGTCACTAATCAGCTGGTGATCCTCAAGGTACCGCATGAACTGGCAGTTAAAATGGATTCCATTATTATGGAGAACAAGGAGGTGATCGCGATAGGCCTATAGTTGGACGGGTCTGAGCGGTCGCCTTTTTTAGGGATCGGGTGGACAAAAGCTGTCTTCCATGAATTCGGGACTACGCCTTGGGAGTAGGAGTACCGGAAAAAACGCGTTAGGACCGGTGCCAACTCCGGAGCACACGTCCTCAGCACAATTGGGGAGATTCCGTCAGGCCCACTCGACTTCTGGATGTCCAGGGAGAGGAGTGCTTTGCGAACCGAGCGCTGTGAGAACAGCACATCCGGCATGGAGCACTCACACCGCGGAATGGTCGGCGGTGTTTTCCCCCCGTCATCAAGAGTCGAGTTGGACGCAAAAAGGGAGCCTAAAAGGTCGGCTTTGTCTTTTCCGTCTTGGGCCAGTGAGTCGTCCTCCGTGTGCAGAGATGGTAGTGATGGCTTACAGAAATTCCCTTGGACAGCCTAGGCGAAAGACCAGAATGCACGGGTTCCCGAAGGAAGGCGAACTAGTTTCTCGCCAATTCTGCCTATGTGCTCTGACTTTGCCTTGGCAATAACTCTTTTGAAGGACCTGGAGGCGAAGTTATACTTCTTTTTAAGTGTGCTGGTGTTTACATCCCGAGTCGCCGGAGCCGCAGCCCAGGCTTGATAACACTCCTGCTTACTGCGTAATGCAGTCTTACAGGAGCGACCAAACCAAGGCTGAGATCTGCCTCTGATGGGTACCACAGATGATGGAATAAATGGTTCCATTCCCTGTAGCACCACATCAGTGACAGAGTCAGCTACAGCGCTGGGATAGTAGCAAACCCGCCCCCATGGGTAGGAAGCAAAGAAAGACCGCATTCCGTCCCAATCCGCCGACCTGTAATGCCAAACACGGCGGCAACCTGCAGAACGCAACCGCGAGGGGAGCGTGAGTGGCACCACACTCCGGATCAGACAATGGTCCGAAGAGCCAAGAGGGGCATCGACGGAAACCTTATATCCGTCCGGATGAGAGGTCAGCAGAAGGTTCAACAGGGAAGGTGTATGATCCTCAACATCTGGAATCCGCGTAGGCGATGTAACCAGTTGTGTCAGACCATATGCCAAAGCAAAGTCATAAAAAGATCTCCCCGCATGATCGGTTAAACGTGAACCGAGCCATTTGGCGTGGTGGGCGTTAAAATCGCTAAGCATCAGGATCTCTGCGGATGGGACCTGTTGTAGCAAGGAATCTGTAGCCATTTGGACGTGGCCGATGAGTCGGTCTGTTTCGGCATTACAGCTATGGGACCTATAGAGGCACCTGTAGCCAAAGGATGGACAGGTCCGAACCTTCAAGTCTGCCGAGGCGTCGAGAACAGATGTCCTCTCTGACATACACGCACACTCCAGCCCGAGGCACAATGGAGTGCTCCAATTTGTACCCCGGGTAGGAGAGATACGAAATATCAGCCGGAGAGGAAACCTGCGTCTCGGTCAGAAAGAGCAAGGCCGGCTTCGCCATCTCGAGATGGTAGTTGACGGCGTTTAGGTTCGATTGAAGTCCCCTGATGTTGCAGAAATTCACTGATAGCTAGGCAGGGGTTGCCTTGGTATTGTTGCTCAGTTTGCCCCGAGCAGTTATGATTTTGAATGGAATTTTGCCCATTCCCCCCCCCCCCCCCCAACCCACCCCGCCCCCCGGGATTCGTGGGGCAGCCTGAGCACCCACACTCAGGAGTGGAATAACATGGTCGTGGATGCTCAGCGAGGGATTCTCCAGGGGTGCTGGTAACCTCCTGGGGTAGTCTAACGTGTAATTCCGCTACCATGTTGATTGGGGGGGGGGGGAGGGGAATTAGAAGCAGAGCTTTTACTTCACGCCGGTATTCTGTGAGATCGTGGTACCAACCCGGCTCGAGCCGACCCATACGTGCAACAGCAAAAACATTGCCCCATAAATTAATTACTAATTCCGTGGAGTCTAGTAACTGGCATTACAAGCTTATGTTTGTTCCTAGTGCTTAAAGTATGCACATCCTTATTCTTATTAAAGCTATTTATGTTTTTATGTACATACATTATATTTTCATAAATATATTGCGATGCCAAAGTTAATATGTTTATTTCTTTAAATTTTTCTCTTTACAATTTAGGTTATAAATCGCCCGTACGGCTCTCTTTTGCAAAATAAATATAGCTTCAATATCAGTCGCGTTAGCCCATAGCAAAATCCCATAAGACATTACGCTATAAAAGTAACTAAAATACACTAATCTAGCTGTATCAACTCTGTGAGACTTCTAATCTTTCTTACAGCATATGCCGCAGAACTAAGTCTGCTTGCTAATTTAGATATATGGGGCCCCATTGAAGTTTCGCGTCAATAGTAATACCAAGAAAAACAGTGGTATCCACAAGACTCAACTCCTCCCCATTTAAGAGCACATTGGTATTCTTCTAAACATAGCAAAATATGTTCAGCACATTTTCAAGAATAGGATTTTAATCCTACAAGAAAACGCCGTGTTCTTTTGGATCATGCTTATACGACTATTTACGTTTGGACAACTTCTGATAATGTAAGTATCTTCTAAATAAATAAAGTATTTTAGTAAAATACAAACCTTCCCGTGGCTCTATTATGCAAAACAGTAAAGAAATTATGTGGCGCCACTAGTACATTTTTGATACTTTATAATTCGGAAACGAAACACTTTACGACATTTTGCGTAATTATACTGACATGAAGTCAGTCAATACAAATAAAATTCTATCTATTTATGATAATTTCAGCTCGCAAATGATTGGTTTGTTTTTTTTACTGTAACTTGTTACTTCATTGTAACTGCTCACAAAATACTCGAAGAACTCGATTGATGTTCTAAATATAACTAAAATCATTTCTATTTGTGGCGCTAGTGTGCATGTCGTACCACCTTAAAACCCCCTTTGAGAATGATGAATGGAAAAATATTTGATAATCATTATGTTTTAATTCTATAATTGTCACCTTGCTACTTTTTCCAAAGTAAGTATTAAGTTACTAAACATGTTATTTCAGATCTCAGATAACCAAGTTAACGTAACACCATCAAAATCTCCGTTACCTTCTATGTCATTTAAATCTGCTAAGCGAGCGATACAGTTAGATCCGGACATAATGGAAACTCCCAGGCAAAACGAAAAATGCAACGTATTATAAACGAAAAGGAAAATGTTATAAAAACTCAACGATTGAAAACAAAAAGTTTACAAGGTAAAAACTGGAGATATATAAAAAAAAATAAAGTTGCAAGAAATAGTAAAGGAACTACAATCAAATAGATTAATTAATAGCGACCAAGCCTTTTTTTTAGAAAACACCAACGTTAACACAAAAGAGTTATTTAAAAGATGTGAGAAGAAATTAAAATCTAAAAAATTAACACGTGAAAAATACTCACCGAGTCTTAGGAGTTTTGCGATGACGCTATATTTTTATTCGCCGAAGGCATATCTTTATGTAAGGCGCAAGTTTGAGACCTGCTTGCCTCATCCCATGTTACGGCCTACGGCTTCCAGCAAGGGTCAATCCTCTGGGGCCCAAGAGCAGAAGACTTCACGAGCAGACGCAGGTCGGGCCTCAATATGGCCGCGTGGAATTTCCTATCACAATAAACTATATGGGAGTAAACTAGAAAGCAAAGGTACTTACCTGTATCAGGAGCTAACTTCGCTCCAAGGCTTGGGCAGGCCGTGAGTGTGTGTAATGATAGATAGCGAGTCGTGTACAGTGATGTGTGAATGTGTGAGGCCTTGGCAAGCATAGGCAACCAGCAGCGGCCGAGTTCCAGGCTGCTTCAAAATGCTGCATCGCTCCAGACTGCTTCAGCGCCGGACCACTTCCTTCTTCACTGTCACTGATTCAGTCTCTTAGCTTCACTGTACATTTAACTAACTTCAATTCGCCCAATTCCATACTCATCGCAGAATCGAACATGTGATATCCGACACGGCAAGGACCGTAGCACAAGATTTAAAATACGCCTCGTTGACACGCAAACTAAGAAACCAACCAACACACAAAAAAGGCACTAACGCGACGGCACAATTATAATGATTTCCAGACAATCAACCGGGAGACGCTTACTACCAAGGAATGCGCGGTTCGAATTCTAGACCGTATATCTACTCTACGCGCGCGTGCATAATTACGCATCACCCGAATAAGTTAAATATCGCACAATTCACATATCTACGTGACGAAGAAGCACGTACTTCATCTAGCTATCTAGATCCACGACGGGCCGTGAATTTAGGTAAGAGGGCCTGACGGTCTCCCCGCCCCGTGGCTGGCGGGGCACCGACCTTACGCCCACGCGTCGAGCGACTGACTGCCCACGCGTCCGCGCACGGTCGCCCCACCTCGATGCTTAACTCACCTACATACCATCGGGTGAGGCGCTAGCTCGAACACAATTGGGTGGCGTTCAAACATGACCAAATTTGGGCATAAACATTCCAGAACCATTAAAAAATGGTATTAATCTTTTTACGCAGAACCTGGTTTTACCACAGAGTCCCTTGATGCTATAAAATCTAAAGTTGAATCTACACAATATCCAATATTATGTAATTTGGTGTTGGATGAGAGGACGATTCGTCAGCGCATCGAATGGGATGGGAAACGTTATGCATGGTTATGTCAATTTTGGAAACAATTTAAACGATGGTGGGGATAATTTGTGTGAAGCTAAAGAGGCTTTAGTATTCCTTATTACTGCAATTAATGGGGCATGAAAAATTCCTGTCGGATATTTTCTGACAGACGGTGTAACAGGTGAGCAATAGTCAAAACTAGTGAAACAGTGTCTTGAACTTTTAAGCACAACTGGCGTTGAAGTTGTTTCTCTGACGTTTGACGGTTGTCCTGCTAATCTTACAATGGCGAAAATTCTCGGATGCTCTTTTGACATCAATAATATAAAGACTTGTTTTAGCCATCCCGTTTCACAAAAACCAGTTTAAGTTTTGTTGGATGCTTGCCACATGCTAAAACTAGTAAGAAATGCATTCGAATCAAGCGCAACATTAAAAGACAATTTTGGTAGATCAATAAAGTGGTCGTACCTAGTTCATCTTAACCATCTACAGGAAAAAGAACATTTGCACCTTGCAAATAAGTTAAGACGTCGCCATATTTATTTCTACAACCAAAAAATGAAAGTTAAGCTGGTGACACAACTGATGAGCAGTAGTGTGGCTAGAGCTTTAATTTTCTGTTCCAAAACTAACCAACCGGGGTTCACCGATGTTCAAGGCACAGTAGATTTATTGCAAAATTTTAATGACTTGTTTGATATTTTAAATTCAAGAAATATTAATCAGTTACACTATAAGAAACCCATAAATATCAAAAACAAAGATAAGTTGGTCATTTTTTAAACAAAATGGAAGCATACATAAAAAAAAACCTAAAAATGTATAACGAAACGGAAATAATTAAATCACCTAAAAAAACCTGGTTGTTAGGTCTTTTGGTATGCATCAATAGTGTCAAAAATTTATACCTAAGACTTGTCGAAGAAGAAAAAAAATTAAAATATTTGCCCACCTATAAGTTGTCTCAAGATCATCTGGAGTTTTTATTCGGTAATATAAGAGCTCATGGTGGATGTAACAACAACCCGACAGCGCGAAATTTCATGGCTATTTATAAAAAACTAATAGTCAAGCTGGAATTGAATAATTTTGAAAGTGGTAATTGCATGGCACTTGAAAATATTTCAATTTTGACTTGTTCTTCATCAGTGTAAAAAATTAATAAATCTACTTTATCACCAATGATTGAAGAAGAAATGGAAAATGAAGAATACATTAAAGAATTTGATGAAGTTTTGAAAACGGAAAATATCATGACAGAATTTAGTTTTTCTCTTTATAATATTATATATAAGTTTTACATAATACTTAATTTTATCTACAATATAAAAACTATGATAATAAAAAAAAAAACTAAAACTAGAAACTTAATTATCATATAGTCCTACTCCCCGCGGTATCGTGCCAAGAACGCTGGCTGCGTTTCCCCGCTGAATGGCTATACTTAGCCTTTGAGCGAGGAAAGAACCAGCCCTCTTATCACCAGCAGCAACGACCAGCCGCGGATGGAGTTCCTTTAGGAACTTCACCGCACGTGGACCCCACGGACCGATAGTCTCTACAGCAAATGGCTCAAATATGTAGTCATCTCTCAGAGACTCATATTTGCGCCACTTACTCAGTTCAGCTGCCTCTGATGCCGCCCCGGCTTTAAACGAGGTACCCCTGAGATGAGAGGCCGCCAGAGTGTCTACACAAGTAGCATCCTACACTAGGGCTTTACCTCTCTCCCAAGGGACCAATGTCATACCGTCGGGTCTCTTGCCATCGTCTCTAAATATTCCACAAGGCTCTAAAACCGAGGGAACATTTATAGAGGCAAGAGCCCTTCGGATGACATCGTTCAAAGAACTGTGTCGTGAAAACCTACCAGCGCTTTTCTTACATGAAAGTCCGTGGAGCCCAAACTTGTCGACGCTGCTATCACAGGGGCACTGATGGGGTTGACAAATCGCCGCTCCTAGTCGGATTCCTACGGCAATGCGCAAGCTTTCCCTATCAAGTAATGTGCCGAGATTACTTGATGGTAAAGCGTGTAACCAGTGACTAGATACCTTAGTCGAAACAGCTAGAAGGCGTGCCTTATCTTGGTCACTATGGAAATTATGAAACAAATCCTTCTGCACGCCCTGTACCAACGGAATATCCCACTGTTTTTGTTGGTTAACTTCCAGTGGAATATTTTCACCAGGACAGAGTGTATGCCATGTCTGACCTGCCTCCGTAGCAAAGCATAGGTCTACTTTATTATTTAAAATTATGTTACATAAGTCACTGACACTATGCACGGAAGCAAGGAAAGCAGGCAATGCAACGCTAGAAAGATTTCTCACACCAATGCCACCAAATTTTATAGGTAAAGTAGCTTGAGTCCAGGCTGTTGTATTTAAAGTTAAATTTAGAATTTTTTCTATAGCTTTTTTAAGATTATTATCAATATCTTATAAAATATCCGAACATTTCCAGACTGGACTCGAGCGGAGTAAGTATGTAAATCTAGGTACAAGAAGACAATATTTTAAAATAGTAAGAGCTATAGCTATGTGGGGGTTTAATTTATACAATTTATCAACGTGGTTTAAAAACTGATCAAATTTTGTTTTTAAAACAGGTTTAATACTATCGAAAAACAACGAGGCACCTAGCAGGTATAGTGATTCCTTATTGACAGTTTTTATTACTGGACAAATATGATTAAAATTTTGAATTAAAGTGTCTCTATGAGAAGTAGATAAATTATTGGAAAAAAATATTTCACATTTATTGCTATTTGGTTCAAGGCCAATATTTTTAAAATTTCGAAAAATATGAGTAAGATCGCTGAGGACGTCATCTGCTCTACCTCCCAGTGTACCGTCATCTAGGTACCAGACATTCAGCTTGGATTTCAAATTTGAAATAATGGGTTGAATTCCCAAACTGAAAAGTGCTGGACCCAGTGGGTCACCCTGCTGAACACCAACAGCAGAATCGATAACATGGTTTTCGTAAAATAAGTTAGTATTTTGACTACAACATTGCCAAACGTAATGATAAATTTTGGGAGTATTGTTAGCCACTTCTTTCAGCAAGGTTACCCTATCGATAGAGTTAAAAGCATTCCTTAGGTCAACCTTCACAAGAACATCTGCATCAGAGTTTGTTAAAAATGAACGCACTGAATGTACCGCCGCCTCACAGCCACCTCTTGTGCCAAAACCTAGTTGAGTAGGCTGAAATTTGGTCTTAAGGTTAGAGATTATGTACCTGCAAGCTAATTTTGAAGTTAAGCGTCGAAATGTGGAACGAACGGCAATAGGACGGATACCGTTATCCTTTTTTTGAAGGCACATAATCTTGCCCCATGTAAGAATGGAATGAAATTTGGATTAACATTACCAGAAAGCATAAAGTTACATAATTTTGTAATGTCTTTAAGAAGTACTCTGCCGGCGTCACCGGCAGAAGTGCTTACAAGATCTTTAAGATGTTGAGGCGTAATTCCGTCAATGCCGCCAGCAGAGCCATTCGAAAATGACATAATTGCTTCTAAAGTGTCTTTTTCCGAAATTTGTAAAGGTTGCATAGAAGTCTTGGGAGGCAGCAGTAAACCCTGAGACGGTTTGACCGAAGGATGCTTTTGACGAAGGCTTTCAAGAGTTTCGACATTACGAGGAGCCAGGATGTCGTCTGAGAATAAAATACGGGATGCATTTTTTAAGTCGCCATCCATTACTTACGACTCAACTACTTTTTTAAATCAAATTTAGGACGTGGTCGAAATAAATGAGTGTTAATTGGGTAATCTAAATTTTGAAAAGATGTCTGTTTTAGTTGAGACGTAATTGATTTATTTATTGTTTTATCGAAATGAAAATGGGAATACGCGAAAGTAAATAATTTTTGCCAACTATTTTCACTATTAGTGAAACAATTTTGAATAGTGCATGACAATGCTTTAGCAAGCTGCATCCTCGCTCCTCTAGGAATTCTTTTAACCACTGGTACATTACGATAATAATTATAAATTTGCTCCGAAAAAAGGGAAACATTTGTGTCATTAGAGGAATTGCTAAAAAAGTTATGAATTTCTACGGCAGGCTGTGAAGCCGAAATACTTTTACTATGGCATCGTTTAATATGTATATTTAATCCCCTTTTACCTTTAAACAGCCTACCGTCAGCACAATTTTGACACTGTAGGAAATCCGGCTGTGAATGTAGAGGAGCAGAGATATTCATTAAAAAAATCTAAACAGATCTCTACAACACTCAAAAGACTTTATATTACATATTCATATTAACTTGAAATGTGCTGTATGCCGCATCTTTCCCTGAAACAATAATTTACGGCCTAAATAAAAGAACTTTACTCTATAAATGAAATATTATTACATTACTTCCCTGGATTTATTCCATATTGATAAACATTGTATGTATAGTCGTTACGCTTTGGCAGTTGTCAACGGCGCAGCAGAAATATTTTTCTTTATTAATTAGTATTATGTCTGAAATCAAAAAACTATTAAATATATATTATAACAACTCTCTTATATATTTTCTGATCTTTTTGTTGGAATTTGTAAGCCAGAATTGGCCTCCAAATAACAAAATAAAATAACATAAATATATGTAGCTTTTGACAGTGAAAAATTTTGGACATAATTTAGTTTGGAAGTAGTAAGCTACATAGCAGGAAATGTGGTACATTTTTTACTAAACAAAATTAAATGCGAAACTTGCATGTCGGCTCTTTTGAATTCCAGTGTTATCAAAGACAATTTTAAATTGATACGGTTGAAAGACAACGGTGGTCTTATTCGTCTTATCGTAATTTTGATTTGTAAAAAAATTGAATCAATTCTTAAAACTTTCACTGTAGATGCTCAATTAGTCAAATATTTTGAAAAGTTTAAAAAGCACATAACATCCAGAGCCTTACGTCATTTCATTGGCATTGAAGTATTCAGAGAAATAGATTTTCATCAATTTGATCAGGGACCAAAGGAAAGCCATGTAATATTGTTAACAAAATGTATTATAGAAAGGTATACAGATATTCGCCTTCACCATTTGATGATAACCTCAGCACAAAAAGACAACTTTAAAATAAATATTTGCATTTTACAGGACAATAAATAAATAAATATTTCAGTAAATATTTTGTTTTTGAAATGATGAGAATGTCTTAATTTTTTTTCTATTTTACTGTATAAATTTTACTCCTTGTTGTTCATTATTTTTTCCACTTTACGCTTTTTTTATAGCATTAAGTTTATTTCATTAAATTTACGTTTCATGTTATATCATTAAACTGTTTTATTTTACCACAATATTTATTACCTACATTATTCCGTGTCGATATTTTATCGATAGTTTTTTGTCAAGCACTAGCGTATATGAGTTGAGTGTGTTAACTACCTGCAAGGAGCATAGATAAATATATATGTAGCAAGGCAAGGAGTGGGGAGACTAGCGGCGGCAGCACAGACTAATATGATACTACGCAGGCAGTGGTAGTACCGCAAGTAAATTGAAACAAAGGCATTTCTATTCCCCTATATTAGGTGTACTTTGCGTTTAATAGACAAATAATTTAATTAAGAAATGTTTGACTAGAGATACGTATTACCTATCCAAATATATTTTAAGACAGATAGCAGATGTGCTATCTTATTGTTTATATATTAACCATAGAGTAGAGTAATATATACCGGAAATATTAACTCAGCCAAGGACTTGGCTACACAGACATCTGTTTCTTTTGTGCAGTATAATGACTTAATATGTCATTTGGAATAAGTTCCAAGTACTTTAAATTAGAAAATGAGACAATAGAGGTAATCTCTAGCAGTTGTAATAGTTTAAATAATTTAGAATGTAACTTACAAATCTTTAATTGTATGACTCCACAAAGTGATAATGAAAATTGTTTACACCTGGTGCTTCAAAATATACAAGGCATGATAGGCAAAGAGCTAGAAATTGAGTTGTTCTTAAATAGCAACAATATTCATATTTTATGTATTACTGAACATTGGTTAAAAGCTTATAACTTAATGTTTAACTTCAGTAATCACCAGGTGGTCAGTTCTTTCAATAGAGAAACGGTTTTAAGAGGTGGCTCCTTATTAGCTAGTAAATTAATGTCATGTAAAGAACGTAAAGATATTGTGAGCCTCTCTGTTGAGCGAACTGTAGAAATGGCATGTGTTGAGTTTGAGCACCTCATTGTTGTGAGCGTCTACAGACCCCCATGTTCTATATACGATACTTTTGAAAAAATTATGGAGGAAGTTTTTGCTAAGCTTAATAAACAGAATAAATCTGTTGTAATATGTGGAGACTTTAATATCAATCTCCTAGAAGCTTCCTCAATCAATATTAAATTTAGATCATTGTTTAAATCATATGGTCTTTTTAATTTATTTTTAGAGCCAACAATTTAGTGCAACATTCAATCTAGTGCAACATGTATTATATGTAAATATAGATTACATTTTTACAAATGTGAAGCCGTTGCATAAATGTATAATTCAAAAATTAAGTTCTGATCACTGTGGACAAGTAGTTTCGTTACCTTATGTTCACAAAAAGCAAGTATATGAGAAAGTTGTGTTTGTTCCAGTAAATGCACGTCGCTTGGAGAAATTTAGAATTAACAGTGAAAAAACTTCCATCACTTTCATACCAAAATGATCCAAATTTTTTGTATGGAACATTATTTAAGCTTATTTGCAATGAATTTAATAATACTTTTACTTCTAAAACATTCTCCTTGAACAGTCGGAAGTCATTTAATGAATGGGCGACAGTAGGAGTCCATAAGAGCAGACATAGGTTATATGATCTTTATCATGAAAGGTCATATAATCATAGCGTCGAATTTAGGGAATATGTAAAAAAATATTCAAAAATATTTAAAAGAGTGTGCTCCACAGCCAAGTCTTTGCATTTGAGGAACAAAATTAAGACGGCTTCTAATAAAATTAAAATGACATGGAATATAATTAATAGCGAAACTGGTAAGATCAACTCTCGCAATTCAAACTACCAGTTAAGTGTTAGTAACAAATTAACCGAATCAAATCAGGACGTTGCAATGGTTTTTGAGAAATATTTCACTGATTTTTTTTTTATAGGATAAGGGTGACAAATGAGCACACAGTCCACCTGATGGTTAGTGGTTGCTGTGGCCCATAGACATCTACATCTATCTTCGATTACGAATCAAAATGCAGATGCGTTGTCACCCGTGAGGACTAAGATGGAATGCCTCGTTTCCAGTAAAAAGGGTCTCCGGTTCTCTACACTCACCATACGAAACACAGCAGCGTTAAGCTGCTATTTTACGCTGGTATTCTGTGAGAGCATGGTCCTTCCCCGGTCGAGCCGACCCATTCGTGCTACAACCATAATATAACTGCAGCATGGCTCTACTCCGATATTAACCACTAAGTCACTGAATTCTTCTCCTGCCGTCGCCGAGTCATTACTTAAACAAAATGTAAATGCGTGTACAAAGAATTTTACATTTCATAAAGTATCATAAAAAGATATTGTAAAATATTTTAAAATTATTGATGTTAAGAAAACTGCGGAGCTGTGGGGGATTTCCGTTAAAGTTATTGCGTCTATAATAGATACGATATCTGGTGTGTTTCCTGATTTAATAAAGTATAGTAAAGTAATACCTTTATTTAAATCTGGTAGTGCATTAGACCCCGCCAATTTTAGACGTATTTCTATTATACTAACACTTAGTAAGATTTTTGAAAAAATTTTCTTGATCAAATGTTAAATTTGCTTAATATAAATAATTTACTTCATAAAAATCAATTTGGTTTCACTAGGGGTTGCTCGATAACTGATGCCGGTGTTGAGCTGATTAAATATATCTTTAATGCATGGGAGAATTCACAGGATTCTTTTTGTATATTTTGTGACCTATCCAAAGCCTTCGATTGTGTTCACCATGAAACATTATAAGAAGTGTAAGAAGTAATGCTCTTAAATTAATTATTTCATATTTAAGTAAGAGAACGCAAAAAGTTGTCATTAACAGTATGAGTTCTTCCGGGTCGATGGTACAAATGGGCGTGCCTCAAGGCTCAATTCTCGGTCCCTTTCTGTTTCTTGTATACATTAATGACTTACCTTACATAGTAGGATATAACCATGATATAGTATTATTTGCAGATGACACTTCTTTTATTTTCAAATTAAGTTGACAATTGCTAAAACATGACGAAGTAAATAATGCTATATCTAAATTAGTAAATTGGTTCAATGTGGCACTAAAACGCAATGTATGAAATTCATGACTCCAAATGTCAAGCAATTAAATACTAATGTAATTTTAAATATACCATTTTTCTTGGTATCACACTAGACGCGAAGCTTCAATGGAGCATCCATATATCAAAACTAGAAAGCAGACTTACTTCTGCAGCATATGCCGTAAAAAGATTAGAAGTCTAACTAGTGTTGAAACAGCAGTAAACTAGTCTAGTTTACTTTAGCTATTTCCATAGCATAATGTCGTATGGTATTTTGCTATGGGGACACGCAGCTGACACTGAAATTATATTTGTTTTACAGAAGAGGGCCATAAGAGCAATTTATGATTTAAAGCCTAAAGAGTCGCTGCGACAAAAATTTAAGGAAATTAATATATGAACTTTGGCCTTTCAATACATTTATAAAAATTTAATGTACGTACATACAAATAAAAGTAGTTTTACAAAAAGAAGTGATATTCATTCTGTAAGTGCTAGGAACAGACACAAGCTAGTAGTACCAGTTACTCGACTCCATCGAGTTAGTAATTCATTCTTGGGGTGATGTATACGCTTTTACAACAAAATTCCAGAAAATATACAAAATTTGACCTGCTCAAAGTTCAAAAACTTTATTAAACACGCACATCTACACTTCTACACTTATTTTTTTTTACTATTATAAAGAGGAAAGATTTGTTTGTTTGTTTGAATTGAATAGGCTCCGAAACTACTGGACCAATTTGAAAAATTCTTTCACCATTAGAATCCTACATTATCCCTGATGAACATAGGCTATATAATATTTTCAAAAAGTTAGGGATCCGTATGAAAACTTCGTTAATGTAACCCAAGGTGTGAAAAAAATACCAAAAAGAATCCTTATATTGCGTACGCTGCGGAAACTATTGATAATAGAGCAAAGTAATGTACTTCAGTTTTATAGAAGATATCAATATCAACAAAAAAGTCTGCGATACCATATGTTTAACTATTACTGTGCACGACGCAAACAAAGTGATACGTCGAACTTACTAAATACTTGTCGTAACCAACGCTAGTTGAACAACCGAGGGGCGGTGGGCGGAGCCATGAGGGGGTTACGATCGTCGGGCCGCGCTCACGATTCAACAACTAGCGGTGGTTGCACACAGCAACGCGGGAAAAGCCGTAACAAGAATATTGAAAAATATAGCTTTGTATTTTAATAAATAGTATTGTAACTATGTAATAAACTCTCCCAATAAAGGCACCGAACGAATAGCGAGAGTTAACATAGATTAGAATGTAGAAATTAATTAATGTAAAATTGTAAAGTAATTATTGTATGTAAATTGTATTCTTTTATATAGTACAACTTAATTTCTTGTATATTAAGCCCTTAGGCACGTAAAATAATAAACAGGGCATGTTACCGTGACGCGGCCGCGGAGCAAATGAGGCTACGCGCACCGCGCCATGACGTTTTATATTTATAGTACTGAGGCGGGGGGCAGGGTCCTCAGCCCAAAGTTGCTGAAAAAACAAAGTTTAAACTTTTTAGTATGTGGAGAAATTGTTATGTACGTATTAGTTTAATAAGTAGTTGTAAGAATGTTATATATTTAAGTCTGTTCGTTAGTTTGTAAGAAATCTAACCAATAAAGAAAGGCGCGGGGGTGAGGCAAGGGTCCGCTGGCCAGCAACGGCCAAATCATATATAAGACGGGCCGGCCGGAACGGTTGCACACATTCCGCCTGTGGCACCGCTCTCGAGCGGTCGTGTCCAGGTAGTCCGCGCATCCGTCCCCGTACGGTAGTGCTCTCTCGCTCTCGCGCCTCCGCTGTCCTGCTCGCGCTGTACAGCGTCGACGCTTTGGTGAGTCATTTCTGCTAACAGTTCTTGCCCTGCTTGTTATTGTTATTTTTATTGTTAATTCTTATTGTTAACTATTTCTAATTTTGTTTTCGTTATTTATTTGTATAACGTGTACGTGTATATACTGTTTCTAGGGAGTTACTTGCTCTTTTCAGAGCAAGGCCCTGCTCTTTTGAGAGCAGGGGCACTTACTCCTTGAATAAAGAACGTCCCGTTCTTTTGAGAACGGTGATCCCCCGCCCTTACTGTTTAGGTACAGAACGTCTCTGTTCTTTTCAGAACAGCACCCCCTAGCCCTTTCCGTTTCAAATACATACTGATTCGTAGGCCCTCAACATGTCCACAGTTACCCAAGTTAAGTCCCTCGTCGCCGCCCTAAATCAAACTCTTGGTCTGGGCCTAAACCTCGATGAGACGGCCCTCGCCGCCATTGCCGCCCTTGTTACTCCACCTGCCCGTCAGACACTCCAACCGCCGCCCGTACTCGCGGCCTACCTAGAGACCAAGAACTCTTTCGCCCCATTAGAAATGGAGTACGCATGCTCCGAGTCCTCTGCGTCGGCCTCCCGGAAGAGGCCCGCCACCAATTCTGGCACCGGTTCATCGGAGTCCTGTGACTCCGACGGAACCGGGGATTCTTCGTTCACCGCGGTGAACTCCAAGCGCAGCGGTAAACGCGCCGCGAAAAACCGCACCGTCTCAGCGGCCCCTGCCGCTCCTTCAACCTCCGCAGCTCCCGCTGCCGCCTCTGCCCCCGCAGCCCCCGTCGCTGCCTCGGCCCCACTTATGTCACTAGACATCCCCGCTCCGACCAAGCCAGCCTCTCGCTGTGCTCCAGTCCTTGCCAAGAAGCAAGTCCCGCCCCCTGTCTTCCTAAGAGACAAGGCCAAATTCACAGAACTCTCTAAAACCTGCTACAACGCAGGCATAAAATACGACCACGCCATTAACCTCGGGGAGGCTATTAAGATCATCCCCCAATCAATCGACGACTTCCGGCGTCTCACCAGGCTATTCACAGCCGAACGAGTTTCTTATCATACGTACGCTCTCCCGGAAGAGCGCAAAGTCAGGGCCGTCATCCGCGGCGTCCCCTTCGAATTTTCCAACGAAGAAATCCTTGAGGACCTTAAGTCCCAAGGTTTCCCAGTTGAAGCCGTGCACAAAATGCACAGTAGAACGGGCCAGAGGTTCTCTCTTGCCCTAGTTATTTTAACCAACGTGCCGGAGGCAAAAGCCATCTTCCGGCAGGTACGCACAGTGTGCGGCCTGTCGAGAGTGAGGGTTGAGCCTCCACATAGGCGCGGGTTCCCGGCGCAGTGCCACCGCTGCCAGCTGTATGGTCATGCGGCGGCCAACTGCTCCGCCCCACCCAGGTGCGTTAAGTGCCTTGAACCCCACAACACTATAGAGTGTCCTCGGCCCAAAGACGCCGAATCCCCACCCGCGTGTGTCCTGTGTAAACAAACAGGCCACCCGGCTAACTACAGAGGCTGCCCTTGCGCACCTCATCCTCGCCCCAGTAGGCAAGCTCCACC
The DNA here is from genome assembly GCA_963668995.1 of Parnassius mnemosyne. Taxonomy (NCBI): domain Eukaryota; kingdom Metazoa; phylum Arthropoda; class Insecta; order Lepidoptera; family Papilionidae; genus Parnassius; species Parnassius mnemosyne. The sequence goes on along the minus strand of CAVLGL010000057.1, from coordinate 29,736,058 downwards.
GACGGTCAATGACCGCTCATTCCCGGCTCTTTACCAATGGATGCCCCGTCAGGGCCTTTCTCAGCCCACCCAGGGCTTCTCTCGGCCCTCTCAGGGTCCCCCTAGGCCCCCTCAGGGACCTCTTCGGCCCCCTCCGGGCTTCTCTCAGCCTATGCAGCCTCCAGTCTTTCCCTGGGGCCCCAAAAAGGCAGACCCACCGCGGACTACCTCCGCCCCACAACAATCACAACCCTCAATGGCTGATGACCTAAAAACGGTGTATTCCGCTATTAGGAACATCAACGTTGAGGAAATCGCTGTGTTAGCACGCAAATTGCACGCTGCGAGGTCCCCTCAGGACCGTCTTCTCGCTCTTGCAGAGCATCATAATCTTTTGTGCTCGTTGTAAGTTAAGTTAACTTAATTAACTTAACTCACAATGACAGAGCAGTTTGCTCTACCAAAGTCTCACGGTCGTATCAAACCTAAGGGTTTATCGCTTGTATCCTTTAACATTCGCGGTTTGCGAAATAACCTCCCAGAGCTTAAGTTCTTTCGTCGAAATCGTGAAGCCGATTTCCTCCTCCTACAGGAAACTAATCTCAATACTAAGGACACTAAAGGCCTTTCCATCAAAAACTTCTCTCTTCTTCGTAATGACAGACCCGACCGCCGAGGCGGCGGTACGGCCATTTATTACAAGAAGACACTTCACTGCTCTCCCATTTCTACTCCGCAACTTTCCAACATGGAAGCCACGGTATGTAGGCTAGCTATGACTGGACATCAGTCCATCTTCATAGCCTCCTGTTACATCCCTTCTAAAACCCTTCCCCTCAAAAAAGATTTTGAGGCTATTTTATCTCTAGGCAATTCAGTCATTATGTTTGGAGATTTTAACTCCAAGCACACTGAATGGACATGCCGTACTACTTCACGTAGCGGCAGGATACTGCTTGATATCACGCAGTCTCTTGACCTTACCGTCCACAGTCCCCTCGGTGCTACTCACTATCCCGATATCACCGATTACGCTCCCGACGTGTTAGATTTTGCACTATTCAAAAGTGTTTCCCTCAACCTCAGGGCAATCGAGACACTAGACGATCTAGGATCCGACCACAGACCGGTCTCCCTCATTCTTGGCCATCAGCCACCTACCTCAACACCCTCTACTAAAACCTTCACAAATTGGAAGGGCTTCAAGGAGTCTTTAGCGAAAGCTCTGGACTCACAGGACTCCCCCATCTCCCTATCGTCGGACTTAGACAGTCCTGAAAAAATCGACACCGCGGTCGATTCACTCTCCACCCTTATTAAAACCTCCCTTAAGGAGAATGAAAGGGTCGTCCCGGTTGCTAATAATAGTGGGCTTCCCCTGCATATTAGCAACCTATTAAAAGCCAAAAAAGCTGCTTTCCGGAGAGCAGCAAAATATCCCACGCCCGAATATAGGCGCACGGCCAATCGTCTTCAACGAGAACTCCGTTTCCGCCTCTCTGAATTTCGAGACCTCGAAAAGAGTAAGCTCATGGAGAATATCTCTCCCTCTCATACAGCGTACTATCAGATGGCAAGAGCCCTCCGCATAGACGCTATCACCCACACTCCCCCTCTCTCCCGTCCCGACGGTACGGTAGCCTTCGAGGACGAGGAAAAGGCTGAGTGCTTTGCAGACAGCATTGCCGCTCAATGCTCTCCTAGCTCTCAACCCGTCGACCCCTCACACGTCCAGGCAGTGGAGGATGAGGTCCGCCGCCGGAACTCGCCCCCTACAGCCTCCGAACCTATCTCTGTGTCCAATGATGAGATTTCATCCCTCATCAAAGGACTTAAGCCTAAAAAGGCTCCGGGCGCGAATGGCATCTCCAACCAAGCCCTAAAACACTTTCCTGAGCAGGTGCTAACCCTTTTATCTATTATCTTCAATGCCTGCTTCAACCTTAGTTACTTTCCCACTACGTGGAAAGAGGCAACTGTGATTGGTATTCCCAAGCCAGGCAAGCCTCTTAACCTCCCCTCCAGTCATCGTCCCATTAGCCTCCTCAAGGCCATGGGCAAGCTCTTTGAAAGAGTCATTCAAAATCGAATGAGGCGCTATCTGTTTCCCACAGACGGTGACCCTATTGTCATACCCCACCAATTCGGTTTCCGAGCGAAACACTCTTGTCCCCAACAAGTTCACCGTATTGTGGAATATATCCTCAGCGGTTTTTATCCTCGTCGTCATAAGACCATCGCGGTCTTTTTCGACATAGCTAAAGCCTTTGATAGAGTCTGGCATGAAGGCCTTATCTACAAATTATACAAAATAGGTCTCCCCGATCGTCTAGTACGTCTCGTGGCCTCTTATCTAAAGCATCGTACCTTTCGTTTTAGACACGAAGGCACGCTATCTTCTCAGCGTCTCATCAAAGCTGGTGTCCCTCAGGGCTCAGTACTTGCTCCTCTCCTGTACATTTTGTTCACCAACGATATTCCCATCCCGTCGAAAGGTGTTCAGCTCTCCCTCTTCGCAGATGACACTGCCCTATACTGTAAAGGTACCTCGCTACCTTTCATACGGAACAAGATCCAAAAGTCAGTTGATGACCTAGGAGCTTGGTTCAAAAAATGGCGCATCGATGTGAACCCGGAGAAGAGCTCCGCCATTCACTTCGATTATAAACGACGCCGACTCAAAAACACTCCACCAATACGTATGCTAGGGACCCCTGTCCCCTGGCATACGACTGCCAAATATTTAGGCGTCACTCTAGACACAAGCCTCACTTTTAGGTCCCACGTCAAAAGAGTAACCCGTCACGCACGTTTTTACCTGGGTAGGCTCAACAGTATGTTGGGCCGACACAGTAAAATGTCCATCAGAAACAAGCGTACCCTTTATAAGGTCTGTATACGACCAGTCATGTCCTACGCGGGCTCCATTTTTGCCCACGCTGACCCTAAAATCATTAATGAACTCCAAGTAGTTCAAAACCTCTTCTGTCGTCGAGCTACGAACGCACCTTGGTACGTCCGTAATGCCGACCTTCATCGGGACTTAGAGCTCCCTACAATCCAAAAATTCCTTAAAAAACTCTCTGAGAACTTCTTCAAAGCCTCAGAGTCGCATTCAAATCATTTTATTCGTGAGGCAGCTAATTATGCAGCCCCACTCCCCTCCCGCTATAGCGTCCGCAGGCCGAGGAACTCCCTCTCGGACCCGCCTAATAAACTTTCAAACGACCTGAACTGCCTCCTGGCGGCTCAGGCCAATTCTAATTAAGTTATTCATAATTAATTTGCCTTCCCAGGCACTCCCTCAGCGGCTAATAGCCGCCTGCGCCCTCTTTTCCCAAAAGAGGGTCGCTTCCGATACGGCATAAGAAGCTTTAAACAGCTAGTTGCCAGTCCCCAAAGGCGGTTTTAGAGGGTATCACTTAGGTTACCCCGGTAGGCAGTGAGTCCCTCATAACCACGATAGACCGGCTGTCGTGGTATGCGTAATGCATTTCCGCCTCCCTAAATAAAGGGTAGCCCTTTTCCCATTGCTTCGGGCGCAAAAAAAAAAAAAAAGAACGGTTGCAGTCGCTCTCCAGCCACCGAAAGAAGACAACAGCAAGAAAAAGTACAAGTTCCTCCTCACCGCCGCTTGCCTCCAGTTTAAGCAAGACCAGCGCGTTTTTATTCATTTTTCGAACGGCGTTACGGCGATCCGTAACTTTAATGGTCCTTCGAGAAGCCGGATTAGTAGAAGAAAAAGACAATATCGGTCTTGGTATTGTCGGAAGAAAGAAGCAAACCGCAAGAACGAAAAAATATTATTGTGAAGAAAAATGGTGATTACGCGTAGACAACGGAGAATCATCGAAGCGTCGCAAGGATGAACAGATAACCCAGGAGGCCACAGAAGAGGTCTCTGGGGGCGATTCAACCTCTAGTGGTACATCCAACACCACGAGCGAAACCACAACGGTCAGCGATACAACCGCTACCTCTGCGACCGATAACACGGCCGCAACGAGAAACCCAGCAAGAGAAGGATCAAAGATCGCAGCGCACACTAAGGCCCGACGAGACTAGGTCGCGCCGCTCCGTAGCCTCACGCAAGAGACTCCTCGCGAAGTTAGAGGCGAAAGAGCGGTTAGCCGAACTCAAGCTCGAGCAGGCTCAGTTGCAAGCAAGAACGGAATTGCAAGAAATACACGTGTAGCGACTACAAGCAGAAGTCGGATCAACCGATGACGAAGATGAAGAAATAGAAGACGATTTAGCATCAGTACGCATTAGTACATGGTTGCAAGAAAAACCTGCATCGCAACCAGCGCCGCAGCCCGCGCCACAACCCTCGTCGCACTTCGCATCGCAACCCGCGCCGCAGCCCGCGCCGCAACCCACGCCGCAGTTTGCATCACAACCCGCGCCACAGAAAGAAGACTATGGACAGGCGCAGCAACAAATCGACGTCGCTACCTTAGCCGCTGCTCTATCACAAGCAGTACAAAGCATAAGGGAGCCGCCGAAATATGTGCAAGAGCTACCTACATTCAATGGTAGTAGCAAAGAATGGCTCAGCTTCAAAACAACGTACGAAGAATCTTCAAAGTACTTCACGATGAACGAAAACATAGCGAGAATACGCCGAAGCTTAAAAGGGACAGCAAAAGAAGCCGCAGGTTGCCTACTTATAAGCCAACCAGATCCCAGAATGATAATGGAAGCTTTGGAAAGGAGATTCGGACGACCAGAAGCGTTAATTCACTTAGAAATAGAGAAGCTGAAGCTGCTGAACAAAGTTACGGACAATCCCAGGAAGCTATGCATATTCGCAAATCGCATAGCAAATGTAGTGGGCACCGTGGAAGCACTCAAGAAAGCACACTATCTGCATAGTCCGAAAATGACGCGAGTTATCACAGACAAACTCATGCCCATATTGGGAAGCAAATGGTACGACTATGCAGCCAGAAAGAAAGAAGACATCCCAGAGCTTAAGAAGATATCAATGTTCTTAAACGAAGAAGCGGATAAATGCAGCGCGTATGCCTTGCCGGAGTTCATAGCAGAGGACAGCGAGACGAGAGAGCGAAGACCGAGAAAAATAGAACATGCCTTCGCCACAAGCAAGAAACAATATGAAGAACGCTGCCCTCAATGCAAACAAGAACACAAACTGCCCGATTGCAAGTCATACGCCGCTCTGTCCACAAATGACAGATGGGAAGTAGCAAAAAAGTATATCTGCTACCACTGTCTGCGTGGCAAACATCGCCGATTGCTGTGTAAAGCTCCATCGTGCGGAAAAGGCGGATGCATGATGAAACACCATAAATTGCTGCATCACGACAGAACAGCAGAAATTGAAAAGGAACCCGCTATGGAAACCGCAACATCGGCAAGGGAGGTCATCAAAGCGACTCAACCGTACAAACGCCGCCGCGCTTATCTAAAGATTGCGCCCGTACAATAAGGGGGCCGCTAAGCTGCGTCGAAACATACGCATTATTGGATGAAGGAAGCACGGTCACCGTAGTCGATGCCTCGATCGCCGACGTCATCGGCGCCGACGGTACCCAGCCCACGAAATGTGGATACATGGGGTCGGCTCGGAGGTGAAACATGAGAAGAGCAAGATCGTCAGCCTTAAAATAAGAGGAAAGTGCGCGCAAGAGGAACACAACATCCGACACAACGCCAGAATCCGTGAATGATAAGCACTTGGAGAATTGTAGTAGTGAGTTATTATAGAAACAGTTTACGTATCTAAAACGTTATTTGATCATAGGACTACATTAATATTATTGTTAAAATTTATATCGATAATTTCAAAACATGGCAGCACGTAAGGGCAACACTATGTAAAAATGTAAACAATCAAAAGGAGTTTTGGCGGGAAATTGACCGGCGGCGGTTTGCTGCTCCTGTATTATTGTTTAAATAATGGTTTGAAGTGGACTTTGATATGTAAAAGTGTTGCGATTTTGTGTATTAAGTGTCTACGCATGTGAACTATTAGTGGAAACAGTGAAACAAGTGCTCTGATGGTGATGGATTCTCAAGATAAGCTGTTTGTTTGCATAGGCACCTTTAGATACCATCGCCAACTATCAGCTGTCTGCTGGATCAAGTTGCCGCCAAAATCTCCCAAGAACTGCACAATGTGACGCATCAACATATTGTGAAGCAGTATACTATGAAGGATTGGGAAAATTACAATAAACCGAATAAAAATACTTAAGACTTGGCCTAAAGGTCTAGATACCAGGCCATAACTCCAAAAAAAAAAGTAAACAATCAAAATGTTTACTTGTTTAAATTTACATGATAATAGTCATTGGAAATTTTAGATTATAGCGGGAAACACGATTTAGAACCCATAACATGAACACGAAACGCAATTCGCACGAAAAAATATACAATTATGGAAAAATATTACAACCTGAAAAATGACAATCCTTCTTAATTTTTACGAGAATTTGAATTACATCCATTGATGCAACACTTTGTCATGTTGTTTTTGCTCAATTACCCTTTACTAATGAACAAAAAAGCTCCAAAATAGTCAAAATTCACTGTAACACTGCAAAATAACTCCGAACAAGGCTTAGATGACAGACGAATTACCACAAATGAACGTCATCCTAAAATGGCGTCATGCTTCAAGGTGGAGCTTAGTGAAATTATGAAAACTGTCAACAGAAAATTGAAGTCTGAGATATGTACTTATCTTTTTTTACATTTGAAAATCATAACGTGTGAGGATGAGACAGATATATTTTTGTTGGCAAGGTTCATGTTTGCATGATATTTGTAGAACCAAAAAATATATATGCAATTTACTGCTTATCCTCTTTTTCTTATATCAATAATCAATGGGCAAGCCTACAAAAAAATCGCGTTAAATTGAAACAATGAATGGCGGACGCTGTAAGCTCCGTCCATTTTTTAGTGATGTGAAGTCAATCTACTTTTAAAGGAGAACGGCAGTTTTGTACCGCGTATTTTTTGATTGTTTTGTTATAGAATTTGTACCACATATTAAGGCAACTAAGCCATTTATTTTTATGTTAGTGTTCTGTTTTTAGAACTCCGGATTAATTAATAATATCAATAAAAAAATATTAATAAATATATGTAATATAAGCATAAACTAAACGCATTTACGTTTCTAGAAGTTGCTATATGTAAAATAACAGAAATATCGAAATGATAATTATTTGTTTAGAAATAGAAATAACACAATATATAATTAAACACATATATATTATACCTAAAAATGTATAATTATTGCATAAAATCGTAATAGTTTACGATTTTATGATAGGAATGATGTTTGTTATCAATATTTTTTGTTCATATGGCAAATATTTATTGACAGGTAAAGAATATCTGTCTTTCAGTTCACTTCAGTTTTCAGTTTTTTTGCTGTTGTTTTGGATTGTATTTTGTGTCAGCATCTGAGCAATTTATCGAATTATCTGGCCGTTTTTACGTTGAGTTGAGTATCTGCTACTCCGTTCTCTATCTCTTGATAATAGTTTCGCGAAAGGACGCGGACCATATAGTGCCACTACAAATGATGCGACCATAATGAATGTCTTGTTAAGCGAAACATAATTCAATTATTTTTATAGAGAAAATTATGTTTTATTCTAGATAGAGGTTTTCGTGACTGCATGGATAGTCTGTATGAGAAAGGATACATAGTTTTTAAATAAAACTAATTTTACGGATTTTATCGCGTATATTATCTTATTTTTATATTCCCGACGTTTCGGGTGCTTTCCAGCACCCGTGGTCACGGGGGACTGAGTTGTTTGACGTCCTGCTGTCATAGTTAGCCCGGCTACCTTCAGTTTTTTAATGTTGTTGTTGTTGTCCTGTTGTTTTCACCTAATTTGACAAAAAATGCTTTATATGAGTTAATAAAAAAATAAACCAGAGCCCATATATAAGGCTGACGAATTAATAAAATCACATGGTCATAATGTTTTGCGACTGCCCCCATATCATGCGGACTTAAATCCAATTGAGTTAATATAAAGTGTCGTGAAGAGACGTTTCGCAGAGAAAAATGTCGGCCAGAGAGACGATCAAGTGGAATCACTTATAAAAGAAGTGTTTGGTTTAATAAACAATTAGCTTTGGAAAAAAGAGTGCTCACATGTTATAAAAATTGAAGATGAGTACATAGTCAAAGATAAAATAATGGATGAAGGAAGTGATCGCTTTTTATTGTGGGTTGGCAATGATAGTGACGAAAGTGATAGTGACAGTGATCATTCAAGTAACATTGAAGAAGATAATATAATTCCTTTACACCTTATTGATCATTATATATAAAGTAATTCTTTATTACCCTGTCTTCACTAATTTATCCTGATTATTTCCAATGCCGTATGAATAATTTCATAGAGTACACTATGATATTTATATATCAGCACGTCAGTAGCAAAATTTAAATAACGAAATTAATGCCCTTATGCCTCTACTAAATAAAGTAGTTTTCAATAATTAACTGTCAGCGCAAAGTGCATTTGACCGTGTAAGCAAGGTTTGAACCCGCAACCTCGTGCTTGACATGCATGTCATGCATGCTATTCCGGTTCCATAATTTTTGTCCCTACATTTCGGGAACGCTATTCGTATTGAAGCATGCAACACTGCAAATTATAGTGCTGCCAATCAGCTTACGCGTCAAGTTACGATGAACGGACGATAAAACGCCTTACACACGGGCCATCATTGTCACTTGAAGTACGTCATTGGCGTACGTCAAGCCTACTCATTGTAGTTTTGCGTCGTGCGTCGTGCATGACCTTGGCGGGACGTACGTCAAGATGAACCGTATATAAGACGTTTTACACAATCCATCTTGCTATACGTCCCGCCAAGGTCATGCACGTCGTACGACGTAAAACGACAATGAGTACATGTCGCGGCACGTAAGTCTAGCCCTGAACCAAACGTGGAGGGGACGCGCACAAATTGAATCGCACGAATGCGACTGGAGAGCCAATCAGCGCGTGCGAACGATACGCACGATCCAATCAGCGCGACTTAGGGGCAATAAGCCAATCAGCGCGACTTACGCGTAACAACGGTCACCGCTAGACTTTCGGATAACAAATGAGATCCATATTACAGATATTAGAAAAATCACAAAATAATAATAATAGTACAGCTAGTTGGACGGAGAAAGTAAAATGACACGCACGCACGCACGCACACACACACACACACATACACCCACGCGCGCGCTCGCAGCCATACATACACACATGCACACACAGGTAAGTCAGCCACAGCATGCAGGACGTTAATAATTTGCCTTATTATAGGACAGTCATGTTTTTGTGCTAGAACATCCAGGATACTGTTGGAGCTATTCCTTGTTCTGCTTAGTAGCGATGCGGCTTTTTTGCGCATTATCGCGTCAAACCCGTCAGTGCGGGCCTCACAGAACATGCCTGAAGCGCTGCAGTAGCGGAGCAGCCCCAAAAGAACTCTAAATGAATTGTTATATTGCACCTTTAATGCTTTATACGCCCTTTGTGTGTAGTTGACCCAAAGGGAGCACGAATAGAAAGACTGGCAGTATGCCTTAAAAAGAGTTATTTTAACGGCATTACTGCATCGTGCAAACCTACGGGCTAACATATTACTCCGTGTCGCTAAAGCCCTACGCTCCCTCTCCATGTCCATTTCATCACGCAAATCCTCGGTCACGTAGTGTCCCAAGTATCTGAATTGTGATACCCTCGATAAAGCAGTGTTGTAGAGTCTGATAGGTGGTATGTACGTGGGACTCTTGTTATGAGCTTTAAACAACACAAACTCTCTTTTCTTTATATTATAAATTAGACCGTGTTCATTTGCATAAGCCTCACAGATTCCCAGAAGCTTTCTGAGCGCACTGACCGAGGGACTCAACAACACCATGTCGTCGGCGTAACTTAGGTTGTTGACACACTTTCCATCCACATGGCAACTGACCTTAGTGCTGCTGAGTCTCTCGAGCAGCTCATTTATATAGAAGTTAAAAAGTTGAGGTGAACTTATTCCACCTTGTCTCACGCCACATTTCAACTCGTACGGTTCAAAAAGCTTATCTGCCCATTTTACATGATTTGTTTGATGATTGTACCAATAGCGGAAGATACCCAGAAGATCATTAGAAAAATTACATTCGGCAAGTTTTTTCCATAAAATAATATGATAATCTCTAAGAAATATCTAAGAAGCATCCATAAACCGGGGTTTTTCTATCTGTATAATATCTGACTGTATGTTTTAAACCTAATATTGCACTTTCTGTTGACAGCCCTGCCCTAAAACCAAACTGTGTTTCATGAATCTGAAGAACTTTTTCTAACTCATTGTTTAGTAGCCTGTCGAGCACCTTTGCCGTCACTGTTGCTAAAGAGTTAGACCTGTAATTGCTTTTATCTGAAATGTCTCCAGTCGTATTCTTCACTATTGGTACAACTATCGTTTTAATCAAATCTCTGGGTAGATAAGCATGACTTATACACAGTGAATAAAACATGGAGAGGACGCGAGGAAGGTGACAACCAGCATACTGCAGATGTTCTATGCTGAGACCGTCATGTTCCGGATACTTACCCCTAGACATACTTCCGATTATCTCTCTGACCTGTTTAGCGGAAAATCTAATTGGTGTTTCTATTCGATTCGGCTCAGCATAGACCATCTGTTGTGAAGAACTGAGAGGAGACTCTACACTAAAATGTTCTTTGAACATATTGGCTATGGCCCCTGAATTATTCGCTCCGTCAACGCTCATAGGTAGGTCTGATATTACATTTAATTTATTAGTTTCTTTCCAAAATTTCCCAAAATTATGTTCTGTATGATGTGTAGCTATGATATCCATTTTAATTCTATCTTTATTATTTTGACACCAACGTAATTTTGATTTAAAAATTCTTCTACTTTCTACCATTTCATCATATATAGACCCATAAGTAGGTCGATTATATTGCAACCAGATATGAAATTTTAGCCGAGCCTCCCTATGTGCGTTACTGACATGCTTATTCCACCCAGTTCTATAGTGTTCCTTTTTACTATTATGCCCACTTTTATCCTCTGTTGTTTGTTCTGCTGCCTCACTTAGAATATTAACAAAACTATTATATAACTTACCCAAACAAATTTTATGATATGAATTATTACAAAATTTATCACCACACTAAAAATTCGTCAGGAAAATTAATTTCTCTTAATTTGTTATTGCAGATCTCTGTATATACTTTAATTTGATCTAATTGTCTCGTCCCCCATATAACTTTACTATGAAAGTTATTTACATTAACCTGCACTTTAGACCTTATACATTTTACATTTATTTCTACTATGAGTGGATAGTGATCCGACCAAAAGACACCATAGTCAGTGTTAACATTTGCTATCGTTTTTAGCGCTGACTGAGTGACGAGACAGTGATCTAACCATCGCCTACATTCATGAGCTTCACTCACAAAACTATACGAGCCTGAGTCGATACCTATTATCTCAAAGTCAGCACATGTCCAGTTTTGATCTACACAGAAATTCATCATCACCTTACAAAAACGTTCATTTGGATGCGCATTAAAATCTCCTAGAATATAAACAGTTTCTAATTCAGAGTTTTCAACAATGGCATTTATTTCACCTAGGCACTGTGTCATTTCCAACAGGTTTTCATTACTGTCCGTGGGCATATAGACACAGATAATAAGAAAAGATCTGTAATCAACAGTCATTTTAACTGCCGTAATCCGTGAACTAATACACTTAATTACCGATACACTCTGGAAGACACTTTTTCGCCATAAAATAGCGACTCCTCCATATGGCCTGCCTCGAAGTATTTCAGCGCCTACATCTATTGCCGAATTTCCTGCGTAACCAAAACCTTTATGTATTTTCCCTAAAATCGGAATATCCCATGGCAGTAACCAGGTCTCTTGTAGAATTACACAATCAGCTTTCTCACATAAATCTCTTACATTTTCAAACGATCTCTTAATACTTTTACAATTAAAAGAAATTAGTGTTAAATTATCATTTTTACAATCCATTATGATTTATTTTGAATTATCAACAATGGTGGACCGCTTAGCGCTATTTGCCCCAACTAGCTCTCTTTTATTAAAATATACATAACGTCTATAAGTTATTCCAGATGGCCATAAGTTATCTTCGAGAAATATATCTAATTTCTGTTTAGGTACTAATACTCTATATGCATTGTATGGTTTTACTATTTTCATATTAATTTCCTCAATTTCTACTTTTTCTTGGGTTTTATCTAATATATAGTTCAGGATTTCGCTCTCAGATACATCTTTGTTCACATTGGTGATTAACAAAGGTACTTTAATTTCAGCTGCTCTGAACGTACCCATATTTTTCAACACAGCCTTACCAGTCTTTCCTTCCAGGCGATTACGGACCCTTCTCCTTTGATATAATATCCACTCATCATTCGGTTTAGTCCTAACCCAAGTACCAATGTTCAAAACTTCAGTCATAGTAGGTTTAGAATACGCACTTGAACGTTCGCAGACTTGCATCGCCGGCGTGTGTTCCCTTGCGTCCGAAATCGCGTTAGGCGTCTTCATGTGCATATCCTTCGTCGCTTGCGATTCCTTCGGGATCTCTGGTGCATACAGCATAGTGTGTTTGAAACCGCGGTTTGGAACTCCATACGTTGTGACTCCTTCGATGACGGTTCACTCAATGTAGTAATACTATTTGACATTTTATATGTTTTCGTGATGGGTGAATCGTTTTGAACGTGAGGTAGTTCCGACGCGCCGTTGATGTCTTCCAAATCAAAGCTATCCACAACAAGAGCCCCGCGCATTGTATTTATGTTTTGTATATTCGCTGTACTATTTAGTAATTTTTTTAAATCCTGTACCTGGTCCTTAGTGACATAATTTTCTCTAACAAAGTTAAGCTCCTTCTGCATTATAATAAGGTCTTTCAATAATCTCGTAACATCAATGTGGTCGAAAGTTACAGGGGGTAGTTTTTGTAAGTCGCGCGCCACAAAAATAGGAATAGTGTCAGGATCAGTCTCCTTTATTACACTGACAATATCCTCCAAATCACGTTGAGACTTAGCATCACTTTTACGCCTCTTATTTCGTTTCTCTGGAAGAGCACCGAACCGTAAATCCTTTGCACATCTAATTTCCTCAGCACTAAATCCTTTTGAGCATAGCTTATTTTGCACAAATGCTAAAACTTCATTGATCACAACATTGCACGAATTGCATTTCACCGTTGCCATATTGAGCGTTGCGTCAAGCAGAACCGTTTCGCTCAGTATGTTGAAAATATTCATACAGTAGCTAAGCGACGACGATAATATATACTTGAGATACGTACGTACGTTTTGAACCGTACATCGTGCATGACCTTGACTGGACGTACAGAAAGATAGACCGTGAATAATACGTTTAATAAGAAGCTGGAAGATGAAGAATGATACCAAAGAGAATATAATCACTATGTTTAAGAGAAGAAACTTCCTTAGTAAAAATGAATCATATATTAGAGTCGCCTCAGACTTATGATGCTTACCATAGACTTGCTTACGTAAGTCGTCAACTAGACTATATGTTCTGCATTAAACGTAGTGAGTAGAGATGGGCGTTACCGTTGCGTTCACGCAATAATGCAACCAGTTACATTTCTTTTAAGAAACCTGTTGCGACAATAGGTTTTTTTCTACTACAGGTTTCTCATAACCTCGTAATCTTAACACGTTGTTTAAGTACCTATTAGTTTTTGTTTAGTATAGTCGTTACTAGGTAGTTAACTATTTCGTTATGAAAGTAAAGCAATGAAAAATATAATATATTGGTGGGCAGTAAAATGTAAATAAAAAATTGTTTACAGTATAATGTACCAACATTTTAATTTTTATTGACATTTGAAATAATCTATTGACAAACCTTTTTGGTTGTAAATTAAGTCATTTTGTGACTAATCACCGCCGTAAAATAAAATAACTAAAAAAGAAACAAAATTGACAACGTATTGGTGGCAGTGTCAACGCATTTAGCAATTGGCGCAACTTATTGTGCAATAATAGTTAATAGGAGAAAATCCTAGTGTGGGTAACGTTTTTTAAACAAAAAAAAAATAACGTTTAGTTCTTGGACGTTACTGAAAAAACTTAATGCGCGATTTGTCGTAACAGGTTGCGAAAAAAACGATGCATCTCTAGTAGTGAGTAGTGATTAAATTAAATACTCTTTGCTTATCTGTGGTGATAATTGCTTATCTGTTATTGTTTCACAAATTCTATTTGCTATTGTATTTTGATTTGTAGAATAAATACATTTTTATAGTGAGTAAAATCGTAGTGAATAGTCTCCTTTATACATATTATAGTTCTTATGTGTAATAATTATGAAAAACGAAAAATGAAGAATAGTAAAATCTTAACAGTCAGATTTTTATGGTTTAGTCGTTGATATATTGCTTATATTATGAAATTGTTAATAAGATAAACGTACTATTATGAACGGCACAAGCGGCTTAAACTCACAAAGTTCATTGATAAACACTTCTAATTCTGGTGTTATCCATAGCCCAACTAGTATGAAGGTTGAAAACATAAGTCGAGCCACAACTTCAAAGGAAAACACTCGTGATAGCTCCGAAGACCTGCTTGATCTCAAAGGAAAAGTTGAATCGAGGTTATTGTCGATGTGGAATAATGTAAAATTTGGATGGACAGTAAAATTAAAAACTACATTTTCAAAAGAATCCCCTGTATGGCTCTTAGGACGCTGCTATCATCGAAAGTTAAGTCCAAGTGGTTCTCTAGAATCTTCCACAGAAATCGGAACTGAAGCAACAGCACATAATCCTATGGAGCAGATATATGGAGAAGGTATTGAAGGATTTAAGTCTGACTTTGTTAGCAGAATATGGATGACGTATAGAAGAGAATTTCCTATTATGTCTGGTTCTACATTTACTACAGATTGCGGGTGGGGTTGTATGCTACGCAGTGGGCAAATGTTATTAGCCCAAGCATTGGTGTGTCATTTTCTAGGACGCTCGTGGAGATGGTTACCAGACCGAACTATACAGAATGCCAGAGAATTTCAAGAAGATTGTCTCCATCGTATGATAATAAAATGGTTTGGAGATAAATCATCTGTAAATAGCCCTCTATCTATTCATCAAATGGTTAATTTGGGAGAGGCCTTAGGAAAGAAGCCAGGGGACTGGTATGGTCCAGCATCTGTGGCACATTGCTTGAAGGCTGTAATGAATGCAGCTTCTAAAGAAAATTATGAGTTTGATAACTTGGAAGTGTATGTTGCGCAAGAATCTACAGTATATGTTCAAGATGTGCATTCACTTTGCCAACTCCCTAATGGTGCTTGGAAATCTCTTATTCTATTAGTGCCTGTAAAACTAGGAACAGATAAATTAAATTTAATTTATGGTCCTTGTTTGACATCACTTCTCACTTTGGACTTTTGTATAGGTATAATTGGTGGACGGCCTAAGCACTCTTTGTATTTTGTTGGATATCAAGATGATAGACTCATTCACTTAGATCCACATTATTGCCAAGAGATGGTTGATGTATGGCAACCTAACTTTTCTCTTCAGTCATTTCATTGTCGCTCACCACGGAAAATGCCCATTAGCAAAATGGATCCATCATGTTGCATTGGTTTTTATCTAGCTACCCAGCATGATTTTGAAACATTTGTAAATGTCATAAAATCATTTTTAATCCCTCAAGGAATCTCCTCCTCAAGCAATGAATACCCCATCTTTTCAATTAATTATGGATCCCGTAATACTATCATGGATCCACCTCAAATAAGATATTCTATATATGAATCTGAACCAAATTGGGCTACTACAGCAGTTCAAGATAGTGATACTGATTTAGAGTCGGAAGAATTTGTTCTAGTGTGATATAATTAATTTTTATAGAACAAATTAGTTGAATTATAATCATTACTTTTTCTTTTAGTGAATTTAAAGAGAGAATAATAAACAAACTTGAAGATGTTTAATCATCATCATCATCACAGTCTTTCAAGTCCACTGCTGAACATAGGCCTCCCCCAAAGAATGCTGTCGAATATTGAGACCATTAGGAATAAACTGACATTAAAAATTTGATATATTGTAAATGTTGTGTAATATGTGAAATATGATTATTGTTTAAAATTTCATTGGGATGGACAAAATGCATTGTACCTTTCTATGAAGGTAATTTTATAGATTATAGTTCATCATAGAAAGGAGGAAGACAAAGAGGAATTTTTATCGTAAATTCATCTAGCCAAAGACTAAAAAAATTGTGTACCAAGTAATCAATAATCCATAATAACCGTTTTAATTTTATTTTAAATATAGGTACATAATCAATTTAAATTCTAAAATTGGAAAACACCAACACAAGTACTTAAATTCAGATAAATTAAAATATAAAATTGCTTACTAAGAATTAATTTATTATTTAGCATAGAGTTACATCATTTTGATGTATATGATAATATACTACCTGAATTAAAAAACCACTATTAGATGAAAGAAGTAAGGTTTCATGCTATTTTTTATTATTTAAGGATATAAAAGTTATAAGTTTCTTGTAAAAATATACTTACTATTATCACATATTACTTTTATTCTATTCACAACATATAACATGAAAAAAAAATCATTATCATTATTAATTTATATGTTCTTTATTCTGTCAATATTCATCCTTACATTCTTATACCAAAATATTGCATACACACATAGGCATTATGGCTGTTACTTATTTCTTAGAAATTGAGTTTTTTTTAAAATAACTCATGGCATTATAAACAAGATGAGGTGCAATATTGTGCAATGGATGTACACTGTTGAGTTCATTAGAAGGAGAGCCCACAACAAAAGAATCTCCCACACTGGTACCATGCTGTGCGACAGATAAACCACTTAGAGTGTAACATGTATGATAGATATCTCTAGGTCTGAAAAAATATTTCAACTTATTAGAAAATATGTCAGTACTACATATAAAAAAAAATACTTGAAATCATTTACTTACTTGCCAGGCTTATCAATAAGCCCCCCGTCTGGTGATTGGCAACAAATTATAATATACTCTTGTAAGGCACCTTGGTTAAAAAGAACTGTTTCCACAAATTCTTTATTTCCTGAAAAAGTAAATTAAACATTATATTAATTTCCCAATTTGACACTTTTTTTACATTTAGTTTTATAACTTACCAACCTTGAGAAAAAATTGCACTTATAATTGGAAAAATAGCTCCTTGCCAAAAGGAGTAGCAGCCATCAACTAATTTATTAGTTCTACCTTGAAAGCCTCCTTCAACACGCATTTGCCTATTAACACACCACCTAAGCAGAGCGTCTACATCACACAACTGTGTTCTATTTAAAAGAGCTAATGCTGAAACACCACAAAATGCATATCCACCATGTGCTTCCATGCCAGGACATCCAGCAAATCCACCTTCATAAGTCTGACAACTTACAATCCACTCTGCAGTTTTATCGAACAAAGTGTCTGAATATATGTTGGTCAGTTTTGCTACACTAATAGCACAATAAGCTCCCCTTATGTCCCGTTCACCACCTTTGTGGAGTGCAAAGGAGCCATCAATATCACGAACTGCCCATAAGAACTTTAGTAAGGAATTTCTATTGATTGATGCATAAGCTTCGTCTGTGCCAATAATACAAAGAGCATTAATAGCTGCATAGGTTGTACCCAAATGAGCAAACTGGCTAGGTCCACCTCCATATCCACCATCTTCATGCTGGCAGTGAGAGAGAAATTGGATTACATTAGATAATACCTTTGCATCAGGTAAATCACTTAATATCCATAAAGCATGTAAAATCCAGTATACTAGCCATGGTCTACTTGCTTCCAAGCATCTGTAACTTTTAGGCAAATTTAACAGCCAACTTTTTAATAATTTGCCATGTAAATTTCTGTTAAGCTTGGGCAGATAAGGATCAATTGATGCCTTAGATTCAAATTGTTTATATATTTTTAAAACCACAGATTCAACATCAATCTGAAATAAAAATTAATGTAAATATTTCATAAAAATAATTCTTGTAGATATTCATTGGAAATACTATAGCTATAAGGAATTTTATCTTAGTCTTCAGAAAAGATAATGTATCACATACACATAATCTTCTTTGCTTGAAGTTGGTCCCAGGTGTTCACGAGCTGCAGAAGCTACTTGCCGTCAGATGGACTGCAAGTTCATTTGTCACTAGTTTTATAAAAAAAAAGCAATGTACTTTGTTTATAGGCAAAGCAAAAACATGTTATTACCTGATCAGAAGATGTGTTTGACATAAAGTTCTCATCATCATAAATTTCACCCGCAATGTCACTAAAAAGTCTAATATGATTTTCCATTTTTGTTACAGACTTTTTCAGAAAGTGTACACTAATTAATCCTGGTTCATTATATAATATTTAAATGTCTTAAAGAATAATTCAGGTAGAGATTATATGTTGTAGATTTGGTAACATTAGTATTGTAATATTGTTCATTTAAAAACTCCGCCCGAACTCCGCAGGTAACGCAGGTTATTTGTGGTGCAAAGCTCTCACGACGAAAACAGCAGAAACTTTGAATTTAAACGTAGCGATTAAATACTCTTTATTCAGATTTACTACTACAGTAAATCTGAAGAGTGTAGATGTAGTACATAAGAAATAACTATCTTATTCTTATTTCATAAGCAATTTTAACCCAAGTACAAACTACAAACTTCAAGTTATCAGAGATCAGACATATTTATTTTATTTACAGTACACTATTATTTTATCTGTGGTTACAGTTCACAGACTAATACTAAATATGACCAGGGTGACCATCTTTAAAAAACGGGTCCTGCCTTACTTTGGTTAAAAACCTGCCAAAGTATATAGTGAAAAATGCCTACATACTGCCAACTTTATTTACCATTGTATTAAACTAGGAAAAGTAAAAATACACATTTAAATGTTACTTTTTTATTAAAATAAAATTAAACATATCTTTCGTTGGTTTGAATGCAATGCAATCGCCATGCTCACCGACGCCTTGTTTAACGTACTAGATAGACAGTAAATGTTTGTTTATAAATTTGTTTCGTGTTTTTGTCTTAATTCAATTTATTTGAGAGAATATTCTTTCGCATGTTGAATCCACTCATATTTTTTGATGTTTACTAGTAGCGGCCTGCATCTTTAGCTTTGGAGATCCATGATGAAAGTAAAAGATCTTGCTCGCACTTTGCTCTATACGCCCTTTCATATTTTCGCTTCATCACCGCCACCTATAATCACTATCTTCATCATGAAATCTAAGGCGATACCAAACTAAAGTACGTCTCTTTTATGACTGATTGAAATATTAACCAACTCGTGTAAATTCGTTTTAAGATTAACTTTATACACAAAATTTTTTAATGTTGTTTATTGAATGTGATACAAACAATACGGGAAATCGAGAAATACAGGGAAATCCCCAACATGCTGACCAAGTATTACTAGGGTTGCCATTTCCATCATTTTAAGTTGCCATTTCCATCATTTTAAGTTGCCATAATGACATCTATTTTTAATACCCCAATACTGCCAAATACTGCCAGGTTTTATAAAACGTCAACAGATCATGCCAAAGGCTAAAATAAGAGGCCAATCCTGCCAAAATGGCAGGAACCTGCTACATATGGTCACACTGAATATGACGCTTATTATTTATAGTCATAGTCTTAACTTTTATTCCTAGTTTGACAAAGGACAACTTGACAACAGATGGATTCAGGCATAGTCTTAAGAGTAAACTGCCGTATAGACCACCTGACAGCCCGAAAACGCGTAACCAATTTTGATTTGTTATTGTGTGCGTTAGCTAATGATGTATATTTTACTTACAAGGACTATCTAAATTGATTGTTAAGGAAGTGGTAAAAGGATTTAATAAAAGTGTTTAGTGCATGAAGTTGAACAACTTCAAAAATTAACTGAAAAAATACCATGATAGTACTAAAATAATTAAAAAAAATATTCATATAACATGTTCCTGGGAATAAACTAAATCTACCCGCCTTTTGTTGGATTTCAATTAAAATGTATAAAATCCCAGGTGAATTTACCGATAAACTTAAAAAACTCCCCAATAATCACATCGGAAAGTTGTATTTTCGAGCTATGATCTTTAGGGAAAAATATTTACTGCCGTGGGCAGTTTCTCCGGAATTTCTTTTTTAATATATTGTTAATATAAATAGGTAGATACTTAACTAAGAATATACTTATTTATATTTTATAAAATGTTTTGCTGGGGAAATAAAACGGGGACACGGAGTACATAATGGCTGCTTTATTTTCATATAAATATTACTTGTGATAATTATAAACATTTAATAATTAAATACATTATAGAACTTTTTAACATTCGACTTAAGTATAAATCATCATCATCATCATTCATCATTACAGCCCTTCACAAGTCCACTGCTGAACATAGGCCTCCCCCAAGGAATGCCACAAAGCACGGTCCTGAGCCACCTGCATCCATCAACTTCCTGCATATCTTACCAGGCCGTCACTCCATCTAGTGGGGTGACGCCCATCACTTCGCCTGCCGGTACGAGGCTGCCACTCGAGAACCTTTTTTCCCCATCGGTTGTCGGTTCTTCGAGATATATGGCCGGCCCATTGCCACTTCAGCTTACTAATCCGTTGGGCTATGTCAGTCACTCTGGTTCTACTGCGGATATCCTCATTTCTGAGTTTATCACGCAGAGACACTCCTAGCATAGCCGTCTCCATAGCTCGCTGAGCGACCTTGAGCTTCCTCATCCGGCCAGCAGTGAAGGACCACGTCTCAGTCCGTATGTCATCACTGGCAACACGCACTGGTTGTACAGTCTCGTTTTCAAGTTTTGAGGTATACCTGACGAGAAGATGTGCCGTAATTTCCCGAACGCTGTCCAACCGAGTTGAATCCGTCGATTAACCTCTCGGTCGAAGTTGGACTTACCTAGTCGGACCATTTGTCCCAGGTAAACATACTCGTCAACAACTTCGAGCTTAGTGCTCCCAACAACTACCGGCATAGGTGTAACATGGACATTAAACATGATCTTTGTTTTGACCATGTTCATCTTAAGACCTATCCGTTGGGAAGCACTATTGAGGTCACTGAGCATAGTGCTTAGGTCCTCCAGCGATTCTGCCATAAGGATTATATCGTCGGCAAATCGAAGGTGAGTGATGTACTCGCCATTGATGTTGATACCGTATCCTTTCCAGTCCAGAAGCTTGAAAACGTCTTCCAATGCAGCGGTGAAAAATTTCGGGGATATGACGTCACCCTGTCTTACACCTCTCTACAATTGGATAGGTTTCGTACTCTGGTTCTGTACTCGGATAGCCATCGTAGCCCTACTGTACAAGCACTTCAGCACTTCGATATACCGACAATCCACTTGGCACCGCTGAAGGGACTGCAGCACCGCCCAAATTTCGACGGAATCAAAGGCTTTCTCATAGTCCACATACGCCAGACATAGTGGCAAATTGTACTTCTCTGACTTCTGTACAATTTGCCGAAGGGTATGTATGTGGTCTATGGTGCTAAAGCCATTTCGGAAACCGGCTTGTTCGGGAGGCTGGAAGTCGTCAAGTCTGCGCGCGAGACGATTCGTAATGACTCTCGAAAACAGCACGTAGACGCGGCTCAGAAGGGAAATCGGTCTGTAGTTCTTCAAGAGAGCGTTGTCGCCTTTCTTGAAGAACAAGACCACCGCACTTCTGCTCCACGCCTCCGGTGTATTGCCACCATGGAGGACGGAATTAAAGAGCTTCTGAAGGACTTCAAGTACCGGTTTTCCACCCGCTTTCAGAAGCTCCGCTCCGCAACGATGACGTGTACAGATGCCCATAGAACCTCTCAATCTCACTCAAAATCTCAGGTGCTCCGGAAACGATTCTGCTACATTCTGTCTTCAGCTTTGACAGTTGGCTCTTTCTGGCAGACAGATCTCTGGCAAAGACTTTGGAGCCTTGGTTCGGCTCGATCGCTTCTTCAATATGAGCTGTATTGAAGTTGCGTAAGTCCCACCGCATGCATTTAGAGATCTGTCTGTTCAGTTGCCTGTATGCTGTCAAATCTGTTGAATAATGTAGCTTCATCTCCCGTCTAACAACCATGAGATTAAGAGTGTGATTGGAGAGTTTTTGTGTTCTTTTGCGGCGGGTCTTGCAAAACTTAGCTCCGACCGCATGGACAGTTTCCACGAGCTTGTCATTCATATCGTCAACTTCATTGCAGTCTTCTAGGCACTGAAAATGGTTTTGTAACTCGAGCTGAAAGGTTTCGGGACTTTGGATTAGAGCACGAGGGGGACGGAGCGTTATAATAATAATAATAATAAATATTTATTTCATTTCGAATTACACATGTTGACATACAGGAATCAGAATGATTACAATTAATAAAGTAACAATAAGTCTAACAAAAATAACATGCTATGATAAAATTAAAACTATGTGTAGCTAAATAATGTAGAATCTACAAAAGAAGATAGAAAATTCATATTTATAATATTAGCTACCTGCCTGAACTAGGTTGAGTACCTGTGTTTCAGACATCACTTATACAATCGGTTTAATAATGTAGGACACTAGATATTTAAATAATTAAACTAAATTGTATAATAAATAAAATAACTAAATAACAATTATTTATTGCCTACAATTAATACAAACTATTTTAGTATATCTAACAACTTCTCTGTGTCTTCGTAATTTAATTTATTTAGAAATTCCCTTACACTTATATTACAGTCCTTATAACTTAGACTATATACCTTTAGTGACTTGTTGAGCTTGTTATATAGAAAGGGTCCTAAAAATATGTAAAATTTGTTCACAAATGCGTGTTTGGTTTGAGGGTTTACACAAACTAAGTCCATTCTTCTTTTGTCTATGGATTTTAAGTTAAATGGAAGTTCGGTATGTTGTTTTAATATGATTTTCAGAATAAACAACTGACGGACAGTTAGTACACTACATGCCAAGTACAGTTGATGTGTAGGAAACATGAATGGACGGAAAGTGGCTACCTTTAGAACTGCTCTCTGAGCACGTTCTAGTGGGAGCAATATTGTTTTAGAAGCACCACCCCAGGAAGTAATGCCATAAGTGAGTATGGATTGACACAAAGCTAAATAGACCTGTCTTATCAATTTGAAGTCAGCGATGTTACGAAGATATTTAAAAATATATATTAATTTACGAACTCTAGCACAAAGTAAATCGATGTGCTTGCGGAAATTTAAATTTGTGTCAAACGTGATACTTAGATATTTTATATTGTCTGTTTTTGTTAAAGCGGGACACGCACATGCAATGTCGTCATACGAGTTACAATGATGAGCGTAAATATTAAGGTCAGCAGGTATGTTATTATTTCTCATTAAAAATAACATATATTGTGTTTTATCTGCATTTAAACTTAGGAGATTATTTATAAGCCAATTGGATACTATATTAAAGCCTTGCTGAGCGTATTTATAAACCTCATCTCGTGATTTAGCTGAGAATAACAGGGCTGTGTCATCCGCATAAGACATTATGACACCATTTTGAAGTTGAAGATTGCATAAGTCATTTATATAAATTAGGAACAATGTAGGCCCCAGGATACTGCCCTGTGGGATTCCAAAAGAACTGTTTTGTAATTCAGTACTTGTATACTCACCGATTTTTACACATTGAAAGCGATCACTTAGATAATCGGAAAAAATTTGTAGTTGAGTTCCCCTTATGCCAAGTGTTACAAGCTTTTGCAATAGTAAAGGGCAAGAGATAGTATCAAATGCTTTGGCAAGGTCTAGGAAGATCCCAATTGAGTATAAACCATTGTCAAGATTACTTGTGACATACTCTGTCAATTGGTGCAAGGCATCATTACAAGATCTCTTAGGCCTAAACCCAAATTGTCTGTCTGACAGCAAGTTATTAGTTTCCAGATATTTTATCAACCTGGTATTTATGACCTTTTCTAAAATTTTAGATAAACCAGATAGAACTGAAATCGGCCTATAGTTATTAACTAAGTTTTTATCACCAGCTTTGTGAATAGGAGAAACCACTGCTTTTTTAAGCAGTTTCGGGAAAATACCATTTGTTAGGCATAATTGAAAGATATGTGTTAACGGGGCGGCCAGTAAATGTTTAAATCTTTTCAGTATGCGATTAGGTATATTGTCCCATCCAACTGCACAATCTTCTTTTAAGCCAGATATTATACTTAAAATCTCATCAATATCGGTATTTAACAATACAAAAGAATTTAACTTAGAAAAGGATGTGGGCATAAAAATTGGATTACAAGTGTTGCTTAATTTTAAAGTTGTCTCTGCTATTTTTTTGCCAATATTAATAAAATAATTATTCACTTTATTGGTTGCTTCATTTGGGCTTTTGTCTAATAACAGTAGATCAAGTGGGGGTCCAAGATTTTTTGAACTGAAGGTATTATTTTTAATGAACTTCCATACAAGTTTACTGTTTTTACCGGCCTTTTGTAAAACATTTTTGTCATATTGTATTTTGAGGTTTTTTAATAGTTTATTGCAAAAATTCCTATATCTTTTATAAGTAGTAGAAAGTATTAAATTATCAGGAGAAAGTTTAGATTTTAAATGAAGTTTGTCTCTATTTCTTATACAGCGGACGAGACCAGGTGTTATCCAAGGTTTAATATTATAATACTTACATGATAGTTTTATTGTTGATGTATTATTCATTATTGCATATTGTAAAGAATTTATAAAGTAACTCAAGGACGTATTTGCATTGTCAGAGCAGTAAACAACGTCAAAATTAATGCTACGAATGTGATTTTCAAGGTTCGTCATATGGACTTTAGTGTCGTTGCGTATGCAGTTTTTCCTAGGTAAGGCTAATTGTAATGTTAGTAAAATTGCTTGATGATCAGTAAGCAATGAATTAGTAACTAATGTTAAAGAAGGTTTATGTGATTTAATCACAAAAAAAGCGTTGACTTCATTAGAGACCTCTCCAACTTAACGTTTAGATTCAGTGTGCCTCTAACCATTCGGTGATTGCTGCCGGTTTTCACCCTCGCGATCACTGAGACATCACTGAACAGTTGTCGTCTGGTCGTCATAATGAAGTCAATCTCATTTTTTGTTGAACCGTCGGGGCTCGACCAGGTCCACTTCCTGTGGGGCCGCTTCTGGAAGAAAGAATTCATCATAAAGAGTCCCTCTTTCTCCATGAAGTCGGCCAGCTGCTGGCCCCTTGGGTTCCGTTGTCCTATTCCAAATTTCCCTACTTTCAGCTCACCATTCTCTCTTGTGCAAGTATAAATGTAAACTTAATAATTCAAGGAAGGAAACTTGTAGGAATCAGTTAAATAAGATTGCTCCACTAAAGGTCAATATGTTTATGAGACTTCATCATGCTTCATGTTTCTACTGTCCCTGAAAAGTATAAAGTAATAATAAACTTTATTAATTATCATTTTAGCACCATGAATTTTAAAAACATAATGATCTTAACACAGTTAAGTGAATGAATGAATGAATGAATAAATTTATTTTCTCTTCACAATAGGTAAACTTAATGCTAAGTATTACAAAATTGCCAGACTGGTACCTAACTTGTGAGAGACTGGTGCCTGATGTAGGTATAAAAGAATGTATTACAGGTCACCAGGGCACCCCCGCGGCTAGAGCAACAATCTGAGTAATACAAATAAAAAAAGGAGATTATAATTATGTAAATAAACAAAATTAAGTACAGTAATTGCAGATTTCAGACATCAATGGGTGTATGTACTACGTATAGTTTATTGAATACGTGCAAGTCAGTGCGCGCGCGCGCGCGATTGTGTGTGTATGTGTGTGTGTGTGTTTTTTTTGTGCGTGTGTGTGTGGGTGTGTGCGTGCGTGTGCGCGTGCGTGTGCGCGTGTGTGTGCGCGTGCTTCTGCGTGTACCTGAGTGTATGGGTGAGTGTAAGTGTGTGTGAGTGCTTGTGTGGGATTAACATATTATACAAAATTGCATTTTAAACCAAATTGATGAAAAGATGCGAGACTATAGGGAGTTCGTGGCTGAGCGAGATTATTATTTGTTATATAGACGACTTTAATTGGTTTTCGGTCGATTCATAGTCTAAAGTTTTCAGATATTTTGTTAGAACTGATTTACAACTAGATTTAGGTAAAGGATAGAAATTTAGGATATTATTTAGTTTATTATACATGTACGGTCCTAGAAAACAGAAGAAATTGTGTGAAGTAACAGAATGGAAGGATTGGGTGCGACATATAGTACCTTTTCTGCGTTTGTCCTTTAGCAGTTCCGGATCGTATTTATATTGAGATTGTTTCATTAGGACAGTTTGTAAGATGAATGTTTGTCTCACTGTTAGAACATCCCACTTTTTGTAGAGGTCCACTGTTGGAAAGCGGAACGGAAGACCTACACTACCTTTTAGGATGACCCTTTGGGCTCTTTCTAGCCCGATTAGGTGTGTTTTAGCAGCGCCTCCCCATGAACTGATGCAGTAATCTATAAGTGATTGCCATAGAACGTAATAGACCATCTTGATGATTCGACAGTCAGCTACGTGTTTAAGCGATTTGAAGATGTAAATGAGCTTGTGTAACCTAGTGACAAGTACATCAATATGTGCATTGAAAGTCAGGATTTGGCCTATTATGATTCCGAGATATTCAATCTTGTCAGTTCTTTGTATAGGGAGACAATGACAATTAGTTGGCTCAGAGTTGCAAACGTGGGCTGTGATGGAGAGGGAGGGAAGAGGGTTTTGGCTCGACCTAAGTGTGAAGGTGATGTATTTTGTTTTGTCAATGTTTAATGTCAACACATTTCTTTGTAACCAGAGGCAGCATTTAGTAAAACCGCTTTGTGCAGAATCAAAGACCCCTCTCCAACTATTATCACTGAAGAATAATGCCGTATCGTCGGCAAATGAGAGAATTTTCCTTTTGTGTAGCTGATGCTGGCATAAGTCATTGACATAAGGAACAGCGTTGGGCTGAGAATGCTGCCTTGTGCCAAGCCATATTCGACAGTTAACTTATCACTTATCTTATTCTCTATTCCGACTCTCTACTTTCTTCCACTCAGATAGTTTTCTATTAATTGCAGAGGTAAGCCTCTCACACCAATTTTTTCCAACTTGGTTTTAAGGTTCGGGATCAGGACTGTGTCAAATGCCTTTGCTAGATCGAGGAATATAGTTAAGCATTTTCTTCTTTCATCCAAGTTGGTTATAATTGAGTTAACAAGCTCGTGTACCGCGTTATTTGTTGACTTTCCTTGCCGTAATCCGAATTGCGCTGGTGAAAGGAGATTATTGCCGTCTAGAAAATTGATTAAGCGTTTATTTATTAAGTGCTCTAAGATTTTGAACAGTGTGGGTAAGATGGAGATTGGCCTATAGTTATTGACACAGTCCTTCTCACCACTTTTGTGAATAGGTTTAATGAGCGCTGTTTTGAAAGCTGAGGGAAAGATTCTTGTAGACAAATCCAGGTTACAAATATGTGTAATAGGAGGAGGGGGGTAGGAATATGTATATATCTCTTAAGTATTACACTAGAAATCTGATCAAGCCCTACTGCACAATTGTCTCTTTAACCCTGAATCAGCTGGAAAATTTCATTCTCATCCGTTGGTAGCATGACAAACGAGTTGGTGGGGGATGGATATACGACTTCAGGTTCAGTAGATATTTTATGTCTAGATTTTATGATATCTTCAGCCAGATTCCTTCCTATATTAGCAAAGAAGTAGTTGATATCATTAATACTTTTTCTTGGACTTTCTGGAGAGTGAAGACAGAATGAGTGGTCTACTAGCTTAATTCAGCCGCTCAGTTTTTTAATGGCTTCCCACAGTTTCTTTTTATTATTTTTCGCCTTTTCAATCTCTTGTTTCTCATAGTCTTTTTTTTTGTCTTTTTTAAGATAGAGTTACAGTAGTTCCGGTAGGTAGTTTGTAGGTTAGTTTTATTACTTCATTTTCAGGGTCCTTTTTCAAGTTCTTGTAGATGTTGTCCCTATTTTTCATACACTGCAATAAGCCTTTGGTGACCCATGGTTTTCTGATAAGTTTTCTTTTGAGAGTTTTAACCAAAGTGGTGTTATCTGTTATGGATATGGTTAAATATTTCAGAAGTAGGTATGTTGCTAAGTTTGCATCCATGCAATCAATAATAATTTGGTATTCGATTTTTTGTATAGCTTTATCTAATTCCAGAAAATCAATGTGATAGCATAATTTATTTAAGTATTCTGGGCGAGTAGCTTGAGTAATGCTAATGGCTATACTTTCGTGGTCAGTAATCGATGATTCTAAAATGAAACAAGTGACAGGCAATTTAGTTTTAATTATGGAATGGTCGAGGCATGTTTTACCGTGTGTAGGTTTGGTGTGACCTGGGAGTATGCTATGATTCGCCAATACATTTAGGTAGTCGAGTGAGCGCTTATCAGAGCTATTCGGGACTATATCGATATTGATGTCGCCACAGAAAATTATGTTATTAAAGCTCTTAAGTTTGGACAGGAGGGAGTCAATAGCATATATAAAATTGCTGGTATTAGATTGGCTAGGCGGTCTATATATGCCAATAATACAGGTTTCGGAGTTGAGACGTAGTAGTACACAATTGGCGTCGCTGATCTGGGGTTCTTCAAAAGATACTTTTAAGTGTTTATTATAATATATGACCACTCCCTTATTCTGGGTCATATGGGTAGTTGTTGTAATATAATTGTAGTTGTCTAGATTGGGTATGGACTTAGCCGATTGTAGCCAGCATTCAGAAAGTACTAGTACATCCCAGGATATTTCGGATTACGGTTAAATTAGGCATATCACGGTTAATACTACGGATGTTTTTTAAAAAAATGTTTAGTGTGCAATTAGTGTTATTAATACGTTGTTTAATAGTGTCAATGTCGCATACGATTGCCTCAGCAACCTGTAAAGTATCCAGATCTGAATTTAGAATTTCAATATTTTGCATATTTGAAAGTGTCTGATATTGTATAATATGTAGGATGACAGTCACTGAAATTTACTCGTGACCTTAAAATTATACACTTAACTTTATGATCTGGTAGGATACATGTAGCTGAACAAAGAGTAATGCGACACTTTTTTATAATTAGAGTACTTCTGTTATTCGACGATATAGTTCGTTTGTGTAACGTGTAATGAGTATAGAGTGTGATGAGTATCTGCTGTGTAAGTAGTGACTTTGAGTGTGAGTGTCTGCAAATCAAGTAAAAAATATTAAAATAAAGGAATTGAACATGAATATCTAATAATAAGGTAAGGAAAAACTGAAACAATACAACGATCGCTGTAACCCAGTATGACTAGTCATATGATAAGTTTATGTAAATCACTTTCTTCTTCGATAAGTATTGGCGCTGCTCCCTCCTCCTTCTTCACAAAGACCTTCCCATGCGTTGTCCAGGCTGCAGCAAGCTTTTTGCTTTTAACATTTTGTCGTGCGAGGTAGAATATTCTTCTTCCTTTGATTGTTAAATACTCAGAAATATATATAGGACGCGATGGACCCGGTAGATTCATGTGATCTGAGTTTAATTAAATTTAAAGGAGCCATCCTTGCTATCGCGTTTTATCTTATTATATATTTTGTATTTTGAGATTACGGATTCTTTTCGAAGGGAAGTGGTGAAGTCTACCACTAGTGCCTCAGACCTGGAGCAATATATATTTTTGATTTCCGATTCCTGAATTAAAATTTCCAGGCCCAGTGTCGAACCAAGTTTATTGGATTATATGAGTGAGAGCTTCTTTATTTTCATTATTTTGTACAAGTATTGCTTTCAAAGAGATCTAATTTGTGTTCTAAGGCGGACACTCGCTTCTTATAGTCGCTATTTTCTTATTCCAGGTTATTAATTTTTAGTAGTAATTCCTCATGACGGTTGGTAAACACTTTGAGAGATTTTTGTAAGTCTTGGTTTTGTGTCGTTATAGCAATGAAAGTATTATTCAACAATTCGAACTTATGATCTTGTTGTTCTTTAAGTTCGGAAAACATGTTTTTAATTTCGGTGATAGATGATCCCGATTGATCTTCTAACTCGCCAAATGTACGTTTCTGTCGCTTGGTAATGCTATAGCAGTGAATATTTTCATCTGTCTTGCCAATCTCATTAAGGGTTGGGTCTGAACTATAGTGCGTTTTAGTGCTTGGTGGAGCTAGTACGACGGGTGGAGAACGCTGCACCGACATCGTAATTAATTACAAGTATTTAGGCCTAAATGTACCGACGGCCGGCGATCGATGCGAGGGGCGTAGCTTGAGTGCACGCACACTAGGCAGGATGAAAAGGGTGTGGCCTTGTGCGCGTCTTTGGGGGGGGGGGGGCTTGAGTGTGAGATTGGTGTTTTGGCGTTCAGTGTGTGAAGAGACTCACGGCAATATACTTATCTTCGTCACAGGTGGGTTCTTCTTGCTTGCGCGTTGCAGTTTACCTCCTTGATTTTATGCACTCCTATTATTTTACTATACTTACATGAAATTAATTATTGATATTTTATACGAAAATAGGTTTATATAGAGGTTTTTATTAAACACGTCTGCACACTGCGGTGTCCGCGGAGAGAGGATCTAAGTGTCTGAGGATACAGATGCACTCTCTATGCTCTCAATCTCGGTATGTTAAGAAAATGATCACTCGTTCATGGACCGCCGCAAGTGCATCTTAATCTCGCAGATTTTTCTCTCGAGTTTTATCATTGTGACTTGAGAATGTTACGAGTTTGGGGTTCGAGACAATTAAAAAGTGCCGAGTGAATTACCAAAATTGACTCTC
Organism: Parnassius mnemosyne; assembly: GCA_963668995.1. Taxonomy (NCBI): domain Eukaryota; kingdom Metazoa; phylum Arthropoda; class Insecta; order Lepidoptera; family Papilionidae; genus Parnassius; species Parnassius mnemosyne. The sequence continues at coordinate 29,705,137 of CAVLGL010000057.1, read as the reverse complement.
TAAGTACAGAACACTAATTACAACTTAAAACCACACTAATAATAAAACACAATTGTACTACAGATCACTTTAGTTCGCAGTTGTATCGCTTAGAAGGGTACGTTTGTATCGCCAATTCAATACTGATTCGGTCGTGGTCTATACCGGCCTTATATAGGGCCTCAGATAGTTTCCAGAACCTACTACTGTAGAAACATCTAGAATGTTCGAGTACAAATCGGTCCCGAAATTTCTAGAAGGATCTTGACTCTCCTAGTTCTGCTACTCGATACTAGAGGGCGCTAGTGGTAACTAGTGTTGCCATGTACAAGACATTAATAGTGGCGCGCAACAAGAATATAATCCGAAGCTCCGCTCAACCCCTTGGGGAAAATAGCGTGATGCTATGAATATTGTACTAGTATGACCGTGAGGCTGTGCGGTTGGTTAAGTAAGGTTATACATTTATTTTGGGTGATAAATAGATACTTAGTTAGGTTCATAATGGCTTAAAGAGAATATTTCTCAATATTTTTTTTGTCTTTAATGTACTACTTTAATGTACTATAAGTAAAATGCAGGGTACTCCTCCATCCACAAAACAAGTTCAATCGGACTCTGACTCGAATGCTATAAGTGAAGTTAGTGCTCAAGGTAAGCCTAATATTAGTACTCGATTTAGAAGGAAACGATCTTCTGAAGAGCATTTGAGCGATTCTTTAAATACCATAAAAAAGGAATTGTTTGAACTAATTAACTCAAAGTTTAGCACATTACACGATGAAATAAACTTGCTCAAACAACAAACCTCAGATATATGTAAAACTATTGAATTCATGTCTGGAAATTTTGAAGATTTAAAAGTAAAAATAAATGAGCTGGAGAAAGAAAGAAAAGAAAATAAGAATTACATCAAGGAACTGGAAGAAAGGCTGGAGGCGTTTGATAAGGGTAGTAGAAGTACAACTATTGAAATAATGAACATACCAAAAAAACAAGGCGAGACAAAACATGATTTACGTGGTCTAACACAATCCATTGGTAAAGCTCTTGATGTTGATGTCCTAACATCTGAAATCCACGAACCATATAGGTTTAATATAAAATCAAATATTAGTCCTCCAATATTGGTAAAATTTTGCACCACTTTTCGTAAACAAGAATTTATTAAGAAAGCAAAGAAGTTTAATAACGAACATCCCGGAAAACTTAACACTCAGTTGTTCCATCTCGGATATCCAACAGCTCAGATATATGTCTCTGAAAATCTTACAGCAAAAACAAGAAGTCTTTTTTTACATGCTAGAGACTATGCTAAAACAAACGTTTATGACTATTGCTGGCATTCTTATGGCAAAATTTTTCTTCGTAAAAAAGAGGGTGCACCCCATATTCTCATTAAAAATGACAAACATTTAGACGAGCTTCGAAACAGCTCATGAATTAAGAAGAATATTCCAATGTCGTTTTTATCAATATACTACCTGCAGGTTAAATTTTTTGGTATATATCCTTATTATAATATTAGCATTTAATGTACTACTAACCGAATTTTGTGTCTTACACGCATATCATACTAAGCTTGTTGCACACACTACACCTTCAATCTACAATATACATAATTGTTATAGACTTCAAAAAACACAATTTTATAACGCTGTTATAAAATTGTGTATAAAAGGCCTCTATTACCTATCACTGAACAAAGAACTAGTTTCATTTCTTCTGATATTTCCTCTTTGGGTTACTTTATATTTAGAGCTTGTGGTTCGTATAACATTATTCTTAAATAATAGGTTTTAAAGCTTGCTCTTGTTGTAACAAATATAAGTAAAATAAATACAAAAAATCTTACTACCGAATTGGATACTTATCATGTGTCAAAAGTGTATCAATGTGATGTACGTCTTGCTCACAAACTTTTAAACAATTCTGGCAAGAAGCTTATAATTATGTGTCAGAATATTCGTAGCATTGGGCATAACCTACCACAAGTTGAAATACTCTTGGCTTGTTTGAAGCTTGATGTTAATATTATTGTTTTAACACAGTGTTGGCTCGGAGGAATTAATCATTTACCGACGCTAAATGATTATACCGCATATGGTACTAAAAATAATAAGTCACAAAATGAAGGAGTTGTGGTTTATATAAAAAATTACATTATGGCAACTGTAGTTGAACCCCCCGCTTTTGAAGGCAACTGTCTGATTATTAAGATCGGAAACGAAACTGCAATTATTACTATCTATCGTCCACCTTCATATCGTTCATATGAAAACTTTTTGCAGGCTATTAATGACATACTAGAACCGTTGAATAAATTCACTAATATTATAGTTACGGGTGACATGAACATAAATATAAGCACTCCAAATTCGAACCCCGAATGTGACGAATATCTCGATCTAATGGCTTATCACGGATTACTGTCAACACATTCACTGCCTACGAGATTAAACTCATGCCTGGATCACGTATTTTTAAAATCTCGTTTAAAGGCAATAACTTTAATAATTTCTTCTACTGTAACGGATCACTATACAGTTCTATTTTGTCTCGAAAACCATATAACTTCTCTAAGTGAATCAAAACTCTACAAATTTATTGACTATGAAAAAGTTGCATCTGAATTGAATTTGGAAATTCTCAACGCTATATTAAATTGTACTGATGTTAATATCGCTACAAATATGCTAGTAAAGGAGCTACAAAGAGCTATAGACGTACATACCACAATGAAGACCGTCCCCGCTCGTAAGAGAATAAGTTCCCTGGCTTACTCAAGGACTACTAAGGTGTATTAGACATAGAGACAAACTACATCGTGATGTCATAAGTCATCCTGATAACATAAAACTTACGATTACTTATAAACGCTATAGAAATTTTTGTAACGAATCATTAAAAAAGTTAGGGCAGATTTTGATAACGTGGAAAAAAATAAAGTGGAAAATCGTTAAAAATATATCTAAATTAAATAGTAATGTTACATCTTTAAATACTAATCTTCTTAGCCTAAAAGCCAGTCCAGTAGAATCAATTAACTATATTAATAATTATTTTGCCAATATTGGAAAGAAACGGGCAGACGAAATTTCAATAAATTACGTAAGGAATGAGTCAACAACAGCGGATTCGAATTTAATAAATCAGTCTCAATCTTTGGGCTTAAGACTCACCGATCCACTTGAAGTCGAGTGTTTACTGAGTAATCTTAAACATAATTCTGCACCAGGCTACGATGGAATTTCCAATCAGGTGCTTAAATCTACTAAACACCTGATAATTCCCTCTATTGTGCACATTTGTAACCTTAGTCTTGAATCAGGTGTGTTTCCTGATCAGTTCAAAGTTGCTTTGATAAGTTCTACACATAAAGGCGGAGACAGAGACAGTATCAGTAACTATCGTCCCATTTCCATTCTACCAACCCTAGCTAAAGTATTAGAACGTCTATTAAATATTCGTTTAAAATCATATTTTTCTAAATATAACTTACTTTCTGAAAATCAATTTGGTTTTGTAAATGGAAAATCTACTGAAGATGCAGTTTTATCTCTAACAGAGTTCATTGTAAGACATGTTGACAGTAATAATAAATGTATTGGAATATTCTTGGACCTCGCAAAGGCGTTCGATACTGTCTCTGTGCCGATACTGTTAGCTAAGATGGAAAAACTAGGTATCAGGGGTACATCTCTGAAGTTGTTTATAAGTTACCTATCAAATAGAACTCAACTTGTAAGAATTGGAAGCCTAACAAGTGAAAAAACTAATATTACTTATGGTGTACCTCAAGGTAGCATACTTGGCTCTACCTTGTTCCTAATATATGTGAATGATCTATGTGGGCTTAAAATTCGCGGTTGTAAAATTGTTGCCTATGCTGATGATACTGTTCTACTGTTTCATGCACCCTCCTGGCATGAAAGCATTAATTTAGCTCAGATAGGTCTCGAAGAAGTTATGTCATGGTTGAGAAAGAATTTGCTAACCTTGAACATTGATAAGACGAAGTATTTTACGTTTATGAAATCTTCAGTAGGTCAAAATGAACTTGACCCTTATTCTCTTAAAGCACATATGTGTGGTAACTCTTCATCACTTTTATGTAACTGTCAGATCATAGAGAGAGTGAAATCCATTAGATACTTAGAAGTTACTGTTGATTACCTCTTAAACTGGCAAGAGCATATAATTAAATTAAAAAGTAACATTAGAAAACTAATACGAGTGTTTAAACGTTTAAGACATATTCTAATTGAACTACTCAAAACCATATATAATGCTCTCTGCCATTCGCTATTGTCATACTGTATTACTGCTTGGGGAGGTACTTACAAAACTTATATCTTGCGCATTGAAAGATCTCAAAGAGCTGTGCTGAAAGTTATGCTTTCTAAGCCTTTTAAGTTTCCCACTAGCAAGTTGTTCTCGGAAGTAAATGTGCTTACAGTCCGACAGCTATTTACAATTTTCAATTTTACAAATTTCACTCGTCTTATACTCAAAGACAAATAAACTTTTTGGGTCCTTACCTTTACAAAAAAATTAGCAATATTATAACGATTTATACGCTAACGCGTTTTAAATGTAAGCAAGCCCTAACTAAGTTTTTAATGTCTTTATCTTATGAGGAAACTGAAAAATTATTAAATATAGATAGGTAAAACACAAACTCTTAAGGAAATATCACACACTCACACTTTCTTTCTCACACGCACATACACATACACACATGTACACACACACACACACACACGTAATTACACACTCACAAACACACATACTTATTTACTACACACTCGCATCTACCTATTAGTTTTCACATAGTTTAAGCTTATAATATTGGTTAGGATTAATAAATTATTACATACCATAAAACATTTTACTTATTATCCTTTTGTTTTTTTATTATTATTATTTTTTAAGGAATCGTAATATTATTTGAGTCACAACCCACTAGTTGTAACAATTATTTTTATGTGGAATCTAGAATAAGTTCTTGTAAGAGTTTGCTATAATATCAATAAGTGTGTGATATATTTATAACATGTCGCTTCTGCCTTGATCTTGTATCACACAACTAATCTTTTAGTACATATAGCCATAATGTTATTGAACCATTTGTCGGATTTTTTAATTAACTAATTGTTTTACGTCTATCCACTTTACATCGTTTATGAATCGTCGTATAAAATGTTTTTTTTTTATGATTCTGTTATTCTATTTAGAATGTATTAAAAGGGGAGAGCTTAGCAGCTGTAACACAGGTCTGTGACCTAGCACAGTTGCTAAAGATACCATAATTAAAGTATTGAATTGGATTAAGTCTTAATTATATAAATTTTATAAGGTTTTGTTTTATGTAAAGTGTTTTTAGGATCAATAAATTATTATTATTATTATTATTACTACAGTTTTATAATGTATGAAAATCTGTCTCTATATTTATCTAGGGTTGAATTTAGAATCGTTCGGCAGGAATTTGGGGGAGTAAGGTGTTTTATTTGGTAGAGGTTTGGTCCCCGATTATACTATTACCACTCACATTAAAAGGTAATGCACCGTTATCGAATAAATAAATAAAAACTATTATAACCTAAAACGCGTAAAACATGGAAAACGTATGCAATATTACTGTGAAAGCTGGATAGCACACAGAATTTTGTGTAAGTGCGACAAGGACGAAAGAATAGTGTCACATTATTCTACTATCTATACTCTCTGTCAAGTGTCAAATAATATCTGATCTGATCGAATCTGTACTAAAATTGAATTACTATTATTGGAGCTGTACTCCCTGCTGCGCCAAAGCCGTTGTAGAAGTAATTTTGGGTCAATATTCAATATTAAGTAAAAAAGTGAGGTTGTGATTTAAAAAAAAACCATTACTTATAAATTATACTTTTCCGCAAAGAGGAAAGAAGAGAGGGCCTTCCCTGATAGGGCACACTCCTGCTCTCCTCTTCCCCCCTCGTTCCGGAGACGATAAATGTTATCATTTTGAGGTTAGGTCTATGGGATTTTATTTTTGATTTTTCTCAAGAACAGTGTATTACCTTTTAATGGGAGTGGTGTCGGGAGTAAGGGGACGCTTACCCCTTCCCCCCTGACCCCTCCTGCCAAACGATTCTAAATTTCAACCTTTATCTCTTCTAAAGTTTTGAAAGTTAAATTTTGAAGTCTTATTATAACAATATTTTACTTCCTGGTACAAATAATGTAGGAATGACTTCTTTTAATAAAATTGTTTTTATTCTACTTTTTCTTTTATACTTCTCCAGAAAATGTTTGCTGCAAATTGTTGATTTCTTCTTTGCATTACAACCAACCCGTCCAATGAACCTTAACCATTTTTTCTAATTATAGAATTCGGAGGGAATCTGTTTGACAAACGGCAAAATAAAATTACATTTTAGAACGCAAGCCGAGGATTTATTTTCTTGTTGTGTAAGCAAGTCTATTGATTCATTATAAACATTCGAGATAAATATCAACATTAATTTTGATATAGTTGAGTCAATCCCTACCGTACATGTAAAATATTTTGTATAAAAATGTATTTATCAAATTCATGCAAATGATCAACAACGTGACTTTTTTCTGTGTAAAATATCAAAATAAACAAAATAATTGAAAACGTTCTATATTTTAAACAGTATTAACCAAAAATAAACGCTTCATAACATTGAGGACGTCTTGAGAATTTACCTGTGAAATGTGCAATTATCAGGATTATTTCTATTATTAATACCACAATCACTCACTGAACAAGTAAGCACTTTGAAAAAAAGTTACTTACTAAAAATAACCTCTATTACAATTTAAAAAATTACAAAATATATAGGACCTATTTCTTGCGGGCCGAATTGCGCCGATCTGTCATTCAAAATCGATTACAGAGTCATGAGATTTGGTATCCTTTTCTATCTTGCATTTTTACCATAAGGAATTTTCTTCTCCCTTGCATACTATGTTGATCTATACGCCAGTATATTCTAATACTATGGATTCAGGTACCTAAATTGCTTATTATAATATAAAAACTAGACCTGGGTCGTATCGCGTTTTCTGAGAATCGTATCTATATCAGATGTGGAATCTCAATATCTGTTATCAAAACTATATACCTATTTCAATATAGATATTCTACGTACACGTTTATATTTTCTACTCCGATACGCTATTGAAATTCGATTTTAGCGATAGCGATTTTAAAAGATATCGTTGGGATTTCTCAAAATCCTTTCTTTGACATAAACACAAAATAGAGAGAACATATGTGTACATATCATGTATGTTTGCAATTTTCTGAATCCTAAAAAACCAATGAACCAATTTTGATTATATTTTATTAACTTAAACTTTATAAAGGTCAGTTGTAGTTAGGGTTACCATATCTCGGGATTTGTCCTGAGATTTCAGGATTTTTGAACTCTTCTCAGGATTGCGGCTGGATTTTGCAAATCTCATGAAATCTCAGGATTTTTAGAATTTTCAATACAATACAGCTTACACTTTAAAAATCTCGTCAATAAAAAGTTTAAATTACTAAAAATAGTCTTCCTTTGGTAATAATTGCACAATTAAAATCAAAACTTATTTATCCTAGTAGGTACTTAAATAGTTTTATCATACTTAATATGTGAAGATATCTTTTTAAGTAAGGTTTTTTTCTTTAAGTATTGATTTATATAATGCCCCTCATGTTAAACTCTTCAAATTATATGAAATTAAATTCTACGTTTGCATTCTGGGCTGTAATTGTAAATATATTATATATATATATATATATATATATATATATATATAATTATTGATAAATACGCATTATCTCTGGTAATCGTGAAATACCTATTATTTTCTTGAAAACTGTTAAAGCATGAGTATTTCATTTGAATAGAGATTGATTGATGATGATTCACTTGAGTATGGTTAACACAGTCCAATGTTAGCAATGGGGTGGAACCGGGTGGAACTGAGTGCATGTGCGACACTGCTGTCATAAGAGCGGTGCCCCCGCCTATAATATTATGACTTTTTTTAAATTGTTAAGTTCGTTGGAGAGAAATTTCTCAAAATGTAAGAAATCTCAGGATTTTTCAATGGAAATCAGGCCTTTTCTCCGGAATTTTGATTTTTTCATCTGGTAACCCTAGTTGTAGTGGGTCATTATTTTTTTGGAAATAATTTTCATATGATATTGATTGAATAGTTATAAATAGTTCAATTAAAATAGTAGATATTTATATTGTCCTTATTATTTATTTACAACATAAAATGTATTTAAAGTAATAAAAACGCAATTTTCTCCTCCCACTACATTTATTCCGGCAGATTTAAAAATAAATTGCAAATTATAAGTAAAATAATATAATATGCACTCGATTATAGGCTTTAAAAAAACTTTAATTTATTTGAAATGTATCATTATTAGGCAACAGAATATACCTATATCGCTCGCCCTATGTCGCACCCGGCGAATCTAGCCACCGACCGATGCGAAACGATATAGGCATCGCGGCGGTACGCAAATATCAGATTTTGTAATACATAGTTTTCGAACGAACCAGTAAGCGATTTTTAGATATTGTACCAATATATGGATTTCTCTAGTAATAACACACATACATACGTATGCAAAGAGAGAACCAAAAATTTATATAAATTGCGTCAATTTACTTGTCTCGCTTTTCCTAATTTTGTTTTCAAATGAGGCTTTAAAAGACAAATTTATTGAAAGATATTGCGTGTAATCCATTGGTGGAAATAGAAATGTCAAGTGGTCATCTTTGGTCTCTTTGTACTATGCCAAATATGGGAGTAAGTACACTCGTATCTTCTGATCTACAACAAAAATGACATCCCTATTGTAGTAGTATTATATGTGACGTTACTTTACAAGATATGACGTCTTTAATCTATAGTGTTCGCAATGATAGCAACAATCGACATCGATACTCGTTTTTATTTAGTTATTTATTTTTATTAATTTAATATAATATGTCTAAAAATATAAAGAAAATAGGAATAGACATACTTATTCGAATTATCAAGTAAATTGTTTTCTAAATCAAGTGATGATTATTATATTATATTGCAAATATTCGTTTCGCAAACTTTAAAATCTAATAGGGAGGTATGAATACTAAATCTTGACAGACACACGGTACATAAGCAAGTTTTATCCCATTTGTAATCCCAATTTTATATGGCTTCGCAAGACTGTTTGCTAGATCTTTTTTTTTTACAACAGTGCTACTTACCGGGTCCAATTGTAAGTGAGTGTCATCAAAATCGGTCCAGACGTTCAGTGGACTTTTGATAGGCTGTAATTAATTAATGAATGAATGATAGATAATATCTTGAAAGAGCAGGGAAGAAAACGGGTATTACGTTCCTAATCGATTTATTGGTAGTTGTGATCTAGCGACAAAAGAGAAGTCAGTCCGTGGTTGTGCCGCTGTTATTGTACATTCGTAGCAGTTCCCTCTGTGCACTTTCCGTGAAACAAACTCAGTGTCGATTAAACAAATACAGTTATTTTTCCCTGGGAAAACCATAATAAGTCTAAGGATAATTTGGCTGAAAAATACCAGCTGAATCTAAGTAGATTTGTGCGTGGTAGAGCCAGTACGTTAGTAGTATAGTTGTAGCACGAATGGGTTGCCTAGACCAGGGAAGGACCACGTTTTTACAGATTACCATCGTAAAATAGCAGCTTTTAAGGCTGCTGTGTTTCGTATGGTGAGTGTAGAGAACCGGAAAACCCTTTTACTGGAAATGAATCTTAGCCCTCACGGGTGACGGCGCATCTGCATTTTGATTCGTAATTGAGGATAGATGTAGATGTCTATGGGCCACAGCAACTACTTAATAGGTTGACTGTGTGCCCGTTTGTCACTCTTATAAAGTTAAAATGTTAAAATTATAGGCTATATACGTCCCACTTCTGGGCACAGGCCTCCCCTCATTGCTGAGAGGGTTTAGGGCAAGAAAGTATCTGCCGCGCTGCCCCAATGCGTGTTGGCGAACTTCACGTCTTCGAAATATTTTTTTTTCTAATTTCTCAGATATGCAGATTTCCTCACGATGTTTTTCTTCACCGCCGAGCACGTGGTAAATCAGAACTTAAAATTGCAACTAACAATTCCATTGGTGCCGGTGGGCATCGAACCTGGTTTGCTCGCGTACTGTGAAATTTACAGCGAGCGCTAACCATCTGAGCTACGACGGTCCCTTTGTCATCCTTATCCTGTATTTAAAAAAGATTTCATAGTGACCTTTTCACGGTATATTAAATTATAAAACGATAGTACGAAATTCCGCATTATTCAACTACGTTTTTATTGTAAAATATCAGATGAAGCTTTCATAAACTTTCATTGATATAAACACACTTAATAAGAAGTGGATGTAAATAAGTATTAAAAATAGAACTAATAAAAATCCCTAATTTTACTAAGTTATAGACTAAATGAATTTATCGACAAAGTTTTTTTTTTGGCACACCAATAGAGGTGTCTATGGAATGGAAAAACGGCAAAACCCTTGTAAAAGAAAGAAGTTGAGAATATTATAGATATCTTATTTTGTACCATGTTAAACGTCATATGTGTATAGAATTCAGCTATAAGAATTTTGTTCTTATTTTAGGACTCTCTATACTAGTAATTACTCTGAGGTCTAGACCAGTCTCATAGATTTCAACGTCTTATACACCTTAATAATTACGAACGTCAAGCCTATTGTTGTGTTTTTGCGTAGTGTGTCGTGCATAACAGATCCATTCACTGGGTATTAAACGAGACCATAGTAAAATTATTTTGTCCGTGCAGTTGGGGTCATAAATCATAGCTCGGCCTTTGCCCGGCTAGGACGGTGAACATGTTGGGTGGGCGCAACGCCATTATCGATAACAACAAATGAATCATCGAAGGCAGGTACACGGCGGCGGTGCGGTATACAAAGGTTGGTGCGACATTGTTATGTTATGAGTCATTTCTTTTCTATTATTACCCCCGCCTAAGACCTGCAAATTAGTGCAATGATAATTTAGTACATATATCGAAGAGAAATTTGTTTTTGCGCATTCGCTCTCGATAACGCTTATCGACAACAATAATGCGCATCTCTATGCTCGCCCTTAAGGCCCGTGGGAGAGAGAGCGAAATACTCCGATGATTTATAACCCAAAATGCACGGACAAAATAATTCTAGTATAGTTTGCACCTGTTTCAACTTTTAAAAGACTTGACCCACCTAGGCTCACTATGTCTACGCGTCGCACGGCACCAGCACGGCGCGGCGGCCCGCTCGAATCGAAAAAGTACCAGCACGGCGGAGCGTAACAGCATTTTGTTGCCGTAGTTACTAGTTTGCTTTGCCGCTCACTCGTGTTTTCTTAAATCATTCGTGTTTCAGCCATTTGCATTTTAATTATATTTCAATGTATATAAAAGTAACGTGACGCACACATATGTTTGGTAGAATATATTCTGTCCTTTTTTAACTACACTATTCCGCAGTCTTTATATCTTTGTCTGTCAATACTCGAGATTAGTTGGGACTAGTCCTGGGGACTTCAACCAAATACTAGGTAGATTTTATACACTAGGTACTTGTACATACTCAAAACGAATGGAGACCATATGATGCATTCGAGTGTCTAGTACAGACTCATGCGAATGTGATTTCAGCACCGTATTGACACCTACTCGACTTATTTATCAATAGGTTTTCGTAACGAAGTATTGTTATGTGGTTAAAAAATTTTAGATTTATTTTTTATTTAGACACTAGACCTGTAACGTTTGTAAAATACAATTTAGTTTTAAATATTCTTAAGACTATTTTTTATGCGCGTATATAAGAAACAATGACTATAGACAGGTAAGGTATTTGGATCGAGTATTTGTACGGAATTGGACTATGTGCACCTAGTACAAAATTTACCAAGCACTACTCACCTCTATTACCAACCCAAAGTTTGTCTCGGAGGTAGATATAATTTCAGAAGTTGGTAGTTTCCTACCAATCCTACTTTGAAAAGTTAGTATATCTATCTACTACCTATATATTTTTAAGATTTCTAGATGCCTCCCAATAATAATGTGATACTCAATTAATGTTTCTATTAATGTTAGTAGTAATACCTTTATTTAAATCTGGTATTACATTAGAACCCGCCAATTTTAGACCTATTTCTGTACTACCAACACTTAGTAAGATTTTTGAAAAAATTGTTCTTGTGAGCTCTTCCGGATCGATGGTACAAATGGGCGTGCCTCAAGGCTCAATTCTAGGCCCCTTTCTGTTTCTTGTATACATTAATGACTTACCTTACATAGTAGGGGATAACCATGATATAGTATTACTTGCAGATGACACTTCTTTAATTTTCAAATTAAATCGACAATTACTAAAATATGACCAAGTAAATAATGCTATATCTAAATTAGTAAATTGGTTCAATGTTAATAATTTGGATTTAAATGGCACTAAAACGAAATGTATGAAATTCATGACTGCAAATGTCAAACAATTAAATACTAATGTAATTTTAAATGGGGAGAAACTGAGTCTTGTAGATACCACCATTTTTCTTGGAATCACACTAGACGCGAAGCTTCAATGGAACCCCCATATATCAAAACTAGCAAGCAGACTTAGTTCTGCAGCATATGCTGTAAAAAAGATTAGAAGTCTAACCAGTATTGAAACAGCTAGACTAGTTTACTTTAGCTATTTCCATAGCAAAATGTCGTATGGTATTTTGCTATGGGGACACGCAGCTGACACTGAAATTATATTTGTTTTACAGAAGAGGACCATAAGAGCAATTTATGTTTTAAAGCCTAAAGAGTCGCTGCGACAAAAATTTAAGGAAATTAATATATTTACTTTGGCCTCTCAATACATTTATGAAAATGTAATGTACGTACACAAAAATAAAAGTAGTTTTACAAAAATAAGTGATATTCATTCTGTAAATACTAGGAACAGACACAAGCTAGTAGTACCAGTTACTCGACTCCATCGAGTCAGTAATTCATTCTTGGGGCGATGTATACGCTTTTACAACAAAATTCCAGAAAATATACAAAGTTTGACCTGCTCAAAGTTCAAAAACTTTATTAAACTAAGTTTGTATAAAAAGGGTTATTATAATATTAAGGAATTTATGGATGATAATAACCCCTGGAAATGAGGTGATCGCTACTAAGCTATTTCTAATTTGTTGTGTTGTTAATTTGTGTAACATCATGATTGTAAGCTGTTATTTTAAAAAAAAGTCCCGCTGGGTTTCTTGCTGGTTCTTCCCAGGACAGAGGTTTTTTCCGAACCAGTGGTAATCAAACAAAAGAGTGACTTTCAATTGTATTATTTATAATCTATATTGAATAAAAAAGTTTCTGTTTCTGTTTCTGTTGGATAAGAAATATGTCATTTATTTTTATAAGGAACCCCATGTGAAAGCAGGATCATTGATCATTGACGTTCTTAGTTTTTTTTTACAAATTTTGTAAAATCTCGTTTTGAGGTGATGTTTTCATAATATTTTTGACAATATAAATCTTATTTGTGGGAGCAGAGAGTTGGGGGAGAGTAGCCCAACACCACTCAACGTGGCGCAGTTGAGAGAAGCTCGGTCCAGGGAGCCCCGCAAAGCGGGGCTCCTATTTCTGGCTGGTTTTTAAAAAAATAACCACGAAGGGGATGGAGGGATCTGTTCGCCCGCTTCGCTTCGCTTCTAACCTAACCTGTCCGAGTCGGTGTGCCCCAAGTCCCGAACTGGCTTTGCTCGCTCTTGCACCAAATAAAACACCAATATGTTAACTTTTATAATTACTTTAATAAGTAAACATATTTTATAACGTCCACCATTTCCAAAAACGTCGTAAAATAGCAAGCAATCGGTCTCCAGAGGGGTAGCGAAGTCGTCCAAAAACAGTAGGCAGATAATAACAATAAGGAGCACATTCACGTAAACTCGGAAGCAACGGAATGACGCTTATGACGCAAGTCGCGAAGTCGAGTATAAATGTAGTGATTATATTCTCTTTGGTCGAGTATATCTCAGCATTCACAACCAAACTACTCCAATTCTGAGCGTGGGTGCTCAGGATACCCCGCGTATTCTGGGGAGGGGCAAAATTCCGCTCGCGACTAATACTGCTCGGGGCAAGCGGAGCAATAAGACCAAGGCGACCCCTATCACGCTATCCGTGAATTTTTGCAAGATCAGGAGACTTCATTCCAACCTTAACGCTGTCCATTACCATATAGAGACGGCGAAGCCGGTCTTGCTCTTTTTAACCGAGGCTCAGTTATCCTCTCCGGCTGATACTTCATATCTCTCCTACCCGGGGTACAAATTAGAACACTCCTTTGTGCACCGGGTTGGAGTTTGTGTATACGTCCAGAGAGGACATCTGTTTTCGACGCCCTTGAAGGTACGGACCTGTCCATCCTATGGCTGCGCGTAGACAGCGACGACTATCTCCGCGTCTACGGGTGCTTCTATAAGTCCCATAGCGGTAATGCCGACACAGATCGACTCATCGACCACGTCCAAATGGCTGCAGACTCCGTGCTACAACAGGTCCCATCCGCAGAGATCGTGATACTAGGTGATTTTAACGCACACTATGCTGAATGGCATGGTTCCCGTTTAACCGATCATGAGGGTAGATCTGTCTATGACTTTGCCTTGGCATGTGGTCTAACACAACTGGTTACTCCGCCTACGTGGATCCCAGATGTGGAGGATTATGTACCTTCTCTGTTGGACCTTTTGCTAACCTCTCATCCGGACGGATATCAGGTCTCCGTCGATGCCCCTCTGGGCTCTTCGGACTATTGTCTGATCCGGAGTACGGTGATACTCACGCTCCAATCGCAGTTGCGATCTGCAGCATGCCGCCGTATTTGGCACGATAGGTCAGCTGACTGGGACGGAAGATCCCGTTGTTGCCGATTCTGTTGCTGATGTGTTACTTCAGGGTATGGAACTTTTTATTCCATCCTCTGTGGTGTCCATCGGAGGCAGATCCCAGCCGTGATTTGGTCGCTACTGTAAAATAGGATCACGCTATAAGCAGGAGTGCTACCAGGCCTGGGCTGACGCATCAACGTCTCGGAATGTAAACACCAGCGTACTAAAAAATAGGTATAATTCCGCCTCCAGGTCCTTCAAAAGCGTCATTGCCAAGGCAAGGTCTGAGCACATCGGCAGAATTGGTGAGAAGCTAGTTCGCCTTCCTTCGGGAACCCGTGCATTTTGGTCTCTCGCCAAGGCTATCCAAGGGAACTTCTGTCAGTCATCTCTTCCATCTCTGCACAGAGAGGACGACTCACTGGCCCATGCCGTAAAGGAGAAAGCTGATCTTTTAAACTCTGTCTTTGCGTCCAACTTGACTCTAGATGACGGGGGCAACACACCGCCGACCATCCCGTGGTGTGAGTGCTCTCTGCCGGATGTGCGATTTACACAGCGCTCGGTTCGTAAAGCACTCTTCTCCCTGGACGTCAACAAGTCGAGTGGGCCTGATGGAGTCCTTCCCATTGTGCTGAAGACGTGTGCTTCGGAGTTGGCACCGGTTTTAACGCGTGTTTTCCGGTACTCCTACTCCCAAAGCGTAGTCCCGAATTCATGAAAGACAGCTTTGGTCCACCAGATCCCTAAAAAAGACGACCGCTCATACGCGTCCAACTATAGACCTATCGCCATCACCTCCTTGTTCTCCAAAATAATGGAATCCATTATGAACTGCCTGCTCATGAGCTACACATCGCGTCAAAATTCACGATACCATCCTCACCATCCACATGGTGAGGATGGTATCGTGAATTTTGACGCGATGTGCGTTCGCATCCAGATGCTTGGCGGTCCACGACTATGCGTTTTACTAGGAGTTTTCTTCCTCACACAACTTCTCTATGGAATTGTTAACACTAGCGATTTTTCCGGACCGATACGACTTAGGGACCTTTAAGAAAAAAGCTTACACCTTTCTAAAAGGTCGGCAATGCATATGTAATTCTCCTGGTGTTGGGGTTGTTCATGGGCGGCGGTAGGTTAGGTTAGGTAGGTTAGGTGAGCCGCATGCTCGTTTGCTCCCTCTACTATAAAAAAAAGTCATGATAAGTTTATGTGTAATAGTGTTCTGTGGAATATAATCACTACGTTTAAAACGTTTTATACACGGTCCATCTTGACGTACGTCCCGCCAATGTCATGCACGATGCGCGACGCAAAACGACAATGAGTAGGCTTGACGTACGGAATTATTGACGTACGTCAAGCCTATGTCGTTTTGCGTCATGCATCGTGCATGACCTTGGCAGGACATACAGGCGTACAGCAAGATGGACAGTGAATAAGACGCTTAATTGTGTACCTATATAGCCGCATATTTATTTATCTATGATATTTGTGTTCTGTGCTACAGCTGATCGCCAAAATCAGGATGATGCAAACCGACCTACAAATATTAAAATTTCAAAATAAAAAAATCTCATTTTGTAGGTCTTAATTTGCCCTTTCGACCTACGTTAATTTATAAGCCCAGTTTTTGTTTTCCCAGGAAAAATCGAAATAGAATTTCCCATTTTCTTATATTTCAAATAGTCATATCTCCTTGAAAAATGATTTTATAGGTTTATAGGTTTATCAAATTTTAGTATTAAACAAAATACATTCAAAATTACAATACATACGATGCTTCTCAGCTTTAGTTGCTATGACGCATAGAATTAATTCTTGCACTTGCACTTACATGTAAGTGCAAGCAAGACAGAAGATAGGGAAGTAACTAGAACTATGCACAGCTCAGGTAGGTAAGATCCCTTCCCTTACCTTGCCCGTATCCTTTGTTCAACAACGAAATCAAACAAATAAATAAATAGCCAGTACTTTTGCCCTGTTTTCCTGTTCTAATCGGTGTTTTGGTACAATCTGACTCGGCTTTCTATTTGACTTTGCGGCTCTTCTTTTGGTGACTACCTTGGCTTTCTATTGGACTTTGTGAATACTCTCTTGGCGATGACTTTGGCTTTCAACTGGACTTTGAGGATAATCTTTTGGTGACGACTTTTCCTATATACTGGACTTTGGCTCTTTGTGATTGGATATTGTTAAACAATGCCGGCACACTACACTCCAGTTCAATATGTCACCATGCATTTTATTTATGGTGAAAGTTGTGGTAATGCTCGAGCTGCAGCTAGACTCTACTGTGAGAGGTACCCTGATGAGAAGCGATACCCTGACTATCGTGTATTTATGAATGTGCATCGGAGGCTAGCTGAAGTTTTTTTTACTGGAGCGGTAGTACCTGCACGTGCTAGAGAAAACTTTGACATTGAAGACGAAGTTTTGTAGCAGGTTGAAAATGATCCGTTAGTAACATTGCATTGTTGACAGGAATACCTAAGAAAACTGTACATAGGGTGATCCAACACAATAGGTACCACCCCTTCCACTACCAAAAAGTGCAGGCTCTTTTGCCACGGGATTATGCTCCGAGAGTAGCATTTTGCGGGAGGATGCTAGAAATTCATAGAGAAAACCCGAATTTTCTAAGTAATATTTTATGGACGGATGAAAGCACTTTCAAGAAAGTTGGATTTATGAACATGCACAACATCCATAGTTGGAGTATGGTGAACCCACATTTAATGGGCGAAGTAAGGTCTCAATATCAATTCAAAGTAAATCTGTGGACCGGTATTATTAACGGGCGCATAATCGAACCTTTGGAATTTCCAAAAGCACTAAATGGGCAGGTCTACCTGGAATTTTTATGAAGAGACCTGCCCATTTTATCAGAAGACTTACCACTAGCAACTCCACGAGATATGTGGTTACAGAATGATGGTTGCCCCGTCCATTATGCTTTACCGGTGAGAAACTTTTTAAATGAACATTTCCCAGGAAAATGGATAGGTCGCATGGGGCCTATATTCTGGCCAGCACGGTCACCGGACCTTAATTCATTGGATTTTTTTATTGGTGATATCTAAAAGAAAAGTTGTATTCAAAACCAATCCCCAATATTGCAGAGCTTCGACAAAAAATAATTGAATTTTCTCAACAAGCAAATAACAGAAGATTGGCGCAACCTATAACGAAGAAGATGCCGCGCCTGTATTAGAGCAATAGGTCGACAATTCGAACATTTATTGTAAAAATTATAATAAAAATCTTAAAGAAATTACTGGCTTTATTTATCACTTATTGTTTCCGTTGTTCGTAAGTTTATAAAACAAAGGGGGCGGGTTACCGGGATTACCTACCTGAACTAGTTACTTCCATATCTTCAGTCCTATGCGTACTAGCAACTAAAGCTGAGAAGCATCGTATGTATTGTAATTTTGAACGTATTTTGTTTAATACCAAAATTGGATATAAAAATGAACTACTTTTTACTTTTCTATGGAATTTAGGTCTGAAATCGGCCAAATCAGCGTGAAAACATTTTTTTTTCTTTAAATTAATCGAACGTACGAATCATTTAAAAAAATATCTAATTGATTTATTTTCATAAAATCTATCCTCTGCGAAATAAAATCACAGTACAAAAAATTCAAATAAAAGTACCAGGTATGATACCATTTTGTAATCTACATGAATTGCTCCAACTTTTGAATACAGTTGCCAGGTCCATGTGGGTATATTTTTTTACAGGATGAAGGGTCCAACTAGCTCGATAAAACTTTAATGTTACATTTTTACGAATTTTTATGTATTTATTTCTACGAAACCGTAATAGGTACTGAAAAATAAAATAGTAGGTATAGTAGGCATATGATTAGGCTATGCAAAACAGTAAAAAAATTAAAATCGGTCTTCATTTGCAGCTGCAGTATCAAATATATTGACGCAAAGGGTGATTTTCCGGAAAATTTATAAATCACCTTTATCTTTTAAACCACGAAACTTGGGTATATGACTTAATTTTTTTATGGAACAGTCCTTCCATGGTCTACAACCCCCTTTCGTTTGATCGTTACATTTTGTATATCTCTATGATATGTTCCATAGACTTAGTATCTTTGTCAATCCCTTACTGTACAATCTCTACGACTCTTTGATCTACGACTACGATGTATTCTGTTCTGTGGTCGAAATATTTTGATTTTTTGATCAGCTTCAGATTAGGGATGATCGATGTTGTAGAAACATCGATGATGACATCGATGTTGACATCGATAACTCAACACCGATGTTTGATGTTTATCAAACTCTAAACATCGATGTTGGCCATTATCAATGTTTTTTGGACATGTATTTAATAGGTTAGAATTAGATAAATATAAAATTGTCATGTTGTTTATGGTTTATAATGAATTAAATAAAAGAAATTAATAAACAATGTAGTGTATAACAGTAATTAAAAAAATTGGAAGAAGTTCACAAATATCTAGTTCATTTGTTATATTATAGTCCAATATTTTTGCCGATTGATTGAAGAAATAGTAATTTTGACAAAAACCTTTCAATCTGTTTCTCTGTTGATAAGGAGTTGAGCCAGCTATTGAATATAATTAAAAAAAAAATTGTACAACTTACTTCAATATAAATTATTAAGGATAACTCAAAAACTATTGGTCAAATTTATATGGGTCAAATTTATATGAGTCCACATAACCAAGCACCAGCTTTTAAATAAAAAAAATAATCATCGAAATCAATTCACCCAGAAAAAAGTTGTGAGGTAACACACATAAAAAAAGAACATACAGTTTTCTTGACTTTTGACAAAACAATTGCAGGCTCAACGCCTCTTTCTACATTCAATTATAAAATATTATTAAAACATATGTCTGTTATATTAAAATAAATATACAAAGTATTATAAAGTACCAACAAACTAGTTTTTATTATAATACATTATTATGCAACAAGAAATATTAAACATTTTAGTCGTCCTTTTTGAAGTCGGTAAATAACCGCTCAGATGGCGTTGATGTAGCGATTGTGGTCAAATATCTCACCGCAAGTTCTTTTCTTTTATTTTAGATAGGTAGAACGAATAACATTGTTCTAAACGTGCATTGGATCGTATTTAAGATCAACCATCGGATTTTTTTTAAAACAACCAACAAAGAAACAGACATCCAGCAACGACAACAATAACAAAACGAAATCAGTGACAACTGCGACATTACAGTTGACACTTCACAATTAAATTTGATACACCATAATGATAAATTTTAATATTATCGATGCGTTCAAGCATTCTCAATTATTCAAAATTTTTTAGAGGAGATGCAAGATTTATTTGATATTGATTTCGCGGGTTCGCAAGTACCCAATAATCGATTATGGGTTTATTGACATCGATGTTTCGATGTTTGACATGTGGCAACATCGATGTTTTCATTTTTGACATCGATGATCATCGAACATCGAGCATCCCTACTTCAGATAGGGAAATACTTGACGCTGGCAGAATCTATTGGAAGTTGCCAAACTAGGAAAAAAAAACTTCAGACATGTGCATGCAACTTAGAACATTATTTTACGAACAAAATGATACGTTTTATGTGCTTCCATCTACATTCAGAAGCGCTAGGCTAGACTTCTTTTAATCTCACTAGAGGGCACTTATATATTAAGTCTATGCATACGAAATAATCCACGCGCACTACGCAGTTAGTAGCGGTCACTTACGCTTAAATTGTTATTAATATTTATTGAACATTATTTATTTATAGAAAATGCCATTTTATGTTTTTTCAGACAATGAAAAACTGCTAAAATATTATTAGAATACGAAGGTAAATTTCGCCACAAAGCACAGGGTTATAATAGCTCAGGTGGATAATCGGGCGGTCCCGAAATCTAAAGATCCCGGATCGCGTCTAGCAGGTGTGTTTATTTTTTCCCTTTTTTTCAAGTTCCTTCTTTTGTAAGCGCCGTCTGTTATGCAAAGCACGACACTAAAGAAAATTAAATTTGAGTCGCACATCTATCTCTAGTATATTTACAGCAAAGAGTATAGTAACTGTCCTTGATATACAGTAATCTATGGCTTCAGATAAGAGATTGTTCTCATAGGCTCAGAAGAGCTAGAACCCAGAGCCGTAAAGCCAGTTAAAAAAACTGTTCTTGTTTGTTTTAAGTTGAAGTTGAAGAAATAATTACCACTATAAGATATATTATAGAGTGTTAATTAAATAGTATGACTGATGAATCCGGTGATATTTCTATGAGGACATGGATACGCAATGTCGGCCCTATAAATAAGGTAAAGAGGAAAGCTAAGTAATACACGACTGATTGGCTCATTGTCACTGCCTACCAAGGAGCTAAGTACAAATTCAAATTGTTTATTGCATGTCACATTACAAATTTAAGATGTTACATTTGATAGGTATACATGTGACGCCCTGCAAGGGCATAGCAACACTAGAGGACTAACTATTTTTGTATAATCTAACTTTTAAACATAAATTATAAAAATATCATATTGTCAACATTTAATATTATTTATCGTCAAAAAATTCTTTCAAAGTATAATAACATTTAATTTAATAAGGAATGTTTTTAATTTTTATTAAATTGCGCAGGGTTTTCTAGGATTTTTATAGAATTCGGTAAATGGTTATAAATCTTTATTGACATAACGGGGGGGCTAGTCGAAACTAATTTTAGTTTGGAGAAGGGTATCATCCTAAGCTTATATAAATTTCTATTATTTCTTTTAGTTATTGTAATAGGTGAGTACAATTTTGGGTGTTTCCTGACGAATTTACAAGACTCGAGGATGTAGATAGACGTAAGTGTTAGTATTTTATATTTAATGAAGTGAGGTTTACATGATTCCATTTGGTCTAAATTCGTTAATATTCGTAAACACTTCTTTTGTAATATAAATAATTTGTTTACATCACAAGAGTTTCCCCACAATACGATGCCATAGGAGAGTACCGAATGAGCATGTGCATAGTAAGCCGCAAGGGCAGTCTTAAAATCTGTCACACGTTTGAGGTATTGTAGAGCGTAAATAAAAGAGAATATTTTTTTTACAATTTTTTGTATGTGCTGTTTCCAACTCAAATGCGTATCCAGGTCTATTCCTAACAAAGTAGCAGAGTTAACAGTTTCTAGTTTTGTGTTTTTATAGCTATAAGATATTTGTAAAGCAGTTTTTTGGTAGGGTTTAAATAGAATAATTTTAGTTTTATTAAGGTTAAGTTGTAGATTATGTAATTCTAGCCAGTTAGTAATTTTATCTAATGTATAGTTTAATTTTGTTGTTAAATCCGTGGAATTAGTGCAAGAGATTAAGATGGAGATGTCATCGGCAAAGAGCATGCATAGATCGTCCAGTATGTTTGGGAGATTATTTATGTAAACAAGAAACAAAATGTATCCCAAAACACTACCTTGTGTGATAGAACCAGTAATGACAGTTGCATCAGATCTAACATGTGTAATTTTGCCAGTCTCGAAGTCGGTATTTTCAATTTCTACATATTGAAAGTGGTTATCAAGATAGGATTTAAACCAATTCTGAGCTACTCCCCTAATTCCTGTTTGATATAGTTTATCCAATAGAGTTCTATAACAAACTCTGTCATAGGCTTTACTCATATCGAGCAAGAGGCCTACTGCGAATTTTTTATTGTCGATTTTGTCTAGAATGTTTTTTACGTATTTATAAATTGCTAAGGTGGTAGAGTGGTCTTTTCTAAAGCCATTTTGGTTTTCATGTAAAATTTTAAATGTTTCATAAAATGAACAAAGACGTTTTGCCATGGCCGATTCAAATATTTTAGCCGACGTAGGTAACAGAGCTATGGGTCGATAATTATTTACTTTCCAGATTAAAATCATCACTATGTTCCTATAATTGTCTTTTAGGTTGGATACTCTGATGGTGTCACTGACGGTCAGGCAGCAACATATCAGTCTAGTTTTGATACAGGATATGAACAAGGATTGAGCTTTGGTTTCTGCCTAGGAGTTATTGATACTAAGTAAGTTTATTTAATCTGGGATTTTACTGTCATTAAATTAAAATTATTTAATATATTGTTTAATAAGTTTACCCTTGTCAAATTTTAGAACAAAATATGTGCAGAAAGAGGAGCAAAATTTCAGAGACCCAAGGAAAATCAACTGCCAAATTTGCATAAACAATTCATTGGAAGGTAATTTAGTAAATTTATTTAATTTACAAAAAGAGAAAAATGATGAATATTTAGATAGTCAAGGAATGAAAACATGATTAAAGGGTTATTATTTACAAGTTTAATAATATATTTGTTGGTACATGTAAATAAAAAGCAATAAAGTGTATGTTTTCATTTTATACTTATTTAATTTACCAAAAGCCCTACATGGCTCATATAACATGATCCAGTGTCCCGGGATGTAAACACAGCACTCTTGAAAAGAAGTATAATTCTGCATCCAGGTCCTTCAAACGAGTCATTTTAAGGCAAAGTCAGGGCACATCGGCAGAACTGGCAAGAAACAAATTCACCTTCCTTTGAGAACCCGTTCATACTGGTCTCTCACCAAGGCTGCCCAAGAGAATTTCTGTCAGTCATACCTTCCATCTCTGCACTCGGAGGATGACTCACTGGTCCATGCTGTAAAGGAGAAAGCCAATATTTTAGGCTCTCTTTTTGTGTTCAACTCGACTCTCAATGATGGGATGAGGTATGTGTGTTCCACACTGCTGACCATCCCCCTGTTTGAGAGATCCATGTTGGACGTGCAGTTCACACAGCGCTCAGTGTGCAGCACTCCTCTCCTTGGATGTCAATAAGTTGATTGGGCCTGATGGAGTCCCTCCGATTGGGCTGAGGACATATGCTCCCGAGTTGGCACCGGTTCTGAAGTGTCTTTTCCAGTACTCCTACTCCCCTAGGCTCAGTCCCAAATTCAAGGCAACCCACTTTGGTCAATCCGCGATCCCTAAGATAGATAACCGCTTCTATAAAAAAATAGTAGACTTGTGATGGACTGTAATCGGAAATGACCAGGAAGTAAACCAT
This sequence comes from Parnassius mnemosyne, assembly GCA_963668995.1. Classification (NCBI taxonomy): domain Eukaryota; kingdom Metazoa; phylum Arthropoda; class Insecta; order Lepidoptera; family Papilionidae; genus Parnassius; species Parnassius mnemosyne. The sequence goes on along the minus strand of CAVLGL010000057.1, from coordinate 29,681,134 downwards.
ATAATCCAATAGTTTTAATGAAATGTTAAAAAATAAAATCTAGTTATCAAGTGGAACCAAAACAGTTTCAGTAAGATTTTTCTTTCTTTAATTAATTATTTGATATTTCAAAATACACTTCTACTAATATTATACATTTGTCACTTATTCAGGTCTTTTATGTTTGTAGAATGCATTTTTCATTGGAGTAGCATTACAAATTTCTTGGTTTCTTCTCTGGTGGGGGTTTCATGTTCTCCTGCTTAATTTCTGTTTTAATTTCCACATGCCCCTGCATTGAGCCATTTGTCATATCTGAGCTAATAGTATCTACAGGTTCTTGTTTAATGGTTATATTATTAACACCATTATTTTCCAAGGCTTTGTCCTTATCATTTGTATTTTCTGTCTTCACTGTAACACCATTTGTCTGGAATTTTAAAAAGTTGTTTGTAATAAATTAAAATTCAACAAATGCAATTTTTTTAATCAATTACTTTTGTAAACAGTCTCGCTAGCCATATTTTTCTGCCGACTTCCAAAAAGGAGACGGTACTCAATTTGACGCTTATGTTTTTTTTTTATGTGTGTTACCTCATAACTTTTTACTGGTTGGACCGATTTCGATGATTCTTTTTTTATATGAAAGCTGATACTTCTTGTGTGGTCCCATATGAATTTGATGAAGATCAGACCAATAGTTTTTGAGGTATTCTTAATAACTTATATTGAAGTCGGCTGTACAAAATTATTAATTTTAAATTATGTTATATTTTCAAAAGTCAAAATACAATAACAGGTATAATTTATTTATAGCTTGATAGATTTAAAAGGCCATAACTGGACAAGGACCACTACCTCTCTAGGGACTTTCAAAATCACCATGTTTCACATCCTTGATACTACAAATTTTTAGCTACTTAGCCTGTCCACCACACAATAATATAATAAAAACATATTGAGGTGATAAACAACAATGGCAAGTTTACTTAAAATATTTAGAGCTATATAATATATCCTTCATATTCCAGAACTACTGTTAATTTAATTTATAAAAATAAAATTAATCACCTGACTAGATGTAGCAGGTGTTACTGGAAGTGGAAACTGCCTCACTAACTCTGCAAGCAACATGTCAACTCTTTGACGCTGGAAGAGTGTGGAGGGTTCTTCTTTGGGTGTATTTGATGTTTCCTTAATAGCTGGCTGACTGGTGTTAAATGGGCTTGCACCTACTAATTTAGATGATATAGAAGTTGGTTATAAATCCAAGTTATTATTTAGACCTAAAGGGGTTTTCTATTCTATAATTATATTATATAATAATAACAAACATATATTAAGCTAAACTTAAACAGTTATTCCTTTTATACACCGTAAAACAGCCACCCTAGGATGGATACTTGGAAACAGATATTCTATGGTGAGTGGACCAAATAGTCAGGGTATAATCCTTTGTTATCCATTACCATGTAGTTGACGGTGTAAGAATATCCACTACCCCATATCATCCCGTGGGTGTCATAAGGGGTGACAAAGGGAAATAATTCGGGATGGGCAGCAGATTCTTCCTGATAAAAGACTGCGGTTGCCAAGCGTGGCAACTAGGGCATATTTAATAGGCTGTAATGGTAATGGTTCCTTTGTTGTTGCTTTTTTATTTTAAATTAATGCATTTTGCAAATAACTTTTACTCAATTAAATAAATTAATTTTGTAATGTGATAGAGCCATGTTGCAACTATATTAATAGTATAGTTGTAGCACAAATGGGTCGGCTCAACCGGGGAAGGCCCATACTCTAACAGAATACCAGTGTAAAACAGCAACTTAATGCTACTGTGTTTCGTATGGTGAGTGTAGAGAACTGCAGACCTATTTTACTGGAAAAGAGACATTCTATCTTAGTCCTCATGGCTGACAACGCATCTGTATTTTAATTTGCAATCGAAGATAGATGTAGATGTCTATGCGCCACAGCAACCACTTACCATCAGGTTTACTATGTATTTGTTTGTTAACCGAATTCAAAAAAAAATTAAGCACTAATTACTAAGAATAAAATGATGATTAATGTCTATATAGCCCAAATACTTAAATGGTGCTCAATTTTAAGATGCCATTAAATATCATGCTGTCTCTATCACTTTAAGCCAAGCCAAAAATCTGTGACACCATGAAACTTAACAACATCTTAAAATTGAGTAGAGTTTGAGTTTTGGCCATAAGGCAGGAATTTGTTCCATGCAGTGGTGATGTAAGAATAATCCTCTACCTCATATTGTCCCATGAGTGTTGTAAAAAGCAATAGAGAAAAACAAACCAGAAGATGGGCAGCAGCATCTTCCTTATAACAACTAGAAAAAAAAACTATAGTTACCAACCTGTCTGTTAAGCATGTTAACTATGGCAAATCAAGGTTTTATTGGGGCAATCTATATGAAGGCATACATTCAGCAGTGGACTATGATAGGATGTGACAAATAAATAAATAATGTTTATGAGTGTACATTTAAAACACTGACTTCTTGCTGAATAGACATTCTGCTATACAGACATTGCAATAATAGGTCATTTTTAGGGTTCCTTGTTGTGCAACTACGTGTTCCGTGTAGTGTTTTATAGCCATATCCTTCCGTTCATCCATCTGTGGTTTTGCTCAGAGACCCTAGGTGCTACAAATCTATAATTTGGCATAGTTATAGATATTAATCATGCGTAGAAAACTGTAAAATAAAATCTTAAAAATTTTATTTTATAGTTTTCTAGGCATGATTAACATCTATATGTAGGTTGGATAGGTTTTTGAAAAACATTTGGGGGTGTGGAACAACATGTTTTCGATTCAGTGATCCGTTTGCAAAATACTTAGCTTTAAAGTGGTATTTTTCATTAGTAATGTGTCCTCCCTCCCCTCCCCTCTCCCTTTACCAACTAAACCACTGTTTTCGGAAATGTGAAAAGTATACACAATACTAGTATATATAATGAAGTTAAAAGAAAAACTATTACAGCTAAGTAGAATTAAGAAATTAACTGGTAATAGTCAACCAACTTATAAAATTTTATTAGTAATAATTTCATTACAACTCCATAGAAAATGACCTAAAACTAGCTGCTAATTTATATGAAGAAAACTACTTATATGCATTACTACTATTAGCTTTAATTTTTCATTTACCGGACAGATAGGATATTATTAACAAAATCAAAAAGGTTTTTAATCTTTTTTGAATACCACTCCCTATAAGGCTGAATTGAAAATAAGTCCTTCAGTTATGATCTTCCTAATTGGGCCCATTTTTAGTTATTATAGCAATCAATCCACAAACTCACTTATTATGCTCATTATCCAGGAAGCCCACATATTGTGACGGGCAACTACAGAACCCTACCTCTACATTGTGCGTGGCCCGACAAGCACTTGAACAGTTTTCTATAAAGATGTTTTACTTATTAGACATATAGTTTAACTTTTTAAATAGTTAAGACATTTTGCTACTAATACTTCCTGATCAGGAAGGCTAATTTATGGCTTGCTAAAGTAAGACGAAAAGACAATTAGAATAAAATATACCTGTGTCTAAAAGGACTAAAATATTATTAACAAACTTGTGACTAGCCCCAATATAATGTGTAGTGACTTAGAAGTGTATAAAAACTTGAGGCCAGAAGTTATAAGTTTATTTTTACCATCATTAATATAGCCTATCACAAGTCCAATGTTAAACACCAACCTCCCCCATGGGTTGCCTATAACTCCTTGGCATCCAACTCCCTGCATGTTTCATCAAGTCATCACTCTTCACATATCATTGCACTTATCTATGTAAATCCTTTTTTTTATATTATAATAGGCTTAGCTTTCCATTGACGTCAGTGGAGTTTGGTGTTGATACGTATTTTTACAGAAAGATTACACTATTATAAGCACACACACAATGTCTCAATATACGGAAACGCGTAATTTTTGAGAAAAGAATAATTGAAAATCAATTATTCTTGCAATGTTTACGTCTAATTTGCTAATAAACTGGCGCCATTTTGTAATGTCATTGTCGACGTCAATAGGGATGTCGATTCTTTCCGAAAAAGGTCGATTTTTAAATCGATTCAAATCGTAAGCTGATGTATCGGTTCACAAAAAATCGATTTCTAAAATGTCTATATTTTTTTAATGTTTCTATTTATAATGTAAATATAAACCCATTTTATGAAAAACAAGAAAGATATCATGATAAATGATCTCTTATTGAAATTTGTTTTATTTAACAGTACCTATTAGGGCAGATAAATAAAATAGGTTAGGTTCAACTTATGTCAAAGAACCGAATTGATTGACCCCGACTCCACCTGGTACGAGTCTGTCCTACCCCTAGAGTGGTTTTATAGAGCCGGAGGCGCGTAGGGGGAGCAGCCTCCGCCTGCTGTAACAAATCGTAGGCATCGGACGAGCCGGAGCGGCTGAGGCTGGTCGCCGAAGGCGACCAACAAGCCGAAGCTGCGGAGGCGAGGAGGGATGCCTGCGATTTGTTACGCTAAGGCGTAGAGGTTGCTCTTCCCGCAGCGCCGGAGACGTAGCAGTCTCAAAATAGATACAGAAATCCGTATGAATCAGTCCCCTTATTTTTTATGATGAAGGGGATTTTTTTCTCATAAAATGGATTTATATTTACATTATAAATGTAAACATGAAAAAAAAATCGATATTTTAGAAATCGATTTTTTAGGAATCGATACATCAGCTTACGATTTGAATCGATTTAAAAATCGACCTTTTTCGGAAAGAATCGACATCCCTATTAACGTCGACAATGACATTACAAAATGGCGCCAGTTTATTAGCAGATTAGACATAAACATTGCAAGAATAATTGATTTTCAATTATTCTTTTCTCAAAAATTACGCGTTTCCGTATATTGAGACTTTGTGTGTGTGCTTATAATAGTGTAATCTTTCTGTAAAAATACGTATCAACACCAAACTCCACTGACGTCAATGGAAAGTCGTACCTTATAATAATTTGCATGTTTACCTGTTTTATTTGTTTTGAAATCCCACCAATAACCTTTGCTTGGATGGTATTTTGAATACATCATAGTTTCCTCAAATGAACATTGCAAGTGATGCACAGCTGACAACTAAAAATGGAATATATATATGATTACAGATATCCTAAATTAGTCTATATTATTTAAAACGAAAGTTAATAGGACAAAACTTACCAATCTAGAATTTAGAACACTGGCTAAATCAGGTGCTTGATAAACAATTCCAGCAATTATGTAATAATCTGCTAATGGTATTACATGATTTGGACTGTGCCTTTGTTGTTTCCTTATTACATATAAAATAGGATCTTGTACATGCAATAAGATGTATTCCAAACCTGTCATGTTTCTGAACAAATAATGAAAATTATGCAAGTGTTTTACAGTCGATTTAATTTGTTGTATTCAAAAAGTATTAAGATTCGTTTGATAAAAATAAGAAGTTATAATTTGAAACATTAAATTCTAGTATTAAAAACTAAACACTACTTACTGTAGCTGATCCATGCTTAACCGTTGCATTTTAACAACCTCATTATTACACGTACGGTCAAAAAATGGGTTTGATTTTTCGGAGAAGTAATCCATAATATTCGAAGGACTTAATAAAGGTATCCAAGCTGAATCATGCCAAGAAAGCCCCAAGGGATTTTCATTTGCCAAATGCATACCACCAATCCGTCCAGGCAGCATTTTGAGATTGTTATTGTTGAAAATTACTCAAATTGGAGAACGTTCTTCCTTTTAATGTGGGGAATGTACTTTCCTATTCACGGTTGTTTATTTGTTTTGTTTTACTTGTTTTACTATTCTACTCTATTGAAACGCGTAGTCATAGAGTAGAGTATTATATACCGGAACACGTAGTGTTTCTTTTTTTTTTTTTTTGGAGTTTATGGCCTGGTATCTAGACCTTTAGGCCTTTTTAACATTATTCAAACCAAGTCTTAAGTATTTTTATTCGGTTTATTGTAATTTCCCCACTCCTTCATAGTATACTGCTTCACAATATGTTGATGCGTCACATTGTGCAGTTCTTGGGAGATTTTGGCGGCAACTTGATCCAGCAGACAGCTGATAGTTGGCGATGGTATCTAAAGGTGCCTATGCAAACAAACAGCTTATCTTGAGAATCCATCACCATCAGAGCACTTGTTTCACTGTTTCCACTAATAGTTCACATGCGTAGACACTTAATACACAAAATCGCAACACTTTTACATATCAAAGTCCACTTCAAACCATTATTTAAACAATAATACAGGAGCAGCAAACCGCCGCCGGTCAATTTCCCGCCAAAACTCACGTAGTGTTTCTATATAGTTTGTGTCAAAGAGAATATAACCACTACGTTTAGTTTGTGTCTATTGCTTCTTCTTTATAACTGGCTTTACGGCTCTGGGATCTAGCCCTTCTGAGCCTGAAGTTACAATATATTATAATAATTATCCTTCATAGTATACTGTTTCACAAAATGTTGATGCGTCACATTGTGCGGCCCTTGTGAGATTTTGACGGTAACTTGAGCCAGCAGACAGCTGACGGTTGGCGATGGTATCTCAAGGCACCTAAGCAGTCAGACACCTTATTTTGAGAATCACATCACCATCAGAGCACTTGTTTCACAGTTTCCACTAATAGTTCACATGCGCAGACACTTAATACACAAAATCGCACCACTTTTACATATCAAAGTCCACTTCAAACCATTATTTAAACAATAATACAGGAGCAGCAAACCGCCACCGGACAAGTTCCCGCCAAAACTCCTTGTGTCTATTGCATTACTGTTTACTGCATAGATAAATAAATATGTAGCAAGCTAGGTTTACTGTGTCAATGTCAAAGTGATGGGCCACAGACTACTTAAGGCGGCTACTGACGTGCCTGCCGCAGGGGCAATCTAGGGTGTAGGAGTGGGGATGACCCTTAATTGCCTCCTTAATTGTGATGTGTGTAGGCAAGCAGGGGCAATTTTGTAAGTCGGCCTTGAGGGTGGGCGGCAGGAGCGCAAGACCTTCCTTGCTCCCTAGATTGGCCCTGCCGCTGTTGCGTGTGTAACGAAATTGGAGCAATTTCAATCAGTTCGTTGCGACTTTCGCGCGGAGCACACGTATGAGTACAAGTCAGAACCGCAGAATGAACGTCATTTGAACGTTGTACCTTACAAGTAACATTACTGGGATTTGTTACGTAACTTATCATAAGGGCTAGTATGGGAAAGATTATTTCCAATAGTATTAAAATTGCTGAAATATAAATAAAATGTCATTAACTAAATAATTATACAAAAATACAAATTTTAGTATGTAATTAAATTTATTAAAACTCATAATTAGAAAACTATCCTGGCCATTTGTAACACTAGTTAAATTATAGTTACTAAGCACTAGTTAATTAAGTTATATCACAGAATAAATAGGTTATATTAAATTAAGACTAGTGAAGTTAGTCATATTTAATTGTCTTTGATAGCCTAAAAATAGCGTGGCAGAGCTATGCTGCAGCTTATAAGCACTATATTATGTTTGTAATTATTAATTAATTAGTTGTTTTATTGATAATTGTGTCTATGTGCCACAGTGTCCACTTACCATCAGGTGGACTGTGCTCATTTGTCACCCTTATTCTATATAGAAAAGAGCCAAGGCTATATATACCGATTCATTGATATTTCGATAAAACTGGCGCCATTCTCATCACGTGCGTCCAGCGAGACGTACACTCTCATAATGAACGGCAGGCGTGTGTGTAGAGACACCTCCGATATTGCTCCGATCGCTGTGCTCTCTAGATTGCCGCTGCGGCAGGCATGTCAGTAGGCGCCTTTAGTGTGATGGGCACAAAACACAGTTACTCTCTACCAAGAGAAGAACGCCAACTTCATACTAAAAAACGGAAACACGTGTTTATGAGTGTACACTAAAAGCGCTACGGTGGACGCCCATATAAAACTTTTTTAACGGTAATTTCAAACCTTTGTATTCTGTAACTTTAAAATTTTTATTTAAGACATATTCGAATAATTTTGGCTCAAGCCTCACAAACCTATAGGGTAAATTCCCATATATTTTAGAATTTTGTCTGTCCCATATATTTTAGAAGTTATGTATTTTTATTTTCTGGAAGACAGATTGTTTTATAAACTATACATTATTATTGATGTTTTTTATTGCTTTTACACATAATATTTCCACGCTTGTTACTGATATATAACATATGTTATTGTCAAAGAGTTATTCTTCACAGAACATTAACGTAAATTTAAATCAGCAAAATTCTCATGATGAATTAAGTGTTCTCAGCCCAAATACTTGATCTGAAACAGATACAATTCGAGTCAATATAGTAATAATCCCTACAAATAATGACCAATAAATTCAAAATGTTTAGACTTACCAGAATATTGTCATAAGTTTTTCTTTTCCTATCATAGGAAACCTGCAGACAGTGATCAGATGATTTTGTGCTTTTTATTTGCACAACACTTAACTTACTTTCCATGATCACAAATCGTGCATAAAATTTTGAAATACTGAATTCATTTAAAGTCCATATCTTATACAGAGTTAACATCTCACAAAAAATCTTTACTGTATATTCACGATGATATTATGAGTGTGTATTCGCCTACATAGGAAAATGAAGTCCATAATAACTGAATTTAAGCAAAAATCTATAATAAATATTAACAACTAAACTTATGAAATAATTTTCAATATGTCTTCTTCTTCCTTTATGGCGGTTACGATGAATTCGCCAATGACATGTTACATATTTTCAATATGAAAGACGTGGACAAACAAATGTCATTTTTTTCTTCTATTAATTCATGGCTGCTTTTGATTGAATTCTGCTAATATTTAATTGTTTAATTTAAATAAATTAATAGGTAAATTCATTGTGCAAATCTCGGAGTAATATCTATGTAATTATACTTTAAAGAGCAAAACAAAAAAGTATAACACAGAATTAACATTTTTAGTTTCTTCCGATATGATATGAATTTGTGTATCTAATTTTTAAAATGGCAATCTAAAACAGCATGAAGGAATGAAACAGCGATATTTTTTCTCGCTTTATTTTTACAAGCCCAACATGACAATTGACAAAATCATGATTGTGTGCAGATTTTTCAGCTCTCATACAAAGTTGCCTCACCCTGGTGATGGGTCAACTCGAGTTAATTCTAGTTGCGCTTATCTCGAGTTAATTCCAGTTGCGCTTAACTCGAGTTAATTCCAGTTGCGCTTAACTCAGAGTTGGATCTCCCTAACTCTAGTTTGGGATGCTGTACATGAACGTATCAAGTGAATCAGCAAAAGAATAAGAGCGCGATTCGTTCGTTTTGTGAGCGCTTTGTATTTTAAAGAGTATTTAGCTACAACCAAAACAATTTGTTATTTAGAATTTTATAATAGTTAAGTTACTAATGTAATTTAATTTCTTTTATGATTTTGATTAATTATGATCAATATAGTTATGTATGTCACAGACCTATTATTGTAATACCCGAAAAGGATGGTTAAGTTATAAGATACACCATGTTTTAAATTAACGCCAATTGTAACACTGAAATTTACAATAAATATTTTGAATTTATTTAAGAATATGTTGACTGTGATAATAAAACTATTAATAGCTTATGTACCTATATCTTAAAGCTAGACTAATATTTTTTCGTGAAGACTGCTACATAGCTAGTTTTGTTGTTAAATACAAGTACTTACTATGACTAAGATTAAGATAAAAAATACATAAGTATGTGATACATACTAATTACACCTTTTTATTTCAATCCTACATAATAAGTTTGGTAATTATAGTTACCCCAACCCAACAAAGAGCTAGATAGAAAAACAAATTTATAAAAAAGTAATTTGTAACAAATCATTTGCTCTGTTTCGTACTGCTAACTCGAGTTCCGTAACTCGAGCTGCGTCAACTTCAGTTGTAATTTTTCCGAGTTAGCACATCTAAGCTGTGTCAGATCCATAGATAAATAAATATTAGGTCAAGTCCGGTCAGATGTCATAAGTATCATATTATTAGCTGTGTAATGACTAATGATCAAAGAGTATAGTAACTAACCCTATACAGGAATACCATTGATATAAGAAAAATAGAGGATAAGCAGTAAATTGCATATTTTTTTGGTTATACAAATATCATGCAAACATGAACCTTGCCAATAAAAATATATCTGTCTCATTCTCACACGTTATGATTTTAAAATGTAAAAAAAGAAAAGTACATATCTTAGACTTCAATTTTCTGTTGACAGTTTTCATAATTTCACTAAGCTCCACCTTGAAGCATGACGCCATTTTAGGATGACGTTCATTTGTGGTAATTCGTCGTCTGTCATCTAAGCCTTGTTCGGAGTTTATTTTACAGTGTTACAGTGAATTTTGACTATTTTGGAGCTTTTTTGTTCATTAGTAAAGGGTAATTGAGCTTTTCATTTAAAAAAAAATAACTTGAAAATAGTGTAAATCGTAAATTTTATATAATAGTTTTTTTCATCAAAAGATTTTATGATGTTAAGATTATTTTTGATTGGTACTTAAGGATGTATAATATTTACTTTAGGTTGCCAAAAAATGAAGGCCTTCAAAAATTGTAGATTGATAATATAGGCTAGGAAAACATAAAACCTGCAGTAGTAACAAGAATATCCTCCTTGCATTTTGAAAAATAATGTATAAATAGAACGCTGGATGTAGTTCGGCATAAGGGTGATTTGGTTCATGTGTCTAAAATAAATTTTCTGACTAAATAATATTATTTCGTCACGAATAAACGATTTTAATCATTATACATTATTGTTATTTTATTTATTTTTAATCCTTACTCTCTCGTTTACCTCCGGTATCCACCACTAATTACGCTACTGGTGGAAGTCATTACAACTTGCAGGTTGTAAACACTATAAAATACATATTTTGTGGTGTTACACAAATGTGGTGTTACTCAATACAACTATTATTACAGGATTAACCCAATGCAATAGTGTAGTGATCTAATATTTGTTTATTTAATATATACCTATGAGATGGACAGTACATCATAATTTATATAGCATCGATACTGAAAATATCGACAAAAACAACGCTATTTCTTGTGGGTGGAATCGTCGCCATATTTGAGAAACATTTGACTTCAGATCACGTGATCACATGCCATATCCCCTATTTTTCTTATATCTATGAGGAATACCAATAACTACAATGTACTCTGTGGATGGCAGTTTATGAGTGTACTGCTCTATAACTTCATGTTTCCAGCTACCACATGAGTATGGAGTGTAGAGTAGAAGGAGGACCATCTCTGTATATGAAAAGTGTCCCTAAAAACGTGTCCAATAAGGGTGGCGCTGCAGTAGCATAGGATAAATTAAAAAAGAAGCGCCAAAAGTATTTAGAATAAGATGAAGAAATAAATAAGGACCGATCAATCCGCTTTGTTTTGTACTACGTAAATAGTTGAGATTTTGTATACTGGCGTTTTACTAACTACTCTAGTCATGAAATATATGAATTCAGCTGACTTCACTCCGTTCATAACAGCTATCTTCATATCGTAGTTTTTCAGACGCCAGCGCTATTGTGGTAGGTTTTGGAACCTCTATTTACAGTAAATAGTAGGACACTTTTTCAACCTTCGCTCCTTATAAGATGGTTCTCCTCTACTCTACACTCCATACACATGAGTAAAGAACATAGACCACAGACTAATATGATACTTACGATATAGACTTAGAGTATACTAGCGTATAGACGCATATAGTGTGCAAAGGAGAAAAAAATTATTTATGGCAAAAATGCAAGATAGAAAAGGATACCAAATTTTATGACTCTATAACCTGCCCTTTTAGCATTGATCTGGTTTTCTACATTGTTCTGTGGGGGAAGCTTCGGGAGGCGGGAGTTCCTGCTTCATTAGTGTCTACATTATCTATGTGGTATGACAAGCAAAGAAACTTTTAAGATGGTCCAATGCATTGTCTGACCTTTATAAACTTGAGTGCGGTGTGAGGCACGGAGGTCTTACCTCTTCGAGGCTTTTTAATATCTATATAAATAAGCTGATTGACGAGTTTAGCAGCACATATGTTGGTTGCCATATAGATGGAGTAAGTCTATACAACTTGAGTTACGCAGACGATATGGTGCTGCTGAGCCCGTCAATCTGTGAAATCCGAAAGTTGCTTGCCATTTGTGAGGATTATGCTGAGCAACATGGATTGAAATATAATGCTGATAAAAATGAACTGTTGGTTTTCAGAGGTAGACATAAAAGTACAACATATGTCCCTCCAGTAAAACTTAATGGTTTACTTTTACAGAGAGTAACCCATTTTAAATATCTGGGTCATATTGTAACAGAAGACTTAAAGGATGACCTAGATATCGAAAGGGAACGCAGGGCGCTAGGTGTGAGAGGTAATATGGTGGCTCGAAGGTTTACTGCTTGCTCTGTACCAGTAAAAATTACACTGTTCAAGGCCTTCTGCCAATCATTTTACACCAGCAGCCTTTGGGCCAATCATACCCAAAGGGCAGGAAATACCCTGCGTATCCAATATAACAATGCCTTCAGGTTGCTGTTGGGGCTTCCAACTTACTGTAATGCATCATGCATGTTCGCCGATGCGCATACTGACGAATATTTTGCGATCATGCGTAAAAAAGTGGGATCATTGATGCACAAAGTGCGGAATAGCTCGAATAGTGTCTTGAGTGTCTTTGCGGAACGGCTAGATGGCCCGACACTGGGTAGGTTGGTCAAGCTACATTTACTAAATGGAGCTTGACAAACCCCCAATTTTTCGTATATTTCTGTCTTGTTTTATTTACTAACATTAGTTCTTAAGTTTTATTTCTATTACTAACACGTTATGGGTGTACGATGCCTGAAAAATAAAAATAAAAAATTTATTATTTTTATAACAGATTTGGAATGACAGATCGGCACAAGTCGGCACGCAAGAAACAAGCTCCTAGATATTTTGTAATTTTTTAGATTATAACAGTGTTAATGTTTATAATTCAGTTTTCCCTAAATGGTTACATGATTCGTGAGTGACTGTGGTGTTAATTATAGAAATAATCCTGATGGTTGCACATTTCACAGGTAAATTCGCAAGACGTCGTTACTGCTATGACGTGTCTATTTTTGGTTAAAACTTTTGTTATTATAGTGTTTAAAATATAGAATAATTACATTTTTTTAATTTTTATAATTTTCAAAGAAAAACGTCAAATTATTGATAATTTTTATGAATTTGGTGAATTCTTTTAAAAAAAAGATATTTTAAAATTATTAAAAATATTTTTATTATATGATGTAAATAAAAATTTATGCTTTTCGCAAATTTTCCTTTATCTGTGCTATAATACGTTGCTTCGTACCAAATTTTAAGATTCTGAGTTCACGAGAAGTACCCTGTAGGTTTTGGTTCCCTTGCGAATGTCGAAAATTTGCGGCATAAACGGCAGTATCTTTTGATTGTGTTGGCTTAGAAGTTTGATTTTTTCACAGCTTCAAGGGACAGTAGACTTGAGTATTTGATATAAATTTCAGCTTGATACCTCCACGCGTTCCTGAGAAAAAGGGTCTTGACAGACAGACAGACGGACAGACGGACAACAAAGTGATCCTATAAGGGTTCCGTTTTTTCCTTTTGAGGTACGGAACCCTAAAAGTGGTTGGCGGAAATTAAGCTGGTTGGTTGGATTTAAAAGAAGAACTTTACAATTTGCAGCAAACATTATTTTTACAAATATAAAAGAAAATGCAGAATATTTTTTTTATTAAAGGGAGCCATTCCTACATTATTTGTATGAGTAAGTATAATATTATTACAGTAAGACTTAAAAAAATTAGGTACAAATAGAGATAGATTTTTAACATAAAAATCTTGAGATTATCCTATTTAAGCAATTATGACCCCAACTGAGTACCTAATTATCAACCAAAAAATATAACCTTATAACCTTACTTAACCACCCGCACCTCACAGTCATACTAGTACAATATCTATAGCATCACGTTATTTTACCCAAGGAGTTGAGCGGAGCTTCGGATTATATTCCCAAGTCACAATGATAAACTTTTAGTGTAGTTAGGTATGGATATTTTGTAATGCTCCTGAAGCGCCACTAGATGCCCGGGCATAAGACGAGCGGTTCAGTGTGCCAGGATAGTATAAAATCCATAGTATTTGATACTATCAACGCCCGATTCCCGATTTATGCTTGATGCCCGACGACAGTGCGCCGAGAGCTTGATAGCGTGGTTCATCGCCTACAGCGTTAGATGTAGAGAAGAGGAACTCGTGGTTAATTAACAGCTGCACGGATATCAGTGCTAGATTAAGCTGCACTTGTCGCAGTCAGTCCATGGATGGGTAACTGTTTTCTTAAAATACCAAGATTGAGATAATAAACAGTGCATCTGTATCCTCAGACACCTGGTACACTTTATTATCTCCAGAGTATATGGCTAATTTGTGTAAGATCATTATGTTTTTAAATTCTTGCAGCTAAAATGATAATTTTATTATTTTTCAGGGACAGATGAAAGTGATATTAGCCTTATAAACTTTTTTTTAACATTTTGTTTTTAATTTTAATTTTTAGGCGAATTTCTTTTTTAACGTATCGTTATGTAAAAAAAAATCCGAGAAAACTGTCCACGGCTGTAAAGTTTTCTCCAAAGGTAAACGAAAATAAAACTTTCCGATCTGATTCTTGAGTGAAATTGTTTAAGTTTATCGGTAGACTCACCTCTTCAGAGATCATTGGGACATTTTGAATTAAAATCCAACAAAAGGTAGGTGAAGTTATTCAGCTTCGTCCACTAAACCGTTTTTTTAAATATTTTTACCGGTTCCTTAACAATAATTTTTCTATACTCCTTGTAAGTAAAATGTACATCACTAGCCAACGCACATAATGAGAAATCAAAAAACTCCTACCCCAGCCTACGAATTTGGAGTACCTTTACATAAAAAAATAAAATCCAGACAGACCTATTCCTATTTCAAATAGCAGTATGGCAGTATACTCTTTGATCTTGATTGAGCCGTCTCATAAATATAAATAATTTCATTTCTTCTGATTTTAATTCTTCATGAAGTTTTATTATAGATTTTATAGACATTTCAAATCCGTGAATGAAACTCATGCTATTTGTAACGTTTTTCTGCCTATCACTTCTTAAAACTCAATTTGATAACTATCACCTCGAAAATCTCTTTTATATTTATTAGGAGATCGCAGTGTACTTGAGCTTAATAAATTAAACAAGTTATTAATTTTATTTACAAAATCATTATTGTTGCTATTGTCGCTGTTTCTTCTGCATATCAATGATATGTTGTTAACTGGTAACATTCATTGCTATGCGGATGACAGCACTGGTGATGCTCTATACACCGGCCGTGCCAATATTTCTCGGGAAAACGTCGCCGAGTACCGGAACAAACTTGTGTCTGAAGTCGAGTTTTTGCTGAACAAGGTCTCGGATTGGGGGCGACTAAATCTAGTCCAGTTTAATCCTCAGAAGACACAAGTTTGCGCGTTTACCGCAAAAATAAGAGCCCCTTTGTCGTATCTCCTCAGTTTCAAGGCACTCCCTTTCTCGCCTCAGCCAGTATCGGAATCCTCGGAGTCGACATATCGAGTGACGTGCAATTTCGTGGTCACTTGAAAGAGAAGGTCAAATTGGCCTCTAAAAAACTTGGCGTGCTCAGCAGAGCGGGACAGTATTTCATGCCGGCACACCGCCTGCAACTTTATAAGGCGCAGGTTCGGCCTCACATGGAATCCCACCTCTGGGTAGGGGCTACCCAGTGCCAGCTGCTTCCACTTGACCGCATCCAGTGCAGAGCGGCTCGAATCATCAACGACCGAGTCCTTTCCGATCGGCTCGATTCATTGGCACAGCGAAGAGATGTTGCATCCCTTTGCATTTTCTTTCGAATTTACCACGGGGAGTGCTCTGAATTGTTCGAATTAATCCCAACCGCCAAATTTCACGAACGCACATCGTGGCAGAACTCCCGATACCATCCACACCATCTGGATGATTGGCGGTCCACCACTGTGCGATTTAGAAAATGTTTTCTTCCTCGCACGACTTCGTCATTTACCGAGTGCACGAGTCGATTACCATCAGCGATTTTTCCGGACGGATACGACTTAGGGACCTTCAAGAAAAGAGCCTACTACTTTTAAAAGGCCGGCAACGCATCTGCGATTCCCCTGGTGTGGCATTTGTTCATGGGCGGTAGTCACTTACCATCAGGTGAGCCGCATGCTCGTTTGACCCCTCTCCTATAAAAAAATAATAGAGTACTTAGGTATTACTTCTGTAGTTAAATTATTACTTAATTATTTTTTCGCTCTAAGTACCTATCTAATAAAAAAATTAACTAAATTTACCTTTCATTATCCTTCGGTAACTCAAAAAATGATACATCTGAATCCTTTTAATTGCTCATAAGCATCCATCCCCGCAACAATTATAGTAGGAACGACGTTTTGCCATTATAATTTATCAAATAGATAGGTAGTATACATATATATTATTCTTAAATTACATTAAAACTTTTTCAACTATTTTATCCTTCAATTAAATATACTAAACACTAAACAAAAACTATTTCAACAAGTATTTACAAAAAAATTATTTACGTAAACAGCGTTAAAAAAAACTTTAACTTTCAATCGCCTAGAGCGCGCTAGCCCCGACTGCGATCTACCCCTGGGGCAGCTCGCGATTGTAGGTAATTATTTCACGCAAGTAGCAAGAGTGATATAAAGCAGGGCTTGGAAACCGGTTCAAATTCTTAACCGGTTTCATTCATTGACACCGAAACCGGTTTTAGCTGAATACCGGTTTTCCCAAATTTAGGTTTAGGTAGTAAGAATTAACCGATTAAAACCAAGTTTTGTAATGTCCCCCCACTCCCTTACCCCGCTTGCACCCAACTTTGTACGGCTGCCCTGTTTAATTCGCGAGGTTTTAGACACACGTACGATATATTCATTGCATCAACACGACTGCCTTGTAACGTACTTCCTCTTATTTTTTCATCTTTCAGCAACAATCGTATTATAAATAACAGATGTAAGTTCTGTTTCAATTAATTATGCGTTATCTTCACTTTAAAATTAAGTTTCGATATCAGGTTTAATTTGACCTTATATATTTAAATTGACTTTAATTATATTTAAAGTTTTCTATTAAAATTACGCTTTGCGTCTTTAATTCAATGTCATTAGTTTTAGTAATATATCGCAACAAATGATATGTTATAGTATTTCTTATTTATAGGACTAAAGTGAGGCAGATTACTTTTTTAAATTCAGAAGCTCGTGATTAGGACCAACCTCTATCTCCGTCTTTACAAAAATCAATAATGACCACTTCTGAGGTGTAAAGTTTAACAAGAAGTCATGTCTAAACATGATAAAAAATTGTTTGTTATGTTCAGAGAATTTTAACAAAAGAAATTACCATTTTTCACATCTGATTAATGAGCAATTGGAGCATATCTTATCATGTTGTATACGTACCTATGCTATTAAAAATATTAGCTTTTCTAAGTAGTGTGCAAGGTACTTAGAAAAGCCTTGCACACTACTTAGAAAAGCTAATAGATGAAATTAAATTTACTGGTACTGAAATTAAGTTTTCTCATGCCTCAAGATCGACGAAGGTAACCACATACCTTGCACACTACTTAGAAAAGCTAATAGATGAAATTAAATTTACTGATACTGAAATTAAGTTTTCTCATGCCTCAAGATCAAAATAATATAGTAATCACTTTCAAATTTTTTTACAAACTGTCATACTTTACGAATATAACTACTTATTCAAATAAATAAAAGTGTCTGTTCGTAACGTCAAAATAACAGTTTTTTACTAAATACATATTATGAAAGTAAATAATATAAAAAAAATAATTTTGTCTGTCTGTATGTCTGTTTGTTCCGGCTAATCTCCGAAATGGCTGGAGCGATTTTGACCGGCCTTTCATTAGTCCGATTGCCGACTGCCTCGTTGGAGCGCAACTGTGGATCATGATTTTGGTCCTGGTTTTGAATCCCGGGTCGTGACAAGTACCGTTATTAGATTAATTTGGGTATAATGAGTGTTCTAGAAACCACCTCGATAGTCGTATTACAGCCATTAATCAAGCACTTAGATTATTGGGTTTCCTCGTCGTACGTTTTCTTATAGAAAAGGGGACAAACGAGCATGCGAGTTACCTGATGGTAAGTGACTACTGCCGCCCATGAACAACTGCAACACGAGGGGAATTGCAGGTGCATTGCCGGCCTTTTAGAAAGGAGTAAGCTCTTTTCTTGAAGGTCCCTAAGTCGTATCGGTCCGGAAAAATCGCCGGTGGTAAACAATTCCATAGAGAAGTTGTAGAAGGAAGAAAACTCCTAGTAAAACGCACAGTGGTGGCCCGTGAAGCATCCAGATGGTGAGGATGGTATTATGAATTTTGACGCGATGTGGGTTCATGAAATATGGCGGCTGAGAGTAAACCGAACCCTAGAGCAATAGAAAATGATATATATGCGATATGATAGATGCGATAGAAAATGCAAAGGGATACAACATCCCTACGCAGTGCCAGTCAATCGAGCCGATCAGAAAGAACTCGGATGTCGACGACTCGAACCGCTCTTACGCTGGATGCGATCAAGTGGAAGGAGCTGACACTGGGGTGCCCCAGCCCAGAGATGACAGGCCGAATTTGCGCTTTGTAAATTTGCAAGCGATGTGCCGACATGAAATACTGCCCCGCTCTGCTGAGCACGCCAAGCTTTTTAGAGGCCAATTTTGTCTTCCCTTCCAAGTGACCATAAAACTGCACACTATTCGATAGGTCGACGCCGAAGATTCCGATTCCGACGTTGAGGCAGCAAGGGGAGTGCCTTGAAACTGAGGAGATACGACAAAGGGGTTATTTTTAGCGGTATACGTGCAAACTTGTGTTTTCTGGGGATTGAACTGGACTAGATTTAGCCGCCCTCAATCCGAGACTTTGTTCAGCAAAGAATCGACTTCAGAAACAAGTTTGTTACGGTATTCAGAGACGTTTTCCCGAGAAATACTGGCACGGCCGGTGTATATTGCATCACCAGTGATGTCGTCGTTACCAGTTTGCAACATATCATTGATATGCAGTAGAAATAGTGTTGGTGATAGCACGCAGACTTGTGGGAAACCAACGTTAATAGGCTTGTAATCAGGGCATGCACCGTCGATTACGACCTTATGCTCCGATCAGCAAGGAAACTGGTGATCCAATTGCACAATTTCTCAGGAAGCATATAGGAAGGGAGCTTCGAAAGAAGCGCTTTGTGCCAGACCCGATCGAAGGCCTTCGCTATGACCAAAATAACGGCCAATGCCTACCCATTGGACTTTATTGCCCCCGCTCATCTATGAGTTAGATAGACCAGAAGATCATCAGCTGATCAATCCCGACAAAAACTGTTTATAATAGATTCCATTATTTTGGAGAACAAGGAGGTGATGGCGATAGGCCTGTAGTTTGACGAGTCTGAGCAGTTGCCTTTTTTAGGGATCGGGTGTACCAAAGCTGTCTTCCATGAATTTGGGACAACGCCTTAAGAGAAGTACCGAAAAAAATGCGTTAAAACCGGTGCCAACTTCGAAGCACACCGCTTCAGCACAATGGGAGGGACTCCATCACTCACATCATCACATCACCATCACTCGACTTGTTGACGACCAGGGAGAGGAGTGCTTTCTGAACCGAGCGCTGTGTAAACCACACTCAAACCGCGTGATGGTCGGCGGTGTTTTCCCCCGTCATCGTGAGTCGAGTTGGACGCAAAAAGAGAGATTAAAAGATCGGCTTTCTCCTTTGCGGCATGGTCCAGTGTCCATGATCCAGAAAGCCGAAAGTCGTCGTCTCTTTGCAGACTGACAGAAGTTCCCTTGGAGAGACCAGAACGCCTTCCTTCGGTAACCCGTGCAGGGTTACCGAAGGAAGGCGAACTAGCTTCTCACCAATTCTGCCAATAAGCTCTGACCTTGCCTTGGCAATGAATTTTAAAGAACCTGGAAGCGGAATTATACTTCTTTTGAAGAGCGTTGCTGTTTACATTCTGAGACATTAACGTCTCGGGATGTAAAGATATCATCAGCCCAGGTCTGGTAGCACTCCTGCTTATAGTGTGAAGCTATTTTACATGAGCGACCAAACTATGGCTGAAATTTGCCTCCGATGGGCACCACAGAAGATGGAATAAAAAGTTCCATATCCCGAAGTACCACATCAGCGACAGAATCAGCAACATTGCTGGGATTATCCGCTCAACCTGTCCAGCAAACCCGCCCTCAAGGGTAGAATGCAAAAAAGACCGCATCCTTTCCCAATCGGCCGACCTATAGTGCCAAACACGGCGGCAGCCAGCAGAATCCAACCGCGACGATAGTGTAAGGGCGCTTTTAGTGTCACGCGGATTTGCTCACGCACGCGGGATTGGACCGCATGCGTAAAATTTCACGCTGCGGATCATACGCAGCATGAGTTTCAGTTTTCTACGGGCTGCGTAACGGTATAGACGTGTTCAAAAATGATCAATGTCAGAAGAATATGTGTCGCTTACATACTTTACAAACGACGAAACAAGAAGACAAGAGTACATGTTGATCCCTTTCTTGAAAATAGGCTTCTTGCTGGGGCGTTTGTTACACGCTTTGGAAAACTACAAAATAATGAACGTAAATTTAAAAATTACTTTCGAATGTCCATTCGTTCTTTTGATGAACTGTTGTGTAAAATTGAGAATAAGCTACAAAAAAGCAGTTTACGAAGGATTACAATACAACCGATTGAGAGGCTCGCTATTACATTAAGGTAAGTTTTAAATTTTAAATATTTAATTTCCTGCTATGATTTAGTGGAAAGGGATTTGAACAGGTAGGATAAACGTTTTTTGACTTCAAATTACTGTCATGTGTAAATTTACATGTGCAAAAAAAAATTTTGTCATGTACTCTGAAATTTCATTGTTCATAATTTCATTCAATTTCATGTTGAAATTTCATTAAATAAGATTATTTCACTCATAAAATGTCGCCATTAAAGTGGAATCATTCCTACCTTTCATCACACGCTACTTATTATAATATAGATAAAAGTTATAGGTTTGCACATGACAGTAATTTAAAGTCAAAAAAAGTCCTTAATTGGTTTGGGATTGGTACGTTCAACCTACATACACAATCCTTTTTTTATCTGATAAAGTACACATGGCCACAGATCAAGTTACCCAAAACCAGCATAAATGGAACTCGCGCCTTGCGTATTATCATACTTAGGTAACCCGTCGGAGTCCCGCTTATACTGGATTTGAGTAACTTGATCTGTGCCGTGTGTACAACCGCACTCATATGACTAAACAAACAATTAGAGAGAAACTGGAGAAAAAAAGTTAATCGTACTCATTTTAATAAAAAGAGTTTTATTCATAAATTAAAAAATCAAATTTTACATCATTCATTTCTTTGTAAATTTGTATCCTGAGCGTTGACATTACTTTCGCCTGTAGATGATGTTGTTGCTGGGGTATAAATTACGTCATAAGACGTGATATTAAACAGGCCGCTTTCAGTCGAAATAAGAGTTTCATTGTCATTCACTGCAGCAGAACTAATAGCATTGTCGTTAAGACTCGAAGTATCCTGGATTATACTATTGGTTTGGTAATCTTGATTTATCGGTGACAAACTGTCAAGCTCAGTAAAAGCACTAGAACTTGTTGTAGGTATGGGACTGTAGTATGCAGGTTGTGTTTGACTTTCCATTTCCATAACTATATTTAACACTTTTGTTCTGAACATTAGTTTTTGATATCTAGTGAATCTTTTTAATGAAGGCTGCAGAGACTGAAAGAAAGCCAAATCCTCACTTTCTAGCTCCAGTTGATTAGACTTTAAGCATTCTAATAACTGTGCCTCAAATTCAGATGGTGCTTGCTTTTTAGATTTTATTTGTTTTTGTTTTGATGTTGGGTGAGAACTTTCTTGACGTGAAGTATCTGGTTGCGTGGACTCATTAGGTGTTTCTAAATTACTTTGTTCAGACATTTCTTCACAGAGTGACTCTTCTCCAGCAGTTTCCGTTGTACTGTCTAAGAAAGTCAAAATGTCATAGTAAGAATATTTCTTCTTCTTCTTCTTACTCCCAGAGCCGGATGGCTGATTTTTTTCAGATATCTTGTCTTTCTGGTAAGTGTCCCTTGCTGTTCGCCAGCGTTGTTGTATTTTCTTGTCTGAAATGACAAAATATAATAAGTAAGTGGCAAAAGTACACACAGTTTCAGATCAAGTTACCCAAAACCAGTACCAATAAACGGAACTTGCTAGGGCCTCGCCGGGCGCCGAGTCGTCTACGATAATAAACAACGCATGAGTCCTGTTTATACTGGTTTTGGGAAGCTTGATCTGTGGCCGTGTGTACAAATCTGATATTAGTTGGAAATTTAACTGCATTCGATTAAAGGCCCTCCTTAATTCACACATGTTGTCAACTTTACACTGTCTCATGAAGCATTAGATAAATCAAGCAATATATATATACCTATACAGAGTGGAAAAATAAGGCCGCAGTTGAAGGAAAAGTACCCTTAGGCGCAACGCAAACGGCGGGCCGGCGCAGGCCGGTCAATTTCGCCGCGAACGATAGCGCAAAGTGAATCTTATACTAGACGCAGACGGCGCGGCCGGGGCGGCGCGGCGCAGACATCGACGAAATAATTCATTTTTTACAAAAATAATTAGAACTTCATTTAAGGATTTTTGGAAAAACACCGGATTGAATCGGGCAATTTGTTTATTTGTTACAGTAAAATTTGCCATCATCAAAATTAAGGTGAAAACTTCCGGAAGTCACTAGCGCTGTAAGTTTTTAATTTGTTTTAACAAAAATTTGCTTTATTTGCATCTGTCAACCTTCATGAAGGAGGACATCTTGTAATGTAAATATTGCCTGAAATAAACGATATTTCATTATATTATATTATATATATTTATTAGATTCCTTTCATTTGCCGGAAATTTTACCATAGGGGTTAATTTATACAGAGAAGATTTCTTATAAAATATTTACAGCATAGTTATGTGTCTCAAATCTGCTAAAAGTGGCCACTTTTAGCAGATATGAGATACATAACTATACTTCGAACTTTTCATATGAAATCATAACTGCATAAATACCCCCCTATGATAAAATTTTCGGCAAATCATAGAAATCTAACGTAGCTATAGTACTGTAGTTAAAACGAATTAAAAACTTCTAGCGCTAGCTACTTCCGTGCCCTTTCACCTTAAGGGTATTTATTTTTCTTCTGAAGTAAAATTCGAGCGGTGCATGCTGTCTTATGTCTGATGTCAGCATTATTAATATATTATGTTATCATATTATTAATATATTGTTTTTGTTTTCAGATATTTGGCAACTGGTAATACATTCACTGATCTACACTATTCCTATGTGATTGGAATTGCAACAATTAGCGAAATAGTAAGACAAGTTTGTTACATAATATGGATTGAACTAAAGTCTGAATGTATTCCACAGCTTAATGGGATCAAATGGAAAGAAATCGCAGAGGGATTTCTCACATATACAAATTTTCCTAATTGCTTGGGTGCAATTGATGGAAAACATATAAGAGTGATTCGGCCGCCGCACAGTGGATCACTATATTTTAATTATAAGAAATATTATTCTGTAGTGCTCCTCGCAATGTGTGATGCTGATTATAATTTTACATATATTAATGTCGGTACCAGTGGAAGCAACGCCGATTCAACCATCTTTAGAAGGAGTCAATTGTATACGAAACTGGAAAGTAACACGTTGGGTATCCCTGACCCGCAAGAGTTGCCTATTATTTGCCCCGAAGTAGCTTATCCATCTAGTGTAAGAGCAAAGTTGCCGTTCGTGATAGTGGGAGACGAGGCATTTGGTTTATCATCACATGTGATGCGGCCTTATGCTCGTGATAATTTACCTTACAAAAAGAAAATATTTAATTACCGTCTGTCCAGAGCTAGAAGGTACATAGAATGCACTTTTGGAATTATGTCAAATAAATTTAGAATATTTCACAGATCCATGAATGTCAAGTTAGATCTAGCACAATTAATAGTCAAGACGGCATGTGTACTTCACAATTTCATAAGGAAACGGGATGGCTACAAGGTCAGCCATACATTTGTCACAAATGGTTTTACGGGACCACTACCCAGGCAGCAGACTGAAAGTAGTAATACGTCGGCAAGTAATATCAGAGATATATTTGCAGATTACTTTATCAATGAAGGAAAAGTCTCCTGGCAACACCTATATATAATTAATTAACTAAACTCAAAAGGTTTTAGAAGGTTTTTGATGTTATTTGTGAATTAAATAATTATGCTTATATTAATAAAGTAATGATGCTTGTATAAATAAAATAATGAACCAAACACATACCCGCCTCTTTTCTTTCCTCTTCGCTCAAATTTTCGTAGTTAGGTGCCAATTCCTTCAAAATATCTCTCCATGCAGCCTCCCTCGCGTCCCTGTGTTTGTATAATTCATTGCGTTTATCCCACAAAACGGGCCGCAGATGAACTTCAATGATTACTCGTTCTGTATCGATTTTCATTTCGGTAGTACAATACGGCGCGTGCGCCCCGCTCGACTCTAAAATGGGCACTGAAGTTGTAGGCAGCGCTTACGCATGCGGATACCCCGCACCGGGGTGACGCCCCGCACAGCGCCCCGCGTCCCGCGTGCGTTTATCACGCTTTACAATAGATACCTATATGAAATTGTTCTTTGCGGATGCTACGCATGCGGTCCAATCCCGCGTGCGTGAGCAAATCCGCGTGACACTAAAAGCGCCCTAAGTGACACCACCCTCCGGACAAGACAATGGCCCTAGGAGCCATGAGAGGTGTCGACGGAAACCTGATATCCGTCCGGATAAGAGGTCAGCAGAAGTTCCAACAGCGAAGGTGCATGATCCTCCACATCTGGAATCCGCTTAGGCAAAGTAACCAGCTGTGTAAGACCATATGCCAAGGCAAAGTCATAAACAAATCTCCCCACATGATCGGTTACATGTGAACCGAGCCATTCGGCGTGATAGTCGTTAAAATCGCCAAGGATCACTATCTCTGCGGATATCCTCCCCCCCTCCAGAATACCAGAATACGCAGGCAGCTTGAGCACCCACCCTCAGGAACAGTAGGGTAGCTTGGGCATGGGTGCTCAGCGAAGGATTCTCTGTCACCAGGATGCTGGTACCGTCCTGGGGTAGATTTTTATTTGATTCCGATACCATATTTTAGGGGGGGGGGGGGAATTGGGACTCCAACTACCTACACTTACCAAGCGAAACGCAGAAGTAAACTTCTAACTTCACGCTGGTATTCTGTGAGGCCGTGGTACTACCCTGGTTCGAGCTGGCCCATCCATGCGAAAGCAAAAGCTGCCGCGTGGCTCTACTCACTCTTAAAACGTAAACATGGAATAAATTCTATTTACTTTTTTTCTGCCCATCATAAATAAACAACCGATACACAAGAATAAATTATTTTCTTCATTAATAGACAAGTCCAGTCTTAATGAATAAACCAAACACATAACTGCCTTTCTTTCTTCAAAAATTCTCTAATACTTTCATATTTTTCGTAAACGCCAAACTCCCACTAGACACCCTGATCGAGACTGAAAAAACCTATCGCTTAAAGGTAGATGATAAGTATGCCCGCATGCGGCGATGCCGCATAAGCACCTCACAACGTGAATCTACCTGTCCTATTCATAAATGCCTTCATGTTTTACGGAATTAACCGGTTAATTTGGGTGTCAAAACCATTAAAGTAACCGGTAATAAAAGGAGCGATTAATTTACCGGTAATTAATCGAAATTAACCGCTCTTTTTAAACCGGTTCCGAGCCCTGGTCATAGATAAATATATATGTAGCAAGCTAGCCCTGGTATAGGTAAAGCTTTGCTTCTGTACGGTATGGTTTCTTTATGCATTAGGGCTGGGCGTTTTTTCGAAAACAGTTTTACGCAACAATTTTTCTCAATGAAACGAAGAAACGCTTTCTTGTTCTTTCAAAAACCAGTTATTAGACATAACACTTATTTAAAAAACGAGTGTGGAACGTACGTCGCTGAACGAAACGAATGAATAACACACAGCACAGACCATGACAACCAGTAACTTGTCTGTGGCAGAAACTGTTTTCATGGCATATATGCATACGCACATGCTAAATCCCAAATTAAGAATTTATTTTAAAATCTTTAAAAAAAATGATATAAAAACACTGGATAATATTTCCTTCTACGATTGCTCTCACACAAAGCACTGTTGTGAACGCAGAGCTGGAACTATACTGGAAACACGCGACTTCTTAATAACCAATTACAGCGCGAGGAGCTTGGGCCCCATCATCTGCCGGCATGCTTCGATAAGCTATCTTTCTCGTACTTATGGCTGCGCATTAGAATTTGTCGCATTCATTTGTAAAATTTATTCACATCTGGGAATTGTTTAAAACAGCTAAATCTGTCTGGCGATTTGCAGGTATTTCGAATTCGACCGGGGAAGGACCACACTCTCACAGAATACCAGCGTAAAATAGCGGCTCAATGCTGCTGTTTCGTATAGTGAGTGTTGAGAATCGGAGACCCTTTTTACTGGAAAAGAGGCATTCAATCTTAGTCCTTATGGCTGACAACGCATCTGCGTTTTGATTCGCATACGAGGATAGATGTATATGTCTATGGGCCACAGGAACCACTTACCATCTGGTGAACTGTATGCTCGCTTGTCACCCTTATCCTATAAAAAAATACTCAATAAATACGTAACTAAATTTTGAGATTGCCAAAAGTATATTTTTTGGGAATTTTAATAAAATATTTTTGGAGGTCTGATAATACTTTATGACCGTCAAAAACCTCTCTGGGATTTGATTTAATTGTATAAACACTAAATTAAAAGATAAAAAAGAAATCAAGTTGTCAAAAAAACATTTTTTGGATATATTTTTTTACAAATGTTATATGCTGCGCAGTAATGAAAACAAACGCTCTGCCAGACTCGCGAGACTGGATTCGCTAATTGACGAAATTATATTTTTTCACAATTTCAACTTGCCAAAAGGACCTTCCCAAAATTCGTCGCCAGCTCTCAGACATAACATATAAATCGAAGTGTGCATTATAGAATGAAGAATATCATTCGGCATACGAACTGGAACTAGATTTCTAATATTAAATTTCGACTTACAAAATATTACGTAAGTGTGGGTTTTACCTCCCTCCCCCCCACAAGATAAGGGCATATAGATATTTTTAACCCCACCTCCCCCTCGGGACCATTACGTAATTAATGAATGGCCCTTTACGCAAACACTTGGGCACTATAATACTGTCCTGCGCAGATTTCTAGTCTCCGTTGAGTCTAGAGGACATTATCACCATACAGCTCGGTACGATCCAGACAGCGCCTGCTTAACTTTTTTGTTGAAAATTACAAAAATTACGATTACTTTTACAGTAATTTATTTATTTATTATTCAGTCATTTAAAATCGTAATCTTCATCAACGTCGAAATGGTACGGAGAAGTGATGAATGAAAGAGGCCTATTACTTGTTTAATTTCAAACATATTTTAATTTGTTCCTTTCCTGTTTGTTTACAGTAAGAATGTAGACTTTGTTTAAAAGAAACTTGTATCTAAACATTCATCTTACTCAAAATGATTACTTTTTACAAGAATATCAAAAAATATTCGATAACCGAAAAACGAAATTATGATAATCCACCAGTCTCAGTTCTATAATTTGCTTTTTTGACTTCTTCGGCGCGATAATACGTGTTCTAGAAACGCGCGTAGAAAAAACCTCGTCTACATAAACCTTTAACAAAGGTAGTTCCAACCTCTTCCTGGGTCCTCTCTCTTCTCCTATTGTTTATTCCTTTATAGATATATCACAATAGATCACTAGACATCATTATTCTCTTACGCCACTTAATGATTTAAAGTTCTTGTTGTGCTCCCGATTATTTATAACAATTCTGCTTTATATTGAGTTATTCTATCTCTTGACGGGAATCGTGTCCGCAGAATGAACATATTGTTTATTTCCGGAGTAAAATCTAAAGTTTCTAAATATCCAAACCAATATATAACTAAACCTGGTCCAAATCTATTCCAATAACATGTTAATTGTTCTTTAACGTAGCCAGAGTGATTTTCTTCATCTCCAAACATTGCTTTACTTTCTACCCAATTAACTATAAATCCATCAACAGCTATTGGAACATCCAATTTAAAGTCAGGAGTTTTGTCATATCCTCTAGATCTGAGAATGTTTTCATCAGAAAATGTTATATTCATCAATCTCAACTCCCTTTCTAGTCTTAGTTCATACTCTAGTCCAATGGATCTGCAAAAAATGTTACTTATATACAAAGATCTCCAAATCGAGAACCAAGATAGATAAATATAAAAAAAAAACTTTCATATATCTTACTGTTTTACTATATCTGCATAAGGACCATATTGATTATCATTCATTATGCCCTGAAAGCAAAATTTATTATTATAATAGTATAGTGCAAAATTTACTGCAACATATTATATGTTACAACATATGTTGCTGTAAATTTTGCATACAAACTCATGTTTAAAGGCCAAGACTTGTGTGCTCAACAACATGAAGAGCACTACGTAATTGTTATTAACTTATATATTTTGTAGAACATGCACAAATTAAATAATCCATTAGAATGTAGTGATAAGTAAAAAATTTAGAAAATTGTAAATAAGGCCTTTGATTATTTATATCTTGCAAAAAAGGTAACACATATCGTGCACGAAATTGTGCAACAGTATAGTGAAAATTTTCTGTCTCTCAGTTTGTTCTAGAATTTTGTGTCTTATTTTGTTCTAGTATTCTCGATACTCGTGTAGCTAATCAAAATAGAAAATTTATTTGTTAACCTGGAATTCACTAGGGACAGGACTCCTTTTTTACACTAGGAGCATATGTGTAATAAATACTAATAGTGAGTCAACTCGGCGACTAGGCGCGGTATGAAAGTGGGCGGAGTACCGCCCCGTGCTCGCACCGTCTGCAGTAGTATCACTCCGCTTCGTTTGTGTACCGGTACACCCATTTAGTAGTGTCACGTACTAGAGATGTTATATTACTATCAATTTATCGACGCAATTTATGGATGGCCTGCCTCGTTTTCTTCTCTTGTTTCTTGTGAACCAGAACATAATTGTTTTTGACCAATTTTCTTTACCCCTGATTGTATGCCCTGTCCATTTCCAGTTTTCTTATGATTACAGTAATACCCTTTGTTCTGGTGTGTTTCTTTATGATTGTAGTTCTTATGTTTTCTGTCAGTCTTTTCCCCAACATACTCCTTTCCATAACATTTAGGCACACTGCAAGTTTTCTGTTGTGAGATCTAAGTGCCCAGGTTTGACAACCATATATCGATACAGCCATTATACAAGTATCAAACAGTTTCCGCTTGATGATCATACTTATTTCTATGTTTTTCATAATCTCTTTCAGATTCCTTCCGTCCGCGAATCTTAAGTGCGATAGATTTTCATCATTGATTGCTAATTCACATTTCTGCCAATTCAAGTGACGGAAAACCTCCTCCAGAACAGCTGTAAAAAGTTTTGGTGACATAACGTACACCTCTTCCTATTTTTATTTCCTTGCCTTCTCTTTCTAGTTGGATTCTAGCTTTACTATTTTTATATATGTTTTTTATTATTCTTATGTATTTATTTTAGATGCTCTGATTTTTAAGCGTTTGCCAGATCTCTTCATATTCAAGTGAGTCGAAGGCCTTACTGTAATTTACAAAACCACAGTAGAAGGTTATATTAAATTATTTTTCGAATCTTTTTCGACCATGTATATGGTCTAATGTCGAAAAACCGCTTTTAAAACCCGCTTGTTCTCTCGGTTAATTTTCATCTAGCGTCTTTGGAATTTCTATTAAGAATTACCTTGGCGAAAACTCTGTAGATATTTGACATTAGGCTAATAGGTCTATACTTATTTATATTATTCTTATCTCCTTTCTTGTGTAGCGGTATTATGGTTGATGTTGTCCAATGATCAGGTATTATCTCACTCTGCAATACTTTATCGAATAAATAAGTCAGAAATGGTAAAAGGTGATCTTTTTTTCGATAAGAAATTAGTTACTGATTCCATCTGAACTGGGAGCTTTATCTTTCTTTTAAGTTTTTATAGGTTTGACCACTTCTGCAGGTATTATATCTAGTACTTCTTCTTTGCTTGCTAGGTGTTTGACTGTTGTGTTTATTTGCATACAACTCTCGGAAAAAGTCAGTGGCTACTGAGATAATTTCGGGGCGTCTGATTTCACAATTGCGGTTTCTATTTGTGATATTGGGTATCCATTTAATTTATGCCCTCAATTTTTTTAATGCTTTTTGGTACCTCCTGTCTTCTGAATACAACTTTCTAGTAATCCTAACCTGTGTCTTTGGCGGTCTCTTCTCATGTTAGATTTCATTTTCTTACTTAACTCAGCTATATCTCTCCTTGATTCTTTTGTTTTTATGCCATTGATATTACTATGGCTATATTTCTTACTAATTCTTTGGTTTCGTTTGATAGCCATTTATCCCATTTTCTATTACTTGGTTCACTCTTGTAATTAATACTTCTTCGAATTTGTTGTATTTGTCTTTAGTATCTATATCCTTTGTATTCAATGAAATTTTCTGATTTTACTTTTAGTCTTTCAGTATTCTCTAGTAGTGTAATGTTGGTTTGCTTTATCTTAAAAGGTCTGTTTCTCTTAAACATCTGGAGTCGAAGTTTGGCTCTGACCATTCTGTGGTCGCTGTTGAAATTTAGGTTATTTATCTGTGATTTCTTGACTTTTATTAGTTAAGATATAATCTATCTCATTTTTATACTGGCCATCTGGAGATTTCCAGGTCCATTTGTAATTATCTCGTTGTTTGTATAGACTGTTAAATACTTTCAAGTTGTTTTCATATGCCAGATGTATGAGTTTTTCTCCTCTTTCCTGAACAATACGGACCTAATACCATTTCCTCTCCATATCCTCTGCTTCCCGTTCTTGTGTTATCTTACATAACCGTCTATAAATATTACCAACTGTTAAGCGGTCAATATATAAATAAACAAAAGTTAAATCAAATAAAAAGTCATCATCATCATCTTTACAGCCCTTCACAAGTCCACTGCTGAACATAGGCCTGCCCAAGGAATGCCACAAAACACGGTCCTGAGCCACTTGCATCCATCGACTTTCTGCATGTCTTACCAGGCCATCACTCCATCTAGTGGGAAGACGCCCTACACTTCGTACGCCGGTACGAGGCCGCAACTCGAGAACCTTTTTCCCCATCGGTTGTCGGTTCTTCGAGCTATATGGCCACTTCAGCTTCCTAATCCGTTGGGCTATGTCGGTCACTCTGGTTCTACTGCGGATATCCTCATTGCTAAGTTTATCACGCAGAGAAACTTCGAGCATAGACCTCCCCATTGCTCGCTGAGCAACCTTGAGCTTCTTCATCCGGCCAGGAGTGAAGAACCACATCTCAGTTCCATATCACTGGCAAGACACACTGGTTGTACAGTCTCGTTTTCAAGTTTTGAGGTATACCTGTCGAGAAGATGTGCCGTAATTTCCCGAACGCTCCCCAACCGAGTTGAATCCGTCGATTGACCTCTCGGTCGAAGTTGGACGACTTACCTAGTCGGACTATGTGTCCTAGGTAACATACTCGTCAACAACTTCGAGCTTAGTGCTCCCAACAACTACCGGCATAGGTGTGACATGGACATTAAACATGATCTTTGTTTTGTTATTGTTCATCTTAAGATATGTAATATAGTCTAGTCATAATAGTCTCTCCCAACGGATAGGCCGTTGGGAGAGACTATTGAGGTCATTGAGAATAGTGCTTAGGTCCTTCAGCGATTCTGCCATAAGGACTATATCATCGGCAAATTGAAGGCGAATGATGTACTCGCCATTGATTTAATACCGTATCCTTTCCAGTCCAGTAGGTTGAAAACATCTTCCAATGCAGCGGTGAAGAGTTTCAGGGATATAACGTCGCCCTGTCTTACACCTTTCTGCAGTTAGATAGGTTTCGTACTCTGGTTCTGTACTCGGATAGCCATCGTAGCCCTACTGTACAAACACTTCAGCACTTCGATATACCGATAATCAACTTGGCACCGCTGAAGGGACTGTAGCACAGCCCAAATCTCGACGGGATCAATGGATTTCTCTTAGTGCACATACACAAGACAAAGTGGCAGATTTAACTCTTCTGTCTTCTGTACAATCTGCCGAACGGTGTGTATGTGGTCTATGGTACTAAAGCCTTTTCGAAAACCGGCTTGTTCGGGAGGCTGGAAGTCGTCAAGTCTGCGTGCGAGATGATTCGTAATGACTCTCGAAAACAGCACGTAGACGCGGTTCAGAAGGGAAATCGGTCTATAGCTCTTCAAGAGAGCGTTATCGCCTTTCTTGAAGAACAAGACCACTGCACTTCTACTCCACACCTCCGGAGTAGCACCACCATGGAGGACGGAATTAAGGACGCGTTTACAAAATTGATAGGTATAGAATCGAACTATTACATTTACACTGTTCACACACACAAGTGTACGCACGGTTAGCTGCGGGAATCGCAATCAAGTATAAACATTTTGATAATTTGAAAGATTGTTTTTTTTTTTTCATATTTCTTATTACCTACAAAAATATACTTAGATACGAAATATAAATGGCTGGTCCAGAGACAGCTAGGTACTAGAAGCCATCTACAGGGAGTGAGATGTTGGCTGTGAACTTTGAGCTGGTTTTGTTAGTTATGATAACTTCAGCTCCGAATTTGGTGAAGTGACTTGAAGGTATACTTGGGTGACTGCTACTGGAAGTCCGAGACGAGTAGTACCATGTGTGCCGAGTTTGGGCTTATTATGTTAGTTATGATGAGACCTTACCTCCAGACTTGACAGAATGAGCTGATGGTGTACGTTGGTGAATACTACTGCAACTCCTGATCGAGTAGAACTAGGTGTGCCGAGTTTGGGCTAGTTTTGTTAGTTATGACGAGACCTTACCTCCGGAACTGATGAGAGACCTGATGGTGTACTTCAGTGACTACTACTGGAACTCCTGGGCGAGTAGAACTAGGTGTGCAGAGTTAGGGCTCATTATGTTAGTTATGACGAAACCTTACCTCCGGACTTGATGGAGAGACCTGATGGTGTAATTTAGTGACTACTATTGGAACTCCTAGACGAGTAGAACTAGGTATGCCAAGTTTGGGCTCGTTTTGTTAGTTACGACGAGACCTTACCTCCGGACTTGACAGAATGACCTGATGGTGTACGTTGGTGACTACTACTGCAACTCCTGGACGAGTAGAAGTAGGTGTGCAGAGTTAGGGCTCATTATGTTAGTTATGACGAAACCTTACCTCCGGACTTAATGGAGAGACCTGATGGTGTAATTTAGTGACTACTACTGGAACTCCTAGACGAGTAGAACTAGGTATGCCAAGTTTGGGCTCGTTTTGTTAGTTACGACGAGACCTTACCTCCGGACTTGATAGAATGACCCGATGGTGTACGTTGGTGACTACTACTGCAAATCCTGGACGAGTAGAAGTAGGTGTGCAGAGTTAGGGCTCATTATGTTAGTTATGACGAAACCTTACCTCCGGACTTAATGGAGAGACCTGATGGTGTAATTTAGTGACTACTACTGGAACTCCTAGACGAGTAGAACTAGGTATGCCAAGTTTGGGCTCGTTTTGTTAGTTACGACGAGACCTTACCTCCGGACTTGAAGCAATGACCTGAAGGTGTACTTCAGTGACTACTACTGGGACACCTGGACGAGTAGAACTAGATGTGCCGAGTTCTACCGTCAAGTCCGGAGGTAAGGTCTCGTCATAACTAACAAAACGAGCCCAAACACGGCACACCTAGTTCTACTCGTCCAGGAGTTGCAGTAGTAGTCACCAACGTACACCATCAGGTCATTCTGTCAAGTCCGGAGGTAAGGTCTCGTCGTAACTAACAAAACGAGCCCAAACTTGGCATACCTAGTTCAACTCGTCGAGGAGTTCTAG
Source organism: Parnassius mnemosyne (assembly GCA_963668995.1). Lineage (NCBI taxonomy): Eukaryota > Metazoa > Arthropoda > Insecta > Lepidoptera > Papilionidae > Parnassius > Parnassius mnemosyne. Next base: position 29,646,829 of record CAVLGL010000057.1, on the reverse strand, counting down.
TAGCATTCACCGTATACTTTGAGATCACTCCATAAAGTCTAAGACGAATAGGATTTATATATATTTATATATTATAAATCCCACTTGCTTTTAGCGAAACAAAACATTATAATAAGAATTTGTGATTATAAAAATATTTATATTATGTATGTGTATTATTTTACTTTGTCAGGTCATGTACCTATGTATCAAATTCGAATATTTTGTGTTTGTACAGCGATCTTTTTCAGCTGCTGCAGGCGATACAGCAACCACCCGCGATAGCGGCCGAGCGCCGACTGTGGTTTCATCGAAATTTTTGTACAACAAATCAAAACAGACACTAAAAATAAAATAACCCTTATTGCAATCCATTAGGATTCATCCGTATCAGCAAAATATGTCAAAAAATAAGCATCAGTTTATATTTTTTTTACGACCATTTGTGACATTTTGATAAAAAGTAATCACCAGCATTTTTTCTTGAATATGTCTGCCTACTTACAGTATTTTTAAAAATCTTAATATATGTTGATAATAGAACAAAAAATGTACCGAAATATGAGCCGGTATCGTTAATTTTGTAGTAAATGGCTAGGGAAGATCCTTTTTACAATGTAAAAAACTATTATTTTCAACAAAAAAGTTACCACCATTTGAAGATAAAGAACCATTCTATACGTTGTAGTTATTAGATATATTTGATTTGGTTTAGTTTTGTCACAAAATGTACCGAAAAACAGCATAATTTGGCCCGATTTGCAAACGCACCCTTAAAGAGCTTCTGAAAGACTTCAAGTACCGGTTTTCCACCCGCTTTCAGAAGCTCCGCTGTAATTCCATCCTCGCCTGGGAACTTGCCGTTTTTAAGGAGCTGGAGAGACATTCTAATCTCGCTGAGACCGACATTCGGAATATCTTCGGAATAGTGTCGGATAAGACACGCTCTTGGATCGTTACTCACACTTGCGTGTGGCTCCAACGATGACGTGTACAGCTGCCCATAGAACCTCTCAATCTCACTCAAAATCTCAGGTGTCCCGGAAACGATGCTGTCATACTCGGTCTTCAGCTTTGACAGTTGGCTCTTTGAGGCAGACAGATCTCTGGCAGACTTTGGAACCTTGGTTCCGCTCGATCGCTTCTTCAATACAATCTGTATTGAAGTTGCGTAAGTTCCGCCGCATGCATTTGGAGATCTGTCTGTTCAGTTGCCTGTATGCTGTCAAATCTGTTGAAGACTGCAGCTTCATTTCCCGTCTAATAGACATGAGATTAAGAGTGTGATCGGAGTGCTTTTGTGTTCTTCTGCGGCGGGTCTTGCAGAACTTAGCTCCGACCGCATGGACAGTTTCCACGAGCTTATCATTCACATCGTCCACTTCATTGCAGTCTTCCAGGCACTGAAAACGGTTTTGTAACTCGAACTGAAAGGTTTCGGGACTTTGGACTAGAGCACAAGGGGGACGGAGCGTTGACTTCATTAGATGAGACCTCTCCAACTTAACGTTTAGGTTCAGTGTGCTTTTAACCATTCGGTGATCGCTACCAGTTTTCACCCTCGCGATCACTGAGACATCACTGAACAGTTGTGGTCTGGTCGTCATAATGAAGTCAATCTCATTCTTTGTCGAACCGTTGGGGCTCGACCAGGTCCACTTCCTGTGGGGCCGCGTCTGGAAGAAATAATTCATCATAAAGAGTCCCTCTTTCTCCATGAAGTCGGCCAGCTGCTGGCCCATTGGGTTCCGTTGCCCTATTGCGAATTTCCTTACTTTCCGCTCACCGTTCTCTCTTGTGCCTAGTTTTACACCGAAGTCTCCCATTAACACCGTATAGTGGGTTTAGGAGGAATGCATGGCTCTAGAGATATCCTCATACATTTCCTCCACCTCCTCATCGGGGTGTGCCGAGGTTGGTGCGTAAAACTGTATGACCTTCAGCGAATACCGTTTAGTGATTTTGAGTAAAAGGTACACAACCCTTGTCAACACACTCCCAATCTTTACAACGTTGTTATCGAGAGACTTGTGGACGATAAATCCGACACCTCCTTGTGACAGATAGTCACCCTCCCGGTGATAGAACAAGTTGCCGGATTCGAGGATTACCGTGTTCTCCCCCTCTCTTTGAACCTCGGATAATCCTATAATATTCCAGCGCAACTTGTCTATCTCTTCTTCCAACTCCAGGATCTTCTCGTCAGTCCTCAGGGTGCGTGCGTTATAAGTTGCCAGGTCGAGTCGTCGTAGGTGATAACCGAACCTCCACCGGAGATTCTTAGCACCCCTGCCCCGCCGTTACCATGGTCGCCACCGTAGCTAGGAATAGCGGGGCCGCCGGGGACTGGGGGTCGTCCTTTTGTAACTTTATTCAGTGGGGGGTATATTGCCATAGTTGCCACGCTTGGCGAGCGGGTTGGCAACCGCAGTTTTCTGTTTTATTGTGATATTGCTCTTATCAGGAAGATGCTGCTGCCCATCTCCTGCCTGTTTCCCAGTGTCACCTTTTACAACACCCACGGGAAGATATGGGGTAGTGGATATTCTTAACCACCACTACACGGCAATAAAAATTATGTAACCTTAATTACCCTATATCAAGTTCATTAATTTTATATTAAATCACCAACTCTTACCAAAAACATTTGATATGCCAAATCTTTGTTTTCAATTAGTGTAGTATCCTTGATTATTTTTTTTGTTTGTGTAGAATCTGGGTAAACATTCTGGAGCAGAGATCGTACTAATAACGCTGGACTTATTCCTTGGCTGTCGGAAAGTCTGTAACCAAATAAAGTTGATTATTATATCTAAAGATAACTATTGTTATAGAGCCATTCAGATCACAGTTCAGTGGTAACCAGTTAATCTTTTAAACTGGCTGCAGTCAGTCAATGGTACCTACAATAATTGGTTTATTTACATTTTGTGGTTTCGTTTTTAACCAGTTGAACGTTGAAATACAAATATAAATGTATTACTGCTTAATAAAAATTAGCTTAGGAGGTTACTATATTTTATTTATTTATCCATTATTAAAATTTAAGGAAACTTTCCCAAAGTAACAGGCATAACTCTAACTCGCGTAGGTTTTTGATAAGTGAGTAAGTAACTCACTTATCAAAAACCTACGCCACTTCTAGGTTACTTAGAAATTTGGCAGGTTTAGTGATGCAGTTAGTTTCAAGTTTAGTACGCATAAAGCGGCCAAGCAGTACCTTTTCTACCGACTTGCCGACAGATGCACTTTAAAAGTGGCATAATGAACATACCTTATTTATTTTTCAAACAAACATTTAATTATTGTTAACTTAAGCTCACCTCAATTGAGCCATAGTGGGAATTAGCCATTGTGTATTATTTAGACATGTGTCAATCATTCATTCAATATCACAATCAAATTCTGTTTCATCATACAAACCGGATCATTTGAGTCAATCATTGAAATGTATAATTTTGGTTTGTCTTCCACCAGGAGAAATATTGTTTGATGGTAAAATATTTATTACAGTGTTCTGTACTTTTAGTGTGTGTAAATTATTAATATTTCGAATAATAATATGTACCACTTAATAAATTAAAATCTTGTGTATTTCATATACACATGCCACAAAAGATAAGGTAGCTTCCTTGTATACATAGGCTGCACTAAAAGTATCGGGAATGGAATATTTCCACGGTTCCTGTCATATTAAAATATTTTTAATTGTAAACCCCTTGGTTTTAAAAATCGAATACCATTTATTTATTTAAAAAAAGATTCTCGGTCTTGTCACAAGGTTTTGTCAAACTTGTTTAGTCGTTGAGAAAATGGAATTGACTCGAGAAAATTAAAGAGTGATGATTTATTATGACTTTCGAAGTGGTTTAACACAAAAACAGCGTGTTGACCGGATAATTTCTGCATTTGGTAATGAAGCCCCATCCAAAACCACAATTTATCGCTGGTTTGCTGAATTTCAACGTGGACGTGGCAAGCTCAGTGATGATCCCCGTCAAGGTCGTCCATAAACTGCAGTCACCCAAGAAAACGTTGATGCTGTGCGTAAGCTGATTGAGGAAGATCGACATGTGACATACCGCAAAATTCAGGCAACTTTAGACATTGGCATGAGTCAAATACAAATAATCTTGCATGAACAATTAGGTGTAAAAAAGTTGTTTTCCCGATGGATACCGCATTCGCTCTGTGAAGAGCAAAAAGCAGCTCGCGTTACTTGGTTTTTCAGAACTCTCGAAAGATTCCACGCAGGATCCTCAAATGCTGTATACAACATCATATCAGGTGACGAATCCTGGATATACGCGTACGAACACGAAACAAAAAACCAGTCACGAGTTTGGGTGTTCGAAAATGAGTTAAAGCCAACAAAAATTGTTCGTTCACGGAGTGTTGCAAAAAAAATGGTGGCCACGTTTGTCTCCAGAACCGGCCATGTTACGACTATGCCTCTTGAGGGACAAAGAACGGTTAATGCAGAATGGTATGCTAGCATTTGTTTGCCACAGGTCGTTTCTGAACTCCGTAAAGAGAACTGCAACCGCCGCATCATCCTCCATCACGACAATGCGAGTTCTCACACCGCACACAGAACAAAAGAGTTTATGGAGCAAGAAAACAGAATTATTAGACCATCCGCCGTACAGCCCCGACCTAAGCCCTAATGATTTCTATACTTTCCCTAAAATAAAGAATAAATTGCGTGGACAGAGATTTTCATCATCTGAAGAAGCTGTGGACGCCTACAAAACGGCCATTTTGGAGACCCCAACTTCCGAATGGAATGGTTGCTTCAATGATTGGTTTCATAAGAGCTCTTCTGAAAGTAATGTTCTTCTTACCATATAGATCCCCAACTGATAACTTATATCTGAATAGTGGTATCTTATCTGTAAGAAAGTTGTACCTACTACGCATTGTCACTAGAAAGCACAAGTCGATTTCCTATGACCCAAAAAAAAGCAATCGTAGGACGATCGTTAATGTTGTTCCACAGCCTCGGGTTAGATCGGTATTTGCAAAGAGGCAATATAACAGTCAGTCTGCTTACATATATAATAAACTTAATAAAAAACTCAACATTTACCCTCTATCACATATTGAATGTAAAAAGACACTAGAGAAATGGTTAATCACAAAAAACTATGAAGAAATTGAGAGTGTCATTCATCACCCATAAGCGCAACTGAGTGCTATGCAACTTTTGGTGACAGTTAGAGAAAGTTATTCATTGAACAATGATAACTTCTGATCCCAAGACACAGTCGTAGGGCTAACAAACCAACAAACGAATATGTGTAATATTCCACACTATAATATATAATTCACAAAGATACATATTCTATACATACATGCACCATGCACCATACATGCACCCACATGCACACATATAACATACACTCACGCACAAACACACACACATACACACGCACACACACACACACACACACACACACACACACACACACACACACACACACACACACACACACACACACACACACACACACATACACACACACTTTTTTTTTATACTTTTATAATTTTATAATTTAATAACTAACTTTCTATTAGTCTTTGCCTTAACTTAGTGTTGCATACCCACTGTTTGGAAGAGTGGTGCTTCCTAGTACAAGCAAATCCTTTGCTTAAAAGGAAGCTCCAACCACAATTTGATGTAATAGATTAAGTTATGGAATAAAGAATTTGAATTTGAATTTGAATCGTATGGAAAAATGTGTCAAATTTCACGAAGAATACTTCGAAAAGCAATAAATACATTTTTAAATAGTAATGTTGTGTCATTTCCTTGATTCCCGAAATTTTCAGTGCCGCCCTCGTAGTTGCAAGTACTTTCCATGATTATCTCAAACTCACACACAAACATTTCCGCCTTTGTATAGTTTAGTTGCAGCAACTCTTACATTTATTTTGAATAGCAAGTAGATAAAGGCCTATTCATGTAATATTATTACATCCAAAATTTGTGCAAAACTGTTAATCAAAGGTCACAGGATAAAAAAGGTTCTGTAAATTGTTTGTTCTGGGATCATTAAAAATATGATTGCAATCATCAATACTTTAATATAACCCGGGTCAAACAAACTAATATTTCAAGATAGACACACTCTAAATTAATTCAAGATCATCTTGAAGAATAAATTTGAAAAATAATTAAAGGAATTATGGATAAAACAATTACAAGATTGTATTTTATATGCCTTAGATGTAAATTTTATTTTATTAACAATAAAATATATTATATTATATCATATGCCATATCACCAATGCAAAAAAGTGCTTATTGAAAGGCCTTGAACATTAACATACAAGGAAATGGAAATGATGCTGAAGAGAACAGCTTAAAACACACACACACACACACACACACACACACACACACACACACACACACACACGCACGCACTCACTCACACACACACTCATACTCACACACACACTCATACTCACACACACACACACACACACACACACACACACACACACACACACACACACGTTCATACTCACACACACACACATACTCACACACACACACATACTCTCTCTCACACACACACACACACACACACACACACACACACACACACACACACACACACATACTCACTCATACACATACACACACACACACACCCACCCACACACACACACTCATACTCAGTCTCTCTCTCTCACACACACACACACACTCACACACATACTCTCACACACACACACACATACTCTCACACACACACACACACACACACACTCATACTCACACACACTCATACTCACTCACACTCATACTCACACAAACTCATACTCTCACACACTCATACTCACACACACTCATACTCACACACACTCATAAGCACACACACTCATACTCACACACACTCATACTCACACACACTCATAAGCACAAAGCAATCACAGTCTACGGTGGTAGAGCCACGCGGCAGCTTTTGCAACAGCACGTATGGGCTGTCTCGATCCGGGTTGGTACCACGACCTCACAGAATACAGGCGTGAAGTGGAAACTCTGCTTCTGCGTTTCGTCTGGTGAGTGCAGGTGGCCGGAGGATGACGGAAACCTCTCATCCAGACGGATATCAAGTATCCATAGATGCCCCTCGCGGTTGAGTTCTGCAAGTTGTCGCCGTGTTTGGCATTACAGGTCGACGTATTGGGATGGAATGCGGTCTTTCTTTACATCCTACCCATGGCGGTTTGCTTCTCGTCGGATGATGCCAGCGCTGTTGCTAACTCTCTCACTGATGTGGTGCTACAGGGAATGGAACTATTTATTCCATCATCTGTGGTACCCATTGGAGGCAGATCTCAGCCTTGGTTTGGTCGCTCCTGTAAGACTGCATTACACAGTAAGCAGGAGTGTTATCAGGCCTGGGCTGAGGTTTCTGCGGCTCGGTATATAAATATTAGCATGCTTAAAAAGTAGTATAAATTCGCCTCCAGGTCCTTTAAAAGACTTATTGTCAAGGCAAAATCAGAGCACATAGGCAGAATTGGCCATTTTTTCATTCCATTGTGATCGGCTCAATTCATTGGCGCTGCGAAGAGATGTTGCATCCCTTTGCATTTTCTTTCGCATTTACCAAGGGGTGTGCTCTGACGAATTGTTCGGATTAATCCCAGCCGCCGAATTTAGCGAAAGCACATCGCGGCAGAACTCCCGATACCATCCACATCATCTGGATGATTGGCGGTCTACCACTGTGCGATATAGATGTTTTTTCCTTGCATAACTTCCTTGTGGAATCGATTACCACCAGCGATTTTTCCGGGCCGATACGACTTAGGGACATTCAAGAAACAAGCCTACTCCTATTAAAAAGGCCAGCAATGCATCTGCAATTCCTCTGGTTCCCCTGGTGTCACAGTTGCATGCTATTTTGCCCTCTCTCCTGTAAAAAAAATCACGCACACACGCACGCCCACACACACACCCATACATACAAAAAGAGAGAGACCCACACACATAGAGAGACACAAGTAGTAGTAGTAGTAGAAGCAAGTATTTTTAAAAACGTTATCTCCACATTTTCTTCTTTATCGTGGGGGTAGTTTACATACATGAATTTCACAAGAACAAACATCCAGACCCGGAATAAAAATAAAGAAACAAAAAATTTGTATGGCCTACAAATATTTGTTCCGTGTGGAATTCGAACTCGCGGCCCTTAACGCTGCAACTCATTGCTAAGACACTGCGCCACGGAGCTACCAAATTAATCACATCATCAGTTATTGAGACATTCTACTAATGTATACAAAATGCAGTTATGCAACACTTACCTCAATATCACATCTCCTTTACTCTTATCATGCATTAAATCTTCATATAACTCGTAATATTTGCTAGAAATTACAGGAGACTTTCTGTAACTTTGTTTCATAGACCTCTGAACCAAAAGTGACATGATACTGCCAAATGTTGCCGATGGTAAACTGCAAATTTAATATTATATAAATTAATTAAATAAATTGTAATAATTAACAGACTTTTGGTAATGCATAGTTTTAAAATAAAGATGAAAGACATGGAGTTTAAAATATTATAAGAAATTATCCCACCTCTGATGTTAGAAATTAAAATGTAGAGCTACAAGACAAAGCTTTAATCCGACTGCTGATGTTAGAAATTACCCTCAAATTATTTAAATAAAAGAATATTACTAGGTAACAAACCCTCCTTACTATCAAATACCATTCTGGAGGCCAATTGCCAAAGATAACAAAGGTGTGAGAGCAGATGCTCAACTTACTCTCCAGCTTAAGCAATCAATTATTATCAGGAATAAAACAGCTCACCGCACCATACACTTAGCATAGAGTAATACATTTTGATCAACCGTAACATGTTACCATCGTAATCACACATGGGTGCAACATGAAGGACCCAATTACATGATAACAATTACATGATAACACCAAAGTAGGCATACCAATAGCAATACTACGCATCTCAATGTAACTCAGGGCAGCCTTCCAGCCTTCTTAGATCTTCCTTGGCTATACAAGTAGAATACCACAACTAGTATAGTAACAACAGTGAGACTTGTAGAATTACCGAGTGATGCCTCTTATTGCTTCTCTTCATTGTCTGTGCAGTATATTATACAGCTAGAATGAGTGGGAGATTACAGTTCTACTCTAATTTCTTTGTATTTTATTTTATTTTTACCCTCATTCCTAACATTATTATATTTCCCTACTTCAAATTTTTTTTGAGATTTTGAGCTCCGATAGCTCAGGGGCTAAGCACTTGTCAATTGCCAGCAGTGAATGATGCAATCTTTAATTTTTTAATGCAATTTTTAATTGCTGATTTAGCACATGCTTGTTGAAGGAAACCTGTATGTCTGAAAAATAAAAATTCAAAGTAGTACACCTACATACATTAAGGTAACCACCACTAGTCCACGACTAAACATAGGTCTCCCCCAAGGAATGCCACAAAGCATGGTCCTCAGCCACCTGCATTTATCATAGACTTCCTACATATCATATAAAGTAACTTCCTACATATTAACAGGTTGTCACTATATCTAGTGGAATGCTGAGCAATATTAATAAAGAGAAAAATGTGTTTCTGAGTGCTGAAACTTTGTACATTTATGTTAGAAAGTAGATATTTCGAACAATAGTCATATGAAAGTGCTAACTTTGGGTAGTTAATTACATGTGAGCCAAATCAATTATTATTTTGTACAGTAGAGCTCACAGTTCTTAATATGGTCAATGTATATTAAATGATTTACAAGTAAACTTGTGACAGAATACATGCTGAGGAATGAAAGAAAATTGTGAAAGCCTACATGTTTAGAAATAAAATGTTTCGTGGATATTATACGTATTCTGACTACTACTACTACTGAAATGATTAGGCTGATCAGAAATGAAATGAGAATTTGCAGCAATTTTTTTTTGTTTATATAATCCTGTAAGTTTTATTATTACAACTTACTCTATGTATTTCTTTCGTAGTTCATTTTCAGCTTTGCGGCTAAACGTTGAAATTTTACTGAAATCTTCAACAATCGCGTTATATAGTTGAATTGACATTGGCTTAATTTCCATTTGCGACATTATAAAGATATCAAAAGAATTACTTGGTTTTGCAAAAATAATTGCTTTGATTTTTTGAGCTACCGAATCGTATTCACAGAATACTTTACTCCTAGCGGAGATCGTATTATTTTTAGCCATAGACAATATACCATATAGGATAGGTGTTTTGTATTTTCATAAAGATATGTACCTATATTTCTAAGGCCGGCCACATACATACGGAATTCCGTTTCGAGATTCCGTTTCGGAATTCCGAACGGTAGGCCACACACAAACGGAATCCCGTTTTGCCCGCAAAATATCGAACGGAAAACTAGCGTACGTGTGTGGCGGGTCATAGATTTTATATGGACATGCTGCGTTCGGGATTCCGAATTGGAATATCGAAACGGAATCTCGAAACGGAATTCCGTATGTATGTGGCGAGCCTTAGGCCCTACGAATCCCGAACGCAGCAAGTCCATATAAAATCTATGACCCGCCACACACGTACGTTATTTTTCCGTACGTAATTTCTCCGATTCGAGATTCCGTATGACCGCCTGTGCGTTCGGGATCCCGAACGGAAAAAAGCCGCTCCGAACGCACGTCTTCCATAGATTTTGCACGAGTCGCAACACACATACGTAAATTCCGTACGGAATGAATGCGCTCAGTGTTCGTCGCACGACCGAAGCGAGTAGGTGTATTTACGTATGTTTTTACATTTAATCTTGTAGGTGTATAGCTTTTCGTAATCTTTCATCTTATTTTATTTAATAATTCGTCGATAGAATTTACATACATAAATATTTAAAAAATATCTCTGGATAGATAGATCTTTTTACATAGTATTGACTATGTTGCAAGCTTAGGGTGATAAGGGGATGCACCTAGTAAGAATGATACAGCAACAATGGAATTTGCAATTAGAAAATCGTCGTCATTATTCGCTGGCAGAATGTCTAGACTCAATGGCTAACTTCTCTCAACTGACCCTTGTTATTCCGAACGGAAAAAAAACACACGTGTGTGATGTATTCACGGAATCCCGAATCGGGATTCCGAAACGGAATCTCGAACGCAGCAAGTCCATATAAAACCTATGACCCGTCACACACGTACGGTAGTTTTCCGTTCGAAATTTTGCGGGCCAAACGGGATTCCGTATGTGTGTGGCCGACCCGTTCGGAATTACGAAACGGAATCTCGACGTATGCATGTGGTGGGCCTAAATGAAGTTGCCTGACAGATGCTAATGTCACTTTATGAAATAATGTTGCCAGGTTCATTGTAATAGTGATGCGTTCAGTAACTCAGTATACGATGACTTGATGATTATGACTAAAATTAAATTAACCTATCTTGATTGACATTGTGAAACTTGTTGACGAATATTATATCATTGAAATAAACAGAAAAAATATTGTTAGTAAGAATGATAATACATACTGCGTTACATTACAAAGACTAAATTGATAAAGCTCAGTCAGTTCTAGGATATTGCATTACGGTATGGTGAGGAGCGGCAAAAACTAACTTACTGAACATAGAAAGAGGACAACGATACCTTCTTAAAGTTATGTATTTTAAGCCTATTACATTTAATACCGAACAACTGTATAATATTAGTGATGTTCTTACGGTTAGGCAACTATATATCTTACAGTCAATTTTAAAAACATTTACTAACTCGCCATATGATCCAAAAAAAAAACCATCTACACGGGGGAATCATAACGTCATTAGACAAATTTATGTCAAATTTAAATTTGCTGAGAGACAGTACTGTGCCCAATCAAGATATATGTATAATTACTTAAATAAAAAATTAAACTTTCACCGGTTAATTATTGCGAATGTAAAAAAATACTTACCGATCATCTTAAAAAATTGTCTTATCACACCACAGAAAACATTCTACGTCATGGAATTAAATAATATATTTGTTTATCGGAATAGAATAGAATAAAATAAAATTACATAAAGTAATAATAATAAAAATGCTTACACTTTTAAGCACCTACAAACACACGTATACACATACACTCACACGCGCACACTCACACACAAACACACACACACACACACACACACACACACACATACCTACTCTAAATCATAGGTAATCTTGCTCGGCTTATCTCAATATTTAATGTTATTAGGAAGAGCGGTGCCTCCTGACACAGGTATTCTTTTATACTTACTAGGAGGCTAAAATTAGTTTATTATTTAGTATGCCTTGAGAAAGAAATAAATGGATTTTTAATTTTAATTTAATTTAATTTTTAATTTTAATACTATTGTGACACGAGGGGGCGCTCTGACTTTCGGAACGCACCCTGCGTCCGCCGTGTCGATCGCCATTTTGTGTGTCATTTGTCTTGTCATTCATTCGGCTTCTAGAGATGAGTCGTACTAGGTAAATTATGTACTAGGTGCACTTAGTCCAATTCCGTACAAATACTCGATCCAAATACCTGTTCCACCTAATCCATGAAGTACGCATAGACTTTGGTATTGTTGGAATAGTATATACTTAGTACGCTTAGTCTTTACGTACAGCTGATCCCGATACGTGAAGGTAATGAATAGTAATCAATCGTCCATTCATGCTTTACACAGGCTTATGACTGGTCAACGTTAAGATTTATTTACATTCTAGATTCTTGGCGTTTTGAAAGATTTCAATTCATTTAATTTTTATTTAAGAGTAATCCGATATTTGCCTTTTTTTTCATTTATTATTTTTTTATTATATTTGTTTCGTTTTATTAATTACCTATCTACAATTATTGTTTTTTACATACGCGCGAAAAATCAGTCTTAAGGGTTTTTAAAACTAAATTATATTTTACAAATGTTACACTCAGACATTTGCTGGCATTTTTCCGAAAAATGATCCCAAGCGACACTGCTGCAATTTTTTTAAACACTAAACACTTTAATATCTAATAAAAAAAAATTCTTTAACCACATAACAAAACTTCGTTTCGAAAACCTATTATTAAATAAGTCGAGTAGGTATCATTCAATACGGTGCCGAGATCACATTCGCATGAGTCCGTACTAGACACTCGACTGCATCATATGCCTCCATTCGCATCAAGTATTTACTAATACCTAGTCTATAAAATCTGCCTAGTATTTGGTTGAAGTCCCCGGGACTAGTCCCGACTAGTCTCGAGTATTGACAGAGAAAGATAGAAAGACTGCGAAATAGTGTAGTTAAAAAAGGACAGAATATATTCTTGCACAACACGAGTGCGCGTTGTGTTACTTTTATATACATTGAAATACAGTTCAAATTCAAATGACTGACACACGAATGATTTAGGCAAACACGAGTGAGCGGCAAAGCAGTTTAGTAACTATGGCAACAAAATGCTATCTCGCTTTACCGCTCCGGTACTTCTAATTCTTTGATTCGAGCGGGCCGACGCGTTGTGCCGTGCGACGCGTAGGCATAGGCACAGTGAGACTAGGTGGATCAAGTATTTTAAAAGCTAGAACAGGTGCAACCTAGTCTCGTTTAATACCTAGTGCCTAGATCTGTTCTAGTATATACACTTCATCTCTATCGGCTTCTAACCTTTGGTCTGATCGCTAGAAAATATTCTCTCCGCGCTGTTCTCCTGTTGTTTTTCTTTAGTTTCTTGTTAAGTTTTTTGTTACGTTGTGTTTGTATTGTTTTTTATTGTTGAGTTATTGTGTTTTTATATTGTTTCGTACAAACGATATGGAACCTCAACCAAGCACGTCGAGCAAAAGCTCTTTTTCCCCAAAAAAAGAAGAGACCACGGGCTTCTTTTAGCATTACCGAAAAGCTTATGGTACGCAATGTCTACAAATACATATTCGAGCAGGAAACTGCTTCGGTATAACCTACTGAAGTACCGGAAAAAAATATGTGTGTCTAAGACAGTTCAAATTTTGGGAATCGGTATGACCACAGCGTTCAGTGTATTAAAAGAATACAAACAAAACGAGCAATTTAAGTTTCCTGAAAAACTTGGACCGAAACATAATTTCAAGAATAATTAGACGATTTCACCTTAGCGGCTATAAGGCGAAAAATACATCAATTTTTTTATGCAAATGAGGCACCCACCATTGCAAAGGTAACTTTAGTGTTATTTTTTTACAACTTTGCGCGCAGCGCTATGTGTACGTAAAGCTTGTTATAGATAGAGTATGCGTGACGACAACTGTCGCGTCACTATCACACAAATCAAAGTTGCATATTTACACGCTCACGCACACATAGCGTTTTATTTGAGGTTCTATTTGACTTTTTTCTATTGCGTAGACTTTCTTACCCATAATCTGTTTAAATTACAAATTCTTAAGGTTATTAATGATGTCCCATATTTACCGAACTTCTCTTGGAGTACCTTGAGGAAAATTTTAAAACACTTAAATTTCTAATACGCCACAAAATCAAGAAAAAGCGTGCTAATAGATAGACGCGATATTGTTTTGTGGCGCCAGCGATACTGTGAAAAAATTAAAGATTATCGCAGGGAAGGAAGGTACATTTATTACCAAGATGAAACCTGGATCAACGAAGGTAATTAAATTTTTCTTTGTTTTATTTACCTATTACAGTGTAGGTATTGCATGCCACCGGTGGAATTTTATGAGTAATTGGTATTTTTCATTTTCTCGAAGCTCATACACCAAAGAATCAATGAATTGACCAGACTGTGCAATCGTCCCGGCAGGTATTCTTAGAAGGGCTGAGCACTGACTTGAAAGGGCCTTCAGGAAAAAGCAAACGGCTAATTATTAGCCATATAGGCGGAGAAGAAGGATTTGTAGAAGATAGCTTGCTTGTGCTTAACGCTAAAAAAGGAAAAGAAGATTACCATCAAGAGATGAATGCTGAATGTTTTGAGGAGTGGTTTAGTGGGGTTATGCCCAAACTAATACCTAATTCCGTAGTGGTGATGGATAATGCCCCCTATCACTCCAGAAAGTTAGAATCGCTGCAATACAAGAGTGGATTACAAGCAAAAATATCCCATTCAAGGCACAAATAGTAAAAGCTACTCTTATAGACATTGTACGGCAGCACAAACATGAACACTGCGACAAGTATGCCGTGGATGAGATGGCAGCGAAGCTTGGAGTCACTGTTTTACATTTGCCCTCTTAGCATTGTGAGATCAATCCCATTGAGCTGATTTGGGCGCAGGTCAAAGGGTTTGTTGCAAGATACAACAAGACCTTCAAAATGAAAGATGTAAAAAAACTTTTGGAAGAAGGACTAAATGAAGTGACTGCCGAAAAATGGAGTACCTACGTGGCTCACATAATAAAAAAAGATGTTTAATCTCGACCACATGATCGATAGTGTTTCAGACAGGTTTATAATAAATGTTACTGACAGTGACAGTGACAGTAATGATATTATATCTGATGACATTGAATAAAAATATGTAATACTTAAGCATAGCTTTTTTATGAAATCCCTATGACGACATACACTATGGATAATTTTCGCCTAATGAACTGACAACATGGATGTGCCTAAATAAATCTTGACGTAATTTTTAAACCTTCAGTTTAAAAAAAAAATTTTATTAATCATTCAGTCGTTTTCTTTATCAGTCAGTCATTTTGTTTTCCATTCAGTCATTTAGTTACAACACTATTTTTGATTCATCAAAACCTGACAACCCAGTAAACACTCTTTTTTAGTTGAGAGTGATTGAACAGTGATGCGCCAAGATTTCTGTTGTACTTATGATATTGATTTGATTATGTAAGTATTTGTAAATATTAGGTAAGCGATAATAATAAGGTATTTTTTATTCAATAAAATATAGGTACGAATTTATGAAACGATGTTAATCAATCTAACACAAAAATCTACCATATTATATATATAGTCCAAGAACTGGAGACGAATTTTGCGAAGGTCCTTTTGGCAAGTTGAAATTGTAAAAAAATATAATTTTGTCATTTGGCGAATCCAGTCCCGCGAGTCTGGCAGAGCGTTTCCGGTTTTTTTGTTACTAAATACAAAAAAATATATATGCCAAAAAAAACATTTTATTGGATATATATACAAATATATATATATATATATATATATATATATATATATATATATATATATATATATATCCAATAAAATGTTTTTTTGGCAACTTGATTTCTTTTTATCTTTTAATTAAGTTTTTATAAAATTCAATTTTTTTTAATAATCATTGTGCACGGTGAACGCAACGTGGTCGCACGTATGGCTATGATGGAGTGGAAGAATGAAAAAGTCATTAGGTTTCTTGAGATTCTGCAACCAGACCCATGCTTAGGCAATCATAATCATCATCATCATTACAGCCTTTCATAAGTCCACGGCTGAACATAGGCCTCCCTCAAGAATGCCACAAAGCACGGTCTTGAGCCACCTGCATCCATCGACTTCCTGCATGTTTTACCAGGTCGTCACTCCATCTAGTGGGGGGTCTTTTTCTTTTTTTTTCTTTTCTTCTTAGGCAATGATAAAATATATTCATATAATAAAAATGTACACTCGTCAAATATAGAGTATCAGCGTCAACATCCATCTATCTTGCTTGATATTCAAGGAACATTAACGCCAACTTTAACGTCGTTCCAAGTGTGGCCACTCATTTTATCGCGTTAAAAGTAAGGCAATAATTGTTGCGTTTATGACGTTTCTCGTTACTATAGTCCTAGCATAATAGATATATACAGGAACTCTAAACTCAGACAAAAATAAATAAAGATAAAAACTAGTCATGGGTATGGGTAGTTCGCGAACGACCTACGTAGAAGAGCGCTCTTTAGGTGAACTATGCTCCTTGGTTATAAAAAGATACTCTGTGAACTATTTTGTGGGGGACACCGTAAAAAGAAAAATATTTAAGAAGAGCTCTGACGACGTCGGGAGTCGAATTGTTAATTATTTCAAAAGTCTGTCCTAATTTGCTAAAGGCATCGATTATTGTTAAGTAATAGTGACCATCGACTTTAGAGATCTGTGAAAATTTCTTCGAGAGGTTTATTTTGAGTTTGCGTCAGTTGGAGTTTAGGTTTCATGGGGTTCCGATCATATTTCATACTTTTATATGCGTCACATGAATTTATAACACTGGCTATGATTTGGGCAAATATGAAAGTATGACCGTTTAATATGGGCTAGGGTTTCTTTAATACCACGATGGCAAGTTTTTCCGACGTGATATTTCTGAACCATGTCTCTGTGTTATTTTTCATTATCTACTGTTTAGGCCAAAAAAGGTAATTTGTACGTTATCCAATCACATTCGACTTCGTGAGTCGCACGATGGCACCAGGTGTCACGCGCATCGAGGGGAGGGGGAGCGGTAGGCAGCTTCCCAGCTAGTGATGCTCGTGGGCGAGAGAGAGTAGTTCGCTGGCCGCGATGCGGTGAAGCCGCGTATCTAGGTTATCGCGGCCGAAGTTCACGCGACCGTATAGGGTCCAGATAGTTAGATTTAGTGCGTGTTACTTTGCTACGTGGATATGTGAATTTTGCAATATTTAACTTGTTCGGGTGGTGCGGAATTGTGCACGCGCGCGTCGAGTAGATATACGGTCTAGGATTCGAACCGCGCATTCCTTGGTCGAGAGCGTCTCCCGGTTGATTGTCTGGAAATCATTATAATTGTGCCGTCACGTTAAGTGCCCTTTTTTGTGTGTTGGTTGGTTTGTTAGTTTACGAGTCAACGAGGCGTATTTTGAATTCTTTTTGCGACGTGGTGCTTTGGTGTCGAATGAAGGAACTTAGTTGTGTTTAACGCTGAACCGTATGACTCCTTAAGAGATCGCGTTAGTTCCCTATTTATAATTTTGTGATAAGTGAATCCGGGACATTGAATGTCGAATTTTGAACTACTGTCCTTACTGTGTCGGGTATCACGTGTTCGATTCTACGATGAATATGGAATTAGGCGAGTTTAAGTTAGTTTAATGTACAATAATAATAATAATAAATCATTTTTATTTCCCCTTCACAAAAGTATAAAATTTCACATTATTACTTAGGTAAATAATACGGTTGCAGATAATTTGTAACCTTTGTGAGAGACTGGTGTCAATACTAGGGTAATCCCTGTGTTATAGATGACCAGGCCCTCACCCTAACGAATTGCACATAATATTTACATTTTAAATTATACTAAAAGGAATGATTCTATATGGTTTTTGAAAGTTATTTCTATATAAATAAAAACGCGCGGCGCGCTCGCGCGCGCGCGCGCGTGTGTGTGTGTGTATGTGTGTGTGTGTGTGTGCGCGCGTGTGTTTGTATTAGGTATGTGTTTTTAGGATAATACTGTCAGTAAATTTTCAGCAGCCTTATAACCGATATTTAGCAACCATTTCAGTAATGTTTGTTTACATGCATGTTTTGTTAGAGAGTAAATTAATAAAGGTAACCTCCCAGGAAACAGAAAAATGTATGTGAAAATTGGGTCTTTAGACATTTACTGGGACAAACTACATATTTCCTCCTTTTGTCATTATTGAAGGACACATACTGTATCATAGAATATTGTAGTAGCGCAGTGTGTAATATAAAGAATTTGCGAACAGATAAGACACTACACTGTTGATAAACGTCAGTTGTAGGGAAAAGGAATAGTAGAGAATTGCTAACTTTTAATACCGCCCTCTGGGCCCTTTCTAATTGCAATATGGTTATTTTAGGTGCGCCTCCCCAGATGGTAATACAATATGTCAACAATTATTGACACAGTGCAAAATATATCATTTTTATTACATTAAGATCGGCAACACGACGTAGATTTAAAAAAATATAAATTAACTTACGTATGCTTGTACTTAAGAGGCCAATATGAAAGTGAAAGCTAAGGGTGTTATCTATCATTACGCCGAGATATTTTATGCAATCCGTTCTAGAGAGTGTAGGACAGGAGCAAGCGCTATCAATTTGGGAGCAACAGTGAGCTGTAATGTGGAAGTATTCTAATTCACGTACATTGATGTTTTTTGTAGTAAATGCTATGTATTTTTTTATCGACATTTAATGTAAGTTTATATACTTTTAGCCACTTATTTACTAAATCAAACCCATTTTGTGCGAGGTTAAATGCCTCAGACCATGTATCTGCCTGGAAAAGAAGAGCCATGTCACCCGCAAAAGCAATAATCCTCCCATTGTGAATTTTTACATTACATAGGGAATTAATATATGTAAGAAATAATGTTGGACCAAGTACACTACCCTGTGGTACACCATATGATACGGGAAGATCATCACTGCAGCAACCATCAATCCTTACCCTCTAATATCGACCCGTTAAATAATCAGAGAACAGTTTCAGCTGTGTATTTCTTATTCCAAGATCTTCTAGCCTATTCAACAAAAGCGGAACGGAGACGGTGTCAAATGCTTTAGCTAGATCAAAGAATATAACAACTACTTTCTTTTTACTGTCAAGGTTTGTAACAATGAAATCAGTTAGTTCATGAACTGCATCCTGTGTAGAACGTTTTGGTCGAAATCCATATTGGCAATGTGATAACAGATTATGTTTCTCTAAGTAATTAGTCAAGCGCTTGTTGATTACTTTTTCTAGTATTTTTGACACAGTGGGAAGAATGGAAATGGGTCTATAGTTATTGACACAGTCCACATCACAGCTCTTGTAAATAGGGTGAATTTCAGCTAGTTTAAAACAGTTGGGGAATTTACCAGTTTTAAGGGAAAGGTTACATATATATGTAACGGGAGGGACTAGTAAATTTCTGTACCTTTTTAGAAGGAAAGTGGAAATATTATCTCTACCTACGCTACAATCAGTTTTCATATTTAAAATAATTGTCTCTATTTCATGTTCGTCCGTGTCAAGAAGTACTATGGAATGGTGATATGTGTTTATAGGAAAAATGCTAGAAATGTTGTTATTAATGTGGTGTTTTTCTGCCAAAGATTTACCCATATTTACAAAAAATGAATTAACATAATTAACTGAAGTTTTGGGGTCAGATTTGTTTAATAATTTATCGGCATTATTATTTTGTTTATTCGTATTTGTGACTATTTTAATTGTGTCCCAAAGTTTTTTATTACTTATTTTAACTGCTGCTGTTAATTCTGATTTTTCATATTCTTTTTTCAATTTTTTAAGTAGTTCATTACAGTAATTACGGTAACGTTTGTATGTAGTTATGATTACGTCATCATCCGGATATTTTTTACATTTTTGGTATAATTTGTTACGATTTCTGAAGCATCTGAAAATACCTGGGGTAATCCAGGGGTTTTTAATAATTTTGCGATTAGAAACTTTAGTTGATTTTGTATTAATTTTTAAAGCATTACTTAAGGATTGTAACAGGAATGTAGCTGCTAAGTCAACGTCCACCATAGAATAAGTACTTTTAAAGTCTAAAGTGCTAAAGTAACTATCTAATTTATCATAATTTATACGTTCTCTAATTTTTGGTGGCAAACTACGTGTACTCAAATTAGCCTCAAATAGAAATATAAGAGTGTCATGATCAGTAATGGAATTCTCCGCAACGTAGCAGGTTGATTATAACTTTGTTTTCAATATAACGTGATCTAGACACGTTTTGCCATGGGTAGGGAAGGTGTGGGCAGGTAACATACCTTTAGATGCTAGACTATTTAAGTAATATGAAGTGTACGGGTCTTTACTATATATGACAATATCTATATTAATATCGCCAATAATAATTATGTTTTTATAATGTGAATATTGATCGAGCATATTACTAAGCGATTCAATAAAATTTGTGGGATCCTTAAATCCAGGTAGTCTATAAATTACAATGACTATAGTGTCCTTACATATTTTTAGAAAAATAGAATTACAATCTGATATTGACAACTCCTGCCAGGTTAATGAAGCTAATAGACTGAAATAGTGGCAATGAAGAAAGAAATGGTCCAGCGGTGGAGCCTGCTGGAGTGATGCAGCATTGTGAGGCAGCCGGGAACTCGGCCGCTGCTGGTCGCCTAAGCTGGTCCAGGTCTCAGACATTTACACATCACTAAACACTACTTGCCATGCACCTCACACCCACTTACGGCCTGACCGAGCCTTGGGGCGATCTAAGAGTCGGAAACAGGTAAGTACTATATTTCCCTAGCCTTCTCCTATATAGCTTAGTATTATAGGAAATTCTTACATATGGCCACTGGGCCCGACCCGCGTCTGCCCGTCGAGCAGGCTGCTATGGGCCCCAGCCAAGATGAACTTTGCAGGGGCAGCTGTAGGCCGTAACATCTACGTTTACGAATCTTTTAGTGTATTCAAAAAATTGTACAAGTTAATTTTTTAAACAAGACAATTACTAATTCCGAGAATTGTTTACGGTGTTCGTAATTTTCGAAGTAAATTAAGTGTTTAGTTTTATTCTTAGTGTATTCTTTCAGAAATTGTCTCACTAAATCTGGTAGTCTTGTGCAGTTCGCGAACGATGAACAAATAGGAAACGTATCTTCGCACTGTACTAGAAGATACGTTTCCGAACACTGATTGTTAATCGGTGTAACAGCTCTTTTTGTACACTTAAAACTCGCAATACGACAGACCGCACGTGCGAACGAGAACGTACGAGAGCAAGCAAATGAGAGAGTCGGTGAGTTGAGTAAGTCATTCGGACAAGAGCCGGCGAAATCCTATAATGGTACCATTGATCAAATCCGTTAAAATGAGACTTCATAGAAAAATACATGTAAGGTATATCAACGCGATAACTTCTAATTTATCTATCATCCGAATAGATGCTAGACTCGCTGTGTTTGAAAATTATTTTATTTATTATATTTAATTAATATATACAAACAAACATTTGCTAGACTTCACTTCAGCACTTGCCATCGCGTAAAAATTTAATAAAATTGAAGTTATGTTATAACAACTCTTGACGAGTATTTTTTGCGATTTTTATTATTGTTTTAATATTAATTGCATCCCTGGATGCTTTTTATTTTCTCATGTTATGGATATGGGATTTTATTTATTTTCGTTAATTATTTTTCAACACTAATTTGCTCTAGACTTTTATTTTGACCAAGAATAGAATAGAATAGAATAGAATGATTTTTATTCAATATGGATTATTACATAATACTTATTGAAAGTTACTATTTTATTTACCACTGGTTCGGAAAATACCTCTGTCCTGGGAAGAACCAGCAAGAAACCCAGCGGGACTTTTTTTTTAAACATAATTTCACTTAACAATAATTTTGTTTATACAATTTTAAATGAATTTTCATAGAACCAGCATGGTGGCGATCACCTTATTCCCAGGGGTTATTTTCATTCATGTATTCCTTGATATTATAATAACCCTTTTTGTACAGTTTTTCTTTAATAAAACTTTTAAACTTGTTTATTGACAAACTTTGAACATATTCTGGGATTTTTCATAAATGAATTACTAATTCTGTGGAGTCTAGTAAGTGGCATTACAAGCTTATGTTTGTTCCTAGTGTTTAAGGTATGAACATCCTTATTCTTATTAAAGCTATTTATGTTTTTATGTACATACATTACATTTTCATAAATATATTGCGATGCCAAAGTTAATATGTTTATTTCTTTAAATTTTTCTCTGAGGGACTCTTTACAATTTAGATTATAAATCGCCCGTACGGCTCTCTTTTACAAAACAAATATAGCTTCAATATCAGTCGCATTAAATTATCAAGTGTGTGTGTAAGAGTAATAATACAACATTACGATTCAAGCAGATATTGAACGACCGAGACTGAGACTCACTGAGTGAGATAACCATTTTATACATATTTTACAGATATATATAGTTTAAACTGTTTATTAGTACTGATGACCGAATAGAGCTAATAGAACTAGTAGGACGAACTAGTTCAGTGTCCGTAATGAACTATGGTACGGCCAACTAGCCGCGATACGAAAGGTCATTTACCTTAAAAACGACTGTGGAGTTGCCAATCTATTATCTATCTCTTTACATCTTGTGTATTTGTCGTAATGTCTCATTTTCCCGGCAAAAACATGTCAGGGTCAAGATGGGTTCGCCAACATTCGGAACGCGCTCGTGGTGATACAAGTTATTTGTTAAAATTTTTGTTATTTTTGTTGTTTATTTAATTATTGTTATTTTGTTTTGTTGATAATTGTTTTTTATTAAGAGTGGTTAATGATGGAGCCACAACCAAGTACGTCGAGAGATAAATTAACAGATTTTACTTCTCCGGAAAAGAAACGTCCAAAGGTATGTATAGGAATAGGATATATATGAATGTTGTTTAGTAGTTTTAATTAAAACTGCTTGGTTCGAAGTGTAGTTTAAACTTATCTTAAAGTTATTTAAAAAAACAGCAACTGTAATATTAAAAATTTGAAAAAGTTAAGCCATTATTAAGTGACGGTATGGCGAAAGTCACGCCTGATCGCTGGAAGAAATGTGTGGAGCATGTTCAAAAAGAAGAAGATATTAACACATTTTGCCTGATATATTTAAGATATAAGTCCCTATGTAACAGGAGGCAAGCCTGTTACCATATACCGGGCACACAGATGTTAGGCAAGCGATATTCAGAAATATTATTATTATTCTCGTTATTTAATTTAAATCTACATTATACAATAATTCTAATTATAGAATTCCCTGTGATTCAGTGTCTTGTCCTGAATGTGCGGATTTTATACTAAAGGGTTTTTCGGAGGCTGTAAATGTGCTACTATAATAATCAGATTTAATTGATAGGGTTTTATCTGAATCTGTATCCTCTATAACAATAGCCTTCTCAGAGTCTGTGTTTGAAATAGACATAGATTCGGGAGGTGGTGGTCTAATCTTCCTTTTCTGCAATTCGTCTAATTCTTTAATATCTTTTATTAAGTCCTGAATTTCCTTATTTTTATCTTCGTGTTTATTTACATTTGCGAGGGTGGATGAAATTTCCCTTTTATCTAAGGCATTAATTCTAATTCGCGACAAAACGTCTGCATTGGAGTTCTGCTTACCGCTTTTATGAATAATGCTAAAATCATATTCATATTCGGCTAGCCTTAAGCGACATCTAGTCAGTCGGCTATTTGTTTCTTTAAGAGAGTTTAACCAGGCAAGAGGCAATGATCGTAAACTTTTGCCATAAAGATATGGACGGAAGTGTTTGATAGCCCAAACTATTGCAAGCAGTTCTTTTTCAGTTACACTGTAACGTGTTTCAGTGTAACTTCATCGTGTAAAGGCATCGTTAAAGGTTCGACTAGCATAAGCAATTGGTTTGTCTTGTCCTACTGGTCCTTGTGAAAGGAAGGCACTTGTCAGAAGTTCTTTGCATTTTTGAAAGGATTCTAAGTATTTACTGTCGTCAAGAGGCATTGAGCGTTTCCTTTTCAAGCGTGCTGTGATGGGTTGAGTTACTTTAGCGAAATATTTTATAAAACGTGGGTAAAAGCCTACCAAATCGAGGAAGCTTTTAATCTCGCTTGTCGTCTTTGGTAAGGGATAAATTTAATACGGCTTTAATTTTGTCATTGATGGGTTTTATATCGTCACAGGTAATCGTTTAACTCTAGGTACAATACTTCTTTCCTCAGAAATACTGATTTGTCTAGCTGAACTTTTAGGTTTGTCTGTCGCAGTTTGTCAAATACGGTTCGTAATTTGTCTATAAGTTCCTGTAAGCTTGTGGAGTAAATGATTATGTCGTCTAGGTACACGAAGCAATGTAAACCTTGCCGACCTCGTAAGATATTGTCCATGGTTCTCTGAAAGCTTGGAGCTGTCTTTAGGCCGAAAGGCATACGTGTGAACTCATAGTATCCTGAACTGTACTGAAAGCTGTTTTCTGTCTATCCTTCTCAGATACTTCTATTTGATGATAACCACTAGCTAAGTCAAGTTTGGTAAAGTAACAACTACGTCCTAATTTGTCTAACAATTCAGATATGTTAGGCAAGGGGTATTTGTCGTCTATTGTAATTTCGTTAAGTCGCCTATAGTCAATAACTAATCTATATTTCTTTTCGTTACTTGCATCGGCCTTTTTCGGAATCATGTCGTTTTCCAGCATTTTCTAACTGTTTATTTATTTCGTCGCTTATAACTCGTGGCTGTCTATAGGGTCGAATAAAAATGGGGTCTTCATTATGAGTTCTAATTAAATGCTTAACGTCATTCGTAAAAGTAAGTGGTAAATATTGTTCCGAGTAGAATATGTCCTTGTACTGTAGAGTGTTCGAATACTATTTCGTTCTTCTTGGTTCATGTGGTCTAACCGTAGGTTATTTAGATTTTCAGTTAAAATTTTGTCTGAGTCGATGTCGTTTCCGTTCTGTAAACAGTGGTAGAGCCAAGCGGCAGCTTTTGCTGTCGCACGGATGGGCCGGCTCGAACCGGGGTGGTACCACGACCTCACAGAATACCAGCGTGAAGTAGAAGTTAACCTCTGCGTTGCGCTTGGTGAGTGCAGGTGGCCGGAGGCCTAATTCCCCCCCCCCCCCCATCAACATGGTAGTGGAATTAAATAAAAGACTACCTCAGGAGGGTACCAGCATCCCTGGAGAATCCCTCGCTGAGCATCCACGACCAAACTACTCCACTCCTGAGCGTGGGTGTTCAGGCTGCGCCGCGTATTCTGGGGGGGGGGGGGGGAGGCAAAATTGCCTTCCCTTTCCTTCTTCCTTCCCTTAATGCTGTCCATCTGTTATCTTTGGTCCACCCGATCCAAAAAAAAGGCGACCGCTCAGACCCGTCGAACTTCAGGCCTATCGCCATCACCTCCGTTCGTTCGTATCGTTCTCCAAAATAATGGAATCCATTATAAACTGCCAGCTCATGAGGTACCTTGAGGATCACCAGCTGATTAGTGACCGCCAGTACGGTTTTCGTCGGAGTCGAACAGCTGGTAATCTTCTGGTCTACCTGACTCATAGATGGGCGGAGGCAGTAGAATCCAAGGGGGAAGCATTCGCCGTTAGTTTGGGCATAGCGAAGGCCTTCGATCGGGTTTGACACAAAGCGCTTCTTTCGAAGCTCCCTTCCTATGGGCTTCCCAAGAAATTGTGCAAATGGATCACCAGTTTCCTTGCTGATGGGAGCATCAAGGTCGTAGTAGATGCTCTGAATTCAAGCCTATCAACGCTGGTGTTCCACAAGGTTGTGTGCTATCACCAACGGTGTTTCTCCTGCATATCAATGATATGTTGCAAACTGGTAACATTCATTGCTATGTAGACGACAGCACTGGTGATGCCTTATATACTGGCCGTACCAATATTTCTCGGGAAAACGTCACCGAGTACCGGGACAAACTTGTGTCTGAAGTCGAGTCTTTGCTGAACAAAGTCTCGGATTGGGGGCGACTAAATCTAGTCCAATTCAATCCCCAGAAGACACAAGTTTGCGCGTTTACCGCTAAAAAGTACCCCTTGTCGTATCTCCTCAGTTTCAAGGCACTCCCCTTGCTGCCTCAGCTAGTGTTATGCAGTAGTGTGCAGTTTCGTGGTCACTTGGAAGGGAAGGCCAAATTCGCCTCTAAAAAGCTTGGCGTGCTCAGCAGAGCGAGACAGTATTTCATGCCGGCACATCGCTTCCAACTTTACAAAGCGTAAATTCGGCCTCACATGGAATACTGTTCTCATCTCTGGGCCGGGGCACCCCAGTGCCAGCTCGTTTCACTTGATCGCATCCAGCACAGAGCGGTCCGAATCGTCGACGACCGAGTTCTTTCTGATCGACTCAATACACTGGCACTGCGTAGGAATTATGCATCTCTTTGCATTTTCTACCTAATTTACCATGGGGAGTGCTCTGAGGAATTGTTTGGATTAATTCAAGCCGCCAAATTTCACGAACGCACATCGCGTCAAAATTCACGATACCATCCTCACCATCTGAATGCTTTGCGGTCTACGACTGTGCGTTTTACTAGGAGTTTTATTCCTCGTACGACTTCTCTGTGAAATTGTTTACCACTGGCGATTATTCCTGACCGATACGACTTAGGGACCTTCAAGAAAAGAGCTTACATCTTTCTAAAAGGCTGGCAACGCATCAGCAACTCCCCTGGTGTTGCAGTTGTTCATGGGGGCGGTAGTCACTTACCATCAGGTGAGCCGCATGCTCGTTTGCCCCCACTTCTATAAAAAAATTATTAATTTCAACTTTTACGTCATTATGTCTTGTCACATTTAAAGGTTTGGTTACAACTAATGAAATTTCTTTGTCTAAAGTATTTTGAATAATGTTGTCGCGTAACCTTTCTCGCATTAAACAAGAGCACTGGGCATTCTAACGCCATCACAAAATTTGGTGTAATTTAATATAATATAGCGATACTACTTAGGGACCTTCAAGAAAAGAGCCTACTCCTTTTTAAAAGGCCGGCAACGCATCTGCAATTCCCCTGGTGTTGTGGTTGTTCATGGGCGGCGGTAGTCACTTACCATCAGGTGAGCCGCATGCTCGTTTGCCCCCTCTCCTATAAAAAAAAGCTTCTCTGTTCAATATATTGGTTGGTAACGTTGCGCGCTACAATTAATGGAAGATTCATGGCAACACTAGTTACCACTAGAGCCCACTAGTATAGAGTAGCAGAACTAGGATAGTCAAGATCCTTCTAGAAATTTCCATGGAAGAACTTTCTAGAACTATTGACACCTAGTCAATCGGATCCGATATGTACTCGAACATTCTAGAAGTTTCTATATAAGGCCCTATATAAGGCCAGTATAGACGGCGACCGAGGCAGTATTGAATTGCGAATGCGAAACATGCGAATACTTCGAAGCGCGAAACATGCGAATACTTCGAAGCGATATAACTGCGAATTAAAGTGATCAGTAGTACAATAGGGTATTACACCCATTTTCAAAAAGTGTTTTAAGGCGCAGGTTGAGCAAAATGTCGCGCTAGTCGTTAATTGTGCGGTTTTTAGGAGCTATCTACTTAAAACACATTATATTTCTACATAATCTTGATTATATAAAAGCTATATCCAATTTTTTTTAAAGGAATAAATATTAATATAATCTCCTTACAACGAAACCACATAAATGTGAAAAAATTATTGATAACATGCATCTCCTCGTAAAGTAAGTATTATTTTATTTTGCGATTTACACCAATGGATAGGCAATTTATTAATGAACATTTCTATAGTAATTTTTTTTTCAAAAGACCAAAATTTGATTTTATTAACAAATTATATTAAGGCGCAGGTTGAGCAAAATGTCGCGCCAGTCGTTATTTGGGCGGTTTTTAGAAGCTATCTACTTTTTATTTATAAGATATATCAACAAATAAAAAACACATTATATTTCTACATAATCTTGATTCCATAAAAGCTATATCCAATTTTTTTTTAATCGAATAAATATTAATATAATCTCCTTACAACGAAACCACATAAATGTGAAATTGTTATTGATAACATGGATCTCCTCGTAAAGTAAGTATTATTTTATTTTGCGATTTACACCAATGGATAGGCAATTTATTAATAAACATTTCTATAGTAAATTTTTTTTCAAAAGACCAAAATTTGATTTTATTAAGAAATTATTTTAAAATCTGGGCATATTCACTGCTCACGGGCTTGCTTAGTCAGTGAGCCCTGAGCTCTTCGACGCGAAGCCCGTGTCGTTAGAGCGTCGACCAGCGCCGCATACACTCACGTAATATCAGTCGATAAATAATATTACTTATTAGGTTATTTATAGGTAGTATTATTTGTTTGTTTTGGGTATAATTTTTCGTATTAGTTATACATATATTTGTTGTGTTTTTTACTGCGCGATGAAGCTTTTTGCGTGTATTTTCTTTGAAGTAAATGCAAATAAAAAAAATGAAGCACCATTAGCATGTAAGGTTCGAATCTATAATTAAAATTTCGACAAATATTATAATTTACACTATAAAAGGCTAATTCAATATTATCACCCAACCACAATATCTTATCAGGTATAGTACTGCCTCGTTGGTCTAGTGGTTGTAGTAGTGCGACTTCTGATCATGAGGTCCCGGGTTCGAATCCTGGGTCGGGAAAAAGGTCAGTTATGAGTTTTTCATTTTTGTTCTAAGTTATAATTAGTATTACTAAGTTATAGTTTTTTGCTAAAATATAGTATATTATTTATTGCTTGTTTTTTCTTCTTTTTCAAAAAATAATTGAGTACATAAGGTGTTCTATACTTATAATTCGGTAAAAAGTATCTAAGTAGGTACTAATATACCTACTTTTTACTACTAAAAATTTTTAAAACTAAATTTAACTAAAAAGACTAAACTGACCATTTATTTTTTAACTCAAAACAGGACATGGGTTTATTTATACTCTAAAAACTATAACTTTATACAATTAGTGTTCACTATAAAATTATATTCGGTATAGACGGTAATTATTAAATGCAACATATTTTTTTAAATTATTAATTACATTTGTCAGTGGATTAAATTTGCTTTAATAAAGTTGGTGATGATTTTAAATAAGAATAAAATTCTGCTCAAGTTTTTTATTGTTATCTTTGTTAACAACATCGCCTTTAGAACTCTGGAACCGTAAGTGTTTCTTTCAGACGTCCACAATTTATGCAAAATAAAAAAATACTCTTTCTACCGGAGCATTCGTACCAGGTAGACATAAAATATATTCGATTAAAAAAAAATATGTTGAAGATTGTTGACTTTGAATACTTCCATCCAACTAGTTACATGACAATTTTGTGTCCCGGAGCTTTGTTTGGGGACAATGGGACAGGAGACCGAGAAAAGGGACAGTCCCGTTCAAAACGGGACGTATGGTCACTTTAGCTATAACCCGGCGACCATGAAGCAAATACAAAGTTAGTCTTTGTATTAGCTTCATGGTGGCGCAGTGGCTTAGCAATCAGTTGTTGCGCTGGGGGCCGCGGGTTCGAATCCCGCATGGAACAAGTATTTGTATGGCCTACAAATAATTGTTCCGGGTCTGGATGTTTGTCTTTGTGCAATTTATGTTTGTAAACTGCCTCCACGACACAGGAGAAAATCCTAGTGTGGGGGTAACGTTTTTTTACAACTGAAATTGAAAGATTGAACCCTTATACTTCTTGTTGATTTTTGTATTACCTTTATTAAAGTTACCCTTATGTATAAATAAATATAATTACGTATGTAGAAATAAAATTGATTTTCATCCTCATCAATCATTGGGGTGAGGATAATATCTGCCAGCATAAGTTCAAAAATTAGTAGGTAACTTTTCAATACGTGACACGTAAAAATTAACAATAATCAAAAACACATATGCGAAACATCCTATTTATTTATTTATTTTTTATTGCACCAAATATTTGTACAAAAGCCGAGCTATCTATTTATTTACCTATAGTGAATAGGTATCTTTTAAACTCACAATTTTCAATGCTTCAGTTTTAATATATAATTAATTATAAAATTTCATAATTAGATAATATATGAAAATACATAATTCTAATATAATGCAACTAATATATACAGAATAAAAAAATTAAAATACATTTATCTTTGTACGCTATGTGTATTTCCATAAAATAGTTTATTGATGTTGAAAAAATAATACTACTTTCGTACAATAGGTGGCGTCTTACATATTTCTTCCGGCGAGCCGCTCGCTACAATATATTAATATTGTAGCAAGCGGTCAAATGCTCAAGGTCGTTCGCATGGAGTAGCCCCTTAAAATCTGGGCGTATTTACTGCCCACGGGCTTGCTGGAGTCAGTGAGCACTGAGCTCTTCGACGTGAAGCCCGTGTCGTTAGAGCGTCGATAATATTATTACTTATTAGGTTATTTATAGGTAGTATTATTTGTTTGTTTTGGGTATAATTTTCGTATTAGTTATACATATATTTGTTGTGATTTTTACTGCGCGATGAAGTTTTTTGCGTGTATTTTCTTTGAAGTAAATGCAAATAAAAAAATGATGCACCATTAGCATGTAAGGTTCGAATCCATAATTAATATTTCGACAAATATTATAATTTACACTATAAAAGGCTAATTCAATATTATCAGTATAGTAGTGCGACTGCTGATCATGAGGTCCCGGGTTCGAATCCTGGGTCGGGCCAAAAAGTCAGTTATGAGATTTTCATTTATGTTCTAAGTTATAATTAGTATTACTAAGTTATAGTTTTTTGCTAAAATATAGTATATTATTTATTGCTTGTTTTTTCTTCTTTTTCAAAAAATAATTGAGTACATAAGGTGTTCTATACTTATAATTCGGTAAAAAGTATCTAAGTAGGTACTAATATACCCACTTTTTACTATAAACTAAAAAAAATTAAAACTAAATTTAACTAAAAAGACTAAACTGACCATTTATTTTTTAGCTCAAAACAGGACATGGGTTTATTTATACTCTAAAAACTATAACTTTATACAATTAGTGTTCACTATAAAATTATATTCGGTATAGACGGTAATTATTAAATACAACATATTTTTTTTTAATTATTAATTACATTTGTCAGTGGATTAAATTTGCTTTAATAAAGTTGGTGATGATTTTAAATAAGAATAAAATTCTGCTCAAGTTTTTTTTATTGTTATCTTTGTTAACAACATCGCCTTTAGAACTGGAACCGTAAGTGTTTCTTTCAGGAGCATTTATACCAGGTAGACATAAAATATATTCGAATAAAAAAAATTATGTTGAAGATTGTTGACTTTGAATACTTCCATTCAACGAGTTACGGGACAATTTTGTGTCCCGGAGCTTTGTTTGGGGACAATGGGACAGTCCCGTTCAAAACGGGACGTATGGTCACTTTAGCTATAACCCGGCGACGGCTCCGTGGCGCAGTGGCTTAGCAATCAGTTGTTGCGCTGGGGGCCGCGGGTTCGAATCTCGCACGGAACAAATATTTGTATGGCCTACAAATAATTGTTCCGGGTCTGGATGTTTGTCCTTGTGCAATTTATGTTTGTAAACTGCTTCCACGACACAGGAGATAATCCTAGTGTGGGGGTAACGTTTTTTTACAATTGAAATTGAAAGATTGAACCCTTATACTTCTTGTTGATTTTTGTATTACTTTTATTAAATTTACCCTTATGTATAAATAAATATAATTACGTATGTAGAAATAAAATTGATTTTCATCCTCATCAATCATTGGGGTGAGGATAATGTCTGCCAGCATAAGTAATAAGCAGGCTAAGTTACAAGCTGCTCAGTTCAAAAATTAGTAGGTAGGTATATTACTTTTCAATATGTGACACGTAAAAATTAACAATAATCAAAAACACATCTACGAAACATCCTATTTATTTATTTATTCTTTATTGCACCAAATATTTGTACAAAAGGCGAGCTATCTATTTATTTACCTATAGTGAATAGGTATTTTTTAAACTCACAATTTTCAATGCTTCATTTTAATATATAATTAATTATAAAATTTCATAATTAGATAATATATGAAAATACATAATTCTAATATAATGCAACTAATATACCGAATAAAAAAATTAAAATACATTTATCGTTGTACGCTGTGTGTATTTCCATAAATTAGTTCATTGATGTTGAAAAAATAATATTACGTTCGTACCTACAATAGGTGGTGGCGTCTTACATATTTCAAATAAGCAATATATTGAAGCGAGCGGCGCGCCGCCGGCAAATTGCTCAAGGTCGTTCGCATGGAGTAGCCCCTTAAATGAATCCTAGAGTAATTAATGAACCACTATAATTTTTATATAAATTTTTTAAAACCGAATATGACAAAAACACTTTTAATCTATCGTTTTAAATTTTCGCGTGAAAACGCTAGCCGCCATACTGTTCAACTCGTGACGTCACTGTCCTAGAATTTTGATAATTTTGCAAAGGAATAAGATACTTTTGAATGTTTAATAATGAGTTCATGATCTATATCATTGTTGTGCCTAAAACATTGCCTAATTGCACAAATACGAGCATAAGAACGCCGGGGAAGTTATGGGTTAAAGTGCCATCTGATTTAAATTTGAGAAATACATGGTTAAACCTGGCAAGAAGAGACCCGAAGGCATTGTCTACAAAATCTAAACTATACTTCTGTGAAGATCACTTTGATGTAAGAATGACTTATATTTAACCATCGATTAAACAAAACAAAACATCATCACATGATAGGTACCTATTGCAAGTCAAATTTTGTAATAGACTAGGTTAATCGCTCGTCTGTCCCGCCCTTTGTGGGCCATTTTGATAGCCATTGCAAATGCAGTACAGTGTTTTACTTAATTCCTATTTTCTTCTATTATTTGGGAATACAGACATGGTTTGTACACAGACCAAATAAAAAAGTGCCTTTTTATTTCGTCTGAGTGTTTGTACAAAATATATAACAAAAAGTTTTTCTCACCAAGCTTATATTATAATATCTATAAAATTAGTGCTAAAAGCGAAGTAATAAACTCGCTTTTACGAATCTGTCTTCCATGATGCCTTTTCAATAAAATTCGGAATAAAAGTCAACAATCGTAATAATAACTTGGAAAATTTCGTAATTAGCTATTTAGTACACAGCACATAACCTAGTTCTTTGACCTAGTGACGTCACGACGCTATCTAATATGGCGGACGTCGTTTTGCAGATTTGAGGCACAGAAAAAAAAATCTTTAAATTGAAATATAAAACTTATAATGCATTTTTATAAATAGAAATCAATATTTCTCTTTTTACAAAATCTATCATAAATATATATTTTTTGATTTTTTTTTACATTGTGTAAAATACCCTATTGTGTTTTATTATTAATGTGGTTTTAAGTTGTAATTAGTTTAATTATTTAAGGAGATTGCTTCCGATAAATCCATCATAACGACCGTCTACATCGTATATATAAAACTTATGTATCTGATCACTATTGAAAGTCGGAAATAACGGTATAATTATTACTTCATTTTGTAAACTGGATGCGTGAGTACTAATAACTCCAAATGGTTCGTGACGTTTAAAATTCGCAAAACATTCGTTTGTTTTAGAAGGACTTATTAATAATCTAGAACTCCCGGAATCAATCATAAATTTAGAATTAATTTCGGGTATTTTTATATATGGTAATTTTAATTTAGGGTTACAATTTATGTGTATTATCTCTGGGTTTGATTCGAGGCTTCTATTTGAAAATTTTCGATTTCGTTTGTTAATTCTTGTTCATTATATTCGGGTATTTCAGGGTTTTCGTAATAAATAATTTCGTCTTCCGTTTGCGTGTGGTCTACGTCACAGTACTGGGTGTTGCCATAAGTATCGTCACCGTTTTCGTTAAGCGTGTATAATTCGTTCATACAAAAACCTTGAGGTTTCACAGGTGGGGCTGTACGTATGCTTACATCGTTTGATTGAAATTGTGGTCGTTGTAAATGAGGTGGTGGTCTATAACCAGTGGGTTGGTGACCTTGGTTAAAGTTTGGTCTATATTCAAACTGTGGTGTTATACCTATTTGCGGCTTCTATCCCATGGGTTGTTGAGGCGGTTGTGGCCTAATTCCAAATTGGTGGAGTTGCTGTGTTGGTAACTTAATTTGCTTGCTTGGCGGTATTCCAAATTTAAATCTTGGTTGAAATTGCATATTATGTTGGGGTTGAAATTGCTGAAGCTGCTGAAGGTGAGGTCTCGTGTGCGGTGTGTTGTGGGGTGTGCATATTTTAAAACTTTGTTGTGGCATTTGTGTGTTTTGTGAGAAAAATGGTTTCCTTCAAAATTTGTCACTAAAGGGATTTTGAGACACTGGTTGAGGGTTATGTTGGGCGTTATATTTATGTGGGCGTTGTATATATATACAGGGTTCTTTTTCAAAGCGTCAGGGGTGTCACTTCCACTATGGAAGGTATGGAGCACTCCATACCTCAAGTTTTTCAAGGTATGGAATTCCATAGCTGAAATTAGGAAATAAATCGCATATTACTACAAACCCCATATAAATAAATCGCAAGCCCTTAAACCTCAATACCCCACATCTTATAGTTCAATAAATAAGTTGAGTATATACACTGCAAACTCTTAAACCTTAATACCCCACGAGTAATGCGAACAAATTTGAAAATCGCGCCACCATTTTCCATACCTCAGATTTTTACAAAGTGACACGCCTGCAAAGCGTAGCCAAATTTTCAACTTAAGTTCAAATATATAAATAATGATACACCGTTATTGTAGTTTTTGATGATATGAGTAAATATCTTCTATCTTTATTTGAAATTATCTCAAATGGGAATTGATTTACGGCCAATAACGTGTTTGCCTACCGATCGACCGAATGTGTGCGTGCGCAGTAATATCAGTGAATATAATACATTACCACGCATTTTCAATTTAAAAAATAAAAATTATATTTTCTTTATCATTTGCCTATATTACTTATTTTGAACTTTCTCTGCAAACTTGGCCGGTTATTGTAAAATAACCCTATATAATATATAATAAAAAGGTATAGTAAAAGATATGAAACTTTCATAGAAGACAAAGATAAATAATGTTCTTATACTCGTTTTTTGGACAATGGCACTGTTTTGAATTCTTGAATGGGAGGAGGTATTGAATTCCAGAGTCTTACTGCATGTACCGAAAATTAACGAGAATATGAATGAGCTTAAAGGTATGCAAATTTTGGGAGGGTTTTAATGTAAGATCTACAAGCTGCAATTAAGAAGGGTAAATCGATTACGGAGATGCAAAGGGAAATTAAGACTGTGTACTTTGTTAGAAAGAAGACAAATGATACGAGTGTTTCTGCGAGATCGGATCGGGTGCCACTTGAACTGATTTCTGTGTTTAGAGACGTAGTCAAACTTCTTGAGTCCGAAAATATACCGAATGCAATGCAATGAATTTTCATAGGACGTCGATTCAGCCGCGCAACTAGATCTAGAGTTTTACTGTACGCGTAAGACCGCGTGGATTTATATTTTGACAGAGTAGAACGCCTGCGTATGGCTACTTGTTGTGTGTGGTGGCCCGTGTTGCTCAATGCTTTTAGGCAAGTCCTAGAATCAACCTATCCAAAGAAAAAAAAGTGGCCTTTGAACATTTGTGCTACATGGCGATTTCAACAGCTTGTCACTGAAAAGCTGCAGGTGCAGCCAATGCCGTACTGAAAATCATCGGTGCTTGCAGCCATTTTATGTGTTTTAATGTCAATGTGGATGTGACCATTAACATAAGATAACTTTTTTTTTAATTTAATACACAGTATATAACCGTAAGTCATAATTTGTATTAAATTGTAACTAAAATTTATTTGCATTGTAATTTAAAAATAAATATGTATATGTCAGGATTTAATTTTTATCTCTCGATATTTTGCTTTCCCAAATTATTATTTTTTTCTCGATATTTTGTTAATCGTTAATCGCCATTTACCTTAATCGATTTAACATTGTCAAATTCAAAATCAAACTGTAACTGTCATATTTATTTAAATATGATCCGCACCATGCATGCTACCATAGAACATATATATGGTCTGTATAGGACAGTTACTATACTAGAATCTACTAGTTAGTAGTTAGTCATAGTATATTATCTATAAGTTCGTCTGTCTGTGTGGTGTGTACTATACCACAAACTAGTAAGAAGTGCTAGCGCGTACTATACTCTTAGGATATGGTATACTACATTTTTTTTTGGAGATTATGGCCTGGCATCTAGACCTTTAGGCCATGGTATACTACAACGTAAATCAGGCCATAGATAAATATATATGAATCAGGCTCAGAAGGGCAGAACCCAGAGCCGTAAAGTCATTTAAAAAAAACCCCAACGTAAAGATTATACATGCTGAAATTATAAATAAAAATTATTAAAATATAAAAAATATGAGTTCTAATAAAAATGACGATCCTATTTCTGACAAGATATTAAATATCGCTAAAAAAAATCCGAAAGGTATATCTGATAAAGATATAATAGCTGCAGTGCCTGATCTTTCTTCTGCTGAGCTAGTGGCAGCAATTAATAAACTACTGCAACAAGGAGTTTTTGATTTATTTAATCAAGGAGGTTCTCTTATATACAGGTAATTCAACTTAATGTTTTATTTATATTCAAAGTTTTCAAATAATCAGATAAAATGAGTTGATGTGGTACAGTTAAATTAGGTATTGTATTTCTGAAAATATATTTATGTATATTAACCAGTTAAATTGTATATTATGTTAACATATAATATCTATTGAATTTGAGGTTAAAAGCTCAAACTTCAAAGCAAGCTGTAAAGGGTGCTGATAATGAAGAAAAAGTTGTTTACAATTTAATTGAAGAAGCTGGTAATAAAGGAATATGGATTCGAGACATAAGAGTGCGCTCTAATCTTGCCAATACACAGTTGACAAAGGTCCTAAAAAGTCTTGAAAGTAAGAAAGTCATTAAGGCAGTTAAATGTGTTAATGTAAGTAGAGAATTAAATAATGAATGTATTTTAGATTTAGAGATATATTTTTTACCAATCAAGCAGCTAAAGTGGTAATCGGGCGTATAATTTGAAGACCAATAGCAATTGTAATAACAGTGATCTCTTATTATATAGTAGCCAGGTTGTTATTTGTTAGTGACTTAGGCACTTGAATTTTTAGGGACTTTACATCCTGTGGGTGTTGTAAGATGCGACAGAGAGAATCTGTGAACCAGGGGATAGGCAGCAGCATCTTCCTGATAACAGCTGAATAAATAGAAACTGCGTTTGTCAAGCAACTTACCAAACATGGGAACTGTATCAGATATCCTCCCTATGAGGCAATCTATGGGGAGAGGCCTATAATGGTAAAATTATTGTAAATATGGAAGGTCTTTGATAAGATTTTGATTTGTGATATATTTTAACAAGTATGATAATTACATATAATACACTGATGGGCCTCTCCTGTCATGGGAAGGATTTGCCATTAGCATCAGTTGGCAGGGATTCTTTGATGTATTGGTCCCCATCCCTGGTCTGAGGATTTACATCACCTGACATTTCAACATATAATATTTTAGAGTAAAATTGAAAAAAATGTAGGATATCAAACTGTGATGCTATGCTAAAGACTTTGTTAATACATATTATAGAATCTTTTGATATCTATATACTTGTATAAAAGTAAGAACACTATTATATTTTTTCCATTAAATTAGCTTTATACTTCTTACATAGTTTATTGGTTGAAAATTTTTCATTTTATACTAAATAATAAGGTAGCAAAGTCTATTTTACATTGTTATTACCAATGATTATGATTATACTTTGAAATTACATTCGACTATTTGAAAACTTCTTTTATTACTAGGCAAGAAAGCCATAATTGTTGTTATACTGCCTATTAATTTCAAATAAATGAATGATATTTCTCATAATACTCTTACGATGTTTATAACTAGTTTGTTGTAGATGTGTTTACCAAATCAACTTGTGAATAAATGAATATGTGTATACTTTAACAAGAATGAAGACATACCAGAAAAATAATTTTCCTTAATGCTTTTATACCTAATTGTTCATTAGTAAAGCCCATCACAGTCGATTGCTGAACATAGGCTCTTTCCCAAGGAATGGCACAAAGCACAGTTCTGAGCCTCCTGTAATATAGCCCTCCATAGCTCGCTGAGTGAGATTGAGCCAGCAGTGAAGGACCATGTCTCAGACATATAAGCCATCACTGGCAACACATACGGATTTTATAATCTCGTTTTCAAGTTTTAAGATATATCTAATGAGAACATCTCCCAACTATTACTGGCATAGGTGTGACAAATTTGTTACACATAACCTTTTTTTTGTCCATGTTCGTCTTAAGACCTAATCGTTGATAGACACTATTCAGGTCGTTGAGCATGGTGCTTAGATCCTCCAGCGATTCTGCTATTGCCGCCAAATCCAAAGTGAGTGATATACTCGCCATTGATGTTAATACCATATCCTTACAAGTCCAGTAGCTTGAAAACATCTTCCAATAGAATAGAATAGAATAGAATAGAATGATTTTTATTCAATATGGATTATTACATAATACTTATTGAAAGTCATTATTTTATTTACCACTGGTTCGGAAAATACCTCTGTCCTGGGAAGAACCAGCAAGAAACCCAGCGGGACTTTTTTTTTTAAACATAATTTCACTTAACAATAATTTTGTTTATACAATTTTAAATGAATTTTCATAGAACCAGCATGGTGGCGATCACCTTATTCCCAGGGGTTATTTTCATTCATGTATTCCTTGATATTATAATAACCCTTTTTGTACAGTTTTTCTTTAATAAAACTTTTAAACTTGTTTATTGACAAACTTTGTACATGTTCTGGGATTCTGTTGTAAAAGCGTATACATTGCCCCATAAATGAATTACTAATTCTGTGGAGTCTTGTAAGTGGCATTACAAGCTTATGTTTGTTCCTAGTGTTTAAGGTATGAACATCCTTATTCTTATTAAAGCTATTTATGTTTTTATGTACATACATTACATTTTCATAAATATATTGCGATGCCAAAGTTAATATGTTTATTTCTTTAAATTTTTCTCTAAGGGACTCTTTACAATTTAGATTATAAATCGCCCGTACAGCTCTCTTTTGCAAAACAAATATAGCTTCAATATCAGTCGCATTACCCCATAGCAAAATTCCATAAGACATTACGCTATGAAAATAACTAAAATACACTAACCTAGCTGTCTCAACATCTGTGAGACTTCTAATCTTTCTTACAGCATATGCTGCAGAACTAAGTCTGCTTGCTAATTTAGATATATGGGGGCCCCATTGAAGTTTCGCGTCAATAGTAATACCGAGAAAAACAGTGGTATCCACAAGACTCAACTCCTCCCCATTTAGGAGCAAATTGGTTTTCGAATGTTTTACATTAGGTATTGTAAATTTAATACATTTTGTCTTATTGCCGTTTAAGAGCAAATTGTTGGCGTTAAATCAATGTACTAGTTTCGATAGAGCATTATTTACATCGTCATATTTAATTGACTGCCGTTTCAGTTTGAAAATTAAAGAGGTATCGTCAGCAAATAATACTATATCGTGGTTGTCCCCTACAAGATAAGGTAAGTCATTAATATAGATTAAGAACAGGAATGGGCCAAGAATCGAGCCCTGAGGAACGCCCATTGATACTACTGATCCGGAGGAACATTTACCATTAATGACGACTTTTTGATTTCTGTTACTTAAATATGAAGTAATAAGTTTAAGCGCCAAATTTTTTACACCGTAATGTTGTAGTTTCTTGATTAAAATCAATGCAGCGGTGAAAAGTTTCGGGGATATAACGTCACTCTCTCTTACAGCTTTCTGCAGTTGGATATGTTACATACTCTAGTTATGTAGATAGCCATCATAGCCCTACTCTATAAACACTTCAGCTCTTCGATATACCAACAGTCAACTTGGCACTGCTGAAGGGACTGTAGCACCGCCCTAAATTTGATGGAATCAAAGGCTTTCTAATAGTCTATATACGCAAGGCAAAGTGGCAGATTGTAGGTTTCGTAATGACTCTTGAAAACAGCACATAGATGTGGGTCAGAAGGGAAATCGGTCTGTAGGTCTTCAAGAAGCACTGTCGCCTTTCTTGAAGAACAAGACAACCGCACTTCTGCTCCACGCCTCCGGAGTAGTGCTACCATGGAGGACATAATTAAAGAGCTTCTGAAGGACTTTGAGTACTTGTTTTCAACCCGCTTTCAGAAGCTCTGCTGTAATTCCATCCTCGCCCGGGGCTTGCCGCTTTTAAGGTGCTGAAGAGACATTCTAATCTTGCTGAGACTGATATCTGGTATATCATCGGACTAGTGTCATATAACACTTGCTGGAACATTACTCACACTTGCGTGTGGCTACAATAATGACGTGTACAGCTGCCCATTTAACCGCTCAATCTCATTAAGAAACTATGGTGTCCCGGAAACTTCTTCAATATGAGCTGTATTGATTGTATGTTCTTTTTTGTTTTGGAACGAAGTTCCTTATCGGACGGTACGTATTTGGCGGATGGGGGCTAGGTGATAAAAAGTGTAAAATTTTTCCGTCACGGCCCCTTCTGACTTAGTGTAGACCCCCTCACGCTTTTTCTTATCTTGTCATGAAAGAAACAAACATTCGGCGACACATACTTTTTGAGAAAATAAATATTGAAAATCAACTATTTTTGCAATATTTATGTCAATTGCTACCGTAAAACTGACGCTATTTTTTATTGTCATTGTCAGTAGGGATGTCGATTCTTTCCGAAAAAGATCGATTTTTTAAATCATTTCGAATTGTAAGCTGATTCGATTCACAAAAATTGATTTCTAAATATTTTTATTTTTTCATGTTTGCATTTATAATGTATTTTCCTCGCCTTCGCAGATATTTTTCTGTAAAAAAAATATCAACCCCCAACTCGACGTCAATGGAAAGTCGTACCGCGGGATCCACTGGAGGTAGATTTGTAGAAAATTGTTAATTAGCTTTCCAATCGAAGAGTACAAGAGAATACCACGAGGAAATGGATGCAGAATAATTACAATTTAAAATTAAAAATGTTGTACAACCGACTTCAAATTCTTAAATTATTAAGAATAACTCAAAAACTATTACTGTTGTATGCTTAAAAAACGTTACCCCCTAGGATTTTCTCCTGTATCGTGAAGGCAGTTTACAAACATAAATTGCACAAGGACAAACATCCAGA
Organism: Parnassius mnemosyne; assembly: GCA_963668995.1. NCBI lineage: Eukaryota > Metazoa > Arthropoda > Insecta > Lepidoptera > Papilionidae > Parnassius > Parnassius mnemosyne. The sequence continues at coordinate 29,605,099 of CAVLGL010000057.1, read as the reverse complement.
CCCGGAACAATTATTTGTAGGCCATACAAATACTTGTTCCGTGCGGGATTCGAAACCGCGGACCCCAACGCAATAACTCATTGCTAAGCCACTGCGCCACGGAGCCCTCAAATTATATTAGTCAGACCTTGATCAAATTTATATGGGATTACATGAGAAAAACCAGCTTTCAAATAAAAAAAGAATCATCGAAATCGGTTCACCCAGATAAAAGTTATGATGTAACATACATAAAAAAAAACATGCACGAGTGTCATGGAACACTCGGTTGGAACGAAGTTCTTTTCGTAGTATTTTAGTATTTATAAACGTATTATATTATTGATTAACAAATACAAATAAGTGAATTACTAGCATCTATTAAAATGAAGCGTTATTTATAATAAAATAATATTGAACATTTTTACCAATTATTTGAATATTTTTACCGATTATTCGCATAACAATGAATTTTAATCATTCAAACACTACGGTAAGGTACATGGCGGTATATCATTGAAACAACGTCAGACAAAAAAGTTGACTCTGGCTATTTTTTTATATTTTACTTTTTCTGAAAGATTCGAACTTGAATTAGTGATAAAGAACCATATATGTTGTAATGAAATATGGATAACTACATAATTCTTTAGATTTACGTAAAAGGTTATTTTAAATCTTTTGAGTACGCTTGTACAAAGTTATTGCGGAATGATTAATGTGAAACGTCAAAACGTGTTTCTTAGATTTGGTTGAGTATAGATACTTATATTTAAGCGTTTTAGTTTAGTATAGCATAGGTATTTACATAAACACTCACACAGAGGGGTAGGTAGAGACTACCGACTTCCATTTGACACGCTCCTGGCACACTTCTCTCACATCTTCCACATCCATATACCTACTCATACTTGCTCGTCGGTTAAGGGTACTCTTACTTTGGCCCATTTTCAACATGTCCCCGATTTGGTCGATAAACTTTCGTAGGTATTTATTAATGCTAAAAATAATAGTTCACCAGGTTAAAAACAACAAACAACCAGGAAAACATGAGTATCCCAGTGACGAGAGGTCTGGTTTGAATCAATTTAGAAAAAATAAGTTCGAACTCAATATGTTGTTGATAGAAATTGTGACAGCCATGAGTCGCCATAAATATCTAAACTTTTTAGCAACCACCTTTTTACATATTTATTTTGAATTAAAAATATTTTTTTCAGGCATCCAAGAAAAAAGTGTATATGCTTTATAATTTAGAACCAGACAGATCTATTTCTGGAGGAGCATGGTATCAAGACCAAGATTTTGAATCTGAATTTGTAGACATACTTAATCGTCAGTGCCTTAGATTTTTACAACAAAGAGCAGATAAAATTAAAAATAATCCAAAAGGCCCCATCTTAGGTAGAACACAATCGTTTGCAACGGCAGTAGAAGTGCAAAAGTATATAACTGACTTAGGAATAAGTAATGTGAGTAATTCAGATTGAAGCAAGAAATAAATATTGAATTATTTACCTAATTATATTTATAATTCATATATTTATTTTATTTTATAGGTAAAATTAGAAGTAGAAGATGTTGTAACTATTCTGAATACATTGGTGTATGATGGCAAAGCAGAAAGCAATGTTTACCCTGATGGTAGCAAAGTTTATAGAGCTATTGAATCTCTAATACCTCCACCTGGGTTGGTGCAGGTGCCTTGTGGAGTTTGTCCACTTGTATTTAAATGCTGTTCCACTGGACTTGTAACACCGCAAGACTGTAAATATATGGATGAGTGGCTTGAAAATTAAAATAATGGAAACTAAGAGGGGTGTAATTTCAACCCACTAAACTATATTTAGGAAATTTTGTACAAAACGTTTTATTGAATCTACTGTAGTTAATTTAATGCCAAAGGTAATAAATAATTCATGATAAATTGGTTGCTGCGGAAACAAATTAAATGTGTGCAGTCACGTCTTGGAAACCATGCTCACATAAGTCATTGTTCATATTGTCGATGCCATGCGATAGTATGTTTTATTTTCTATATCAACATAATATTTTAGTTGCGGCAAATCCCTCCATTCTCCACGAAAATGTTTTTGAAGTAAATCACAAACATCTTTCACCTTGGCTTCTTTCGATAGTATAGTGTTTGGTGATATCATTAGTGTTATAATCATTGTTAGTTTTTTGTTTTTCTTTGTTACAATTATTTTTATTAATTTCATTGCCCTAAGTTTCTTCCCCTAGCACCTATATACTTTCTGTTTTAGTACGTGTAAAGAAATATCGTTTGCTCCTCGTGAATGGAAAATGCCAGGATGCTGTAGGTTTTATCACGGGATCATAAGCAGCCTTCCAATCGTAAACTGGTATCGTTGTCAGATTGGTGCACGTTCCATTTTCTTGCAAAACTTCGGTGTATTCCGAAGGAGAAACAACCACTTCTTTGTTTTTAATCTCCTCTCAATTTTTGCGTCCTACCACTGGAAAAATAATCCAATTTTTTTTTACATTCCGAGCTGCTTCACCGTGCAACCATTTACCTAGCATACTAACCATTCCTGTATTTTTATTTTTGCCGGAGCATCCATAACACACTACTGTTAGTACCTTCACGTGTGAATCTATGACGGTTCCTTGCAAGAAGTGGTCAACTGCACTAATAATTTGGTTGCTGCTCACAGCATAATCCAACTCAGTCCAATAAAAGGAACGCACATTTTCTTTTGTCAGTTTTGCTTTTGAATTTACTTGTACTATGGCGAAATGGTAGAAATCAAATTGCCTCCTAAAATAAGCCGACTGATCGGCCAGTTTCGGAAGCGGTTGGTTTTTTGGCAATCAAATGTAATTGTTAAAATATCTTCATTTTCTTCTTTTATAATGTTATAAAAAGCTTTGTACTTTAACCTGTGGATCCTCTTTTTTATTATTAATTCATTTCTCTTTATAGCACTTTTTTCATCTGTTCTGGGAGACCCAAAATCAAAGTTGTACGAATTATTTACAATTTTTCTAAAAGAACTTTGCTTTACTTTTAAGTCTTCATCTTTTTCTTGGTTGTACATCCGCCACATCTTTCGATATTCAATCCTGATGACAAATAAATTCTGTTTGTTTGCGATCTGCAATTGTGACTCTCGATCCCTTTAAATTTTTCCAAAAACCATTGTACTGACCTCTTCGCTTCATATTGTTCACTTTTCCGATCTCCTCCTCTATTTTCTTTTAATGAAGAACCATCGGTCAAATAAAAATGGTTCGTCACCCCCTGAACCCTATCTTTCTTTATTTGAAGCGAGTCCAAAAATGTTTTTTGACATACCGGTTTTCGACCACCTCCACTGACAGGTATGTTATACTTAATAGTTAATTTCCTATTACTGTTTGGATTATTTTTGGTGGTTTGATTGACTAGACAATATTGTAACAAAAATTGTCTTGATCGATTTTGGTTTTACATTTATAAAAATTTCTATGAAATTTTCGGATGTCTTGACAAGAAAGTAGGTTTCACCGAAAATCTGTATGATTATGCTCGCAAGAAAGAAACAAATATTAAAGTAAAAAGTTTAAATAACTGTGCCATTGACATCTATTTCATTTACCTATCATACCCAATTTTTTTAGACAAAGTCAGTATACTACTCAAAACAAAAAAAGGTTCACCTCAACTCTGTGTTTTTCTTAAAATAATAATTAATTTATCATCATCATCATCATCATTACTTACACTTACCATCAGGTGGACTGTGTGCTCGTTTGTCACCCTTTCCTATAAAAAAAAATCTTCTAGGCACTGAAAACGGTTTCGTAGCTCGAGCTGACAGGTTTCGGGACTGGATTAGAGCACGAGGGGGACGGAGCGTTGACTTCATTAGACGTGACCTCTCCAACTTAACGTTTAGGTTCAGTGTGCCTGTCACCATTCGGTGATCGCTGCCGGTTTTCACCCTCGCGATTACTGTGACATCACTGAACAGTTGTCGTCTGGTCGTTATAATGAAGTTAATCTCATTTTTTTGTCGAACCGTCGGGGTCCACTTCCTGTGGGGCCGCTTTTGGAAGAAAGAGTTCATCATAAAGAGTCCCCCTTTCTTCATGAAGTCGGCTAGCTGCTGGCCCCTTCGGTACCGTTGCCCTATTCCGAATTTCCCTACTTTCAGCTCACTGTTCTCTCTTGTGCCTAGTTTTGCGTTGAAGTCTTCCATTAACTCCGTATAGTGGGTTTTGGAGGAATGCATGGCTCTAGAGATATCCTCATACATTTCCTCCACCTCCTCATCGGAGTATGCTGAGGTTGGTGCGTAAACTTGTATGACCATCAGCGAATACCGTTTGGTGATTCTGAGTATAAGGTACGCAACCCTCGTCGACACACTCCCAATCTTTACAACGTGTTAACGACAGACTTGTGGACGATAAATCCGACACCTCCTTGGAACAGATGGTCGCCGGTCGGCGGACGGTCCCGGTGATAGAACAAGTTGCCGGATTCGAGGATTACTGTGTCCCTCCCCCTCTCTTCGGACCTCGGATAATCCTATGATATTCCAGCCCAACTTGTTTATCTCTTCTTCCAGCTCCAGGATCTTCTCGTCAGTCCTCAGGGTGCGTGCGTTATAAGTTGCCAGGTAGAGTCGTCGTAGGTGGCAACCGAACCCCCACCGGAGATTCTTAGCACCCCCTGCCCCGCCGTTACCATGGTCGCCACCGTAGGCAGGCATAGCGCGGCCGCCGGGGACTGGGGGCGTTTATTAATGTCATTGCTCATGGCTCATTATATTGCCATAGTTGCCACGCTTGGCGAGCGGGTTGGCAACCGCAGTTTTTTTTAATGTTGTTTTTCTGTTATCAGAAAGATGCTGCTGCCCATCCTCTGCCTCAGTTTCCCTCTGTCGCCTCTTACGACACCCACGGGAAGATATGGGGTAGTGAGTATTCTTACCCGCCACTACACGAGGATTCATTTAATATTTTAAAATGTATTGCAGGTATAATAAATAAAACAGCGTTTGTCTACATAATTATTTATTTAAATTTTTATTTTTCCATTTTTTCTTGTACTTATTTAGAGATTTTTTTTGCATTGGCAGCAAATTAAATTTTTCGGACCTCATTACATCGGTCCCTTTTAATAGTTTATTGATTACAGTGCACCAATTAAAAATGTAGAGTTTAATAGTGCACCAATTAAAAATGCAGAATTTAATAGATATTTTCAAAAAAATTTCAAGAACTATCGTTACAATCGAGAAATGAAAATGAATATTTGGAACTTATTTCCTTTTTTATTCTTTCACTGTTATTTTGATATCCATGTTGTTCCAAATATTCATTTGTTTTTAATACATTTCCAAAACTACTTACAACATTTTCGGATGGATATATTAGTTTTATAGTTTTTTTTTTTGTTTTAGGTATATTCTTTTTGTTTACCAAAATCATGAATATTGCTATCTTCCGACAGCAAACTATGTTTGCATTCTTCGCGATTGATTTTAGATAAAATTTTCCTGGTTTCCCATCAAGCCGTATATGTCCTTGAGTGTATATTAATCCTTTCTCGTCTTGCATGTTCTTGAATATTTTCTACAGCAAAGTCTACAGTTTTACTCATTTGTTTCATTAATACTTACTTGCAATACTTCCTTGCTCCATACTTCCTTGCAATTATAACTCTCCGAATGAAAGCTTATAAATCAGGTTACCAATAATAATTTGAACGTATATATGAATGAATAAGCAGTTGGGTCATTACTCCAGTAATTGTATGCTCGTACTTGGCCAAAAAAGTTCTCTATTATGTCAGAGTTGAAGTATCTAGGCCTCATAATTTTGATGTTTTTTGAGGCCAATAACTCCCACACCCTTTTTAAACTTTTGAGAGTGATGATTCAATTTTTTAAGGAAGGTACACCTTTTAGTGTGCCATCTTTGCAAATAAATTTTATTGGCTTTGTTCTAAAACTCGTGATAGGCTGATTTAAGTGTTACTGCCTTGCGCAGATTTTTTCCTTTCGGTATTTTCTCATTTGTGCTCGCTCCATTGACACTATCAAACAAGTCTTCAAAAAACGATACAGCTGCTGCTGCGTTTTTCAACGTTTTACTTACAGGATTTTCATCTGGATATAGAGCTAAAATTAGGAAAAAATACCGATTTAAATTTACGCCGAAAAAACTCCATTGAAAGTAAAGCGCTACATTAAATTTAAAAAAAAAACTTGGCCAGTGCGTGTCGGGCCACGCACAATGTAGAGGTAGGGTTCCGTAGTTGCCCGTGACACTACGCGGGCTTTCTTGATAATAAGCATAATAAGTGAGTTCGCGGTTTGACCGCTATAAGGTTGGGGAGTTCTTGCCTGGGCTGCGGTCTTCGCCTGATGAGAGTACGCATGCGATCCCCGATTGGAATTGGCGTAAGGCAGACTTTCAAGCTCTATATACTGCGTTAGCTAAATTAGATTGGTCCGAGTTAATGACTTTTACAGACGTAAATTCGGCCGTAAATTTTTTTTACAACAAATTGAAGGAAATTATTAATTTATATGTACCAAATAAAAAGCTTTCTCCAAATCATCGTCAGTATGTCTATCCGAAGTGGTTCACGCCTGAGATCATAGAAAATATAAAAAAAAAATATTTTCATCTTAAGAGATTTAAGCAAGAAAGCAAATTATTTAACAAAGAACTGTTTAGCTTTTATCGATGGAGGGTTAAAACCTTAATTGACAACGCATATGAGCAGCACCTTAAGTTGATACAGAAAAGCATAATTGACGATCCGGTATTTTTTTGGAAATATGTTAGTGATAAAAAGAAAGAAAGACGACATACTGAAACGTTTAGTTATAAAGGTGCAGAAGTAACAGGTCAAGATGCGGCTAATGCCTTTGCTGAATATTTTGGCTCAGTATTCCATAATGAAAAGCCCCTATTAAATTATGTAGATGCCGAAAATGCGGCTAACTCACAAAATAACGTGATGCCCATCTCAGTCAGGCAAGTAGACGAAACTGATTTTAGATTGGCAATGAGACGCCTAAAACCACGATCTGCTGGTGGCCCTGATCGCATTCCCGCTTTTCTGGTCAAGGATTGTGCGCCAGCTCTTCGTTCACCGCTCTTGTTTATTTTTAATCTGTCTCTTAGACAGGCTACATATCCAGAACAATGGAAACTATCTAGGGTGACACCTGTTCCAAAGGGAGAACCTGGAAAAGATGTTTCTGCTTTTAGACCTATTGCGGTGCTTTCGGTTCTGGCGAAGATATTTGAAACCATGTTGGACTTTCGCATTAGGAATCAGGTAGATAACATTTTGCATGAAAGTCAACATGGGTTTCGAAAGAATCGTGCAACGACTACTAACTTGATAGCGCACGTAGACTATGTCTGTGCTGAGATGGATTCTAGGAGACAGGTAGACGCCGCCTATTTCGATTTTAGGAAGGCTTTTGACCTGGTGAGTAATGACATACTGTTACATAAGCTAGCTAAGTTGGGCTTTACTCCGAAACTTCTTCAACTCTTTGCTAGCTATTTGGATAATCGTCGTCAATTTGTTAGAGTGAGTGGTTTCGAATCCGCTGATTATTTCACTAGATCTGGGGTGAGTCAGGGTAGTACTCTTGGCCCTACGCTGTTTTTAATTTTTATAAATGACTTGCCTACCAAAGTAAAATTTGCGAAGTGTTTGTTATTCGCAGATGATCTAAAATTAAGTTTGGCGATTGGTAGTGTTGCTGATGCACAGGCTCTTCAACGAGACATAGATGCGGTATCGAAATGGAGTCAACTGAACCATCTTCCTCTTAATGTGACTAAATGCAAGGTTATCACTTTTGCATTAAAACAGAATCCTGTCATTATTAATTATAACTTATACGACGCGCCTTTGGTAAGAGTATATGACATACGTGACTTAGGTTTAATATTAGATAGTAAATTGAGTTTTCACAATCATATGACATCCATATGCAAGTTAGCTAGTAAGACTTTGGGTTTTGTGTTGAGGACTGCAGCTGACTTTGATGATATAAGGGTGGCTAAAACTTTGTACAATGCGTATGTTCGTAGTAAGCTAGAGTATGCATCTGTGGTCTGGAATCCTTACGAGAAAAAGTATACTCTCTTGTTAGAGAGGATACAACGTAAATTTGCTCGTTGGCTTTATAAGAAAATTCATGGGTACTACCCTTATTTGTATCCTTCTTTATTCGTCTTGGGTATGGTTGATTTTGAAACCCTAATGTTTAGGAGGGTGATGTCAACTATTAGGCACTATCTTTCTATAATTCACCACAAGTTGGATTGCCAGTCGGTTATGGAGAGAATCGGTTTGTTGGTGCCTAGGTACCTGCATAGAGGTAATGGAGGAACGGTGGCTCCGCGCCGTAGGGCGCGTCTTCTAGATAGACCAGTTACGCGTACCAAACGTGCTGCTTTTGCACCAACAAATCGTGCATTAATACTTATAGGGGACATACTCACTCAGCACGATGAAATTGACCTATTTGCAGACAGTATAACACGTCTGCTGACTCTTTTTTATAAAATCATTGATGATATGACAATTAATAATTGGACAATTTAATTTCGTTGACTATGTACTATTTATACTTTATATTTAAGATGTAATTTTAACTATGGGCATATTAAGATTGTTATTAGTTTTATTGACATTGCATTATAAATTGATATGACAAAATGTTTAATTATTAATACTTTATGGTTTTAATTGGCTTTATTACCATTTTAATTTCTGACACGGGCTGCCAAAAGCTTCGAGATTTTATATTACTATTATTTTATAATTAATTAATTTATGATTATTAATTTTTGTTGTAATGGATGGATACTATTTCTGAAAAAAATTTTTTGCATGTAAAATTTAACCTTGTGCGCGTGTTGGATTTTCTGTAAGCCACAAGTTTATGAATTAAATAAATAAATAAATAAATAAATAAATAACGTATAAAAATTGGCCCAAATAGGAAGATCGTAACTGAAGAACTTATTTTCAAATCAGACATAGGGAGTGGTATTCAAAAAAGATTTAAAGAACTTTTCGGTTTTAAAATAATACAATTTACATAAATCATTCACATGCCAAGGTACAAAGATGATCTTAGTTGACGGTCTATCTATATATTCCCGGCAGTGAACCCTAAGATATACATATATGATCGTAACGAACCTTCACGTAAACCACCACTGCCTTAAATTATCCTCAGGTCGCCCGCGTAAACCAAGATGTAACGAATGAAACTGTATGAGGCTATAACATGATTGAATAAATACTTTGAATGAGGCCTACAATAACTAAAAACTAAAAATAAGTGAAAATAGTTTTAACGAAATAATAAGTTTTGACTGTTTAAACCTTTTAATCTGTTATTAATTTTACACACAAAGAATTTTCAAACTGTTTGACCTCCTTTTCTCTCTGATGTTGCCCGTTATATAAACTCAACTCCCGAGGAGGTTAATAGGAGGTAGTGATTTGTATAAAATTTTCCCAAATAATTTTTAATAACAATATTATTTTTAAACAATAAAAAGGACAAAATTAAAACCTTAAATTAATATTTTTAACAGTCAGTCATCCTGAATTGTTAACAAAATAATATAAATTAAAAAAAAGTTATTAGAATCAGAAGTAATCATCAATTGTCTATTATACTGGAATACATTTATATAATGAAATATTACACATTGAAAAAAAAATACAAAATTACAACTGGTAGCTTTAACTTAGTCTGCTATCCCGCACCACAGAATATCTCCATTCTGTATAGATTGTTAGATGTTGGAATTGTGTGCATTGAGTTGGTGCAGCGTCCCTTTCTCGCGACTCGCGAGAAGTTCACAGCATGTGTACAGCAAATTGGGTAGACTGGACACCGCTAGCACACATAGTATGCTTCGGCCTCATTCCAGCGAAATTATGTATTCTCTGGGTACCACTAGTACACCCAAGGTACTTCGGCCTCTCTTCATAAATTTTATATGACTGGGCACCACTTGCACACACAAGGTACTTCGGCATCACCCCAGTTCATTTCAAGTTAACAAGTCTGATCATCGCTTGCACGCACCAGGTGCTTCGACCCCACTCCAGTTCATCAACAGCCAACAAGTCTAGGCGTTTAGTATATACATAGTGCATTCGCAAGCTACTTCGGCCTTACTTCAGAAAATTTCATTGTTTACTGGGCACCATGTCCACACACAAGATGCTCTGGTCTCTCTCCAGTCGTTGGCATCATAGAGTTCAATCAGGACTGGATGTTGGAATAGAATACTCAGGAAAAGGAATTAAGGAAGTTTGTATATTTGAATAACTCAGTATATATCAAAACCACAAGGAAGTAGTATAAATAACATATAAAAAAATTACAAAATTTGTACGGGTGAAAAATTAGATCAATTGTTAGTTTTATTTATTTATTTATTCTTTATTGCACTAAATATTTGTACAAAAGGCGAGCTTAATACTATGGCATTCTCTATCAGCTAACCTTGGGTAGAACAAAGAGTGAGTTTGGGCAGTTAAGTTGTCATGATATAATTCAGTTCAAATATATACATGCAACACATACATTAAAATATGCACATATATAAAATATATATAATTCATATACAAATATAAATAAATACACACATTTATACATATATATCTCAATAAATGTATATATAAATAACTATAAACATATAAAATAAGTTGACTCAACTTTGTAGGCTACGGATATGCTCATACAGTTTTATTTTAAAAATATTTTTGGCAGGTATTGTTCGCAAGTCAACAGGCAATTTGTTCCAGAGGGTAATGGAAGTAACTGTGAAAGAATTTGACATAGACCCAGAATGATGGAGAGGAGTGGACAGGAATAAACTTTGTGAAGAACGGAGATTGAGAGAATGAGTGTCACTAAGGAATTGGAATCTTTCTTTTAGATAAAGGTGTGAGGAAGGATCATTAAGAACTGAAAACAGAGTGGACAGGATTCGGAAATCTCCGCGCTGGCGTGTAGTCAACCACTTTAACTAAGAGCGAAATTCTGAAACGTGATCATATTTGCGCAGGCCAAATATGAATCGGATACATTTGTTAAGTAACCTGTCAAACCTGTTCAGCAGCTCTTGAGAAATATTAGTTAGACAAACATCGGCATAGTCAAATAATGGAAGAATTAGAGATTGGACGAGAAGACGTTTAGTTGAAGGAGGCCGAAAGAACTTAAGGTGATAGAAGGAACGAAGTATGCCTGTGACTTTACGACAAATTATTTATTACTATCGCCGTAATCACTTTCTATTTATCTACCGGAAAAACGTTACTATACTTTTTTTGTGTAACCCTCAACGCTACAGATCAAATAACGGTCATGTTCTAACACTGCTGAATGCTGGAAAAAAATTTCTGACTCTCTCCGGGTGTCCTGGTACTCTTTTGGGCCATTACTAAATCCCCGACTCTGTACACTTTGGCCTTACATCGTTTTTTATTAAACCATTCCTTCATTATCCCTTATTGGTTAACTAACTTATCACTTGCCTCATTCCTGATTTTCTGTATAGTTTCGGGCGAAATGTCTTTAGGTGAAACTATTTCCTGCAAGGGAGTATCAGAAGCATTCATTATTTTTTCCGAAAATAATTTCTGTAGGACTTTTCCCAGTACTTTGGTTCACTGTGTTATTGAGGCCCAATTTCTATCATCCTCTTCATGAAATAAAATTGTGATTGAGGTCAGTATTGTGCGGTTATACCGCTCTATTTGGCCATTAGCCCGAGGAGTAAGCCACTGCGTTTAAGATGTGTTTAAATCCTACTAATTCAACGAATGTTGTAAATTGATTCGAAGTAAAGCTAGTGACCCGATCAGATATCAAGCTTTGCGGTACTCCGAATAGTCCAAATATGTCGTCCAAGAACGTCGATCGACGTCTTGCTTTTTCTATTTTTGACCGCTTTTATTACCACAATCTTTGGAAACTGTCAATTATACCGAGAATATACATATTACCTCGTTTGGTTAAGTTGCGTTAGGTTGCAATACAGCCTTTATATGGCAAAGTCTGGGATCACTCATCTGAACAGATTTTAACCAATGCACTTTTCCTATTTGTAGCACATTAGTAAATCTAGTCGAACTGTAGAATTCATTAGCCTTTTCTGACGATACTGAGTTTCGGCTGAGTGCATCTGCGTGAGATAATTGTTTTCCTGGACGGTATTCAATTGAAAATGAAGATTCTTGGTTTCTTGTATCAAGAGCCACCATACCAGTTTCTCGACTCCACAGAGTCAGTAATTCATTCTTGGGGCAATGTATACGCTATTACAACAAGGTCCCGGAAAGTGTACAGGCTCTCTCTATTACCAAGTTTAAATGTTTTGTTAAGTTGAAACTGTATAAAAAGGGTTATTATAGTATAAATGAATATATGGTTCATAATGACCCCTGGGAATGAGATGGTTGCTTCCAAGCTGTTTCTAAAATAAATTTTGTACCAACCATTAATGTAAAATATGCTTTTAAAAAAAGTCCCACTGGGTTTCTTGCTGGTTCTTCACAGGACAGAGGTTTTTTTCGAACCAGTGGTAAAGTAAAAAATGATTTTCAATAAGAATTACACATGTGATCTATATTGAATAAAAAATTATTCTATTCTACTCTATTCTGTCGAGCTATTCTCGGTATAAGGTCTCTCTTGGTCAAAGTTGTACGCAAAGCATTGCAATCTGTAACAACTTTGAAGTCAATGCCAATGAGATAAACTCTGAATTGATGAAGTGATACCACAACGGCTAGCATTTTAAGTTCATAAGAATGAAAATGTTGTTCCACGGCCGTAGTCTGCCCACTAAAATATGCTACAGGTCGAAACGCTGTAGCTGCACTTTGAAGTTGGAGCAATATTGCCGCTTAGTCTGGAGGAACTAGCATCAGTGTGCAATTCAGTCTCATAGCAGGGGTTATACTGGACGTGTTGTTAATATTCTTTTAAGTTCGGCAAATGATTTTACTTGGTCTTTATCCCAAGTCCATGTTGCGTTTGCTTTTGTAAGAGAGGTTAAAGGTCTGGCAATTAAGCGAAACTCGACAAGCCTAGAAACTGACGAACTTCTTGTACATTTTGTGGCGTCTTAAAGGCAGCAACATCTTCAACCTTTTTAAGACCTGGTCTCACACCTTCGTGCGATATCTCAAATCCAAGGTAGTCAATTGATTTTTTAAAGAAATTACATTTTATGAGGTTCAACGTCAAGTTTGCTTCCTTTAACAAGTCGAGTACGGCTTGCAACTTTTCCATTTCTTCGTCTATTGTTTGGTATGCAATAATTTTATCGTACATGTATGCTAACACCTGGAATATTACGTATTTTTTAAAGTTTCAAAACGAGCCTCTGAAAAACCGCAGGTGCATTGGTCAGCCCAAATGGCATACGAATGTATTTGTAGTGTCCATCCGGAGTGACGAAGGCCGTTAATGGTTTCGACTCCTCTGAAACTGGTACTTGATGGTATCCAGAAGTAAGGTCAAGCATCGTAAAGAAAACCTGACCGAAAAGGCCATCTATCTGATCATCGATCAGAGGTATCGAGACATTTTCTGTAATAGTCTTCCTATTCAATACTCTGTAGTCAACACAAAGCCTTGACTCACCGTTCTTTTTGCGACTAATGTTATCGGGCTAGCGAACTGAGATTTTGACTCTGGTATGCTATTAGTCTACATATCGCCAATGATAGCATAGACTTTCCCGCGTTCGGATAATAAGAGTCGATATGGTCTGTAGGTTACTGATTCATCAGCTTTGAGGTTGATGTGCATTGAGTAACATACTAATATTTTTGGTTATAGTTCCATCTGTTGTAACTTTTGGCAATAGTTCTTTGAAGATGAATGTCGCTCGAGAGATTAACGTATCCTATAGCAAACTAAATAGTTCTGAATTTAAACTAATCACGATGACGGTCCCCTTTCCGTGTTCTATAAAATACACCCCTGGAATTACCATGTATGCCAATATGCCTTTCTTTAAACAGGCATCTGTAGATACGAAAATAGAACCGCTCGCTTTAATTGTTGTGCTGAATACAACGATTGTTACTCCGGAAAGTAAAACTCTTAGTAAAATAACTATTGAAAATTTTTCAGTTTGAGTGCCCAATTTCTTGTAAAATGTTAATGTAGTATCAGATTTATAGGCTTGCATATTCGGAAGTTGTGTGAAGGATTGTCCAATCAATATATCTGCTGGCAATAAATTGGGCTTCACTAAATAGGCTTCTACTCTTTCATTTATTCCATCTACTTCCACTTGAATGACCATACAACCATACGGAATTAAGGTATTTTTGCACAATCCCTTCAAGTTTGGTAAATTGATGTTCTCAATTGGGATGGACTGTGATCCTAAATCTTTTTTTAATAACTTGCACTTACTACCAAAGTCAATAAAACGACATTATTGGACAATTTATTTAACAGTGGTAGAGCCACGCGGCAGCTTTTGCTGTCGCATGGATGGGCCGGCTCGAACCAGGGTAATACCACGACCTCACAGAAAATCAGCGCGAAGTAGAGGTTTACCTCTGCGTTTCGCTTGGTGAGTGCAGGTGGCCGGAGGCCCTTTTTACTGGAAATGAGGCATTCCATCTGAGTCCTCACGGGTGACAACGCATCTACATTTTGATTTGTAACAGAGGATAGATGTAGATGTCTATGGGCCGCAGCAACCACTTACCATCAGGTGGACTGTGTGTTCGTTTGTCACCCTTATCATATAAAAAAAATAGTATTTATTGCCTCTGTTGTCGTTTGTAATATTCAGTACACTTTTGTTGTATTCGTGGTGTTTGGGATTAATCTTTGTTCTCTTTTTGTTGTATCTGCAAATCCATTACAGTCTTTTTCTAGGATCATCATTACAGCCCTTCACAAGTCCACTGCTGAACATAGGCCTCCCCCAAAGAATGCCACAAAGCACGGTCCTGAGCCACCTGCATCCATCGACTTCCTGCATATCTTACCAGGTCGTCACTCCATCTAGTGGGGGGACGCCCTACACTTCGCCTGCCGGTACGAGGCTGCCACTCGAGAACCTTTCTTCCCCATCGGTTGTCGGTTCTTCGAGCTATATGGCCGGCCCATTGCCACTTCAGCTTACTAATCCGTTGGGCTATGTCGGTCACTCTAGTTCTACTGCGGATATCCTCATTTCTGAGTTTATCACGCAGAGAAACTCCGAGCATAGCCCTCTCCATAGCTCGCTGAGCGACCTTGAGCTTCCTCATCCGGCCAGCAGTGAAGGACCACGTCTCAGTTCCGTATGTCATCACTGGCAACACGCACTGGGTGTACAGTCTCGTTTTCAAGTTTTGAGGTATACCTGACGAGAAGATGTGCCGTAATTTTCCGAACGCTGCCCAACCGAGTTGAATCCGTCGATTGACCTCTCGGTCGAAGTTGGACTTACCTAGTCGGACTATTTGTCCCAGGTAAACATACTCGTCAACAACTTCGAGCTTAGTGTTCCCAACAACTACCGGCATAGGTGTGACATGGACATTAAACATGATCTTTGTTTTGTCCATGTTCATCTTAAGACCTATCCGTTGGGAAACACTATTGAGGTCATTGAGCATAGTGCTTAGGTCCTCCAGCGATTCTGCCATAAGGACTATATCGTCGGCAAATCGAAGGTGAGTGATGTACTCGCCATTGATGTTGATACCGTATCCTTTCCAGTCCAGAAGCTTGAAAACATCTTCCAATGCAGCGGTAAAGAGTTTCGGGGATATGACGTCACCCTGTCTTACACCTCTCTGCAATTGGATAGGTTTCGTACTCTGGTTCTGTACTCGGATAGCCATCGTAGCCCTACTGTACAAGCACTTCAACACTTCGATATACCGACAGTCAACTTGGCATCGCTGAAGGGACTGCAGCACCGCCCAAATTTCGACGGAATCAAAGGCTTTCTCATAGTCCACATACGCCAGACATAGTGGCAAATTGTACTCCTCGGACTTCTGCACAATTTGCCGAAGGGTATGTATGTGGTCTATGGTGCTAAAGCCTTTTCGGAAACCGGCTTGTTCGGGAGGCTGGAAGTCGTCAAGTCTGCGCGCGAGACGATTCGTAATGACTCTCGAAAACAGCACGTAGACGCGGCTCAGAAGGGAAATTGGTCTGTAGTTCTTCAAGAGAGCGTTGTCGCCTTTCTTGAAGAACAAGACCACCGCACTTCTGCTCCACGCCTCCGGTGTAATGCCACCATGGAGGACGGAATTAAAGAGCCTCTGAAGGACTTCAAGTACCGGTCTTCCACCCGCTTTCAGAAGCTCCGCTGTAATTCCATCCTCGCCTGGGGCCTTGCCGTTTTTAAGGTGCTGGAGAGCCATTCTAATCTCGCTCAGACTGACGTCCGGGATATCATCGGAATAATGTCGGATAAGACTCGCTCTTGGATCGTTACTCACACTTGCGTGCGGCTCCAACGATGACGTGTACAGCTGCCCATAGAACCTCTCAATCTCACTCAAAATCTCAGGTGCCCCGGAAACGATGCTGCCACATTCTGTCTTCAGCTTTGACAGTTGGCGCTTTCTGGCAGACAGATCTCTGGCAAAGACTTTGGAGCCTCGGTTCCGCTCGATCGCTTCTTCAATACGAGCTGTATTGAATTTGCGTAAGTCCCGCCGCATGCATTTGGAGATCTGTCTGTTCAGTTGCCTGTATGCTGTTAAATCTGTTGAAGAATGTAGCTTCATCTCCCGTCTAACAGCCATGAGATTAAGAGTGTGATCGGAGAGTTTTTGTGTTCTTCTGCGGCGGGTCTTGCAGAACTTAGCTCCGACCGCATGGACAGTTTCCACGAGCTTGTCATTCAAATCGTCCACTTCATTGCAGTCTTCTAGGCACTGAAAACGGTTTTGTAACTCGAGCTGAAAGGTTTCGGGACTTTGGAAAAGAGCACGAGGGGGACGGAGCGTTGACTTCATTAGACGAGACCTCTCCAACTTAACGTTTAGGTTCAGTGTGCCTCTAACCATTCGGTGATCGCTGCCGGTTTTCACCCTCGCGATCACTGAGACATCACTGAACAGTTGTCGTCTGGTCGTCATAATGAAGTCAATCTCATTTTTTGTCGAACCGTCGGGGCTCGACCAGGTCCACTTCCTGTGGGGCCGCTTCTGGAAGAAAGAGTTCATCATAAAGAGTCCCTCTTTCTCCATGAAGTCGGCCAGCTGCTGGCCCCTTGGGTTCCGTTGCCCTATTCCAAATTTCCCTACTTTCAGCTCACCGTTCTCTCTTGTGCCTAGTTTTGCATTGAAGTCTCCCATTAACACCGTATATTGAGTTTTGGAGGAATACATGGCTCTAGAAATATCCTCATACATTTCCTCCACCTCCTGATCGGGGTGTGCCGAGGTTGGTGCGTAAACCTGTATGACCTTCAGCGAATACCGTTTGGTGATTCTGAGTATAAGGTACGCAACCCTCGTCGACACACTCTCAATCTTTACAACGTTGTTAACGAGAGACTTGTGGACGATAAATCCGACACCTCCTTGGGACAGATGGTCGCCCTCCCGGTAATAGAGCAAGTTGCCGGATTCGAGGATTACCGTGTCCTCCCCCTCTCTTCGGACTTCGGATAATCCTATAATATGCCAGCGTAACTTGTCTATCTCTTCTTCCAGCTCCACAATCTTCTCGTCAGTCCTCAGGGTGCGTGCGTTGTATGTTGCCAGGTCGAGTCGTCGTAGGTGGCAACCGAACCTCCACCGGAGATTCTTAGCACCCCCTGCCCCGCCGTTACCATGGTCGCCACCGTAGCCAGGAATAGCGGGGCCGCCGGGGACTGGGGGCCGTTTGTTATTGTCATTGCTCATGGGGGGTATATTGCCATAGTTGCCACGCTTGGCGAGCGGGTTGGCAACCGCAGTTTTTTTATTGTTATTTTGGCTATTATCAGGAAGATGCTGCTGCCCATCTCCTGCCTGTTTCCCTTTGTCGCCTTTTACGACACCCACGGGAAGATATGGGGTAGTGGATATTCTTAACCGCCACTACATCTAGGATGGTCACCTAGAAAAAGACTTCTTCACTTCGACACAAAAGCGTCGACACTTTAGTCAGCTCCTTAGAACTTCTTGTGACAGTGTGACCTGGTTCACCACAGTTAAACATGTTATCAGAATTTGTCTTCTTGCATTTAAGTCTATAGTTTTTTAACATGCCTGTGCTCAGTATAATCACGATTAATCGGAGTGGATCTCTTAACTGTGTCTATAACCTTGCTCGATATATTTCTAAAATACTTCAAGACTTCTTGAGAATCTTGAAGGTTGACTCCATTCATTCACACATTCATTCTCACATTTGGATCAAATATTCCGTGAGTCAAGCAATCTACCGCATCCCAGCCTTTAAGTTCGCATCTGTTGACAAGTCATAATTTTGTCGTAATAATACTCTTCCAGCGTTTCGTTACGTCTTGTTTTTCGTATTAACATTTCGGACAACAAGAACCATAATTCTGCTCACATGGGAATGCAGATAAAAGTTAATCTTAACATTCTGACCAGTTATATTTAATGCTTTAAAGGCTTTAAAGCGTAATAAGCATAGTATATAAAGTATGCGTAAGTATATCACATAAATTATTAAATGAAACTGGGGTGGCTACTAAGACAACATCATACAAAAGTAGATACAATCAAAAACGTTACATGAATAGGTACAATGATATTAAAATTTATTTACACTTAAACAATAACTGATATGATTTCTATGATGTTGATGACTGATATGATGTTCGAGCAGCTATATTTTTTTTCATTGTGGATGTGGAACTTTTTTATAATTTTGGCAACGCACTTTAATGTGCGTTATGAAAATATTTTTCCATTTTTAGAAACCATCATATTTACATTAATAATCGCTTATGTTAAATTAAATATATTACAAATAGAATAATCTATGTTAAAAGCAAATAGATTGAATCTAATGATAAGAACATTCGATTGTCATGCGAGAGTTCGGGGTTCGATTCCGGCTGAGAGCTAATTCCACTAAAATTTAACTTTGAGTCGTGTGTTATATAGTAATCGGCTATGTTATACGAATAAAAGATTTACATTAAATTACATACTTGTTTTAGTTGAAAACGTTATGTTCAGATGATAAGAGATAAGTTACATTATGACTAGAAAAGAATAGAATTTTATGTAAATAAATAATGCTATATGAATATAATGAATGGTTTCTCTGTTCAAATTACAACTATCTCTAGTTGTAATTTGAACAGAGAAACCACTAGCCTCCTACCGTGGTTCCAACGGTCGTGCAGAAAGTAGTTGTTCATTTTGTATGGGATTAGAACAGCGTCTAAATAACGTACTAAAATATAAAAATAATAGCGTTTATAGATTTAATTAAATATGAAAGTTTCAGTAATGTATGAAAAAATAGGTAATAAATGTTTCAGGATTATTGTATAAAATAATAAGATAAGTGATGTGTTAAAAGTGTTTAATTTATGCCTAGAATAACGAAATTATAATAAATTTTGTATAAGAAAATTAAAGTGAATTAATGCTGCTTAAAGGTTTTATTTCGTGAATTAAACGATTGTGTTAGTTAAGGTATTCATGTTTATCAATAAAGATTATTGTTTTGAATATGTGTAATAGATATTTATGATTTCTGACTTTAAAAATGTCTTGTAAAATTGTTCTATTTTGTTAAATATTTTAATAGATCTCTATGTGATGTCAGTGTTGTGAATATTATTATAATGTGGCTTTTTTATAAGGGTTGTCAAGTGAAATAATGTAATGACATTGTTTTGGGAAATAAAAATATGGTTTTATATGTGGGAATGCGATAGTGAAAATTAGTGTTAGATTATATCGAAATGGCGCGCGGCGCGCGGTTTTTTTTCGTGTATAGCTATCGTAGTACGATAGGAAGCTGGTATTTTTGAAATTCGTTCGAGACCAGCTATCAGTTTCCAGTTATAAATCAAGAAAGAAAACAATAGGGAAAAGTGATAGGAAAAAGTAGTGAAATTTTCAATGTCGCATTTCCAAAGGGGGATTTATGAAGATTAACCGATGTTTCATTTTACGAGTCAACTCCATTCCCAGGAATATACTGACTGACGTCAAGACCGGGACCATTCCATAGGGACCCGTGACCTTAGTAGTCTAATCTTTCTTTTTAGTAGTATCTGTGAATAGAAGGTCAATAATTGGTCGACCTCTGCTACAGGGCGGGTCATGAGGAACCGCTGTTGCTTTACAATTGGTCCTTCGTTGTCGGATTGACGTCGAGCGACCGACTGTTGCTTTTCAATTGTACTTTTGCAGCCGGATCAAGAAGCCAGCCGAAGGACCAGTCAGCATATGAGGTCTGCCGGTCCTGTTGCAGGACCGGAAGAAAAAGACGACCAGGCCAGCATAGGAGACCTGCCGGTTCTGATGCAGGACCGGAAGAAGATGCTGACAACCAGGCCAGCATAGAAGGCCTGTGGAAACTAGATAGCCGCCGGGAGAAAGAAACTGGGATTGCTGCCGGGCTCGAGTGCTTGTATGAGGCATTCACTGCTGCCGTTCGCGAGTGTTTGTGTAAGGCACTCACTGGGACCAAGCAAGGGGCTTGACATTTGTCCTGCCGACCAAGTGTACTCGGCATTCCTGTCGCTGGGCAAGTGTGCTTGGCATTCCTGCTGCCAGGCAAAGGGCTTGGCATTTATTCATCCCAGGAAGTGTGCTCGGTATTTGCTGTCGCTAGGCGAGGCTGCTTGCGGAAGGCACTCACTGCTGCTGCCGGGCGAGGGTGCTTACGGAAGGCACTCAGTGCTACCGGGCGAGGGTGCTTGTGGAAGGCACCAGACTACGTTGCGGCCGAGAGAGAGCGCCTGGGCAAGGTGTCACCGGCGACAGCATACCAAGCGACGACACCCAACGGTGCTAAAGTCAGAGCTTGGGTTTTAACACGTTTCGAAGTGGCACAGATCTTTACGAGCAAGACTGCTTTGCACAGGTCGTCTACGCCGTTATATCGTGCGTGTTGCAGGGGCCTTTGAGTAGGCAAGCTGAGGGGTGAATATAATTTCCCCTGCAACCTGAGTGACCTGTGATACATCACGTCCACTGACGGGGAGTACCCAACCTTTTCCTTTCCTACACGAGTCCATTCTTGGGCGGTTCACCGCGCAGTTCTTTTCGGGCGCACATTTGAAGATCATCCACCTAGGTTATTTACGGAGCGGCATTTGACAGGCCAAACTGCTCAGAAATTAGCCGAACATTTTTGGACGAGATGGTTGAAGGAGTACATGCCTACTCGAACATCGATACCTCGAACAGGCGATAACGGAAGGTTTTTAGAACCGAAAGTGGGCGACGTTGTCTTAATAATAGATCATTAATTACCACGTAATACATGGCCGCGAAGCAAGATCCATAGGACTTTAACAGGAAAAGACGGTCACACTAGGGTGGTTGACGTCGTTACTAACTCAGGTAGCTTAAGTTCGGGGTTCGATTACCCGGCTGGAAGCTAATTTCACAAAAATTGTTTTATTAATAAACTTAAATAATTCCGTGATTAAAAATTACATATGAAAGGTAACGTAACATGACAGATCTCTTTTTGCAGCAAAGAACTAAACAATTCGGCATCTTTCTAGGACGTCGATTCAGCCGTGCAACTAGATTTAGGCTAGTGAGCAGTGCAGCTGCAACTGTTTTATTGTACGCGTAGGACCACGTAGAGTCCCCTCCGGTCCGCCGGTCGCCTGTGTTACTCTATGATTGACACAGACCAAATGATAAGGTAAATGAAATGGTTCGATTTTTTTTAAACACCAAGCAATTAATAAACTCAAATTAGGATAATTGATGTAACACTTCGCTTTTTTTATAAATTAATCATCCAAGTTTTTTTAAACATCACCATTATCATTATATCCCATTATACACAGAAATTTAGATAGTAGGAAGAGCTGCGAAGAAATCGTCACTTGTGTCGGTTCTAAGGACGTAGAAGCGTAGGGTAGTACGAGATCTCTTTGCCACGCTCAAAGTGACAGGAATGAGGGCATCTACGACTTTTTCTGCCACCAGGGCGGCACCACTAGAAAGTGAGTTATAATATTTGAGAGATTTCATAGCGGGGAAGTTAAATTGTTCGGAAAATGTAAAAGTTATTGTTTGTTTTTGAACTATTAGCTATATTTTATATTAATAAGATTCAAAATAATCAAACCAAACCACGGATATTCATAAAAGTAGAAAAATCAAAAAAAAAAGTTAAAAATGTGCAAAAAATTAAAGAGCAAACCACTCATGCATTGTTTTGTGTATTAATATAATACTCTAGAAACTGAAACTTTTATTTAAAAAACAACTTCTCAATTAAATAACTGTGTAACAAAAACTTTACCTCACTGTCAACTAGCGCCATCTGGTGGGCAGAAAATTATTAGCCCTCATTGGTGGTTTGTTTTTCTTTGTTTTCTTCCTCGTCCTCATTGAGATGAGCCAAATTCAAAAATAATCGATAGGTCTGTACATTTATGTAAGCAAACGACAGGTCTATGATGTTAAACGCTTCATAGAGAGTAGGGAAGCCCGAACTTTAAATTACTGCATGTTGCAGGCAAGATACTACGTAGGTCACTCAATAAGTTTTGAGATCCTCGAAATTTAAAAATGAAACGCACCCGTGTTATATGTTTCTAAAAATCAAATTTATTTAAAAATAAAACTCCATAAGCCAATTACTCAATATTAAAAAAAAAACAAAGTTCTATTAATTTTCCTGCAACGCTTCCCGCGCTTTTCATTTAAAACGATGGATCTTAACCGTGAACATTTGCGCGCTACGATATACCTATTATAATTTTCAATTTGGTTTAACCGAACAATTAAGTTTACAACGGTTACAATCAGCATTAGGGGACTCAGTTCCATCAACAATTTTTAGGTGAAACCACCTAGAAATTGTTGATGGAACTGAGTCCCCTAGAGGAGTCACAGACAAGGTTGGCTACATTTTGAAGCGAGCTTCTATTAAAACATACTTCAAGCCGCTGAAAAAGATTAGTCAATTTTTACCATCCGTCAAGTCTAGTAATATCCCTCTACAAGATGCAGGAGTGTACAAGCTTGATTGTGAATGTGGTCTCTCTTACATAGGACAAACAAAAAGATCCATTAAAACCCGCGTGAAAGAACATATAGCTGACGTGAAGCACCGACGCTCTGGGAAGTCTGCAGTCTGTGAACATGTTCAAGATCGCCTCCGCCATTAGGTACATCAGATATGATAGACCACAAATCCTCGCAAAAGAACACCGATTCCTACCAAGGATGATACGCGAGGCTATTGAAATTAAAAAACTCCCAATTTCATTAGAGAAGATGGATGGGTGCTGCCATCTGCTTGGGATCCTATAATTAACAAAATTAAATCCAAACCCAAGCATACCACTGCTAGACTTCAAGATACTGTAACTTCATTCTGCGAAATTGAACCAAAAATTAATATTAAAAAACTGAAGGTAGCCGGGCTAACTGTGACATCGGGACGTCAAACATCTCAGTCCCCCCGTGAACATGGGTTGCTGTAAAGCACCCAAAACGTCGGGAATTAAAATAGTAAAATTAAACGCGATAAAATCCGTAAAAGCATAGTTTTATTCAATGTGTTCGCGTAAATATAAGAAATCGTTATAAAAAGTTTTATTTATATTGTAACTAAGAAAGTTTTAGGACCTTTAGAACAGTATTTGTGATTCGAAAACGGAGTTTGTTCTCAAGTATTAAAGTTCACATTTGTACCTATGAATTGAAGTAATTTGAAATTCTTCCTGCTCCTCGATCACGCCATAGAATACAATTGTTTCCAACTGCTGTAAAAGTGTAAAAGTATATAACTGACTTAGGAATAAGCAATGTGAGTTATTGACAGATGTAAGAAATTAATATTTAATTATTTACCTAATTATATATATAATTCATATATTTCTGGGGGCACGGCAGTGCCCCCGCCAAGTCGAGCAAAAAAGCGGCACGGCCGTATCATCCTTTTCTCGAAGCAGTTCAGGTCATTTTCGAAACCCTATAACGTCGTTGTGGATAAAACTAGAAGCCTGAATTTTCAGCAACCAAATAGGAATTGTATAAACTCGGTATATTTCAAATTTCATTCAATTTGAACCAGTAGTTTAAGAATTATAACTAGTCAAAGTTTCTTAATTTTGTCACTCACTGACTGACCGATCATCAAAACTCTAAGGCACTTCTAGGAGACATAGAAGCTTCGAATTTGGAACACAATTGTTGTTTAGTATATAAATCAAGAAAAAATTTAAATATTTTGCAATTTCAGTTCAGTTTTTGAGATACACCAACTGCATAAATAACTTTGTAATCCCATATAAATATATAGGATTACAAAGTTATATTTGCTGCGAATGAATCAGTGTACCTATATATGTATAATATAATGGAATAATAGGTGTAGATAGGTATCTAGATATAACTATCTACAAAAAGAAATGAGATGCAACCAAAAACATAACTTGTAAGGCGCCCTCCACATTCGCGCCGTGAACACCCGTGAAAGCCGCGAACCGCGAATGTGGATGGCTTTCGCGCCCGTTCACGGGCTTCGCGCCTGTTCACGCCTTGTTCCCCGTTCAGTGTCGGTATTTTACGCTGCTTCAAAGGGTTTACGAGGCGCGAACCTCCCGCGAAAGCAAGCGCATCCACACTCGCGCGTGAAATCAGTAACGCACGAGACTCGGTGCCGGGAGGTTGTGCTTATTTGTATTTGTTTACGGAGGACGGTGCGTCAAAATGAGCGTCAGTTGGACGAACGAGCAAGAACTCATGTTGATCGAGTGTCTTCATGCCGAACCCATTTTATGGGATGCTAAACATAAATACCATAAAAATAAAATGAGAGTACATGACGCATGGATGCGAATAAAGGAAATAATGAATATTGAAGTGACTGATTTAAAAAAAAAAAAAGAAAATCTAATGTCCAGTTATAGGACTTATAGGAAAAAGGTGAAGGATTCCGTAAACAAGTCTGGAGCAAGTAGCGACGAAATTTACAAGCCCATTTGGTTTGCCTTTGACGCAATCGATGCTTTTCTAAGAGAAAGCGATCATTGTAAAAAAACTACAAATACGGTTAGTATGTTTTATTTGCAATTTATTATTGATGTCAACATGTAAAGATTATGAGGAAACACTGCGTATTCTTTTTTTTTTAATATAATCTAAACAAAGTTTTTAGATGTTCATTTCTCTTTTAATAATTAATTTATGGAAATAAGGAAACACAGGGACATGCCAATAGTGGCCATAGATTTTTTTGAAAAAATTGCTCTACTGGCATTATCCAGGTAGGAAACAGGGGACTACGTTTGTATGGAAAAACGGCCGTGGTGTTTCCTGTTAAGGCAGGTTTTGTTGCTGGCTTAGTGCAAAGAAGTAATTAGTGAATTCTTCTCTTATTTCTCTCGCATTCGAAGCCGGTCGACGTGGTACGTGTAGCAAATCACGAACAGCAGAATTGCTTTCCAATTCTTGTCTCCACGTACCGGGGTGTGTGAGTATGTCATTGTTATCATATATGTCGATGGTCCCCGGCGGTGTATATATTGGTAACGAAGTATTGCTTTTTCTGAGATAATTGTGCAACAATATACAAGTCATTGTAATAAGAGAAACCTTTTCTGGGCATAGCTGAAACGGTTTTTTAAACACACGAAATTTTGTCACAAGTATTCCGAATGTATTCTCTACAACAACACGTGCTCGTGACAATGCCTGGTTAAATATACGTTTTGGAGAACCATACTCATGGTTGCCTGGATAAGGTTTCATCACATGATCTGTAAGTGCAAAAGCACCGTCTCCCAAAAATACGTACGGTACATCGACATTCGAGCCAGGAAGAGGGTTTGGTTCAGGAATATTTAAAGCATTTGTGCAAATTTTTTGCCATAGCAAGCTATTTCGAAATACTCCGCCATCACTTATCCTGCGTTGAGAACCAATATCTGCAAAAATAAAATTGTAACTGCTGTCCACCAATGCTAGCAACACTATGCTGAATGTTTTTTTGTAGTTATAATACTCTGATCCTGAGTTACTTGGACATTCTAAAGTGATGTGCTTTCCGTCTATGGATCCAATAGCACGAGGATATTTACGAGCAAATCCATTTTCGATATCTAGCCATTCTTCTGCGGTTGATGGAATCTGTAAAATAAAAAATAAATAAATGTTATAATTGTTTTTTTACTTTTATTTTCAGGAGGAAGAATCAGTTGTTGACAATAAAGAGGTCAAAGGACAACAAGATGTACAAAGTCCAAATGACCAAAAAAAGTTACCACAAACAATCCGTCGGCGCAACAATCCACCTGAACTCCAAGATGCTGGCAAAGTTGACAAGATGCTCTTGCTACATTAAAATCGACCATCAATAGGAGAGAATCCCAGTCCGACCAAGATGATGTTTATGACCTATATGGTAAAATGTTGTCCAAAAAAATAAAGACCTTACCTGAAGATGACAGATTACATTTCATGTATGAAATAGACGGCATATTCCTACGCTACCAACAAAATAGTCGAAATCGATACAACAGATTTTCAAATAGCCCAGCTCAGTCTACATCAAGTGCGTATGGGAGACCTAGCACATCACGCTCAACGTATTCCGAACACCAATCTCCGCCTCCATCTGCTGCGTTATATGGTAGACCTAGCACATCTCATCCAATTTATTCCGAACATACAATGAATAATTCGCCATCTCCAGTCAATCACAATTCTGATTATAATACATACACTGGATCTAGAGTTATAGTAACATCGAATGAAGTTGTAGAACCTCCAGTCATTCACATTCCTCATTGTAGCAGAAACACTGGTTCTAGAGTTATGATAACATCCAATAAAGTAATAAAATCTAGAGGCATTCACATTCCTGACTATAGCACAAACACTGATTCGAGATATATGGTAACATCCAATGACGTAGAATCTCCAGCCACTCATTATATAGCAAACACAGAGACTCCATATGAAGTGACAGAAGATTTACAGACTGAATTTGGAAATGTCATTAATAAAGCATTTCATCTTGCCTAACTGTAAGCCAAAACGTTGCTACTTTTCTGGTGTTCTGATGTTTTATTTTATTAGGATTGATCTCAGAATAAGTACAGACAAGTGCATGTCAAGCTTTACTCTTTCAGTTCTATTCTAACTATTATTACTTATGGCATAAGAAAACTGTACATATTTTAAAGTGTAACTTGCCGTGCTCTTGACATAATCAAGATAATTATGATTCTCTTTTGATATTTAGTTATTGGAGGTGCTGCTTTTAAGTTAATTCAGTTATGATAATAAGTGATTGTTTCCATTTTGAATAAATGAACACGATTTTATGTAAAATTTTATTTTATTACCTTAATTTCCTCCTTCAAGACTTGATTCAAAGCCAAGCATACTTCAGGTATGATCTTCGAAATTATGAGGTGAAATTTTGAATAAGAAATGCAAGCTTTCGTAATTATCTCCAGAAGCCAAGAATCTTAACGTGACAGCGAGACGCACTCGAGCTGGAATTGCTTCTCGCAGTTGAGTATCTCGTTTCATAATCACTGGTGAAACCTTATTTAGTAAGTACTCGAAATCTTCTAAAGACATTCGAGTAAACTTTTTAAATTCACCAGAAGGTTCGGCAACTAATTCCATCAATTGGTTTTCCATAGTCAAACTGCAACAAATAAAATGACCCTATTTAACTCGTTTTGTATGCAATAAAATAGTACTGTCAAGTGCATGTCAAGCTTAACACTTGCGGTATACTTGCAGTCCCGTTGTGTAAAAGGTTGATATGCTTTTTGACAATGGTGTCGATTCGGATAGCGAATGCTTTAACTGAATCTCTTAACTTTAAAATTAGTTTAGTCCTGCAATTAAAACCACGTACAGTTTTTTTTTTATGTCTGACAGGATTAAACTAATTAACCGATTCGTTGCGGCACCAATTTTCGACAACTTTTATCTGTGGCGGCAAACAAATATATCATGACACGCCTGGCGTGTCACCCGCACTGAACCGGTTAAACAGTTCTTTCAGGCCACATGAATGGACACTGTTATCATAATATGTAGGTACCACATACCTTGTTCTGTTGCGATGTATCTTTGTCATCCACCATCTTCGTCTTCTCCATTTCTTTTTTATTTTTTTTTTATCTTTTATATATACGTAATTGTAGTGAGCCAAAGCGCATAGCGTCACGGCGATGGCAGTGCATATTTCGGCGTCCATTCTTGACGAGCCCGCGAACTAAACTGTGAAGTGTGAACGATAGCGAATGTGGAGGGACATGTTTTTCGCGACTATTTCGCGGCAAAATTACGGCGTGAATTCACGCCGTGAATCACACAGGAGTGTGGAGCGCTAATAAAAAAAACCAAGTCTCGCAACTCAGTTCTACAGTAAAAAGTTGTGAGATCCATATAATACCAAGTCGGTTAATTTATTCAGTCCTTACTTAAGGGTCCTTCTGTCTTAAGTTATTACGTAATTAGCTAACCTAACAACATCTTATAGTGACCATATGAATATTAAAAATCTTTTATATTTTAAATAAATAAATTGACTTGCCAATCGCAGTAAACAATCTTATTTAATATAATATTTATTACATGAGAGATACATTATGTATTCATGCGATTGGCCATCGCATGAAAGCATAATGTATCTCTCAATCTATTTATTTAAAATATAAAAGATTTTTAGTATTGATGTGGTTACTATAAGATGTCGTTAGGTTAGCTAATCTATCTATACATATAATAAAACTGTAAATAGCAGATGTCTGTACATTTTATATTTTTGTAATAAAAGTGATTGAGGGGTACTAAAAATAAGTAATTAAATACATTTCTACCATTTTTAGAATTTTCTGTCTGTCTGTCTGTCTGTCTGTTTGTTTGTTAACGTATCACGTATAAAGTACTAATTTATATCATAAGAATTGTTAAGGAAATTATAAAGTGTATCTTCGGGTTACATTTAGTCTTTATTTCATTAAAATCAGTTCATTCCATCAAAAGTTATGATAAATATTCTGAAGTATGGGTAGGGAAGTATAGGTACGAATTTGCTCAACGATGGCTTTGTTTGAGTCATCAGGTGCATTTTAAACTAATATCATATCATAAATCATAGTTAAATTATGTAAAATAATGATATAATTATGTATATCTAAAACGCAGTAAACAAAAGTATTTAAAAACGTATTAAATATATTATACAAAAATATATTAACCTTATTAACTAAATCTGAAGCACAATAGTTTTCCCATTTCTTCGATAGATGGTGGTGTTGTGAAAATGTAATGCAATTGCAATGTTTTTTTTTCCTGTAGATGAGTTTTCATATTTACTGCTAATCTTTATTATATTACTCGCTGCCCTACTGCGTGTTGATAAACTCAATTTATTCTTTACCGCCGAGTACTCTATGTGGTAAATCAAATTTTAAAAGAGCTATTAACAAATCGTTGGTTTTGGCGAGAGTCAAACTTTATTTTTTGCTTACTGTGCAGGCACTGATTTATAAGTACTCTTGCGTTTTATATAATGTATCAATCGCGTCAATTAATCTCTTTTATTTTTAGAATTGATGTTAGCAGCGCCATCTCTCTTCAAATATATACATATAATAAAAATGATGATAACATATTGTGTCTCTTTCTGTACATTGTATAGGTATATATTTTGGTGGCTAAAATAATTATGGGGAACTGAAAATAATTAAATAAGAACATTTTAGAATTTTTAGAATTGTCTGTATGTCCATTTGTCTGTTATTATATGAACGCATCACGTCTAAAGTAAACATCTTTTATTTTCAAAGAAATCGTTAAGAAAATCATAAAGCGTATCTTCGAGTTACATTTAATCTTTGTTTTATTAAAATAGGTTAATTCTATCGAAAGTAATGATTATTATTTTGAAATGTAGGTTCGAATTTGTTCAATGGCGCCATAAAATCTCAGAAATAGTAATAAAAAGATTTGTGTGTAAAAAAAAAACGTTCCATAATAATTAATATATTTATACTTAAAACACAAAAAGAGATTTAAAAAGGATGTTTTCTCACACAAAGGACGTAATAGATGGAGTTGTACAAATTACAAACTTTTCTGAATTGCTGTGTTGAGATTTTTCGCCGATGAATCGTATTGAGACTTACTGAAGAAATTTGTATCCATCGCAGCCATACAACGGAATCCGACCAAAAATAAAAATTTTGCAACGAAATGTCGTGATATTGTATTTATAATATACGCAAAATCAGTACTGCCACTTTAGCGCTTTGGGAACTAGATTTAGCGCTTTTTTGGAATGTATAGCGCGCATTTCGAAATTTTAGCCCTAGCTTAATCCAGCGCTTTTTGGTGTATTTAGCACACATTTCAATATTTTAGCGACTAGCGGGTTATTAACTCTTTTATAGCAGCACTGTTAGTCCACATTACCGATAATAATAATAATGACCTTTATTATTTTTTCCCACAAATAGTACATTGCAGTTTATCTTTTTCAAACATATTTTTTCCACAAAACAAAGAGCATGGGAGACGAGTCCAAACTAGGATACCCTGTGCTATGGATCTCCTGGCTTCCCCTTTAGGATGATCAACTTGATTTTTTTACCGACGACTATAAGCGGGGAAACCCCTTTATTAAAGTTTTTGTTCATGGTTTTAGCAACGCATTTATTTTGCTTTATTCAGTTTCAGTCAGTTGCTTAGAGCACAGCTAAGTTAAAAGTTACTTAGAAGTTATAATACAAAGAAACTGTGTAGCAACCGCAATCAGATGCTGACATCTGAAACTAAGCTGCGAAATACATTGCACTTTAAAACAATTAATGACATTTTTATTGTTCGTACAGTACTAACTACTGTTGACAGCAATTGCCATAATTATAAGTCGATGTCCTGCGAAGTATTGATACATCAAAAAAATATTGCCAGAAAAAAAACTTAATGTTGTTTTCTTTATTATGATTATATAAAAAAACACAAACTTTGTTTGTAGTTAATTTAGCGCGAAATCTAGGGCTTTTTTAAAGCGCTGTTTTCATGAAATCTAACGCTTTTTGTGTTGTCCTAGAGCTGAATTAGTTTTTTTTATCTGGCAGCACTGCCCAAAAACCCTCTATTAAGAAGTAACTTTCCTTTGAGTTTTAAGCGCGTTCAGTTCCCAGTTACAGTGAGCGTGTGTTATGCGATGACCGTAAATAAAGCGCAAGGTCAAACTTTACGCGTTGTAGGAGTGTACCTCAGTACTGACTGTTTTGCACATGGCCAACTCTATGTTGCTTTTTCCCGCGTTAGTAGCCCCCGTAACCTTTTAGTGTACACCCCGGCTAAGCCTACTTCTCACGTCGTTTACACAGAAGCTCTATCATAAACGACTTAGAACTTTGATGATAATGATTTATTTAGTTACCACTTATTGATACAGTAATGAAATAAATCGTTTAATATTCTCTTACCTAAACGACAAATTGTTTATGTAAAACCTGTATACGCGAGCTACGCCGCGGGCACAGCTAGTTACGTAATAACTTAAGACAGAAGGACCCTTAAGTAGGGACTGAATAAATTAACTGACTTGGTATTACATGGATCTCACAACTTTTTACGGTAGAAGAACTGAGTTGCGAGACTTGGTTATGTTTTTGATTGCATAATTTATTTTCTTGGTAAAATTAGAAGTAGAAGATGTTGTAACTATTCTGAATACATTGGTGTACGATGGTAAAGCAGAAAGCAATGTTTACCCTGATGGTAGCAAAGTTTATAGAGCTATTGAATCTCTCATACCTCCACCTGGGTTGGCGCAGGTGCCTTGTTTGTCCACTTGTATTTAAATGCTGTTCCACTGGACTTGTAACACCGCAAGACTGTAAATATATGGATGAGTGGCTTGAAAATTGAAATAATTATTTACCTAATTATATTTATAATTTGCTTTGCTTTGCTTATCTTCACGCACAATCCCTGACGGGGTAGTCAGAGAGAACAGATCGCCAAGTGTCACGATCCTTACAAACCTCTTTCGCTTCTTTCAGATTCATTATCTTCTTCATGCATGCACGTCTAGGTATCCGAGTACTCTTGACCCTACCCTCTTCGAGCAATTTGCTCACATGGTCTTCGAAAGTTAGTCTCGGTCTACCTCGACACCTTTTAATATTAACTTTCGCGCTATATATTTTCTTCACCATTCGGTCTTCACTTATTCGCTCAACGTGCCCAAACCACCGAAGCACGCCCTTATCAATTTTTGTGATAAGGTCATCTTTCAAACCTGCCATATTGCGAATCTCTTCGTTTCGCTTTCGGTCGGCCATGGTAACGCCGCACATTTTACGAAGAGATCGCATCTCTACTGCATTCAACTTACTTTTATGCTTCTTCTGGCATACCCAGGTTTCGCTACCATATAACAAAGTCGATACCAACACTGCGTTATGTATTGCAAGGCGTGCACTCTTCGCTACGCCTTACCTTTTGACTAACGCAGTCAGGGCACCATTGACTTTGTTCCCGGCAGCGACACGCCTGTCCACATCTAAATCACATCTTCAATCCCGGCTAAAAGCACTCCCCAAGTATACAATTTCATTTACCTGTTCTAGACATTCCTGATTTACCCATATTTCACACTTCGTTCTCTCTTCGTCCCTTTCAAATACCAGAACCTTAGTTTTATTAGCATTCAAACGGAGACCTTTAATTTCACATTCCTCTTTCATACACGTGACTAATGCCTGCAGTTCTGCCTCTGATGGTGCAATAAGCACTGCATCATCAGCATACAGCAGACAATTTACTTTTATGTCACCCAATTTCACACCCAAACAGCTATCTTTCAGCTGTCGAGATACAGTATGAACAGCCAGGAAGACATGACACAACCCTGCTTTACGCCCGTTTTGACGTTAAACATGGGTGACAGGTCATGCCCTACCCGCACACAGGCTTTACAGTCACAGTAAAGAGACTGCACAGCCCTTAGCAATCGACCATCCACACCATACCCCGGCAACAGTTCCCACATTTTCTTCCTTACAACCTTATCAAATGCTTCCTCAAGATCCACAAAAGCACAGAAAATCTTCTGGTTAGCAGCCAGAAGCTTTTCCGTGATCAGGCGGAGAGAAAACATTTGATCCGTGCATCCTCTTCCAGGTCTAAATCCGCATTGTGCCTCCCATAGAAATCTTGCCGATTTCTCTTGCATCCTACGTGTCAAAGCCTTCGAGTAAACTTTACTTGCTAAACTGGTCAAGCTGATCGCCCGATAGCACCCGCAGTCAAAATGTGAACCTTTACCCTTATATAAAGGCACAATGACTGCGGATCGCCAATCATCCGGGACATCCCCCGTCCGCCAGCACAAATTGCACAGCATATGAAAGCTGTCCCAGACGCGAGGCCCACCATACTTGACCATTTCAGCAGTAACTCTGTCTAGTCCCGCAGCTTTACCACATTTCAAACTTCGAATCGCACGTTCAATCTCTTTCATACTGATGACCTCAGTGTCATCGAGGTCCGGGTCTGGCGTACCAGTCACGGCGTCATCACCGGATCCCTCACTAAGATCATCACACGCATACATTTCTCTATAAAATTCGCTCCATCGCTGCATGACGTCCGATTTTTCTGAGAGGACGTCATTAGTTCTCGAAAGCACTTTGTTCATTCTTAAGGCCGTCGCACCACTTCGGGTCCTTCCAACCTCTTTCCAGAAGAGTTTGGAGTTCTCCTTAAAGTTGTGCGACAACCTTTCGTCTGCTTCCATTCTACACCTTTCACGCACTTCCTCAATCAGTGCTTTCGTGTGAACTTTCTGCAGCCTATATCTTTCTTTCATCTTCTCTCTCATATCCTTATCATTACTAGAGGCCAAGTAGTCTAACCATGCTTTCTTCTTCTTCTTTACAGCTTCTTTCACTTCATCATTCCACCATGCATCTCTTCTTTTACTACTGCCTCTTTTTATTGTTCCACACACTTCTTCCGCTGCACTTACCATTCCATCCCTAAGGTTCTGCCATGTTCTTTCTACACATTCTTTTCTGCCATCGATGGTGTCAAGCTTTTCGGCTACCCTCGCATGATATTTGTCCCTAGTATCCGCTTCCTGAAGCTTCCAGCTTCGGATGCGACAGACCGACTGTGGTTCTGTTACTGCCATCCGGTAGCGCCAACCCGCGAACAGACCCCTAAATCTAGTAATCACTAGATAGTGATCCGTTCCCAGGTCAGCACCCCTGAACACTCGCGTATCCATCACCTGTTTTCGCAGTCGGTCATCCACCAGGAACAAATCGATCATACTTCTCTCATTCTTTCGTTCTCTAGTATACATATGGATTTTCTTGTGATTAAACATAGTGTTTGTCACAAGAAGACCCTTTTCCTTGCACACCGCCAGTATAAGCTTGCCAGCATTATTAACCCTTTTATCGCCAAACTTTCCAAGTACCGACTCGTACCCTGGTCGAGCGGTACCAACCCATCCATTCAAATCACCACATACAACAATTCTTTCGTTTCCCCTAGCCAAATCTAGAACTTCTCTTACATTCTCCCAAAACTCCTCCAGCTCAGCCCTGGACGACGAAGCTACCGGCGCATAAACAGCCAAAAGGAATAACTTCGTCAGTCCCAATTTAAAGCGAACCCAGAGAAGTCTTGAGTTCACAACCTTATATTCAGTCATAACATCGACCAACCGAGAAGACAGCAGCACCCCCACTCCCTGGCAGGCGTTCTCGCTCTCCGGGACTCCGGACCATAGAGCTAACGCCCCGCCAGGGAGCTCTTCAGTACCACTGCCCTTCCGTTTGGTCTCCGACATACACACGACATCTAATTCTCTTTCTTTCATTATTTCGATCAACTCATTCGTCTTATCTCTCATGCCTCCTCTAACATTCCACGTGGCAACTCTGCACTCTGTCCTTACTGTATTTATAATTCATATATTTATTTTATTTTATAGGTAAAATTAGAAGAAGAAGATGTTGTAACTATTTTGAATACATTGGTGTATGATGGCAAAGCAGAAAGCAATGTTTACCCTGATGGTAGCAAAGTTTATAGAGCTATTGAATCTAAATCCTCCACCTGGGTTGGTGCAAGTGCCTTGTGGAGTTTGTCCACTTGTATTTAAATGCTGTTCCACTGGACTTGTAACACCGCAAGACTGTAAATATAAGGATGAGTGGCTTCTTTATTTATCTCCTAATGTATTAAAATCCGTAATAAGTGTGTTTGTAAGATGGTTCCTCTATTGCGATTATATCCCTATTGTGCCGGACGGGCGAAACTCGCAGAGCAAGTGTTGTCGAAAATACTGTACGAGTCGCTCACGTCCTGCACACCTATAGGTTCCGAAGTTCACGACTGGTGTGTTATGTAGGGTGCCTAATGAAAACGCACGAATTTTTGACGAATGGCAAGTTGATTCGACGGTTCAACTGATCGGTGAAAATCTTCGGAGCTACCACTATCAGTTAACACTGTTTTCCAAGATATATTCAGTTGATTTCTTCTTGTTGTTCCTTTTCTTCTTTTGTTCCTTTTCTTCTTTTGTTCGGTAGCAAACTACTACAATTTACCCGTTATCCTTGTCCTCTGCGTGTGCATCGTTGCACAGCAGAGTTCGAACATTGTTATGTACCGGTCGTGGGAGTCGGTCTCGTCATTGTAGGTGTGGGCAGCCAACGGGGTTTGTCTTTTTTTTCCTCCGTTCGCCGCTATGAAAAGTCAAATCAGGTTAGAAAATAGGGACTATGGCCAAAATTAGTCAATCAGTGACGTTGGTACTTATTACTCGACTCTCTTCTATATAGCGAGGAGTTCTCTTGGTAGAGGTCGTTGTTGGCGCGGTCAAACATACCGTGCGCCAGGCGGACCACAAAATCTTGGTTGCTCTCCATCTTCAAGTTGGCCACTATGATGTCGTTCCGGACGTAGCGACCTGCAACGACGATGGTCCATAGAGGTTCTGCTGGGCCTGCAGCCGCTGCCTCTTTCGATCGCTCAAGAGTGCGTACCAGGCTGGAGCAGCAATGTCTGTTTCGGTTTTATATAGCTTATAAATTTTTAATTTGGTCTTAATTGAGACCTTGGATACCAGGACGGGACGTAACATCGCCCGTCCAGCAGGCGCTGCATCTTTGCAGCGGCGATATGACCTCTTCTGGACGATGTGAGGCGCTATCGTCCGCATATAGATCCAGCTCTACATCGTCGTATGCGTCTTGCTAGAGTTGGTATGTCATTGGTATAAGCCGCATACTTAATCGACGATACACAGCTGCTCTGTGGTACGCTGCATACTTAATCGACGATAGACAGCTGCTCTGTAGTACGCTGGCTCTTATAGGCTTCACTGGGGACTCAGTATGCTCTATACAAAAGTAGAACTTCCTCTCAGCTAGGAACGACGCCACTAGCCGCAGCATAGCAGGAGGGTTACACAAGTAACCCTCCTGCTCTATAAATTGGAAGAAGAAACAATTATTCTTCCAATTTATAGAGTAATCCAGACTGCCACACCCTGTTGAACGCCTTCTCTATATCGAGAAAGACGCCCAACTATATGCGGCCGGGGTTGTGCTCGGCCACAAGAAAGAGCAACACCCTGGTCAGCTGTGTTGCTGTAGAGTAACTCCTCCTAAATTCATGTTATTCCGCCCGATGTTGTACGCACGAGCGAACTCTTCTTAGTACTTATTAATCTTTTCAGCAGTTTGGCTCTATGCGGTAGCAGCGTAATCAGCCTGTAGCTGCTCTACGCCTGTCCTTCCCGGACTTTGGCAGAACGATAAACTTGCTGGTTTCCAGTCTTCCGGGAAGTGAGCATGTTCATATTAAGTTACCTATCCGTAGGGAGGCACTATTGAGCTCATTGAGCCTAGTGCTTAGGTCCTCCAGCGATCCTACCATAAGGAATCTATCGTCGGGGTGAGTGTGATGTACTCGCCATTGACGTTGATACCGTATCCAAGTCCACATACGCAAGGTAATGTGGTAGATTGTACTTCTCCGTCTTCTGTTCAATTTTCCGAAGAGTATGTATGTGGTCTATGGTGCTAAAGCCTTTTCGGAAACCGGCTTGTTCGGGAGGCTGAAAGTCGTCAAGTCTGCTTACGAGACGATTCGTAATGACTCTCAAAAAAAAACAGCATGTCGACGCGACTTAGTAGGGAAATCGATCTGTAGGTATTCAAGAGAGCGTTGTCGCTTTTCTTGAACAACAAGGCCACCGCATTTGTGCTCCACGCCTATGGTGTAGTGCTACAATGGAGGACGGAATTAAAGAGCTTCTGAAGGACTTCAAGTACTGTTTTTCAGAAGCTTCGCTGTAATTCCATCCTCGCCCGGGGACTTGCCGTTTTTAAGTTGCTGGTGAGCCATTCTAGTCTCGCTCAGACTGACGACCCGAATATCATCGGAATAGTGTTGGACAAGACTTGCTCTTGGATCATTACTCACACTTGCGTGTGGCACCAACGATGATGTGTACAGCTACAGCCCATAAAACCTCTTAATCTCACTCAAGATCTCAGGTGTCCCGGAAACGATGTTGCCACATTCGGTCTTCAGCTTTAACAGTTGGCTCTTTCTGGCAGACAGATTTCTGGCAATGAATATGGAGCCCTGAATCCGCTCGATCTCTTCTTCAATACGATCTGTATTGAAGTTGCGTAAGGTCCGCCGCATAAATTAGGAGATATGTCTGTTCAGTTGCCTGTATGATGTCAAATCTACTGAAGACTGCAGCTTCATTTCCTGTCTAACCGCGATGAGATGTTTTTGTGTTTATCTGCGGCGGGTCTTGCAGAACTTAGCTCCGACCGCTGAATGGTCAGTTTTCACGAGCTTGTCATTCATATCGTCCATTGCATTGCAGTCTTCTAACCACTGAAAACGATTTTGTAACTCGAGCTAAAAAATTTCGTGACTGGATTAGAGCACGAGGGAGAGCGTTGACTTCATTAGTGTTTGTTCACGAAGAACAGGCGGCCGCGGGGGCGGCTGTCGGTGCGGTGGTTTTGGGCGAGCTCGTGTTTACGTTGGCTGCCAGGCGTTTGGACGAGTGTGATGTGAACCTCTGACAGGTCGTGGATATGGATGATGAACTTTTATTTTTAATCGAAAATTCTTAACAAAAGTGGGAGATGACAAAAATAGAATTGGTGTGCACGAAATTTATAAAGAAAGAGAACTAGCAGGAGAGACTAGCAGAGAACTTGCCTAAAGTCGTGAGTCAATCGCGTGCTCCGCCGCTAGTTCGACGTGAACACACACAAATAAATTCATACGTTTGATATTTCCGCGAGTGCACGCCGCGCGCGATAGTCGCCAGCTTGCTCGCTATTTCCACCGCACTTGCGTTTTGTACGTGAACACTTGAATGTAATGCTAAGTGTTTGATATTTCGTGACCGCGCTCGCCACCGCGCCCGCGAGATAACGCCAATTTAATGTTTAGGTTAAGTATGCCTCTCACCGTTCGGTGATCGCTGTCGGTTTTCACCCTCGCGATCACTGAGACATCACTGAACGTCATAATAAAGTTAATCTCATTTTTTGTCGAACCGTCGGGGCTCGACAAGGTCCACTTCCAGTGGGACCGCTTCTGGAAGTAAGAGTTCATTATAAAGAGTCCCCCGTTCTTCATGGCGTCGGCCAGCCCCTTGGATTCCATTACCCTTATTCGAATTTCCCTACTTTCAGCTCACCGTTTTCTCTTGTGCCTAGTTTTGCGTTGAAGTCTCCCATTAACACCGTATAGTGGGTTTTGGGGGAATGCATGGCTCTAGAGATATCCTCATACATTTCCTCCACCTCCTCATCGTGGCGTGCCGAGGTTGGTGCGTAAACCAGTATGACCTTCAGTGAATACCGTTTAATGATTCTGAGTATAAGGTACGCAACCCTCGTCGACACACTCCCAATCTTTACAACGTTGTTAACGAGAGACTTGTGAACGATAAATCCGACATCTTCTTGGGACAGATGGTCGCTCTCCCGGTGATAGAACAAGTTGCCAGATTCGAGGATTATCGTGTCCTCCCCCTCTATTCTGACCTCGGATAATCCTATAATATTCCAGCGCAACTTATGTATCTCTTCTTCCAGTTCCAGGATCTTCTCGTCAGTCCCCAGGTTGCGTGCGTTATATGTTGCCAGGTCGAGTCGTCATAGGTGGCAACTGAACCTCCACCGGAGTTTCTTAGCACCCTCTGGCTCGCCGTTACAATGGTCTCGGTATATTGCCATAGTTGCCACGCTTGGCGGGCGGGTTGGCAACCGCAGTTTTTTTAATGCTTTTTTTTTCTATCAGAAAGCTGCTGCTGCCCGTCTTCTGCCTCAGTTTCCCTCTGTGGCCTCTTACGACACCCACGGGAAGATATGGATTAGTGGGTATTCTTGTGGCGGGCAAGAATACCCACTAATACACGGTAAATCCTCATAGGTATATGGCTGAATGTTGTGATCCTTGACCGCTCCGGTTTTAGGAGGTCCCTTGCCAGCAGGGACCGGTTCAAAGCCTGCGGTAGAGATTTGTCGCTCACTCATGAGTTGCCTCGTTTGAGGTCCTCGTGACGGCAAATCGAAAGAGTTACTCGAATTTTAACATTAAAACACCTCACTCACTCGTTCACGACCTCGCTTATGACTGACAATATTGTTTCGATCAAAGAATCGGCAATTTTTAATTGTCTCGAACCCCAAGCTCGTAATAATATGAAACGTGTCATCGGTGCGCTAGGGACAGATGTGTGCGGTGCGGTCACTTATCCAACTGCTTATTTTTGTGCTTTAAAAAAAAGGTCCCGCTGGGTTAGGAGCCAGAAATCAAACGCACAGAAGCGAAAACGTTAAGTGTTGAATAGAAGGATGTACCGTGACACATCACTGACTTTTCCATTATGACAAAAAGGATATTGACTCGTTCAGTATATTGAAGCCTATAGCCCACCTCAAGATCATACCAGTGCAGGTAATTGGACCGGTGGGAGAAGTGGACAAGTGACCCTACTGGATGATGGGTCAACTGTTTCACTGATGGATGAAGAAATCGCCGAATGAATTGGAGCTACAGCGCGGTTGGACCCCTTCAAGACCACCGCTATTGGGAACACTATCCTCAACTTACCGGGGTGCCGAAGAGTCACAGTTACACAGTAGCGAGTATTTAACATTAGCATACAACTGAATTGTATTTCTAAGCTCTTTATTTCAAACTAGCTCGTCAGGCAGACGTTGTTCTGCCCTTTCCAACGACCCTTCCTATAAAAATCCATAAATTCGCAATAAAAAATTTTGAGGGTCAATTATCGCAATACAAACTATCCTATCTCTCAAGTTGGACCAAACTGCACACAGTGTGCAAAATTTCATTGCAATTAGTCTAGTAGTTTAGGAGTACATCGCGGACAAACAATGTGACACGTAATTGTTATATATAAAGATTAATTTGTTAATTAACACTTTCTATTGAATAAAACTATGTTTACGGATTTTATCGCGTTTAATTTACTTTTTTAATTCCCCACGTTTCGAAAAAAACGATTGCGGTGAAGTATCTTACATAATGTCTTGGTGGTGTTTCTAATTATACGACCATCACTGTATATCGATATTTTTATGAGAATATATCGATATTTTGATATTTTTTGCCCAAGCCTAGTTAGCCCGGCTACCTTCAGTTTTTGAATATTAATTTTGGTTCGATCTACGCAGAATGAGCTTGAAGTCTTCCAGTGGTAAGATTGGGTTTGGATTTAATTTTGTTAATTATAGGATCCCAAGCAGATGGCAGCACCCATCCATCTTTTCTATTGAAATTAGGATGTTTTTTAATTTCAATAGCCTCGCGTATCATCCTTGGTAGGTATCGGTATTCTTTTGCGAGGATTTGTAGTTTATTAAATTTGATGTAAAGGCGGGGACGATCTTGAACATGTTCACAGACTGCAGACTTCACAGAGCGTCGGTGCCTCACGTCGGCTATATGTTCTTTCACGCGGGTTTTAATGGATCTTTTTGTTTGTCCCATGTAAGAGAGTTTCGCAATGAAGCTTGTACACTCCTGCATCTTGTAGAGGGATATTACACTTGACGTATGGTAAAAATTGACTAATCTTAGGCGGCTTGAAGTATTTTTTAATGGAAGCTCGCTTCAAGATGAAGCCAACCTTGTCTGTGACTCCTGAGATAGTACAGCAGGCTCACACTCGACTGTGGCCGGCTTCACTCGGTCACTGTGACGTAGGCGCGGGCCCCGAGCTTGTCGTTTTACAATACTTGCTCGACGTGCAGAACCTCAGCGGCCAGATGTATTCTATCACAGATCCCTCGTGATCCTCGTGCTTGATGATAGCAGTACATCTTGAAGCGAGCGCGATTTTTTGTGTTAAATCATTTATTAATTTAGGTTAACTTTAAAGGCATCAAGTCTGATAAGGTATATAAAATAAGAAGCAGTTTGATTTGAAGAAATATTTTACTGTACATATTACTTACTAAAAACATTTAAAC
This sequence comes from Parnassius mnemosyne, assembly GCA_963668995.1. Taxonomy (NCBI): domain Eukaryota; kingdom Metazoa; phylum Arthropoda; class Insecta; order Lepidoptera; family Papilionidae; genus Parnassius; species Parnassius mnemosyne. The sequence continues at coordinate 29,563,387 of CAVLGL010000057.1, read as the reverse complement.
ATCCTTTTACATTAATGTATTTCATGTTTATTGATATTTTCTACATTTTATGCCCTAAAACACCTACAGATCATAGTATCGTCATCAACAACAACAAATAAATAAATAAGCAATAACTTATAATATAGATATTTTACAAACAAATCATATATGTAGGTACAATATTTTTTTTTAAAATAAGCTTCTAAAGTTATTTTCTATATTGTGCAATGCTTGTGACAAAATTGCAGGTTGTCGTTTATGATTTGCGGATGATTCTGCGGTGTGTGTTTTGGTGCCTGTTACAATAGCGTTATTAAAAAGAGAACTAAATGCATCCATTTGTATATAATTAAGTGACTGAAGAATGATTCCTTTATCAGGATATGGTGTAGGTGTAACAGAAACATTAGAGTGCTTAGTAAGACTTATATTTTGAGGAGTTTGAGCACTCGGGGCTGATGGTGGACCTTGATCTGTGGGCCCTTTTGGTGTTGATGGCATTGGTTTCTTTTCACCTGAAAATAGTTTAAATTTGTAAATATTTTTTCATTTTTATTGTTGTTGAAAGACATTTTGCAGATAATAATATATGTTTGTAAAAAAGATAAATAAATACCGTAGTTTTTGTGGAAATGTAAAAATTGAAAGGTATCCTTTCAATTTTTACATTTCCACAAAAACTACAGAAACATTGTATGGTGTATGAGCTCCTTTTTGGTTGTATAAGCTAACTTCATTATTATACATTTAGTAAAGATATTTTCAAAACCTATAATATTTCTTTACAAAAATGAAGGACTTGCATACAAATTTTCAAGAAATATTTTATCCACACTAGATTTAAAAAGTAGCCTTATGTCCTTTCCTGGGATTCAAGTTTTATCAAACTCGCTTCAGTGGCTTATTCATGAAAATAACTGACAGACAGGATTACCTTAACATTTATAATAATATGACAGTGTGTAAAAACACCCTGTCCAATCTGAAAGGAGATAGGTACCACAATTACATTACCAAAAATTATCTTCTTTTTCCTTATAGAATAAGGGTGACATGAGCACACAGTCCACCTGATGGTTAGTAGATACTGTGGCCCATAGACATTTACATTTATCGTCAATTAAGACTCAAAATGCGGATGCGTTGTCACCCCTGGGGACTAAGATGGATTGTCCCATTTCCAGTAAAAAGGGTCTCTGGTTCTCTACACTCACCAAACAAAACACCAGCATTCAGCACTACAACTATAGCTGCAGCAATAGCTCTACCACATATAAAAACTTACTCCCTTATTATTAAACATTAATTTAATAATAAATATAAACTTGTAATTGTAATTAAAAACACATATTTTATACTACAAATTGCTTAAAATTCAGCAAATTTTTAAAATCTGTCAACTCTGTATTTTTAACCAACAGCAGTTTATTTTTAATTAAATATCTGAAATCTGAAAATGATTAAATTAACAGAATTTTATCACAATACCTAAATCCACCGGCATGAATGTTTTGTTTTAATAATGTTAAATATTTAAATAAAATGTTACATAACCATTATTCAGTCTCCAGTTCAACAAGTTGAAAAACAACAAAACAATTTAACCAACTCCAAGAAAAGTATATCAACCGTAATTTTAACACACTTTTATTAACTTAACCTGTAGGGATGTAGTTACTTAATATTTTTTTTAATAACCCAATTATTTGAGTCTGTCGCTGTTATAGGAAAGTGGAAGTTTAGAAGTATTAAAACTAGTGTGCCATATTTTCCATATATTACACTTTCCACAATTTATTTAGAATAATAAAAATTGAAAATTCAATTAACTTACTTATAGAGTGGATCATCCTTTCCAATTCCCTTAATTGTGTTTGTTGATGTTGAACTGTAAAGTAGAGATCAGTAATTGTTCCTGTTATGTGCTTCATTTCCTCTTCACGTTTTGCTTCTTTTGCTGCTTCTTTCTTACTTTGTCTTTAATTAAACAAAATATAATAGCAATTTAGTGCATATTTTTTAACAATTTTCGATTATACATTAGGAATTTCTTTTGAATTATGGATGCTTTTAACATACATATATAGCAACCTGTACATCGACGGTCTGATCATTGAGCTCAATGATGCTGGAGTTGGCTGCGCAATCAATAGTCATTTTGATAATAATATGAGCTATGCTAACGACATGGTTTTGCTGAGCCCATCGATCAGGGCCCTCAATACGCTGGTGGGCATCTGTGAAAGGTATGCGGCAGCTCATGGTCTCAGATATATTTTTAAAAAGAACGAACTACTCGTTTTTAAGGGTGGAAATAAAAGACCTGATGAACAGTGGTAGAGCCACGCGACAGCTTTTGCTGTCGCACGGATGGGCCGGCTCGAACCGGGGTGGTACCACGATCTCACAGGAAACCAGCGTGAACCAGGTTTACCTCTGTGTTTCGCTTGGTGAGTGCAGGTGGCCGGAGGCCCTTTTTACTGGAAATGAGGCATTCCATCTTAGTCCTCACGGGTGACAACGCATCTACATTTTGATTTGTAATAGAGGATAGATGTAGATGTCTATGGGCCGCAGCAACCACTTACCATCAGGTGGACTATATGCTCGTTTGTCACCCTTATCCTATAAAAAAAAACCTAAGTCTGTTCCTCATGTTAGACTTGGAGGAGTTACACTGAGTAGTCACCAAATTCAGATATCTGGGACACTGGGTCGCCGAGGATCTCTCTGACGATTATGATGTTGAATGAGAATGTAGAGCGGTGGCAGTGAGGTGTAATATGCTTGCCCACAGGTTTGCTAGGTGTGCGAATGAAGTTAAGATAACATTATTCAAAGCTTACTGTCAGAAATTCTACACCTGCAGTCTGTGGGCAGTGTACCCGCCGAACTCTTAATGCGCTGCATATTTAATACAACAATGGACTCAGAGAGAGCTTTTGCAGCACATCACGCACATTTGCCGAGGCATGTGTGGACAGCTTTGCAACAATATTACGCAAAAGAATAGCCTCCCTGATGCGTTGCATGTGAGACAGCACTAACAGCCTCCTAGCTTCCATATATGGAAGGCAAGATTGCTCTGTGATGAGGCACTGGAATACAATGCATATGGGTTCCAGGCCCAATATGTTTAATATTAAATGATAATTATGGTAATGTATAATAATTTGTATTATGTAAATTTACTAACCCCTAGTTTTAAGTGTTCTAACAAAGTGGGTGTAATTACCTGAATAATGAATAAATAATAATAATAATAACAAATAGACAAACATTTAAACCCAGAACATTTGCGTAAATATGCAGTATATGCATATGCCTCATAGCCCTTAGTGTCGCAATATGCATTATTAAATCAATGGCTTAGCCACTGCACTACTAAGCTGTTAATGAATTAAAATGCTTCTTTTTTGTTTATATGTATGTTTTTTATCAGCCTGTAAAACTTGTTTTCTGAATAAGGGTCTATCTTATTATTTCAAAGATCTTTTAATATTGCTTGGGAAGTCATTTGTTAATTGCAGTGATTTTACAAGCCAGTGCTTGGCTTGAAAAGTGATGTAACCAATTATGGTAATATGCACAAATTTGTATATATATATATATATATAGGAATTGTGTGTATAAATAGGATTAAGAATAGTATCCAAATCTTGAAACCTAGCCAATGTGCAGCCTGTGCCTTAAAAGGGCAGTGTAAGTTGGTAGGGCAAGTGCCTATAATGCCTTCAGTTACCTCCATACTCTACAAAATGTATGGATCGTATATTGAAAACCTACCTCATGGCACAGAGCATGACTAAAACGAATAATCTCCTAAGTGACCGACTGTATTAATTTTGCCGAAATCTGTCAACTGGGGACATTCTAGAGTATGTCACTCACATATGGGTTGAGGCCCTTAGGAACAGTGGGGAACTACATTTTTGTTTCATGTCTCGAAGGCCTTTAATAGTGTTTGGCACACTAGCCTTTTGGGCTTCCAGCATACAGCTTATCCCCTGGTCTGATTAACTGGGTGAAGAAGTTTCTGAGTGAATGGTCTCTATGAGTCATCACTCATCATCAATGGTTGCTTGCCCTATCCTATGGCGATATATGTCAGTTCTTCAGGGGTCCACTATTTGGTTTAAATGTGTGAGCTAATGAGACAAGATAAACAATCAACTACAGCCTGTAAAAAGTTACTGATGAACATATTCCTTCATTGCCACATTGAACATTGCCTTCTCCATGCCTCTTTCTCTATTCCCTCAAGTTATTGTTATACAATATTCCAAATACTGTCTTCATAGATATTGCATACATATTTTTATTGTACCATATTTGTTATAGTTTCTAAATCTGAGTCCAATAATATGAGGAATCATACCTGTTGTATTCTACAACTAAAAGGCCAGCACCAATGATAAAAATTACTGTTTCACCAAGAAGGTTAGCTCCAAGTTCAATAGCCATTTCTTGGCTGAGGACTGGAATATTGACTGGTTTCCCCAAATTTAAAATCCACATTTTTGCCTTCACTTCACACCAATTGTAAACTGAAAAGCATAAAAACATTTTTTAATAAAAGCAAGTTTAGAAGTTAGAAGTTTATGAAAACTAAAAACCAGAGTATACATTTTTATAAAAGAAATTATTGACTTACATTGGGCTGGCGGCATACAAACATACGTCCTGAAAAAAGGGCTATTTTTGGCTCTTTCCTTACAAGCATTAGCAATGGGTTTACTAATCTGTTTTATTAATAATACAGATAGTTTTGCGATAGGAAAGGCTCCCACCACCATTGTTACTAAGAATTACACTTCGATTTCAAATAATCTAATGTTTTAGTAACATAATATAGGTATATTAGAAATATAAGAAAATCATCAAAGGGTTTTTATAGAATTCATTTATTAAACGAAATAAACGCAGTCGAATCGAAGAGTTTATAATAGTAAAATCTGATCTAAAATGCTCGTATTTAATAAACTCAGATCTTAACAATATCTACATAACACTTCTTGGTATATAGCACAGAGTACATTATATATAGGGAAGTATATAGTGTATTATCTATGCATAACACTTTATGACTTTAGTCGATTCTATATAGTTTGTGCTTTAGTCTATTACAAAGAGTATAGTATTAGTAACTGTCTTATGAAGTCTATTACCATCTATTACATACACACAGAGTACTTTTTTAAATAGGGCATAGATAAATATATATGTAGCAAGCTATAGGATATTCGTAGATAGAGGATACTATGTCTATGAGGATATTACATTAATTTTTAATTGCTCCATAATAGGGATGCCTATATCGAAGAGTCGATTTCTCGAGCCCAAAAGATCGATTTTTAAATAGATATGCAGTACTGAATCGATCCAATGAATCAATATTTCACCCTGATAAATCGCCATTCGATTTTTTTTCAAAAAGTCGTTGGCGTTAATCGCCCGTGCAACCCTCACCCTTAATTTAAAAGCGTTTAAAATTTTTTCTTATATTAGTGACTCCTTTAATTTCGTTTTTAAAAATTCCCGCCAACATTAAGGGATTCGTACTCAATAAAAACGACGACTCAATAAAAACCGTGTGTTTAGCCATTCCCATTGACTCTAGGGAATACTCTTATAAATTAATTTGTAGTATGGCTTATAAATATCATCATTTTCTTGCTGCAGGTCTTGACTAAGCTATGGCGGTTTTCTTTTCCCGCCCGCGTCGTGCTTCATGCCTTTAATTATGCCGTGTTCACGATTTATTAGCCAATTACTCGCATCACATATAAGCCTAGTTAATGTATATTTTTGAAAATAGAATAGAATAGAACGATTTTTTAGAGGGACTTTTTTTTAAACATAATTTCACTTAACAATAATTTTGTATATACAATTTTAAATGAATTTTCATAGAACCAGCATGGTAGCGATCACCCTATTCCCAGGGGTTAATATCATTCATGTATTCCTTGATATTATAATAACGCTTTTTGTACAGTTTTTCTTTAATAAAACTTTTAAACTTTGTTTATTGACAAACTTTGAACATGTTCTGGGATTTTGTTGTAAAAGCGTAAACATTGCTCCATAAATTAATTACTAATTCTGTGGAGTCTAGTAACTGGCATTACAAGCTTATGTTTGTTCCTAGTGTTTAAAGTATGCACATCCTTATTCTTATTAAAGCTATTTATGTTTTTATGTACATACATTATATTTTCATAAATATATTGCGATGCTAAAGTTAATAAGTTTATTTCTTTAAAGTTTTCTCTGAGGGGCTCTACAGCTTAGATTATAAATCGCCCGTACGGCTCTCTTTTGCAAAACAAATATAGTTTCAATATCAGTCGTATTACCCCATAGCAAAATTACATAAGACATTACGCTATGAAAGTAACTAAAATACACTAACCTAGCTGCCTCAACATCTGTGAGACTTCTAATCTTTCTTACAGCATATGCCGCAGAACTAAGTCTGCTTGCTAATTTAGATATATGGGGGCCTATTGAAGTTTCGCGTCAATAGTAATACCAAGAAAAACAGTGATATTCACAAGACCCAACTCCTCCACATTTAAGAGCACATTGGTTTTCGAATGGTTTACATTAGGTATTGTAAATTTAATACATTTTGTCTTATTGCCGTTTAAGAGCAAATTGTTGGCGTTAAACCAATGTACTAATTTCGATAGAGCATTATTTACATCGTCATAATTAATTGACTGCCGTTTGAGTTTGAAAATTAAGGAGTTATCGTCAGCAAATAATACTATATAGTTATTGTCCCCCACAAGATAAGGTAAGTCATAAATATAGATTAAGAACAGGAATGGGCCAAGAATCGAGCCCTGAGGAACGCCCATTGATACTACCGATCCGGAGGAACCTTTACCATTGATCACGACTTTTTGAGTTCTGTTACTTAAATATGAAGTAATAAGTTTAAGCGCCAAATTTTTTTACACCGTAATGTTGTAGTTTCCTGATTAATGTCTCATGATGAACACAATCGAAAGCCTTGGAAAGGTCACAGAAAATACCTAAGGCATCTTGTGAATTCTCCCAGGCATTAAAAATATATTTCATAAGCTCAACACCGGCGTCAGACGTCGAGCGACCCCTTGTAAAACCAAATTGGTTTTTATGAATTAATTTAATTGTATTAAAAAAAATTGATCCAATATTTTTTTTTTTTAATTTTTACTGAGAGTTGGTAGTACAGAAATAGGTGTATAATTAGCGGGGTCCAATGTACTACTAGATTTAAATAAAGTTATTACTTTACTATACTTCATTAAATCAGGAAACACACCAGAATCGATACAAGTATTAAAAATAATAACAAGATGAGGTGCAATTAAATTTATTATGGACGTAATAACTGTGACGGAAATCCCCCATAAATCTGCGGTTTTCTTTACATCAATTGCTTTGAAGTATTTTACAATATTATGTGGTAATACTTTTTCAAATCTATATTCTTTTAAACAGGTATTAACATTCTGTTTAAGTAATGACTCGGCGATAGTTGGAGAAGTATTCAATGACTCTGTTGTCAAGATAGGAACATCAGTGAAATATTTCTCAAATACCGCTGCAACTTCTTGATTTGATTTAGTCAATTCATTATTAATTTTTAATTGATAGTTTGTGTTCGCGCCAAACGCTGTTTCGGAATCGGCGTCAGAGGGCGCGCGGCTCGGTGCCATACCGGTTTGACATTCGGTCGTGCGTAGAACGCGCAAGCGCAGTAGTCGTCTGCCAGCTGTGCTTGGGACAGCACGCCGTCATTTTTTGTCGGGAACTCGGAATAATTAGGCGCGGCTAGTAAATGTACTGTCTAGGATTTGTGACGCGTATTCCTTGCTGTAGATCTTTCCCGGGACTCATTGAGTTTGACTCGGAATCTGTATAGGTGCATTCGACAATATTATCTAGTGCGGCCTTTGATATTCTAGAAATAAAAGCGGTAGTGACCTTTGATCCGGACACTCCCTGTTCGTTTGTGTGTTAAGCTTTACGAGATTGATATTAAAGTCTCCACACACTACAAGAGATTTATTCTGTTTATTAAGCTTAACTAAAACTTCTTCCATATTTTTTTCAAAAGTATCATAACTTGAAATAGGGGGTCTGTTAACAGTGACAACAATAAGGTGCTCAAGCCCAACACATGCTTATTCTACAGTACGCTCAACAGAGAGGCTCACAATATCTTTAGATAAGGATTTATTAGCTAATATTAACCGATTCGTTGCGGCACCGCTTTTCGACAACTTTTAGCTGTGACGGCGAACAAATAATTCATGACACGCCTGGCGTGCAGAAGCACCACAGAAGTTGATGAAACGCCTATTGTGCCATCAGCCATGTGTAAAAATAATTTTCTTTTTTATGCTTTTTTCACTTGTTTAGTTGATATAAAACACCAGTTACAAACGAAAGGATACTTGTTATTAGTGAGTAACTACGTGTTTTTCTACGTGTTTTCTTTGAAATTGAGAGTATGTGACTTTTTTTATGCAGAGATTACAAACCTTTTGTATTATTTTTTGTTTTATAAAAAATCATTTATATAAGTAGGTACAGTTAAATCACCCTGGAAAGCCTTGGTTTTTATTAAATTAAATTTTCATCTAATAATAATATTTGTAAATATCAAACAATGAAGAACCTTAATTTGGAAAAAAATAAGGTTAAATATTATTTAATGTTATACAAATGTAAAAGTAAAGTCTATCTGAAAACGTCTAATTAGTAAGTATAGCAAAACAAGTGTTTTCAAAAGGAAAAAAACGCCAGCGCTCTACGGCGACGGATTGATATTTATTAGCGAACTTTTTTATGCATGAACGGTTTCGAAATGTTTCAAGCAAAAATAAAACAAGAGCACATGATACTTCGTAGGTCTATTCGGCCATATAATAGTAATAAGATGGCAGTTCAACCATTTTAAGTAAAATTAAACAATAAGACAAACGCATTGTTTTTTTTTAACAGGAGACTTGTTTTCCAGAAATTTATTTACAACTTGAGTTTGTGAGCGATCGCAATGAGTGCTATTATTTATTACTTATTAGAGTATTTTTCCACAACATGATTTAAAACGCACAAAGTAAAAAGAGTACCATGTACAAGTTAAAAAATGGTTGTCAACCCCTAAAAAAATAATGAATATTTTGTTCTAGATAAATCTTCCAAAAAAGCAATTTGAGCGAATTATAACGATTTTTAAAAAGACACGACTCGCGTGTTATACGCCACACACAAAAATAATCGATGGTACGCCTGGCCTGCTATCCGCGCTGAACCGGTTATGGAGCCACCACGTAATTTAGTATCTCTATTGTACGAACTGACCACCTGGTGATTAATGAAATTAAATAATATGGAGTTGTAATCTTTCAGCCAATGTTCAGTAATACATAAAATATGAATAATGTTACTACCTATTTAAATATAAATCAATTTCTGATTCTTTGCCTAACATACCTTGTATATTTTGATGGACCATGTTAATACAGTTTTTATTATAGCTTTATATTTATAGATTTTGTGAAATTACACAGTTAAGTATTGTTGAGTTGTACCCGATGGTAAGTGACTACCACCGCCCATGAACAACCGCAACACCAGGGGAATTGCAGATGCGTTGCCTACCTTAGAAAGGAGTAGGCTCTTTTCTTGAAGGTCCCTAAATCGTATCGGTCCGGAAAAATTGCTGCTGGTAAACTAATTCACAAGGAAGTTGTGCGAGGAAGAAAACATCTTCTAAATCGCACAGTGGTAGACCGCCAGTCATCCAGATGGTGCGGATGGTATCGGGATTTCTGCCGGGATGTGCGTTCATGAAATTTGGCGGCTGGGATTAATCCGAATAATTTCTCAGAGCACTCCCCGTGGTAAATGCGAAAGAAAATGCAAAGAGATACAATACCTCTTCGCAGAGCCAATGAATCGAGCCGATCGGAAAGGACTCGTTCGTCGACGATTCGAGCCGCTCTGCGTTGGATGCGGTCAAGTGGAGGGAGCTGGTACTGGAGAGCCCCTTCCTAGAGATGGGAACAACCCTCCACCTCCCATGGCCCCACCGACCCTCAGGTCATACGGGCCGAATCTCGGGAGATGCGCGCGGAATTTGCACGTAGCTCTTTTCCCGCGCGCACTTTCTTGACTCCCTACAAATATTTCATCTATTCCTTGTCCCAATTTTACGTCACTCTCCCCCTTCTGGGGCTGACGGCACTATAACGCCTACGACATCGGGCCCACCAACTAGCATCCTCTCCTGCCCCATTCCACGGTCGTGACACCCATGCGCAAAACTCGCATAGCAGCCCGTAGTTAACCCCAGTGGCATTGAGTCCGATGATATTGCCAAGGTGACTCAGCACAGCTGCTCCAATTGTTAGGTCGGCAAGATAAACGCCAGCCCACGGATGACCGCTCACTTGTACGATCCCCGCAACCTGAGAGTACTATTCTTGTACAAGAACAATGTCCAGGTGCAGTTCACGCACCTGATGGGCAACTCAGCCGTGGCAAGCTCTATTAGAGATGGGAACAGTATTCCATGTGAGGCCGAACCTGCGCCTTGTAAAGTTGCAGGCGTTGTGCCGGCATGAAATACTGTCCCGCTCTGCTGAGCACGCCAAGCTTTTTGGAGGCCAATTTGGCCGTCTCTTCCAAGTGACCACGAAACAGCACGTCACTCGATATATCGACGCCGAGGATTCCGACAATGGCTGAGGCAACAAGGGGAGTGTCTTGAAACTGAGTAGATTACGACAAAGGGGTTATTTTTAGCGGTAAACGAGCAAACTTGTGTCTTCTGAGGATTAAACCGGACTAGATTTAGTCCCCAATCCTAGACTTTGTTCAGCAAAGACTCAACTTCAGACACAAGTTTGTTCCGGTACTCGGTGACGTTTTCCCGAGAAATATTGGCATGGTTGATGTATAGAGCATCACCAGTTACCACTTTGCAGCATATCATTGATATGCAGAAGACACAGCGTTTGTGATAGCACACAGCATTGTGGAACACCAGTGTTAATAGGCTTGTAGTCGGAGCATGCACCGTCTACAACGATTGCACAATTTTCGGGAAGCCCATAGGAATGGAGCTTCGAAAGAAACGCTTTGTGCCAAACCCGATCAAAGGCCTTCGCAATGTCCAAACTAACGGCCAATGCCTCCCCCTTGGACTCTACTGCCTCCGCCCATCTATGAGTCAGGTAGACCAGAAGATCACCAGCTGATCGACCCCGACGAAAATCGTATTGGCGGTCACTAATCAACTGGTGATCCTCAAGGTACCGCATGAGGTGGCAGTTTATAACGGATTCCATTATTTTTGAGAACAAGGGGGTGATGGCGATAGGACTGTAGTTGGACGGGTCTGAGCGGTCGCCTTTTTTAGGGATCGGGTGGATAAAAGCTGTCTTCCATGATTTCGGGACTACACCTAGGGAGTAGGAGTACCGGAAAAGACGCGTTAGAACCGGTTCCAACGTCCTCAGCACAATTGGGGGGATTCCGTCGGATTCCGTCAGGCCCACTCGACTTGTGGATATCAGGGAGAGGAGTGCTTTGCGGAACGATCGCTGTGAGAACCGCACAGACGGCATGGAGCACAAAATTATCTTTGCTAGAGATTACCTCTATTGTCTTATTATTTAATTTAAATTTCTTGGAACTATTCCCAAATCATTTGTAAAATTATTTTGCTGCTCAATAAAAGCAGGTGTCAAGGTAGCCAATAATTTGGCTGGGTCAAAATATAAATAATAAGATAGCGTATTTGCTACCAGAATCAAACTAAACTTTGATAGGTAATACCTATCTCTTGTCAAAAACGTCTTAGTTAAAATATTTATATTAACCAAATGAAATTTATCATTATAATTCTTACAATTATATGTCAAATTTAAGTTATTGTTACATGTCAAATTATACATAATTAAATTTAAATTATATCTTAGTTTATTTTCCTGTAGCCACCCTTCTATGCAAGGCAATGTAAACAAGATAACTTTAACCACATTTGTGTTATTGAGATATTCAATATATTTTAATAATTGATTCTTGTTCATATTGCCTCTTCTTCCAACAAAAATTATTAATATACTATTAGGCTTAAATTTGCTAGTTAAAATTTTATTCATAATATCACTGAATGATGTTCTAGGCATGCAGTAATTACTTATCTGTTGCAAAAAGAAAACAGTGCCAACTTGCCGTGGCTTTTTACCTGAAGTTCGGTTGATATGGCTGCAAACGTATGATAACAGTCGAGCAAGCTTTGGGGTAAATTGCATGATGTAAATATAAGGTCCAAATTTTTTTTATATTACTGCCGGTTGGACGACGAGAAAAAACAACCACATATGAAACTTTCTTACATTCTTTTGTTGTTATATCTTTTGTCATTAATACAACATACACATATAAAATATATCGAAATTGATACGAATTCGATACTCTAAAATAAATATCGATATATGGATATTTTAATACAAAAATATCGATATTTCGATATATCGATATTTTTTTCTCAACCCTAAGCTTCTTCTTCTTAATAACTGGCTTTACGGCTCTGGGTTCTAGCCCTTCTGAGCCTGAAGTTACAATGTATAATAATTATCCTGCATAGTACACTGCTTCACAATATGTTGATGCGTCATATTGTGCAGCCCTTGGGAGATTTTGACAGCAACTTGGGCCGGCAGACAGTTGACAGTTGGCGATGGTATCTCAAGGCGCCTATGCAGACAGACACCTTATCTTGAGAATCACATCACCATCAGAGCACTTGTTTCACCGTTTCCACTAATAGTTCACATACGTAGACATTTAATACACAAAATCGCACCACTTTTACATATCAAAATCCACTTCAAACCATAATTTAAACAATAATACAGGACCAGCAATCCGTTGCCGGTCAAGTTCCCGCCAAAACTCCTCTCTCAAGCCTAGGGAAATAGTGGTAGCATAGACTAATATATAATACTGAGTGGGTGAGTGGTAGTAGGCATGGGTAATATCACGTTTACCCTGTATCCTGTATATGTATTAACAGTGGTAGATATATGTATTAACAGTGGTAGATATATGTATTAACAATGGTACCCTGTATATGTATTAACAGTGGTAGAGCTAAGCGGTAGCTTTTGCTGTCGCACGGATGGGCCAGCTCGAACCGGGGTGGTACCACGACCTCACAGAATATCAGCGTGAAGTAGAGGTTACCTCTGCGTCGCGCTTGGCTTAGTGGCCGGAGGCCCAATCCCCCCCCCCCCCCCATCAACATGGTAGTGGAATTAAATAAAAGACTACCCCAGGAGGGTACCAGCACCCCTGGAGAATCCCCCGCTGAGTATCCACGACCAAACTACTTCACTTCTGAGCGTGGGTGCTCAGGCTGCCCCGCGTATTCTGGGGGGGGGGGGGGGGCAAAATTCCGCTCGCAACTACTGCTGCTCGGGGCAAGCGGAGCAATACAACCAAGGCAGGGGTCACGCTATCCGTGAATTTTTACAACATCAGGGGCCTTAATTCCAACCTTAACGCTGTCCATTACCGTCTAGAGACGGCGAAGCCGGCCTTGCTCTTTTTAACCGAGACTCAGATGTCCTCTCCGGCTGATACTTCATATCTCTCCTACCCGGGGTACAAATTGGAACACTCCTTTGTGCCTCGGGCTGGAGTTTGCGTATATGTCAGAGAGGACATCTGTTTTCGACGCCTCGGCAGTCTTGAAGGTACGGACCTGTCTATCCTATGGCTCCGCGTAGACAGCGACAACCAACCCCGCGTCTACGGGTGCCTCTATATGTCCCATAGCGGTAATGCCAACACAGACCGACTCATCGACCACGTCCAAATGGCTGCAGACTCCGTGCTACAACAGGTCCCATCCGCAGAGATCGTGATACTTGGTGATTTTAACGCCCACCAGGCTGAATGGCTTGGTTCTCGTTTAACCGATCATGCTGGTAGATTTGTCTATGACTTTGCTTTGGCATATGGTCTAACACAACTGGTTACTTCGCCTACACTGATCCAGATGTGGAAGACCATGTACCTTCCCTGTTGGACCTTCTGCTGACCTCTCATCCGGACGGATTTCAGGTCTCCGTCGATGCCCCTCTGGGCTCTTCGAACCATTGTCTGATCCGGAGTACGGTGCCACTCACACTCCAATCGCAGTTGCGATCTGCAGCTTGCCGCCGTGTTTGGCACTATAGGTCAGCTGATTGGGACGGGATGCGGTCTTTTTTTGCATCCTACCCTTGGCGGGTTTGCTTCTCGCCGGAAGATCCCAGCGTTGTTGCCGATTCGGTTGCTGATGTGGTACTTCAGGGTATGGAACTTTTTATTCCATCCTCTGTGGTGCCCATCGGAGGCAGATCCCAGCCATGGTTTGGTTGCTCCTGTAAAATAGAATCACGCTATAAGCAGGAGTGCTACCGGGCCTGGGCTGACGCATCAACGTCTCGGGATGTAAACACCAGCGCACTTAAAAAGAAGTATAATTCCTCCTCCAGGTCCTTCAAAAGCGTCATTGTCAAGGCAAGGTCTGAGCACATCGGCTGAATTGGCGAGAAGCTAGTTCGCCTTCCTTCGGGAACCCGCGCATTCTGGTCTCTCGCCAAGGCTGTCCAAAGGGAACTTCTGTCAGTCATCTCTTCCATCTCTGCACAGAGAGGACGACTCACTGACCCATGCCGCAAAGGAGAAAGCCGATATGTTGAGCTCTCTTTTTGCGTCCAACTCGACTCTAGATGACAGGGGGAACACACCGCCGACCATCCCGCGATGTGAGTACTCCATGCCGGATGTGCGGTTTACACAGCGCTCGGTTCACAAAGCACTCTTCTCTCTGGACGTCAGCAAGTCGAGTGGGCCCGATGGAATCCCTCCCATTGTGCTGAAGACGTGTGCTCCGGAGTTGGCACCGGTTTTAACGCGTTTTTTCCGGTACTCCTACTCCCAAGACGTAGTCCCGAATTCATGGAAGACAGCTATGGTCCACCCGATCCCTAAAAAAGGCGGCCGCTCAGACCCGTCCAACTACAGGCCTATTGCCATTACCTCCTTGTTCTCCAAAATAATGGAATCTATTATAAACTGCCAGCTCATGAGGTACCTTGAGGATCACCAGCTGATTACTGACTGCCAGTACGGTTTTCGTCGAGGTCGATCAGCTGGTGATCGTAGTAGGCGGTGCATGCTCTGATTTCAAGCCTATCAACGCTGGTGTTCCACAAGGCTGCGTGCTATCACCAACGCTGTTTCTCCTGCATATCAATGATATGTTGCTAACTGGTAGCATTCATTGCTATGCAGACGACAGCACTGGTAATGCTTTATATACCGGCCGTGCCAATATTTCTCGGGAAAACGTCGCTGAGTACCGGGACAAACTTGTGTCTGAAGTCGAGTCTTTACTTAACAAAGTCTCGGATTGGGGCCGACTAAATCTAGTCCAGTTCAATCCCCAGAAGACACAAGTTTGCGCGTTTACCGCTAAAAAGAACCCCTTTGTCGTATCTCCTCAGTTTCAAGGCACTCCCCTTGCTGCCTCAGCTAGTATCGAAATCAGTGTGCAGTTTCGTGATCACTTGGAAGGGAAGGCCAAATTGGCCTCTAAAAAGCTTGGCGTGCTCAGCAGAGCGAGACATTATTTCATGCCGTCACATCGCTTGCAACTTTACAAAGCGAAAGTCTGACCCAAATGGAATACTGTTCTCATCTCTGGGCCAGGGCACCCCAGTGGCAGCTCCTTCCACTTGACCGCATCCAGCGCAGAGCGATTCGAATCGTCGACGACCGAGTTTTTTCTGATCGGCTCGATACACTGGCACTGCGTAGAGATGTTGCATCTCTTTGCGTATTTTATCGCATCTATCACGGGGAGTGCTCTGAGGAATTGTTCGGACTAATTCCAGCCGCTCAATTTCACCATCGCACATCGCGACAAAACTCGCGTTACCATCCATACCATCTGGATGATTGGCAGTCCACCACTGTGCGATTTAGAAGAAGTTTTTTCCCTCACACAACTTCCTTGTGGAATCAATTACCACCAGCGAATTTTCCGGACCGATACGACTTAGGAACCTTCAAGAAAAGAGCCTACACCTTTCTAAAAGGCCGGAAACGCATCTGCAATTCCCCTGGTGTTGCGGTTGTTCATGGGCGGCGGTAGTCACTTACCATCAGGTGAGCCGCATGCTCGTTTGCCCCCTCTTCTATAAAAAAAAATCAAATCGTACCTATGTATTGGATATGAAAATCCGATTTTGTATCTATATATTTCAATATCTATATATTTGTTAATATTTTCGTTCTGAAAAGAAGTCAGTACTCAGTATCACATTTGTGATACGCGATTTATGAACAAATTTCCATATATTGATTTATAGATATATTGTATTATTTATGTAATATAAGTATTCTTAATGTATCTCATAATATAAAAAGTAGGATTTATCCTGCGAGATAATGAAATGAATATTAAATTTAATCGTGTCGTGTTTTTGCCATCTAGCGTATAATGTACGTGTACCACCTTGAGCGTTAATCAATTTTTGTTCGATAAAATTACTTTACGTATAGAATCTAGAAGGTGGCGCTTTTACAAAATATTTTTTACTCCTTTCCTCTAAAGAATAATATTTAAAAATATTTAATATTATTTTAATTTATTACACTTAACTTTAGGCTCTCCATGTTTAAAAATAAGGATTGCAACATTTATTTGCTATAAAATTAAACCTTTATATTTTATGCCACACTTGTGGTTATGATTAGTGGTTATATTATACCCCTACGCCAAAGGAAATTATCCCATATCTAGAAGGCGGGTATAGTTTTTCAGAATCGGTGAAATAAACTTTCCTTCATAATTTTCTCAGTTTTAATTTACATACCAAAAATAACAATCTATTAAATACACAATAAAAACAAATAAATTATTTTGAAAACAGTGCAACACAACAAAGTAGTAATAAAATTATACTACTTAGACTGGATATTGAAAATTATGTGTTCTGTAATAGATCTTATAATACTACTAATAAGGATTAATATTAAAAATATTAAGCGTAAGCGTATCACCTTTTCGTTATAAAGTAGGTGGATGCCCCTAATACCAGCCATGTCCCTAATTCCAGCCTTTTCGCCTTTTTACTTCGTAAATATGATTTCTATTAGTCTCAACTACAAATATTGTCACCTAAAAAATTCTTCGTAACTAGAGGAATGTATATTTCAAATATTACCTCACAGTTTTAAACCTAATGGTGGCCACACACGGTCAGTTAAACTGAACAGTTTAACTGACGTACATCCAAAAACTGACCGTGAATGTGAAATCTTAAGTTGAAATTTTTAACTGAAGATAACACACGGATTTTTTCAGGCGCACCGTAATCTGTTGGCTTCAGTTCCTTTCCATTATTGGTAAGTACATACTTTCTTAGTAGCTTTTATTTATATTTTATTATATTATTTATATTTTACCGCAAGCCTAAACTGTTTTCACTCCAAGTTTACCGTAACAACACATCATATTACAACCCAGTGGTTAGGATGTGTCGCCTCTACAATGATATATCCCAGGACCATCCAAATATTGATATTCTAGGTTCAACTCCAAATGTCTTCAATAGATCTATCCGTGATATTTTGAAATAACTGAAATGATTGCTCTCATCTATATACTTATATACTTTTGTTCTAGCTTGTAACAGGCCTCTCTTGTTAATTGCAAAGCCACTGTTTTATTTTTTTATTTGTTTTTTAAATGTTTTATAACTTTAGCAGATGTAACTCTTAATAACTTACTTCATAATCACATGTTTTGGCTTACAGTTTAGTACTTAATCATTTAATTTTAAGAAAGTTTTATCTCCACAACTGTAAACTGTATTGTGTTAATAAATTAAATAAAATAAAAATAAAATAAAATTTTATTTTATTGTGTTAGTAAATAAAATAAAATAAAAATAAAATAAAATAAAAATAAAATATATATATTATTATATATATATATATATATATATATATATATATATATATATATATATATATATATAAAATATATATATTATTATTAAAATATATATATTATTATTTAAATATAAATATTTTATTTTATTAATTGTATACTGTTTAGATTTTATATTATTTTATATATTTAGAGAAGGTGTTTGTAATGATGTCACCTTCCTTATGGTGGACTCAGAAGGTGGGTTAAGGGTCTCAGTGATACTACTACGTAGAACCATCGTGTTTGAACTCATTTTCAAATAGGTAAATGGAGACCTAGATGACTGTTATGATATCACCTTTATGTTGGTGCAATCCGAAGGTGAGTATAGGATCTCAGTGATGACACTAGATAGAACGGTCGTGTTTGAACTCATGTGAAAGGGCTCATAAAGACTTAGGTGACTGTTATGATTTCACCTTTCTGATGGTGCAATCTGAAGGTGGGTATAGGATCTCAGTGGCGGCATTAGATAGAACGATCGTGTTTGAACTCATTTGAAAGGGCTCATAAAGACTTAGATGACTGTTATGACCTCACCTTTCTGATGGTGCAATCCGAAGGTGGGTATAGGATCTCAGTGGCGGTACTAGATAGAACGGTCGTGTTTGAACTCATTTTAAAGGGCTCACCTAGGTGACTGTTATGACCTCACTTTTTTGATGGTGCAATCCGAAGTTGGGTATAGGATCTCAGTGGCGGCACTAGATAAAACGATCGTGTTTGAACTCATTTGAAAGGGCTCATAAAGACCTAGGTGACTGTTATGACCTCACCTTTCTGATAGTGCAATCCGAAGGTGGACGGTACTAAGTAGAATGATCGTGTTTGAACTCATTTGAAAGGGTTTATAAAGACCTAGTTCAATGTGATTATAATATCTTCATGATGGTGAACTAAGAAGGTGGGGTAAAAGATAAAAATAAATAATACATTTATTAAATAAATAAAATTTACCATAATGAATAAAATTATCATAATATCTGACCCATTTCCTAAAAAGTGTCTGGGGACTTCCCGCCGATCCCGATCCCGACCACCCTCCTGACATCTGTGGGTCTGATCCTAAGCTTAAATGTGGTGCGCTCAATGGTGGTACACCATACTGACCTCATCATGAATAAAAATATCTTTTGAAGTGTTAATATATAGGAAACGATATTTATATATATATATACGGAACGGATTTCATTTCTCGATCGACGGGGCCACTGCCGTGCGCGTTTAGTTGGCGTTACTCCTATAAATTAAAAATGTCATTTCCTATCTATTAACTAGCTGTTCCCCGCAACTTCGCCCGCGTGTAATTTATTACGATTGGATTTCATCAGTTTTAATGTTTTTGCGCGGAACCCTAATTCTTTTTCTAAATTAAAAGTAGCCTAAGTTCCTCCTTATAAATATCAGCTATCTGCCACTGAAAGTCTCGTCAAAATTGGTTCAGCCGATTCGGAGATTAGCCGGAACAAACAGACAGACAGAAAGACAGACAAAAATTTTAAAAATTGTGTTTTTTGTTATAAGTACCGTATGTACTTTCATATGTATTTAGTAAAAAAACTGTTATTTTGACATTACAAACAGACACTTCAATTTTATTTATTTGTATAGACAGGAAATGATATTAAATAAGATTTAGATATTAATAAACATCATTTAATTTATCTATATTTATGATATTTTATAGGAGTCACGCAAACCAAACGCCCACGGCCACGCCCCACGTTTGAACTAGGGCTGTTGATAAAATATCGATATATCGAAAAATCTATTTTATTATTTAGAAATATCGATATTTATTTCTAATACTTTTGGACGATATATATTGAAATATAAGTTTGATATTGAAATATACATATACGACAGTCGATATATTTTTTTAAATAATTATTTTTTTTATTATTTGGTTGACGGATGGTTGCTCCTGTTTTACCGTTTAAATAATCGTTTAAAGTGGATTTTTATCAAAGTGATGCGATTATGTGTATTAAGTGTCTGCGCATGTGAGCTATTAGAGAAAACGACGAAATAAGTGTTTCGATGTTGGTATAAGCCTCAAGTTATTTTAATCGCTTAGGCGTCTTATGATTTACTTCCGTGCTATCAAAAATAGATGTTAAATATTTGATTTCTTCAGCTGCATCCGTAGCATCTCAACGAATTACTTCTACAATCAATCTTTTAGTGCCCAATAATCGCAGTATTGAAACAGCTGAACATATTAAAAGAACGAGTATTTTTGAAAACTCTTACCGAAAAATATTGGTAAACATAATTGTCTTATTTAAATTAAACAATAATTAAAGTTAAAGTTACAGCCTTATACGTCCCAATGCTGGGCACTCCTCAGCTGGGCAGGCCTCTCCAAATTTCTGAGAGGGTTTTAGGGCAACGTCCGCCGCGCTGCCTCAATGCGTGTTGGCGAACTTCACGTTTTTTGAAATTTTTATTTTATTTCTCAGACATGCAGGTTTCCTCACGATGTTTTCCTTCATCGTCGAGCACGTGGTAAATCAGCACTTAAAATTGCAATTAACAATTTCATTGGTGCCGGCGGGGATTGAAACCGGGTTGCTCGCGTACTGTGAAATTTACAGCGAGCGCTAACCATCTGAGCTACCACGGCTCATTAATAATTACTAAGAATTATAACCTAAAATTTTCATTCTATTATAATTTAATTTGTTTAATAAATATACTAAATTATTAACTGTGTAAATCATTTTTAAGCAATAAGCATCGATATATCGCTTATGTTTTCGATATATAAAAGTCCGATATTGATATATTGTTGCGCGCCACTATTAATGTCTTGTACATGGCAACACTAGTTACACTAGCGCCCCCTAGTGTCGAGTAAATGAAAGTATTGCGCGCCACTATTAATGTCTTGTACATGGCAACACTAGTTACACTAGCGCCCTCTAGTGTCGAGTAGCAGAACTAGGAGAGTCGAGATCCTTCCAGAAATTTCGGGACCGATATGTACTCGAACATTCTAGATGTCGCTACAGTAGAAGGTTCTGGAAACTATCTGAGGCCCTATATAAGGCCGGTATAGACCACGACCGGGGCAGTATTGAATTGGCGATACAAGAGAATACTTCGAAGCGAAATAACGGCGAACTGTGTTTTATTATTAGTGTGATTTTAGATGGTAATTAGTGTTGTGTAATTAAAGTGTCAATTTTGGTAATTCAATCGGCAGTTTTTAATTGTCTCGAACCCCAAGCTCGTAACAATTGGTGTCAGAAGTGGGATCAAATATGCCGATTTTACCTAAAGACGACACCGAGCGTATCCGTACTCGAAGTCAACGCCAACAGGAGACGGACCAGAGACGATTTGGTGGTGCAACGTCACAGACGTCGGCAGGCCAGTTGCCGACCACGAAGTCCGGCCCGTCAGCAGCTCCTGCATCTGCAGCACCTGACTTAGGTACTCTGATGATGATGCTGCAGGAACAAGCTCGCCGACAGGAGGAACAGGCCCGCCGACAGGAGGAACAGGCTTGTCGGTTGGAAGAGCAGCTGCAGCGCAGACAGGAGGAACAAGCCCGCCAACAGAAGGAACAGGGCCGTCGGTTGGAAGAGCAGCTCAAACGCGATAAGGAAGAGCAGATACTTCTCATGAAGGACCTTCACGCTACCTTCGGGAAAGAAATAAGTGAGGTGAAGGATAAGGTTGCTCAATATGCCAACCGCCTGTCGGAAGCTGAAACCCGAATCGACCAAGTGTACAATCGGGTTGACAACGTGATGGCTGACGTGAAGAAAACGCTGAACGACCTCAAAATTGGGGATGGAGTTACAGCTCCCGTGGTAGCTACAACACCTTCGCTACGTGGATTCAAAGTGCCACCGTTCGACGGGACTTCTTCCTGGTCGGCCTACAAAATCCAGTTCGAGGCTGTCATGAAAGCGAACGGCTGGAATAAAAGTCAGGTCATGACTGCTCTCACCCTAGGCCTGCGCGACCAGGCCTTAACTGTTCTGGAAGCTCTCGGTAAGGAAGTGACTTACGAGCAGCTCCTTGAGGCATTGGAGGCGAGATATGGCGACGCTCACCTGGAACACGTCTTTCGTGCGCAGCTCAAAGATCGCGTGCAACGCAGTAACGAAAACCTGCAGCAGTGGGCCCTTGAGGTGGAGAAGCTGGTTCGAAAAGCGTACCAGTCTGTACCTGCGCTCATTGTAGGGAACCTGGTGCAGACATTCATCGACGGCATCCGCGATCTTGAAGTCAGAGCTGCTGTGAGGCTCGGGCACCACGAGACGCTTAAGGACGCCTTGACCCATGCACTGGAGGTGGAAGCCGTGCGGCAGGATCATCGTTCCTACCGCGTCAGGGAGGTTGCAGCAGCTACAGTTCAGGACCGCAATAAAAGCTACAGCCCTAGGTGCTACGGCTGTGGGGAAAGGGGCCATCTTCGATCCAGCTGCCCTAAGCGAACTGTAGAAAGGGAAGGTGATCGATCTCGAGAGGGTAGTACGGCTAATAGCACCGCCCAGCAGCAGCAGGGAAACGAGTAAAAGCCAGGACTGCGGGGCGGGTGCTGGCTGATGCTAAAAGAGCCCCAAGGATTTCGATCTCACAAACCCATGATGGAAACAGCCTAATCATCAAGGGTGAAGTCAACGGAACGCCGTGTAAACTGACCATAGACACTGGAGCCTCTCGCACGGTTGTCAGTTCCCAACTTATAAGTCGGTTCCTTGGGGACTCCGCATACAACCGAGAACGCATTAATTTGGTGACAGCCACTGGTCAGCGCATACCCGTCCGTGGAGAGAAGGAGATGGAGTTGAAGCTAGGCAACATGATCTACCTGCATAATGTCATCGTGGCTGATATAATGGACGACTGCATCCTGGGCCTAGACTTTATGAGGAAGAATTGTTGTGAGATCGACGTTAAGCAAGGTGTTTTGAAATGTGGACAAGAGGAACTTTTCGTGGAAGGGGCGTTACCAGGGAATGTGTATAGCCTTAAGAAGATTGTTCTTCCGCCGAGATCGGAAACGATTGAGCCGGTTAGTCTTCCTCGGAGTCCTGGGCAAGCTCACCGTTGTGTACTCGTGGAAAGGGTAGACAATGACCTTCCATGGAAAGTGGCTCGAACCTTGGTCAGAACCACCGACATCTCAGGAGTACGTGTGTTGAACCTTTGTGATCAGGAACAGATTATAGAAAAAGGCACATTGGTTGGTACTAGTGAAGAAGTGGATTGGTTGCGTCGGTGCGAATATCTATCGACCGGGACCCCCAGCAAGGATGGACAAACGAGAGTGACCACACTTTTAGAAGACTGTCGCAGCGTTCTTTCCCCGAATGAAATGGTCAAGGCGAAGAAGTTGTTACTCAAGTACGCCAATGTTTTCTCGTCAAACGAAGCTGACATAGGAAAGACTGGCTTAGTTCAACACAAAATAAACACAGGACAAGAATTGCCTATTCGTCAGCGGCCAAGAAGATTGCCTGTAGCACGTGAAAAGGAAGTGGAAACCATGATTGAGGGAATGGTGAAGGGTGATGTTATTGAACCTTCATCTAGTCCATGGTGTTCACCTGTGGTGCTGGTAAAGAAGAAGGACGGCAGCATGGGGTTTTGTGTTGACTACCGCCGCCTGAACGACGTTACAAAGAAGGACAGCTATCCCTTGCCAAGAATTGATGACACGCTGGACATGCTTACAGGTGTAAAGTGGTTTAGTACGCTGGATCTGAAAAGTGGCTACTGGCAGGTTGAAATTGACCCTAAGGACAAGGAGAAAACTGCATTCTCCACAGGAAAGGGTCTGTGGCAATTTAAAGTCATGCCGTTTGGATTGTGCAATGCTCCAGCAACGTTTGAAAGGTTGATGGAGCTTGTACTTACCGGGCTAATTGGAGATGCCTGTCTCGTCTATTTGGATGACATCATCATCGTAGGCCGTACGTTTGAGGAACACCTTCAAAACCTGGAACGCGTGCTCATGAAGATCCAGAGTGCCAACCTCAAGTTGAGTCCAAAGAAGTGCTCACTATTCAAACGGCAAGTTAGGTTTTTGGGGTATGTAGTGTCGGAAGAAGGTATCCGCACGGATCCAGAAAAAAATGCCGCTGTCAAGGAGTGGCCGGTTCCAAAAGACAAGACACAGGTTAGAGCATTTTTGGGTTTGTGCTCTTATTATCGGCGATTTGTGAAGAACTTTGCAGATATAGCCAAACCTCTGCACAAGCTAACCGAGGAGAAGCGACAATTCTGCTGGGATTAAAGTTGCGATATTGCATTCCAGGAGCTCAAGAACCGTCTGTGCAAAACACCTATTTTGGGGTACCCTGATGCGGGCAAGGAATTCATAGTTGACACAGACGCAAGTGATATAGGACTTGGCGGTGTGTTGTCTCAACGGAATGGTGACCAAGAGATTGTGATAGCGTACTTTAGCAAGTCATTGTCAAAGCCGGAAAGGAACTACTGTGTCACAAGACGCGAATTGCTTGCTGTGGTAAAGTCTTTGCAGCATTTTAGCAAATATCTTCTAGGGCGGAAATTCCACTTACGAACTGACCATGCTGCACTGAAATGGCTATTGCAGTTCAAAAATCCGGAAGGACAAGTTGCGAGATGGATTGAACTACTGCAGGAATACGACTTTGTGATCGAACATCGCAGCGGGAAATCTCATGGCAATGCAGATGCATTGTCAAGAAGACCTTGCCCTGAAGATTGCAAGCATTGTACTAGGCAAGAGGGTAAGGAAGTGGTATCTGTGAGGATGCTTAGGACAGACCAGCTCAGCAATGAGTGGAAGGACAGCCTACAACATGCACAGCAGGAAGATTCGGATATTAAGCCGATTCTGGAATGGATGAAGGCCAGTGCTCCTAAGCCCAAGTGGAGCGATGTCTCAGCAATGAGTTCGACCACGAAAAGCTATTGGGCCCAATGGGACAGCTTGCTGATTCAGGATGGAGTCCTGTGCCGTAAATGGGAAAATGGTCGGGGAGCCAGTTGTCATTTGCAAATGGTTGTCCCTAAGGCTAAAGTACCGGATGTTCTACAGCTGTACCATAGTGGTTGTTCAGGAGGCCACCTGGGAGTTAAACGAACTCTACTGAAAATCCGAGAACGGTTTTACTGGGTCCACTGTCGTGACGATGTCGAGGACTGGTGCCGCAAATGTACAAGTTGTGCGGCTGTAAAGGGACCTCAAATTCGTAGTAGAGGCGCATTGAAATTGTACAATGTTGGTGCACCATGGGAGAGGATAGCCATTGACGTTGCGGGGCCGTTTCCGGAAAGTGAAAGTGGTAACAAGTATTTCATGGTTGTGATGGATTACTTCACTAAGTGGCCAGAAGTCTTCGCCATTCCAAATCAAGAAGCTTCAACAATTGCAGATAAACTAGTTCATGAAGTCTTCTGTCGTTTTGGAGTACCTTTAGAAATTCACAGCGATCAAGGAAGGAATTTCGAGTCTCAAATATTCCAGGAAACTTGCAGAGTTATGGGTACTCATAAAACATGAACAACTTCTTACCACCCACAATCTGATGGAATGGTAGAACGATTTAATCAGACATTGGACAGGTACCTGGCAAAAGTTGTGGAAAAACGGCAACGAGACTGGGACAGGCACATACAACCGTTTTTGTTGTCATATCGAAGCGCTGTTCACGAAAGTACGTCAGTGACGCCAGCTTTCGCAAACTTTGGGAGAGAATTACGGCTGCCTGCAGACCTGATCACCGGAATACCACCTGATGCCCCACGCAGTATAACCGATTATGCAAATGACTTGCGGAACAAAATGAATGACATTTATGAGCACGTCAGACAGACGGGCCAGCAAACGTCTGAGAAGATGAAAACACGGTATGACCGCAAAATGAACAACAAGGGGTTTGATGAAGGTTCACTAGTGTGGTTACACAATCCAGTTCGCAGCAAAGGGAGATCTCCTAAGCTTCAAGCTAAATGGGACGGACCGTACCGGATTGTGACAAGGATCAATGATGTAACCTACCGGATACAGAAAGGTGCCAGAGGTACTCCTAAGATTGTCCATCTGGATCGACTGGCGCGTTATTATGGGGCCAATAATGCTCGGGACGAGCATGTCTTAGGAGGGGGCAGTGTTGCGCGCCACTATTAATGTCTTGTACATGGCAACACTAGTTACACTAGCGCCCCCTAGTGTCGAGTAAATGAAAGTATTGCGCGCCACTATTAATGTCTTGTACATGGCAACACTAGTTACACTAGCGCCCTCTAGTGTCGAGTAGCAGAACTAGGAGAGTCGAGATCCTTCCAGAAATTTCGGGACCGATATGTACTCGAACATTCTAGATGTCGCTACAGTAGAAGGTTCTGGAAACTATCTGAGGCCCTATATAAGGCCGGTATAGACCACGACCGGGGCAGTATTGAATTGGCGATACAAGAGAATACTTCGAAGCGAAATAACGGCGAACTGTGTTTTATTATTAGTGTGATTTTAGATGGTAATTAGTGTTGTGTAATTAAAGTGTCAATTTTGGTAATTCAATCGGCAGTTTTTAATTGTCTCGAACCCCAAGCTCGTAACAATATTTATAATTATCGATATATTGAAAATCCGATATTTTAAAAATATCAACAGTCCTAGTTTGAACTGAAGAGTTGGAATGATCAGTTGAACTAATCGTGTGTGTCGAAATTGTTCTGGATTAAATCCGTTTGAAATGATCAGTTAAACTGATGTCAGTTTAACTGACCGTGTGTGGGGACCATAACACTGTTAAATTAATAATCAAAACACGTACGCGACGAAAA